>OZ007591.1:245391038-246764338 GCA_963931845.1 Maratus michaelseni
ATTCACATATTTTCCTTTTTGACTCAAATACAAAATTAAAAAGGTAAAGTTTAAAAAAAAATATTTCAATAAATGTTATTCACTAGCAAAGTGATCAATTCTACCAGTATATTGAAAACAAACATTGAGAGAGAAGAAATAGAAAAAAAAATTTTAAAAATAGAATTTTGACTTGAGCATAGTATATATATACTTTGAAGTTTCCGAACATACACATATTTCACAAAAATATTAGAATCACTACTCAATTCTTATTTACCTCAGTTTTGTTACAAATGTTATCATTTAATGGTACTTTTGGAAAAATTTTACTGACATGAACTTTTTTTACATATTCATGACCATCTTCATTAATTTTTATCAAATAATTATCATTTCTCAATTTTTTGTCAATTATATGTGGTCCATTATATCTAGGTTGTAATGCAGTATGATGTTAAAAATCTACAAGAAAAACTTCATCACCAGTATTTAAGGAAGGTTTACTTCTGCCCTTCACATATTGTTGGTGATAATTAAAATAACTAGTTTCATTTTCCTTAACTAATTTTCTAGTTTCCTGAAAATGACTTTGTAATTTTGTTAGATATTTACTATATTCTTCAGCAACTTTTGGTTTTTCAAAAATATTTAGAGGTATATTGAGTTCTCTGCCCAAGAATAGTTCAGCCGGTGAAAATTGAGTTACTGCATGCTTAGAGGAATTATAATGAAGTTTAAAAAATAATAGTCTATCTGACCACTCGAATACTTGATCAGAAAGTGCTGCTATGCTGTTTTTCATAGAAAGATGAATTTTCTCGATTAAACCATTACTCTGCGGATAATAGATTGAACTCTTTCTATGCTTAATATCCATAGTCTTAAGATAATCTTCAAATTCATCTGAACGGAAATATGGTCCATTATCAGTCAAAACAGTCCTAGTGATCCCGAATTTGGAAAAATATATATTAAGTTGATTAATTATAGTTTTAGAAGTGGTATTGCTTAATGGGATAGCCTCAAGATACCTGGAATAATGATCAACTATTGTTAAAATAAAAAATTTGTTGTCATGAGATCTAGGAAGTTTGCCTACAATATCTAAAGCTATTATCTCACCTGGAGCTAAATCAGCTTTTGGAATCATTTTAGTGACAGTATTTTTAGGTTTAGGTTTAACTTTTAAACATCTTTCACAATTGCTACAAAAATTTTTAGTGTCCTTAAACATTCCTTTCCAAGAATAGATTTTGCGAACAAAATTGTAGGTTTTTTGAGTGCCAAAATGAGGAGCATGAGCAACTTCCAAACAATCCTTAATTAAAGATTTTGGAATTAAAATTCTACTGAGATACTTTTTTTTCTTTAACGGCTTCTTGGGGAAAATTTTTACCATTACAATTTTAGTTTCTGAATCAATATAATAGTTATTTGCAGTTTCCTCATCATTATCATTTAATTTTTGAATAATTTCCCTAATAAATTCATCATTTTGTTGATTATTTACAATATTATTATGATCTAAATTTGAATTACTTTGAAAAATATTTATATTATTTACATTTAAGGTTTCATCTTTATATGCTCTAGATAAATAATCAGCAGGGTTAATAACACCAGGAATGTGATCTATCTCATAATGAAATTGATCCAGATACAGAAGCCACCTAGCTACAATCTCACTCTGATTGTCCAGTTCCATGTGATATGTTAATGATTTTGCATCGGTATATATGGTAAATTTTTTTCCATATAATTCTTCACGAAAATGCTTGACAGATGCAAATATTGCGTACAATTCTCTTTGGATGGAAGGATATCTAGACTGAGCTGGATTGAATTGTTTTGAAAAAAATTCAACAGGATAAAATTTCTCATTGTATTTTTGCATTAAAATTCCACAAAATGCAACTTTAGAAGCATCAGTTACTAAATACAATGGAAGATCAGAATTAATGTTTTTAAGAAGGGGTTTATTTAGAATTTGATCTTGTAAAATATCAAAAGCTTCCTGACACTCTGAAGTCCAGACAAATGGAACATTTTTACGGGTTAAATTAATAATTGGCTTAGCAATTTCAGCATATTTATAAACCATGTGCCTAAAATAATTTAAACAACCAATATACTGTTAAACTTGCTTTACATTTTTGGGTATGGGAAATTTTGAAACTTTGTTTACATTATCCTCTGAAGGAGAAAAACCATCAGCACTGACATTAAATCCTAAATAAGTTATTTCTTTCTGACAAATCTGAAGCTTTGCAGGGTCTAAAGTTAAGTTGAATTGGATGAGCTTATCGAATACCTTCTGTAACCAGGCTTTAATTTCAGATATGCTGTCTGCAGCGACAATAATGTCATCAAGAAAGAATTGTAAATTTGGTCCTTTTAAGCTAGATAAACATTTAGAAATTAGTGTATGAAAATATGAAGTTGAGTTGCGACTTCCAAAAGGTAGGACTTTTGGCTGGTAGTTACCAATCTCGCAGCAAAATGCTAATTTTTCCCTATCTTTTTCCTGCAATCTTATCTGAAAAAATGCCGACTTCAAATCAAGCACACAATAATACCTTTTGCCAGCAATACTGTGCAGAATTTCTGAAATTTTTGGCAAACATATAGTGTAAGATTCAGTGATGCTATTTAACAGTCTATAATCCACTACCATGCGAAATTTGATTTCTTCAGGAGAGGTGCCTGGAATTGGTTTCTTTTTGACAAATATAACAGGGAAATTATAACTGGAGGAAGAATGTTCAATTAAACCAGCATCTAACAATTTTTTAATCTCTTCTTGTGCAAACTGTTTGGCAATTTTTGGAATAGGGTATGGTTTAGTTTGAATTGGGAAATTGTGCATTAATTTAAATTCGGGTTTGACTGCATCAGTTGAACCAAGAGTTTTATAACTTTTAGAAAATACTTTAAAGTTGTTCATTAATAATTCCAAAATCTCCTTTCTCTCTTTTTCATCTAAATGTTTAAGATTAAAATCAGATTCTGAAAGTTCGGCCTGTCTCAAATTACTAATCTCTTCTAAATTTAAACTATTGATTTGAAAAATTTGGTCCTCAGTGGGTTGGATTTCCTCGTCATCTTCAAACATTTCTACATTTCCTAGTTTTTGACCTTTACGTATATATGATGCAACATTAGTTTTATTCTCAACAATTGTCAAAATATATTTGTTGTCCTCAACAGTATGCAAAGAATTTTCAATATGGCACTTCTGCGAGACTTTTAATGGGGTTAACATGACTCTTTTAGAATTATGAATACCCTGTGGAAATTCCAATTTAATTATCTCAAATGAATTAGGTTTAATTTTAATGTTATTTATAGCTTTAGCAATTACATTAATTTGAGGTTTATCATTATCCTTAATTACAGTATTTTCTTTAATCTGCGGAGAAGTTTCTTCAAATTCAAAATGGGTTTTGTTGATGGAAAGTCTTTTATTGAATGTGTCAATTAGAATTTTGTTTCTCTGAATGAAGTCATACCCTAAAATTATTTGGTAGTTACAATTCCAGTTACTCTGAGTGACAAAAAATATGTTATGAAACCAACGAGTTTTCATTTTGAACTTTATATTGACTGCTGACAAATATGGGATAGTGGTATTATTAAGGGTCTTAATTTTGACTGCTCTAGAAATATGCTCAACTTTCGCTCGTTGCTAAATTTCTGCTAAGATGCCTGGTTGCACCAGCGAGAGATTTGCACCGGTATCGAGAAGAGCGGGTACCTCTAAATTACCAAATTTAAGCTTAATAATAGGAAGGTGATTTGTATTATTATCAAAATTACACGACATTACATGGAGATTTTCAAGATCTTCACAATTATTTTGAATTGTTACATTATCAAAATTTTGAATTTCATTTACAGAGTTTAAGTTTTCATTTAAATTTGAATTTTCTTCTACAGATTTTAAATTATCATTTACTTCTAAATTTTCCTCACTAGAATTTGAATCTGAATTGTTACTAGATTTTGAATTTTCAATTGATTCTGAATTATTTACAGATTCCAATAGATTTTCATCCCTAACAATTTTATAATTATTGGTCCTTGTAAAATGGGATCTATTTTTACTACAAGAACCATCTATAAGTTTAAATGATTTCTACGCCTATATGGGTGATTTCTACGGTTATTTCTATAATTGCCAAAATTCCTTCCACTGCTGTTACCTCTAGAAATAGGATTATGGTTGGGGTTATGATTGAAATTATTGCTGCGGGAATTTCTACCCTGTGGAAAATACCAACATTTTGTTGTCACATGACTTTTTCCACATATATGACATTGGACTCTTTCATTTTGACTTTGTCGAAAAGAATTGCTAGCATTATTTTCAGATTTTACTCTTTCCAATTCTTCCTTTAACTGTTGAATTTGTTTGTTACCCTCTAACTGGCTTTGCATTATTGAATTTAGTTCAAAGTTTTGACACATATTGTTGTTAATAATGACTTCTTGAGCCTCAAGAGCCTTTTCTACATTAATTGCATGTTTACATGCCTCTAAGTAATTTTTTTGGACCTAATTTAAGAATTTCTACCTTAATTTCAGGCCTAACAGCATCCAAAATTTTGTTCAATTTGATGGAATCAATGAATTCATTTGAATCCCTAGTTTGTATATCTATCTTTGATAAATATTTTACTGCATAAGAGTTTATTTCATCAATTAAGCTCTGAATTGACTGATTTGGTTTTTGCCTGATGTTATTAAATTTTGATTGTATCTCATCAAATGGTTGACATCTTTTGAATTTTTTAATTAATAATTCAGCCAATTCATCAAAATTTTGAATGTTAGCTACCTGCGGGGAGTCAATTAGAAATTTTTGGGCAGCATCTCTACAATTTAATTTTAGAATTAAAATTCTTTTATTTACGGGCCAATTTTCTAATACTGCTACATCTCTAACCTGTCCGACAAAATATTCAACATTTTCATCAGAAGTTCCGCTAAAAGTGGGAATGGATGAAGCCAAACTTAAATCTATGATCCCTTTACGAGCCATAGTAAATAACAGAAATAAATGTCAAAATATAGACTTTTAAGGGGGAGGAGGGGGGAAGGGGAACTTAAAATTTACACATTCCTAACATGCAATTACACAATATCAATATTACAATACATATATAAAATCATAAATAGCTTAAGATATATAAATCATGCACTTAAAAAAATCACAGATAAAAATATAATAAATGGTGTGTATATTTTTGTAAAAATATACTCAGGAAGCTATTGTGGAGACCAGATTCTCAACCTATTAAATTTTACTTTTGCACGCGGCACCAAATGATAAAAAATGATGATAAATTTGGCTGATGGAAAAAGGCTTCATGGTGCAAAATAAAAATAAACTAAAGGGGGACACGATTAAATGTTCAAAAGGGAACACAAGTTAAATTCCTAAACCTGATCGAAATAGTGATTCCGTACCAATAAATGTTGGCCACAATAACAAACCACCTTAGCATCCCGAGCAACAACCTGAAATAGCTGAAAACTAAAAGTACATATTATAAAACACTTCATGCTAATTAAACAAAAAATAATAATACTTTAGAGATTATTCTCGATTAATTTATTTATATATAAAACATATTTTAAGGTTACACAATTAATAAAATATTTATATTTTAAAAGATGCATTCAAATTAATATATTTCACGGTTGTTCACACATCATACATGTGGGCTAAATAACTGCGTTTAAATTATGAACATTTAAATCTTATATCATCCATGGACAATTAATTTTAATTAAAAAACATAGATACTTAATATTGGTACTGAAGAAAAGCTTGTTCTAGCAGAAAGCACATTTTTACACTGAACATCATCTTACACTGACGAACAGAAGATTTCTTTTGAAGATTCACGATTATTACACTTTCACTATTTTTTAGATGTCGATCACATACTTAAAATTTGTAGACAGATTTTTCACACACAAACAAAATACACCTCTATTTCTTCACCTTATCACATATTAAAGTAAAACACAGAACTAACTAGGGTGGCTCCTCACACGAGAAAAAATCTCGAATGAATGGGATACCACCCTTCTTTCGCTTGAGACTTTATACCATCCAACACACCGCTCGTTGAAAAAAACACTAGTCATTCAGATGCGTTGCCATTCCGAGTGAAGGAAGCTTGGTCGAAAAATATCCGGTATTACCACTACCTCGCGCGCCGATGGAAGAAGATACAGCGAGAGAAATTCTTCGTATGCAGGCGTTCGCCAGCTGCTGCGAGTTTAGTAGCGATGTTGCGAGATGTTTGTTGGTGCGTTCGCTGATTTATAAAGGCAGATGCGCTGACACGGAAAGACAGTTCTTTTTGCATATTGCGCTGAACTTTAAAGGCTTTTTTGATGACTTGACTGAGTTGTGAAAGGGGTTTTTTAACAGATTGGTTGTATAGACTGATGAAGAGGAACTTATATTTAAGCATAATGAAACCGGAGGCAACATCATTCTACTGAATAGCAGCCTTCAACAGAGCGGCAATTGAATGTTTCTTGACAAGTTTGAAACTCTCATGTCTAAGCACAACATTTGTCTCAATTCGTTCTTTAATATTGACAATATGATCCATTTGTTGTTATTGGAACTCATGTCATTTATTTTTATGTCCGATTTTAGCTTCCATTGAACGTAATGAAATGCATTGTTCAATTTATTGGTAATACTTTTATAGATCTTTAATTTCAATGCTCATTCCCTGTCGTTTTTTTCGAAAATAGATGAAAATATATTCTAGGATCGGGTGGATGGCATTTTCCAACATAGCTGTCAATTCCTTTAAGCATGGGCGGATTACTCAAATAGGATAATGCCGACCAACCGCCTTTTTTTTTTTTTTTTTTTTTGTCTTTCAAATCATATCATGTTATATATTTGACCAAGAAAATCACATGACGATTGAAACTGCATTAATTTTGTAAGGCAATCATGGAAAAAAATCATTATCTATTAAAATTGGGACTGTTACAATTGGGAGTATCTCACAAATAAATGGCTGGCGATTCCCCTATTCTTTCCTACACTGTACATGGGAAAGAGTTTTAGAATTACTACTTTTCGAGTAAAATATATTTTTCAAAAATTGTACTCTAATAACGGACTTGAGTTAGTGAAATTTCTACAATATTTATTCATTATTTCTTTTAGAATAAATCGAATTAAACAGTATCAATTGTGAATGTGAAAAAATAATTATTGGCTGTAATTAATTAGTTATTATTCCGTTTTAGCTCAATAATATGCTTTTTTGTCGTATATTCTATTATATTTTTGAAATAAGAAAATTAAATGAATAATCCAGTTCAATTAAAAAAATAATAATGACATAACAGATAATTAAAATAAAAAGAATTATTATTATACTTATAAATTATACTGTATTAAAGGGAATGTCCTTAGAATAATGCTTTAGATGGTTTATATTGTATTCAACAGAAACCTAAAAATAACTTTAATTTTTATATAAAAGCATCTTTCAAAAATAAAGCATATTTTTCTCACTAAATTAAAAAAAGACATCTTCAAATTTTTAAAAGCGATTTTTACATCCAAGAATTAAATAACAAATTTCTTTCATTTAATTTTATATAGCTAAAGATTTTCTACGAATAATAAAGAATCATACATAGTTAAGATAATAGTTTCATAAAAAGAAAGAAGCAACAAGTACATCCTAGGAAATCGATTTTGTTTAGCAGTATTGAATGAGTCCTCTTTTGCTTTATAAAACTCTTCATAAAAAGAAGGACACAGCCAAACTAAATGAGACGAAGAAGAAAAGGTTTGTTTATTCCATGTTTCTATTCTCTTTATAGTTGCTGAAGGAAAAACATGAAGGAAACTATCAATCATTTTTGATACACTCTACCTTTATCACTTGCGAAATATTTGCATTTCGAACACCATTTCAAACTTATTTATGGTTACAATTCATCATACATATTCATAATAGTTTCTGATAATAAAGTACAATAGAATAAATTAGATTTTAATGAAATCATTTCCATATCACATTGTTCTTCAAGCAACTTCAAGAAATAAAATATGTTTTCTTCTTTCAAATAAAAAAACGTATTTTTCAGTTATTTGAAACAATATTTAAAATGTGAAAAGCATGACTAGCAATAATAAAAAATATTTTATTGCATTTTTCATAACAAAAGTTTTTCTTTGACTAATGAAAGAAGACATATTGCAAAGTTTATTGTTTTGTAAATACAAAGAAACAGTGGATGCATTTTAAGACATTGGTTTTCTTTAGGAGTGTTAAATCTGTGCTTTTATACTTGATTAAGTTCTTCAGGGAGGAAATGTGTACTGTAGAATTCATAATGAAAAGAGGAGAAAAATTAATTTTATATTAATTTTCTTTTTATTGTTCCAAAACCGAACTAGATGAAAACGGTTTGCCATAGCTTTAAACTTTTCTTTATATTTTTGCGGTTTTATTATATGTATCTCGCACAATTTTGCAAAAACATTTGTGAGTACGAGTTTAAAATACCTGAAAACTAGTTACTTTTCAAAACTATTAAAAACAGTTTTGTGGTTTTTAATCATATTCTGCAACAAGTACCTCTATGAAACATATATATTTTGATTTTGAAATTTTCTTTACATTTCATAATATATTCACGTATTCAGGAACAAGAGAAAGTTATTTAGAGATCTGTCTTTTGATTTATGAAAGACAGTTAAAAGAAAATTATTACCACTAAGTTGTTAATGAAAATGTTATGAAAATGTTCATAAAACAGTTTCTTAACGGAGAACATAAAATGACATTTTCAGAATACACATGTGCGTACATGTAGCATGACATTTTGTGTGAACAATCATATACGATATTTATATGCAAAGAAGTTTCTTTAATAGATTAAACAGAAATTGGAGACGCAGAGTAGTTTGTCCCTGCACAGATTTTCCATGTTTATTTACTTTGTCATCTGCAGCTTTAAAAATTTCTAACGGAGAAGTAAACTAGTCGTTGGGGGCCACCGTAATACTTACCCATCATGTATATGCATAATATAAATTATGAAAATAAAACAAGTGTAAACTATTTAAAAAAAAGCATTGCAATTTGAACGAAATCGTGGCTTGATGATCTCATAAACTTTAAATGCTCTATAACTTCAAAATTGAGAATCATATTTACTAACGGTTTACTACGTTGGATTAAACGTCTCATTTCCAATTAAAATATATCTTTGAATTGAAATTTGAATGAAATACAGGGTCATGAAAAATCGAAGAGTGTGTAAAATACACTGTAAAAAATGACCAATGTTTCTTATTTTATGAAAATATACTATAACTACGAACGAAAATATAATATAATCTTCTGAGTTATCCGAAATTCTGAATAGCGTGTTCCATTGTCTTTTGAATCCCTAGAAGCCAATACATTTCCAAATTTTATAGAATTATTTATAAAAACAAAGTATTTTTCGCTGCCCGTATTTTTCAGAAACGTTTCCGAAGGGTTTTTATAGTGTATTAATTAGTGTCCTCAGCCTGGACTACCCGTTTTTCGAACGTCATCCATTCTCAAGTAAACGTTTTCAGCCGCATAAGTTAATTTATACATGAAAAAGTAAAGCAATAATCTTAATTTTAATGTTATTGTTAACGCTGTTAATTTTGCGTGTTTATCTGTTAAACATATTTTTTGAGCATGAAAATGTTCACTGGAGAATTGATAGCATTCGAAAAACAGATAATTCCAGGATGAGGACACTAATTAATACACTATAAAAACCCTTCGGAAACGTTTCTGAAAAATACGGGCAGCGAAAAATACTTTGTTTTTATAAATAATTATTTAAATTTTGGAAATGTATTGGTTTCTGGGGATTCAAAATACAGTGGAACACGCTATTCGGAATTTCGGATAGCTCAGAAGATTATATTATATTTCCGCTCGTGGTTATAGTATATTTTCATAAAATAAGAAAAATTGGTCATTTTTTACAGTGTAGGATTACAAATATCTCGGCAACTAATTATCTGATCGACTTCATGCTTTATGCAAAATTTATGTTTTTTTATTGTCTTTTATATTTACTGCTTAAAATAAACAATTTCGAAAAGTTTTATATACCTTTTATCAGAACGAATATTTCGAGAGTCCGAAAAAAAATGTTCCGGTTAATCGAGGTTACTGAAATTCAATAGGATTCATCCCATTATTACATACTAAGTACATACCAAATTTCAAGTCTCTATCTCAATTTTTTTCGGGAGATAGAAGGTTTACAGACACACAGACGGACGGCAAAAGTTTTTTTTCTAAAAATATGTTTTTGGGAATCTCCAGTGTCTGAAACGTGTAAATCCGTCAAAAACTTTTAGATTTTCAAAACGATTAAAAGACTTACCCTATATTACTTATGTTGGGTAAGTAAAAACGACGTTTTAAAATCTGATTATATATCCTTTTGATTTAGTTAGTGAAACGTTTCTTAAATGTTGTATGTTACTAGGAAACATCATACATATAACGGTTTAAAATTACAATTTTACCTATATAGGTGGATTTTTTAACGTTTTTTGAACATTATATAAGTTACTGTGGTACCGTGCATCATAATTTTAGCTATGTATAATTTCTTCTATTGCATTTTTCGCATTCCATTGTGAAAAAATATTATTGTATACAAAAACCAATAAGAAACAACCCAGTGGAAATGATTTTTTTTAACTGCCATTCATAAATCAAAAGACAGATGTCTAAATAATCTTATCTTGTTCTTGATTATACGTGTCTTTTATGAAATGTAAAGAGAATTTCACAATCAAAAATATAGGTTTCGATAGAGTTACTTTTTGCGGAATATGATTAAAAACCACAAAATTGTTTTTAATACTTTTGAAAAGTAACTATTGCTTTAATGTATTTTAAGCATGTTCACGCAATATGTTCTAAACATATATTAATAAAATTTGCCAAATATGCTCTGGAATTAATAATTTTTGTTTATGAAGTTAATATCTGACCAGAATAAAATACAATTTTCCTAGAACTCTTAAGTGTAACAACATAGGTAATAAAGTAACCCAGTGCATCGTTTCTCTGAATTGGTATTCCAGTTATTTTTTCTGTAATAAATATTACTTGGAAAAGTTTTTTCCCTAAGAAAAAAATATCTCTTATATTAATGAACAATATAGAAAACTAAAGAAAATATTTCCTTTTTTTTTAATATTGATTGAAGATCGGCATTTTTAGTTAAATGGTTCTATTGAAAATGGACTGACAAATATCTATTTTTAAAACATTGTTAAAAAACTTATTGATCGTTCTTCAAGTGTATTTATGGTTTGAAATATTTTACAGAGATATTTCTTTTTCTGAAAAAAAACATATTACAGACATTACATTATTTTTACTAGTGAATATTTAGTAAGTAAATTATTCTTATTGTATTGACATAGAAAAATCCTATTTCTGTAGGAATTCAGGATATTCTGGACAGTGCAATTCCATGATAATTTTTAACGCTTTCTGACACAGTTTAAAATTTTGTGAAACGATTCGTCTGTCCACCTGTCTGTCTGCTATATGTCCGTGCTCTAACTCGTGTAAATATACTCAGGCTGTAATGCAATACCTATATGTTATTGAGGTTCAGCATGTCATGTCAGGAATTGAAAATCAGATGTGTAGCATTATTATTTCGTTTAGAAGGACATTCAAAAGAATTCCATTACACTACGGCCTACGGGTAAAATCATTTGCAATGTGTTTTACTGATGTTACACTATTTCTAACATATTGGAATTGATATACATCACTGAAGTACTCTACAACATTTTTACTATAGAATATGGTGCGTATAGCAGTTGTAATTCATTTACAAAGTCTAGCAAAAATATTCGGTAACAGAACTTGTGAATGAGCAATAATTTCTAGAAGTGGATTTTTAATTGGGTATGCGTTTTTAAATCTATCTTATTTTTTGCATATTACTTGGTGTGTATAAACTATAGAGATAATACACAGGGTGGCAAAATGGATCTCGAGTACATGTCCGTTTAATGACAGAAATTACTGAAGGGGAGTTTTCAGCTGTGTTACGCGTCTTCTAACTGAAATACATTTTTTTCATTTTATGTAGAATACGTATATATGTAGGTGTTACGCGTCTTCTAACTGAAATACATTTTTTTCATTTTATGTAGAATACACATAAATTTATAGATCATGTACAAGGCTTCACTAACAATTTCGGATAGTTTTTGCGATTATTGATGGTAATTCGTAAAATTGTTTTAAAAAATGTTATGTGTTAAACAATTTGTTTACTTATACTTCATTCTTCACGTCTGTGAAGTTTTGTTTCAGTATTTTGAATATGTTGGAAAGTGTTTCATAATCTATACTTGATACAGGATTTGTTGTTTATGTTTTTCTTATTTTAAAATATTTCATTCTTATAAGTGATATTTTAGGAAAATAATTGGAAAACTTTGTTGATATCACCTGAAAAACTAATACAGAAAATGCAATAGCGCTATTTTTGATCCCATCAAATTTCTGTTTTAGGTTGCTAAATTCAAGACGTGTTTGAAGTAAACCGCAATTTTATATGATCCGAAACTGGGCTGCTGTGTTCACTGTGTTATTTTATGTGGGAACACTAACAAAGTTTTAACGTTTCTTACTGTAGACCGTCCTGGAGGAGTTTTACTACTTACTTATTTTTCGAAATTGTTTCCATCACAATTGTTTCATCGGCAATACAAATTGTACAAAGATATATAATAATATCTGCAATAGTATGATTTACTCGGTAACTTATTAAAGAGTACCGAGTACTTCATGGTTTTCATCAAGTGTAAGGACAGTGTTCATTGAAATTAAAATTTCGCTGCACTTTCTCTTGTAAGAAAGAAAGTTTTTATCTTTAAAGTCAGAATCGTTTACCTTGACAGATTAGCAAGAAATGCGGTGCTATGTGTTAGCACTTTACCATAAGCCACGCAGGGCAGCAACAATATCCATAATGCCCACTGCAAAGATTGTATTTTATTTATACACAGAATTGGATACATCGTTAGAATACATCCAACCTTGGATTATTTCATCTTCTTCTTCTCCATCTCTCAATCAAAGATTAATACATCCTGTTTTTATTTGTGGTGGATGTTTCAGACTACATGATAGAATAGTATTATTAGAGCCCGAAGTACTGTCTCATAGTAGCACCGTACACTGTTTCAGAAAAAAGATAAGTGGAATACATCGCGGTAGCCTGTCTTTTTCGTCAGCCTCGTTTAAATATCTACACATAAATGAACATAATGCAATTGAAATTCAAGTAGACATTTTGACGGACGAAGTTAATAAGTTAAGTAGTTTTTCTCAATTTTTGTACTGGAAGCCTGATTTACATAACAATAAAAAAATTACAAAATGTTGCCATGATGGAAAAGTATTCTTGCTTTTGTTATTGGTTTCTCTCGATTTCGTAGAAGATATATAAACTAATTTGAATTGAGAAACTATCATAGTGCTTATTAAAGGGTGACCAAGCTGGTCACAGCAGGATGATATTTAAACTGAAAAATCCTTCTTAGTTAAAAAAAATCATTTTTCAGAGGCTTTTTCTTATACTAGATTAATTAAGATACTTATACTAGATTATACTAGGATCTTATACAAGAAACTTATACTAGATTATATTAGAATCTTATACTAGAAATTTATACTAGATTATACTAGAATCTTATACTAGAAACTTATACTAGATTATACTAGAATCTTATACTAGAATATTATACTAGATTATACTAGAATCTTATACTAGATTATACTAGAATCTTATACTAGAATCTTATTCTAGATAAAAAAAATCTTCCCAATTGAGCAAAAACGTCCGGGCCACGATTCGAACTTTCAGGACATTTTCGCTCATTTTGGAAGATTACATCTCATATGATTTCTTTACGAATTAGAATAAATTGTGTCTTAATTAATCTAGTGTAATCGCATTTCCAGCGTTTCCTGGAGGTCCCATTACCTGTGATTTATTCTGTTGTGCTAATTCAGATATCAAACCAAATGCTATGATAATTAAGGGTAACTTGGTGAATAAGTTCAGCCACATTCGTCCGGGATGCTCAGTTGGTAGAACGTCGGCAGCGTCAGCCAAGGGATACCAGGTTCAAATTCTGTCCCGGACTTTTTCGCTCAGTTGGGAAGATTACATCGCATATTTTATTCTTATGTTTGTAGGATCGAAATTGATTCGGGTTTATTAGCACTTAGAGCACTTTTTCTAAATACTCTATAATAACTATCAAAAGGGATTTTTGCAAAAAACAAATTATAATAACAATGGATATCTAACTACAGATCAGTCCATGTTTCGGCACTGATCTGTAGTTTTAGTAGTTTGTGTTATATGCAGGAGAGAATCACAATGTTCCGTTATTTTCTAGTTATAGTCCAGTAGAAATATAGCGTAAAAAAGGGCCTTACCTTGCAAACATTCCGGTAACTGTTATTTTTGGATATGTCGTATAGGTTGACCCTCTAATAAAAAAAAAAAAGTTTCCGACCTTCCAGACCTTGTGCGTTTTTCATAATATCGAAAAAATCAATATTTTTCGGAACTTTTTTCGATTTTTCTTAAATAACTCGATTTTAGTGCATTTTACAGAAAAAGCACTTTCAACATTTTGTAGAGCATAAAATTCTCTACAACATGCAGTATTCATGTTTTTAAATTGTCTAAATAGGGGGTGATATACAGAGCCGGGAAAATAGGGTAAAATTTGCAAAAAGGGCAAAAATACACAAATGACGTTAGTTTTTGCTTAATAACCTACTTTTAGTGCGTTTTAGAGAAGTCATTATAAAGTTTGTAAAGCATGAAATAGTCTATAAGTTTAATTTATTAAATCATTAAATATCTATAATAGACTCTAAAAATCAGAATAACACAATTTACGGTTAGAACAAAGAAATACCGTCTGACAAATCATTAATTTAAAAACGAGCATTTATTTTTGATATTGATTAAACTATGCAATTAATTAATTATAGTATATACAATAATAGGTAACTTTTGAATAGTTGAGGGGGGGGGGACGAAGTTAACCAAAAACCTAGTCGATAGACACAGGTGCAGGGGCAAGAATTCAAAGTCGACAGTAAAATTAATAGCTGAGAATAATGTAAAAAAATACTTGAAAGATGAATAAGTTATAATTTAGAAATTTTAAAAAGGAAAAGGAATATCTAAGGCCGAAACTAAGCAAGGCGGGAGCAAAAGGAGTAAGTGGCCCGGGCGGTAGAATGGAAGGAGAAGAGGGCGCACAATGAAGATTTGGTTTGTCGTGTTTGTATTCATTTGTCCCACACATTTTTGTTAGTGAAGGTTTACATTGATGGTAAATGTATCTCAGTTTGAGAATGTTAGTCCCAACAGAAAGAATAACAACAATTATACATGATAAGAGGGAAACCTGTATAAAGGGGAATTGTTTTCCGGTGTTTTGAATTCAGGTTTAAATTTTAAAATAAAGAAAAAATTAGAAACTTATCCTGAACATAATAAAAAAAAATTAAAAAGTGCAGAAAGTGCTTGTCGCTAAGATTCATACTTCTGCTGAGGTTAAGTTGAATGAGAGCATGTTTCCACAGATGCTACAAGAAAAATTGTTAGGGAATGCAAAAAAAATAAAGAACTTTTCATTTATATGCTTCGAAATGAATTTTAAAATGCTCAAATGACTACGCAGGCCACTGAAGATGCAGATGTGCTAATTGTGAACACAGCTATTTCCTAAGCCCGTGATTACGATGCTGTCATTGTCAATGGTGAAGACATGGACCTTCTTGTTCTTGCGGCTTCTCTAGCTGCAGACAATGTTTATTTCCGAAGGGCCAGGAGAGGGAAACTGCCTGATGATCTCTAATCCAACAAGTGTTTCAAGTTTAAGGAAGTTGCATAAAATATTCTTTTTATTCATGCAGTAAGTGGTTGTGACACCACTTCTGCGCTTTACAGCCATGGGAACATGAAATATTGCAGAATTCTTCAGAACCCATGCCTGAACCAAAAAGTTCATAGTTTTAAAGACTCAAATGCAGAGAGGCACATACTTGTTGAAGCCACACAAGGTGTACTTCTTGCCCTATATGGAGGTGATCCCAACCAAAACTTGAATGTATTGCGGTATGTCAGCTTCGCTAGAGCAGCTAACAATATTAAATTAAATTTAGCTATACTACCACCTACTCGTGATGCTGCTGAATATCATGCGTTTAGACATGGCTGGGAAATGAAAAGGATTCTCTCGAATGCGGCTGGAAGTGGGGTGGTCATGTGCTCATTCCAGTCAACATGATGAGTGGACCAGCTCCTCAAACTCTACTCAATTTCATATCTTGCGAATGCAAAAGGGGAAAAAAATGTAGTACGAATTTCAGTTCTAGAAAGGCAGGCTTGAAGTGTTCAGTTATCTGTGTGAAGTGACACAACAAACTATTTGCCAACGCTCCTTATATTATATTATACCTTGAGGACTTTGATGACCTAGAACAACCAATCGAGTCAAGTACAGAGACGGACGATGAAGTATCTGAGACGATGGTATCATTACCAGGGCCAAGCAGCAGAAAAAGGAAACATATATGACAAAGAGACTATACTTAATATATATTTGTTGATTAATTTCTTGTACATTCTATAATTAATTAACCACATCGTGTTTTCAATATCAAAAATAAAAGCTCGTTTTTTAAATTAATAACTTATCAGGCGGTAGTTTCCTGTTTTCACCCAAAATCTTTTTACTGTGATTTTTAAGGTCTATTACCAATATTTAATTATCTAATAAATGAAACTATAGACTATCTCATGCTCTAAAAAGTTGATTATGACAGTTTTGTTTCTAAAATGCACTAAAAGTGGGTTATTAACAAAAAATAACGTCATTTGTGGATTTTTGCATTTTTTCCAAATTTAACCCTATTTTCCCAGCTCCGTATCTAACCCCCTATTTGGACAATTTACAAATAGGAATACTCCATGTTGTAGAGAATTGTATCTTCTACAAAATGGTGAAAGTCCTTTTTCTATAAAATGCACTGAAACCGATTTATTTAAGAAAAACCGAAAACAGTGCCGAAAAATATTGGTTTTTTCAATATTGTGAAAAACGCACAAGGGCTAGAAGGTCGAAAACTTGGTTCTTTTATTAGAGGGTCAACCTTTACAATACATCCAAAAATCAGAGTTATCCGAATTATTGTAAGGTAAAATGCTATTTGTACTGGACTATTAGTATTGCTTTCTAAAATGTATCATTATATCTATTAAGAATTATGTAGATTAATTTATTATTCGCATTCATTACAATAATGTATATTAATATAATATAATAAATTAATTTATTATTTAAAAATAATTGTAATTAATTTTAAACAGTAGTTAACTAATTTAATTAATTAATATTGATTGTTTTATTAATAAGCATTAACAAATTAAATTCATCTTTAGAAATGTTGTATTTGAAAAATTATTTTAATAATAGCGAAATATTTTTTTTTATATACGTTATCTTTAAAAAATAATTTTCATTATTGTAATAAAAATAAATACTGCCGTTGCATAGTTCTTATTAATATTAGTATTAAATATTTTCTTTCCGCCGTCAATTCTAACACAATAATCTTTAGTATATATTAATTATATCAGCTTTACTATATGTTTTATCATTTAAAATAAAAAGGCTTCAAAAGTTATTCCTTTATATAATCCAATTATAAATTCCTACTGCATAATTTATTTTCAATGAGGACAAAGATTTTAATTCGCTGTTTATCTAGAAAATCATTATCAAAAGAGCAACAGGCATTAATGATGTGTAACGTTTAACCAATTCTATAGAAAATTTTATAGCGGAATTATCTCCTTTTAAAGCTTCTTTAAATTACATAAAGGAAATTTCACAATGAATTCAGTTATCACAGTACGAGAGAATTTTAATTATTTTCCGACAGAATATTACAACAGAATATTCTGCTTATTTAAATAGAATATTCAGACAATAAGTAATTATTACGCACTTTTAAAATATATAATATTTTCTAATGCATAAAAATATTCCGATTAATCAACACATTCTAACAATATATTTTGAATCTCGTCTTTTGTCACTACTTTTAGAAACATTGTATTACATAAAATGTGTATTTAAGGAACAGAACAATTGTTTTTATTAAAATTATCTTTAGCGGAATAATGACTCTAAGTTAGAAATTATTTGTCTTTATAACCTTCCAAGATTTTCCGTTTTTTTTAAAAAAGCGTTTATGATTCATTTGCATTTCACATTCATTGTTATGATTTTATAACCTTAAGAAGAATAAAGAAATAAATGTATATCAAAAGTTCTAATAATACGATGTCTCAGTTTGGTGTTATTGAAGAGTTATTAACATAGAGACTATTATAGAAAATTCTGTGATGGTACGGTTTTGTAAACAAATTTAACAGTCTATATTTCTTTGTTTTCCTAATTCTTGTATTAAGTTTATTTTTCTACCTCTATTTGCCATACAGTTAAATTATTCACCGGTTGCTCTTGTAATGAAAGTAAAAATGCAATAAAACAACTTGCGTTAGAAAATGAAGTTTTGAATTATTAGTTTATATTGCTATTTATTCAAACATAAAGCAAATGTTTTAAAAAAGGCTTTTTATAATATTAGCTGTTTATTCGGACAAGACTTATCAAAAGTTAAATGTATTATTGTTGCACACATTTAAAATATTTCAGGAAGCTCCATAGGAAATTAATAAGCCTAATGATCTTAAGGGATCAGGCACCTTTAAAATTCACAAATTACATGTAAATGCGACCATAATATGGACTGCAATAACTCCACATCTGATTATCTTTTGAATATGAAATTGTAAATACACAATCAAAGAGATATATGCTAGCAGTTAATGTTCAGAAAAATAACTTAATAACGTAATAACTTAATAACTAAATAACGTATGCACCTAGAAACTAGGTGCATACAAAGGTTTTCATTTAATTTCAAATTTAATGTTTTTTTTAATAAACTAATTCAGTTTATATGCCTTGTGCGCAGGATTTCCCATAATTGAATTAACACAGTAATACAGAATTTAGTAGAGATATAATATGTGTTTAAAATATTCTATTCTGGAAAAATATAATAATTAGTTCTTGAGAAAAAAAATGTAAAAGTAAAAATATCTAAATTTTGTTTTCCTTTTATACATAAAAATAGTTATTATTTCTAAATTTTTTACTTGATGAATATAATAGTAGGTCAGTTTTTGCATCTATAAGTTTTATACCTTCATCGAAATTTTCATGAAATTCTATGTAGCGATTTCTTAGAAATCATGCACGTAATGACCAAAATAACCGCTTTGGGAAAATTTACTTTAAAGATCAAATTACCCCTTGATGATATAGAAAGAGCTCAAACTATTTTGGACATAACTTCCCTTCTAAAACAAGTTTTTGCATGGGGTTTCAATAATTTTTACAGAATCAAATTTTAATATCGTGTATTAAAAAATGGATTTTTTGACACTTTCAAAGGAACATGACCCCATAAGTTAAATATTTTTTAAACCAATTAAAGAAATTTTCACCACCAATTCAGTTACGTGGATTAAATTGAAATTATTTCCTTCCAACAAAATATTTCATCATATGCGTTTATTATGTAAATTTAAAATAAATGTCATTCACTGTTTTTCAACTTATAAAAGTTCAGAAAAAAACCCGATTTATGTAACAAAACAGATTGAATATCGTTTTTTATCACTAATTTTAGAAAAACTGCATTTTTCAAAATATATTATTTAAGACATTGCTCAATATTTAAATTAGGATTACTTTTAGGAGAACAGTATATTGATTGCAAATTAAAATATTTTGTTTATATCAAGTTTTACATTTGCATGTTTTATTTTGTATAGGTATATCTTACTAATTATTCAGGTATAATACATTTTGTATGTAAATCACTTATATGTTGTTGAAATTTTTAAATATAAAGTAAAGCCAGGAGAGATGGTGCGGTCGGAGAGATTGAGCACATAGAGGTTCGGGGGAAAGGAGTAGAGTGAGAGCGCAGCCACTCCAGGTAGTTGTACAACAACAGTTGTGGAGTGTCTACTTGAAAGTGCACGTTGATTGCTTTGAGCGTCGAAGATAAAGTATTGCTTTTTTATTTTGTTTTCCCAAAGTAAGTGCTTGAATTTTCATAGCTATTCATCAGAATTTCTATACAATGTCAATAGTACAAAATATTTTAAACTTAAACGATTTCTCATAAGCTACTAATCTAGACTAACAATGTGAACATCAACGGTTCGTTTTAGTACCGGCCATGTTTAAATAAAAGGCCGCGTAATCTCTCCTACCGAAATTGGAGAGTTTGCGCATCTGCTACTTAGGAGAGATGGCGCATTGTTCCCATTAGTTTCCATGCTAGGAGAAATTACGCAGCTTATTGGTAAATTTGCATAAAAAATGAAAAATGAAAATGGACTAATTTTAAGTTAAATGTGTTATTAAGTTACATAATTTTATTTTGTAATCTTATCTGGACTTGCTTTTTCTGATTCTTTATTTTTTTTTCATTTAATTAAAAATTTTTAATCGTTTTCAAAATTATTTCCTTTTTCTGATAATTTAAGCATTAGGTTTAAATATTCACTCCCAATACAATAAAATGTTTTCACAAAAACCTTACAGCAATGTCATTTAAATGTAATTATTATTGTTAACAATTTAATTGTAGTTATTATTAGTAACAATCACTCCTACCCATATGGGCAATCACACAAACCCTGTAATGAGAGATTGCGCAAAATAACTTTCTTGGTTTTATTACAACTCTTCTATTAAATTGCAAGATAACAACAAAATAGCAATGGAAATGCATAAAAAAACAAATGAAGTAAAAATTATTCATTAATGGTTTAGCAAACAATTAATGTTTAAATTTTTTATTGCTATTCTATTGAATTGTGCGCAAACTCTCCTAGCTTTATCTTACGCTGCGTCAGTCTCATTTTTTTCATTACATGAGAACTAATAACCTATAAACTATTATAGATAATTTGATTTGGTTGTGTGTTTAACGTACCATTATTTAAAAAGTAGGCTTTATTTTCTTTACTGTATACCTTTAAAACTGTTGACAGTAGAAGGTATAAAAATAGATGGTAATAATAACGCATGATTTTGCTTTATGGCTCATTTTTTCTATGATGAGAATAATTTTTGATTTGTTTTATAATTTGACTATGACGCCGTCATAGTAAAAATATCTTTAATTTTTTTAGTTTCATTTTGAGAATTTGAAAATTTAATCTTTAATTTTGAGACGTTGAGAACATCGCTTTCAGTGATTTAATTATACATTCTAATTTTGAAGCAATTTTAGCTTGTAAAAAAGTTCAGAAAAACAAGTACCCGTATGAAACCATTACTAATGATTATATTCTTTGTTTTGTCTCTTAATTTAGGATCATTGTATTGTAAAATCTGTCAATACGAAACCTCTATTATAAAGGAATCTCGTCAATAACTCTTTGACTATTGGTCGGGACATTATGTCCCAATGAACTATTTTTTTATTCTATTAGTGTCAGTTTTTCATAAATAATATCTGCCATACAGCTATATTAGGATGTTTTGAGGAGACATCTACTACGAAGAAACTATTTTGTAAATTGTAGTACGACTGAGTACAAACATAGTCTCCAGTCCTGGTCCCTAATCAAGTGGTTAATAGAAAAAGGTCATAGTGCCGGCGGAATGAGAACAACACCATTACAATAGAACGTTACTTGGTAAATGAGATACCTATTCAAACAAAACAAATTTTTTCTAGGGAGTCTTGCTTCTGCTACATCCGCGTAAATTTTATGTTACTCATGAAAGAGCTAAATATGTTTATTTAAATTAACTGTATAAAAGATACTGCTGTACCATGTACCAATGCAGAATTGAAGAAGTACCTACAAAGTTTATATTGACTTTGTTCACCTTCCTTCGAAGTTGATCAGTCCATAAATCTTGTTGTGTAATTGCTTAGCCTGTTTGTGGATCTTGCTTCAAGATCCGTTGCACTGGAATTGGTTTGCCATGCATTGAAGGCAAGGTAGGGGAATAAAGACACCAGAGCCATACAATTTCAATTATAAAAAATAATTACATTATATTAAGACTTTGAAAAAAAGACATATAATACAATTAAGTTTAAATAAAAAAGAGCTATATTACAATAGTTACAAGCATATATATTAAAATAAGTCAAATTTATAAGAATATTAATTTTTGTTTATGAAAAAACCATTTTTTTTTAATTAGGAAAATGCTGTAAAACAAAAATTACACTTAAGTATTGCACTGATAATTTCATCAGCCAATAGGAAGAAATTAGGCAGACAATCAAATTTCACTGAATAAAATGTCAGGAAAAAAGAGAAAAGGCTTGAATTTTGAAGAAATTTAAGAAAATGCATTAATTTCCACTCCAAATGCAGTGGCAGGAACGATATCACAAGCTAAAAAGGTAGTTAATGAATAGACATTACGAAAAAACACGAAAAATAAACAAAAAAATTTTGAATTTTGAAGAACTCAACAAAGCATCTAAGGTGTTTACATCTAAAGTGTTTTTCTAAGGTGTAAAGATACTGTTAATAACTAAAAAATATTTTTTTTTACTTAATATAGTTTTCTAAAGTTTTCTCCTTTGTTTCGTAAAATTGTTTCGATATATTTGTGGTATTTTATCTTAATCTGATACCAATAATAAATTAACTTAAAAACCTAACATTGTATAATAAAGTAAATTATAATTAATTAAGTATAAAAGTAATTAAAGCTTAGAAATTGTTACATTTAAAAATTGAATTTTAAAATTTTAGAAATTGTTAAACTACTATTTTAAGTTAACTTTAAATAAAATTGCGTAAATGATGTGATCAAGTTAATTTCCTGAACACTCCGAAAGGGTAGGATATAAGACTACACTGAAGATCCTTCGTTAACGACGGCAACGATGTCGGTAATGCTTAAATACAGAAAATGGAAGAGGTCAAACGTAATTTTACAATCCACAACGAATGTAATTTTACAATCCTCATGGTGCCAGAACAGCATATGCATCAAATATGTTTCACTTCATTTGTCAAAATTGCTGATTATATTCAAACTTCAACAATAAATAAACATTATAGAATTCTATACCAAAATGCAACAGCAAATCAAAACAAAAAGTTCAATGCACTCTCAATATGCTGCTGCAGTGTAGAATGATATGTACTACATGCTTGTCGAGTGGATAAAATATGTCAGGTTCAAAGTCTGTTGCAGGTTTAGATGTCCGTAATCTTCCATATTCTCTTTTGAATAGCATTCTAAGTCTAATTACCCTTTTTTTGCAAGTGATAACTGTTTCTATTTTGCGATTCAACATTTTAAAGGTCTTGGAAGAGCAGTTTAATATATCAACATTCAACATTTTTCAACGTCAGGTTTTAACAATTTACAAATTCCTGATTCAATCAACAAAAGTTTATAGTTCTACCTGAGGGACAAATGTTTCAACAAGTTTTCACCCTCTTATCGTGGCAACGTTTTTGGCACCATGTTTTGGTGAAATGTCGATCAAACTTTTTAACAGTATACCTGTATAACAGCATTAGACATTACCGTGTATTCAGTGATGTGGTAAATATATGGTCATTACTAAAATCTATGCTAGTGATACCCGTAAAAAATAACTGCTACCCTTGACAAAACTGGCGATTATATCAGTACTGAAACGCATTTTGAAAAAATCGACTCGTTAAAAAAAATTCAGGATAGAAGGAAATTTCTGTTGCGTAAGATCTTTGTTTTAGAATTCATAAATTATTTGACAATCTGTTCTAATTTAGGGTAATATTTGATTAGTATCTATACACATATTAAAAGCGGATCTGAATATGACCCTTGTAAAAATATCAGGATTTCGAATAAACAAAATCTCACTCTATTAAGCTTCAACTTAAAACACAAGAAATAGCAAAATTACTTAACTTAAAATGGGTAATTTTCGTGATTTTACTTTATTTACTGAACAAATAAAATAGAAAATCTATATTAAAGAGTAGGTTATTTCCTCAGGAAAAAAAAGAAATAATAGACAACTTACATGAATAAATTGTAAAAATTCATTTTGACATACAAGTTTCGAGTATGTTTAAAAGTTACATAAAAAGAAAAACCTTTCTCTATTATTAAAAAGCGAAGGTCGTACCAAACAAAAGTGGAAAGCTGCAAACTCAAATAAACAGAATAAATCTGTCTGCGATTTGACAGCAATTGTTTTGTTTCAATCAAGATAATTCAAGTTTGCGAAGTAAAAGCAATAACTTTAGAAACATTTGCCACAAAGTTTGTAAGATGCGAAACTTTTGAGATAAATATATTTACGTAAATGCCATGAAAGACATTTAGGTAATTTCATTAATGACATTTGTTAGAGTATATTTATTTATACATAAGAAAACTTTTTTAAGTACGTAAGATGAACATTAGCTAAAACATTCATTTAAGCTAATAAAAGTTATTACCATATGCATTATATTGTTAAATTTACTAAAATTATAGTATCTTTTACGTTAGTTTACATGATTGGAAATCGTTTAGAGGAGTTAAATTCAAATAAGACCAGTCTTTGCTTTAACGTTCTGTTCGATAAATAATATATGTTAAAATTTTAATATTTTTATAACTTCGCTAACTTTGAAAAACTAAAGTTCTAAAATTGTGAGATTTATATATACTATTAATATTATATTATAATATTATATATAATAATATCATAGAACATATTATGTATATATATATACATTATTTATTTATTTATTGATTTATTTATTTATTTAAAAATGAAAACACATGTGAAAAACAAAGGATGATATATTATATAAAACAATGGAAAGGATACAGCAGGAATTAAACTTAATAAAACGGAAAATCAAAATGGAAAACTATGAATATCTTATGGAATCTTCAGTAGAGCTTCATAAGAATATTCATAGTCAATTAATGTTATTTCATCAAATATTGTCAGCGTTATGCCTAAAATAGAAAATATTAAGCTCCGAATAATATATATATAAAACAAAATAAAAATTAAATCAATACTGGAATTCAAATAACAAAATAAATAAATAAATAAATATATTATTCAACATAAATAGAAATTAGATCATAAAAATATATACACATAATGTTCATGCCAGCAAACAACAATCCCTTATGCCCCAAAGTGATTTAATATTTTAATATTATCACTCTTTATAGTTCTGTTACATGTGATTTTCACTGCTATTTTCAGCTATTTTTACAAGTTATTAAAATTGATAAAATGATCTAATATGTACGTTATAATAATATATCATCTGACTATGTACTTTGATTAAGCTTGAATGGGCGACACAAGATTGTTAACTTCGCGTAAAAGTGTAATTTTATAAAACGGATTATGGAAGTGTGTTGCACAGAGTGATATGCTGTGCTAATGCACAAGTTCATTTATTTATAACTCCACTGTTAAAATTATTTTAACAATTCAAATGCAAAAGTGCTTTAAATCACTTTAAAGATGATTGTTATTTGTATTTATCCATACTACGTGATCTAATCAATAATAAGTGCATATCAATATTAACAATAAACTTCTAACAAAGTGTTTGGGTATGAAATGGGTTGTTTCTACATGCACATTTAGTGAATTATACTTAAAATATTTTTAACAAAAGTTATCATTTAACACTAGAACAACCGGAAATTTTACTTAAGTTATTTAAAACTATTTCACACCAGAAATTTTATTAAAAACGACTTAACTTATTCATTTAACGTATTTAACGAATATAACTGTGAGTTTTATATTTAATTTATTTAAAAAAATAATTTCTGGTTCGAATCGGAATATATTCTTTTGGTAACCGTGAAAATGACTGCTCATGGTAGTTCTAGTGTTAATCAAGATCTTGTGCTATAGAATTTGGGAGAAATATAAATCGGTAAATGATTGAATAAGAGAAGAAAAATGAATATTGTTTTCATAATGTTTTAATTGATTGAAATTTTATCTTTTACTTTAATGAATTAAAAATTCAATCCGTTCTAATTAACATTTGTTAAAAATATCTAAAATGTTAGATTAAAATACAATCAGATCAATATATAGTATAAGATTCGTGCATTTCTAACATTTCAGATATTTTTTCGAAAATTCATTAAAAGGAACTTAAATTATAAATTAATAACGTAAAAGAAAAAAAAATCACTTAATTAAAAATTTTTGAAAAACAAAATCTTAATTTTTCTTAGAATGTCTCTTTAGTTTACTCCCATAGTGTTAAAATATTTTTTTTAAATAATAACTGTCAATTTATGTCGATTATAATTCACAAAATGAGAATGTTTATACACTCAATTAAAATACAATCAATCTCTGAATACTTCAAGTACCATAAACCAAAAAACACAAGAAAACTCAATTCCTATTAACTAGTAAATCTGCAGATAAGGAGACTCAACGTCAGCTACGGAAGTCATTGTTTTTTAATCTCACTTTCCATATTATTAAGCATTTTACAATCCGCAATTTAATTTTTTTATATTACGTGCATATTTATAGGCATATAAAATACTTCGGAGATTTCAGAAATTAGAAGCGTTAAATTAAACACGGTTTATGCAATGATATTCTGAAATTCTTATAAACTTCTTAGTCTTGTAATTTTTTAGATGAAAAAATTCATTTCCTCACAATCTTATTAAATTGATATTCAATAATTTCTGTTGACTGTTAGAATGATTTTAGTATATCTTGGATTTCGTTCTACATAGTGGTTTTATTAAGCGACAATTACGAAAACAATTCCATATAATTCCAATACACAAATAGCAATATTTACTTACCAGCCAATCACGAAAAAACTGCATCTGATTAATAAGTTGAATAATATCTCATTTACAAAAGCAACGTATAGAAATGTAAACTGAATCTACTGTATTTCAGTTATACATATGTTTGAAATCTAGTGTTATTACATTTTTTGTTTCGGCAAAAACAGTTTTGATGATCATTCTATAATATTTATCTTATCTAAGTAAATACTGACCTAACTCGATGGCAATAGCATACAAAAATCTCCACAAAATAGGCATATTAGGAAACTTTAAAACCTATTGGAAAATCATTCCTAATCGTGCCCAAATTTAATTGGCGCCGTAAAGTTTGTTTTGTGATAGATTATTTGTTCTCAATTTCCAGTAATTGTAATATTTCAGGATTTGCCGATATGTATGAATCAGTGTTACTGTTCTAATTTCTTTATTTTAACCACCTCGTTGTATGAATAATTTTATCCTATTTTTAGAAGAATATTAACTTTTCAACGACGAAACATCCACATCTGTTCCAGAAAATTAATAATATATCGTGTAAGAAATATGCTTATACAAATGTTAACTGCGAGACTTGAATTACACGTTCAATAATTTTGTAGTTTTCGTTTGGAAAAACTATTTCGCGAAACATTCTACATTAATTAAAAGATAATATGTATCAAAATAAATTCTCATTTATGTCAATAGTATACTAATCATCACCCGAAAATAAGTTATTTTGCTAATAAACTATTGCAGCGAAATAGTGCGAGTTACTTGAATTTTATTATTTTGATATTCATTGAAATATGGGTGCTAAGCAACTAATAAAATAAAGAGGAAAGAAAAAGAAATGCATTTTCAAATTTGTAAAAAATAAAGTGTTTTATATTTCCCGAACAGTTACAAACAATTTTCCTATAATTTAAACAATCCTAATCCTAGTAATATTATAAATCCGATTGTGTGCAAATGTTAGGCTGAAGCCAGCGTCAAAATGGAGAAATTAATGACCCTGTATCTTTGCATATAGGTGGATTTTAACCCGGAAATGAACATAGACTGGTTTTTGTTTATTTTATTCAAATACTTTTCTTAATAATTCAAAATTTGATTATTTTCATAGAGAATCAATGGACATTTTTAGATAAAATTTAACCATTTTACTTTATCGTTGCTAGGGCTTTGATCGTTGCCAATAAATAAAAATGCGGAAAAATAATTTTTCCTCAACAATTAAGTTTTAATTGAGCAATTTTCACGTGAAAAATGAAAATAATTCAAAATAAGATGAATTTCTGTGATATTTGAAACAACAATATGGAGTATTTGTTATTATACATGAAGTATGAATATTAGTTACATTAAAAAGATCTTTTTCTGTCAAAAACTGCGTTATAATTAGAAAGAAGAATTAACAATAATTATATTATTAAGAAAAAGATTTCGCTTGAACCATGGAACTATGAAAATGATCCTCCTTGGCTTGAACAAATATGACGTCATAAATAAAACATGTATTTTCAAATATTCGTAATATTACAAAGAGCATGACTATCAGTGTATAATAAAAGTATATACATAATAGACGTCATAGTTAAGAGGAATAACTGAAATATTTTTTTATACTGATTAATAATAAGCTTGAATATCAGTTAGAAACAGATGTGAGTTTTTTGCTAAAATTCACGTCATTATTGCCAGGAAAAGAAAATTAACAAGAATTATATCATTGAAAAGAGATTTCTCTGGGATCAAAGTGACGTCATAATAAAACGGGATTTTTTAAATATGTTTCAAATGGAGCGTGTACCAATTTCATACATTAATAATGACTGAGTACAGTGAAAGAATAGAGAGGAAATGAACCGTAAAATCGGCTTGCAATATGATGCCGATTATCGCTCAAATCATTAGGCCCAAGGGCTGACTTCATCGGATGGAGAGAGGCTGCACGTGGAACAAGGATTGGATTCATTGCACGGGGAGAGGTTTTTAAAGCAAGCCGCCAGTTGCTTGAGCCGACTGTAGGTTTGCATTTTCAGCATCACGCCAAACATGAACATTTCATCTCTATTTATTCTCTGAACTCTGTGATTAAGAATACAAGCATCAGTAAGATTATTAGGAAAAGAAAATTGAACACAAGTCTATTAAGTTAAAATCTGACTGTGTGTATTTCGCAACTACTCCTTTTAATGCAACGCGATTTACTTAATACCGGTTATCATTGATTTGAGGATGTCATATAAACTCTGAGAATTTAAAATTTTGAATTAGATTTCGAGATATTAATATTTTTTTTTGAAAATTTAACGAAATTTCTCTAAAAACGGTACTTAAATTACTCCATTTTTGTGGATAAAAAAGGAGAAATAAAACGAATTAATATATTTTTATGTCATTTTCTCATTAAAACTGAAAAAAATTATTTTATTTTCAATTTGAATAGTTGGTGAAAAAAAAAATCTTGATTACAGAAAAATTTCCGAAAAATAAAAACATATTTCCACATATTCAAACTTTATGAAACAATTTATTCTGCAGAGCAAAAATCGCCTGTCAGCATATTGTCAAGAAATCAAGATTTGTTTCAGCTATAGATTAAACCGAGGACTCAAATTTGCTGTTACAACCAAACGTAACACTTGCAATTGTAAAGCTTTTTGCAACCCCAAATTACATGCAAACGTAACATTTACATGTAATTAGCACCCAAATTAATTTTAATTTGATCCGTAATAAATATTAATTTGCAATGAAAATTACATGCAAAAGTAATGTTTACATATAATTTTGGGTTGCAAAAAGCTTTGTAATTTAAGTGTTACGTTTGCATGTAATTTTGGGCTGCAAAATGCTTTGTAATTGAAACTCCTTGCATTTAGGTGTAGAATTATTCCTCCCTATTCATAAGATTGAATTTAAAGAAAAAGCATATACTATTTTCCAATGAATTATTTTTAAATGATGGCTGTTTAAACGTTTCTCAAAGTCATTAAAAGTAAAATGGTTTATCAGGTAAAATTTACATTTCTTTTTACCCAATTCTTCGATTTACACGATTTTATTTTGCCGTCCTTTTTCCGTTGGTTGCAGTTTCTTTTTCGCGGTTATTTTGCACAAAATTTTATTTTATTTTTAAACTGATTTATGCCAAGGCCCCTATAACAAAGAAATATCGTATTTTCTTCTATGAAATGTGATAAAGAGTTAGTTTATTATTTACTTTTTTAATTATCGGGAGTGAAATATTTTGCTTGATTAGTTCATTTATTTTTCTTTTAATGTTACGTGAACGAAGTCACGGGTAACAGATAGTAATATTATAAATCTGATTGTAAGCAAATGTTAGGCTGAAGTCAGCGTTAAAATGGAGCATTTAATGATCATGTATCTTTGCATATATGTTGATTATAATCCTCAAATTAACATAGGCTGGTTTTTGTTTATTTTATTCAAATATTTTTCTTACCCCCTGACCGCCGAGCAAAAGGGCAAATTTGTAATGTTGTTTTCTCTGTAATTATTTTAAAATGCTTAAAAAATCTGAATTTTCAAACTTGAGATAAAAAACTGAATTACGTATATAAGTATAATCCTTGAGAGTATCAATCATTACTTGATGTTTTAAAAATGCATTATATTTGTAGAATAATATTAATTTAAACAAACTTTGTATTACTGGGAAACCTACAGCACAGTGAACGGATATATCAGGTCGCGGCGGTGAGAAGGTTAATAAATCAAAATTTCGTTATTTTCATAGAGAATAAATGGACATTTTTTCGTATAATATTTTAAAATGGTTAAATATACTTTACCGTTGCTAATACTTTATCGTTTCCAAAACTAATTGAAAACCCGGAATAATAATTTTTACTCAAAATTTAGTTTCAATTGAAAAATTTTTACGTGAAAAATGAAAATGAAATTTAAAAAAATTATAGAATTTAAAAGAAGATTAAATAATACTATTAGAAATAAAACGTACTTTTTTTAGTTTTCAATAATAATACAAGGTTTCAATATGCGTGACCATAGGAAACAGGCAAATATGACGTCATACAGCGAAAATAAAGCGGATATGCTTTGATTGGTGAAATAAAATGATCTTGGGTTTTTTCTTCACTTTTTTTCTTTTTTGTTTCTTTTGTATGGTAACAATACTGGCGTTTTACCGTCTGCGCACGGCTAATATAACTATACCGTATTTTTTATTTAAATTTTAAAAAAAGTAAAAAGAAGTTTCAAAAGAAAATGGTTAGCAAATGTCAATAATATGCTCTGGAAAATTATCCATGTCGAAAAGGATGTCATGGATAGCGAGAAATAATTATTTTCGTTCTTAAAACTAAAAGAAATAACTCGATAACCTAAAAAAAATGACAAATGTTAATAGTTCCATTTTTGTTGATAAAACCTAACGATTTAATATTATTTCGTTAAAGTAACATAATTTCCCCTATGCCAGTATTGAAATTAATTGCCTGGAAAAGAAAATTAACAAGAATTATGTCATTAAAGGGGGATTTTTTTGGAGAAAAAGAGACGTCATATTTGAAATAAAACGGGAATTTTCCAATTTGTTTTAAAATGAGTGTGAATCAATTCCTTACATTAATAATACAAGGATCATTAAGTAGAAAGTAGATGAGTTTCACACCATATTTATAACGAAAACGTTAAATGTTTTTTATCTATACTGATTATTAAGCATGAGTATCCGTTATACACAGATGAGAGTTTTCTGCTAAAAAATCACATAATTTTAGGAAAAAGAAACTGAACACGAATCTATTATATTAAAATCTGACCGTGTGTTTGTATTTCGCAACTACTCCTAGACTATCGAACGCAACGCGATTTACATAATACCGGTTGTCATTGATCCGAGAATGTCACACAAACTCTCAGAATTAAAAAAATTAAATTAAATGCCATTTTTTTTGGTAAATTTTAACGAAGTTTCTCTGAAAACGGAAAGTAAATTGCTCCATATTTGTGTATAAAAAAGGAGAAATAAAACAGATCAGTATATTTTTTACACCATTTTCTCATTAAAACTGAAAAACAGAATTTATTTTCACTTTGAATAGATGGTGAAAACAAAATCTTGATTTCAGTAAATTATCCGAAAAATAAAAACATATTTTCACATATTCAAACTTCATGAATCAATTTATTCTGGAGAACAAAAATTGCCTGTCAACATACTGTCATTTAGAAAGCAAGATTTGTTTCAGCTATACATTAAACCAAGGAGGCAGAAATGAATTTAAAGAAAAAGAATATACTATTTGCAATTAATGTTTTTTTTGAAGGATGGCTGTTAAAACGTTTTACAAACGCGTTAAAAGTAAAATTGTTTATCAGGTAAAATTGACATTTGTTTTTACCCATTTCGTCTATTTCCACGATTTTATTTGGCCCTCCTTTTTGCATTGGTTGCAATTTCTTTTTCACGATTATTTGGCACAAAATTTCACTTTTGTAAGACTGAGTTATGTCAAGGTCCCTATGACAAAAAATACCATATTGTCTCCTATGAAATGTGCTAAATAGTTAGTTAATTATTAACGTTTTTAATAATCGGGAGTGAAATATTTTGCTTAATTAATGTATTTATTCTTCTTTTAATGTTGCGTGAACGAAGTCACGGGTAACAGCTAGTTAATTCATAAATTCTAATAGATGTATAGGCAAATTTCCAAAAGCTATTGGATATATCTAAGACCTCCATATCGAAAATTTAGCATCAATAATGTTTAACCCTTTCACTGGCAAAGTACTTTCAGTACTAAAATGTTGAAATAAATGACTGGCACCGTAATTTATAAAAAAACTTATTTTCAAATAAGAAAAAGGCAATATTTCACATGCATATTAAATGGAAAAGATTTTAGAAACATTCTGGTGCAATTTTGGCATTTGGGAATTAAAATTAAGTGGTTTCATAAACATACCACTGCCCCTGAAAGGGTTAAATACATTATTCAAATATGCGATTTTTATTTCAGTTAAAAATGAAATTTTAAAATCGTCTGCATTCCCATAGGAAAACATTATGACCTAAAATGACATGTTCTATAATTTTCGAACGAATGAACATAATTTAACCAAAAACTATGTAGCTAATTCCAGGTATCCCGCCAACATACCTACCAAAAATCAACCTAATCAGACGTTTTTTATGGCAGTTACCGCGGAACAGACAGGCAGAAACCGAACATATAACGGTTTTACAGCCCGAGTAAAAAATACGTAAAAAATATTGTTATGTGGTTGTAAAATAAATATGTCTATAGCGTCGGGTCCGTTAACATAAAAAAAAATAGTATTCGTCGTCCGATCTCTCTGAAATTTTAGTCGTTTATAAATATAACTGTTTCCAAGTCCTCTATAAAATTATGTGAAAATATATGCATTTTAGATATTGAAAACGATACCAGAAGCCGAGCATGACTGCGAAAAACATCCTGTTATTATGGGTTTTCGCCGAAAATATCTCATATTTTAATTTTTATAAATATTTGTTGTCGTTCGAACACTTCGAAATTGTTGTATAAGGGATGTAAATATGGTCTACCGAGATGTTCTAAAAATATAGTGTCGAAAAACGAACATTTAGTAACTTTTACGCAAGGAAAAAAAAACTTCTGGTGAGGCGACAAATGACCTGCATTCGCCGATGTTACTCAAAAGGGTTAAGATCAATATTTAAAAAAAAAAAAATTATACCTTCTATTAGAAGAAGGTTTCAGCTTTAAGATCATATGTTTGGTTTGTTTGTATTTCTAAAATTGTGCTATTGAGGGGAGTTGGCATAAGGGAGAAAACATAAGCCCGTTATAGTGACCCTTTTTCAAAAATATTTTTCAAAGGGTTACCATAAATTTGTTTTCGAATTGATTATGGCATTGGAGACGTAGAAGTGCGATTTTTCAGAATATGCTTTTCCTTTTTAAATAAAACAAACGGTTAAGTCGATATAATTTAAAACAAAATTGCAAAATAAACTTATTCGTTATGCAAATGGTTTTCTTCATTCTCGTACGATGTGCAGAATCGTGTTCTGGGCATGGGCGAGTACTGAAAGCCGGCTCGGAAAAAATAAGATGAGTTATTGATCAGTTTTTAATTAATATTTTTGTCAATTTTCAAAGTATTAAAATTCTGAGACTCAGGTGCACATGGCCAGACCTTGGACTATCCACACCTAAAGTTTCAGACTTCTAGGAGGGCTAGATTTTGCTAGTCATCGCAGACAGACAAACAGACATACACACACACACACACAGAGCGAAACTTTATTTTATTAGTATAGATTATTACAAAACACATATTACATCTATTTTTGTAACTCGTAATCCTATTTGCAATTAGTAGTGGGAGCCACATATAACGGAGCTGAAAAGACAATATTTGTAAAACTTTTAAGCCTCTTTAGAGTATAATGGACATGTATTTTTCTGATGTAAAGATCTTCCTTTTTTTGACTTAATATAAATATTCTACTTACAAAATTATGTGCTAAACGAGAAATATTTCCATACAAATTATAAAAGAAAGTTACATCTAATTGGAATTATTAAAAAAATTATTAAGTGTCAATCTATTTTACATGAACATCTAACATCAATTAATAATTAAAACTACTTGAGATTTAATCGTAAATTCATAAACTATTCTCTAAATGTATATATCTTATCTAAGCATACACATTTTGTCATTTCCCATAAGAACACTGGAATACCGCAGAGTTTAGCGTGATCAATACGTATAAGGTTGATCAGAGGAATTCAAAATTTTTATAAACAAAGTTAGCAATTTGAAATATCAAGAACTAATAAAACATTCATGAAAATATTTAACTTTTCAAGTTATTTACTATTACATTTATCATGAAATCAACACATTAATTATTTGAAGAAGTATATTTAACATACTAAATATTGAAATGCCTAGAGAGTTACGATTTTCAAATTATGATAAAATAGGGTGTGAGAAAGACAGCGCATAATACAAAGATTTCGCAGGAGATAAACAGTCTTGGAATGTCAGTGCATGTCACCTTATTTCCCATTACAATTCATATGAATTCAAATTACTGAAACTGCTTGAAATATTACTTAGAATATTACTAATATGAAATAAGGACATTGCAGGTTGAAAGATTCAAATAATAAAAAAAAAGGTGCTCAAAATAAATATACATTTTGAAGAGGTGACGTTGAGGTCATTGACTTGTAAAATTACACGCTCAAAACATAATCAATATAAAAAAAAAATCTTTATAGAGCGATGGATTTTTTTAAGATGTGAATTATTAAACACCAAAGACGGAAAATTATACTTATTTAGACTGAACTTGTAATTTGAAAGAATTAGCTTTTTTTGACTGGGAGGGCTAGAATTCCCAGAGCCCCTAATTTCCCTACGCTTCTAAAGGTGATCGCATGAAAACGCTGCATTGATTTTAATTTTATGTATCATTCTCCCGCACCAATTAGAACCAGTAGCACCTATTAAATAGAAGCTGTATCCCCTTGTCTGACAATGTTGGCATTTGGACTACTTTTTATGAGCGTTCGTAAATATATAAATACGTATCACCTACAGTCGTCATCTGGTCCTTCCGTCTGTCCATCTGTCCGCATATAACAATGCAAAAACTACCCAACCAAATGGTTTGAAATTATATATATATATATATATATATATATATATATATATATATATATATATATATAATCGTTACAGAATTTTATCGAGTCATTTCAAATTTTATGAATATCGAATAAAAACTTCAAAACGTATTCATAGAAGTTTTCTTCATTCAATTAAATCCTATCATTCGTAATTAATTCAATGATATCCGATGATAGGTAATGATTCTAAGTTACCATGATGAGTACGTCCTATTTAAGATGGAGTCATAGTATTTCCGTAGTACTGAATTTAAAAACAGAATTTGTATACTAAAATTGTTTAATTATAGCAATCATATAATCTACCGACAGTTTTTTGGATAGATGTTTCAGAAGAAATAGATGTTAAATAGAAAAGGAGTCGAAATATCGATTTCAAGTTCAGAAAATTTCAAACTAAGGTTAAGCTATGGGCAGCTTAGGAATTTTCAGTAAATGTAAATAAAATATAAAATGTTGCCAACTTAAAATGCACTTATTTTGTTACAGAAATTAATCATATCATAATAACAGACGATATAATTCATTTCACTGAAATAATAACTATGATTTAATATTTGCGCATAGTATAATTTTGATGTAACTGAATTGTAATTAATTGTTTGTAAAAGTATATTGAAACTTAATTTCATAAAATAAAAGTAATATCTATAATATGAAAATCTGCACATAAAATAAATTTTGTATACCTGCATTTTTGCATAAGAGCGCAACAGCTATTGCACCAAGATGTGAATATTTATAAAACTAGTTATAGTGCAAACGCACCTCATTCGTCATGTTTGATGTACACTTTCAGCTTTTTTTATTTATATTACTTAATTCCTATCACTTTTTTGAAATCGCAATTTTCGACAATTTACTTAGAGATTAAACAAAGGAAAATAAGGCAAATTTTACTACTTCAAAAAAGTGGTACCAATCAAACAATCTGAAACTTTTTAAACAAAAAACTAATCGTTGGGGGCCACCGTAATAGTTACCCATCATGGATATGCATAATATAAAATATGAAAATAAAACATATGTAAACTATCTATAAAATGCATTGCAATTCGAATAAAATCGTGGCTTGATGACGTCAAAAACTATAAATGTTCTATTACTGAATTACGTAAAAGAAACATCCTTATAACTCCAAAAATGTTCATCATATTAACTAACGGTTTATTGCGTCGGATTAAACGTCTCATTCCCAATTAAAATATATCTTTGAATTGAAATTTGGATGAAATACAAGGTCATGAAAAATCGAAGACTGTTAAAATATGATTACAAACATCTCTGCAACTAATTATCCAATCGACTTAATTCTATATGCAAAATTTATGTTTTTTTTAATTGTCTTTTATATTCACTCCTTAAAATAAACAATTTCAAAAAAAAAATATATACCTTTTATCAGAACGAATATTTTGAGAGTCCGAAAAAAAATATTTCCGGATAATCGAAGTTACTGAATTACAATAAGCTTCTTCCCGCTATTACATACTAAGTACATACCAAATTTAAAGTCTCTATCACAATTTGTTCGGGAGATAGAGCGTTTACAAACACACAGACACACACGCAGACAGACGGACTGCAATTTTTTTTTTCTAAAAATATGTTTTTCGGAATCTCTAGTGTCTAAAACGTGTAAATCCGTCAATTTTTTTTTTCGATTTTCGACACGATTACAAGACTTACCTTATACTACGTACGATGGGTAAGTAATAGCCTAGCAAAAATCTTGAGTCCTTCTAATTCAAGCAACTTTCTCGATTATAAAAGCTAATTAGAAACAAACCTCTAAAAACAGATTTCAGCAATTGATATGTTTGTATCGACGCGTTTTCTTTTTCTGCGCATCTATGAATTTATGTTAAGGCGACTCGGTATACCTTTGATTTTTGTTCAGAAACTCAGAAGAAAACAATTTTCCAATATTTTGCTGAAAATGAATTTAGAAATATTTTTCGTAGCATATTCAGACAAACTTTTGTAAATATGCGTTAATTAAATATATGCAAAAAATGCATTACAAATATCCATTTAACTTTAAATGATTCAGGATTCATTTACTTAAATATGGGTTACTTATATATGGATATGACCATAATGCTAAAACTTCAACACATCTTTTTCAAGTGACTCTATTTTTTTAAACAACGATTCTTATATCATTACAAACACACATAAAAAATACTCCAAATGTTATTATGTATGCCTTATTATCCTTTATTTAACCTTTCATTAAATTGTCGGAAATTTCTATTTCAAAAAAGTGATAGGAATCAAGCAATATAAATAAAAAATAAGCCGGAAAGTGACAAATGTGACAAATGAGGTGCGTTCATACTATAACTATTTTTTTTAAATATTCAAATATTGGTACAATAGCTGTTGCACTCTAATGCAAAAATGCAGGAATACAAAATTTATTTTATGTGCAGATTTTATACTATACATATTAATATTTTTTTATGAAATTAAGTTTCAATACACTTTGCAAACAATTAATTACAATTATGTTACATCAAATTTATACTATGCGCAAATATTCAATACAATTCTATGCTATCCGTTTGGTAAAACGAATGATAGGATTTTCAGTAATATGAATACTTGACTTATTGGAAATATAAATGTTAAATAAATAATATTTTTTGATGCATTTTAAAATATATTAGGATATTTTTCTTATTTTTCTTAATCTAACTATTTTTTTTTTGGGGAAATGTTGCCTTTACCGTTATAGAGTACAATTGTAAGAAAAATATTAAAAAAACAATGTTTCAAAAATAAAAATATATAGAAAATTCCATATAATACGAACGTCAAATTCACCTTATCAAATTTATAAAACACAATGTGAACACATTGATAATTTGTGTTACTACCGAGGTGCAATAATACAAATCACAGTTTTAAAACATTAAAACTATTAGATGTTAAAATACATGAGCTTTCGGCTAAACATTATTGCACCTCGGTAGTAACACAAATTATCAATGTGTTTACATTGTGTTTTATAAATGTTTCAAAAAGTTGAAAATTGTAAGAGATGAAAATTTTCTTTTTTTTAAAGTAATTATTATTTTTATTTTTATCAAATAGTTTAGGAGCATTGTTATACTTCGTGAATATTATATAGGGGAGAGGTGAATTATTTATTTAGAGTGTCAACCTGATGAATAGTTCCGTTGGTGTCACTCTCTTGTAACTCTGTATACGTGATCAAGATGCACTACGGCAGCAATAAAAACCTGGTCACGTGGTCATATCTCTAAAATTTCTTGTTCTATTTTCCCTTATGTTCCAGCGCACTTTAATGATAATTAAATTTACTATAAAAACGTTATGAGACAATTTACTCTAAGACTAAAAATTTTGAAGTGGTTTTTGTGTTCATTGAAATAATGAGCAGTGCTGATACAATTAAATTAAAATATTCTGTTGTCCGTAGTTTTAGAATAAATTGCTAATATTTGTTGCAATTTTTTTTTCTTGAGCAGTAATACAAGTAAATCGGACCATAAATACTTGAGATATGTTCTATCGCCTGGTACAGTGTCCTCGAAAATACTCGTTCATTATATATCTTCTCTTCCGATTCCTTAGTTTATATATCTAATTAAATTTTTAGCTCTGCTGAAAATTTGTGCTGTTTTATTGGCTAATTTTACATATTATTTTTACATATTATTATTTTACATATCTAATTTTACATATTATTATTTTACATATTGCAATTATATTTAATACAAAAATGAATTTCACGCAATGTACTCTGAAGTTGATAGTTTCAAAATAGTTCATGTATTTACTATTATAAGTAAAACATAAAAATATTGCAAAAATATTCTTTTTAAGATTCATTTATTCATTATCTTTCATATATTTTAATCTTCTAACAGTACGGAAGATTTAATTCAAGACGGTAAACGACAATGCATAAAGTCAAACGTGAAAATGGGGTAGATTTTGATTTGTACTTACGGTGTCATAGTAATTAAAGAAATGTTTCATTGAAAGGTTGGCGTATCATAGAAAATTATCGATACAATAATGGTTACGAATAAATGTCAAAACAATAGATAAAAGCATCTTGAGATATTCTTGGAGAAATATACAGTGAAAAACAAAATGTAATTAAATGTTTGGTGGAATCTCCAATGTTATAAATAGTTCACTCACAAAGTTAATATCGAAAAATTACAAACAAAACATAAAAACCAAGAAAAGAATACGAAGTCGTTTCTTCAAGTCCACTGACTAATTCAGATTTTGTTTGCACAAGTCTCAAGATAATAATACAAAGAGGTTTGTTTCTATTGTGATCAGTTTTGAGCGAGAAGGCATCCATTATTTACTGATTCCATATATGATACAGGAGTAAAGATCTACTGGGGTATAAAAAAATGACAACACCGAATATATATTGAAATAAGTGAATATATTAACCACAAAGATGATCACGCATATGACTTGTTATATTACAAAGTTTAATACATGACAAATGTCTCTCATATCCTGAAAAGTACTGCTAGTCATACATCATTTGATATCTGTAAATATATAATTAAGGTATAATTTATAGATCGGTTAACGGATATTTTGATGAACGATAATATCACGATCGCGGATGTTGAAATCAAGTATACACAAATCTGTTATTCGAACGGTTAGATATCTTTAAAATCACTCAAGACACTTGCTGATTATTAACTCATTTTCAATGATGTAATATTTACCGTGAATTTTAAGAAAATCAATGCCAGTGGATTTCTTTGAAAACTCGTCGTATTGCTTTGTTTTCACAGGCCGAGGAAAACTGTAATAGTAACTTGAATATGAAAGTTCTGTTTCAGGCAGCTAAACTATTATGTAAAATAATCCTATCAGCAGAGAAATAAAATGTTAATTGTTCATTTACTATACACCAGGGCCAATTTCAAAAGAATTTCTTCAGTTTTTTTTAATAGGGTATTGTTGAAATCGAAACAGTGGACAATATTTAGTTTGAGACCAATAGATGGCCCAAAAAGCTTCTGTACTAATTCAGTGACTAATGTATGATTACCTCAGTGAAAGAAATGCATACATATGGTTACAAAGTAGCAGTTAAATTATTGTAGTAAACAGAAGATCCCATGACATGCATAAGTTGTACTAAGAATTTAAACATAAAATTACCATGCACTGTAAGATCAATAGCCAACTGAAGAAATAGGTTCTGTAAGTATATACCAACAGTCTTACAACAATGTCATATCAACAACGAACCTCTTCAGTTGGCTGTTGATATGACATTTCATGACAATATTCTGTGTAAATGTTTAATACAATTTATGCATGACATGAGATCCTCTGTTTACTGTAATAAATTACACCGCCTACAAACTGCTATAGCTAAAACAATTCTTCCGTACATCGGTAACAATAATGGTTTCCTACCTTATCTTGTGAAAGACAGAATTATTTTTTTTGCAGCTGAGAATTTAGACTTCATTCTTAGATCTAATGCAATTGAATTAGACTGGTTCTTTGCAAAAATATAGATTCATTAACTTGTTCAATATATTTTGGTTGGAAATGGAAGATAATTAGAACATATTGCTTCCACGGACACGTTGAAAAACGTGCTGTTCTTTAATGCTATTTTTTCCTGTTGTATATAGCATGGTGTAACATCAGACTATTGACAGATGTAAAACTTAAATTATTAAAACATTCTAAGAATCCTCGGAAATGTTAATACAGAAAATAATGTCAAATTACTGAAGTTACGATAACCTTTACTTCGTTTTTAACACATATAAAAATGTTCCATACACAGGTCCTCGACGTTACACGCCAAACATTAAATAATGGCACCATCAAAACTATAAAACTTTCAGTAAACAGTAAATTGTCTAGAGATATTTTTATAGCATTATAGAATTATCTTCAAAATGAGCTATAACATGAGGGAATCGGGAAACAATTACTAGAGCAACACTTACAGTTTTAGAGTAAATTGTCTAAAGACATTTTTATAGAAAATAGAATTATCTCCAAAATGGGCTATAACGTGAGGGAATTGGAAAAGAATTACTTGAGATATGCCCATTTTTTGTTTCTGCCGATAGATGTCTTAATGACGCCCTCAAAGTTACATGCCAAAAATTAGAGAGTTGGAGCATCAAAATTATTCACCATTTATGTCATCTTCACGAAGTCTGCCACGGAGAATATACAGTGATTTCTCACTTATACGCGATGTTCAGTAATTACTTTTTCATACCACTATTTTAAAATAGTATAATTCGATTTATAAATTCTGCGATTTAAGAAGATGAAAATTACCCTAAAAAAACTGGTGCTGAAAAATGATTTCAGTGAATCGCGTATAAGTGAGAGATCACTGTATGTTCCCCTACTAATAAGAATTGACATTTTCTTGATTAGTTCTTTTTCTTTTATGAAATCATGTAATAGTATGTTAAAAAGGTTTTATAAAATGCTAAAAAAAAATCAGTGTGTACCGAGTTCCTTTAAAATATTCATGTGAATAATATTGCATTTTACATGCAAATGATATTAGATTATAAATTACATATATATACATATTTTGTTTAACCAGAGACGGTCATAATGTTTTCCCGTATTTCAAGAATATTAAAAAAAATTGAAATGAGAGTTTCATTATTAATATTTCATTATAACTTGTATCTTCACAAATTACTGTACATAACTGTTCTTTGGAGTAAGTTTTTGTAATAATTTTAAGACCTATTAGGAAAAATGCAATAAAATTGTGCAATTTAGCATTTTTAATTATTACATCTTCGATGATTTAGTACCAAGAAGTTATAATTAAAAAAACTTCTATGAATCTTTGATAATAATGTTCTTTTAAATAGCAAGATAAAAGAGGGAATAGATGATAATTATTATGATTCTAAAGAACATTTTCATGACATGAAAGTTTCATACGTGAAATAACATATTCCTTTTTATTATGTTTTTTCATCCGTATTTTTTTAACCAATTTGCTGTCTAGACATCAGGGAGAACAAACTAAATATTGCATAGAATGAGACATGTTCGTATTTTTTTTAAGAAACAATCTCTAATGAAAATAAAGTTTGTACTATCTTTTCATAAAATTTAGTAGTATTTAATTGTAAAATTATTTCAAGACGTTCTTTTACATCAAACTTCTTTTTTTTAATTAAATTCATTCAGATACTGATATAATTAATAAAGTAAATATTGAATTTTTACTAAAGATTTTCTTTTATATATTTTGTTTTTAGCAATTTATATCATTAAATTGGTTATACTTTAAGTATAGCATCAAGTGAATGATATAATTATATTTAATTTCAAAAATTGTTTCGATTAAATATACAGGGTGACAGAAATTTCTTTCCTTCTCTGATTACAAAGATTATTGATTTCCGCTATATATAAGATAGACATATCAAAGTGGTGTCAAACTTTTAAAAAAACTAAGTAAGTTTGTTTGTTGTGGTGGTTTCAGTAACGTGGCTGAAATGCGGCATTGTCATTGTCCAGAAAATGGGACCACGTATCAAGAACTGTTCGAGCATCAACCTCCGCTGAAAGGGTAGAAGAAGCGAAACAGTCTTTTGTGCAAAGTCCCATGATATCATTGTGTAAGGCCTCACATGAATTACAGATGTTAAAAGGGTCTCGTGATACTAGTTCACACTGAGTGTTTTCCTGATTTCTGTACATTACCATTATCTTGGACACTGACAATGCGACACTACAGCCATGCTACTGAAACCTGCAATAGAAAAAAAACTTGGTTTGTTTCCCAACATTTTGGTACAAGTTTCAGATGTGTATCTTATATATAGCGGATATGAATAAATTTTGTAATCAGGGAAAAAAAATTGGGGCAACTTGTATTACTTGTAAACTTTTCTCAAAAGTGAAATTCATGAGGATATTGCACAAATGATTAGAAATTTCATTCTTACAATATACGAAAAATAGCAAATGCACCACAAAACCTTATGTTTCCAAACGTGATAAAACATTATATTCTTTCCATTTGGAAAATCTTTAAAACGCAATTTGAAAACTTCCAAACTCGATTTTTTTTTTTTTTGTGCACAAAATATTTTAATCCTAGAGCACATCAGCAATGAATAATAAACGACATTTAAATGGGGTGGAATGTGAGTCCAATGTTTTCTATTTGTAAGATATCAAGTAGAAAAAATGAATAAAACCAGCAGAAAATTCAAATTCCAATCGTACGATAATAGCAATTTTAAGCGTTTCCAAGTGTATGCAGAATTTCGAAAACAGTGCTACGATTAAGATTTTCCTCAGTATTTTTTATCTTTTAAAAATGCTTTCAAACAACGGATTTAATAAGTTAATAAAAATTTTGTGTGCTCTTTTTTATCCTCTCTCTCAGATTATATCCGTTTTGAACTTACGTGAGGGAGAATGTTAAAAGTATAATTATATTTTCTTTGCAATGCTTGGTGAGATTTAGCTATTTTGCATGCTTTTATTCTCACATTTGTTATTACTTTACTGGAATACATAAACTGTTAACCGGTAGAACCAAATAAAATAAAAAGCATGGTAGCAAGGGAAAAATATTAAGTAAAAAATTTATCAAATTGAATGCCTTTAACTAATGCACAAGTATTTTATTCTTACTTTCTTAATGTTTCATTTTCCTTCACACGGTCTTATGCTTTATTCTTTTTCTTTTCATGGCTTATTCTTTATTCTTACTTTTTCTTTCTTCTATTTCCTTTGCACAGGTTTATTTTTTAACAAGTTATTCTTTATCTTATTTTCTTCTGTACAATTTTTCCTTTACACGGTTTATAACTTCTTCTTTATTCATTATCTTTTACACGGGTAGTTCGTTATTCAAAGGAATGATAAAAAACTGCTTTTTTAAATTCCTACTATTAGCTCACACTCTCTCTATATATATCTTGTTGGGATTTTCAATCGTTAATAAAATATTTTCTATTCATCCATTCAAATTCAAATAAATTTTTTTAAACTTGTACTGGATGACAATTGATGTTAATAAAGTTTTTTCAAATATTAATTCATTAATTAAATTTAATTAATTAATTTTAATTTTTATATGGGAGAAAAATATTCCTGCCATTGTTTTCATAAATGAAATAAAAGATTAATCTCAAATGAGTGATGCCAACAAAAAATAAAATACCGCAACGATGATTATAAAATAATGTTCAATAAAGATAACGTGTGACATTAATGCTGTTCGGGTTTATTTTATATATTTATGATTAAAAAGTAGGAATTGACTTATTTTTTTTTTATATTACATGTTATGAAGCATGTTGGATAAATAAAGAATGTTTTTCTTGCCCAAATCAAAAAAGACATTTTTAAGTAATTTTAAGCAAGTTGTGATATCCTAATAGATAGTATAACATTAAATAAGGAATTAATTTATATTTTAAAAATGAAAGTTACGTTCCGATCATTAAAAGAAACATGTATAGTTAATTTCATTTATTTCATAAAAAGAAAGGAGCAGAAATTAATATACGTTATGAAATCAATTTTGTTTATATTGTTTGTTTGTTTGTCAAATATATAGTCTCTTTTGCTTTATAAAATTATTCAGTGGTAAAGAAGAAAAGCAAAGTAGATGAGAGGAAGAAGAAAAAGAATGCTGATTAATATTTTTTTACTATGTTTCTATTATATTCATTGTTGTTTTGAAAAGAAAATTAAACAAAACAATGAACGACATTTCTTACTTTCTTTACGGTATTATGTGACTCCAGTGTTAAATGTAATGCAAACAGTAATGCTAACATATCTGTGAATAAAATGTTTCGTAAATAATTATTATGGTTTGCGGTAAATAAATTAATTGTGCTTTTATATAACTGTGTAATTTTTAAATGTAATTTTTTTTAGGTTTTATAAGATTGTGCTTTACGCCATAACCATATTTGTGTAAAGTCCTATATTTAAGTATCACATGCATTGAGAAACTAAATTCTAAAAAGAATACGTATATTAAATAAAAATATATCTATTGCATTTTATGCAATTGAGGATATTCTCTAAATAATAATCATTAAAAATACATATTGTTAAATTAGCTTTTTTACGAATATAAAGAAGCAGGAAGTATGGAATCTTGTGCCTTCTAAACTCTATGGAATATTGTGCCTAAAAGACGTCCTTAAAAGGCGTCAGGAACACAAATACAGGTAAAAAAAAGCAAAATAATACTCATTCTATGTTTCTATTATCTTCATGGTTATTGAAGTAAAAACAATTAAGGAAACTGACATTCACATTTTATAAATTCTCTCTTTATTATATGCATTTCAGCCGTTATGTGAAATTATTTGTGAATATGATTCTTAGAACTACCCATAACATGTGTCGTTAAAAAAAAAATAAAAAGCACAAAATCGTATTTTAAAGAAGACACAAGTGTGTCTTTTAGCATAAAAATGGATACACACAATCGCAAGGAAAGTGGTTTTGAAAGTTTGGTGGCTCGTGGCACGTGGCGCTGCACAGTGCAGCGTTTTGAGGATCTATGTGGACAAAATTCAGTTTTCCGATTATCTCGGAATTTAACAATACCGCGTATTACTGATACTTTTGTCGAGGTCGAGATCCGTACGAGTTTTGTCGAAAGAATCCTAGGTGTCAATTAACTATAACCTTTAAGAAGGCAGTTGGTTTGAAGGAGTTTCAACAGTTGCACTAGTTTCCTGTAAGTTCGAAAAGCATGTCGTAACTATTCTGTTTTATTTGAAATCTCGAGTTTAGTGGACATAAGTCACATTTTTGTCACAATATTGCTGTTTGAAAATAAGCGTCATCTTATTTACAAACTTTATCTTGACTTTTAACACAATATTAATCCTTATTAAGCCTTTTTTTTAAATCATTAAGAATTTGTTTTAAATCATTAAGAATTTGTTTTAAATCATTAAACATTTTTTTAAATCAAAGTGTCATTACTAAAGTATTGGAAACTCCGGCAAAATTTTACAAAGCATAAAGTTATATTAACTTGAAGTAAGCGTATGTATGTTTAGTTCAAATCTTGCAAGTCAATTTTACACTACTTTTAATTATCCGATTGAGCTAAAACTTCGATTACATGTGTTGTTTCAATAAGAATACAATATTATAATATAAATAATATAAGTAATAATATAAATAATTAAATAAACCAAATATGTATCAGTGTTTGAGTATTTAATTAGCTAAACATTCGAAAAACCAGCAAAAGCTAATTAAATTTCAACCCAATAATTTTGTCCACCTGCATCGTCAAAACGCCCCACTGTACCTAAATGTAGAATGCACGGTCTAATAAGGTAGGTAAGCGAGTGGAATTGCGCTGTGATAAGAGCTCTGGTTAATAAGAAAGTGTAACCTCCAAAAGACTTATAAGGTACTTAATAAATAAGTGTAACCTCCAAAAGACGGATAAGGTACTTAATAAATAAGTGGACATAAAATTTTTTGAGAGAAATTAAGTGAATTTTAGCTAGTTATTTTAGGAGTATAACTTGCGCTCAAAGAGTTCGTACATTAAATTTATTAATTACTATTTATTAATTAATAAACTCCTACAACACCTAATTTTTTTCTTAATTTTAGTTTTATTAGATTCAGAAATATGAGTAGTGAGAACATATTTTTCCAGTACTTTCAAAGGTACATCCGAAAATATAATACTCAAAATTGAAACAAATATATTTTGAGTTCAATGTTGCGCTATTCTTAAAACGATGTCCTGGAGTACAATTCATTTACCTGGTGGTAGCTGGGAGTACAGTTCATTCAAGAGTCACCTTCGGCGCACAGTAGTGGCAGTAGCCAACCAATATTGGCCCAATATTGCGCCAATATTGCATTCATTGGAAATATTTCCAATAAAACGCCAATATTGGTTAAATATTGGTGTGAAATTGGAAATATTTCCAATCAATGCCCAATATTTGTGAAATATTGGTGTTAAATTGGAAATATTTCCAATCAAACGCCAATATTGTAAATATATTGGCGCTGCATTGGAAATATTTCCAACCAAATGAAAATATTGTACAAATATTTCCAATCAAACGCCAATATTGTACAAATGTTGGCGTTACATTGGATATATTTGTAATCAAACGCCAATATTTTACAAATGTTGGCGTTACATTGGAAATATTTGTGATCAAACGCCAATATTGTACAAATGTTGGCGTTGCATTGGAAATATTTCCGATGTAACACCAACATTTGTACAATATTGGTGTTTGATTGCAAATATTTCCAATGTAACGCCAACATTTGTACAATATTGGTAATTGATTGCAAATATTTCCAATGTACCGCCCATATTGTACAATATTGGTGTTTGACTGCAAATATTTCCAATGTAACGCCAATATTGTACAAATATGGGCGTTACATTGGAAATATTTGTGATCAAACGCCAATATTGTACAAATGTTGGCGTTGCATTGGAAATATTTCTGATCAAACGCCAATATTGTATAAATGTTGGCGTTGCATTGGCAATATTTCCAATGTAACACCAACATTTGTACAATATGGGCGGTACATTGGAAATATTTGCAATCAATTACCAATATTGTACAAATGTTGGCGTTACATTGGAAATATTTGCAATCAAACACCAATATTGTACAAATGTTGGAGTTACATTGGAAATATTTGTGATAGAACGCCAATATTGTACAAATATGGGCGTTACATTGGAAATATTTGTGATCAAACGCCAATATTATACAAATGTTGGCGTTGCATTGGCAATATTTCCAATGTAACACCAACATTTGTACAATATTGGTAATTGATTGCAAATATTTCCAATGTAACGCCCATATTGTACAAATGTTGGCGTTCTATCACAAATATTTCCAATTTAACACGAACATTTGTACAATATTGGTGCTTGACTGCAAATATTTCCAATGTAACGCCAATATTGTACAAGTATGGGCGTTACATTGGAAATATTTTTGATCAAACGCCAATATTGTACAAATGTTGGCGTTGCATTGGAAATATTTCCAATGTAACACCAACATTTGTACAATATGGGCGTTACATTGGAAATATTTGCGATCAAACGCCAATATTTTACATATTAGTGTAACTTTGGAAATATTTCCAAATTGTTGGCCCTTTGTATGATAATCTTTAATAAATATCAAATCTGTATAGATTTATAAATTATGCGGCTTTTTTTATTTTTTTATTTTTTTATTTTTTTTGATAACGAGTTATTTAACATTAAAAAAATATTTCTTATTGTCCAAACACTTCTATGAACGATACATGGTTTCAAAACCTGTATAAAAAATTCGTGAAAAAAAAACTATATTTCGTGATAAAGTCGCTTGTAAAATGATTTTTTCAAACATCGGCTCGTTTAGTAGTTAAAAAAGTAGTTATTAATGTCTAAACTCTTTGAAATTGTTATAAATATAATGGTTTTGAAGCCTGTGTAAAATATTTATGAAAAAATATTGATGTTTAATTGTAAAAGGGCTGTGTTTTGTTCTCGCTTTTCTTTTTAATGTGTCGAGTCGTTTAATATAAAAAAATAGCTTTATTGTCCGATCTCTTTGAATTTTGTATTAGTTATATCTATAATCTGAAAAGTATAAATCTAGATAAGTATAATCTAGAATTTCGTCTTATTCTTTTGAAAGCAAACTTATAATTTTCGTGAAAATATTTTTGTACATTTTTTTCTAAAAACATCACCAAAGACCACCCGCGTATTCACGTTATGAACGAAAATTCTGAAGATTTTATTTATTTTTTTTAAATACTTCTAATCGTCCGAAATTTTTCTAGATTTCTATACGTGATACAAATCGATTGTACGAAGAACGTGTAAAAACATTGTCTTAAAATACCGACATTTAGCATAGAAAAAAAGAGGGCGCGAAGTGACTTCGAATCGAGAATTTTTGAAAGGGTTAATATTTGTATTTTTCGTCGTAGAGAAGAAAATATTCTGATGAGTGAGTATTTTACATTCATCTGTTCATCTGTATCTCTAAAATTCAACCCGAAGTGAGCTTCGTTAAAAAAAAAAAAAAAAAAAAAAAAAAACTATAAATAGAAATTTTTTCAAAGAATGTTTAAGGGTTAAAATTGGTATTTTATTATGTTGGTTTGCAACATTCGAAAATAAAAAGTACAAAATTTTAGAAAACGTTTTTAGTTTGTTCGTATTTTGAACAGTTCGATAAAGGCGCATTCATAAAGACTGGACGAAAAAACATCTACAATGAACTGCCATTGTTGTACAAATATTGGCTTTACATTAGACATAATTCCAATCAAATGCGAATATTGAACAAATATTGGCTTACATTTAAATATTTTCCAATGAAAAAACAATATTTTACGCATTTTGGGTTTATTACACTATTGGCTTACATTGAAAAAAAGAATGTAAGTTGTTTTCCAAAAAACTTTTTTAACATTTAGAAAACATTAAACATTTAGAAAATGACATATTATTTTTAAACATTTAGAAAATGACATCAAAATTCGCCTTTTAATTTCCAAAGCAAGACAATTACAGGATGCTTTTGTAGAGTAGTCCGCTACAAGTCACGCACAAAATCACACATAAATTATTGTTAGGGGAACCGTCGGTAGCGTAATAAATTTTCTTATTTTTATAAATAGTTAAACCAGTCTTCAAATTTAATATACATTTTCATCTTTTGATATGTTAAAGAAGTTTGTTCAGCTTACCTGAGATTTTCCTTTTTGCGCTGAATATACCCACAGTAGTAATCCAAAGTGTTGTAGCGATATTTATCTGATCCATTGATTCACTTATATTGGAAGAATAATAAATAGTATTAGTAGGAAAATGACAATTGTGTAAAATAAACAGAAGATTCATTTTCCTTTGAATATAATATAATTCTTGGCTAGATGTACATGTTTTAAGTCGCGTTTGGAGGCTGCGTATAAGTGCTCCAATTTTACATTATATTAAATATATTTACATCATATATGTACAAGAGCGTCTTAACTGCTCAGAAACATTTTGGAAACTGAAGGGAATGTTTTTAAGTTCTGTGCACACGCGCGGGATAAGACAGCTGTAGTTTGAAGGAGGGAGGTCTGCAGAGTTTCTCCAATTAGTTAGTTTCGACAGTCTCTGGTTTTGTTCACTATGTTTTTCAGCTGCAGCACTTGAAGTACTTATTGGTAATTGGGGTCTGGTTTTTAACATGTTCTTATTTCAATCGTTCGCTGCACGTGGAGATTATTCACTGCATAAAAAAGGTTTCTCCGTCACTCCCCCGTAATCTCCTGTGTGGGGAATGGTTGAAGATTCAGTTTCTTACGGTGTTTCTCGTACACAGGTTTGGGAGTGGGCTTCGTGAGAGTGTCGGCTGTCATTTCTTCAGTGGGGCAGTATTGTAAATCAATTTTTCCTTCTTCTTTCATAATTTTGATGTTGTGGAAACGTATGTCGATGTGTTTGGATCGCTTAGTATCTTTATCGTTTTCAGTCATTTTTATACAGGACATATTATCCTCAAAAATCGTGATGGGTAATTTTTGTGGAATGTTGAGATCGTTAAGCAAGTTTGTTATCCAAGTTAATTCTTGTGCTGCGTTGCTAGCTGAAACGTATTCAGCTTCGGCTGACGAAAGTGCAATGCAATTTTGCCTTTTTGTAATCCAGTAAATCGGCGATTTTCCTAGCATGAATAGATTTCCTGATGTTGATTTACGTGTTTTCAAGTCACCTGCCCAGTCTGCATCGGCGTATGCTGTTAGGATGGGCTTGCTGTTTGCGCTAAGAGTTAAGTTCAAATTTTCTGTAGTTTTAAGGTATGAAATGATTCTTTTCACTGCTGTCCAGTCCTTTTGGCGTGGTGTTTCATTTCTACGACATAATATGTTGACTGCTGCGGATATGTCAGGACGCGTGATTGTTGATATGTAAAGTAATGTGCCTGTGGCTTGTCGATATTTCGTGTTATTAGGTAAAAGATTATCATCGTCTTCAAGTCTGTTGAATCCAGCAATCATTGGTGTGTAATGAGGTTTCATGTCGTTTAAATTCAGTTTTTTCACTAGTTCCTGTATTTTATTGTTTTGATTTAGGTAATATGTATCATTGATTTTATTAATGTTTATTCCTAGGTAATTATTCACTTCTCCTAAGTTTTTTAGTTCATATTCTTTCTTAAGTTGGTTTATTGTTTCTTCGATGTCACTGTCCTTTCCTGCTATCAGGATATCATCTACATAAATGATGATGTATATCGGATTTTCTTGATTTGATTTAAAGTACAGACATGGATCATTTTTGCTCTGTATGAAATTATTGTTTGTGAGTGTTTCCGATATTTTGGTGTACCAGGCCTTTGCGGCTTGCTTAAGACCGTAGATGGCTTTTTGAAGTTTACAAACTTTTCTTTCATCGCCGGGTTTAATATACCCGTCTGGTTGACTCATATAAACAGTTTCAGTTAATTCACCGTGCAAGAATGCTGTGGTAACGTCAACATGTTTAACGTTCAAACTTTTGTGCAATGCAGAGATGAGAAATGCACGTATTGTAGCGTGCGAAACTACAGGTGCGAAGGTTTGATCATAGTCAATCCCGAATCTTTGACTATATCCTTGTGCTACTAGACGCGCTTTATAGCTTTGAATATTTCCTAAATTGTCCTTTTTTAGTTTAAAAGTCCATTTTGAGCCGATAATTTTTGTTCCGGGTGGTGGATCTGTTAAAGTCCAAGTGTTATTTTTTCTTAGGCATTGGATTTCATTTTGTGTTGCTTTTATCCAATTTTGTTTATCATTAGGATTTTTCATTTTTTCGATATCTTCCCAATTTTCGGGAATGTTTTCAGATGAACTATTTATGAGACAAACATATCAGTCAGGAGGAACGCCTCTATTTGTCCTATTAGACCTTCTTGGTTCAATTGGTTGCTGTTTGGGCACGGATGGTGTCTCTTCGCTGTCAAGTTTTATTTCTAAGTGATTTTCATGTCTATCCGGTAATTGTGTATTGTCATCGGATGTTTTTGTGGTGATTTGTATTTCCTCAATGTTATCTGAGTGTACATTTTCATTCTCAAGAAATTTCACCGTTCTCGCTATTATAATTTGTTTTCCTTGTGTGTGAATTCTATAACCAGTCGATCGTGTATCATAACCTACAAACGTTCCGGTTTGAGCCCTGTTATCGAGTTTTCCTCTATTTACTTTATCGACGTAAAATAGCGCTTTACAACCGAATGTTCTTAAGTGTTTTAAATTCGGTTTAATTCCTTTCCATAATTCGTAAGGTGTTCTGTTGTTGTTTGCTTTAGTTGGGAGTCGGTTTTGTAAGTATGTTGCGGTGTTTATGGCTTCACCCCAAAAATGTTTGCTTAACTTTGCTTGTGATAGCATACTTCTAGTCATATCTAATAAACTTTTATTTTTTCTCTCCGCAACTCCATTCTGGCTCGGATTATGCGGGACAGTCAATTGGTGTAAAATTCCGTTCTGTTTTAAGTATTCATCGATCTCTTGATTTACATACTCACGACCGTTATCCGATCTAATTTCCTTAGGTTTTTTTACCGAACTGATTGTATATCATCGTTACGTACTCTTTTATCTTTTCAGCAACTTCGCTCTTTTTAGATAATAAATATATCGTAGTATATCGGGAATAGTCATCAATAAGAGTCATAAAATAAATTTTTCCGCCTAAAGTCGGTGTATCTAGAGGTCCACACACGTCACTGTGGATCAAATCCGCAATATTAGTAGCTCGATTTGTTGCTGATTTAGGATACGGCATGTTAGTTAATTTAGTTTCGATACAAGTTACGCATGTTTTATTTTGATGTTTACATTTTCCTATCTTTATTCCGTCCGCAATTTGATTTGTTATCATTGATTTAATCGCGTCATAATCTCTGTGACCTAGTCTGCGATGCCAGAGATCTATGCATTGTTTGCTGTCACAGTTATACGTTATGTTTACATAATTTTGTGGTTCTTCCACATCGTCTATTTCCTCAATAATGTATAAGTTTTTCTCATTTTTCGCCCTAATATATATTTCTTCATCAAAGATCAAATCGCATTTATTATCGTCGAAGATTAGTTTACACCCGTTTTTAGCGGCTTTACTAACCGAAATTAGGTTCGACTCTAAGTCTGGGACATAAAGCACTTCGCGTAATTTCGTTAGTTTTTCTTTTCCTTCGGGGGTTAATGTTTTTATAAAAACTTCTCCTGAACCTAACGCTGTCAGTTTATTACCATTCGCGATCGTTACTGAAGTTTTATTATAATCAATAAATTTACTAAATAGGCTTTTATCATTACAAATGTGCGAGGTAGATCCTGAATCGAGAATCCAGTTATTTTTTCCTACTTTTTGAGTGATTAATGCTTTATTTTGCGTCTGATCATTTGCGTATTTTCTTTCGTTTGGAACTTTGTTTTCCCTATGAGTTTCGTTTTTTTCATAACATAATGAAGATGAGAAATTCTTTTTATTTTTGAATTGATTGTTACGAGGATTTCCGGATTGTACCGTGTTTCTGCTCTTGTAGTGCCAGCATTCGTAAGTCGAATGATTTTTCATTTTGCAGTTGTTACAATATTTTTGTTCTCTTCTATTTTCAGTGTGTGTATATCTCCTATTTGTTTTAAATGCTCTCTCATTGTTGTTATATCCGCTATGTGATTGTTCTGACATTTCATGTCTACGATTATATTCATCAGTTAATTTGTTTTTGATAAAATCAGGGGTGAGCTCATTTTCCGGTCTCGCCTCCAACGCAGTTATCAAAGTATTGTAACTGGGGGGAAGAGAACACAGAAATAGCGCGGAAATATGTGAATCGCTAATATTTTCTCCAATGGCATTAAGTTTATCTATAATTTGCAAGATATTAGTGATATGTGAGATCATGTTTCCGCCCTCCGCTAATTTAGTACTGTATAATTTTCGTAACAGGTAAAGCTTACTAGATAAATTGCTTCTCTCATGTATATTTTTCAGAGCTTCCCATGTTAATTTGGCAGTATCTAAGTTTTTTACATTTACGATTTGAGAATCATCGATGCTTAGGTTAATTAAAGCTCTAGTCTTGCGATCTTTTTTGTGCCATGCGGGATCGGGTGGAGCTGGTGGATCTTGTACTATAATATCGTCGAGTTCCTCTTTAATCAGGAACATCTGCATCTTGAACTTCCATGTACTATAATTTGTAGAATTGAGTTTTTCAATAAATTGAGTATTTTCTTTTATCGCATTCATTTTTTTCTTTTTTTAGTGTTCTTTTATTTATTATTATATTTTTAGAAATTTGTTAAATTATCGTTTTTGATACTGGGATAATATTCTTTTTTCAGAATCAGTCTTTCATAATCTTTGTTAGGGGAACCGTCGGTAGCGTAATAAATTTTCTTATTTTTATAAATAGTTAAATCAGTCTTCAAATTTAATATACATTTTCATCTTTTGATATGTTAAAGAAGTTTGTTCAGCTTACCTGAGATTTTCCTTTTTGCGCTGAATATACCCACAGTAGTAATCCAAAGTGTTGTAGCGATATTTATCTGATCCATTGATTCACTTATATTGGAAGAATAATAAATAGTATTAGTAGAAAATGACAATTGTGTAAAATAAACAGAAGATTCATTTTCCTTTGAATATAATATAATTCTTGGCTAGATGTACATGTTTTAAGTCGCGTTTGGAGGCTGCGTATAAGTGCTCCAATTTTACATTATATTAAATATATTTACATCATATATGTACAAGAGCGTCTTAACTGCTCAGAAACATTTTGGAAACTGAAGGGAATGTTTTTAAGTTCTGTGCACACGCGCGGGATAAGACAGCTGTAGTTTGAAGGAGGGAGGTCTGCAGAGTTTCTCCAATTAGTTAGTTTCGACAGTCTCTGGTTTTGTTCACTATGTTTTTCAGCTGCAGCACTTGAAGTACTTATTGGTAATTGGGGTCTGGTTTTTAACATGTTCTTATTTCAATCGTTCGCTGCACGTGGAGATTATTCACTGCATAAAAAAGGTTTCTCCGTCAATTATGACTTTTACACATAAACTGTCTGCATTTGTTGCACCACGCTCTTTGGAATTTGTAGGAAAAGGGAGAACGGTATTTGATTCTTAGGTAGGGGAAGGGCGGGCAAAGTGGTTACCCTAAGATTTTGTGATTTTTTGTTACCCCTTAAAATACATATACATAACTGACAATTTGCATGGATCTAGAGTGACTACTTAGAAGTGTAAGGGTTTTTATAATTTTTACGAAATAATAATGTGGAAGTGAAAATTTGTTTTTTTCCAAAAAAGGTCAAAACATCCACTTTGCCCGACACAAACGGGCAAAGTGGGCACTCCATGCCCACTTTTCCCTACAGGTGTAAAAAGATTGAAAACACTATTTAAATGATTAGAACAGTTTTATTGTCATAACAAATCGTATTAAATATAATGAAAGATTGACAATGGTATGAAAATCCAAAAAGAGTTTGACAATCCCAAATAAAAAATTAAAAATCAGAATCAAGCACTGCATTTTTCGCAAATGATCTCCACGTCATCTTCTTCTCGGAGTGATTAGGCCTCATTAGCCAAGAGGTGACAAACATTGCACTTGATCCAGCCTTTATCAATCAAACAGCCACTATTCTGACCACTTTGCCCGTTTGGGAGCCACGACAGAAAATACGTTCTACAGTGGAAACTAATGAACAGTCATCGACCACTCACCCACCAATGTGAAGCTGGAAACATGCTCTTCCCTTACACATTCAATAAATAAATGCAAGTACAACAGGTTTTTGTTAATTGTATGCAATTTACGTCACTTACCTTAGATCACAAACTGGAAAACCCGCTCTAAAATTATAAAACATGGAACCACCTTGTTCAACAATTGTATGGTTACTCACTGCCATCCAACGAAAAAGTTTGACTACAAACCACGCAGTGCCAGTGCTCTGGTGACGTCATTATATTGGGTGACCACTTTGTCCGGCCTCCCCCTACCTGAATGCGAATATTTAAAATTTTCAAGCAAATATGATGCAAATATGAATGGAAATGAGTTTGTGGATGTTTAAAAAAGAGTCGTATTGTTAATTGCGGACTTTTTTTCTGATTACACTGTTTATTAGCTAAAGCAAACAACTGTTCGTGCCCCATACACGGTATGGTATCGTGATCGCATACATATAATTAAACATGTCACTTCGTATTAAACGAAAAGTTTTATTTCAAAATCACAATTGTAAAAAAGGACATGATACTGAAAATTTAGATGATATTTACAAGACATTTTTGTACATCTCAGGAACCCCAAAAAAACAAGGTCCATCTCTCCAGAACTCAAAAACCAGACTGCTGCTCAGTGACGAAAAACTCTATCCTCCTCCGCTGTGCATAATCCACTGATCCTCCTTGATTGAAACACCCTTCTTCCATCCCCCTACCCCTTGGTATCCAGGGTTCTTCGAAATACCTTTTTTCTAGTCATGCCACTCATACAAATACCTTCCTGATACATTTTAAACCCCTTGAGTTAATCTTCTTAAATATAAAGTTTACACACATTTAGCAAGGCTATACACAGCATGAAATCTTTTCAATCTTACTTGAAAATAACTAAGGATTTCTTCTCTTTAGGATAATCCTCTTATAATAGTTGCCAATCAAGACCGATCACTCCATTTTATTCTGGGATTATTTTAATCCTATCAGAATGAAATATGCTGATGGATCCTCAATCCATCACAATGGCTTTCTGAAGCTGGACTTTTATAAATTTAGATGCATGTGTTTCATGACGTGTCTTTTTATTTAAATTAATAATTCCCTAATCTTTTTTCCGTTTATTTTCACGTGGGTCACTCCTAGTGTTGCCAGAACCATTGTCACAAACAGCGGAACAGTGACTTTTAAATTGAGACATAAAAATACAGCAAATCATATGGAAGCGGAACCTGTCTATAACATAATGCTATCTTAAACGTAAAAAAATCCTGGTTTCTACGGAAGAATACCATATAATACAATTATAGCTTTTAAGATGCTAATGTGTCTGAAATGGAATCTTTCCGATTAGAAGGTTTTACTGTATTCAATATACATAATAATTTTATGCAGTAAAATCAGTGAAAGCGGAGTCGCTAGAGACCGAAATAAAATTTATTTTTAAAGATGTTTCCGATTGAAAAATTATAATTTTATGATATTCTTTTCGTACGGATAAAGAATTTTTTACGTATAAAACGATATTTCGTTCTATACAGGTTAAATTTTTTCAGGTTTTACTAAACAAAGAACAGTAAAACCTGTAAAAACAGAATTGCAATGAACAAATATTCAGTCTAACACAGGTTTTCTTAACAGGTATATGTAAAATTTGTGAGAAATTCACTATACCTCATCTAAAACACTTTTTTTGTGAAGCTGTAAGCCAGGTATAGGCAGATCCCATGTGTTTGGGATTTTCTTCCAAAATAAAACAAAGTCGGCCGGGATACTTCAAAAGTTTTACTCAATCATCACCAATCTTACTACTTCAAGGTTTGGGGACAGCTAGATGAATGGAGAGAGCTGAATGGAATCCCTTTAGTTGAGCCCGCCCGCCCCATGTATCGTGGGAGCCAAGATGACCTCAGTTATTAGAGAACGTGTGTGGGAAATCCTTTTCCCACCTATCATAACGGACTTTTTTATTACCTCATCTGAAAGACTTTTTGATGGCTGGAGAGAATCTTATTGTTTGAGGGATAACATCGAGGATAGATGAAGAAAAGACTGTTAGTTGAGTTAAGAGTAAAGAGTACTCGAGGTAGGTTGCAGATTTTTCTCAACCTAAAAGACGAGTCATCACTCTGGGGAAAAACTACATTCAGGTGATTGTTGAACTCTAACAAACCGTTCTCTAACAAAAACTTTGAGATTGTTGCGTGAAAGACTTGTAAAGCGAGCGTGAACACTCCCTAGTTGTGCAGAACAGCGACTATTTTGATCCCCTTCCCGTATTCAGGAGAAGATTGACAGAATTTGTAACCCTTTATATTTTGTGAAGGATCAGACTAGCAGATCGACCCTCGACTCCCGCTCCTACCTTTGAAGGGGAACATTGACTTTGTTTATTCTTTGAAAGTATAGACTATTATTAAATCTGGACACTTAGCTGATATAGAATCATAAGCTGAAAGAGCCCGAAATATTTTATTGTTGTGCAATCCTATTAATCAAGAATTTGTATTTTATTTATTTGAAGTGTTGAATGTAATAAAATCCATTTCGATGATTTACGGAAGCGGTTCATTTAAAGGTTCTACGCTACCCCTGTAATTCATAACATCTTGGACCTGTCACAACGGTATAACTTTCGACAGAATCATAAAAATTTTCCGTTTAATGCAGGTTTCGTTTATACAGGTTTTACTGCAATTAAATTCCATTCGATGCAGGCTAACAATTAGATTGAGGTATTAAATTGTACATGGTGCTAAAAGAAATTTAAAAGAATTTGTGCGTCCAGAAAAATCAGGTCTTTTAACGTCCCGCGCAATGGTTACGTGGGACAGATTTTGCAAACGCCCTGAAACTGGCATAACCGTATTAGTATTTTTAAAAAACATAACACTAATAAATCAGCAAACACATTCCCAGATCCGTTAGCTGGACTTCTATTATCTGACTTTGCATAAGACAGAAACATGAAGTTCAGAGATCAAAGGAGTGTGATCAATACCACAATACTCTCATTGCAATACATATGAAGGGTGACTTGGAGGAAATTTTTTGTCTAAAAATAAATTGACCGGATATTGTTTACAATGGTTAGCTACTCAATTGCTCTATACTGAGCTTGCTTTACTATTTTGGAGAAAGAGAGACTGAGCGGCATCTTATATAAGATTATTAACACTCGACTGCATTTTAAAACAAAAATTTTGCAAATCATGTGTCATTTATTGTTCTTATAGGTCTCTATAAATCACAATTGTAAAAATTGTGAATATAAATTTCACATTTATTTATTTAAAAATCCTACGTATAAGTGGCATGTAATAAATCACATATATATCGATTAAAAGAGTGGTGAATGAATGTTTTTATTAATTTGTACAAAGTACAGTCGTTATACCAATCGTACTGCGGGCAAATACTAGAGAAGCTTTTAACATTAAAATGCATAGATATCGGCAAATACCAAAAACTGATCCTATGTATTATCAAATAACAACAACGGCTTTAAGTTTATTTTAATTTTAGAAAGTATGACTAAAATACGGCAAATTTTAACAAAAAAGGAAAGCATAAAAGAAGTAATAAACATCTTAATTCATTTATAATATTTGCATATCTTAAGGGGCACGGATGGCTTTTAAAATCAGAGCGCCCTGCGGGAGGTTTTTTGCCCTTAATAATGATAGCTTCTAAGGAAACTATTGAAAATTTAATCAAGTATTTTGCTTATTTTACGCGCTTTAGTGCACCCCACTTACGCACCCCAAAATATGTTTTTTTTTTCATAATAAAATTAGAAATTTATTTACCACAGATTCTTCTTGTTTTTTCAAGTTTTGCCAAGATTTCATTATTATTTTTTTATTTATCCATTTAGTTAGTTTTATTAATGACAATAAAAGCACATATTAGTCTAGTTACTGCCTGATTTAATGAGCGAATGTGTACTGTAAAAACTTTATGATAATATTTGTTGTAGAAATAAAAAGGTGAATCAAATCCTTGAAAAACTATATTTTAAGAAAAATGCATATTTTCTGTCTCTTTTAAATGGTCAGAGTTTAGGATTTGCTATGATGTTAAATTTCAATTCCAATGTTTCTATTATCGTAGAGAGGAAAATAAAATATTTTTAGAAAGGCAATTAACCAAATTTAAAAGAAATTTTTAAAATGCAATGAACTTAAATTATGACATTTTTTAATAGCTATAGTTCGGCAGTCTCTGGGACTTTTAATTTAGAGCTCTGCTCAAAATCATAACTGGCTACTTTCTGACATATTTCCGAAATCATTTTCACTCAAACATGCAGATTGCAGGCATTTTATTTGAGTTGCATTGAAATCGAATAGCGTCATCCAAAATGCAAGCCGTTTGTAAAGTAAGGCAAAAGTAGGTGAACTCCTAGGGAATTACAATAACGGAAATAATTTTAGGGGAAAGGGGGCGGTTTTACTAGCCATGGCGCCTTGCCCGAAATTATTTTTTGAGCCCCTACGAATGACATAACCACCTTCCTCCTAAAGTAGTAAATTTTTACATTCCTTAGTTTATAGAACCTCAGGTGTACCTCTCCCCCTTTCTCTCGCTCTAAAGCTGGTATTTAATAGCAAATATTAATTGAAGACTATGTCAGAAAATTTCATGCTAAGGGGCCGTTCAAGTATTACGTAAGCATATTTTTAGTCATTTTGTACCCCATCCCCCCCCCTTGTAAGAAAATATACGCAAATGCTAGCCCCCCCCCCCCTTTGCTTACGTAATATTTTATGACAGTTTATACATCAAGACTTCTTGACAGATAAAAAGTTACCAATAAATTACATTATTAATCATACAAATTTATATAAATAGGCATATAGGGATTGTGATATCAAAAAATACAAAATGGTTTTAATATATTGTTGTTTATTGCATTAAACAAACCATTGTTTAAACCACCAAATTCATTGTTTAATGCTTACGTAAGAACTGTCGTGACCCCCCCCCCTCCCCCTTGTCAGAGAAAATAAGCAGACTCTGGACCCCCTCCCTCCCCTTTACTGCTTACGTAATACTTGAACGGCCCCTAATCAGCGATTTTAAAATAATAACAGATATAATAGAATTTTTTCACCTACTAGAAGTGCGGGGGAATCGTTCGAAATGACCATTGCTGGATCGTGACCTTGGAATGTGTTTTTCCTATACAACAAGTGATTTCCGCGATGCGCAAATAGCGTAGGTCTAGGTCTAGGAGAATGGCTTTTTTTTATTATTTATTTGCTATCTTGTTTTTATAAACGACCCTTTCTTATCTATTTGTTAATAGTCATGTACTTGGCTCAGTTTTTATTGTGAATTCTCCGGCTGCAAGACATTATTATCCAAATTTCATGACATGTTTTGTATCAAATGACAAACCAAACCTTCATTTGACGCCCTCTTCGCCTGAGGCATATTCCTCGCTTGCCTTCCCCCCACCCCCACCCACCCATTTAGTTTCGGCGATTATCTTATAATGTGGCTATTATTCTCCTATTGTAAAAAACTAAAAAAAAAAGGTTAGAAATTTAAGTTATAGACCAATAAAATTTCAGCTGGGTGAGGAAGTAATTTCATTGTCTTATAATGGCAAAGATAATTATTTCCAAAGCAAGTATTCGATGATTATTTTTTGTTTGTTTACACAGATAACCTTTTTATTGTAGGATATTTCTGAGCTGTAGGGAGGTGGAACGAAAAACAGAATAAAAATTTTAAGTAGAGTTTTATTTCGTTGAAAGGTAGAAATATATATATATATATATATATATATATGTGTGTGTGTGTGTGTGTGTGTGTGTGTGTGGCCAAAGTTATCGGACACTTTCGATTTCAGACGTTTTGTCGAATAACCTGAGAAGTAATTGACGAATTTTTCTAGAACCTCGGGAATATAAAGAACACGTTTCACCTCATATTTTTTAATGAAGGATTGATCACTAGGACAATTAAGAGATTAAAATCAAATTGAAAAAATAAATAATATTTGGGATCATTCTGTAAAATAAAATGTTCGAAATGATCTGTAGCTGCAGCACATGACTCTGCCAATAATATACAATAGGTGTGTCAATTTGTGTAGGAATAGCACTTATATCCTTTGACATATAAAGGTTTCTTTAAAAAATTCAAGAAAATTTCGTATGTTTTTGTTTATATTAAATTTAACGCCTTAATTTAACAAGACAAAGTACAGTGAGGGCCTGATTATCCAAAAGGCACGCGAAGTACTGCTTCTCCTCTAAAATTGTGCTTCATCTTAAAATATGTGCTTAATTTATAATTTTATGTGTTAAAATCTTAGCGAAACTGAATAAGATTTTAACACTTCACATAAAATAAAGTCTATATTTAAAAGAAATTTGACAAATAAGAAAAAAAATATACATCGTTTAAGATGTGTACACAGAAAACAGAAGTTAAAAATATTAATTTCCTGAGGAGATATTTTTAATATACGGATGTATCCTACGCCCATAGGTTTAACAATAGCAAGGGGAATGTAGAAATTCACTGGACGAACAGAAAAAGAACTTTTCAGTTGCTAAAAATCATTGTCTATTTCAGGAACTTCTTGGCTGTTTTAATTTTTTTGTATTTCCTTTCATATGAAAAAGCTCTTATGCCCATACTCTTGAAAACTCTAATATTAATATGCATATAAAACATTCATGTATTCGTATTCAGGTTCAAAACAATTATTTTCCTCCGTTTACATATTAGATGCGGGCAGGGCTTGACAAATACGGTCGCCAGATCGCCACTGGCTACCAAGTTTTTTCATCTGGTGACCAAGTTATTTAATCTTTCGGGGTGATTTCTGTAAAAAAATTGACATAAGAAAGTAGCACAAATTGCATTTTTTATCTCCCCCTCCCCTACTCGAGCTCGGCAAGTGGTGACCTTCCTCTTCTCTCGTACTTTTAATGGAAGAACTAAATTTGAAAGGCTTTTTCCAACTCATACACAGAAAACACCATTCTTTTCAGCTATAGCTAGCTAGTATATGTCACGTGGTTAGAATGTTGGGGGAAAGTGTCAAGAAATAGTGTCAATGGCATGTGGCTTTGTGGCATCTAAAATTGTATACAATTCTCAAAAATGCTCAAGTTTCAAATCAGATTTTTGTGTTTATATAAGTTGTCAACATAATATAAGTGATTATAAGTGATATAAGTTTCATTAGAAAACATATTTTATATTATCGTTCTAAATTATGTACTATTCTAAACTATGTAACTAATAATTCTAAACTATGCTTGTTATTATTTTTTCTCAATTAATTCATAAAAAAATGGTAACAGGAAAAAAAGTAATCGGAAAAAAAGTAAACGGAAAAAAAGTAACTGAGTCAACGAAAGCGGAAAAAAAGTAATCGGAAAAAAAGTAATCGGAAAAAAAGTAAACGGAAAAAAAGTAAACGGAAAAAAAGTAACAAGGTATTGATAAATATTGAACTTATTGATAAATAAGTGTTAAAAGATAACAAAGTAACATATGTCTGATTTATATAATTCCCGTAGGCGGATATTTGCGAATGCTATTATGCGATGATATTAGGAATTGAGTAAAATCACCCCCGGAAAAAAAAAAGCACCATCGGTAAAAAGCTCCCTGATAAAAAAAAGGGGGGGGGGGTAGGGGGGGGGGAAGACTTCACGTTAAGATGGGAAAATACCACACATTTATGAATAACACGTGTTTGAATAAGCCAATTATAATTTCGGGTAAAGCACGTGGCACTACGTGTATTTACTAACCACGTGTACTAGGAACAATCAGAGCATTATCAGGGGTCTGTCCAGACTTTTTTCACAGGGTCCTGTTTTTGTGAAATTGTGAACAGCTTTTTATATTTGTGAAAAATCTAATCATAATTTTGTGAATTTGAAATGGTTGTTATATTCAGGTTCTTGTTTATGCATTTTTAAGAAGATATATGGATATAAAATACATATATTTTCTTTATATATGTAAAAGGGACAGGTCAGATTTTACTTTTAAATGATTAATTTGTGAAATGTTTGGTTTAAAAGATGGAAAAATTTTGTGAAAAACCTATTTTTAAGACAAAGAATTTTGTGAAGGGTCCTGTTTTAGGGAAAATAATTTTGTGAAAGGTCCTTTTTTGAAATGAAAAATTTTGTGAAGAATCCTTTTTTTAAATAAAAAATTTTGTGAAAGGTCCTTTTTTTAAATGAAAAATTTTGTGAAGGGTCTTTTTTTAAATGAAAAATTTTGTGAAGGTTCCTTTTTTTAAATGATAAATTTTGTGAACTGTCCTTTAAAGGACCCAATTTTTTCCTAAACAGATCCCTGATTATATACATCATATATTCTAATACGAGAGCAAATCTTGTGTGTGTGTGTGTGGGGGGGGGGGGGGGGTTATATATACAAATTATATTTTAAAAACAGCTCTAACGATTTTGACGAAATTTTGTATCCTACCGTTTTGAGGCACCAGAAAATCATTGGGTTGGGTCACATGTTCGAAAAAAATCGATTAGTGGGTCATTTTGGGTCACCATCGGTCTGGGTCAAGCTAATTGTATTTAAAAACGGTTCAAACTATTTTGACTAAACTTTTGCTACCATTTTCGGGCACGAGAAGACTATTGGACTGGGTAACATAATCCAGAACTTACTATTAGTGGGTCATTTTTGAGTCAACGCGGGTCAAGTTAATTTTATCTAAAAAACGGATCTAACGATTTTGATTAAATTTTGTATCTTACGAGTTCCGGGCACGAAAAAATCATTGCGCTAGGTCACATGTCGCAGAAAATTCAATTAGTGGGTCATTTTTGGGTCACTGTGGGTCAGGGTCAAGCTAATTGTATCTAAAATACGGTTCAAACGATTTTGACTAAATTTTGCATCCTGTGGTTTTCGGGCGCGAGAAGACAGTTGGGCTAGGTCACATGTTCCATAAAATTCGATTAATGGGTGATTTTGGTCATGAGTCATTATGGGTCAAGCTATTCTTATCTTAAAAACGGCGCAGAAGATTTCAACTAAATTTAGTATTCTACAGTTTTAAGGAACAAGAAGACTATTGGGCTAGGTCACATGTTCGAGAAAATTCGATTAGAAAACGAATGAAAAATTTTGTGAAGGGTCCTTTTTTTAAATGAAAAATTTTGTGAAAGGTCCTTTTTTTAAATGAAAAATTTTGTGAAGGGTCTTTTTTTAAATGAAAAATTTTGTGAAGGTTCCTTTTTTTAAATGATAAATTTTGTGAACTGTCCTTTAAAGGACCCAATTTTTTCCTAAACAGATCCCTGATTATATACATCATATATTCTAATACGAGAGCAAATCTTGTGTGTGTGTGTGGGGGGGGGTTATATATACAAATTATATTTTATTACATTTTATTTATACATTTATTACATTTTATTACATTTTGGTTCACCATGAGTCAGGGTCAAGCTAATTGCACCTAAAAAACGGTTCAAACGATTTTGACTAAACTTTATATCCTACCATTGTCGGGCACGAGAAGACTATTGGGCTGGGTCACATGTTCGAGAACTTTTGATCAGTGCGTCATTTTGGGTCAACGCGGGTCAAGTTATTTTATCTAAAAAAGGCTCTAACGATTTTGATTAAATTTTGTATCTTACGAGTTTCGGTCACGAGGAAATCATTGCGCTAGGTCATACGTCCTAGAAAATTCGATTAGTGGGTCATTTTTGGGTCACTATGGGTCAAGCTATTGTTATCTAAAAAACGTGACAGACTATTTTGACTAAATTTTATACCCTACGGGTTTCGGGCACGAGGACACAACTGGGCTTGGTCGCATATGTTCGAGAAAATTTGATTTGTGGGTCATTTTGGTCATGGGTCATGATATTTGAACTCAAAGCTAGTTTTGACAGAGCACAGCTCTGTCTTCCTTGCTCGTATCGTTTAAAAGTAAAACCTCCATATCAGACAGTGATTTATTATCGCAAGGGCGTAACATTATTAGAGTTTGTTTGTGGAATAAATTCCAGGCGACGTACATTAAAAACGACACGTTGCACTCGAAAAATGGTAACTTACAGGTTTATTTCTTGTATTTCATATAATTTTTTAAAGTATTTCACATGTTTCGTTTTCGTGGGTGATATGTTATGTAATTGCATAAATCGAAAATTAAGAAAGATATGATGGCACGTAAAATAAAAAATGGAAAACGCTATTCTATATCATAGTTTCTGAATAACAAAGCTCTTGCCAATTTCATTGTCTAAGAATAAAAATTTATAGTTTAGTAAAATGGCTGACATTTATACTAAAAGTTAGTTTTCTTTTTCTTATTGCAATCTGTATTTGCAACATTTACTAATCCAGTTGGGGTAGAGATCTAACCTTCCAAGAGATTTTACCTTCGAATGGACAAAAGCCTTCCACCCTTTTGTTAGACACTAATTCCAAACTTTTGAAAACCAGTCAGTATTCACTCCCTGGCATTTCCCGATTCTCAGAATTTCACACATCAACGTCAACAACATAGATTTATAAATATTATGTTGTTGACGTGTATTGTGCACGTATGTGCTGTGAAACTGCCTTCATTTCATTCTTCTCTTTATTTAGTTTGTAAGAAGATTAACATGTATTCGTCAGAATATTGAAAATTTCGCCTTGAGAAATACTGTAAATAATACACTCAAAGGAAAGATAGTATTATTAGAAAGTCTATGATAATACTGCTTCTTAGCGTTAGTTCACCTCCTGTCCATATCCATTATAATCAAGTTAATCATACTTTGTTGCTTTTTTCATTGTGCCATTTTATGATTTCACAATACTATTTTTCTGTGGTATTTCCAATTTTGCCATGTTGCTGTTTTTATTTGTCTTCCCAGAATAAACACTAAATTTTCTTGGTTGGTAGAGGAAGAGGATCTACCGTACGAACCTAAATTTATATCCTCGGGCTCGACTCGGCCCAGCTTGTAATAAAAGCTAAAAAGTCAAACCGAAACTTTACGGAAGCTTTATTGGCGGTGCTCGGCCGGTTAAAAAAGCTAAAATATAAACTCGGGCAGTTTATTTTTTGCGTAGTTTATGAATTCAGCCAGACGCAGTTTCTGAAAAACATGTCAATAGTTCTTAACCAACATTAAAATTCTTTAAAAAATATATTGCTTACATTTTTATGTAAACTTTTTTAGGTACAGCAGATTATATGTCCACAATTTATGGAATACGGAATAACAATACTAATGATTACTTAGAGACAATAAAATGAACACTCATTGAAAAATTTGTGTAGTTTAAAATGAAAAAAAAGGGTTAAAGAAAATCATAATTTTAATACTTTATAAAGGGAAAAAAAGTATATTTTGGAAAATATTTCTCTGCAATTTATTAAGGATTTAGTTAAGGTGGTTATCAAATTCCCTGCTTAGTAATGAGCAACTTTCTGACTCATGTTTAAACGTAAAGGCATAAAAGTGACCAGTGTTGTAACTGAGCGCGATCATACAGCGGATACTCACGAATTTCGCTCACTTTCTGTGAGCTTTGAGCTAAGTTTGACTCACTTTTTGAAAAACAAGCGATGAGTTGAGCTGAACTCAAAAAATCCGCGAGTTAGAGCGAAAATTACAACTCAAACTCATTCAATTTTTTCGCAATTTCCAGAAAATTTTTGCTGACTTTGCTAGCAAAGATGACGTTTTTTCATTAGCGAATAATACAGTCAAACCTCGTTAACACGAACACGCTTAACGCGAATATTACTTTTAGCACGAACTGTTTCCGATTGCCCCGTCCTGTATGTAATGTATTTAAGTTCGGATAACACGAACAAAAAAATGTTTCCACTTGAGTGTTTGCGTTAGCGAGGTTCGACTGTATAAGCAAAAGTCAGGCATAAGTTTTAAAACTAAATGACAAAATGCTTATGAGTTTCAAAATAACATTTGGTTAAATCATTTTTAAAAAGACATTTTCCCTATCACTTTGACCACCACGATGTCTGAATTTAGTAAAAAAGAAATCGAAAGCAAAGAAGCAGAACATGAACTTGCTTGAAGAGTCGCATTGAAAATAGGCCCTCCAAATAAAACGGGGGTTAAAACAAACGTAAAGCAAAAGAAAAATACTACCATTCCCGCTTTTTTCACATTTGTTTTAACAAATCATATATTTTCTAATGTTTTATTTTTATACAGATAAATACAGTAACGAAAGTCAGTAACACCGGGGGGGGGGGGGGAGGGGGATGCGCTAGTACACGTCCCAAGAAGGGTAAATATCATATTTTCGAAAATATCAAAAATATCCGATATTTGTATATTTATTAGATATTTTACATATATATCCGATATTTTCAAACTAGTCAACATAAAACTTATTATAAATATTTTCAACAAAATTAATTCATTAACAATTTGGTTTTTTGGATTATTTTGGATTTTTGTATTATAAGATTTAGTATCAAGTATCCAGAAAATTTTATATTTTACAGAAGAAAATTATTTTGAACATAATTGTAATCTTGAATGCTTTTTCATTTTCATTAACATTTATTAACCTTTTTCATTCCTTGGGTTTAAAATAAGCTAAACCAAAACAGAAAAGATTTTTTCTAATGAAGATGGGAAAAGCTGGTTTTCTACATGAGACAGTCCACCTTTCAGTGGCAGTTCTAAGTAAGTATTGTCCCACCAATGGCGTAGCTACTTTTATTGGCGCCCGGGACAGGAAGGAATTCTGCGCCCCCCCCCCTACCTCCTAAAAAAATAATAACCACATTGTTTTTGTTCAAGACAAAAAAAAAAAAAAAAGGCGGGGGGGGGGGGGAAGGGAAAGGTAGCTTCCCGCTTCCTTTGTTTTAAGAATTCAGCTAATTTTGCTGAAACACACGAAGCTAAAATGCATGCATGGAACCCATTATTGAAGATTACTAGTTTTCTTCAATACTGAATTTGCATAGGAATTTCGAAAAATTAGTCAGATATCGACAAGTTGGCTTCTTTTACGGCGATTTAATTTTACGGCCAAGATATTTAATTAAATATCGCCAAGCTTGGCGATAATTTAACGTTAGCAGGTATGACCATGTAGTTTTTAGTGTATGATTGTAGCAACAATAATTACAACAATGAAAGTAAATTTGCAAGAAACTACGTTTGCTAAAACTCATAAATTAAACTTGATTATTGAAAAAAGATCTGCTGCCTGATTTCATTCATAAGCTACTTACACTCTTTAGAATTTCCAGAGAGTTCATATGACATATGTGTGGAAACTTCAGCAAATATTTAATTGACTTTTTAAAAAAAATTCGTGAATACAGATTGTTAAAAAAAAAGTCAAAACAAACTCTAAGATATATAGCAGAGCACACTTACAAATAACAACTTTTGCATAGTCAACGAGAGTCGCAGTCCATTTATTCAACCAAAACACGCAATCTACTTCAAGCGGAACTCTTATATTTATGCAGACATTTAACAATAATGGCGATAGTTTAACGAAATTTTCAATATACTTCCCTTTCTTTATGCGAAATACGAAAAATGCTGAAAATGCATAGTAATTCAGTCAGTGACATCGTATAGAATTTCAACTACATTCGTTTAAAAATCATCACCGCCTAGTTCAGAGCCGAATTCTGACTGCGCCACTGATATTTATATATATTTTTATTTAATGCATTTTCGAAAGTCGAAAATAATATCAGGCATCAAAATGAATGCTTATATAAAACCCCTACATGCATTCACGGAGTTCGAATTCCCACTATTTTATTTTTAAGGTGGTTCTCAGCACAACAACGCAAAACTTTCTGACACAAATTCAGACTCATTTTTAAACGCAGAGTCATAAAATTGACAGGCCTAACTATTGACGCGATTTGGAATCGAAATGAATTTCCATTTTTCGATAAATAAATTTCTAATTATAAGCGATTCGTGTTACGTACGACACATTTTTCTCCTTTTTCGTTCTGCGGACAATTGGACATGATAAAATGTACTATATATAAAGAAAAATGATCTTGAAGCTAGAAAATATTTCTCCTGCATGTTATGGAAAAAAATATATATAATTTTCTAATGACAATTTAGTAACTCTGGTATTACCATCTGATGTATATAAGAGAAATTACTAACATGACAATATAATTAAAAGTATGAAGTTATTAAATGATATTGTATTAATATGTTTTTTAATTGTAATTTTCAGTTACAGGTATTACTGGTATGATTTCGCATATGAATTTTTATTTTTAATGACAAATCATTTAATTCTCTTACACATTATAATTTTGAAGTTAGTGTTTTCATGTTAACAAAATGAAATATATATATGGGAAATGTTATGGACATTTTAGCTTCAGACGGGGGACATAAAACTTGAAAAATAATCATAAAAGCATCCGAATGAAGTTATCATAAAATTCTGAATATTTTATAAATAAATTTTAATTAAAAAAAATTAAATTACTATTATATTTAGTTGCAGGATTTTTTTTTAAATCGGAAAACTTGCTCAAAAAATAAAAACTACAATTAGATCCTATGTTCCATCTGTATAACATATTTAGATTTCAAGACACAAATTCATTTTGAAAGCTTTACGCTATAAAAACTGGAGAAAATGTAAATTAATTTTAATTTTGATTTTTTATTCTTTTTTTATAAATAAAAAAGTTATTTGAAATAAAAAATGGAAATCAGAAAAAAGGTACAATTTAATATATTTACTTACATACAGTTAAGATATATATTTAACACCTAATTAGTTTTGAAACTTGAATGAATTTTTCCTAGTTTTATTAAAAAAGAATAGATATATTTTTTAAGGAGAGCTAACACTTTCTATTAACTAGCTCTTACAATTATCATCTTATTTATATAAAAAAAAATGCCCATATGATCATTTTAATAATATATATATATATATATATATATATATATATATATATAATTTTTAAACGATATTGAGTTATTAAGTTCTTTCCACACAGTTACTTTGAATTAATGATATATTTTTGTATATGAATTTTTAATTTTAGTGACAGATCCGTTAATTCTCTTACAGATTATATTTTCGAAGTCAATGTTTTCATGTTAAGCAAAATTAAATTTATGCTCGGAAACTGTTAAAAACATTGTTACTTATAAAGGAATATAGAACAAGAAAACGAATCACATGAGCATCCGAATCAAATTGTTGCGAAATTCTGAATATTTTATAAATGATTTTCAATATTTCGTATGGGAATGGATTTTTTCTAAGTATTTCCTCATGAAAACTTGTTCAAAATACAAAAACTGTATTTATATGTATTTACTGTGTTCCATCTAAATAACATATTTAAATTTCAGGACACACAGCCATTTTCAAAATATAACACAAACAAAGAATCCAAATCGGTTTACTTAATCATATATGAATTGGGAAAATTAAAAAAGTCTTATTGAATAATATTCTAAATAAAGAATCAAAATAATGTGGAACTAAATAAATATAATTGAAAAAAGAAAAAAAAGAGTGGTGGTGGTGTTGTGTGTATGTGGGGGGGGGGGGGGGGGGATTGGGTAGATAAGAACCATGTTTGGCCCATGGCAGAGACAAATATTTTGTTTTCATTTTTGTAATAAAATTTAGGATTAAATTCTTTTTGTATAACTATTTAAGTATGCTATGTACAAGATAAAAATAAAAGTTGTTTAGCAAATTTTAATATACTCTTAACATTTTTACAAAAAAAAAAAAAAAAAAATCTTTCTTATCTATTTATTTATTTTAATAAGAAGGTCTCATAACACCAGCATGGTTTTTATGGATGTCAATATTTGAATAAAAATATAAAACATTCAAAAAAAGAATAAAAACTTAATTTATTATTATTTTTATTATTGAGCTATTCTATTCAAATATTAAAATAATTTAAAGCATACTTAAATGATAGAAACTTGTACTTCCTACTAAAAATAATGAACTGCAAAATGAATTTATGCAGTTAAAATTTTCAATAGCGGATACCTCAGGACTGCTGGGTTTGTTCTCTATATACCTCCATTTAGCGAACTATAAATCAGGTTTGGGTTGCTTACAGAAGCAGGACCTGATTATTGCACGGGCAAACTTTTCCATGGCTTTGACCCCCTTCCCTCTGATTTTAGATGCCTCCCAAATTTGACATTTCTTTCAATATTTTAAACTTAATGAGTAGGATAAGATTAAAAACAAAAAAATATATTTAGCTAAAAACAGTAAAACTGTTCAATAGCGGACATTTCGAGACAAAAAAATTTGTCTACTATTCGGAGGTTTCCACATTTCTGATGTAAAAATATTCAAACATGTCTGTGTTGTGGATTGAAAAGGTGGATTTTCGCTAAATAGAGGTATTCGCTTTTACCTCTAAAACCGAACACTTAAAAATTCTGTGGTCCCGAAGTGTCCACTATTGAGAGATTTTACTGTTTTTAGATAAATATAATTTTTGTTTTCAATCTTATCTTACTGTAAAAGCTCAATACATTGAATATAATCAGTACACTGTCGAAAGAGATTTAAAAGATCAGCTTTACGAAAATTGCATTCTAAATTTTGAGCCTCATAAAATCGGAGGGGGGGGGGGGAGGTAGAGCCATGGGCTAGTTTGTCCATGCTTTAATCAGGTTCTTCTTCTTAAAAAATTACCAGCCCTGCTTTGTGGTCATATATAGTCCCATTTATTGAGGATGCAATGTGGTCAAATATGGCTGCATTTACTGCTTTAAAAAAATGTGGTCAGAAATGGCTACTTATTGCCGACAGATCAGAGCACGAAAATGGCCGCAATTCAGGCGTTTCAAATGTCTTAAATTCAGACACAAATAAGTGTCTTAAAAAATTAAGACACTTTAAAGTGTCTCCTTTTTGAACCATCCGTTTCAGACACTTAAGTGTCTGAATTTCAGACATTTCAGTTTACAGTGCAGTTTTAACAACTTTATACCTGGTAAAAAATTATTTTTAATAATACTTAAAATTATCCCGGTGTTTTGAAATACAATGTAAGATTTGAGAATCATGATTCATGATAAAATTAACTTCACCCGCGTTGACCCAAAATGACCCACTAATTGAATTTTCTCGAACATGTGACCTAGCCCAACAGTCTTCTCGTGTCCAAAACCCATAGGATGCAAAATTTAGTGTAAATAGTCTGAGCTGTTTTTAAGATAAAATAGCTTGACCCACAATGACCCATGACCAAAATGACCCACTAATTGAATTTTCCCGAACATGTGACCTAGCCCAACAATCTTCTTGTGCCCGAGAATGGTAGGCTACAAAGTTTAGTCAAAATTGTTTGAACCTTTTTTTAGATATAATTAGCTTTACCCTGACACACAGTGACCCAAAAATGACCCACTAATTGAATTTTCTTCGACATGTGACCTAGTGCAATGATTTTTTCGTGCCCGAAACTCGTAAGATACAAAATTTAATAAAAATCGTTAGATCGTTTTTTAGATAAAATTAACTTGACCCGCGTTGACCCAGAAATGACCCACTAATAGAAAGTTCTCGAATATGTGACCCAGCCCAATAGTCTTCTCGTGCCCAAAAATGGTAATAAAAGTTTAGTCAAAATCGTTTGAACCGTATTTTAGATACAATTAGCTTGATCCTGACCGATGGTGACCCAAATGACCCACTAATCGAATTTCTTCAAACATGTGACCCAGCCCAACAGTTTTCTGGTGCCTCAAAACTGTAGGATACAAAATTTCGTCAAAATCGTTAGAGCCGTTTTTAAAATAAAATTTGCATGTATATATAACCCCCCCCCTCACACACACACACATACAAGATTTGATCTCGTATTGGAATATATGATGTATATAATACTCTGATGTTCCTAGTACACGTGGTTAGTAAATACACGTGGTGCCACGTGCTTTACCCGAAATTATAATTGGCTTATTCAAACACGTGTTATTCATAAATGTGTGGTATTTTCCCATCTTAACGTGAAGTTTTTCACCCCCCCACTCCCCACCCCTTTTTTATCAGGGAGCTTTTTACCGATGGTGCTTTTTTTTCGAGGGTGATTTTACTCAATTCCTAATATCATCGCATAATAGCATTCGCAAATATCCGCCTACGGGAATTATATAAATCAGACATATGTTACTTTGTTATCTTTTAACACTTATTTATCAATAAGTTCAATATTTATCAATACCTTGTTACTTTTTTTCCGTTTACTTTTTTTCCGTTTACTTTTTTTCCGATTACTTTTTTTCCGATTACTTTTTTTCCGATTACTTTTTTTCCGCTTTCGTTGACTCAGTTACTTTTTTTCCGTTTACTTTTTTTCCGATTACTTTTTTTCCTAGATTCTAAAAAAATATTGTGTTTTATTTTAATCAATGACGGGGATGACTGGCGATTAGTATTTTATTCTGGCTACCAGATTTTCTCAAATTTGTAAAGCTGTGGATGCGAGTAATAATAATAGTCTCCAGTTGTATGGAATTTGAATTAAAATATCTGAAACTTTTATGAGTGTGTGTTGAAAATTACTTGATGATTGTGACTCCATTATTAAGCGTTATCTATAAATATTCAGAGCATACATATGCACTACTTTTGGATATTAAATTAAAAGATGTTACAAGATTTTTTTTTTTTTTTTTTTTTTTTTTGTAAATATGTTTAATTACAGTAAAATTTATAAGCATATTGTCAAAAAAAAATCATACTTTATTTTTCCTTCTTTAAAATAAATTCAAAAGAATGTATTCTGTAAAGTTAAAAAAATATATAATAATTTCACTTTCTTCACCCAGTAAAATTTATAAGCACTTTATAAAATATATATATATATATATATAAAAGATTATGAATCCTATTTTATTTTTCCTTCCTTAAAATAAATTCAAAGAATGTATTCTGTCAAGTTAAAAAAAAAAAAAAAAAAAAAAAAAAGGACAACTATTTCATTTTCTTCACCCAGAAACATTTTTTAAGCATTTTATAAAAAAAATAAAATAAAAGATTATGAATCCTTTTTTATTTGTCCTTCGTTAAAATAAATTTAAAGAATGTATTCCTTAAAGTAAAAAAAAAAAAAAAAAAAAAAAAAAAAAAAAAAAAAAAAGACAATTTCATTTTTTCCACCGTCCCGTTTTAACAAGCATTTCTTTTAGCCGCATTCACATGAAAGCTGAAAATTTATCCTCCCTTAAACAGGTGTACTAATGACTTTTTAGCACCTTAAAACGATTTGCGGTATTTCTCTAATTTCAGTAATCCCTGCGAATACACCTGGGTAGTGGGGAGTAGTAAAAGTTATGACGCTTTTCACAGTCCGCTGAAATCAGGGCTTGATTATCAAAAAAAAAAAAACATGTGAAGCGCATGTTTCTCCTCTAAAATTTAAAAGGGCATCCAAAATCACTGTGAAAATGGCCCTCTATTTTACATTTTCATTTTTTCTTTTTTTTTTTACATTATATTTTTAATAGTTTTGGAAAAGAAAGTTTGCTTAATCCAAGAGGAAAACCCTGCAGTTCACGCAACTTATTTAACAGGGAAATATGAATGTCACCAATAGGATGTTAATAAATCATATAGCATCCTGATGTTCCTGTTAGAAGCAACCCGGGAAATTGAGCATACCTCTATATGTACTAAATATATCTGAAGTATTTACAGAGTATAAGGGTATACAAAAAAGCTGTTTAATGAAATATATGCGACCTCGGTTAAGCTACTTCCGGGAATAATGTTAGTATCATTGGTAAGTTTTCATGAATAAAGAATTAAGAAAAAAATTTCTCCAAATGAAAGAGGACCCCAAAATAATACCTTGCTTTCCCTAGATTCAATTGTTAACCAGGCCCTAAGTAAAGTAGAAACAGCATTATAATATAAATATATATATTTGATGAAATATGAACATTTCTATAAAATAATTTTGAAGTGTGAATGAGCGAACTAATACCGATTATTCTTTTCATGATTTGAAAGCCAACTCTATAGAGTAAATTCATTAAAAAAACAGTGAAAATCAATAAAGATATCAGCGATAGTGTGAGCTAAATTTCAGTTGCTTTCTAAAAGTAACTGTGTTAAAAGAAAATTTTCACAAATTGTCATTTTTAATTAAAATTTTTCTATACATTCTAAAACATTTCTATAAAATAATTTTGAAGTGTGAATGGGCGAACTAATACCGATTATTCTTTTCATGATTTGAAAGCCAAATCTATAGAGTAAATTCATTAAAAAAACAGTGAAAATCAATAAAGATATCAGCGATAGTGTGAGCTAAATTTCAGTTGCTTTCTAAAAGTAACTGTGTTAAAAGAAAATTTTCACAAATTGTCATTTTTAATTAAAATTTTTTTTATTTACATTTTTATTGCTGCTTGAAGTTTACCCTTTTATTAACCTAACATTTATTTTAGGTTTCTTTCAAAGTAAATTTGAAGGTAACGAGAAAACGATTTCTTTTGGAAAGTAATTTATTTTTATTCATTTATTTTTAAAACAGATGGTTGAACATTGCATCATTCTCCTTATTTACTGAATTCCACAGCTCCCCATTGTCATCACAAAAGAAGGACAAAGGTCCCTTTCTGGGGAAAGGGAGAGTTACACCCTTTTATTTGCCTGCCTGGGATTTTCTCGGAATTTAAGGAGTCCGGAATCAAGGACTGCGAATGCATACCAACTGTCAAGCTCATTTGCTTATGCTCACAAAGAAAAACTACCATTTTTATCCATTTCAAGGATAAATAAATTTAATTAAATGTATTTTTAATATATACATATACATATTGCATTTGTAAGTGAATGGAAAGAATATTTCTATTTTCTCAAGATATTCTTTCAAAATATAATTTTTAACTACACAGGGAAAAGGGACAGTTATAACATCGCAGGAAAACATAATATAACTCGAACAGAAACATACAATAACCACTTCCGAGTTACTAATGATTCCTAAAAGCGTTCTTTAACTTTAGAAAGCCCAGAAACTATATTTTTGAGATTTAAAGAAGCATTTATAAAAACAAATTTTCTTTTTCTGCAACTTATTTCCGGAAGTATTTCCGAGTAAATTTTTTAGTGCATTAAACAGTTTTTTTAAACCCAAAATATAGGTTTTTTTCGCATGATTTTGATACATGCATCAATATGCAAATCATGCATCAAGCACAGATTATAATATACTTTCCAACACATCCAAAAAAGTGTAACAAAACTTCCCTGTTTAATAAAGATGACAGATGATAACTGAGTAAACAATTTGGAAAACGCAAAACACATTTGAAAATCCAATTTAAGAAATTACCATCTATAGTCGGAAACATATCCGACATTTTGTAAATCTCTGTATGTGATCTGTAGATTTCCATTCATATTACACAGTATGCTATAATTTAGTGTAGTTAGAAAGCGCAAAACAGAGTTGAAAATTTCCCTGCAACTATTTCCGTCAATAAAAGAAAATCTACTAGAATTTATTTGTGCAGCCCTGAATATGATCTAAAGAATTTATGCACACCAAGTAATATTCAAATAATTAGTTAAAATTAAGAACGCATATCACAACTGAAAACGAACTTCCAGCAATTATCGCTCATAGACAGTACTGTAACCGAACATTTTGCGTGTCCCTCTAAATGAACTATAAATACTGTGCAAACCCTATTAAACAGTAAGCATCGTGTAGTTCACCTCAGTGTTCTATACCAATATTAATTTATTTGAAATTGTGTAACATCATTAAAACATGTCGCAAACGATTCCCCACCCCCGCTCTCCATACACTATAAAGTAACGGAATTATTTTGAGTGTCCCTATAAACGAACTAAAAATACTACATACTTCATTTTCGATACCTAAAATGTCATAGTAAACTTCAACATCATATTAATTATACGGCATTTTTCGCGAGCTAGAGCGCGGAGAAGCAGGCAGACAGCCAGGAAAATCGCATTCATAAGCACTTTTAAACTATGTTGAAATGTGTTAAAAATAAATATCATATATGTATATATAATGCTCATGGAAACTCCATTTTTGTACTTTTCTGAACATTTATTAGGTAGCTTTCAATACAAAAAGCTACCTATTGCAGCCGTTCGGGGGATAGCAATTCCAAAAAATGTTGGTATATTTTCACCGATCATGACCTTCAGACCCCTAAACCACCCTCCGTTCAAATGTTCATTTATATATATTAAATCTATATATATCCATATATGTATATCGTCAAACGTGACAAATGATGTGCGTTCGCACTATAACTAATTTTATGAATATTCCGATTTGTGTGCAATAGCTGGTGCATTCTTATGCAAAAATGCATGCATACAAAATTTATTTTATGTGCAGATTTTCATATTATAGATATGAATTTTATTTTCTAAAATTAAGTTTCAATACACTTTTAAAAACAATTAATTACACTTATGTGACATTAAAATTATACTATGCACAAATATTCAATACAAGGCAATGTAAAAAAATCATCGTTATCATTCCATTTAAATGAATTATATCGTCTGTTATTATAATATGATTAATTTTATAATAATGTTGAATTATGATTATTTGAAATAAGTACATTTTAAATTGGCAACAATTTATCTTTTTTGAAAAATTTTTGAAATTTACTGAAAATTCCAATGGGAAGCTTAAGCCTAGCTTTGAAATTTTCAGAACTTGAAATCCATATTTAGACTCTTTTTTCATTTAATACCTATTTTTCCGGAAACATCTATCCAAAAAACAGTCGGTAAATTGCTATAATTAAACAATTTTAGTATACAAATTCGGTTTCTAAATTCAGTAATATGGAAATAATATGACTGGCAATCACCATACCATGGCAACCTAGAATCATTATCTCTCATGGGATATCACTGAATTAATTACGTATGATAGGATTTAACAGAACGAAGAAAGCTTTTATTAATGTCTTTTTAAGTTTTGATTCGATTTTTATAAAATTTGAAATGACTCGACAAAATTCTGCAACGATTATGTATATTAATTTTCAAACCATTCGGTTGGGTAGTTTTTGTGAATAGATAAGAAGTTTTACTTTGGGTAAAACCTTTGGGTAAAGTCGGTAGAACATTTTCAGGACGGAAAAACAAACTTTACAGGGTGCGCCGACAATAACGCGCATGCGCCAATCTGTCACATACTTCTCACCCTTCGTTCCAACCAAACAACATTCCACTGTTCTCGCTCTTTTTTTTTATATTTTGCAGAATTTCCATCGCTTCATAGCTATTTATTTGGCTATTTATTAATGTTGGGGGGGGGGGGATGCAAGATATTATTCCAACTGACACAAAAGACTAAAATTTTAATAATAGTGGAATTTTACAAATATATCTTTTTTTTAAAGTCTGAGAAAGGTTTTAATAATGTTAGAATTCATTTCAAAACATCACTTATACAAATTATTTTGTTGTTGTATTTCCTTTTAAATATGTGTGAAATTAGTATATTCACAATATCTACTAATAATCAAATATAGATTTACAAAAGCTTTGTTTTAAAAAACAAAATATAATTTCCCTCATTTCGAAAAAACAATAAGCTTTCACAAATTAATATTGTTTTGTGATACATATTATTGGCTGATTAAAAAAAAAAAAAAAAAAAAAAAAAAAAAAAAAACCTGTCTTTGTCATTTAATTAAAATTAGAAAAACAAATTTAAAGGATATGGTGCAAAAATGGAATGATGGGGTTAATAACAAAGGTGAAGTTATTCGTTTCAGAAATACAAAAGTGAAATATGCTTTACTTTTCATAAATCATTCTTATACATACAGGAAAAAGTATTGTTAAAATATATGAAATGGATCTTCTAAAAATACAAACTTTGTTAACGATTATAATTCCACTTGCAATAAAAAAGAAAGAAAAAAATCGCTGTGGTGTAATTATTTTTTCAATTAAGTTCAGGGGCGGCCCGTGATATAGGGCACTTGGGGCACGGCCCCACCTATACTTCGCTATTAAATTTTCTTAAATTTAACATTACTTTTTAATAAAATATCAGCAATGTCAGATAGTTTCAACTAAAGACTTTTCCAGCCCAGTCCAAAATTTTCTCTCGCTCGCTCGCTTCCATCCCCGAAGAACGTTATCATTCCCTTCCACCGGATGTCGTAAATCACCCTTTTGACAACTGGCCGCTCACTGTTCTAGTAGTATTCAGGAGGGCCCCAGAAAGCTGTGCCCGTTTCACGATAGAGCTCTATGGCATTTTGCACAACCGCGCATCTTTGCGTCTTCCTCGTATTTATCGCCAAACAGCGTGAAGGAACAGCTTGAATAGGACGCTTTTGGGGCAAAATCTGTCTGGCCCCATATAGAAAAAGACTATGTTTGTTTCAGAAAATATCAGCGTTTAAGAATTATCGACATAATTGGCGACTTTTACTGATTGGAACCAGTCTTTTTTTTTTTAATAATCCTAATCTTTTTTATTTTTTTTCAATACCAATAAAAAATTCTACATTATTTATGGTGCATTTAATACTTTTTGAATAATAATAAAAATATTTTTTAATTATATTTTTGAGTTTATGTAGTTGGTATTTTTCTTCAATGATGAATGTTTTTATTTTTTAATTTAACTAGGTTTTATAGACAAGTGTCAGCCAGAAAATCTTTTGTCATCTAATTGTTAACTTGATGTTAAATAATATAGCAGTGCAATTGGATATATGAGTTTAAAACTACATATTTTTAATTTATATAGAATCTGTTAAGACTTTTTCATTTACGAAATAATTATTGCCAAAATCGACAGAATAAATGGATATAAATAATTGAATTACTATATACATTACATTTAATCTGTGTTTTAAATAAAAATGAATAATGTTTGTGGTAATCAATAATTTTTAATTAAACAAAGCTAAACTTATTTTTCGGAAATTTTCTTACTTGTGTTGCGTGATTTTTTCCCTCTAAAATTTACTTTAAACAATCGAAATTTAGTTTATACATGAAGATTTTGGATTTGACATCTTAATTGGTATCTGTAAAAATTACCATTGGCCTTTAAAATTCTAAACGGATCGCGTTGTGCCCGAACCGAAACTGAAAATTCTGCTTAGTCTTTTCGAAATACGACAAATAAAATTTAGTCAACCCGAGACCAGTTCACTTCAACGTGAACCCGGCCCGAAAACAAATTATTCAAACCCGAACAAAAAAAAAAAAAAATCATATTTTAATTTGATTATAGAAAAATAGTGTACAATTATATATCTTCTCAATTTGATATTTTTTTTCTATGAAAATGAAAACATTTTTCGTTCACTCGTTAATATTCAACCAGTTTACTATTTAGTTTTGTTCAGTTGAAAAATATTCAGGATTTTCTTTTGAAAAATTGGGTCAATCCGAACCTGACCCGAAAGCTTCAAAACCATCAAAGGTAGGCAACAATGAAGGAATTATTTGTGACTATTCTGTAACTTTAAAAATGACTTTTACATTTTAACAGAATAAATTTTAAATGTTTTCTCTTTTTTTTTTTTTTTTCTCGCGAAATGTATTAAAAATTAGGGTGCACGTTTTACTTGAGAGGGCGGCAGGCACAGGAAAAAATAGTAATGTTGATTTAGATTTTAAACCTTAAAATAAAATAATACTTTAATTAAACATCTATTAAGAATAGTTGTTTTGTTGGAATAATAGCTTTACGTTAAACATGAGTATTATACATCTTTGGTAAGTTATATAGTGGCATATTAGCAGTAATAATTCTAAGAAGTAAAAAACAAAGAGTGTTTTATTAAGTGTGGCAGTGACAACTTTACTGCATGACTGAAGATCTCATCTCAAACTTCAATTTCTTTTTCTATATTTTCAAAATCATCAAAACTTTATAAATTTTCAAAGTATGAGAAATGTCGGTATCTAGATTTTTTCAATTATCTAATACGTAAAATAAACACCCGCAATAATTTTAATAAAATGCAAAGTGTATTTTTTTTTCTTTTTTCAAAATTTAGTTGCTTTATTGTTGTGCAAATCTTGTTTTCGGGTACACACAATACTATTTGCATTATAGTAAAAAATATAGTACATGACTACAGTTTACTGATATCTACTGCACTGTCACACTTATCATATAGGTGCCCCACCTGTGAAATAGGGCACGAGCCGCCACTGATTAAGTTGTAAATAATCATTTACTACAACTTAAGAATGGGGGGGGGATGCAAAATATTATTCCAATTGACACAAAAGACTACAATTTTAACAATAGTGGAATTTTACAAATATATATTTTTAAAAATTCTGAGAAAGGTTTTAATAATGTTAGAATTCAATCCATGGTTATTAAGTATGGCTAAACATGAAAGAAAACTTTGTTATTTTAAGATTTTGATGTGAATTATTAGTGTACATTTATAAGGCGAGTTTCACTGAATAATTCAAGAAAAAATTATCTCATCATTATGCATATTTGTATTTAGTCATGCATTATTAATTATTTTAATTATTTACTTGACCTTAATTTTTAATTTTTTTATTTTATTTAACTATTTTACTTTATTGTAAGCATTCATTATAATTTTGAGTACATTGTTAAATTCAAATTATTGTTTAAAAAATGTAAACAGTGACCAGAAATCAACAAAATTCTAAAATCTGCATAACCTCCGGTTTTAAGCTATGCAGATTTAAGGCAGTCTACTGTATTATTGGAGTAATACCTTAATGAAAAATTTAATAACTTAAATTAACTGCAAATTTATAGACACAACACACATAGATATAATCTTATCTATAACAATTTAATAGTAGAATAATATTTTAAGTTTTAAGTAAATCTGAATTTGTTTGCAACAATTTATTTTTATTTAAATTATTTTGAAATTTATCTAGGAACTGTAATAAAATTAATAGAAATGTGTCTATCTATGCAGAGAAAATAAAATAAATACATGCACAGTACACAAATAATTTTAATAAAAAAAAAAATCTGATTTAAATAAAAAAAAATCCGATTAAAATCAAATAAATCAGATTTTTTTTATTTAAAAAAAAATCATGATTTTTATCAACCCTGTCTACTAATAATCAAATGTCGATTTACAAAAGCCTTGTTTTAAAAATATATATATCATTTCCCTCATTTCGAAGAAACAATAAGCTTTCACACATTATTGTTTTGTGATATATATTATTGGTTGATTAAAAAAAAATATATATACCTGTTTTTTTTTAGAAATATTTTAGCTATTTAAGCATTCAAATTTAAATTGTAAATATTATCTGATGTTTTGAAAGGAGTTTCTACTTAAATGAAGTAATTATCTCCGTAATTTAGAATAATAGAATAAAAAATGACGAAAAGCAAAATGACCGAAAAAAAAAGTTAAAACCACCGGTTGGTTTGCGCTTACTCCCCTCTAAAGTTGTCTATTGCGCATTACTGTTCATTCTGCCGACTTGACTCGATGCGTTTTACATTACGCCTATGGGAGTGAATCTTGTTTACGGAGTAAATATTTTTTGGTTTTTGTGCTGTTATATGCGGACAGACGGACGAACCAGACGACGACTATAGGTGCTACGTATTTATATAATTACGAACGCACCTAAAAAGCTCATACAAAACATATAAATATTTTATCTATATATAAAAGGTTTTCTTTTTTTTAACAATAAAAAAATATTTTGCTTTTTAAGAAATAAAAGATTTTACTAAATAAAACTGTAAGTTTATGAAATCATTTTGTCGAAGAAAAAAAATATCTGCATTAAAAAGAGAAAAAAAATCAAACAAAATACTTTTGCAAAATATGCGAAAAATTGTTGCTTTTAGGTGAAAAAAGGATTGTAATTGTCATACACTTGAAATTAAATGTTGCCAAGATTTCTCATGTTTGACACAAACTTTGGTTATGAATCCGCTTACTGCTGTTTAGCTCTATAATTAAATTATTTTAGTATAGAATACATTGCACTTAATGTGTTACGTATTTTTCAGTTACTTTTGTGTTACCTGGTATTTAAATGTAAAATATTCTATGAAATGTTCGGAAAGTGGAGTGAAGTCACTCAAGATTTTTCTAATTGATAACCTAAATCCTGGAGTAAAAGTCTATAGCGTTTCATCTTACCTTCAAGAATCTCATCTTTACGGACATTATCTAACTATTACGGACATCTATTACGGACTTCTATAACGGACATAATACTAACGGACTTTATCTCGTAATTATAATATTAAATTGTTGACATTTGTTAAAGTTAATATTTAGGTATTGATAATTGGTATACAATAGAATTCCATTATAATGTCATAAACCTATCACTGCAAAAATGTAAGTACTGTTGTCGAATTGAACTTCTTTAGCAGATTTTGGCTGTGTAATTAAAAAATGATTGATGTGGGAGGAATTTCAAAATTTTACACACGTTTTCAGTGAAAAGCATTTGTTTTTTTCTATGCCTGATAACTTAATACACATTTTACTGGAGACAGATCACTAATTATATGCCAAATGGTTGATACACTATAGTATGTATGAAAATAGCATTAAATTAAATCTCGCGTAGAACATCTTTCTTAAAAAAGAACATAATAAGAATTCTCCTTTTTAGATATATAAAACGGGACTTTATACAAATATTTATTTTTAAATTCATTGTACATATGAAAAAGAATATAAAATTCATGGTTATTGATAGATTATAATAAATATTTAAAATTTATTAATATTGCAAATTAAGTTAATAAGTAAGTTAATAATTAATAGGTAATTAAGTTATCTATTTTGGATTTTATATATTAAACTGTAACTAAAATTGTGTTTCTCACACCAATTTGTTCAGATTTCTTCTTTATATTATTATTATCTCTAAAGTACAAAACTTACAATCTTCTTCAGGCATTATAATGTTTTTAAAAAGAGAGTAACGTAGAATAAAGAAACAGAATAAGCATATTCTAAGTATAGCTTTATTTTTATGAAATGTAGAAATATTATAAATATATATATATAGTATATTTCTCACTTTAATGACTTTTTTTTTTCTTCAGTAATTTTTATTTGTGTTTCAGTTTTTATGCACCTGCAACTCCATTTGACTTCTTAAAAAAAAAAAAAAGTGTATTAATTACAGAAAAAAGATTTCTTTTGAAAAGTAATTTATTTTTATTTATTTAAAATATTTAAATATGCTGATATAAATTCAAATTCTCAATTGGTGAAAGTATTTAAATTTAATACCTTGCAAGCCAATATACATATATATTTGGGTATATTCAAGTTATACTGTTATGTTAGATTTGTTGCAAATGTTGAATATATTATATTATATACCAATGGCTCTCAAGTACGGCGACTGAAAAGTATTTTAAATTAAATAGAACTTTTCCTCTGTTATGTACACTTACTAAGAGTATAATATTTATTTTAAAAAATATGGAAATACTCAATTACAATACTCAATTATAATATTGAAAATCATAATTTTATTTAGAAGCCCTCTCTCTATTCCATTTATATGTAGAATTGCAACGGGTGGGAAAACCGGGTTTATTCCCGGGAATAAACCGGGTGTTTGTTAGGGACATTTTGAAAAATCTCGGGAGTTTTTAGAAAGTTTATGCAGGGATTTTTTCATTTTTTTAATTATTTCAATTTGTCTCTTTTTAACTGTAACTGCAATAGTAACTCAACTCTGCTCTCTTCTTTACTCTGTGCCCAGCAAGCAGAGTGAAGAAAATTAACAATATAAAAGAAATTAATGCGAAAATACAATTCAATTCACAAGAAAATTAATATACAGTATTCCTGAATAGTATATATGCTAGCTAGCAGAAATCAAACAATTTTCATTTTTATAGAAACATTCAATTCCTCACCAATTCACAGCCGCCATTGCTGTAAAACTAATGAGTCATAACTTTTGTATATTTATAATAAAAAAATCTAGCTGAAACTTCGCAGAAAAGTGCCGGAAATTTATTAATAGTAAAATTTTCAAATTGAAAAATTACTGGTTTTGTTTATCTTCAAAATTTCTCCGAAATTTTATATTTCCAAAAATTCCGGGTTTACATCCGTCTTCTTTTTGCAACTCACTTATGTCTTTCCTTTCTGCTTCTCTTTATCGTAACCTTGGAGGAAAATCGTATTGGAACTGTTTGAATACGTAACTTCACTACTCCTCGTCTCCTGTTGGAAGATATTCGTTGGACACAAGATAAGTGTCGGATTACACCCTCAGCCCCACATTCTCAAGAATGCAAACTGCCAAGATGCTTTGTTTAGTGTTTATGTGTCTATTTCCTGTCAGAGGAAACCGTCTTTTTAGAAGCAAGCAGAAAAAAAATCAATCACTGTTTCTTAGTGGACACAAGAAAGTATGAAATACCACTTTTCCTATAAATGTGTTATATATATATATATATATATATATATATATATATATAGGCACTTGAGAAAAAGGACACGGAAAAAATGGCAGTGAGATTCGTAAAACGCACATCATTAACATTGTACAAAAAATACTGATAAATTCAACTTTTTTTTCAAAGCGGATGCCTTTGAGGGGGGGGGGGCAAGAGTGCATTAAAAAGAAATTACAGTGTATTTGTAGAATCTTTAAATTGTAATACATAGATACCTTACTTGATACTAGGAAAAAAACTAACCTTGCAAAAAAAAAAACGAAAAAAAATTGAAATAAAAAACCAGAGCGGAAAAAAGTGATAATGAATTGATAAATATTGAACTTATTCATAAATAAGTGTTAAAAACTAACGAGGTAACAAATGTCTGATTTATCATTTCCGTAGGCGAAAATTTGCTATAAATATTTGTGAATGCTATATTAGCAATAGTGCAAAAAGGTGAGAATAATCGCGTACGAGAATGCTCCTATTTATCACTACTTGATTTTTGTCATTCGCGAACGCGAGTACGATTACTTTTTGTCGATGTCTACGAATGTGAATATTGAAAAGTGGTGTGAATATTCGCATACGAGAATACTCGTTTTAATCACTACTTGATTTAAGACATTCACGAACGCGAATACGAATGTTTTTCGTCAATGTCTACGAATGCGAATATTGAAAATTGGTGTGAATATTTGCATACGAGAATACTCGTAGTGGGGAATACAAACACCCTAGTACGCTGATTTTCCCACTTTTTTTCACTATTGCTAATAGAATTCACAAATATTTACAGCAAATATTCACCTACAGGAGTGATATAAATCCGACATTTGGTACCTCGTTAGTTTTTAACACTTATTTATCAATAAGTTTAATATTTATCAATTCCTTGTCACTTTTTTTTCCGGTTGCTTTTTTCCGCTCCTGTTTTTTCTGCCACTTTTTTCCTGTCACCTTTTTTTCCGATCACCATCTTACTTATGAGCTAAGCTCCGTATACTTTTATTTTTCTTTAAGCATAGCTTTTGGGTGAGTCGGGGGAGAGGGAAATTAAAAATAATTAAAATCCTAACTATGAAGATGTAAAAAGGTATCAGGTAAAGACGAACAGAGGTTTTTTTTAAATGTAAATAATGTTCATTACCGGGCATTTCATAGTAAGCGACGCAGAGGTGAAAAAATATCAGGTATTTTTTTTTAGATTTCGAACATGAACGCCCAATTTTGACGTTTTTCTGAGGAATTTTTTTATAAGTAATTTATTTGTTCAAGAGGGGTCCTTTGTGGCTAGAGCATGCGAAAAGAAATATATATAGTCTATAGATTCTTTATCCTGACTACATGGATTCCTTATATATAAGCAAAGCTCCTTATGCTTTTTGTTTTATCTTTTACGAAAAGGGCCTTTCTTTAGGGGAGAGAGGGGAAGAGGAACGTGAAAGGAAAACAAAAAATAAATAAATATTAACTAAAGGGAAATAGTAACAAAGGCAAAAATCTTTTAAATGAGAAGATTTTTTACGACTTTGACATTTTCAGTGTAAAGAATGTGAGTGGGGAATAGGAAAGACAGTAACATAAAATTATGATATTATTTTTCAGTCTTTACAAATCAGCACTAGATTTGACAATTTACTGAGTAAAACTTTTAAAAAAATTCTATATTTTTCAAGGAGGTGCTTTCGATGTATGTAAATTAAAAGGGGGTGCACAGCGCATTAAAAATAAAGACATTACAGTGTATAGATTATTTAAACTGTAAACGTAGGTACCTTATATAGAAGCAAAACTCCTTATATATTTTTTAACTTTCACCAAGAAAAGCCTTTGTGGGGAAGGGAGAACACAGTTTAAATAAATAAATAAATAAAACACAAACTACAGAAATTTAAAAAAGAATCAATGTTCCAGGTTTTCTAAAACAATATTTTAGGAAATAGATAGATTTTGTCAAATATTTTAATCTATGCATTTTGTTATAATTTTTAATGTTATATTCAGGATGTTTGCTATATATTACATAAATTAGGAAATCATTGAAAAGAATAGTAGTCAGTTATTAAGCATACATTGTAAATTTGTAAAAAAATAATTTTAATGTCAAATATCAAATTCGGCGGTTATCGCATAAGGCTTAATTATTCTTCTATTATAAGAAATGTTAGAAATTTACGTTTAACTAATTAAAATTTCAGTTGGATTAGAGCATAATTTTGTTGTTTTATAATAGCAAAGATAAAATAAGTATTTGATATTTATTTCCAAAATAAGCATTCGATGAATATTTTTTGTTTGATTACACACAGATAACCTAACAAGGATTCTGAGCTATACGGAGATGTTACTTCAAGGAAAAGTAGCCCTCAAATTAATAAGTATTTTTTTTCGCTTCATTTTTCTTATACATTTGTCTGCAAGCGTATTCTCACAGAGTAAAATACAATTTTATATGTTACTTTTAAAATAAATAAATAAATAAGTAAAATATGGCACAGGCATGTCAATTCTTAGTCATTTTTTTCATACATTAACTTGTTTGTTTTCTAATATATTAGTGAAAATTAAATAAAATATTTTGATTTGTTCCCCGACATTGTGAATATAAAAGTAACAGCTATTTTTCGCGCTCTATTATTTATAACAGTCAAAATTATTTACCATTTTAATGCATAACTCAATGTAAATATGTGAAATTTAGTAATGAATAAACCTAAAGGATAAATCATCGGATACTGTAAAAATATTCGAGCTTATAACTGAAAATTTATTGGGTTGGGTTGATTATTGACGGCCAATTATCTACACTTGGGATATAGGCCCGGGGGGAGTGCCCTTCGTGGGGGTCTTTCTAAGGGAACCTAACCCGTATTTACGCATGGATAAATCCACGGCTCGAAGAAAACCACGAAAACTCCGAACGATTAGGCCGACGGGCGTGATTGGGGATCGAACCCAGCACTTCCCGTCTACCAGCTTCGAGAGCAGAACCTCTCAGCCACGAAAATTTATTGGAATTTTGGATTTTTTCCTCTATTTTCAAAAAGACTAATTCATAGAAAGCCATTATAGTTATCTCTTTTCAAGATTCAAGGGAATGAAAAGTCAGTAGATTCTAGAGGTTTGCCCATGCTGAAATTTCCAGACCCAGAATCGACCAGACTCGGACAAAAGTTTTTATTGGAAGGCCCGGCACTATTTCTGCAGAAACTTACGTTATTATCAACCATTATCCAACAATCAAAATTATTTTAAAAAGGATTATGAAACATTTTTATAGAAAAATTCTAAAGTATGGTATTTCTTTTTATTTCTTATGTCCACAGTTGCCGAATATAAAATAACAATATTAACTATAACTTGCACAGTTATATGACAATAAAGAATTCAAGACACTTAAAAAATAATATTAATGTAATTAAAATGAGAGAAAAGAGATGGTTAAATAAAATAATTGATTGAATTTCGACAAAGAAAAATAAATCAGATTTTTTTTTAAATATCACTTTGCAATTTAATGAAATAAAATAACTTTCAATTCATTAAATAAGCAACTTCTGGATTCCGTTTAAGAAATGAACAAGAATACAAATTTTTAACTGCTTAAAAAGAAATATATATATATATATATATATATATATATATATATATATATATATATATATATATATATATATATATATATATATATATACTGCTAGCCTGACTTGGCTAGAAAAATCAGTGCAGCCCCCTAGTTTCCAATAGATCCCAACGTTGCATTTGATCTAACCAAGAAACAGAAAAAAATCCAGATACATAAAAATATTTTTACATGTCATTTATAGCTCCAATACTACTTTAATACTTTAATAATTATTTAATATGTATTTAATATTACAATTCTAACTGTTATATAATAATAATTTACATAAAATAATAACAAATACGAAAATAGAAAAATATTGAAATGTAAATTTTAAGAAAGACAACAGGAATAAGAAAAGTCTAATTTCTGATAGTAGTTTAACATTAAAGTAATTTTTGGAGGGACAAATTACTATTTTAAAATCTCCAGCATTCTTTTTGTAAGAATGAGAAACATTTGCAGAGAATTTGAAGTGAAAGTGACCTTCAGTTTGTTATCTTTTTTAACCGGAATGAGAACGCGATTTAAAAAAAATAAAAAAGGAAAGAAAGAAAATAGTCAGATTTTGTTGATAGAACTTGTTTAACGTATTTGGATTTCAGAGGTATTATATGTATAATATATAAAGGTATTATATATACATTTATATATTATGTTTTAGAATAGCTGATATTAGAGTTGGAATCTTTATCAGAACGCTGGGAAGAGGAGGGGGTGGGGATATTTGTACAAAGAATTCAAGAGCATTATACATGTATAAAAATAAAATAAATACTGAAATTTTACGTGAAACTGATAATTCTCAAAACAATACCTTAACAAAAACAAACTTATCGATTTTTCTTAAAAAACAAAAGACATTCGCCATTTGAAAATTAACTTTGTATACATTTGCCACCACAGCTTCCATGGGTTTTTCAGTCGTTGTACAGCTTAATTCATTTGAATTCAATAGTAATTATTTTGTCAAATTATTCAAACAAAGTGGACGTGGGTATATTAATGACAGAGTCCCCCCCCCCCTTTCTGATCGTGTAGTAAAATTCTTAGCGTTTTTGTTTTTATGGTGTGCTTAACAAGGCCATTCCTTTGTATTGACTATTGAGGTTTATTAATTGCGCACATTAGTGATTTAATGCCTTAAGCGGGGCAGATCGGTCTGGATTACAGACCATACCTTTAGCGCCCCGCCCGGGATGTTCCCCGGCACGCGGTTACATTTTTAAATCTTGTTAAGAATGTTTCTCAGTTTTAAATAATATATTAAGAGGCTATTTCACTCACGCGAAAACACCCGCTCGCTAATGTTAATCCTGTTGAACATTTATTTTATAATATCTCGTTCTCATTTAAATATTTAATTTTTTTTTTTTTTTTTTTACATTAAATAGCTGAGGTTGATCGCTACGCAGGCCCTTTTTTACTTTTCCGATTTTGTTTTCAGATTATTTTAATGACTATACTTTCACTTTCGAAACCGGCTCCTTAACCGTTTGAGGGGCGGTGGGATATATTATATCCCACCTAATTTTAATCCGATTCGAACCAGAAACTTTTAATTAAGTTTTACTTTTTTAACATTGACGGGAAAAAGTTGAAAAGTTGCTTTTCCTTATTTTAAACTAAATTCTTTCCTAAATTCCGGTGCGAATTCAACATTACAGGAACACAAGTGCTTGCCCCTGAAAGGGTTAAGTGAAAGTATGCTAATAAAAAAATACCTGAATAAAAAATTTAAAGAATAAAAAAACGCCTCCGTAGCGATCGACCTCAGCTATCCGATGCAAAAAATAATCTTTTGAAAATATGGAAATGCAAACAAGATATTATAAAATAACTATTTCATAGGATTAACGTTAGCGAGCGGGTGTTTTCGCATGAGTGAAAGTAGCCTTTTAAGTGAAACTCCTGAAACATTAATATTATGTTGATCTTTTATTTTACTTATAATAAATAAAGTTTTCTCTAACGATGTTTAAAAGAATTATTAGGCTTCTTACGAGTCGACTAAATATATTTTGTCGTGTTCTGTTTGACTTCCAATAGAATTTTCGAGTTCGGGCGCATACAACGCGAGTCATGGGAGTTTCGGGCAAATGAATTTTGAAATAAAAAGTTGCACTGTGTCATTCACATCTTATCTGTACAAAAATATTTAAACGATATTTGATATATTTTAGTATTTAAATTAGTAGTGAGCTATAGGGGCTCATGAACGCTTTATAAAAACCTGTCTATAATTTCTGATTTCTTTGTTCATGCACAATTATTTGTACAGTAATATGAAAACGGAACCAGTGTATAACGTATTCCTTCCTTATCCAGAAAAATGTCATTGTCTCGTAGAAAAATAATCATACATTTATAACTGCTAAAATGAAATGCTGTTTAGTCTTAACAAATTTTACTGTATTTTCCCTTTTTGTAAAAAGAAAACTTTTACTTGGGATTTGTTAATAACGCATGAAAACAGAACCTATCTGTAACGGAATTCTGCTTAAAGGAAAAAATCATGGTTTTGAGAAAAGGAATTCTCTTTAATTATACCTGCTAAGACGGAAACCTGACAAATACGGAATTTTCTGCCGGTGCTGATGCTTTTGTCTTAGCTTTTTTTTTTTTTTTACTATATACTGTGTTTTTACAAGATTAAGTTAAAATTTGTTAAAATTTTTATAACTTACAACTAATTTATATTGATAAAAAAATTAGCTGTACAAAAATCTAGGACGGATAAGGGGATTGGGGTCAAGACTCAATTTTCTCTCCCTTTATCGGTGCCCTTGTCCGAGATTTAAATTATTTATGATTGTAATGAAAAGAGTACGTTGCATAGATACTCCAAATATTTTAATTATTTGCATTTTAGTTATTTTTCCAGATATTGATTGTGATAAGAGAAAATACAACCGTATCAGAAGAATAATTCGATAAAATTGTATATTTTAATGGATAATTTTATGATAATAATATATAACGATATAAATGTGTGTGTCCAAGATTGGGTCTTCTATCTTCATTTGTGCGGCAACTGTCATCTAAAGTTAAAAAATAAATAAAATTGCAATTTCATGCATTCTATATACGAACAAATATTCGAAAATATGGATTTAGAATCGGATCCGATTTTATTAGACCAGTGGTTCAAGTCGGGTCGGTTTTCACATGGAAAGCGTTTTTACAAATTAAAAGAGGCGATAGCACCAAAAATTATGAAAAAATTTCATACAGAACACTAGGGTTGGAATCTGCTTATTTAGTAAAAAATACAGCGTGTCTCACTTCAAGTGGATCTTGTATTTCGGTCGATAAATGTAAAATAAATTAACATATTTTAGCGAAATATTCTAAATGCTAATTTTTCTTTATGTGAAATGTGATGTCCTCAGCAGAAGTGCTGTAAGTAACTACAATTTGCTTCTAAATAATATTCAAATAGACGCTCCATAATTCAGAATTTAACTGCACGTACGTTGTCACTGGCTGAATTATAATACACTTTTAAACTTCCAGAGATGTCATTACATTTCGTATAAAAAAAGTTAGTCATTCAAAAATTTCGCTAAAATATCTTCTTTTTTGTTAAAGTTACGTATGAAAATTCACGTTCAGTTTGGAGTGAGACACCCTTTATTTTTGACTGAATAAGCGGATTGCTTATCTTGGTTTCCTATATAAAAATTGTTCTCAATTCAGGAGGGCATGCCAGTTGATCATCTTAGTTTCATGAGGGCTCTTTGCCCCTCTCTTCCCCTATGTCATAGGTTATTACACTCGAATGATACATTACCCTGTACTCTGTATTGCTGTCACATTTTTTTGTAACTGTTTTTAAAACTAATTTTGATTAAAACACCATAGTGGTTTTTATTTTTAAGTCTTTTACGAATGTATAACAAATTCAACCTTAAAAATAACTTCTTGATATTTTTTATCACTGGCATGCCACACACATCGTCTACTATACTGAAAGAAGACGAGGAAAAGCAGTATACAAAGTACAAACAACCTACTGTGGTATCAAAGATATGTCAAAAGACCTAAAGATAAAACGGTGATGGAGCGACGAAATTAGAATAGTGTCTGTAATTAATTAAAATAGTGGCTGGCTAACCATAGCACTCGCTACGCAATCGATGGCTAATTCTCGCTTATTCTAAACATACTGCATTTTATCAGAAAGAATAAAATTTATGATAATTTTATTCAATATTCTGGAAAAGTATCTTGTGTGACAGGAAATCCTATGAATGAATCGTTTATTTTCATAATTCCACATTTCAGCAAATCTTTAAATTTGTGCATTTGATTATCCATTTTGTTTAATAAGTGAATTATTATATAATGACATGTTTTCGCTTTGTAGCTTTTAAGATTTTTTAAACTGTCATATTCAGCATTTTTAAATTAATTTTTTACCTGTTTGAAATGTTTTATATCTCAAGTTTTTATGTCACTGTATGTTATTTATTTTTTATTTAAGATTCCTAATCTAATTACCTTGTATCGACCTATATACTGTGATGGAATTGTTCTACTTTCAATTTTGGCATTTAAATTTTTCTGTTCAGTTTCTTGTTCAGTTCACTTCTGTTGTCATTTTTCTGTTTGTAAATATAACAAAATAACTGCAATAATACTCAATATATTAGTATTTATATTATTAATAAATATATTAATTATTAAATTAATAATATTAATCGAATCCAGTTATGTTATTTATATATTTATTATTAATTGTCATGAATAACCACAGTTTATTAATTAATGGACAAAATTCCGATATCCAGAGGATCGTAATAAGTAAATTCAAACTTTACCTCTCGAGATTCTTTTTATCCTATTTTCTCTGAAAATGCATTCAAGCATAAAACTTTCAGATAGTGAAGACATAATTCTTGAAATTGTTTGAAAAAAAATAATACAACTAGAATCTTGCCTATTCTAAAATGTACACACATTATCCAAACATTTAAAAAATTTTCATAGTAATTTTGTGACTGATTCATGGAATTTATTTTTATTCTTACTATTTGGGAAAAAAAACTGGCTGAAATTTTTTTTTTTTCTTTTCTTATTCTGCAACCGAGAGAAATAAAATATTTTCACCCTTCGAAATTAGCGCGAAACGTCCCTCACATTTTATCCGAGATAAAGGAAAAGAGGGGAGAGTTCCTCTCTGAGGTTCCAACTGATTCCAATACTGCCCGCGACCAGCAGTAATAACTGACCTTGAACAAGATGACCCCGTTGTCCGTCCTCCTACTACAAACTACAATCCACTTCCAAGTTTAGTTTCCAATTGCAGGCTATTTCTCGGAAGTCATTCATACGGAGTTGACGGACGGTTCTCACGTCTTCAACAGCATTATTGACACTGAGCAGAGACTGTCTTATGGAAGAAAGTATACAACAGTCTGAAAAGTAAGCATTATTATAATTGCATAAATGTTAAAAAAAAATAGCTGTTTGTTACTATTCTAATTTCCACGAAGGAAAACTATGAGTAACTACTTTTTGATAGATATATTAATAGGAAAACTGATAACAATTTAGAAATCAATAAAAATCTTTTTTTTTTTTTTTTTTTTTTTTTTTTTTTTTTTTTTTTTAAATTAACGTGCAAGGAGATTTTTTTTATTAAATATTCTATAATAATAGATCATTTAAAAAATTATTTTTCAAATAAATCATTTGCAATACTAAATTTACATTAAATCATTTGGTTCAGTCTATTAAAGACAACTTTTTATAAGCTCCATAAATAAAGAGAACAATGCGCTTTACAGAAATGTTTTCAAATTTATTTAATTAAATTTCCTATTTCTTTATGGTTTCGAAAAAAAAAGAGAAATTTATTCTTTTAAAATTATTTAAAATAATTAAACATTAAGGAAAAAATAATTAAGGATTTTTCGTTGTGCATTTTGGGATGGCAGAAGGTGGGCTTAATTTATAAATCTATTTTTTATTTTCTTGCAAAAATTGCATGTTTTTGTTTGGATATTAATATAGAACTTAAAATTTTATATACTAAGGGTAATTTACAAAATTTTATCTCTTGTAAAGGTTTTAAGATCAGTGTCCATTACTGGAGTACGCTTTATTAGTCAATATTCAATAATGGAAATCCCATACAGTCATCACTAAACGCATCATTTCAAAAATGGTGATAGTGCATAAAATCTTCTTTTCTGATTCAACTGTATAACTATGTAATCAAATGTAATTTTAAAATTGCACTTACAGAATGTAATAAGAACACAGTTTTTATAAATAGCTGCTTTTAATAATTCATGTGATCAATATTTTTTAAATTTAAGTTTGATTTTTTTCTCATAACTCTCACTAGTATATTTTTTAATCCGGCTATCAATCAAACCAATCATAAAGCACAGCATAATGTTAAAGAGCTTAGGGTGAAAAGGGGCTCATGGGGATTAAACCAACACCCCCTGATTATAGTGAGTGTTGATCAAACCCTATTCATTCAAATAAAGGCAGTTTTCTAAGCCACAGGAGTTGTTAAAAATTTACTACTTCATTTCTTGAATGACTGATTATTAATCTCTGATGAACAAAATACTATAGGTATTAAGTATAAATAGTAAATGTGAAAATCAGGCATCACAAATGTCATTTCTGCAGTTCTATTTCGAAATCATTTTAAGCAATATTCAAAACATCTTTCTTTCATACTTTAATTATTAATTGCTACAAGTAGTTTTGCGAAACTTAACACTTAAGAATTGTAGCAGGAAATACGATTCATCTGATACTCCAAGATATTTTTCTGTGATCCCCCCTCCTATTATTTCAATATTTTGATAAATGTAACTATCTGGGATTCAGTATATCAAATCTTCTATATAAATTAAAATATTTAGTCGTGTGTTAATGACATTAATAATTAACTTGAACATTTAATTATTCTCATAAATATTTTATTTATTACTGATATCTAATCCTTAAAGTTACCTGAAAATGACTATATTCTTTCATTAGTATGCTTTCATAAAGTTCTGGTTCTAAATACAATTATAAAAACATTTATCTGTGACTTTTTGTAGAGTGTCCATTATATGCATGTTGGATATCCATTACTGAAATTTTGGGGGTTTTGATTTATTTCTGTTATTGCATATATTTTGGATTCATTATGGGAAACATGACTGTGAGATTTCGGTTAAATATTGCTGATAGAGTAATGTAATAATAATAATAATAATAATAATAATAATAACTGGAATGCAACATTTATAACTATTAATGAAAATATATTTTTTAAAGAGTGTTTGTTAAGAGAGTTTATTGCCTCAGACCTGAGAACCCGATTTTCCAATAATTTTGATTTTTCCAATAACTTTAAAACAGCTCTAAACATAAATCAGGATGATATATATAATAATTTTTTTTCGTTAAATTATTTTTTGTCATGCTTTATATTTATTTTTATTTCCTTTCATTCCATATATACCTAATGGAGATGCCCCCGACTTCATAAATTCGTGATACCTGCTAAAGATTTCTGGAACTATTCTTTTCAGAATTTTCAACTAATTGACTTTATATTTAAGGTGAGTACAGCATAAAATAATATAGAAATGTATTTTCTACTAGGAATATTTTCAAAAGCCAAAATATTCATTGTTATTTTTAACATTTAAAAAATACAATTTAAGGAATACATTTTTTTTCTTTGGTACTAATCAGCAGTAATTGAATACTTATTTGTTTCCTTACAAATTATTTATATTATTTTAATATTACTATTATTATTTCAGTCATATTGATGTTTCAATTATTTATTTAACATTTAAAAATGTATATTTTAAGGAATGCAAATTTTGTTTTAGTGGTAATCAGCAATTCAATGTTTATTTCTTAAAATTTAAAACTTAATTATTTACGTTAGGGAATTCTAAAGTTACATTATGTAAGTTAATTGAATCGTTAATTGAAAAAAATGTAATATGAAAGATACCTACTTTTCATGAAGATAAATATTCCATCCACTAATTTTAATATGTTGCACCATTTAAATAAACATTTTACAGGCATTTTTTGTTTTTTTCAAGAAAAGCTTTCAACACTATAGTCATAATATTCTAGTAGTATAACTGAAACCAAATCACAGTGGATAAAAAAAAAAAAAAAAAACTACAATCAACAGTTGATTGCAAATTTTTTATTATTATAGCATTATTATTATTTAAACTGTATTCATATGTTTTCATTCACACATTTCATGTGATTTTCACTTTTACAGTATTAGAAAAGATAAATTATATGTGTTTCTTTTACATAATTTGTCATATTTAGTAAACTAAAGAATTTAAAGATTAAATCAGAATAAATCAAAAGTTTAAATCGGAAATATTCATTGTTGTTTAACATTTAAAAAATACATTTTAAGGGATACTTTTCTTTCTTTCTTTCTTTTCTTTTCTTTTCTTTTCTTTTCTTTTCTTTTCTTTCTTTCTTTCTTTCTTTCTTTCTTTCTTTATTTATTTGTAGTAATCAGCAGCAACTCAAACTTTTATTTGATTAAATAAAAACTTAATTATTTAAATTAATTGGAAATGCATATTAATTATTATTATCATTTCGGCTATATTGATGTTTCAGTTATTTTAATTATTTATTTAAGATTTTTAAATGTTCATTTTAAAGGATGCAATTTTTTTTTTTTTTTTTTTTTTGGGGGGGGGGGGGGAGTAATCAACAGCAATTCTGTGTCTGTTTGTTTGTTTAAACACTTAATTATTTAAGTTAATTGTATCGTTAATTGATTGATAAATGTGCTAATCCACATACAAATGATACAGAAATTATTACATCAAAATTTAATAGAAAAGAACACACTTTTAATGCAGATAAATATACAATTCACTATTTTAATTTGTTGCCATCATTTCCATAAAAAATTTAAAGACAAATTTTTTTTTTTTTCAAGAAAAGTTTTCAACACCTTTTTCATAAATTTCTCGTATAACTGAAATCAAATCATTTTGGATGAAAAAAATACAAGTACATTCAATTTTCCTGCTTCAACGAGTTCTGTTTCAACAGTAGATTACAAATTTAATTTATTATTATTATTACTATTATTTAAGCAATATTGATATGTTTTCATACGCATGTTTCATATGAATTTAATTTTTATATTAGAAGAGTTAAATTATATTTGGCTATTTTACATAATTTGTCGTATTTAGTAAAAAACAACATTTAAAGATTAAATCAGAAGAATGTCAAAAATTTGAACAATTATTTAAATTAATTGAAGATTAGTATTATCCAGCTATTTCAGATTCTTTGATGTTTCAATTATTTATTTAACATTTCAAATTGTATATTTTAAAGGATGCGATTTTTCGAGGGGTGATAATAAACAGCAGTTCATTATTTCTTTGTTTGATTAGAAACTTATTAAGTTAAAGACTACAATTACATTATTTAAGTTAATTGAATTGTAAATTAATGTAAAATAAAAATTATAAAATAAATGTGCTAATAAATATATAAATAATAAAGAAATTAATTTCATCACAAATTATAGGAACTAGCATACTTTTCATGATTGTAAATTTATTATAATTAATAATAATAATACTATTATTTAGGCTGTATAGCTATGTTTTCATTACCATGTTTCATTTGAGTTTCATTTTACATTATTAGAAGAACTAAATTAGATATGTTTCTTTTACATAATGTTTCTTTTACATAATTTGTCTTATTTAAAAAATTGCAACTTTTAAAGATTAAATTAGAATAATTTTAAAACTTTAAACCAAAAATTTTCATTCTTATTTCACATTTAAAAAATACATTGTAAGGGAGACTACCTTTTTTTTCTTTAGTAACCAGCAGTAATTCAATATTTATGTGTTTGATTACAAACTTAATTATTTAAATTAATTGATTATTATTATTATTATTATTATTATTTCAGCTACTTTGATGTTTAAATTATTTATTTAACATTTAAAAATGTATATTTTTAGTGTTGCAATTTTTTGGGGGTGGTAATCAACAGACATTCAATGTTTGTTTGTTTGATTAAACACTTAATTGTTTAAGTTAATTGAAGATTGAAGACTAAAGTTAGATTATTTAAGTTAATTAAATAGTTAATTCATTGATAAATGTGCTAATCAACATATAAATTATAAAGAAATAATTACATTGCAATTTAATAAGAAAGAACAAACTTTTCATGCTGATAAATATTCCATTCACTAATTTGAATTTGTTGCATCATTTCTATAAAAATTTCACAGACTATTTTTTTCATGAAAAGTTTTCAATACTTTTCTCATAAAATTCTAGTATATAACATAAACTAAATCACTGTGGATTGAAGAAACTGCTGAGCATTTAATTTACCAGCCGCACTGAGTTTTGTTTGAACAATTGATGGTAAATTTATTATTATTATTATTATTTAGTAACAGTAATATTTAAGAAATATTGATATGCTTTCATTCAAAAGTTACATTTGATTTTCATTTTTACATTATTAGAAGAGCTAAATTATCCGTGTTTCTTTTATATAATTTGTCATATTTATTATACTGTATAATTTAAAGATTAAAGAAGAATTATTTCAAAAGTTTGCATCGAAAATATTCATTGTTATTTAACATTAAAAAAAAAACATTTTAAGGAATACCTTATCTTATGAATCAGCAGTAGTTCAACATTTATTTGTTTTATTACAAACTTAATTAGTTAAATTAATATAATATTGTTCTTATTATTATTTTAGCAATATTGATGTTTCAATTATTTATTTAACGTTTAAAAATGTTTATTTTTGGCATGCATTTTTTTTTTTTTTTTTTTTTTTTTTTTTTTTTTTTGTGGTAACCAACAGCAATTAAATGTTTATTTTTTTAATGAAAAACTTATTTAGTTGAAGACTAAAGTTACATTATTTAATTTAATTTAATTGTTAATAGATTGATAAATGTGTTATCAACATATAAATCATGAAGACATTAATTACATCGTAATTTATAAGAAAGAACATACTTTTCATAGAGATTATTCCATTCACTACTTTTAATTTGTTGCTTCATTTCTACAAAAATTTTACAGACTATTTTTTTTTTTTTTCAAGAAAAACTTTGAACATCGTTTTATTTTAATAAAATTCTAAAATTACTAAAATTAAATCATAGTGGACTGAACGAACTGCAAAAGTATTTAATTTTCGTGCTCTACAGACTCTGTTTCAACAGGTGATTGTAAATTTATCATAGTTAACAATAATATTATTTAAGCTGTATAGTTATGTTTTCATTAATATGTTTTATTTGATCGTCTGTCATCAGATTTCACTTTTACATTATTAGAAGAGCAGAATTACATGTGTTTCTTTTGCATAAGTTGTCATATTTAGAAAATTGCAACCTTTAAAGATTAAATCAGAATATTTAAAAAGTTTAAACCGACATTGTTATTTAATATTTAAAAAATATATTTTAAGGGCTACTTTTTTTTTCGTAGTAATCAACAGTAATTTAATATTTATTTGATTAATTACATAATTAATTATTTAAAATAATTAATTATTATTATTATTATTATTATCATTATTATTTCAACTATTTTGATGTTTCAATTATTTATTTAAATTTTAAAAATGTATATTTTAGGTATGCAATTTTTTTTTAAAATAACATATTTTGTATAGAGATAAATATTTCATTCACTCATTTTAATTTGTTGCATCATGCAAATTTTAGACTTTTTTTTTTTTTTTTTTTTTTTTTTTTTTCAAGAAAAGCTTTGATTACCTTTTTCATAAAATTCTATTATAACTGAAACCAAATTATAGTGGATTGAAGAAACTACTGAGCATTTAATTTTCCTGTTACACTGAGTTCTGTTTCAATGGTTGAATATTTATTATTATTATAACATTATTATTATTTAAGCTGTATTGATAAGTTTTCATTCACATGTTTCATTTGATTTTTTACTTTTACAGTATTATAAAAGCTAAATTATTATATGTATTTCTTTTACATAATTTTTCATATTTAGTAAACTGCAAAATGTAAAGATTGAATGAGATTAAATAAAAAGTTTAAATCGAAAATATTCATTGTTTTTTAACATTTAAAAAATACATTTTAAAGGATACTTTATTAATTAATTAATTAATTTATTTTTGTAGTAATCAGCAGTAATTTAAACTTTATTTTGTTTGAATACAAACTTAATTATTTAAATTAATTGAAGATGCATAATAATTTTTATTATCATTTTAACTATATTGATGTTTCGATTATTTTAATTATTAAGTTAAGATTTTAAAATGTTTATTTGAAAGGATGCAATTTCTTTTGGGGTGGTAATCAACAGCAATTTAATTGCCTGTTTGTTTAAATACATAAATTATTAAGTTAATTGATTGATAAATCTGCTAATCAGCATAGGAATGATAAAGAAATAATTACATTAGAATTTAATAGAAAAGAACATACTTTTCATACAGAAAAATATTCCATTCACTAATTTTAATTTGTTGCATCATTCCTATAAAAATTTGGTACTTTTCGGTTAGCCGGGCGCCAGTGATATATATACATGTATATATACACACACATATATATACACATATATTTACACATATGCATATATATACATACACATATATATACACATATATGTATGAATATATACATATATGTATATAAATATATATTTATATATGTACATATATCACTGGCGCCCGGCTAACCGAAAAGTACCAAAAATTTTACAGATTTTTTTTTTTTTTTCCAGAAAAGTTTTAACACCTTTTCCATAAATTTCTTGTATAACTGAAATCAAATCATATAGTGGATTGGAGAAACTACAAGAGCATTTAATTTCCTTTCTCCAATGAGTTCTGTTTCAACAGTTGTTTGCAAATTTTATTTAATATTATTATTATTATTATTTAAGCAGTATTGATATGTTTTCATACACATGTTTCATTTGAGTTTAACGTTTATATTAGAAGAGCTAAATTATATGTGATTCTTTTACATAATTTGTCATATTTAGTAAATTATAACAGTTAAATATTAAATCTGAATAATGTCAAAAATTTAAACAATTATTTAAATTAATTGACTATTATTATTACTACTATTTCAGCAATTTTGATGTTTCAATTATTTGTTTAACAGTCAAAAATATATATTTTAAGGGATGCAATTTTTGGAGGGTAAAATATATAAATAATAAAGAAATTAATTACATCGCAAATTATAGGAAATAGCATACTTTTTATGGAGATAATTATTCCATTAACTAATTTTAATTTCTTGCTTCATTTCTATAAAAGTGTTACAGAATTTTTTTTTTAAAGAAACATTTTCAATACCTTTTTCATAAAATTCTAGTAGTACTGAAACCAAATCATAGTGGATTGAAGGAACTACAAAATCATTTAATTTTCCTACTCCACAGTGTTCTGTTTCAATAATTGATTGTAAATTTGTTATAATTAGTGATGCAACAAATAATGGTTTGGCCGAATAACCGAATACCGATTATTCGGCCTAGCTATAGCCGAATTCGGCTTATTCGGCCGCCGAATAATGAACTCATTTTTGTCTAAAAACAAAATATAGTATGCACTATATGCACAATTATTGTATATTTCACAATTAAAATGTATTATTTTCTTTTTAAAAATTATTTATATGCAAATTTTTAATTTTTTTAAAGCATTATTTTATTCTGAAAAAATATTCGGCTATGTTCGGCCTAAATATTGCCTCAGTAATATAATTCGACCCCCCAAAAAAATTCTTAGCAAAAGTTCCTCATTGGGTACTGTCTAGTTACATTTTAATAGATATTATGTATATATGTTGTTACATTTTAAAATAATGACAAAATTTTAAAGATACTAGAAAACAAATTTCAACTTTCTGATGAAAGAAAATAAAAAATAAGAAATCTTACTATCTTAAGAAAAAAATCACTGATAGAAAAGAATATCCTCTAAAAGGGTGAAAAGAAATCAGTGTAGACTTTATAAAGTTCACAATTATCAAAAAAGTTATGTATTTATTTATTTATTTATTTTGCTATGTCAGTAGACAGCATTATTAAGAAGTGTATAATTAAAGTTTTCAGATTCAAAGGAAGGAAATATCTGTAAGGAAAAGCAAAATAGATATAAATATCAAAATAATGAATATGTAGTATCTTAGGTACTGTAATGTTACATTTTAATAGATATTATGTTTTCGCTGTTACATTTTAAAAGTACTAGACAGCATAAATTTCAATGCACAAAAATTGAGGTAAAACAATTGTTACATATTTTAATCATTCGCCATTAGCATGTTCAAGATTAACTTATATACAAATTAATGAGTTGAAAATTTCTAGGAAGAAATTAGTTCAAAGTGTGGCAACACACTGGAATAGTTCCTATTATATGCTAGAGAGATTACTGGAACAAAAAAATGCACATTCTCTACATACAACTAAATTTGTAGAAATAAATAATCTGACAACAAACCGGTGGAATATTTTAGAAAAATTGCTCATCTATTAAAACCATTTGAAGTAATAACAAAACAAATTGCCTCATCAAGATCATTAATTTCTGAAATCATCCCTATCCCGATAGTTATAACATTAAAATTATATTCATCTAAATCTGAAGATTTTTTTTGCTGTAGGCACCATGAAAGACACCGTTCTACAAAATTTGGAGAAGAATTTTGGATCGATTCAAGACAAGGAACACTATTCCATTGCAACTCCTTTGGACCCCAGATTTAAAGTGTTATTTTTCAACAAAGATGAAGCAAAGGATGTTGATGTAAAGTCCAAATTAATTGTTATAGTAAGACTAAGAAAGGCTAGTATAAAACCAGTAACAGAATCTGAACAATATATTTCCAACATAACCATTCCAGTTTCTCAAACTCAAATTTCAAATTCTTTGTGGGTATGCTTTAATGAAATTGCAAGCCAGTCACAGAGTGAAGCTTCTATAGAAAATTCCCCTCAATGTGAAGAAGTAAAATAAATTAGTAATTTTCTTTCTCAGTCACTACTAGAAAGACAATAGTGTCCTTTGGAGTGGTGGGCGAAAAATTCAGAAAACTTTCTAAACCTTTCATATTTAGCCAAAAATACCTTTCTTCACCAGGAAGTACCATATATAGTGAGCGATTATTTTCAGAATAATTTATCATTTATGAAAAAAAAGAAATAAGACTATAACCTGAAAATACTGAATTATTATTATTTCTGCATTGTAATCTACATTTATTAAAAACATTTTAACTTTAAATTTTAAGGTAAATATAAATTTAAACATTACAATGATGCATATAATAATTAAAAGAATTTAGTATATTTACATTTCTTTCATTATTTAATATTAGTAACACACTTTTAAAAATCACTTAAATTATATTTAACTTTTAAGTGTATTTTGCCCCCCCCCCCAAAAAAAAACAAAAAACTCCTAAGTATTGCAGCATATACGATTTAAATATTTATGTCAGAGTTTCCCCCAGACAGTTTCAGAAGGGTGCTGCACCCTGCCTGCCCTTTGGTTTACCAAATAGCACCCTTCTTGCCCCTCATAAAAATAATTAGCACCCTTCTTGGCCCTCAGTAAAAAAAGTGCCCTTTCTCCTTTTTGCATTAAAAAATTTGCTTTCATAATAAAAACTGACTCAATGTTGTCTTAAAAAGAGTGCCCTGACTTTTAAATATCAAAAGTGGTTTTAAAACCAAAATAATGCCTTTAACAATTAAAAAAAGTGCCCTTAAGAATTAGAAAAGTGCCCTTTTTCCACCAGCAGCACCCTGCCCTTTTTTAAAGCTGGGGGAAACTCTGTTTATGTTATACATGCAATACATCTATATCTAACCTATCGTATATGTTTATGTTCTTTATGGGTATAATTAAAATATCATTGAAACCATTTTTTTTTTTTTTTTATGTAAGAAGGGATAAATATTAAACTTCCCATTATGCTTAAAAAATTTAGAATTTGCTTGTATGGCTCTGTTAGGACAATTTTGAATAGATTAATTTTAAATTTAACAGATTGATTACCTTAGCTTATTACAGATACTATTTGTACTTATTGATATAGCATAAAAGTTTTAACATGATTCCTAAATTACCCTCTTATACAAAATGGGAAGGTAAAACCCATTCAGGGTATGAAAATTGAGGGTGGGAAAAGTGTTAGTTAATTTCAAATAAAATTTTTATTATACATGATGACTATAAAGTGTCAAATTAAAAAATTTTACTGTGCAAATATAAAAACATTCCTTACATTCACATTTTTCCACACATTTAAATTACATTCCATCCATTATTCGGCCTCGGCCGAATAATGGATGAAATGTAATGTAAATGTGTCCATTATACATTACCCAACTTATTCGGCACAAAAATATAAACACGGCACACAAATCGGCACAAAATACAAAATTATTCGGCCTTGGCCGAATAATGGACTTGATATTCGGCCGAAGCCGAATATTCGGCATATAGGCCGAATGGGCCGAATATTCGGCTTCGGCCGAATAATCGTTGCATCTCTAGTTATAATTAATAATAATAATACTATTATTTAAGCTGTATTGGTATGTTTTCATTAACATGTTTCATTATTTTCATTATTAGAACTAAATTACATGTTTTTCTTTTACATAATTTGTCATACATAGAAAATTGAAACTTAAGATTAAATTAGAATCATTTTAAAAGTTTAAACCGAAAATGTTCATTCTTATTTCATATTTAAAAGTTTAAACTGAAAATGGTCATTGTTATTTCACATTTAAAAATTACATTGCGAGAGATACTTTTTTCCCTCTTGTAGAAATCAGCAGTATCTCAATATTTATGCGTTTGATTACAAACTTAATTACTTAAATTATTTAATTATTTTAATTATTTCAGCTATTTTGATGTTTCAATTATTTATTTAACATTTAAAAATGTATAATTTAAGGGTGGCAATTTTTTGGGGATGGTAATCAACAGCAATTCAACGTTTATTTATTCTTTATTAAACACTTAATTGTTTAAGTTAATTGAAGATTGAAGACTAAAGTTAGATTATTTAAGTTAACTGAATTGTTTTTGATTGATAAATGTGCTAATCAACATATAAATTATAAAGAAATAATTATATCACAGTTTAATATGAAAGAACATACTTTTCATTCAGATAAATATTCCATTCACTAATTTTAATTTGTTGCATCATTTCTATAAAAAAAATTACTGTGGCAACTAAGTATCTTCAAAATAATAAAATTAAACTGTATTATATTGTGAATTTTGTTTTATAGCTTCAAATTACTATAAATGTTATCAATACATACTAGTTGACCCCCGCCCGGCGTTGCCAGGTCCCATGATAATAATAATAATAATAATAATAACAAGTTTTTATTATTTTATATCTTTAACACGATTTTGTATGAAATTATATTTTAAAATGAAAAGTTCATGAAAAAATATTCATATTTAGTGATAAAAGTGCTCATTTTCTTGTTTTTTACTTAGGGCAGTTTCGTAGTTTTAAAATAAAAAGTTCTTTTTGTCCGAACTCTTTGAAATATTTATTGGTGATAAATAAAAGGGTTTTACAGCACGTGAAAAGTTTCGTGAAAAAATATTGTCATCTAGTTGTAAAATAAATATTTTCGTCTCGCTTTTTTGCTTATTTGTTAGTTTTCGCGTCGACTCCTTGAATATAGCAATAAAAAAATGGTCTCATCTTCCGAACTCTCTGAAATTTGAATCAATTATAAATATAACTGTATTCAAGCTCTCTTTAAAAGTTTGCAAAAAAATATGCATATTTAATAGTGAAAACATGAGTTCTTTTTTTTAAAAAAGCTTTAGCTTTCAACCTCAGAGCAATAATATATTAGAAAGTGAGCTTTCAATGCATTGGTACGGCTTCATCCGTTTTCAATCAACTCTTTTCATTCCCCCTGGGCTAAACAAGTGAGGGTTAATCAATCAAGTTTCCCGTTTCTGAGAGTAGAAGCCTTCAAAAAAAGTTGAAGCATGCGCAAAGAGACGACTTTTGTGTGGAAAAGACAGTTTGGATTTGATAGAATGCGCTTTTCGTTTTAAATATAAATATATATATATTTTTTAAATCCTACATATATTTTTATAGAATATTTATGTAAGTTTTTCTAGCGTTTTTTCTTAACTTTTTCTAAAATTTTCTTAATTTTTGACATTAAGTATGCAAAAGTATTAACAATGAGAAAGCAGTATACCACAGAAATAGGTGAAAGATGAACAAGTAAGTAAAATATTATACTATTTACTACATGGAATAGTACACATAAAAGTATTTTTTATGGAAAGCAGCAGTCAGTTGTTTATTGCATCTTGGAAATATATGTTGATGAAAGAGTACTTTTTTCTTTGTACTTTTTGTGTCTTCCTTTCCCAGAAAATGGCATATATTTTTTTTAATAATAATATTAAATGTGAAAAATCAATTCTTTTGTAAAGAAACACAATTATACATAACAGATTCTTAATATATTCATAACAGTTATTCGTAACAGATAACTACTTCCATAAATCACATGTTAATTTATGGGAAAATTAAAACAAGATTTTTGATTACCTAATCAGTTATTTAAATGTTGTTTTCATCATCAGATATCCCTTTTAGCGCCTGAGGATTTTCATGCATTTTCATATAAACAGTTATAATATCCATGATTATTAAATTTCATTTCCAGTTTAATGCAAAATTATCTTTTCATATCACTTCATCAGAGTTTCCCCCAGACAGTTTCAGAAGGGTGCTGCACCCTGCCTGCCCTTTGGTTTACAAAATAGCACCCTTCTTGCCCCTCATAAAACAATCAGCACCCTTCTTGCCCTCTCCAGTAAAATAATTAGCACACTTTTTGCCCTCAGTAAAAAAAGTGCCCTTTCTCCTTTTTGCATTAAAAAAATTGCTTTCATGTGTCTTTCAATGTTGTCTTAAAAAGAGTGTTTTGACTTTGAAATATCAAAAGTGGCTTTAAAAATCAAAAGAATACATGTAACAATTAAAAAAATTGCACTTAAAAATCTTAAAAGTGCCCTCAAAAATCCAAAAAGGGCCCTTAAGAATAAAAAAAGTGCCCTTTTCTCACCAGCAGCAACCTGCCCCTTTTTCAACGTGGGGGAAACCCTGACTTCATCCTATACACCTTTAAAACATGTTTCTTCTAAAAATATTTTTATCTACAGCTGATTAAACTTGTTTGGGGGAAATAAGAAATTACTTTACAGCTGCTTAAAGGGTTGATGTCCAATAATTTTAGTTCTACTTTTTGAAAAATTATTATCCCAATTTTGCTATGCACTAATAAAATCGGGAATCTCAATTCAATATCTCCCAAATTTTCTTAAAAAAGTAATTCTCCATCATTTTCAAAATGTATTGTATTTTTAAAAATTATTTAAATTATAAGCACGCAATTAAAAAAAAAAAATGCATTGCATTTGAAATCAGTGTCTACACCGGATGGTGAAAAAGCAATTTTAATAATTTTATTAATAAATGTGCAAATTAATACATTTCCCAGAAGGTTAGCATTTGTATTTTCATTAAAATTTTCCAAAATGATAATTATATATATGTATGTATATTTTTAACAGGAGCTGTATTAAAGAGAGTTCCAGAAACCTCTCAAGTGGATATTGAAAAGAGAATAGGAATCTTCTTGGTCACTGCAGCCGATAGAAAGGGAGGAAGAAAAAGAATAAATTAATTATTGAGATAAAATATTATTCTCTAAAAATAAAAATATCATTGGAATAAATTGTCAATGAGACTGATAGCTTAAAAATTTTCAACTTTGATTGTACATAACAAAAGTTGAACAATAAATTAAATATGTAAAAAGCTGCAATAAAAAGCATTCCTTTTAAAATTTAAAATAAATTCTGTTGAATATCTACATGTTTTAATTAACATATTCTACTTAAAAATATTTTTAAGTAGCATAATTAGCATTTTAATATATTTTTTCAATAAATATGCATACTTATGTAATAATTTTTATTACTATATATAAAGGAAATTTCAATAGGTGCAAAATAAGTTCACACAAATAATTGCCAGGGTCAAAACTAGGGGGGGGGGGGCATGTGCCCCGGGTGCCAGAACATAAAACAAAGGGCAAGCAAAATGAAGATTTGGTTTGTCATTTCATACAGGGAATTTATGAAATTTGGGTAAAAATATTTTGCAGCTTGAAAATCTAAAAAATAAAAGTGAGCCAAGTACATTAAAATTGACAAAAAATAAAAAGATTGTGGTAACTACCTTGGACACTAAAAACTAAGGAGAGGAAAATATGCAATTTAAAAATATTTTGTTTAATTCAACAATTACCTTTTTTACATCCAGATCCAGGGGCAAGTTCTGTCAGCTGTCTGGGACATACACTAAGAGGTGGAATACTCACACAATAAAATACATAATAAACTTCATTTTTTTTTTATCACTATTATAATTTTGAAAATTATAAAGAGGAAATGTTAGGTTCAGGAAAGTATAGTAGGACAATCAGTTTATTAATAGGAAATGTGGTAGAAGTGATAGTTTCATAAAACTTGTTGTATGAGAGATTGGTCCCAAAACCCAAGTATACCTACCGTGAGAAAAAAAAAGGTAGTTTTGACAATGATAATTGCCACTTTCTAATTGACAATAACATATTTCTCAATATGTTTACATTGTTTCTGAAACTATTATCTGCACACTTTTTCTTTTTGGGTACAATCAATTTTTCAATAAAAAACAACCATTGTGTGTCACACACTATAACTGAAAACCTCAGAGTGAAGAATTATGCATGTTCAATCCGTAAGTGGTTCCCACTTAAAAAAGATTGAGAAATTCTGGCCTAATGAAGACTTAGCAATTTATAATCTACTTATAATAAAACCCAAGAATTGCAAAGTGTTGGTAACAATTTTGGGCAAAAACACTCCATCTAACCAACATTGTATATTTGTTAAACATAGGACATTAATACATTGTTAGTTAGATGGCTGTGTTTACTTGTGATTAATTCATTTTTGAGATTCATTGATTTAAAAAAATCTTCCATTGTTGCAGACAAAAGAAAAAATGAAGCATATTTAGATACATTTTGCAAGATAAATTTATCCACATCTGCTTCATATTTATTGTGACATTACGAGAACATTATCCAATGGGTTCATATTATCCTTATGCTTATTGATGCTATTTTTTCACTCATATTAGATATAAAATATATTTTTATTTGAATACATGTTGGTTAAGCATCCTCAATTAAGGAAAAGAGACAGCCATCCTGAATATGGAAATAGAAAAAAGAAACCAAACAAAGAAATTATCAGTTCAAAACTTTAAAAATCTGTCTCATCTGTCCCCATTTTTACATAAAATTTGATTTACAAATGTGGTGTTAAAACCGCAGTGGCTCTTGCATTAATCGGGTTTTGAGCTGCAGATCATGACCCGTTTGAGGTCAGTTGAAATATTTGTAACAGTTATTTCAAATTTTAAGTGAAAACCACAATTTCTATATACCGTGCTAGGACGGGAATTTACACTAATTATGTAATAAAAATGAAAATTTATACAATTTAATTACAATCAACTGATTGGTAAATAATTCATACAAGTTGTATTTTTTTCCATCTAAATGAAAAAGTCTCCAAGGACTCGAAGTCAGAATCTTTTAGCATCAATTTTCAATGTTCAAATTCAGTTATTTAGACATCCATACTCCTCCCAGTTACTCCTCCATAGTTCGATAAAGTTCCTGTGATGTTTATATTTTGCCTTTATTTAGATAATATTCCACCAATATTGGTAGGAAATATTACCCAATAATGGGGTGTTTACATTTTGCCCTTATTTAGCCATTATTTGTTGCCTATATTGTGCCAATGTTGGTAAGAAATATTGCCCCAATATTGGGGTGTTTACATTCTGCCATTATTTAACCAATATAAGTAAGAAATATTGCGCCAATGTTGGTAAGAAATATTGCCCCAATATTGGCGTGTTTACATTCTGCCCTTATTTAGCCAATATTGCGACAATGTTGGTAAGAAATATTGCCCTAATATTGGGGTGTTTACATTCTGCCATTATTTAGCCAATATAAGTAAGAGAAATATTGCCCCAATATTGGGGTGTTTACATTCTGCCATTATTTAATGTTGGTAAGAAATATTGCCCCAATATTGGGGTGTTTACATTCTGCCATTATTTAGCCAATATAAGAAATAAATATTGCCCCAATGTTGGTAAGAAATATTGCCCCAATATTGGGGTGTTTACATTCTGCCCTTATTTAGCCAATATTGCCTCAATGTTGGTAGGAAATATTGCCCCAATATTGGGGTGTTTACATTCTGCCATTATTTAGCCAATATAAGTAAGAAATATTGCGCCAATGTTGGTAAGAAATATAGCCCCAATATTGGGGTGTTTACATTCTGCCCTTATTTAGCCAATATTGCCTCAATGTTGGTAGGAAATATTGCCCCAATATTGGGGTGTTTACATTCTGCCATTATTTAGCCAATATAAGTAAGAAATATTGCGCCAATGTTGGTAAGAAATATTGCCCCAATATTGGGGTGTTTACATTCTGCCCTTATTTAGCCAATATTGCCTCAATGTTGGTAGGAAATATTGCCCCAATATTGGGGTGTTTACATTCTGCCCTTAATTAGCCAATATTGCGACAATGTTGGTAAGAAATATTGCCCCAATATTGGGGTGTTTACATTCTGCCATTATTTAGCCAATATAAGTAAGAAATATTGCGCCAATGTTGGTAAGAAATATTGCCCCAATATTGGGGTGTTTACATTCTGCCCTTATTTAGCCAATATTGCCTCAATGTTGGTAGGAAATATTGCCCCAATATTGGGGTGTTTACATTCTGCCCTTAATTAGCCAATATTGCGACAATGTTGGTAAGAAATATTGCCCCAATATTGGGGTGTTTACATTCTGCCATTATTTAGCCAATATAAGTAAGAAATATTGCGCCAATGTTGGTAAGAAATATTGCCCCAATATTGGGGTGTTTACATTCTGCCCTTATTTAGCCAATATTGCCTCAATGTTGGTAGGAAATATTGCCCCAATATTGGGGTGTTTACATTCTGCCCTTAATTAGCCAATATTGCGACAATGTTGGTAAGAAATATTGTCCCAATATTGGGGTGTTTACATTCTGCCATTATTTAGCCAATATAAGTAAGAAATATTGCGCCAATGTTGGTAAGAAATATTGCCCCAATATTGGGGTGTTTACATTCTGCCCTTATTTAGCCAATATTGCCTCAATGTTGGTAGGAAACATTGCCCCAATATTGGGGTGTTTACATTCTGCCATTATTTAGCCAATATAAGTAAGAAATATTGCGCCAATGTTGGTAAGAAATATTGCCCCAATATTGGGGTGTTTACATTCTGCCCTTATTTAGCCAATATTGCCTCAATGTTGGTAGGAAACATTGCCCCAATATTGGGGTGTTTACATTCTGCCATTATTTAGCCAATATAAGTAAGAAATATTGCGCCAATGTTGGTAAGAAATATTGCCCCAATATTGGGGTGTTTACATTCTGCCCTTATTTAGCCAATATTGCCTCAATGTTGGTAGGAAATATTGCCCCAATATTGGGGTGTTTACATTCTGCCATTATTTAGCCAATATAAGTAAGAAATATTGCGCCAATGTTGGTAAGAAATATTGCCCCAATATTGGGGTGTTTACATTCTGCCCTTATTTAGCCAATATTGCCTCAATGTTGGTAGGAAATATTGCCCCAATATTGGGGTGTTTACATTCTGCCATTATTTAGCCAATATAAGTAAGAAATATTGCGCCAATGTTGGTAAGAAATATTGCCCCAATATTGGGGTGTTTACATTCTGCCCTTATTTAGCCAATATTGCCTCAATGTTGGTAGGAAATATTGCCCCAATATTGGGGTGTTTACATTCTGCCATTATTTAGTCAATATAAGTAAGAAATATTGCGCCAATGTTGGTAAGAAATATTGCCCCAATATTGGGGTGTTTACATTCTGCCCTTATTTAGCCAATATTGCCTCAATGTTGGTAGGAAATATTGCCCCAATATTGGGGTGTTTACATTCTGCCCTTAATTAGCCAATATTGCGAGAATGTTGGTAAGAAATATTGCCCCAATATTGGGGTGTTTACATTCTGCCATTATTTAGCCAATATAAGTAAGAAATATTGCGCCAATGTTGGTAAGAAATATTGCCCCAATATTGGGGTGTTTACATTCTGCCATTATTTAGCCAATATAAGTAAGAAATATTGCGCCAATGTTGGTAAGAAATATTGCCCCAATATTGGGGTGTTTACATTCTGCCCTTATTTAGCCAATATTGCCTCAATGTTGATAGGAAATATTGCCCCAATATTGGGGTGTTTACATTCTGCCCTTAATTAGCCAATATTGCGAGAATGTTGGTAAGAAATATTGCCCCAATATTGGGGTGTTTACATTCTGCCATTATTTAGCCAATATAAGTAAGAAATATTGCGCCAATGTTGGTAAGAAATATTGCCCCAATATTGGGGTGTTTACATTCTGCCATTATTTAGCCAATATAGGTAAGAAATATTGCGACAATGATGGTAAGAAATATTGTCCCAATATTGGAGTGTTTACATTCTGCCCTTATTTAGCCAATATTGCGCCAGTGTTGGGAAGACATATTGCTCGATTATTGGGGTGTTTACATTCTGCCCTTATTCAGCCAATATTTCACAAATGCTGGTAGGAAATATTGCCCCAATATTGGGGTGTTTACATTCTGCCCTTATTTAGCCAATATTGCACAAATGCTGATAGGAAATATTGCCCCAATATTGGAGTGTTTACATTCTGCCCTTAATTAGCCAATATTTGTAGCCAAATTTAGGAAATATTAACCCAATATTGGGGTTTTTTACATTCTGCACTTATTTAGCCAATATTTTTAGCCAATATTGCCCCAATGTTGGTAGGAAATATCGCACCAATATTGGGGTGTTTACATTATGCCCTTATTTAGCCAATATTGTACAAATGCTGGTAGGAAATATTGCCCCATATTGGGGTGTTTACATTCTGTCCTTATTTAGCCAATATTACACCAAATTTTGCTCTTATTTAGCAAATATTTTTAGCTACTATCGATGTAACGGCAATGTTGGTAGGAAATATTGCCAGAAATGGATTAATACAAAATATGAAGACCACAATATTGGTATATTGGCTATAAATATTCGCTAAATAAGTGCAAAATATAAACATCCCAATATTGGGACACTCTTTCATGCCAATATTGTACCAATATTCTGCCAATTTATAACCAATATTGGCGGCTACAAATATTGGCTAAATGTTTTCAAAATGTAAACACCCCAATATTGGAGCAATATTTCATGCCAATATTTAACCAATATGCCAATATTGCCCCAAGATATAGCCAATATAGGCCCAATATTGGTTGGCTACTAGGGCATCTTATCATTGGACGCTGCAACGATATATGTCACACGTGTGGAGGTCGCTCTTCGATTCAGTCTATAACAGCAATATATCGACCATCTGCAGGGGTCGTAATCCTTGGACGACCTGCACAGATCTTCTTACAATTGTTTGATTGGTTAGGGATTGTTTCCATAACCTTGAAATTACGGAATGATAAACGCTGAAGAAAAGAGCAACATTTATGATCGATTATTCCAGATCAATGCATCTGAAGGCACGCTAACTCTCAGAATCTTCCATTCGTCTTGTGGAAGCCATAGAACATGTTTGTCTTGAAAACAAAACGTATGAAAGTTTGACACACTTTTATCAGCACTTGCATGCAAGTCTTGTAACACTTCACAACGCTGGCTTCTTATACGAATGTTGTTTTTGCATATTTCTCAACATGCAACCATTGTTGGCTGTTACATAACATATTTACATACTTTCATGTAACTCCGCAGTGAATTGCAGCGTCTCCAATTCAGATTGGTTTCCAGAAATTAACAGTTTCCTCTGTCTGCTTAATTTTTGGCAGTGAGTGTATTTAGATCTAGTATCTAGTTTATACATCTTAAGAAAATTAAATTTCTTATTATTAAATATTCCTTTTCATTGCTTAAAGTAATATATACTACAAATGCGATTAACAGATTAAGTTATTTAAACCATTAGACATAGACAAAGAATATGAAATAAGGTAAAGTTATAAAAAATTCCTCATACATATCTCACTTCAACTATATCCATTTGAATAAAAAAATTAATTATACACATCATATTAAATAACTTACTACATAGTAAATATTCATATGTGTCTGTGTAAAATTATGCACAATTACGTTAATTATATATTTAATATTTGTATACAATTATATCATAAAAAATATTCTTATTTACCAGTAAAAGCAATTCATCTAAACAAAACATAAACTGAATATTACTTAGACGTTTGTTCGAAATGTTTAGCAATATATACAACACGCGGGATATTAAATGAAATAAGTTAAAGATTTAGAATTTTTCATATACTTCTCGCTTAATCTTCGTACATTTCAATAAATAATCAATCATGCACAGCAAATTAAATAAATTGCTACATAAGAATATTTATATATATATATATATATTTGATGTTGAAATATAAGCAAAACTTTATTAATTATATATTTAATCTATACTAATATTATAAAGGAGTAAAGATTGTTTGTTTGTTGGTTTGTTTGTTTGTAGGGGGTAATCTCTGGAACTACCGAACCGATTTCAAAAGTGATGGTGGCAAATTGAAAGTGACAACCCCTGCTCCAACATAGGCAATATTTTATGTCGGTGCCACTAACCCCAGGGGGTGCAGGAGCAAAAAACGTTCTAAAATTGCGATTTTTTAACTATCAAACTGGCTATTAAGCCCTGAGAGCTTGCCAGCCGGTTCTGTATGTATGTACGTACGTAATGCGATAACTCTTCATAGAAATATCCGTTTTCCTTCAAATTTTGTTTATAGGTTCACTGTGTTAAGGCGCTTCCCTGATTAGTTTTCGAGATTGATTGGTTAAGTATAAAGGGGGGAACGGGGGGCTAATCCCTCCTTAAATTATATAAATGGGTTTTTCAAGCAGAATTATTCCGTTCTCCTTCCAATTTTGTTTATATGTTCACTGTGTTAAGACGCTTCCCTGATTAGTTTTTCGGGATTGATTGGTTAAGTATAAAGGGGGGAAGGGGGGGGCGGGCTAATCCCCCCCCTTAATTTATAAAAATGGGTTTTTCATGCAGAATTATCCCATTTCCTTCAAATTTTGGTTATAGGTTCACTGTGTTAAGGCGCTTCCCTGATTAGTTTTTCGGATTGATTGGTTAAGTATAAAGGGGGGAAGGGGGGCTAATCCCCCCATTAATTTATATAAATGGGTTTTTCATGCAGAATTATCCCATTTCCTTCAAATTTTGGTTAAAGGTTCACTGTGTTAAGACGCTTCCCTAATTAGTTTTCGGGATTGATTGGTTAAGTATAAAGGGGGGAACGGGGGGGCTAATCCCCCCCTTATTTTATATAAATGGGTTTTTCATGCAGAATTATTCCGTTTTCCTTCAAATTTTATTTATAGGTTCACTGTGTTAAGGCGCTTCCCTGATTAGTTTTCGGGATTGATTGGTTAAGTATAAAGGGGGGGGGGAACGAGGGATAATCCCCCCCCCCCTTAATTTATATAAATTGGTTTTTCATGTAGAATTATCCTATTTCCTTCAAATTTTGTTTATAGGTTCACTGTGCTAAATGTTTCTCTGATTAGTTTTCGGGATTGATTGGTTAAGTATAAAGGAGGAGAAAGGGGGGCTAATACCCCCCTTAATTTATATAAATTGGTTTTTCATGTAGAATTATCCTATTTCCTTCAAATTTTGTTTATAGGTTCACTGTGCTAAATGTTTCTCTGATTAGTTTTCGGGATTGATTGGTTAAGTATAAAGGAGGAGAAAGGGGGGCTAATACCCCCCTTAATTTATATAAATGGTTTTTTCATGCAGAATTATTCCGTTTCCTTCAAATTTTGTTTATAGGTTCACTGTGTTAAGGCGCTACCCTGATTAGTTTTTCGGGATTGATTGGTTAAGTATAAAGGGGGGGAACGGGGGGCTAATACCCCCCCTTAATTTATATAAATGGGTTTTTCATGCAGAATTATCGCATTTCCTTCAAATTTTATTTATAGGTTCACTGTGTTAAGGCGCATCCCTGATTAGTTTTCGGGATTGATTGGTTAAGTATAAAGGGGGAACGGGGGGCTAATCCCCCCCTTATTTTATATAAATGGGTTTTTCATGCAGAATTATTCTATTTGCTTCAAAACTTGTTTATAGGTTCATTGCGTTAAGACGCTTCCCTGATTAGTTTTCGGGATTGATTGATTAAGTATAAAGGGGGGGAACGGGGGCTAATCCCCCCTTATTTTATATAAATGGGTTTTTCATGTAGAATTATCCTATTTCCTTCAAATTTTGTTTATAGGTTCACTGTGTTAAGGCGTTTCCCTGATTAGTTTTCGGGATTGATTGGTTAAGTATAAAGGGGGGAACGGAGGGATAATCCCCCTTATTTTATATAAATGGGTTTTTCATGCAGAATTATTCCGTTTTCCTTCAAATTTTGTTTATAGGTTCACTGTGTTAAGGCACTTCCCTGATTAGTTTTGGGGATTGATTGGTTAAGTGTAAAGGGGGGGGGCTAATCCCCCCCTTAATTTATATAAATGGGTTTTTCATGCAGAATTATCCCATTTGCTTCAAAATTTGTTTATAGGTTCATTGGGTTAAGGCGCTTCCCTGATTAGTTTTTTGGATTGATTGGTTAAATATAAAGGGGGGGAACGGAGGGGGCTAATTCTGCCTTAATTTATATAAATGGGTTTTTCATGCAGAATTATCCGATTTTTTTCAAATTTTGTATATATATTCATTGTAATTAGATATTTACCTGATTAGTTTAAGGGGTTCATTAGTTAACTATGAGGGGGGTAACAGGGGGATGACCCCCCCCCCCCTTAATATATTGTTTATTTCTTTATTTTTCGATGGGCTTATTTCAAATTCTTTGAAATAAGAGTATAATATACAATTAGTGTGAATAGCCTGTGAACTCAATGCCCTCAGTATAACTGGGCAGTTTTATTTTTATTTTTTATACTGAAGGAGCTAGAAATTTGAAATTTGTCATTGTATTTACTTATAAGATGTAAATGCTCTCTAAGAACAAAAAAAAAAAAAGAAATTTAAATTTAAAAGGGTGAAATGAGCGAAAAGCGTTCTAAAAACAGTCTAAATTACAATTTCTATGAAATCTCTGGAACTACAGAACCGATTTCAAAAGTAATGGTAGCAAATTGATGGGGACAATCCCTACTCCAACATAGGCTATAGTTTATGTCGGTGCCACTAACATCAATGGGATGCAGGATCGAAAAATGTTCGAAAATTGCGACTTTTTTTACACTGAAGGGGCAAGAAATTTGAAATTTAGCATTGTAGTTACTTATAAGATGTAAATGCTCTCTAAGAATAAATTAAAAAATATATAGAAATTTAAATGGGTGAAATGAGCGAAAAGCGTTCTGAAGACATTCTAAATTACAATTTCTATGGAATCTCTGGAACCACGGAACTGATTTCAAAAGTGATGGTGGCAAATTGGTGGTGACAATCCCTGCTCCAACAGCCTCTTTAATAAAAAACTATGCGTCGCTGACGACTGTGTTTTTCGCTAATTGTTGCAACAGATTAATCTCGGAAAATGAAACATTTGAAGTTACTGAAAAAAATGATAGCTGAAAAAGTATTTGTCAGAAAATTGTTAGACAAACTGCGTTTGAAAGGTAAAAAATTGTATTTTTCTTGATATAAATTTCAAATCTAATGATTATGCCGTTTTTCAAATATTGAATTTCAAAAATTACCAAATTTTCCAATGGAGTACCATAGCGAAACCTTCATGCGTAAAAAGATAATGATAAGGGCGACGTGTCCTGACGTGTATATTGGCTATAGCACGAGTCTCAAATTATAGTAGCCTTATTATTCTGTTAAAATATAAAAGTTATTTATGAAATGTCATTATTTTGTTTGATTAAAGGTTCGTTAAAAGAAATTGACCAGCGTAGCGGGCGTAGCTTGCTAGTTTTTTATACAATTAAAAGGTTTTCATAAAAATATTCTTATTTTCAAGTAAAAGCGGTTCATGTAAATAAGACATATACTGGATATTCTTTACTCGTTTGTTAAAAAAAAAAATAGCGATATATACAACACGCGGAAATGTATATATATTTTTACATATATATATAAAAGCATAACATGATACACATTCCTTTTTTACACTTTGGTAGTGTTAGAAGCACTAAAATGTGATAAAATTTAGGACTTTTTCAAGATATATTATTAACTTATTAACTATCTTTTATAAATTAGTTCTAACATATTCATTATGTTACATAAACTTCTTTTTAGCCCTTTGAATGCCTTAGAAAAACAAAAGTGTGTGAATGCACTTATGAATTTTTCATGCATTACATAATTTCAATAACTTCTAAAGTAAATTTTTTCGCGATGAAATGAATGCGTTGTATTTTAATATTTTTCCTATTATATGATACTGAAATTGCAACAGAAATTATTGTTAATTGAAGTTCTTATCTGGTTATCACGTGATATTTCTATCGCTGGTAAGATAAGACATGACGCAGTGACTGAACAGAGTCGCAGCATTTGGGCGTTTGTCACCACTAAATTTAAATAGTATTATTCAGCTTAAAAAATCTTAGAAATTCTGTCCTTATATAACACGAAAAATAACATTTAAATTTAGAGGTGTCGATTGGTTCACTGGTGCGCCACGGTTTCATCACTGCATGACATTGTGAGTTATGAATCATCGATAAGAAGTGTTTGGTCACACAAATGACGTCACTGTTAACATATCATTATTGCACTCGAACTAACCCAGATGTATAGATGCATTAACTACATACATTATCATGTAATGAAAAATTGTTTTAAATAATTTTCCAATATACGGTTTTTATTACAATATGTATATATATATATATATATATATATATATAGTATTTATTAACATGTTTGCTATATATGCATACCTGTTTTTTACATGATAAGATCATGTTCTAGTACAAATTATTTACTCAAATTACACTACTTAAAATATATACATACATACTTATACCTAAAATCCCTACAATAATTTTTTGTATTATATGTGAACTTTTTTATTCATCGCAAGCTTTTGTGGTACAGTTTCTAAAACATAGCTCAAGTGGCTATCTAAAATTTATGCCCCAATCACATTTGAGTTTCTATAATTCTGTATGCATTGCATGCGCACCACCTATGATTAGTTAAATTTATATGAAGCAAGATAAGTTCATTATCCTGTGCACTTCTATCATCGTGTGAGATCCTGTGTACTGCTATAGTCTGTTCAGTATTTTAATCGTCTTAGTTATTAAATTTAAAACGACTATTTTTCAAGATACTACTTTGTTAGATGTTACCGCATCTAACAGCCAAACATTTGCACCTGGATTGAACATTCAAGAGATGGATTCTGCATTTATAGGGCTCCCAAATGGTCCGCTTTTTTTAATACAGATATTTTCTTAAATTTTATTTTTAGATTTTTCCTTCCAAATTTCGCAGAAACCACCTTCAGAGATAAACTTTTGTAGAAATGTTGTAGAAACCTGCCATGAATTTTTCTGTTCTGAATATCGGTATTTAGTTGGCGAATCATTTTGAAGCCTTGCGTTTATACACAAAGGTGAACCTGTTTCAGAAATTGGTAACCATCCACATCAGTACTAAAGAAACAGAAGTTACCTTATGTTTGTTATACTTCACAGGAAACACTCCGTCAGTGTAATAATGAAAAAAATCTAAATAAGCAGCAATCGAAAGATCATACTGAAACGTGTTTTTTGACGCATAAAACACTTGACCTCGTCTCCCCATTATCGAGATATAGTCTTAAAATTTGCTAATTTATTGATTTAATGGGTTGGAGGGAGGGATCCTATCTACTGATAGGATGGGAAAAGGAATCATACGTTTTCAACGTAACAACATCATCAAAATCCATTCTTTTATCCATTTCCAGTTTAGTGCGCCGCAATCAAATAGAACTGAATATTCCCTAAAGGTAACTTCTACAATCAAATTGTAGAAATCGATGCATTGTCTTCAAACTCATTGTTAAAAGAAAGAATTTTCGTTACAAATTCCTCTATAGCTTCGTTAAAAGATAGCTTTATCTACAAAGATGCTTCAGGTGTCAGTGCTTTGGCCACATGACATCTAGATGCCCTCAGATAACTTTTCCAGATGTAAACATTGTGGAGAAGATCATGAAATCAATTAATGTAAACTTCAACATAACTCTGACTGATATCATTGTATTTACTGTATAAGATACAACAGTATGCATTCAAGAGAAAGAGACTTTCAACTGTTATACCAATTGACCACAAGGCCTCCAGCTCTAAATGTGAATTCTTCCACTATGAAATCTTCAACTTGAGGGGATATTCTCCTCAACAAGGTAAAAATTAATATAGTAGGTGCTTTCGGAAATAATATAGTTACAAAATAGTGTTTTTAAATTTGTATGTTAATAGGCAGTAATTTGACAAAAAAGAGAAAGTCTTTATTAGAACATTATTCCCTGGTAACTTCTTGAAAGTCCACCAAGTGTAAAAAATGCATTTTGTCCTAATTTCATATTTATCGTCTCAGAGTAACTTTTATTTCATTATAACTGTAAATTACATATTTACTTTAAAATATTTACTTTTATTTTATCTGTCTGTATGAATTGGGGTGATACATAAAGTGTATTAGTACACTGCTCAAACAAATTAATGAAGCAAAGAAATAAAAGAAGAGAACCGTGCGAGACAGCCATGCGTGGGGATAAAATGGAGAGTACACGTGTGTCAATGCGCAGTACAGAAAAAAAGATGCCAAAAATTTAAGGGAGCTTTAATTCTTTGAAAGGATGGAAAGAACATGAAAAGATGGTTTAGGGCAACAATTTGGTTACATGAAAATGACAGAAAAAAAGTCTTGTTTAGTAATGATGCAAGTTGTTTAATACGGCGTGTGGTCTCCTCAAACAGCTAAGACCGTTCCACACCTGTTTTCCGTGGATGCGATGATGTTATGGATAAGAATTTAAAGAATACTGTTCCACTCTTCAAGAATTGGAATCTCCTTGTCCCAGACAATACAAGAAAACCTTCGTCTCGCTATAATGCGTCTTCGGAGTGTGTCCCAAACATGCACGATCGAATTCAGGTCAGGAAAGCATGCTGGCCATTCCATACGCTGTATTGTTTCAGTTTCAATCATGTTTTCCAACAGACGAGCTGTATTTGGCCTGGCATTATCATGCATGAAAATAGAGGAATCACCATGAGTGAAGCTTAAGGTATGACATGAGGTCTAGTATCTCGTCTACATACCTTTGGGCCGTCAGAGTGCCATTCCAAATGATATGCAGGTCCGTACGTTCACCTATGCTGATTCCACCTCATACCGTCAACCCACCTTGTCTGTAATGTAATATTTCACGAACAAATGGGGGATTATTTCGAGTGCCCCTTTCCCTCCGTACAATAACACGTCGAGTGTTACACTCCAGACTGAATATGAACTCGTCTGTAAACAGCATTTGACTCCAATCCGTTGCCTTCAGTTTTGATGTTCAGCAGCCCAACTTCTTCGAGCCGCACGGTGGCTTGAGGTCAACGGCATACAAATCATTGGCCTACGTGCATAGAGACCCCCCTGATGGAGCATATTTCGCACTGTTTTGCAGGACACCCTTAGTCGTGTTGCCTAGAGCTACTGTCTTTGTAGCTAAGTATCATCCCCTTTTTAGTCTCGGCGAACTGTTAACAGGATATATCGGTCATCAGTTGCTGTGGTGCACATGCTCGACCTAGCCCTGGTCGACATCTAACATTCCCTGTTTCTTGGAATCGATTCAACAGCCTTGCAAGGACATTTCTTGCAACTCTAACAGCGTCCGTTACAGTTCGTTGTTTTTGCCCGGATTCAAGTCTTTCTCTAATACCCCAAGCCATATATTCCGGTAAATCACGTTGTTGTGACATTTTCAAATCACCCTTTCTCAAAACAAAAGCTAAGAAATTGAATTTCGAAACCGAGACAGTGAAACAGACATTTCTGCGAAATCCTGATTTCTTCCCATAACTCCTTTTTCTGGTTTTTGACGTCATGAACTTTGATTTGCATATGAAGTTTTATTTTTCTGTTTTCTGCTATGCTTTAAATTATGAATGTTTTAATTTAAGCTACTTATTGGTGTAAGTATTTTTGTAATTTCTTTAAAACCATGTGCTCCCCTAATTGTTTTGAACAGTGGATTTTCGTATTTGTCTTCTCTACTATATCTTGGACAACATTGATTTTCATTGTTCCAGTTCAGCATGCTTAAATTTTCAGTTTTATCTTAATTTTTTTTGGTTTCATTATTGTTAGCCCATTTTTGGCTAGTTCTATTCTTGCTGAACTGAAACTTTATGCACTTTTTATTATAATGTCTACACTGAACTATTATTGAATCAGTATTTGTGCTTACTTATTTTAGTATAATTATGTATTCTATATAATTTAGTAACTCATTCATTTAAGAAAATCGACATTTTGTTTTCAATGACTTGTAATTACGCAACATCTCATAGATACCTTGTCTATAAGAAATTCAGTCTTAAATCTCAGTACAATGGTTTTTATAACATATACATTGTAATTAGTAGTCAATTTAGCATCTCTGTTTAAGGTTCAATATCACCAAGCATTAAGTATCAAAGATGGTATTAAATATTGCATTTCAATTGTACAGAGTATTGAACCGTGACTTGTAACGTGAAAGAATTGATTTGTAATCGAGCATTATTGTTATACTGAGAAACACAAAATTGTATTGAATTTTGTAATAGATTATTCCGAATGTGGACTGTCTCCTGTGCAATTTTATAATAGTAAACACCTTTTCTGGGCTGGGCTAGTTGAGCTTAAGCCGAAAGGTAGTCCTCCCCGCCTGGTTTGAGCTTGAGATTGTTTACTTAGATTCCGTTGGGATTGCAAATATGCTATAAAAATGTAAAGCTCCTTCGTTTGCTTATCCATTTGTTTATTCTTGACATCTTATTTTAAATTATTAAATGATGAACTTTCGTTACACTATTCTGTAAGTTTGGAAAGTGTTTCATAATTCAAGTGTTGCACATTTTATCTATCTTGTTAAATTGTTTATTTAGATATCTCATTTTATTGTATGTGAAATACAATTATTTTAACAGTATTCTGATAGTGTTGAAAAAGTCCCATAATCGATGTCTGATTCATGAATTTATGTTCTTACTTTTTCCAATTGTTTACATTTACTTAGAGGACAATCCTTCAACCTATTTTCTCTGATTTTGCCCGTCATATGAAAATAGCGCTTTTGCATTATTTCTGATAATTCTAGAGATGTAAAAATTGTCCATATAAACCGTATCTTTTGGGGGATCGTCAGTGCATTTAATGAAGTCCAAAACCACCGTTGTACCAAGATTCTTAACTTCTATTTCATTTTTTTCTTCAAATGTATTTTTATTTTTTTCCACATAACCTTGTAAATTTAGTGGATAACCTTCAGAATCAGAATCCAGTGTATCTAAATATTCAAAGCCTTGTTTTATTTTCACATATATATCGTATCTTTTTTTATTATTATTTATCTAAACAATATTACTTATTGACTGCGAAACGACTCAAATACACTATGCTTTTCAAAATAACAAACTAAAAAGCAGTAAAATACAAGTACATTTCACCGTATTGTTGTTTCTCCGAACCAAGGAACTAAAATTTTTCTTTTATCATTTTAAGTGGTATTTTGCATTCTTTCTTCCGAGGGGCGCAATCCTTTCTTTGTGAAAGCAAGTTCGCAGACAAAGGAGTAGGGAAATACTCCCAGAACATGCCAACGTTCCCTTCTGGGAACATTAAAAAAATTATTTCTATTGTTGCTTTAAATCACTCTCTCTACTCCGGGTTTTGAATACATTGCTATTTGAAATGTAGGTTTTTTAACCTGACTGCAATTGAACAAAACTGAAGATTTTTTTTTTTTTAATTTTAACTAATTTTACTTCAGATAGTCGGAAAACCAAAAATTCCCTTTTTAAAAAATTCTACAAAAAATAGAAAAAGGGAAAATATTATTTTGAAAAAAATATATTTTATACTACATATTAATAACTTTACTATAAAAAGATTTTTTTCTTAAATAGCTAAAAAAAAATTTTAGAAAAAAAAAATATCAAATATATGTTCCCGCAACGGGATAGTTGGTGGTTAATGGGTTAAAGCATTGATATTAGGTCTTTTAAGATTGTTTATCCAATCTATGATAAAAATATATTAATAAAATTTGTGAAATATGCTTTGAAATATAGTTTTATTTTAGGAGCATAATAAATAAGTGAAAACGTTTGGGAAATATGCTTTGAAATAAATAATTTTATTTTACGTAAATGAAAACTGACCGATATGAAACAGAATTTCCTCAGAACTCTTAAGTATAATAGCATCGGTAATAAAATAATCAAGAAAATCGTTCCACGGAATCGCTATCACATTTATTTCCCTCTAATAAAAAAAAATAATCAAAAAATAGTTCTCGTATGGAAACTTTCATCTCCTATGTAATTACCATGATGTCTAAATATACATGGGGCTTTTTCTTTCACTATTAAAATTCTTCTTCATTAAGGGGGCAATTTTCAAACATTTCATTTTTTGGAAATATACGTATATTTATCACTCACACACAAGAAGTGGGTGAGCGAAATAATGATGAGTGCCCTTGTGAAGTGTCACAGAAATGTTACAACTGTGATAACAAGTGTCTAAGTCACAACTGTCATAAGTGTAGTTATCCGGAAAATTGGTAATTTATGGTTGTATGTTCCTTTACCACCACACAAGAGGGGCAAATTTTGTGAGGAATAAATTTGCTTAAATCATCCCTATTTCTTTTATGTCTTGATTCTGAAGGGTGTTACGCTTTTATTTTCGGTTATGCAGCTGCATGATGAGCCAATTGCTTATAGTTTTGTGTTAAAGTAAAAAATATAAATATTTCGTCTCGCCTGTGATTTTTAGTATTTTCGAGTTGTGTAACTTTTCTTGGGGGTAAGCGATTTGAAAGAGTAATAATTTATGAACATTTTAAAAACAACAGCAATAAAAAATCTCATTGGTATTATTCGAACAATATGCGTGTTTGTGTTTGTATCGATTCTAGCTGTCGAATAGCTATGTACCCCGTAATTCGAGATTAATGTTTCTATGATATTCTTGGAAAAATGCATAAAACGTTCGTAAATTTCTCACTGCGAACTTCAGGTATTTGAAATTCTTGCGTAGTTTTAACTTTTTCAGTCGTATTTGTATAAAATGTTTCACTTGTGTTTTGTAGATGCAGAAACGTGATATGTATGTTGATAAAAAGGAAAATTTAAGCTGATTATCAATAGCTTTAATTTGCTTGTTTCCTGTTACTTATTTTAGCTCAGTATGTCATTACTGTATTTAACTATGTTATTCGATTTAATTGAAACTTTAAATAAAGCTATATTTTACATGTCACATACTTTCAACTGCGTTAAACATCTGTTATGTGGAATCTTTATAAAAATTCACTGTGGTATTAACGCTATTAATGATTAAAAAAGTTTCAGTTTTTTCAATGTAAGTAATTATTCATTGGAATCTTTAAAGTGATTTATCACAAACTGTTAAAAACATGCCTTTTTTAAATATCGCACACAATTTCTCTTAAACAACTTATTAGTTTTATATGCAATTTCTACGGACTTTTAGATTATATGTGCAGTTTGAGGCCGAATTAAATTTGGGTATATTTTAACGAAAGTTATTTTTTTTTTAAAGTTGAAAGTATTACTTTTTTATACGATTATAAGTACGTTTTTTCGTGGCTGGGGAAATAAACAAATTTAAGTTCAGACATAAGATATTGTTACTCAAATAATATTATGAATTTGAAAGCGTGTGTGAATTTTTCATTGAAGCCACCGTCAAAACGAATAATTTAATGTATCTAATGGACTCGTCCGTTGTTGCCCGATCACGTGATAATATTCTTAAATATACCCCAAATCAGTGTTGAATAATTTTATATTTTTAAATGAAAATCATTGCAAAAAGAACATTATGATAAGCAGATAATGTTGATTTTAATCATATTTTGACAAATTATTTAATTTTTTAAAATTATTTCAAATATTTAATTTTATTTTTACTGTTATTATTTGATATTTTCGATATGAAATCGCTTCCTTTTATTTCCTGTTGCCACTTTTTGTGTCAAATTGTAATTTCCATAACCAATTAGTAAATTTTAACACTTTAAGGTACTTTTTATACATGAGAAAGTGACGTCATAGGTGTATTTTCATTTTTAAAGCATGAATTTTCTATTATCTCCGAAAATTATTTCTAACGAAGACTAATTATTTTTAGGCTTTCAAAACTGAATATTTGCACTTTACTCTTGTACGTGATTTTTTTTATTTTTTGTGTTAAACAAAGATTAATTAAAGGGTAGGCAAAAATTATTCCGTATGAAACAGTTTCCCAGGTGAAAGTGTCGTCATATTTTATTTCAAACGCCAATTTTTGCTTCGACAAAAATATAATATTTTATTGCAATTACACAAAGTGAAGTAATTTGTACAGACTTTATCGTCCAATATACGTTTAACGTAATTTTACCATATAATCTGTCATAATTCTGATTTAACTAAAATGTAATAAATATATTAAGTTAATGTAAAAGTTTTGAGTGTATAATTTTAATTGGAAACTAGGGTTCGTCTGTGACGTCGTTCACAGGAAATTTAAAGAAGAACCAATGCAACTTATTAAGCAAAAAAATTACCCTACGCAAAAATACCCACTTCTTGTGTGTGAGTGATAAATATACGTGTTTGCCCAATTCTTTCAATGTCATAATGATTATGAGAAAGCGCAAGAGTAAAGTCAATAAAAATCTCGGTTTCAATCGGTAATCCTGTTCCGTTTCTATCCGTTATCAGAACGGAATAACAAGATATCTCCTTTAAATTTTAAAATATCTAAATCTATATTTTAAAATATTTCAGCAAGATAGCCTTTGATGTCCTGAGAATACATTCCTACCAAATCCCGAAGTTTTCATAATAATAAAATACAATAACATAAACAAAAATACCATGTTTTTTTCCGCAATCCGGTGCTTTTTAATAAACAAGGCTTTTAATAAACAAGTTTTTTGATTGAAATCAATAAACATATTTATTGCTTGACTAATAAGTTTGACTAATTTAGGCTTTGAGAGCTTTTGGTGCGAGATAAAAATTTTGACATTTTTGGTAGATCTACATCTCTGAAAAATATGGCACTGTAAAATAAACCTGCAATAAATATATGAGAGGTAAAAATAACTTTCTTTTATTATGATTTATTTTTGAACTTTTATGCATCAATGCATTTTAATTTCCTTTATAAACAGCAAATAACTTCCATTTTGCCCAAAATAGGAAGTGTTTTGGAATAGAAATATAATTTTCTACATTGATTTTTTTATTACGGTAATAACCGCAGAATAATGCCTGAGTTACTTTTAAAAAATCCTGTAAAACCTTTACTAACATAATCACTTTAAACAGTAGTCTTTGACACATAAACATAAATTAAATTATTTGCCATGAAAGGAATAAATGTAAAATTTAATAACAAGGAAGTAAATTTTCTCAAGCTAATTAATCTGAGAGAAAGTGTGGGAAATTTCAAGACCATGAAAGAAATTTAAATGATCTTATATGCAAAAACTTAAATATGCAAGTTGGAATGATTTGAATATTGTCTTCTATAAAATGTGATAAAGAACGGATCAATTGTATAAGTTTTTAAATATCAGGTGTGAAATTATTTGCTTAATATTCCTCGTTTCTTCTTTAAATCTTACGTGGTTGAAGTCACAGGTAACTGTTGGTATTCTATAGAAATCCGTAAAAATTGCATACATAATTTATTTGATCCATGGTATCTTTCGGGCAATTTCAGATAACCACGTTTATAAAATTTGGAAACAAATTTCTTTAAAAGTGTTCATTTAAGCACTGCTTAAACTGAGAACTGCAACACATTTTCAGTAATAACTATCGTAACTAGGTTTTTTTTATACGGGTTATTTTAAAATGTTCGGAAAGTATTGCTCGTTCACATATAGTTTTTCTGAAAATTTCATGTTGGAAGAAATATTTTGAAAAGTATTTGAAAAAAATTGTTGAAGATTTAAGTAGCGTGTTCCCATATCTTTAGTGTAACGTTAAATACTTAATGTCTAAAGTGCAGTATGTTCCCTTAATTTTATCATTAGCTCGTTTTTAATTTTTGGTCATTTTAAAAATTTATTAAACCTGAAGTTAATTGCCAAATTTTTAAAATTTGTATTTTTTATGAAATGTATGAATAAACTTAAAAATGTGCAAAGTTATGTGCAATTTTTTTTCTTTAAAAGTGTAACTATCTTTGATATGTTTAAGAGATTAACTCGCATTATTTTCCCCTACATTTTTTATCCAGCTGTATGTTTTAAATTACTTTTTATTAAAGTATTTCTTCTATTTTAATTTCGTGTTGATTTTGATTACACAAGTCATACTTGAAAAACTAAAATGAAATAGTCTTGAAATTTTCTAATAATAAAACAATGAGGACATATATACATAGAATTTTTTTACTGTATATTTTGGCGTATAACACAAACTTTTGATATAAGAAAATTCAGCGGAATTTACTGGTGCGCGTTTTACGCCAGTTATAAAAATGAAATTTTTAAAATTAAGAACAAAATTGGTAAAGATAAGAACTAAGTTTTCTAATTTATTTACATTAACTTAAAAATTTATTAAACCTGAAGTTAATTGCCAAATTTTTAAAATTTGTATTTTTTATGAAATGTATGAATAAACTTATTTATATATATAAAAAATAAATCGCTAGCAGATTTGAAAAGTAATAGTTATTATAAGGATCAACAATCATTATTTTATTTGTAGCTATGTATCTCCTAGACGTTTCTCTGTATACGACAAACACGCCTAAAAATATAACAAATTGGAAATTGTACGTCAAACGTGAGAAATAAGGGGCATTCGTACTATAACTTGTTTTATAAATTAATGTTCAGATCTTGGTGCAATAACTATTGCACTATTATGCAAAAATGCATGAATACAAAATTTATGTTATGTGCAGATTTACATATTGTAGGTATTAATTTTAATTTATGAAATTAAGTTTCAATACATTTTTACAAACAATTAATTACAATTCTGTTACATTAAAATTATACTATGCTCAAATATCCAATACAAGACAGTGTAAAAAAAAGTCATCATTATTATTTCTGCGAAATAAATTATATCGTCTGTTATTATAATATGATTAAGTTCCGTAATAAAATAAGTACCTTTTAAGTTGGCAACATTTTATCTTTTATTTACATTTACTGAAAATTTCAATGGGAAGCTTAAGCTTAGTTTGAAATTTTTTGAACTTGAAATCCATATTTAGACTCCTTTTCTATTTAATATCTATTTCTCCTGAAACATCTATCCAAAAAACAGTCCGTATGTTACATGATTGTTATAATTAAACAATTTTAGTATACAAATTTGGTTTTTAAATTCATTAATATGGAAATAATATGACTCCATCTTAAATATGATCTAATAACCATGGCAAAACTTAGAATATTTACTTATCATGGGATATCATTGAATTAATTACCTACGATAGGTTTTAATAGAATGAAGAAAACTTTTATTAATATCTTTTTAAGTTTTGCTTAGGTTTTCATAAATTATGAAATGTCTCGCCAAAATTCTGCAAAGATTACATATATTAAATTTCAAACCATTCGGTTGGGCAGTTTTTGCGCTGTTATATGCGGATAGACGGATGAACCAGGCGACGACTATTGGTGCTACGTAGTTATATAACTTCAAACGCATATAAAAATGAAACATTTAAAATTAAGAAAAAAATGGTGATGATAAGGACTAATTTATACTAAGATTTATAATTTAATAAACTCGCTATTTATTAACAGAAAAAAATTGCTATCAGATTACCTGAAAAGTAATAGTTACCATAATGGTCAATAATCTTTATTTTATATGTAGCTATGTTTCTTCTAAACGTTTCTCTGAAAAGAAGGATATGATCATTATACCGCAAGTACGCCTAGAAATAGAAATATGATGCCTAAAAGTTTAAATTCGATTATACGTCAGAATAAACGGTAATTATATAAATCAATTATGAAAGTTTAGGATGTTTAGGTAAACAATGGCATGGAAATAGCTACGTTTCATAAAATACGAGTATGATTAACAAAATCAGAAAAAGATTAAAATAATAAGTTTTTCAATGAATAATATTTTAAGATATTCATTTATCGAATATGATATACCAATATACTATAAGAATCTCGCATCAGATATAGAGATTTATAGTTTCGTTTTGAGAATTTAGTAATTGACTGTGGATGTTTTTTTCCCCCCTAGAGTTCCAAGTATAGTAACTTTCGTAATAAAATAATCAAGGAAATCGTTTTTCGCGGAATTACTTTCAGGTTGTATTTCTTCGATGTAAAAATACTCAGAAAATATTTATCCTTAGGTTACTTCCCTCATGCTGTGTACGCTAAGAATTTCTTCGCGTCATCTAACATTTACTAAACACTCACATTACAAACTCATTAGTGAGAGTTTTATTCTACACCAAATATTAAATACGAGTACATCGCAAGAATATTCTTCGAAGAAATTCAAACATCTCTCCTGAAATAACGTTGTCATGCATAGGTATGTTCTTTTTACTTTCTATTACTATCTGAATAAGAACTTTAAATAAGAATGCCATACACTTTTGTATTTTAATTTTAGTGGCAAAATTTTGTCATAATCCTTCCTGATAATCCGAGTTTTAATAATCTTTTATTTTAGTGGAACTTATATGAATAAGCATCATGAAATGATGAAACAAAACTTAATTTGTGTACTTAATTGTTTCAGATATATAACAAATTTAAATATAAATTTTTGGCTTGGTCTTAAGATATGACTCCACCAAAAATAAAATAAACTTATATGGGGGAGGGTGGTTATGTTTTTAAAAAATATAAAAATCTATTTTTCCCCTTGACCTTAACAATCGTTTTCGCATTCAAAACAAAACAGTATGCCACTTACTAGTACTGTGATATCTGGGATAACGAAGATAATTCATTCCGGAATCATATTCGTTAGCCGAAAATATCGCTAACTCATATGTGGTTTCTGGTCCAAATAAAATATAATGTTATTGCTTTAGATTGGTGCTAGAGCCGAATCAATCGTTAGAGAAAGTACTCGTTAGCAGAGTTATTTTACTGTACTCTGGTTTCCTTTTCCATCCTGTTGTCTATTTTAATGAACAGTTAGGTACTGGGATATGTTGTTTTTCTCTTGTGTGAAGCCTAAGGATTATCGTTATTATTTATTTTTCTAATTAATATTTTACTTCATATTTTTTTTTCCGGTACTAAATTTTAGGACTCTTTCATTATAAAAACTTTAAAATATTGGAGATTTGCTTTGCAGCTAATTTTATAAATAGGTATCTTGTATATTCTCAGACAGAAATATTTTTAATTTCAAACGATTCTATTAGATGGCAGTTGAACAATATTACTATTATATTAGTCAAGATGATTTAATTAGCTTACATAGGTCTGCATCAAAATTCTGACTAATTAATAAAGAAAGAGCAATCATTTACGGTTCACATACATTTTGTTTGAGACTACCAGGATATATTACTACGGTTATCCGTAGACCTAAGATGTACTATTCAAGCGTTTTGGATTGGCAGCGTTAAAATGTATTACGTAAAAATTGTTTTCTTGAGGTTAAATGTTCTGTCTGTTCATTTTATTCTAAAAACATTAAAGACTGAAACATCAGTTTTTAAATATGCTGTTTAAAAATAATATGAAATAAATAATTAGTTCGTAAAATTAATAAAGAAAATCTTACAAATGCCTCTATAGTAAAACAACTCCAAAAAATGACTTTCTGACAAATACCATTCACAGACGACAATGTTTCTGGACTTGCGCAGCCGTGAAAAAAAAAATACTGTCCCTATTAACTCTGCTGCAAATCATCGTATAGAACCGTGACTGGTATCAACCATTTAGAAATAACGTCTACGCGTTAATGCTATATTTAAGCTAGATTTAGGAGGTTTTCTACATACATAAATCGTAACAAACTTCAAAATTTTCTATACTAACACCTACGTTTTGCATTCTGTACATATGATATCAAAATTATGTATCAGTACTGAAAATTTTAGTTACAATTTCAATATGCAGACGAGATCCGAAGCATAATTTAAATGTAACGTCAATTAGTAGACGTTTCTACAAATTGTTTGGTTCCAAACACGACGATTTGAGGCAGACTGTGTAGGGTTTTTTTTCATTAAAGTACGTTTTTCATAAAGTATACGAATTCATTTATAATATACTCCCAACACAGACCATAGACAAATTCAGTTGAAACCAAAAACGCATAATAAAGATGAAAACGTCATTTCGGCACTTGACGTAAATAGAAATTAATTATTCCGAATTCTTTTGTGTAGACCTATGGAGACTGTACAAAATTAGGCATATTAAATATTCTAAAATTTAATTATACTTATAAACGCTTAACACAATTTAAAACTCACTTCTTGCAATTACTACTGCAAATATATGGGAATGTTATTGTTTTATAAGGATTTATAACTTACTGCTTTATAACATCTTTATAGGGCTCTGTAAATGAATATTACATATCAGATGTCCTATTTTCTATTCGCAAAGACTAAATCAAATAATTAATGCTTAAATAAAATAATGTTTATCACGTTCTGTTATTTGGCACTCTAAATAAACAATAAATTCTACGAACACATTTTTACAATGGATATATCTTGTAGTAGATATATCAACAATACATATCAGTTTCGTAATGTTCGAAGGTAATGTTACATCAATACAATTTACTCCAAAAAATTATCGTCATAGGCTATAATGTATCTGAATTATTTTCAGAATCCCTAATAACGGACTGCAGACGCTGCAAACAAAATGTTTCATTACGAACATTATATAGTAGGCCTCCAGAACATATGTCAGTTACGTGTTAATACATGCATATTTACAACAGGTAGAGCAAGGCCATACAACAAACGAACCGAAAGCATAATTAATGTGTTAAAAAGGTGGTAAGTTTCTATATACTATCCATTTTGAAATGTCTTTTCAGTTTTCACAACTTACCTGTTCAGGAAAAATGAATTTTTTTCTCACTTTAGGTGTTTATATTACCGAGTTTATAGACGATATATACAAAAATGCCACCATGAGACGACGAATATGCTATGGCCCCTAATTGCATCATATTCAATCAATTTTTATTGTTTGAACACTTACGCACACGCAACATACATCGACACTTCTTGCCAGACCGCTACATTTTTCCATCCTATAAACAATAATATACATCGAAAATAAATAAGACTAATGTGAATATGAAATACAAATTCTTTTGCCATTGTCTTATGTTTGTTTGTTGGTAATGCATAACTGTTTGTTATCCATTATCATTGTTGTGATTTGGTTTAAATATAAACTTTTGTAAGAATTATGTGTTACATAGAATATATATATATAATACGAAAAATATTCTAAAAATATCACTGTCAAACTATAAATTCTGCAAATTAAGTTTACAAGGTTCCAAGTAATTAATATTATTTCGCTCTCCCACGTTAGCATCTTTGAAGATGAAATTTGGTTTCGTATATAAACACTATGAAAAATATAAACTAGACAAGTTTGGCATCTACATCATTTCAGATTCGAAAAGCTGTCATCGGCCTGTATCAAATATTTCTTTTTTTTTATTATATTTAAATTTGTAATTATAAACGTTTATAAAAGATTAGGGACATACACTATGTAAAGTTTCACTAAAGCAGAAGTAGGATGCATATATAAAGCTAAAATTTTTATGCCAGAAGACGTTTGATCTTACAATTTTATGGACCCACCTTCCTTTACTTATGGCTTAATCCTACGATTATGTTTTTGAAGATTCTTCTTTGAATGGCCATAAAGCAAATTTTAATCTACATTTGTTAAAATAGATAATTTATGACATAAACCAGGTATGGTTGATAACAAAATAGCAATATATGTAAAATTTAATTGAAGAACACTTTTAAAACATTGTATTTTATTATTCAAGTTAGGAAGTATATATGAGGCACACGTGAGCGAGAAGATTAAAAAAATCCTAAGAGGAAACAATATCAACACACTCTCCATTACAATGAGCTCAACTCTCCAAAGCAATGTTTATGAAATTTCAAATTTTACATAAAATTAACATTGATTTTTCAGTTGCTGACGATGAAGCCACTGATCTGTTTCTTGATTAAATAGAGCAAAAATTATCATCTATTACAAGCAACACAAATTAAATAATGTTCATTAAATTTATTTGATTTGAAAAAACGTTCGTGGTCAAAAACATTAATACAATTTTGCATTGTAATGTCGATTCTTTTAAATAATAACATTATTAGTAGTTTTCTGTATCATTATTTGGTATTAGCAGTTTTAATGTCTCAGCATAAATGGTGGCTTGGTTAAGGTAGATTATAAAATGTAGGTCAATGGGCTGTTACATTATGCTTCTATAATTATTTTTGTTCAATGTCTATTCAATTTCATTTAATTACCGAATATAGGATTATAGCTATATTTACATTTGCTCTTATTTTATGCCTTTATTTGACTATGAGAAATGAATTTTATATGGTTTCGTAACTTTATTTCACAACAGATCAAAAATTAGGTTAAAATTTGTATATTGCTTTTATAAAGCAATTTTAAATACATGCACTAATTAATCTTTTACTAAAAAAATTGGGGCTATAATTACTGTTGCAAGACGAAAATGTTTTCCTGCCTTTTTGCTAATGTGATAAAAAGAAATACATTTCTGTACATAGTACATAATTAAGAGAAAAATATTACAGCTGGGATTACAAAATGAAATGCACTTACCCTTTTATTGTACGAAAATATAAAAGTTTAAATATTTTTTTTATTTGGAATAAAGAGGTTTTGATTATTTGGGTCGAGAGATGCACTGATTTAATTTTGTAAGAATGAAAGGAATTTACACGTAAAAAAAAAGTTATTAGAGTTTTGCTTTACATGTCAGATAACAATAAAATTGGTACGTAACAGCACTCTGTGTAAGGTAAAGCCAGGAGAGATGACGTGGTCGGAGAGATTGCGCACATAGAGGTTCGGGAGGAAGGAGTAGAGTGAGAGCGCAGCGACTCCAGGTAGTTGTACAACAACAGTAGTGGAGTGTTTACTTGAAAGTGCACGTTGATTGCTTTCAGCGTTTAAGATAAAGTATTGCTATTTTGTTTTGTTTTCCCAAAGTAAGTGCTTGAATTTTCATAGCTATTCATCAGAATTTCTATACAATGTCAATAGTACAAAATATTTTAAACTTAAACGATTTCTCATAAGCTACTAATCTAGACTAACAATATGAACATCAACGGTTCGTTTTAGTAGCGGCCATGTTTATATAAAAGGCCACGCAATCTCTCCTACCGAAATTGTAGAGTTTGCGCATCAGGTACTTAGGAGAGATGGCGCAGTGTTTCCATTAGTTTCCATGCTAGGAGAGATTACGCAGCTTATTGGTAAATTTGCATAAAACAATGAAAAATGAAAATGGACTAATTTTAAGTTATAATGTGTTGTTAAGTTACATAATTTTATTTTGTAATCTTATCTGGACTTGCTTTTTCTGATTCTTTAATTTTTTTTCCTTTAATTAAAATTTTTTAATCGTTTTTTAAATTATTTCCTTTTTCTGATTCTTTAGGCATTAGGTTGAAAGATTCACTCCCAATACATTTAAATTTGTTCACAAAAACCTTACAACAATGTTATTTAAGTGTAATTATTATTGTTAACAATTTAATTGTAGTTATTATTAGTAACAATCTCTCCTACCCATGTGCGCAATCACACCAACACTGTAAGGAGAGATTGCGTAAAATAACTTTCTTGGTTTTATTACAACTGTTCTATTAAATTACAAGATAACAACAAAATAGCAATGGAAATGCATAAAAAACAAATGAAGTAAAAAATATTCATGGATAGTTTAGCAAAAAATTAATATTTAGATTTTTTATTGCTATTCTTTTGAATTGTGCGCAGACTATCCTAGCTTTACCTTATCAGTGAAGAATTTGTCTTAATTAAATTTTTATCATGAAAGTTTGAACATATCGTATTTCCTAGGCAGATTAATAGAGAAGCGGCATCATTACTTGTTTCATTTTAAATCACAATGTAGACAAAAATGATATATTTTTTTTCAAATAACCTGATAATAGATCTGTAGTTTATGTGGTAGACAGGAAGCACTTGCAAAGTGTAATATCAGTAATGGAAGATAAACAAATTGAATTAAGAACTTTGACTCAGTGTAAAAAATAGTAACTAAATACAAAACATAACTTTTTTTCCTGATTATAAACAATTGTTGGTATTTCCTAGTGTGGATACTGCACTGTAAAAAAATTTCATAAAATTTCAGTAGATGCACCGTAAATTAACGGTACTTGTACCGCTTTCACCCTTTACGGTATGAGTACCGTACCTCTAAGGTATATTAAGAGTAAAAAAAAACGTATACGTGCCATTTTGATTATAAACGGTATTTATACTGTAAAATTATTTTTTTCAGTAAAAAATCGCTATTTATACCGTAAAATAATTATTTTTCAGTAACAAAAAAGCTGGTAACCCCGCTTCGGTGTACGGCAACCCCTGAAGTGATGCTCTTGCTCTTGTTACGTAATGCGTGTAGGCCTTAGGAGAGGGGGGAGTGCAGCCGGTAGATATACTTTAAATATTTTACGGTACATATGCAATCCAGTTAAATTACGGTATATATACTGGTCACAAAGTTACCAGTATATATACCGTAATTGTTGACCAAAATTTTTTACAGTGTGGTTTACTTTGTTGGTATTATATTTCGCAACTTACGCTTAGGACATATTGCTTATCGACAAGGTACAATGTATATTAATGTCACCTAAATAGTTATGCCAGAATTTTCAATATTCAATAGAAATCTACCACTTCCAGCAGAATTAATAAGCTTGTTGGAAATTTAAAAAGTATTTTACTTTTTAATAATTTAAATTTCTGAAATATATTTGAACGTAATGAGCAATAACAAGCTTTAAAATCACTTTTTTATTTGGCATTCGTTTTGTTTTTCATACAAAGAAATACATACAAGATTTTACTTAATAAACATAACCTCATATGGCAGTAAACGTATAGAACGACGAACACGATACTCTGCAAAAATCAAAACAAAAAACAGACAAAAACGTAGTCTTGTTATATAAAAATAATTAGAAAAAAATGTGAGATAAACTGCTATAAAAATTTGTATAATACAATTAAAAGAAATTATTTTCACATTTCAGTCTAATACTTTTTTTTTATAAATAAATGTATAACTAAATTCATAGACCTGCCATTTTAACTAATTTTTGTCGATATGCTTGTGTGTGAAATACTTGTATAGTGGAACGTGTACTTGAAAATAGACATATTTGGTGGTAAATAATAAATTGACGTGTGAAATCGTATTTTTGTTGTTGTTGTCCACCAAAGTTAAAAAAAAAAAAAGAAAAAAAAACAGACAAGTTTGCATTAGTTGTTTGTGTAAATGAAATAAGAAATAGTTCGCCTTTAAAAATTATGGAATTTGATTCCTATAGTATTCACTAATGCTAATTATCGTAACATTTTCAGTACTCACCTAAGTTTTTTAATTGTATAATGTAATGAGTTAACCCTACTAAAAATAAGGGTCAAATCACGATAAATGGTCAGCCCTTAAACTGTAAAATTAATTAATTAATTCTCCAGGTGAAGACTTTGTGGTTCCAATCCCGGAATTTTTGCATAGTTGTAATGTTTTGTAATGTGTGCAAAATTTGAATGAATAATATAACGTACGAGAAAATAAAAATCGTAAAATAAATATAAAGAAAATAAAGATATTTCAAGGATTTTTTTCCCTGAAATGTAATTTTTTAACATATTATAAAATAGTTGAAAATGGTTTATGAATTCGGTTTGTCTGGCTGTTTGTCTGCCCGTGTTCCAACTCGTATAAATATACTCGAATTACCATGTAATTGATATATGTTTTTGAAGTTTACCGTGTAATGTTATTGAGAATGAAGTATGCAGCATTTATAGTTTATTTACAGAAGTTAACGCAAAAGAATTCAGTTACATTATGGTCTATGACAAAAAATCGGCTGCAGTGTAGTTTAATGATGTTACACTATTGCAAACACATTGAAATTGCTTTATACATCACTGAGGTTCACTATGAGATGCTTGCTATAGAAAATGGTAGCCATTGGATTCACACCAACTAATTCGTTTACAGTCATTGACTATTACAGTCTATGAGCAACAATTGCTGGAGGTGCGTTTTCAATTGTGATATGCGTTTTTACATTTAACTATTTTTTTAAATATTACTCCGTGTGTATTTTACAGATTATATACAAGGCTGAACAAAATAATTCAGAACAAATTGCTTATTTGCAGAAATTGCTGAAGGGGTATTTTCAATTGTGTTATTCGTTTTCTAACTGAACTAACTGTAGTACATATGCAAATTTAAAGATCATATACAGTGCTATACAAAATAATTCGGATATTATTATGATTATAGATAGTAATTGCTGAAACTATGTTTTCAAATGTGTTATACTTTTCCAAATTGTTTACTTAGACATTATTTTACGCCTTATTAATCCGTGAAGTTTCTTACAGTATTCCGAAAGGTTGGAAAGTATTTACTAATATATGCTTGACGCATGATTTGTCTTTCTTGATTTTAAACGTATTTACTCTCCAGTCTCTCCTAAATTTTATCAGTTTCATGTATTTTATTATTGTTAAAAAAATATTTTTTCTTGTACATTCTCTCATTTACGTTAAAAATATATTATTTATAAAACTTGCAACAAACAGAAATATTGTCTCTACGAAATTTTTCAGTCGCAAATCCGAACGAATGTCGTTATATAGATATGTTATACATAATATACACGAGGTTAATATGCAGATCATTATGAAGTTTACAGAATTTTTCAGAACAAAAGTTTGTGTTATAACGGAACTATATAATTTAAAAAACGAGTACGATTGAACCAAAAGTAAGCATGCTAAGAAAGTTATTTAATGAAGGATATGCATTTACCAAACACGTGATTTCAATATAATAATAACATTCATAAAAATAATTTTGAAATATATATTTTAGATTTATATATAGTAATAATACACTAACATATAGTAATCGACGGTCGAAATTGTTTCTACTAAAACTCTACGCTTAGTAATGTATGTAATACAACAATTAAAAAAAATCTACTTCTCTGTATTATACATCCATATTTATGTTCTGAGTAAAGATGCATAGAAATAGTTATCTTAAGCCAAGCCAACATTCATCTCTTATTTTACTTTTCGTATGGATGTGTATGATTGGTTATTTTTTCGCATCATATAATATTTTTTGAATGGTATGCTCATTATGTTGGAGTGAAAAAAACAAAAGTTGGAATTTTTATTTCGGATAGCAGCCAAAAGTTGCCTTTTAATACCTATAATATACGTGCAAAATTTTATGAATTTTGAAAAACTCCTTCAGGGCTCTACCAGGACCTTTATATTTTCATTGTTTCACGCAATAGGTTTTTAGCATAAATTGTACACTTACAGTGTTCATTGGTAATGTGTTTGACATTTTTTATTTAAAATGTTTAGTGTAACTTCCTTCATCATTTCTAAACCTTAAATATTTATTTAAAAATTTTTTAAAGGTGTTATTGAGTTTTACAAATTAGTTTTTGAATTTTTAGCGCAAAAATAAATTCGAGTGAAAGCAAACCAAAGTTTACCATTAATAGAAGTGCAGTGGAATCTCTGATATTTCCTGCGCCTTCAAAACTAAATGAAGTTGTTTTGCGAACAATAGCAGACATTATAAAATTTTACTTATATATAAGACAAGAATTAAATCAGAGTAGGAATGGTAAAGATCCATCAAAGTCATAGGTAATTCAAATCCTTTTCAAAGACATTTTGAAGAAAGCATCAATTCTTATAGTTTCCCAGAGGAGTATTGATCAAATGATAGACAACGATTTTTCCGAGTCGCCAAATCCAAAAGAAATGATAATTACATGAAGAAGGTTCAGTTTTTGAAATCTGAAGCTGTAATTAATCTTCTAGATATTTTGGAGTGCAAATACAAGCCAATTTCTAAATGTACTTGTGAAAAATCCAAGAAGGTGCCTCCAAGAGAACATGAATTTCTTCTTGACCAAAGGTCAACAAGAAAGAGGGTTATTGGCACGCTTAATAAAGCCGAGACTTACTAAATTGAGACAAAGAGAAGACAGAAAAACAAGGGATTCGATGAGGGCTGAAAAGTCAAGTTTAAAGTCTGCAGTTAATCACCTTCAGTACAATTGTTATGTATTTTGACAGTTGTAATGAAGAAATAAGTAGTATCTCTTCACCAGGATGTGAAGTATTAATATCCGTATCACAAGCATCTACTTATAAAGAGGAGTCACAAAGACAAATGAGAACACATTTTCTTACGGTTTCAAAAGTCTCAGATCAGTATGGGATTTCTGATAGATGCGTGGCAGCAATAGCTTCTGCAACTCTACAAGATATTGGCATTATAACAGAAAACGATTCATCACATATAATTGACAGAAGCAAAGTACGCAGAAAACGAAATAAAACTAGAGATTGTGCTAAAAAAGATGGTCTCAAAGCATTAGAAGCGGGAATCGAAAGTATATATTTTGATGGAAGAAAACATAAAATACTACATCAAGAGAAAATTAGAGATAGATTACATTGAATAACTATTACTGAAGAACATGTATCTCTCGTTTAAGAGCCAAATTCACTATATCAGGGAAACATTACAGCATCTCCTCAATCCGGAAAGCATATCGCCGAAAGCACTTTAAAATAATTGCATTGAAAACATCTTAAACCTTGATAAACTTATGACTGTAGGTTGTGACGGAACAGCTGTAAACTCTGTGAGAAAGAATGATGATATTACATTTTTTTAAACAAAGATTGACAAAAGATTGAAAGTTTGATTTTGAAAGATGCGTGAAATTTGTTACAGAAGCATCATTGGCAGTTGTAGGAGTAGACGCAAGGGACGGATATATACGAACAAAAATCAAATCACGAAACATAATGCTTAGTTATGATACCAAAGGCCAAAATAAATTAGAGTGAAATATCAGATCCTTTAACAGTATATCGTATATATTCCTTTTATTGTATTCTTATATATTCATAAAACTGTCTTTCCTATACATTCAGATAACTATATTTCATGTATATTCAAAACATAAAAGTGAACTGTATATCTAATTATTTTACTTTTTCTTTATATTTGCGAACAATTAATATTTTAGGGTGACCTTTACCTTCAAGGTGTTAAAACATGACGAAACTTGGATTAATCACAAGTAATACTTTAATCAGTCATGTTTCAAGGGTTATTTTACTAAAATCGGAGATATTCTGTAAAAAAAAAAAAAAAATTCTATACTTTGCCCTACAAAGTGCATATCTTGGATTTCCACATATAAAGGGCATAATTATTAAGAGCTGGTAGATCCCTAAAGATGAATTCTAAATTAAATGAAAATTTAACATAATATTCAGTGTGACAATAGACAAATTTTGAGACCTATCCGAAGAAAAAAATCCAAAAAGAAAATTTCATGATTATTTACACTCTTTTGGTTTTTCACGAATAAATGGCATAATCATTAAGAGGTGATAGAACCCTAAAGATGAATTCCAAATGAAATGAAAATTTAACCTAATATTCAGTGTGCGGAAAGGCAAATTTTGAAACTTATCCGAAGAAAAAATTCTAAAAGAATTTTTTCATCATCAATTTCACTCCACCCTAATGCTCATATTACGAACTTATTACTGATAGTTTGATTCAACATATAATTTATAAATCTATCCTAAAAGTATTTATTACCAATGAAATTTGAGCATATTATGTCCTCTAAGTTTTGGTATGTCCTCTACAATGCTAAAAAGTTGAAGAAAACTGGCCAGTCATTCCCCTCGACCGCTTTTGTAGAAAATGTTTCCATAACCGTAATTTACCACTATTCTGATCATAATATGAGAAAACATATGGTTAAATGGCATTGAATTGGGGTTGTGTAACCGTTTTTCTAAAAAACGGTCGAATGGCAAAATTTACTGCTAATTGTTAAAAGTGTACTTTTGTTTTTTAATTACTTCTGGATAAAATCTGTTAAATTCATATATCATACACTCCCTTTTTTCTTATATTTTTTCACCGGAAAAACATTATCGAAATCGTACTTGAGAATTCAAATGCCATAAACTATGATTCATTATACTATAATAATTTTTTTAAATACTTCTTTTGTAAATGTGAGGGGAATGTTATGCCCATATTGATTGATTTTTAAGACATTTTCTCGATTTTTTTGTTTGTTTAAATAATACACTTCGAGAAAATGGTTTTTACCATTGAATTTATTGCAATTGAATATTGTTATATGAATATTGGTGTGTGAATATTGTCATATGAAAATCGTGATATATTAATCGATCCAAACTCTTCCAAAATTCGTCTTGCAGACCGTGCATAGTAAATCTGTTTAAGTGATTGTGTTCTTAATAATCATTCCAAACAATAAAATAGCATGGCATATTAAAATATATTATGTTATCTGGAAATTAAACGTAAAATTGGTCAGCAAAATGTCATAAAATAGTGGCTGTTGTTTGAGGCTAATTGTTGGCACTAAATTTTCATTTTGATATCTGGGTAAAAAATCGAAATTTTAAATATTTTTATATTTTAAAGTTTTGTCTACCAAATAAAAAAGTTTAGTTTAATTTGCATAAAAAAAAACTGTCGATATTTTAACGATTTAAAACGGGACTACCAACACCGTTTCAAAAAATATTGTATCAAGAAAAACGCGTTTAAAGTTTTTGATCAGCCCTTCAGTCAGCTTTCACACTGACCGTTAAGATTTTTGTGGCGACTTAAATACTAGGTGGAGCAAAAACGATTTTGAATACATAATCTACACTGTTTAAAGCTTTAAAAATGCAAAACAAATTAATTTCTTGAATTTTTTTAGAAAGGACCTATCCTCAATAAAAAATATATCATTCGTCAAAATGATGAGGTTCAACGGTTTTAGTAATAAGTGATATATATAAAACAAATTCCGTGAGAGCCATGTTCATCAAATTCTATACTTGTCATATTTTGATAAAATACGTGAGGTAATTTTTTCAATTAAATGCATAAGATAAACATCGTGTACAGTTTCGCTTTCTAAAATGTAACTTAATTATTTTTAAGTGTGTTAACTCTTTCCAATCTCCCCACATTTATTACAGACTTGATATTTCATGTTATCGTTTGTTAAAATTTATATTTTATAACAGTTTCGCATTTAATTTGATAATATAAGACATAGGATAAACTAACTAGCGAAAACGATCTCTATGAAATTTTCCTAATTGTAAAGCAAAAGAGCAAACCTATAAAAATATAATTTTTTAATTATATGAATCACAAAATTAAAAAATATAGGTTCAATAAGAAAGTAAATGTTATAATAAGGCTACATTTTATAATATACAATTAAAAATGAACAAAATAATATTAACCGTATTTAATAAGTTACACAATGAAGTGTGTTTTGAGGTATACATTTATTAAATATATGATATCAATATAATATTATATTTTGGAAAACTAGATTTTTCTTTTCTACAATTATATTAATTCAATGTGAAAAACGGAGTTTTCATAGCACTTGAAGTTTACTAACTCTGGTAATAAAATATTCAATGGAATCGTTTCGCCTGAAGTAGTGTTAGGTTTATTTTCTTCGAAGTAAAAACACTCAGAAAATATTTATCTTCTTCGAAGTAAAAACACTCAGGAAATGTTTATCTTACGAAAACAGTCATCTTTTAGGTTATTTGTTTGATGTTTGTGTACGATGATAATTTTTACGCTTCAACTGATACTTACTGAACATTATACCCAGATTACGAACTCATTAGTGATAGTTCTGCATAAGATATTAAATATATCAATTTATAATACGACCAAAATTTTAACTCTTAGCATATATGGACTGTGTTGTGTATCAGTGTAATTTCGTGCCTTTTTCTTTCTATTAATATCTAAATAGGAATCGTAAATGAATAGGTTAATTACTTGTATGTTCTTACTTCCTTCACTGAAGCCACAAAAAGAAATTTTTTATTGAAAATAGCAATTTACTAATCTTTAATTAGATATATTAGAGTATATTTTGATTTCAACATGTTTAATTATTTTTTTATATATCAATGTTAGTTCAATTCTTAAATACATGTTTTTAGCGATGAAGAAGCTATTGTTTTAGTTTTCCAAATGAAGAATCATTGTTATAAATAACTGTAAGACAAATCTAATATGAAAGATTCCTAAATTGTAATATATATATCAATTCTGCTTTATTTATTTTATGATTATTGAAGAATTTTGTACTGTAAGATTTCTTATTATCTGTTGAATGATAATTATTAGTTTCATTTATTAAAAATTATTTGTACATTGTTTGTTTAAAATATATCAATCGTATGTATCGTATATTTTTAATATGTATATATTTTAAATATGTTGCATGCATTTTTTGTTGCTGTATGTGTCTATGTATTTATGTTGAATGTAAAACAGTAGTAATCAAGAGTTAATTTAGCCGTAGAAGTAACTTAAACAACTTGTAGGGAATCTTTTCAGTGCTAATTACGCAATGTTACGTAATGTTTCCAATTTCAAAACTCTTTGAATACATCAGTGAGTGCAATTACAGCCCAATAATCTGTTATACGATTTCACAATGCTGAAGGGAATTCTTCCTTTCCTATTTCTCCTCCTTCATCCTTACGATTGACAAAAAATCAACGTAATTGTACATTTAATTTTACATATCTCTGCAGAAAATATAGATATAAAAAATTATTTTTTGTACAAATTATTAAGAAGTATGTATATTGTATATACAGGGTGTTTCACAAAGGACCCCTAACTTTAAAAATCAATAACCCGGAAACGGTGATAGATAGAAACATGAAACCAGTGGTATGTTTATTAAAAAAATCATAAGACTCTTATACATAAATCTCAAAATTTAGTTAAAAATAGCACCGATAGATGGCGCTGAGAGCGTTAAGAATCCTTCTAAAGAGAGTTCAGAAGCATAGAAAGACTAGCTGTCGAAGATTTCGCCATTCAAATCTGACCGCTATTAGCGTATATTGAAAATAATTCCGAAAGTGATGTATACCGTGGTGGAACGTGTGTTTATTGTGTTGGTGTACCACCGATTAAATCAGAGTCCTGCTGCCACAAGGAGGAGTTTTCAAACGTCATTTTAAGTCGCAAAAGGCCCAGATGAGAAAAAAAATCGTGAGCTTTTCAAAAAAGTTCAACAGACAGGCAACGTGTCCGATGCGAATTATTTTCACTATACGCTAATAGTGGTCAGATTTCAATGGCGAAATCTACGACGGCTAATCTTTCTATGCTTCTGAACTCTCATTAGAAGGATTCTCAACGCTCTATCGGTGCTTTAAACTAAATTTTGAGATTTGTGTATAAGATTCTTACAATTTTTTTAATAAACATACCACTGGTTTCAGGCTTCTATCTACAGGGTGTCCCAAAAAGGAGTACCTATTTTTAAAAATGAATAAGAAACAAACGAATAGAGTTATTAAAAAAATTCTTGCAGGAAACGGATGTGTGAAGTCTGGAATTTTGTTTAGAACACTTTATTATGGTAGTTCAAAATCTGACCGACAGATGGCGCTAAAGCACATTTTGGTGGCTATATGAGCAAACGGAGCATGCGTGAAGACCAGACAGAAGCAGACGTGGTCAGTGAAAGTTCATTCTAAGACTCCGGCATGTTATTGTGATGAATTGAGGTCATATTGAAAATATTGTCATTTAATTTTCAACTATTGCTGATGAATGCAGTAGCCGCAGCGCCATCTGTCGGTAAGAATTTTAACTAACATAATAAAGTACTCTAAACAAAATTCCAGACTTCACACAACCGTTTCCTGCAAGAATTTATTCAATAACTCTATTCGTTTGTTTCTTATTCATTTTTAAAAATAGGTACTTCTTTTTGGGACACCCTGTATCACCGTTTCCGGGTTATTGATTTGTAAAGTTAGGGGTCCTTTGTGAAACACCCTGTATATGCATTTTTATAGCGATGGATTAATAAGGTATTTATGTTTTATATTTTTTATGTTTCTTTATGGTACTAGTTTATTGGAAAAATTATTTTATTTCTATTAGCACCGATGTGCAGAGTATTAAGGTGAAACTTACAAAAGTCCTTCCGGCCTGTACCGGGAGGAAAAGGTAGCTTTCCTATATCTTCGTTTTAAAATTTTAGCTAATGTTACACGAAAACAGCAAGTTAAAATGTAAAGAAAACGTTTAAAAAAGATTCGTTAATACTGAATTTGAATAAGAAATTCGCCAAATTATTGAGCAATAGCCAAAGTGGCTTCATTTATGAAGAGTTATTTTGGTCGCCAAATTTGGCGATATTTCGTCAAATGTCGCCAAGTTTGGCGAGAATTTGGCGCTAACGGATATGAATATATAGTTTTATGCGTATGATTGGGAAAATGATTACGACAATGAAAATTTTTGTAATGTGCTGTCTTGTTTCAAAATGTCAGCCACCCTAGAATTTCAAACTGCTCTATCTCAGCCATTTTTTAAGATAGAGGTAAAACAAAAAATGCTCTGGAATCCTCGTATCAAGGCCTAACACGTAATTAAAATAAATTTGAATTTTTAATTTTTTTGTATATTTATTTTAGTTTTAAATTTTTAAATGGCCGCCATCTTGAAACAAAATGGCGGACCAAGCTGGCCAACGAACTCGGTCGAGACATTGGTGAGCTTAATACACACAATTAGTTTCATCAAAATTGAACGGAGAGTGGTTATGGGGTCTGGGGGTCATGATCGGTGAAAATATATTGAAATTTTCCGGAACTGCTTTCCTCCGAACGGCTGCAATAGGTAGCTTTATACTTTTTTGTATTGAAAGCTACCTAATAGGGTTGAAAGTTTTACAGCCCTGAATTTGCAAAAGAAGGATGAAAGGTACTCAGTATTGGTAGCTAAAGCTTATCTAAATCAGAGATACTTGGACAAGCTGTAGGAGGCCTCACCATTCAGAATCGTAGGACGTGTAGGTATTATCAATGAGTGAAAGGAGATTTTTCTCGCGCCCCAATTGAAGTAGTAAAAATGAAGTTAAGCACGTATATAGCATCAATCTAAAAAAATTCACTTGCAGAATGAACATCATATTGAGTCTATCTCTTTAACTATGACTCCGTGAATATCACTTTGAAAAAATCTCTTTGAGATCATTACTATGAGATTATTTGTGTCCATATTCTTAAGACAGAAATTCGATGTTGACGCATGGATCGACGTGCATTGTTGAGTTTTCTGTTTAATGAATAACTAATATTTGTCAATATTAAAATGTTTAGAAATGGTAAGGTAATCGTGGCATGAACGGTGCAGATAATAAAATCACCACGGTTCTAATAAGCACCACAGAAAGATCCATTCCAGGAAAGTCTAACCGATCCTTCACGGAGATGGCGAGATCTACTGGTGATAGTGTTGATGTGCCCTTAAAAATTCCAAAGTACATTAATTGTGCAAAATTGAAGTGGAATTTATTTAATGAATATTGTAAACAATGTTACGAATATTCGGAGTTTTAAGGGTCTCAAAGTTGTTATTTTCAGTTATTAGCGTTTTAATTAACTTAGATCATAAATGGATTTAAAAGTTTACTTAATTATATTAATTTCAAATTATATATAATTAACAATTAACTTTAAGACGTTGACCGCCCAGCCTGAAATTGGTCACTTTTTTTAAACTACTCAAATATCCCTTATGGTTTGGTTTTTCACGATCAGTAACTTTTGCCTGTGAGCTGTACCCGGTTACCGCAATCTTGTGCCATAGTAATCTACAATGAGACCGTTTGGTCTCACGGTGCGCAGAATGGAAGAAAAGCATGGAACGATATGAATTCGTGGGCATGAGACCATACGGTCTGATTGGGTGGTCAACGTGTTAAGATAAGATGATCAAATTAATTAACGGTTTTAATAATGCCCATTTTAACACTGTCTGGTCTATCCAAACCGAAATCATTTTGTTAATTATGATTGTGTATTCTGTGTTATATAAATTAAGTTTTGTTAATCATTCATTTAAATTGGATCTCTTACTTTTCTTTGCATCAGGTGTTAATTTATTCTATCTAATGGACTATTTTACTGCTTAGGATATTTTTAGTATTAAATCATGTAAGGAAACGTTTAATTATTAACCCTCATAATTTAAAATGTCTTCAAGATCATTGAATGCTTTGTTTTCTTAAGTTTTAATGATGAAGTTAACTGGTATTTAAACTAGCTTTATAAGTTCGAACCGGAGGAATACGATTACACTAAGTATGCAGTGTTTAATGTATAACAGATATCTGGGTAGGATACTAATTTTTGTAGCTGAATTTTATGGTGTGTCTAGTTTTTTCCAGAGCACGATTTATGGGAATTACATGTAAGTTCAAGTATTTATTTTCTTTATGAAATACCTTTCATGTTAATTGTTGCTTTTTATTAATTTATTTATAGCAATAGTATTATTCAATGAATTTTGAGAAGTCCGTGCTTTTTTTTCTGACGTCAAAATTGCGTGCTCCTGTCTTTTCAATTTAGAGGTTTTGTTCACACTTGTTCTTCTTATTTTTTTTTCGCAATCGGATGTGTCACTGTAAGAATAACTTGAACGTAAAAAAATTTATGATGAGTATTCACTGTAATATTCAGATTCTAATTTGGTTTTAATTGACTTACTGATATTGACTCTTACTTCATACTGATATAGACTTTGACTTCAATACAAACTTTGATCCTAAAGAAACCCAAAATGTGTCAAAGAAACCCACCGTGGAAATTGGAGATCTTAAACCAGATATCTACACCATTCTCGAAGTCGTTTCCAATGAAACGATATAAAAAGAAACACTCAAACAATTTTATTGTTACTGAAACGATAGCAAATGAAAAAAAATGCAAGTAAACAATTTTCGTCCAATCTTACAATGATCAAAAAATGATTGTTTCCCGTTGTCGATGATGTGATGGAAACGGACATATTGTTATTGTAGAACTTGTTAAAGTGTTTAGGGAACAGTATATAATTCTTTTAATTCTTCAAAATAAATATTTCAGCGGGACTGAAGATCAACGCATGCACTACATTGATTTATGTAACCTTAGTAATCAGAATTTGTACAAATGGTGATTTCTCTTTTTTTGTATTATTGTGACAATAAGTATTGTGTGTCTTGAGTATATGTGTATTTTTATATCAACCTGTGTACGGTTTTTGAACCTCATAATATTCTAATTTTAACCAAGCATTAATTTTTTACACGTGACTCACGTAACCTTAATCAATAGAGTAACTTTAATCATTCAATTTTACTTATCTATCATTGTTTATACAGATTTTTAAAAAAATCATACGTATATGTACAATAGAATGGTGGTCTCAAATTTTGGAAAGTTCAATTAAACTTTAATGATTTTCAAGTGATAGATATTTGAGTTTTGAAGGTGGCTCAAGAAACCCATGCTGATGGTATGTATGCGTGTTGTAATATGTGTGAAAGTATGTCACATCTTTGCATGTAACACGCATACATATGTGGTAGAAAATGTACAAGGTACTAAGATAATTTAAAAATAACTGTGCATCTATAATATTAGCTACCTTGACGCATCATCAGTAACATCTTCAGAAAAGCAATATCTAGGTATTTTTTATTTAATTAAATTTTAATTGAGAAAGAAGAGTCAACGTGGGATTCTGAATTGCAGAACATAGCTCGCTGTACAGAACATAGTTGAAAACCATGTTTTAATTGAACACACTAATAGATTTTTTTTACATTAAATATATTTTTTAGATCGCCCACTAACTAAACTAAAATGTATTTTTATATGGTAAATATCAATTATGTATTCAAATAAAGTTTTGAGATTTATTAAAAGTGACACGTTAAAGAAATTGCCAAAGTTATCACTATTTATAGCATTATACATATGTGGTAGAAAATGTAAAAAGTACTGGGATAATTTAAAAATAACTGTACATCTACAATAGTAGCTACCTTGGCTTCTCAGTAACATCTCGAGAAAAGCAGTATCTTGGTAGGGTTTTTTTTTCATCAACTTTTAATTTAGACAGAGGAGCCAACATGAGATTACAAAGTATAGAACATAACTCGCTGTACATAACATAGTTGAAAATCATGTTTTAATTGAACATACTAATAGATTTTTTTTACATTAAATATATTTTTATATTGTCCACTAAAATGTATTTTTATATGGTGAATATCAATTATGTATTCAAGTAAAGTTTTGAGATTTATTAAAAGCGGCACTTTAAAGAAAATCCAAAGTTAGCACAATTTATAGCATTTTACATATGTGGTAGAAAATGTACAAAGTACTGGGGTAATTTAAAAGTAACTGTGCCTCTATAATATTAGACTTTGACGCCTTAGTAACATCTCTAGAAAAGCAGTATTTTTGTAGTTTTTATTTAATTCAATTTTAATTGAACCAAATCTGGGTTTAAGGATTACAGAACATAACTCCCTGCACAGAACATAGTTGAAAACCATGTTTTAATTGAACACGCTAATACATATTTTTTTACATTAAATATATTTTTTTGCCCACTAACAAAACCAAAAAGTATTTTTATATGGTAAATATCAGTTATGTATTAAAATAAAATTTTGAAGATTATTAAAAGTGGAACTTTAAAGAAATTGCGAAATATATTACTAATTATAGCAATTTTTTTATTCTGATTATTTAAATGTTTTAGCACGTAGTTCCATGAGATATCTGTTATTTAGTTATCTGTCGCTCAAAACATGAAAACTATTATTTACTATTCAGACATTTATGTTCTTGATAAACTTTTAGGCAGGGCTTGCAGCATTCCTAAATTTTTGTACCTATGCTACCACTATTATAAAACAGCAAAATTTGTAGCATATTTGTATAACTGATGTTATAGGATTCTACAGTATATCGATCGATATATATCGATTTGCATACAACCTATATAAAAAATGAAGAATTATTAGAACTACCATCGATTCTTAAGAAAAACTATTATTCGTAGAGATCTATGTACTACATCCCTTAAAACAGAAATTATCACCTTACCAAAAATATTTATAATATTTCAAATGAAATTATTGTTGAGTTACCAGACTACGAGGTCTCCGACTCCTCTGGCCCTAAACGTCCCAGATATGACTGTTCAGAATGAAACCAGAGTTGCTTCTCTCTCTTTAAATTTAACCTTTATTTTTGTCTTTGTCCGAAATTTTACTATATTACTATATTAGTATATAATTTTACTTTAAAAAATCTTTATAGCCTGTCACCTTTTATAACATTAAATATCATCATCATCGTCAACCATTTTCAATCCACTATTGGATGTAGGTCTCCCCCAAATTTTTCCATCGTTTCCTGTCTAGTGCTTTAGTCAACCAATTAACACAGGCAAATTTTCTGATTTTGTCACTTCATCTTACTTGTGGTCGTCTTCTTGGTCATTTTACATCTCTGGGATACCCTTGTAGGGTGTTTGTGCTCCATCTATTGTCTTGTCTTCTTGCAATGTGCCCAGCCCATTTCCATTTTAGCCGTTTAATACTCTCAATAATGTCAAAAACTTTCGTCTGACTTTTTAACAAGGTTATTCCCTTTCTGTCTCTTATAGTTATGCCTAGCGCACATTTTTCCATACTTCGCTAAGTTGTTTGTAATCTTAGTACCATCCGTTTTGTTAGCGTCCATGTTTCTGCTCCATAAGTTAGTGCAGGCAAAACACATTGTTAAAAACCTTTCTTTCAAACAAAGAGGCACGTTACTCTTCAGAATAATACGAGCAGGGAAGACCGAGCTTTGCTCGATCAAAATTAGCTTTGAGTTCAAATATCATGACCCATGACCGAAATGACCCATTAATCAAATTTTCTCGAACATGTGGTTAAGTTCAATTGTCTTCTCGTGCCCGAAACCCGTAGGATATAAAATTTAGTCAAAATAGTCTGAGCTGTTTTTTAGATAAAATTAGATTGACCCAAAAATGACCCACTAATCGGATTTTTTCGAGCATCTGACCTAGCTCAATGAATATCTCGTGCCCCAAAACTGTAGAAGACAAAATTTAGTTCAAATCGTTTGGGCCGTTTTTAAGATAAAAATAGCTTGACCCATAATGACCCATGACCAAAATGACCCACTAGTCAAAATTTCTTGAACATGTGACCTTACTCAATAGTCTTCTCATTCCCTAAAACTGTAGGATACTAAATTTAGTTCAAATCCTCTGACCCGTTTTTAAGATAAAAATAGCTTGACCCAGAATGACCCATGACCAAAATGATCCACTAATCGAATTTTCTGGAACATGTGACCTAGCCCAACAGTCTTCTCGTGCCCAAAAAACATGAGATGCAAAATTTAGTCTAAATAGTCTGAGCCATTTTTAGATAAAATTAGCTTGACCCACAGTGACCCAAAAATGACCCACTAATCAAATTTTCTCGGATATGTAACCTATTCCAATGAGTTTCTCGTGCCCGAAACTCGTCGGATACAAAATTCAATCAAAATTGTTAGAGACGTTTTTAGATAAAATTAACTTGACCCGCGTTGATCCAAAAATGACACACTAATAGAAAGTTCTCGAACATGTGACCCCAGGAAAAGTCTTCTCGATCTTGACCCATGGTCACCCAAAATGACCCGCTAATAGATTTTTCTCGAACATGTGATCAAGCCCAATGGTTTTCGGGTGCCCCAAAACGGTAGGATATAAATTATCGTCAAAATCGTTCGAGCCGTTTTTAAGATAAAATTTGCATGTATATACAGGGTTTATCTGAAAAAAGTGGACAAGACTCTACGGGGTAATAGAACGCAGCTAACAGACGCACATTTGCGAAGACAACAGGTATTTCCCGAATATCCCCGGCAACAACGGGAATCCAGCGACTACATCCATATCGGTTTCAATGGGGCACTCGTATATTAGGCTTTTCATATGGCCCCACGGGAAAAAGTCCAAACACGAGAGATCCGGCGATCTTGGTGGCCACGCTATGGGATCAATTCGACCAATCCATCGCCCTGGGAATGTTGCATCTAAAGTGTTAGGCGCATACAAGGCAAAGTGTGCACCGCCGTGTTGAAACCACATTCTCGACCTGATGGTTGTTGGAATCGGACGCAGCAGCTCCGGCAACACATCTCGTAGCAATGTCTCATACCTTTTACAATGCCACCTAGAAGCTCGCCCGGCCATACATTCTATGACAAATATGCTTTTATAGCTGCATTTTAACACTCCGTAAAGTTTGCCCACTTTTTCAGACACACCCTGTATTTATGTATGTATATATATATATATATATATATAACCAGACACAAGATTTGCTCGTATTATAATATATGATTGTTCTTCCCAAAAGTACTTCATACCTTCATACCTTCTTCTATTGATTTCATTCATGATACTGTTGTCCGATGATATTTCCTGTCCAAGTTAAACATAACTTTGCACTTCTTTAATATCAGTGTTGTTGTAGACGATGTTATTTTTTTATGCAAATGAATTGAACATCACCTTAGTCTTTTCCAAATTTATTTTTAATCCCTCTTTAATGCTAGCAATTTTATTAAAATCAATATATTTTATTATAATCAATGAAAAGTGCCTTTTTATGGAAATAGGGCTAGTCTTCGGTTGCAATTGATATTTTCTAGCTTAAGAACTCGTGGAATATTTTATTATTTTTGTCATTTTGTACCGAAAATTAATCTTAAATAATTATTTATTCTGTTAAGTTTTCTTCTTTATAGTTTTCTTATGTTTAAATTTATTTTCTTTTAAGTTATTCATTTTCAAACAGTTTTATTTTAAACTTAATTTTTCAAAGGCTACCGTACGTCTCCCGCACGTTGCTAAATTGAACCGCAACCAGGAAGTCTCTTAAGATGCCTACGAAGTTCCATTTAATGGAACAAAGCTTTTTCTTTAAAATAGTGCTAACAAAGTTAGAAAATATAGACACGCTGCGAGCCCTGAGTTAGGTACCTGTATATGATACACCAGAAATGTTACGCGTAGTTCACGCACTTATTATTTATATTTATGATTTCTTATTTTATTTTAACTTTTTTTGCGGTAAGACTTTCACAGCGTATTTTGATTACAAAAACTGAAGTAGAAATGTAGCACCTATTTTAGTTCACAGGCTATCAAAGACTGAAAGCTAATGTGCCCACAGGTTATCTATGTACGTACGCATGTATGTACGTAACGCGATAACTCTTGATAGAAATATCCGATTTGCTTCAAATTTTGTATATAGGTTTATTCTGATAAGGCACTTCCCTCATTAGATTAGGGGGTTCATTGGTTAAGTATAGAAGAGAGAACGGGGAGCTAATCCCCCCTTAATTTAGATAACTCGGTTTTTCTTTCAGAATTATCCGATTTGATTCAAATTTTGTATATAGGTTTATTGGCATAAGGCGCTTCTCTGATTAGTTTTGGGGGTTCATTGGTTAAGTATAAAGGGGGGAACGGGGTCTAATACCCCCTTAATTTATTGTCGATTTGTTTATTTTTCGAGGTCATTATTCTTTGAAATAAGAGTATAATGTACATTTAGTGTTATTAATTATAATATACAATTAGTATAATTAACATCACCTGTGAGCTCAATGCCATCAGTTTAACTGGGTACTTTTCTTTTTATTTATCTATTTATTAACACTTTCAGCATTGTTGAAAAGTGTTAATCCATTCGGTTTATCTGTTTGTTGTCTGTCTGATCGTCTGACCATGCCCTAACTCTCGTAAATATACCCGGATTTTCATGAAATTTTTATGTATTATTGAATTATACTATACAATGTTCGGTATTGAAAATGAAGGGTGTAGCATTAATAGTTCATTTACAGGAACACACAAACAAATTCCATTACATTATGGTATATTGGGGAAAATCGTTTGCGGCGCATTTTATTGATGTTACGATATTTCAAAAATAATAAAATTAATATACATTACTGGGGTTGAGACTACAACATGCTTTTACTGTAGTATAGAATTTGTAGCACTTATAGTTTAATTACAGGATGAACAAAATAATTCCTTTAAATTATGATATATGGGAGAAAATCATTTGCGGTGCATTTTGAATTGTTATGATATTTGAAACATAATGAAATTTAAAAGGATCACGAAAGTAACCGTTTTCTATAAAAACGTTTGAATAACTAGATAGTTTTCTGCAGATTTTTAACATTGTATGTTAATCCGTATTCCAGTGATCCACCAGTCGAAACTTCTGGGTGGCATTCCTATGCAAACTTCAAGTTTTATTTATTATAAAGAATATTTATGCACATGTTTAACAACTTTCGCATTGAAATAAACATTTGTTAAATAACAGAAATTCAAATATATGAAACTAATATTGGTATATGCTGTTAAAAATTTGTATAAAGCAATTAATAAGTTCTTACAAACAGTGATAATTCTTTTACAAAAATCTCTATCATAAAACAATCTACAACAATTTTGGTGAGGTGACGGAAAGCTTTTAAAATATTGTATAAAATAGTTTATGGGATACCAGTAACTAACAATTGCCAAAATTGCATTTCAAATTGAGAAACATGAGCTATGCTTTTATAAATTAAACTATCGGAGGTAATTTACTGCAAATTTTTGGTGCTAATTGCATCATATACACTCAGTTTTAATCTTGCAATTCTTAAACACATTAATTAAAAATTGACTTCTACGGGTGGTGCATTTCTAGACAATTATTTTTTTATACAGAAATAGGAAGTACTTTATTTATTTATTTATTTTTTACAACTATGCTTTTATCAATGACTTTGTTTATGCGAGGTTCAAAGAAGAACTAATTCTACAAATCATGAGAGACGGTAGTTTCTCGAGTGACGCAGCAAAAACCGAAAACCTAAAGCCCAAAACCGAAGAGTTCCGTCACTCTATATATACACCTAGTTTGAGTTTAAAGGAAAAGCGAAACACCGACATTTAATATCTCAGCAAATATGAGGCATAACGTTTTGATTTTTTCACAGCTGTCTTATATCTCCGGTCTAACTCTATCCTGAAATTTATACATTTCTACATGCAGTAGATTTTAAGATCTGGAAACTCATTTTTAAGTAAAATGGGGACTTTTTCTCCGTGGCCGTAATGGTGTCATGTCGTAAATTACTTTTCTCGATATCCGCTCGGACGAATTTTTAAAAATTAATATATGATATTAATCTGTTGTCGCTAAAGCGAATCCCCCGACACGCTTAAATAGGAAAACTCTAGTTTTTTATATAATCCGGTTTTAAAATGGGACTATTTTCTTAAACCTATTACTGTAGAAAATCATAGCATTTTTCACACCTTCCCTCCGCGGCTAGATAAGGTGAAAAAATTATGTACGTTTTCCCGTTAAAACTTCTGATACGTACGCGAGCAAATAATCTAGATTTTTTTTAATGCAAAAACAATTAATTATATACTTTAAACATGTAAAACATATGTATTAAATTCAATTGTTGCTTATATGTTTTCTCTTTTCGTTACAGAGAAATAATTTCAGATTTTAAAGAAGCATATGCTCGAAAAATTATTTCGATTCCTTTTTCAAAATGAGGAAATATTTTTTTTAATTACATTTATTCAATTTTACTGCTAAATATAATAAATCTTTCATTTTCTAATGATAGAATATTTTTAATTTCTTTGTTTCTTTCGCAACAAAGACAACCAACCAACTATTACTGTATCGACTGCATCAATGCGCGAAGCACAAATTAGCGAGAGTATACAAACTGAGCAATTGGGAAAAGATAGGCACAGAAAATTAAAGATATTATACTTACTATTAGGTATTTTGTTTATTTATTCATTGTTTTGTATTTTATATGACTTGATGGTTCTTTTAAAAATTTTCGTTTTGGTAAGGTGCTTAGTTGGTCTTTGTCAGAGAAACTGCTAGTTACATGTTTTTATGGCTTTAAAATATTACTTTTATGTTATTTTGTAAAAGAAAATGCAGAAAGTTAGTTCTGAATTAAGTGTTTTATGTTATACAATGGATAAATAAGTTCGTACTTACTTTAAATCCAGAGTTTGAAAAGTAAACAAATAGCATTTTTTTTTCTCATTGCATTACCTCATTGCATTAATATTGCAGTATTATTACATTGTTATAATTTTTCTCTCATTGCAGTTACAAACAGTTGTGTGACAAACTTCTATCTTCATGAATGTTTTGCATTTACTTTATATTAATTTTTCACATTCATTTTTTAATAAGCTTGTTAAATAGTTTTCGAGCACTATATTGTTTTAATGTCAAATGTTACATTAAAAATTATTAAAAAATACAGTATAAAAATTGCTATTTGCTTGCAAAACTTAAGAATATAATCATTTTAACCAACATAGGTTTTTTTTAGCTCTAAAATATTACTATACAATGAATAAATAAGTTCTTATTTACTTTAAATTCAGAGTTTGAAAAGTAAACAAATAGCTATTTTATTTTTCAATTTTTCTATCATTTACCTGTGACTTTAAAAATCATTTAAAATTATTAATTTAGAGGTATGAAATACCTTATATGTGCTTAAATCACAGAAAAAATACAACTTTAGTAAGTATATTACATGGCTCTTTGGTATTGTTGACTGGGTGAAAACGTATTTTTGGTTGAGTTCAGGCTATCTTGGAAAATCGTTGAAAGGACCGTATTTGTAAATATAAAATGCGTTGTTTAGGCAACACCGCAGCGTTCTCCTCCTGCAAAATGTTACGCTGGGACACACTGAAGACGAGAATAAATCCACGGAAAAAGTTATTTATTTCTTATAGAGATATGAGATACTTGAGAGGTGGCCCCCGTCTTTAGCAACGCTTAAGTTGTTTTCAGCACGAGAGTCAGATATGATCTGAACTTTTTCATTAAGTTACAATGCCAACATAAAAATTCTGAATCAAGCCAATGGCGCGGAGTTATTCACAACCGTTTGGGAGAGCGCAATGCTAATTTCGAACAGTAGACATACCACGGGATCCCATAATTGGCAGGCTAGCCAAAATAAGTAAAATGGCACGGCAACCCAGTGACCAACTGAAAAATGCATGGGAAAATGCGGTTTTGATAGGAGCGAACTGGATAAACAATTATTATTAAGTTCGAAAACAGCAGATGGAAATTTAGATAGATATGCATTTGTTATATTCTGAACAAAGGGTAAAGGATAATTGAAATATCTGCTTGCAGATGTAAAAACCACAAAGAGAAGATTGGAAGCTTATAAACTGAATAATAGTGTAAGATATCTTTAACGGTTATGAAATTAACATTATGATGAAAGGAAAGCTTTTTGACTAAAGTATTTAATGCGCATACGAAGAATTAATTTAGAAAATAATTTAGCCTATAATATTTTAATACTTAAGAAAGGAAAAAAATAAATTTTGAATAAAATAATCCTAAGAATATATGAGCAACGCCATAGGCTCTGTTTAAGAAGAATTAAGAAGACCTTAAAGGATCCTTCACAATTTTTTTCATCTTAAAACAGTATCCTTCACAATTTTTTTCTTTTTAAAACAGGTTATTTCACATTTCTTTTCATATTAAAACAGAACACTTCACAAAAGTTTTTCCTACCAAAAATTAACTCTTCACAAATTTAATTATCTTAAACTTTTCCCAATTTATGTATAAAATACTGTTTACTCTTGACTGTAATAAGTGTTTGTTCTTCAAAGTAAATTTTGAAAATTTATTAAATTTCAACTGCTGCTAATACATATAATTTTTTGATTACAACTTACATAAATATTAATATTTTACATAGGGATTGTTTTTATACAATTTTGACACAATTGAAATTTTACTGCAGCCAAGCATGGTTTCTTGTACAGCGTTGTATTTTGAAAACATATAAAAGAAAGAAAAAAAAATTGAGAGAAAACCACTGTTAATTATTTCGCAAGGTTTTTTAATAGTCAGATTTTATAAATTAAGTGTTGGTGAGTGCAAAGTTTGAAATTGTCTGAATATGTTTGATTACTTTTGCTGACTGTTAGAATGACATCATTAAATGTGACAAATAATCTACAATCTGCACATATGTTCCGTTTCATGTTCTGCTGCTTTGCAAGCAAATAAATAGCCATTTTTTACTCTATTTTTTAATATTTTATAATTTTTAATGTAACATTTGACATTAAAACAACATAGGGCTCTAAAACTATTTACTTGCATAAGCTTATTAAAAATGAATTTGAAAAATTAATATACAGTAACAGCAAAACATGCATGAAGCTTCACAAACAGCTATAGACCATCAAAGAATCAAATTAAATGAAAATTTTGAAATGGAGAACCATCAATTCAAAATAAATAAAAAACAATAAATAAGTAAACAAAATACCTGGGGGAGGGGGGGGGGTATTTTACCTATTATAAATCGCAGCTTTTATTTTCAAACAATTTGGGAGGGCGGATAAAATTTTATAATTTAAAATATTAAAAAAAATAATACCTTCTAAACTAGAATTTTATTATCAATTTTATAGATGATTTTCTTTGGACGATTACTCTCTATGAGAGAAAAATTCTACTTTTTGCATTTGTTCGCCACAGTATATTTTGTTGTTTTTCAGCCAGTCTCACATAACTTTTATTATAGAATTCTTTGCAGGAGTGCGGTTTTCAACAGGCATGTGATGTGGAGCATTGGTCATATATAGGGCACTATTCGGTTGCAAATTTGGAAGAAGTTTTTCGAACACCCATTTTTGGAAGTTTTCGTAGTTCATTTGCACGGGATTGTCACCCCTTTTTGTGGACACTTTATACAGTAGTTGAGCATCCGTAAAGAAACACGTTTCCTCATTTTTACGCTCCAGTTAAGACCTTGGCGTAGTACATGGCCGTTAAAGTTTTTTTTACCCATAAATAGTTAATAACTTGCCCCTTTTAATTCGATGTTATTCGTTTTTGGGTAAAGGTGAAAATAGGCACTCGCCAATCACCACTCGGCAATAAAACTTGAAAAACTGGCTATTAAAAATATGGAGAAAACCGGCCAAATGCAGGATTTTCTGATTTTCTTTTTTTCACATGTCCGTTTGACAAAATTCATGATTTTTCCTCGCCAGATCGACGAAACTACTGATTTTTCTGCACCAGATCGATCAAATTAATGATTTTACTGCACGAGATTGGCGAAATTTATGATTTTTATGCGCCGATTAAAGAAATTCGTGATTTTTTTGTGCCCGTTCAACAAAATTTCTAATTTTTACATGCCGTTCAACGAATTTCTTGATCTTTATGTGCTCCGTTGACAAAATTTGTGATTTTTACATGCCTGATCGACTAAATTCATGATTTTTACATGCCCGATGGATGAAATTAATGATTTTTACATGCCGATCAACGAATTTCTTGATCTTTATGTGCCTGTTTGACAAAATTCATGATTTTATGCACCGATAAACGCAATTCATGATTTTTAAATCTGTGCTCGACAAAATTTATGATCCACAAAATTCATGTTTTTGCTGTGCCTGATTATTGAAACTCATCATTTTTACACACCCGATCGACAAAATTCATGATTTTTACACACCGATCAACGAAGTTCATGATTTTTACGCACTTGATCACCGAAATTCATGATTTTTTCGTGCTTGATCGACGAAATTTCATTTTTATGAACCCGATCGACGAAATTATTGATTTTTATGCAAACGTTTGATGAATTTATGATTTTTAACCACCCACTTGATGAATTCGTGATTTCTATGCGACTACTCTACGAATTGGTAATTTTTATGCGTCCGTTCTACAAAATTCATGATTTTTTCGTGCCTAATCGACGAAATTCGTAATTTTTACGCACCGATTGATGATTTTTATGTGCCTGATTCCCGAATTTCTTGATTTTTATGCATCCGTTTGATGAAATTAATGATTTTCATGTGCCGATCAAGGAATTTCATGGTTTTTATGTATCTATTTGATGAAATTCGTGATTTTTATGCGATCGATAAACAAAATTCAAGGTTTTTACATGCCCGATCGACAAAAGTCATGTTTTTTCTGTGCCCGATTGATGAAATTCACAGATTTTTACATACCCGATCACCGAATTTCATGATACACACGATCAACGAAATTCATGATTTTTTCGTGCCCGATTGACGAAATTAATGATAATGTCCATGCCCCAATTTGACCCCCCCCCAAGGGGGTACTTTCTAAATTTTGCTGATACTCCTCATGTTATATATTGTTGGAAAGGTCTGTGACTGTTTAATCATATTATGCATCTCCTGTGTCCATACCCCCACTTTGCCCCCCCAAGGGGGTACTTTTTGAAATTTTGCACAACCCCTCATGTGATATATCGTTGGAAAGGTCTGTGACCACTTAATTAGATTATGCACCTCCGGTGTCCATTCCCCCACTTTGCCCCCTCAAGGGGGGCACTTATTACATTTTGCTGATACTCCTCATGAGATGTATTGTTGGAAAGGTCTGTGACTGCTTAGTCATATTATGCATCTCTGGTGTCCATCCCCCCACTTTGCCTCTCTCATAGGGGGGTACTTTTTAAAATTTTGCACACACCCCTCATATGATATATCGTTAGAAAGATTTGTGACCACTTAATCATATTATGCATCTCCGGTGTCCATCCCCCCCACTTTACCCACCCAAGGGGATACTTTCTAAATTTTATGATACTCCTCATGTGATATATTGTTGGAAAGGTCTGTGACTGTTTAATCATATTATGCATCTCCTGTGTCCACTCCCCGACTTTTCCCCCTCAATGGGGTACATTTTGAAATTTTGCACAACCCCTCATGTGATATACCGTTGGAAAGGTCTGTGACCGCTTAGTCATATTATGCATCTCTGGTGTCCATCCCCCACTTTGCCCTCCCCCCAAGGGGGTACTTTTTAAAATTTTGCATAAACCTTTATATGATATATCGTTAGAAAGGTCTGTGACCATTGAATCATATTATGCATCGCTTGTGTCCATCCCCCCACTTTGCTCCCCCCAAGGGGGGTACTTTTTTAAATTTTGCACACACCCTTCATATGATATATTGTTCGAAAGGTCTGTGACTGTTTAATCATATTATGCATCTCCTCTGTCCATACCCCCACTTTGCCCCCCCAAGGGGGTACTTTTTTAAATTTTGTACACACCCCTCATATGATATATCGTTAGAAAGGTCTGTGACCACTTAATCATATTATCTCCGGTGTCCATCCCCCACTTTGCCCCCCAAGGGGGTACTTTCTAAATTTTGCTGATACTTCTCATGTGATATATTGTTGAAAGGTCTGTGACTGCTTAATCCTATTATGCATCTCCTGTGTCCACACCCCCACTTTGCCCAACAAGGTGGTACTTTTTTTAATTTTGCACAACCCTTCATGTGATATATTGTTGGAAAGGTCTGTGACCACTTAATCGTATTATGCAGCACGGCAGCTATACGTTGCCGCAGGCAGCGGGGACCCGAGCCGGAGGTTCGTTCGGTTAGAGGTTTATACTATTCGATGTGCAAATTAATGTATTATCCGGTGCATGCATAGCAGCACGACCGGTATACGGTGCCGGAAGCAGTAGGGACCCGGTTTGGTGCTTCGTTCAGTTAGAGGTTTATACTATTCCATGTGGAAATTAAGGGATTATCATACAAATGGAGAATTCAATTAGCTTCGAGGCCCTGATGTAAATTGAAGGCCCGCTAGCTGGCGAAGCCACTAAGTTTTATTCTTATACATTTATACCCTAATGCTTAATTTCGACTGAATTAAGTTTTCATCAGTAACCGCACAAAAGTAATGATATCTGTACAAAAACCCTTAACGGGTTAAAAGTTGTGACACAGCACTTTCTTTTGGCTCTAAGAATTTTAAATATGGGTCTTAAAAGTAATGATATCAAATTTGAGTGACGCTATGTTAATTTTTTTAAATCATCATTTTCGTTTTAGTTTTATTTATATTCACAGGTGCAATTATTGTCTTAACATGAAAATATATATAAAATGTATTCGCTAATGCTTTTTCATTCAGATCTCTCAGGAATTCAAAATATGGGATTTAAAAGAAATGATATCAAAATTTGAGTGACACCTTGACGTGAATTTAGTAGGATTGTTTTAGAAATTCTATTTAAATTATTTTTCGTTTGTCTTCTAAAGTATATTTACACATACAAACAATACTTTTATGTTTTCAATGCACTGTTAAATATATTACTTTCACTGAGCCTATATTATGTATTAAAATGTATTTATTTCAATAAACTGATTTATGTTTTGTGCCACGCTATCCAAAATCATAAGTAAAATTTATGTAAATGATTATTTTGCGTCATAGTATCCAAACAAAGGGAAATGTATGCAAGTGGATAATATGACGCAAAATAATCATTTACATGAATTTTACTTATGATTTTGGATAGCGTGGCACAAAACATAAATCAGTTTATTCAAATAAATACATTTCAATGCATAATATAGGCTCAGTGAAAGTAATATATTTAATAGTGCATTGAAAACTTAAAAGTATTGTTTGTATGTGGAAATATACTTTAGAAGACAAACGAAAAATAATTTAAATAGAATTTCTAAAACAATCCTACTGAATTCACGTCAAGGTGTCACTGAAATTTTGATATCATTTCTTTTAAAACCTATATTTTGAATTCTTGAGAGATCTGAATGAAACAGCACCTGTGAGTACAAATAAAACTAAAAAGAAAATGATGATTTAAAAAAAAAATTAACATAGCGTCACTCAAATTTGATATCATTACTTTTAAGACCCATATTTAAAATTCTTAGAGCCAAAAGAAAGTGCTGCGTCACAACTTTTAACCCGTTAAGGGTTTTTGTACTGATTAGATATACAACTAATAAATAGTACACTCTAAGAAAAAACTGTAAATTTATGAGCGTTTTCCCTTCAATTTTCACGAGTAACAGCCTTATTTGATGAAAAACGGTCTAATCAACTAAATAAGCGACCTTATCCCTTAGATACTTAGAAAATTAAGAGCAATCCACATATTCTTTCAGTTCTAGCCCATATATTAGCAAGAATACGGTACGATCCCATACATTGTCCTCCGCTAGGGTGTAACCCTTCATTTTACTCGTGTTTCGAAAATTTTAACCCGCCAAAACAGCGATTCTGTGATGATTATCTAAAGTGCTACGTGCTACGGAACTGTAAGCAAAGTGTTATTGTGTTTTAAATTGCATCACATCCTATGCATTACATTTCTATATTACTTTGCCCCGTAAAATTACGGGCTGCACAAAATGATGGGCATGGATTTTTTTTTTTTTTTTTTACGAGGTATGAATAGAATCTCTGCTGCCGACCTCTGCCCGTAAGTTTACTGCATTTTTTTACAGTGTAGTTATTTACCTAATATATATTACAACTACTAAATTAAAAAAAAAGTATATAAATACAAAAAGGCATACAAAAAATGTGGAAATATAATGGCAATTCGAATGAAGAAAGGAAAATATCATAGTAAAAACTAATTCAATGTTAAAAATGGACATTAAGATAAAAATTCGAGCATTTTTCAGTCCTTGTTGGAGTTATATTCATGCGAAATTTCACAGTGGTGGGCCTCGTTATCAAAACACTTCGTTGTGGACAGACAGACAAACACTATCATTTTATTAAGTACAAATACCATCATTATCTTACGTTAGTACCATTGGGATCCCTTTTGAACCTCTTTTTTGTCTAAAAATTTTGTTTGAAATTTTCCTGTTTAGAAACAGAAAAAAAATTATTAATTTTAAATTAATAAATAAACACCTTTTAGAATGAGACTATATTTAATAAAATTAAATTTCTGATTCAAATCAAACAAAACTGCTCATAAAAAATAAAAAATCTAGTATTCGGAAGGTTAATACAGTTGATAGTAGTTTAAATTTTAATTCTTGTTGCGCATTTTGCAATTACCAACAAAATAGATAAAATTGTGCATTTTTTATTTATTTTTCATTATAAGTAAGAGTGTTGAATAATTCAATTAAAGAAATGTAAATGTGCCATGAGACAAAATAGTTTGAAAACACTGCTCTAGAGTAGAAAGAAAGTAAATAATAATAAAACTGGCAGAAAAGAGGAAAGCTTTCTAATTTTTACTTTGTACATGAATATGATAAACTGCTTTAGGTTTATAAGCCACACAAGATAATTAAAATATTCGAAAGTAAAAATCATCAGCCTACAAGTTGAATAAAAAAGAATATTGACAAAAAAAAGAAAAAAAACCCTCAAAAGTAATAATAAGTATATTGTGCGACCCGGTCAATGTTTGAGGTTTAGAATTATTTTCAGTTTCCGTATTCTCCTACAAATACATTCTGTAATCCAAATTCAGTAATTTTGTTATTTGTCACTTTTTTGAAATTACACTACTGGCCATTAAAATTGCTACACTAGGAAGAAATGCAGATAAGAAATTAATATTTATTGAACAAATATATTATACTAAAAATAACAAGTGATTAAATTTTCAAGAAATTTGGGTGCATAGATCCTGAGAAATCAGTACCCAAACAGCACTTATACGCCTGGGCATTGCGTCAAACAGAGATTGGATGGCATGTACAGGTACAGATACCAATGCAGCTTCAACACGATGCCGTAGTTCATCAACCGTAGTGACTGGCGTATGGTGACGTGTCAGTCGCTCGGCAACCATTCACCAGACGTTTTCTATTGGTGAGATATCTGGAGAACTTGATGACTATGGCAACAGCCGAACATTTTCCGTATCAAGGAAGGTCCGTACAATACCGGCACCATGCGGTCGGGCATTATCCTTCTGAATAGTAGAGTTTCGCAGGGCTAGAATAAAGGTTAGATCCACAGGTCGTAACACACCAAAAATGTAACGTGCACTGTTCAAAGTGCCGTCAATGCGAACAAGAGGTGACCGAGACGTGCATCCAATTGCATCCCATACTATCTCGCCAGGTGATGGGCCAGTATGACGACTGCACGCTGCCAATGTGCGTTCATCACGATGCCGCCAAACACGGATGCGACCATCATGATGCTGTAAACAGAACCTGGATTCATCTGAAAAAATGACGTCTCGCCATTCGTGCGCCCAGTTTCGTCGTTGATCTCACCATTGAAGGCGCTCGTGTCTATGACGCAGCGTCAAGGAAAGCCGCAGCCATGGTCTCCGGTCTCCGAGGTGAGAGTCCAAGTTGCTTTAAATGTTGTCGAACTGTTCGTGCAGACACTTGTTGTCTTGCAAACAACCCCATTTCTTGACTCAGGGCTCTTGACGTCACTGCACGATGCGGATAACATGCCTGTCTTCTAGGGCAACAGTGATAGCGGGCCGTTGAGGTGCTGCACGGCGTTCCGTATTACCGTCCTGAACCCATCGATTCCATATTCTGCAAACAGTCATTCGATCTCGACCGACGCGAGCAGCAATACTGCAATACGATAAACCGCAATCCCGGTAGGCTACGATTCGACCTTTATCAAAGTCAAAAACTTGCTGGTACGCATTTCTCCTTCTTACACGAGGTATCACTACAACTTTTCACCAGGCAACAAAGTTCAAATGCAATCTTTGCATGAGTAAACGGCTAAACAATCTCTTCATTTAAACACATTGTAGATGTCGCTACCGACGACTGCTTTGTCTGAATGCGCTGAAAACCTAATCATTTGCATATCACAGAACCTTCTTCCTGTCGTTTAAATTTCACTTCTGTAACTTCTCGCCTTCTTGGTGTAGCAATTTTAATGGCCAGTAGTGTACATCATTTACAAGTTATGAGTTAGAGAATGTGAGCAATTAATAATAGATTTTGTAGTGTGATTTGCCAAAATTCTTTTTCATCCTTTTGCTTGTTTTTTTATGTTTTGTTAATTTTCTTCACCCTTTCAGTGCGGAATTTTTTTGGGGGGGTTAATGCCCTCTGCGGAAAATATTTTGACCAAAAAAGCGACATTATTTATCCAATTACCGGGCAGAATTTTCCGGTACGAATTGATTTTCCCAAAGGGACACGACTTTCCGAACGACCCAATACAAAACTAAAAATCATATCTTACGGTTATACGAAAAGCACTCTACTGGTTTTGGTTATAGCCAAATTACTGCACTACGCAGGCGCAATACGTCATCACTGCTAAGCCCATGACGCACTACAGTGAGCACAATACACGCCGTGAACGCCTAGGCGACTTTTGCCGACGCTTAATGTAGTCTACAGCACCCAACTCCTAGATGTCGACATTAGTCGACTCCCGCACTAAAAGGGTTAAATACAAAATATATTTAAAAATACAAAGAAAGATTTAAAAACAAATGCTAAATTACAAATTAAATAGCTTTGAAATCTGACTAATGTGTCTAGCAGTAAATCAATTTTTTTTGCATTTTACATAATTAAACATATTCGCCGAAAAAAACAAAAAGAACACGTACTGCTAAACTCGTTCCTTCATAAAAAAATAAAAGCTAAAATTAATGTTGAAAAATCTATTTATTTTACCACTATTGAATGTGAACTTTTATGCTTTATAAAACTCTCCAGAAGTAAAAAAAAATATCCGTTAAAATAGATAAAAAGAAAGAAAATAAAGAATATCGATTTTCTGTTTCTTTACTCTTTATTGTTAGTAAAGCAAAAATCTGGGAGAAAATTTAAAAGTCATATTTTAAAAGTCGGTCATATTTTATGTTTGTAAAAGTCAGTTATATTTTCCTCTGTAATTAATCATAATAGTTTGCGTTAATTAAGAAATTGCATTTTAATCTCATATTGACATTCCACATAGTTTTGATTTTTATTCACCTAAACCTTAAAAATAAAGTCCAACATTTCTTTGTTTGCAAATCATGTTCAAGAATTAAAAAAATGGGTTTTCTCACTCAATTAAAAAATATATTATCCCATCAAAAAACGTTCTGTAAAAAAAAAAAAAAAATGCGCCAAGTTCTCCTTAATGTTTCGGCCGTAAAAAGTACTGATATCTGATATTCGCCCAAGTTAAAAGTCAAACATCCGAAATCTTTCATTCAAAATGGCTTCCTGCGACTTGGCCGTTAATGCATTCTAGGTTAAAACATTAGAAGAATGTAATACTGAGAAAAATAAATTAGAATACATAATATACCTTGATTGATGCCTTTTGCGATGATTTCAATCTTATTATACGCGCAAACAATAGAAGAGATTTAGAATCGCAGGCGAATGAAAGAATTGCCCTTTTTGCCCAATTATGTGAAGACCTCTCGCTAAAAATATCATCAGATAAAACATCGTACATTCTGTTGGGTAAAAATGCCTTGGTGAGTCGTCCACCAATCTTTAAATTAAAACAATCCAATATAAAAGGTGTCACCGACTTAAATATCTTAGGTATAACATTCCAATCAAATCTTAAATGGGATAAACACATCCAAAAAATTAAAAACAAAATAGTATTATTAACATCTTCAATAAAACGCGTTTTTTCAGCCACATGGGGAGTGGATAGATCACGCCTTAGAACCTGGTACATCACAGTCTTAGAGAAAATAATAGTTTACGGCTCGGAGGTATGGTTCGACGATTTAAGAGTTATTGACAAACGTAACCTCCAGAGCATACAAAGATTATGTTTAATATCAATAACAAAAACATATAAAAATACTTCAACTCACACATTACAGACACTACTAGGTATTCCACCACTATTACTAACGTTAGAACATAAAAACTTAAAATATAAAATATTAAACAACACAGAGATATTATTAAAAGATAATAAGGTAATAACTAAAAATGACATAGAAGAAAAGCTTTACAAATACACAATTAACCCAGAAAACTTTTTAAATAATCTAATAACAATAGACAAAATCTTAAATAACATAGATATTACACACATATACACAGACGGTTCTAAGGTGGATTCTAATACAGCTTTCTCATTGGTGATTTTTCAGAACAACATAAAAATAGACGAAAAAACTACTAAAATTCAACCAGAAAACACAGTCTACCAAGCAGAGCTGCACGCGGCCATAACAGCAATAGAATGGGCAATAAATTCTAACTTTAATAAATTTCAAATTTTATCAGATAGTCAATCAACAATCCTTTCATTAACAAATCAATTTCCAACACTTAAAGCAATTTATGATATACAGCAACTAATACACCAAAATAAAAACAAAATATTTTATCTAACATGGGTTAAAGGACACGCGGGTACAATAGGCAACGAACTGGCGGACAAGCTGGCTAATGATGCTGCTCAGTACTCCAACCTTCCAGTAGAGCGCGGAATAAAATTTCCACGCTCATATTTAAATGAATGTATCAAAGATCAATAACTGGAAAGGTGGCAGTACAACTGGGATAACTCAGGGAGCGGCAGATTTACGTATCAGCTTGTGCCAGAAGTCAACACTAAATTAATAACTAAAGATAAAGTCTCAATATATTTTTTCACGGGCTGCGGCAGTTTTCCTACATTCTTAAATAAAATCGGTAAAATGGATAATGATCTATGTGTTTGTGGCCAGAGGGGTGATCCTATCCATTATGCCTTCGGGAAGTGTAGATTTATGAAATATAAATTTCATAGGAAATTTCCAACACTCCTCGAGGACATGATGGATATTATTAATAATAATGAATCACTAGGCAAATTATATCAAAATTATAATATCTTAAATGAGAAATATTCTTTTATAAAATACAAATTTTATTTTTAAATCTAAAATATTTTTTAATCCTGCTATTGCTCGTCTTGTGAAGGTTATTTCGCTTCATGGAGACGGTTGTCCTCTTAATTTGCGGTGTTATGTATCTTTAACTATATTTTCTGTTTATAAGTGTTTATTCATCAAGTATATTACTCTAGTTTTATTCATTGTATATAAGTGATTATTATTCAAATATAAATTTTCCATTGTTTTATTCATCGTGTATATTTGTATATTATTCGAGTGTAGTATTCATTGCATTACTCATTATAATTAAGTGTATAAATGTTCGGAAAATCTTGCTAACAATTAAATAGTTAAAATAATCAATATAATTGATTATCTAGTAAAATGTAAATATATCAAGTGTACTACCTGTAAATACATAATTGTTACTTTACAATTCATATATTCATTCATCTACTTCTTGCATGGTTAATCATGAGGGTAGACATTTCTTAGGGTTGTCTTTTAAAGAATGGAAAATGTTGTTAAACTTAGAAAATTACTGTTATCATCTTGCAAAGAGCTATTATTTATAATGTGTAAATATTGAAATTTGTAAAACATGTAACTTATATAATTATTGTGTATACATTTTTTTTTAAATCTACTTACCTGTAAAAAACTGTAGCTTTAAATTTTGTGTATATAATCTATAATATTCAAACATTGTATAAAATCAGGCACGCCCTGAATAAATAGGGCTGCCATTTGTGAATTAGAGTTTGTATAATTTACTATAATTTAATTTTCAATTTGTAAATGTTTTCCCATGGCACGCCCTGATAAATAGGGCTGCCACTTATGATTGATGGTGTAAGAAATTTTAGTTAATCCGGAGACGGTGGTGTCGTTTGGACGGTAGAGACCTTCCTGCCTTGAGCTTGGGGCTTGTCCCGATCATATGCCAAAAGCGGATCCTCAAGGCGGGTGACAGCCAGACAGCCAGTTAAACATGCCATATCTTTCATTTGAAATAAATAATTACGTCGATAAATCATTTCAAAATTAATGATTGGAAATTATGCATTTAAAAGTAATATCGGAATACAAATAGGCAAATTCGTATGATGATATTGTTATTAAAAGCGTTGTGATACATACCATTGAGTTTCAAGAAACATTAGTTTTGATTAACCATCATTTAGTTTTACCATGGTTTAATGACCATTTTGTACGGTCTATTGTCATTAACACGAATTCCAATGAATATTTTTTTCATCAAATTTCACATTGTGTTACATTATATGAGACGTTGAGAACCAGAGTGGACCATTCTCGACAACTGTGATTTCGAAATTATGTTTTTAAAAATCTGTATTATATTTTAGTACTTTGTACAACAAAATGCGTAAGATATTCAAAAAAATGTAGTAGACATGTAGATCATTATACATTCTTTAAAATTTGAAAAACCTTCTAAAATGCATTAACGGCCAAGTCGCAGGAAGCCATTTTGAATGAAATATTTCGATGTTTGACTTTTAATTTGGGCGAACATGAGACATCAGTACTTTTTACGGCCGAAACATTAAGGAGAACTTTGCGCTTTTTTTTTTTACAGAAAGTTTTTTGATGGGATATCACTGCTTTTTGTAGGTTTTATCAAATGTATAAAGGATATAAATATAATAAATGTATAAATGTCAAAGAATTTTAAAATTATTTTATCATGCTTTACAAATCTATATTTTTATTTGTAGTTTACATCAAAATACTAGCCGTCTCAGGCAAACAATATATTCTTTCTTATATGTATGCTAAGCACTTCATCATATTACTTTTATTCATAACTAGCCGAAGTACCTGGTGTTCGAGATTTAAAGAATGTTTGTGTAGAAAAATCAATTTCAAAATTAAACATGTTGTATAGATAACTTCAAAATGTTTAAATATGCCAACATTTCTATAATCGTGTTTTTATCATTATTCAATACGTTCCTCAAACTCGTATGACGTTGTACTCACCTGCTGACATCTTACCTACTTGCTTTCACAATCACTCATATTGATACTCTCTTTGTAAGATTCCCAAACATTTGAAAAAGTCCGTTAAACTTCCAATGTGACACGTTATATTAATTTTCTTTTTTAATTATCGAATGACGTCCTATTAACCTGCTTTCTGTATTTACATATACTCATACTCCTTGTATTATTGAGAAATGTTTGAAAATTTCCGTTATATTACCAATATGACGTCATATTAATCTTTTTTTTTCATTGCTGAGACTTTTTATTTTTATTTTCATTTTTTACGTGGAAATCTTTCAATATAAAATTAATTATTGTAGAAAGAATTTCATTGTGGATTTTTAATTTATGGCAACTGCTATAACGAAAAATGTTCAAATTTAATAGGAAAAGGCGGGAAGAGTTCAATATCCTGTGCTGGTAGGTATGGTAAGTTGTTTTTGGCGATAAATGTTTGATTTGGTTGTTGCGATATTCAGTCTTTGGAGTTCTAACTTAACAACTGGAATTGACCTTATCTACGTGACATCACACCCCTTTTGGCAGCAGTTTGGATTTTTTTGCCAATCGCGCGAACCAGCACAGGATATGGAACTCTTCCCGGAAAAGCTGTTAGATTTTTGGTTTTTTATTATTTAAAAATTAACTCTACATTATTTCGATTCCGGATTAATTTAGTTGCCTCGGCCGTGTTTTAATACACCTGCACGTAGCATTTCACAATTCTGGCTTTCAAACTGTTGATTTGAATAGAAGTGTAGACAGACAAACAGATTTTCATTTTCGTACATTAGATTTACTTGCTCAATCCTTCGCCAAATCGTTCTGTTAGAGAAATTCTCTTTGCGATCATTGGCAGCATATCTTATATTTTGTGTTGTTATCCATTTCATCTTTATTGACAATTACCGCTGAATTTACTTAGGAATTTACGCTTCATGTCCGTTTGCATCGTTACACTCTCTAATACGGAGATTTTAAATCCTGTTAAGTGATCTTCTGTAATTTACACTGAAGCGAAGTGGTTCTTGTTAAACGCCTGTTAAGCTATCCATATTTACAGTAAACCATATTGATGCTAATTTTTTTCCCCTTTCATTCTAACATTGGAACGATTAAGGAAGATTAGAAAATCTACGGACGCACTGCCGTTCTTCCATTAGAAAATCTACCATTATTCTCATCTAATCGTCTTAGATAATATTTCAATATGTCTGGGTTTTAAGATTTTAGCTAAATTTACTCGAAAACCTGAAGATAAAATGCGAGGAACCCCATTATAGAAGATTCATTCTAACGTACATATTGATAAACTGGATATATGTAATAAATTTATAATAATCTAGAACTGGCAGTTTCGATGCTTTAATTCTGAAAATTCTCTTTCTATAATAAACTTTTAAGAGAGTAAAGACTAACAATATAGTAAGATTAAGTATAATAACAGTACAATATAATAGCAAGAGCAGAGGTCTTGTGTAGTGACGAAAGATTGAAACTTTATTAACATTCGTGCGTTATGCCATTTAATTAACCGCATAATATTAATAGATGATTACTCGCCCTAAAAATTCGCAATGGAAAATAGCCTCTAGCGTCAAATTCTCTCCAATCTTTGCGACACTTAACGAAATATCGCCAAATTTGGCGACAAAAATACCCTGTTTATGTGGACGTCATAATGATGCATATGTATTATATATGTGATGCATATGCATATATATATATTTCAAATAAAATCCAGTGTATATATATATATATATATATATATATATATATATATATATATATATGTGTGTCATAATAAAAATTTTTCGCCATTTTTCCTTAGTTAATTTATTCCAAATTCTTACAATTCTAATTTTTTTCCCTATTTTATTCTAATTTACTACTCTATATTCATTAAAACCTTATTCTTAAATTATCTCTATCGTTAACTCTGTTAAATTCCCTTTTATTTAATTCTAAATTGTCCAAATTTACTTAAATATGAAGCTTTTAGTTATTCTTAGTTTCTATCATGATCCCAGATCATTTCTGGGTTTTAGAATGTTTTTTGAGAGCCATTTTCATTTTTATTCCGAATTTTATTTCCCACTCTAAGTCACTTTACTACAAAATTCATCCACTACCTCTCTGTCAGAACTATTTACTAATTATCTTTCATTGGTCGTGACGTAGCATGACGCGTCTTCTTTAATTCCTCATTGGTTCAGTACGCGTTCTACGTCATAATTTGTGTTATTTCGCTAGGTAACAAAAAGCAGCTACCTGCGGTGCTCCCTCAGAAATCAGTGGAATTTCACTTGTCAACAACTCCCTGGCTGCTCGTTTGACTGAAAAATGTTCTAATACTTACCCTCCATGCCTTGATGATGTAGCGATGTACGGCTATTATTGTTAGGTGAAAACTACCCAAGAGAAATACTTAATAAAGGATTGAATTTGAAAGACCTTGTTCGTTTGATTCATGGAGAAACGCCTCTGGTTATTTCATTCTACTGCCGTTGCGGCCGCGTCGAGACTGCAACTGAAATATTAGGCAATTTACGATTGCTTCTAATTATTTACATCATCAATAACAACCACCGTTCTTAATTTCATTGTGCGATCATATGTGCTCCTGCTTCTATTATCAACTTTACTCCCAATATAACATATAACGATATATATTCGTAATATAATATAAGCCGGCGAGGATTCAAAGGACTTATGCCACGGTTATCCTTCCAAAGGATGTGGAAAGAATCCGAAAATCAAGTTGTTGCTTACTTTTACTGAGGTGTCGTAACAAACAAGAACGGAAGCAAGGCATCTACGAAATATACTTCATTATAAAGTCTTCAACCCCCCTATCGATGTCAGCCAGAAGAAGTATTAAAACATACATCAATGTAAAATAACAAAAAAATTTTGTATATCTTTTTCATAACAAGACTTGATTGCGTAAGTTAAATTTTATATTAAGTAATATGTATTATTTATTGTTTGAAAAATTTTATAACAACTTTTTTATTTTGTTTAAAATATTTATTCTTACGTAACAGGAAACCAAGTGACAGAGTATTTTAACAGTCTGAGATTTTTATTTATGTTCTTGTATTATTAATTATTTTGAAAAATATTATGAAAATTATTTATTGTTTATATTATTTTTCTGTTAAAATTAATATATTAAGGAAGAATTAAAATTATATTATTATGCTTAAAGATTAAAACTGAGTTGATATACTAAGTTGATATTTGGATTGATGCAATGAGATGCACTTATGAGAATTGTTGCTACAATATGAATTGAAATAATTTATGTTATCAGTTACTACTTGGCTCATGACTTGGAGAATGATAATGAATTTACATGATGATATTTTACAATAACTAAAAAGAAATATTAGAATGCTAGTAACCAAGTGCACCCATTAATAAATTGAATATGGTAAACCACTAAATCATACTTATTAAATGATTTATTGATCTGTATTATTAAATGTATCTTTTTGTATTGAGAGTTTATTAAAGTAAAGAGTAAAAAAAAATCTTAAAGGAAGTTTCGCTGAAAACTTGCGTAACATTGGAAATGTAAAAATTGTGTGCAGTTTATTTTTTTTTATTTCATTACTTCTATGTTCGGAGAGTTCAAAGCAAGAGACAAAAAATTTGTTCTTACGAAATAATGCTACTTGTTTTAAAAAAGTGTTTTATTTATTTAATTCATTCTATTTTTCTTTTGTGATATTTTTATTCATATACAGCAAATCTATTTATAGAAAGATAGAGTAGCAGTTTACATTTAAGTGGAATGAATTTAATATGAATTGACATTTTTACTGTTGAATATTATTGTTTTTGTTATTTAAATTATTTAGAGTTAGATATTTATAGTTGTTGTTAAGTTAAAGAATTCTTTATACATTGTTTATATTTTTTTTACATGTTATTAAAGTCAGGGTTTATTAAAGTTATTACGGAAAATAAGAGTACTCAAACAAAAATGGCTGAAAAAGAGCTTAATGTTGTTATTTTTGATCCAGAAAGTAGTATGAATATTACGTCGTGGCTTAAATATTTTGAAGGTGCATCCCCTCCAGATAAAAAAGATTGGAAAATCAACAACATTTCCAAATATTTGAAGAGTGAAGCATTAAAGGTTTATGTTAATGAATGTCTAGAATGTAAAGATTATGAAAAAATTTCTGAAATCTTAACTGAAAATTATTGGAGAAGTAAAAAATATTATGATCGAAATTATCTAGAACCAAAATTTGAGATTGGAGATCTTGTAATTTATGAAGAGTTCCAATATCCTAATACTAGAAAACTTTCACAAGTCTTTAGTGGTCCTTATCAAATCCTTAATAAGTTATCTGATGTCAATTTTGAAATTAATAGACAGATTCAAAATAAATCTACTGAAATAGTACATGTATCAAAATTACGCCCTTATTATCCTCCTGATCAATTAAAATTATCCCATGAGAAACCACAACAAACTAATGTTAAATCTATAGTTTCATCTTAAATTTATAATATTCATAAAATAAACTAACTTAATAAAATAAATTTACTAAATAAAAAATTAATTATCAATTATCTTCTGTATATCAGTGTGTTCTTGAATTGAGCTCACAAGAGCATCACTGTTGAGTTTTCACTTGAGTTAACTGTTTGTGCGGGCATAAACTGGTTGATTTAAGTTAGTAAATTCTGATACTGAATTGAATTAGATTAGAATAATAAATTAAACAGTATTAACGAAATTAATAAAATAAACTGGATTAAATTCTATATTAAACTAATCAAATATGATATCTTAATAATAATTGAGAATTGTCCAACCTTTCTTAATATGCTACAAGGTCCCATTTTTTTCATTTCACAACTTATGTTTTCTTGTTTGACTGAAAGCAAGATAATTACATAATCATCATCTACACCAATAATGATTGTTTTTCACAAATATTACTTATTTATTCCTTATTTATATTATGTATTTTATTTGAGTATATTCTCATGCCTCATTCACTACTATATGAATGATATATTAATGATATACTTAAGAAAGAATTAAAGAAAGAGTGTGATATTTTGTATTATACTGCTTGTTATTGCTGAACTTATTGTTGAGAATTATTATTATTAGTTACACTATTTATAAGTTGATTTTGAAAGAGAATATAAAGATTATAATAAAATAAAAAGTATTTAAAGAGTGGAATTAAAAGTTTTAGGTAAGCTGCATTCAAAAAAGTTTCTGATGTTATGTAAATAAAATTTTGATGTTGTTGTTGTTGTTTATTCTTTCTATTGATGATACTATTATTATTGTTATTGTTAAGTATTATTATTTAAAATTTTATTGTTGATATTGTTCTTGCTATTATTATTATTATTGTATTATTTTATTTATTGCAACTTCATACTGCCATTGCAAGACTAAGGACTCTTATAATATTCAATAATTGGACTCTAAAATTCAGTAGGACTTAAACATCACTTAAGGAATGTAAATAAGTGAATAATGTTGATTATTGTTAAATTATTGGTACAAAACAGATGATTTAAATGTTGTTGTAATATTTTCTTGATGCAAAGTATACAATACTGTTATAATTGTTATTATTGAGAAGATAAATGTATGCTAATGCTGATTATTAGCAACACATTAATTATTATTGAAAAATGAAATTATTTACAGCAGTTTCCACTTAACCGTGTTTCTTTAAATTTAATTATTTAAATTTTACTTAACAGAATTCAGAAATTTGAACATCGCGATACGGCGACCAGGTAACTGTATTGCATCGAGGGAACTGTTTTGTAACCCAATTATCTGCTTTCTCCCAATGAACATGTAAGTCAATTGGACTTACCGGTTCATGCATTTTCTTTTGGGAGGGGGGATATGTAATAATAAAAAATTTTCGCCATTTTTCCTTAGTTAATTTATTCAAAATTCTTACAATTCTAAATTTTTTTCCCTATTTTATTCTAATTTACTACTCTATATTCATTAAATCCTTATTCTTAAATTAGCTCTATCGTTAACTCTGTTAAATTCCCTTTTATTTAATTCTAAATTGTCCAAATTTACTTAAATATAAAGCTTTTAGTTATTCTTAATTTCTATCATGATCCCAGATCATTTCTGGGTTTTAGAATGTTTTTGAGAGCCATTTTCATTTTTATTCCGAATTTTATTTCCCGCTCTAAGTCACTTTACTACAAAATTCATATACTACCTCTCTGTCCGAACTCTTTACTAATTATCTTTCATTGGTCGTGACGTAGCATGACGCGTCTTCTTTAATTCCTCATTGGTTCAGTACGCGTTCTACGTCATAATTTGTGTTATTGCGCTAGGTAACAAAAAGCCGCTACCTGCGGTGCTCCCTCAGAAATCAGTCGAATTTTCACTTGTCAACAACTCCCTGGCTGCTCGTTTGACTGAAAAATGTTCTAATACTTACCCTCCATGCCTTGGTGATGTAGCGATGTACGGCTATTATTGTTAGGTGGAAACTACCCAAGAGAAATACTTAATAAAGGCTTGAATTTGAAAGACCGTGTTCGTTTGATTCATGGAGAAACGCCTCTGGTTCTTTCATTCTACTGCCGCTGCGGCCACGTCGAGACTGCAACTGAAATATTAGGCAATTTACGACTGCTTCTAATTATTTACATCATCAATAAAAACCACCGTTCTTAATTTCATTGTGCGATCATGTGTGCTCCTGCTTCTATTATCAACTTTACTCCCAATATAACATATAACGATATATATTCGTAATATAATATATATATATATATATATATATATATATAAAGTTTATTAACATCATTAAAATGCACTTAAAGAACTAACAACCCACTGGAATTTTGCCAGATTGACTGAGTGCTATTGCGATTAGAATACCGACATTTATAATACAATTTATTTTAAGGAAGTAAAAAATAGAAAAACGGACAGATAAACTAAAAGATTTGCCTTCCCAACATTTTCGGAAAAGAATATAAAAAAATCATTCTGTTTGAAACCATGTAACACCTTTAAACTCAGGCTAGTTTTCTTTAATCCGGCTTTGGCGACCAACTCTGGCGTCAAATATGAGCGAGGAAATGATTGTCTATGCAACTATTATTACTTAAATGCTTATCGTACAACAAAAAACACAAATGGTTGCAACAATGCAATTAATTTAATTTACCAATTGAATGTGTTGCGAACTGTATATAGCCAAATCAGCACCCCTATTTGAAGGGTTTAAAGGCAGAAATTCTAAGTTTTGAGACTTTTCTGGTTAATTGTGTAACAAAACCTACTTACTTGTCAAATTTTATGATTCTACGACTGTTAGAAGTACCTTAGTTATTTGATGATCACCAACTTTTTAGATATTTGATGATCACCAACTTTTTAGATATTTGATGATCCCCAACTTTTTAGTTATTTGATGATCCCCTGTGAGTCAGTTACAAAAAAGCCCTTTTTCGGAATCTAATATTTCGAAAAATATTAAATACAGAAATAAGAAATCTTGGAACCTAGTTCAGTTTGATTATATTAATGTGTGTTAAAAAGGAAAACTCTCTAGCTCTCCCCAAAACGCAGTTATGAGGGGGTGAAAAGTAGGCCGAAATGGTCAGGGAAAAGGTAGCTTACGGCCTGTGCAAACTTGGCGGACGCACTACCTTGCTCCCAGATTAATTTACTTAAGGCAACGTTTTAACACTTTCCAACATTGTTGAAAAGTGTTTATGAATTAGGTTTGTCTATCTGTCTGTCCATGCTCTAACTCGCGTAAATATATTCGGATGGTCATGCAATTGATATATGTTATTCAGGTATGTTCGATGTTGAACATGAAGTGTGTAGCACTCATAATTTTTTTACAGGGACACTCAAAATAATTCCGTTACATTACGATCTCTGGGGAAAATCATTTTCGGTTTATTTTAAAGATGATACGCAATTTCAAACCTATTGAAATTGATATATATCACAGACGTGCACTACAAGATGCTTACTGTAAAATATGGTGTGCATAGCACATATAGTTCTTTTACAGGGACACCCAAAATAATTCCGTTACTTTACTGTCTATGGAAAAAAGCCGTTCGTGGTTTATTTTAATAAAATTTAACTATTTCAAACTTTTTGAAATTTATATATATCATTAAGCTGCATTACAAAATGCGTACTATAGAATATTGTGTGCATAGCATTCATTGTTCATTTACAGGAATACACACAAAAATTCGGTATGGTATGTTAACAATAATTGCTTAAAACTTCGTTTTTAGTTGCTGAACGCGTACTGAAATTTAACTAATTTTTTTTATTAATTGGTGTGTATAAATTCTATAGATCATATACAGGACAGAACATTGAAATTTCTAGAGTACGTTTCCTTTTATTAATGAAAATTCGAGAAGGGGAATTTTAAACTGTGCTACGCGTTTCCTAACTGAACTTAAATTTAGAATGCTATGTAGTATATATATACAAAGCCATAGATCGCATACAGGGCTGCACAAAAGATTTCGAATATATTTACTAATATTGATCGTAATTCCTGAAACTGGATTTTTAAATATGTTAACGTTTTTTTAAATTGTTTACTTAGTTGTCACAATGTACGTTATATGTTATATACATGTTTACTATTGTTATATATTTTACTGTATAACAGAAAATATTTTTAAAATTATTTTGGGAGTGTTGGAAAGTTTTACATAATCTATGCTTGACGCACGATTTTTCGTTCTTCTTTAACGATAAATATAATGTGTAGCGTTAAATTAATTTAATTAATTTCACTGCATTTCACGTAACTAAACATATACTCCGAATAATAAGAGATTATGTATTCAGTTCATTGTTTTGAAAAAAGAAAAAGAGAAGCAAGTACAGTCTATCAACGAAAAAAAAATAGAGAACAGCCCTTATATTTTATTTACTAAAATGTAAGAGAAAAGAAAACGAAAATAAGCCTTCGACTGAAAGTTTTTTCTTCTTTCAGTTTATCTTTAAAAGATCGTCTCCAAAGTGGAATTTTACGAACACTTAAGGTTGACATCGTATTTGACTGTTTTGGTAAATTATACCTTAGGATACCAAACAGGTATTCATTCGAACAAAAAGTTTACAATTTGAATCCCGTAATGTTAAATTCATTTCTAATAGTTGCAACACAATTGCAATGTGGGTAGAATTTTAAGAATAACTCAAAACGAACGTGGTACAATGACCGGTAACTTGGCATTCACACATTTGAAATTTCAGAACTCGATTTCTAAGTCATCAAATTATAGGTTAGAATTCATACTTGAAAATACATTTGTAAAATACATATTGTTTGAAACTTATTTTCTTAAAAAATATTAAACATAACCTATGATTTCTTTAACGGAAATCGATTTTTAGAACCTTCAACTATGTGAATCCAAAATTACAGTACCCAAGAAGTGTCTCGGTGATGCTTAAAAAACTCCTCGCATTGCAATCTATTTTGCAACGATTAATAAATAAATTAAACATAAGGGTTTCCAAACTTTAAACTTTTATAGTTGAATAAGTATTTGATTGAATGACTTTCCGTTTGGTATTCTGCGGAAAAATATACCGTAAAAGCCAAATGTGATATCAAAATTAGGTTTTTATATTGAAAATTTCAGAGTTTTAAACAATTTTTATAAAGATTATTTTTTTAAACATAAAGTGAATAAAACATAATTTCTAGTCCAATGACTATTTCTGTGTTTTTTGTTTCTGTCACAATTTGAAGATAGATGTATACGGTGTTTTCTTTTTTATTGTTGTCGACTGTACGTCTTATGAAATCGATTTTCTTTACCCCTAATTAATATGGGCCTCTATGCTTTATAAAACTCTTCGCGGGGAAAAAGAACACCTGCGAAAGGGATGAAAGGAAGAAGAAGAAGAATGTTGATTATATGTTGCTTTTCTCTTTGTCTTTTCTGAAGCAAATATCTTGAAGAAACTGTCAGTCATATTTTAAAACTTTTTTTTTTAACTTCCTTTATTATTTCGGTATTATAAACATCACACATATGCGTTAATGATAACGATTCTCTATAAAAGTGCATGATAATTGGTGTTAAATATGCACACATTAAACAAATTAAATTGTGTTATATCATTGTCTCATAAAGTTTGAGTTTTATTCGTCTGAATCTTAAATTAATAGCCAACTCTTCTTTTTTAAAAAAAATCATGTTGCAAAAATAGACCATGATTTCCTTGTTATAATTAAGCAAAATTAAGCTATATAACGCAACAATTTAAATTTAAATAGAGTCTGACCACGTTAAACAAAAATAATTAATCACTTGCACTAAAAAGACGTGTCACAGACGTCTGGATGTTTTTGTGAGGTAGAAGCCGTGAAACTTTGTTGTTTAACAGTATTTTCTTATTTAATATTGGCATTTTTGTCGTTAAATAAAGTGAAAATTTCTAATAAAGTAAAGTGATGTTCAAGACAGCTATGTAAATAAGTTGCTAGCGCAAGTGATTAATTCCATTGTATTTGGCATAACAAAAGATATTTTCTGAATAATAAAATAATATGTATTAAGTCAGTTTTTTTTAAAGAAAATACATAAGTATATATTATAAGAAATCGATTTCTTTGCCTGTTATGCTTCATAAAACTCTCCACAAGAACAAAAAGAACACCATCGCCATAGATGAAAAAAAGTAGAACAAGAATATTGATTCTATGTTTCTATTCTTTGCATTGTTGCTGAAGCAAAAAAAAAAAAAAAAAGAAGAATCTGTCAGTCATATTTTAATTGTTGTTATTTTTATTATTGTCATTTATTTGTTATTTCCATCAAAGTAGCAATAATTCGACAATAATTCGAACTGGTCATTAAGTCCCGAAAATCTTACATTAGACCTAACGTCGAAATTAATTTGTTAATTCGATTTATTTTAACATATCGGTTAATTAAAATTAAAATAATAATAATTTTTTTTTCAAAAAAATAATGAAATTGTAATAAAGAAGATTTATGATTTGACACATCTCCTTAATATTAAGGATTTCAATTTCAGTGATATTGTCAATTTAAATCGAGAAACTATATTTTTTATTATTATATCCCAATGAAATAAAATGGATTCGAAAACATAGATCACACCTCTATACCAGCGTTTTGTAACACTTACGTATGCAAGTCAGAGCCGAATCCTATGATTACGATATGATATGACCTTTATCGCGTTATAAATACTAATTAAATAACTGTATTATGTTAATCGATATGAGCCATTGCTGTCACGTAACTAGAAATATATATTAATGACTTGAAACTAACATAAGTGGCTCAGACCCAATTTCTAAATGAAATGAAGACATACTACACAAAAAATAGTTGACAAAAAACGTTGGAGAAATAAGATGTGGTATTTTTTTGTAGATTGCTAGAATATCATTTGAACATTTCATGGAATATTTATATTAATAAGATCGATTTTTATTTGTCGGCAAATAACATAAAAAATTATGAACAGAAGAAAAATATATTATTAAATTCTGTTGTAGCTTCGAAATTCGCTATTTTAAGGGATATAATTATTCCAGGTATGTTAAAGATATCAGTAACGAGGATCCGTTAAAGAATGCGAAAGTTCGTTGTTTCTCGTACAGAACGACTTAAGTTTCATCAGAAGATTACGAAACCAGCTAGAAACTATAACTTATTTAGTAACGGACTTCCGTCGTTTGTCCAAATTTTCTAATTTTCGAAATACGTTAAATGATCATCTGCGCGATCAGCTTGCGTTCGGTATTCAAGAAGTGAGAATACAGCAGAAATTGCTAGATACTAAAAATCTAACATTTTACACAGACATGGAAATAGCGAATCTTGTGAATAGCCAGAAGCTAGATTAAAATCGCTGCAGATCGACACTAAACAAAGGAAAACGGTGATAATTCAGAAAGATCCCTGATTGCTCAGCCTACAGGTACAGGTAGATGTCAATGACGCAGACTGTGGGGCGCCTGTTTATTGGGAATGACCTATTTGCAATGATGCTGAAGATGGGATGCCCACTACGAAATCTGCCTGCGTCTGTAGACGGAGCCGGCAGGGATTTTTTTGTTTTTAATTTGTTTTTGCTGTAAGGGTTGGTCCTATAAAGCACTTGTCAATATAAAAGTTGTAGATAATATTAGGAGGATTTATAATAAATTTAAGCGGGTTTAATATCTTGTGAACTGATGAAGTTAGGAATATTTTTCTTCTTAAATACCTATTTTACACCCCCTTGAGGCCATTTTTTATGGTATCAAAAATCTGTCATACATAAATTTTCAGCTTTTTTTCCTAGAAGTAATAATAACTTCGGATTTGATAACTAACGGATACGATATGTAAGAAGCTATGGGGTTTCCTTCTGTTATCACAAAAATCCCCCCCCCCCTCCCTTGATCCGATTTTGCGAACTTGACTCAGACTTTATGCCCCTTAATTTTACGTATCAGTTTGGAAGAGATTTGTGCAGAATTATTATCTATTATGGGCAGAAGCTATCGTGCCCATATAAAAGTGATATAGATAGATAGATAAAGTTTTGAACTGGGGGTGGTTTTGGGTTCTGGGAGTCATGATCGGCGTAGATCTGCAAAAATTTTTCAGAAATTCCAACATAGGGGAGAATGTAATAGATAGTATTTCTTACGAAATCTACCAAAAACCGAAAGAAAAATGTGGTAACACATGTGGTAAACAGAGCGGTTTTAAAGATGGACCGTATTACAGTTGTTTTAAAAATCATCATGCTAGTGACTGTCCATTCAAATGTTTTTTTTTTTTTTTTTTTCTGTTTTTTCGTGTGTGCGTGTGTGTGTAAAAAGATCGGGCATTTGAATTTATTGCTGTAATTGGAAGTGAAAATTGAAATTTGGAATTGGAAATTAAAACTGCTCAAAGTATTCGTTAAAAGCAGGGATAAGCAATCAATCATGAATGAACATTAATTCACTCCAACTCCAATAATGCTCTTCAAGAGAAATCTTTTAAGATTAATGAGGTATATATTGATTTTGAGATAGACTCAGGTGCTGCTCTTACAATTTATATTATAAAACAAAAACATGTTCGGGAGAAATGCTCACGTCATATTGACTATGGCAAAGGCTTGAATCATAAATTTCGCTTTTTTGAAAATTTATTAACTTTTAAACATCGCGAAACTGCAATTTTTAAACGATCGAATAGGAAAACAAATGCAATTTGTTTGAAAAGTGTGTCTCAGTTTACTGATTTCTTTCTTTATGTTTATAAAATAATTTTCAAGCATGATTTTTAAAAATCTATCTGCATCACGTGCAATCTGCTTACGGAAAATTGACTCGTTTGCATTTAAATCAATCGGCATTTGTACCATCTAATGTTATATAATGAAATTAAAATTCCATCAATAAATAAATAAATAAATAAACAAGTAAAACAAAGTAAAATGTATAAAACATAAATTTCATAAATAGGTATAGAACTATGTTCATAAACACTGAAATAATTAGAATCAAAAAAGCTAATGTAAGTAGACAAATCTTTCACTATTTCTTTGGCTATTCACTCCCGGCAGTCAGATGACACAAAAGTATCGCTTTTATTAAATTAAAAAACTTTATTTAAATATTTGGTATGTTTCATATAAAAGTGCTTCTTCGTATTGTCAGTGGGCAACTAAAAATATATATATTAAATGTAAAATTTCTGTCAGAGTTTTCTATTAAACAATAACTTCCACTTATATTCTGCACAAACTTATGTGAAAAATTATTTAGAATTTTTAATTAAAAATGGTTTTCACTCTTATGTTCTGCTTACCGGTCAGTATGTTCTGTAACATGTGATTCACGGTTTGGATCTCCTTGTAATTAGTAAAGATGATGCTGCCAAATTGTTATCAGTTAAGCTTTCTTTGGTTAAATCTTAAACAAAATTGCAAGCATATACTATGCATTTCTTAACTGCAATAAGCGATTGAAAGTAAATGTTTTTTATTAATGATAATTGTATGTTCATTTTTAAAATGTTAGTTAATAAAGTGGAAGGTCCGAGTTTAATAGGTTAAACATAGTTAAAAGCATCAAAAGTTTTTTGCCTAGTGTAAATTTTAAAAGTACTTCTAAAGATGATTTTATTATAATTTAATTATAAATTTTCTGATGCTTTTGCGGATGGTATTGAAACGATCAAATGTCCTCTTGTTTTAAGTAAATTGAGAATCGTATGAAACCAGTCTCGATCCGTCTCTTTTTCTTTGAGAAAGGCAACCAATTTAGAATGGGGACGATTAAATAAAACAAGATTTAAAAACAAGTAGATTGTTCTCAGTATGCTAGTCTCGTGGAAGTTGTTCCAAAACCAAATGGTACTGTTCATATATATGGTGATTATAACATACAGTAACAATTATTGCTAATACTGAGAACGATAATTAACCTCTTCCAAGAATGGAAGTATTTGCTAAAATAACAGGTGCAAATTCCTTTACTGCATTTGATTAAAAGCAGACATATTTGCAACAACCTGTGGATAAGGAAACTATTAAAATTTTAACTATTAATGCTCCTAATGAATTATATCATGTGTTAAATTTAACATTTGGAGTTTCTGTGCATGGCAACACATACCTAAATTCATAAATAGAATGCTGTAAAATCTAACCAATCTCAGTTTTAGCATGATGTTGTAATAGGTACTGTTGTATATAATGATTATGATAATACTATAGATAAATAAGTAAAGGATAAGTATATTAAATAGATTGATATCTACTTGGAGAAGAATGCTGATATTGTTTAAAAAATGATGTCGACACAGAGAAGAAGGCTTTACTGCTGCATGTACAAAGACAAAAACAGCAAAGATCGGTCTACATGACAGTCAGCCAGTTCGAAGAAATTGTCGACACAGTAAATAACTGGTTCGTTTGAACTACGAGGGGAAGAGTGTTACATTCCAATGAAATAATAATGGTTTCGAAAGCGAGATGCGTCCCTTTACGGACGTTCATAAAAATGTATGCGTGCGAGTCCATTAGCGCCAGATCATGATTACTGTAGAGATTTCTGTCATTTAAGCGGGTATTTACCGCATTGTAAATATTATGTAAAATTATCCATTATATGATAATAGATATTTCCTGCTGCTGTCACGTAATTAGAAATACACATTTCTTATCAAACTGTATTTCGGCAAATATTTGATATATATGAAGTTATGTGCTATGCCTACACCCGGAATTCGTTGAGATTATCTCTTTTTATCCAGCAAAAGACAATTTTTGTGCAAACGGATGTGTGTTTTTTTAATACTTTTACCAAGTAGAACATTTACTTTAAAAGAAAATGCGTGCAGAAAGATGAAAACAGAAAAGAGAAATTTACTATTTTGATTTATATCTGCTATAAATGGTAGTGAAAATTTATTAGTCATCGGAAGGTTTAACAATTGGTGATGTTTTAAAGGAACAAAAACTTCCAATTGATCATGTATTCAAAGCTAAAGATTGGATGAACCGGAAGATTTTATTAATAAAAGTGCATAACAAACCACATTAATATATCTTCCATTAAATGTATATTTTTAATGCTGCGAGCTTAAGTAAGTCGCGGAAATTCTAAGGTTTACAATTCGATATGTTGGCAGATATTTGAAGTCATGTATTCCATCATTTTAATTTTAAAATGTAACACATATTTTTATAATTCAATATGTTTAAAATAATTCAGGTTACACGACAGCTATCCTTTTATAATGAAAGACAAATATCTTGCCTTTGAAGAGAGCTTGAAAAGTCCTTTTCTTTTTCAGAATATGACAATTGAAACTTTTTACTTGGCCCCCTAGCAATTTAAATGGATCAGTGCTCGCTGAATATACATTGCAACTAGTTCCACAAATGCATTTCTGAGTAACACTCTCTATAAATGCTCACGACAGTTTGTGATAAATAAATAAAAAATATATTTTGTGTTTTTGTCTTATAATTACTTACCCATCATACGTAGTATAGGGTAAGTCTTGTAATCGTTTTGAAAATTTAAAAAAAAAATGACGGATTTACACGTTTCAGACACTGGAGATTCCAAAAAACATATTTTTAGAAAAAAAAAACAAATAGCCGTCCATCTGTCTGTATGTGTGTGTCTGTAAACGCTCTAACTCCCGAGCAAATTGAGAGAGAGACTTTAAATTGGTATGTACTTAGTAAGTAATAATGGGAAGAAGCTTATTGAATGTAAGTAACCTCGATTATCCGGAACTATTTTTTCGGACTCTCGAAATATTTGTTCTGATAAAAGGTATATGAAAATTTTCGAAATTGTTTCTTTTAAGGAGTGAATATAAAAGACAATAAAAAACATAAATTTTCCTTAAAGAATGAAGTGGATCGGGTAAGTAGTTGCCGAGATATTTGCATTCACATTTTCCACACTCTTCGACTTTTCATGAAATTGTTTCTTTTAAGGAGTGAATATAAAAGACAATAAAAAACATAAATTTTGCATAAAGAATGAAGTCAATCAGATAATTAGTTACCGAGATACTTGTAATCATATTTTCCACAGTCTTTGTTTCCACATCCTATATTTCATTGAAATTTCAATTCAAAGATATATTTTAATTGAAAATGAGACGCGTAATTCGACGCAGTAAACCGTTAGTTAATATGATTATCAATTTTGGAGTTATAAGGATGTTTCTTTTACGCAGTTCAGTAATAGAGCATTTAAAGTTTATGACGTCATCAAGCCACTATTTTATTCAAATTTCAATGTTTTTTATAAATAGTTTACACATGTTTTATTTTCATATTGTATATTATGCATATCCATGAAGGGTAAGTATTACGATGGTCCCCAACGACTAGCTATGGTTTGCATGATTTGAGTTTTTTTCACCTGAATCCTGAAAGAATTAATCCCGTTTTCAACGCTCTGATTACCCCAGCTGCTTGATTAGTAGTTAAGGGGCTGGCTATTGGGCACAAAGTGTAGGGTTCTAATCCCGACACAAACATGGATGTTTGTAAAAGAGTGATTGCCCCTTTAAATGAAGGTTGTTGTCTGTTTCGGCTTTGGGTACAAAATATGCTCGTAACCCGCCCCCCCTCCTTGCCCAGCAAACCTTGCTCCAATTAAAGACACATACGACATCTCGTCTATGTAAACGAAGCAGATTTCGCATGATGTGTAAAACCATGTAATACGTTTAGGAACAGATATGCGTGTTAAATTATTTGCTCGTTTAAAATACATATATTTTATTTATGTACAACAAAAAATAATACTTGCTACATGCATAATTTTATTTAGTAATTGCTTATTTTTTATTTAACTATTTATGACTACAAGTCAGTTAGGTACACTTTTCTAAAATAATATTGCAGATAATTTCTTTAAATTTTACATCGGGTTAAAAGCATACAATAAAAAAATAATAGGAAGTGTTTTTCATTTTTCTCAAAACGAAATGAAATTAAAAAATAATTATCAAAACATTAAGAAAATCACAGAATTTTTAAAAAATATTTTCCTTTATATCTCTTGACATATAGTTTCAATCATAACTTTAGATAGTTAAAAAAAAACAACAAGCACAATCATGCGAAATTTCAACTGTCTAACTTTAATAGAATTTCTGAAAAGTGAAGCTAAATATGTAAAAATTTCATTCTGAGAAGACGTGATAAAAAGATTTACATATACATGCGTAATATCGTTAGACTACAAATTTAAATTCTGTGATTAGGGGTTTATATATAGTTAAAATAATATAAATTAGCTATTTTTGGAATTTTCGGAGTCTGTTATATATTTTAAGCGCAAAAATGAAAAATTGAAAATTTGAAGCATTTTAATTAACTTGTGCGCTTAAAGTGATAATTTATAAGTATAAGTGACATAAAGCAAAATTTTAAATCTGAATAGAACGTGTAGCATTATGCATAGAAATTAAGCACGTACAGATATTGTTTTGAATTAGTTGTTTTTTTATAGTAATCTTCGTCTTATTTATTGAAAGAATATCTGTCAATAAATAAAGCGATTATTTCTTTTTAGAAAAAATGGTGATCAAAATTCTAACTGCCAGCGCAAGTGTTTTATTCTATGGCATTTCAAAGAACTAAAGATATTTTGCGAATAATAAAATAATATACATCAATATCGTTGTTTTCAAAAATGAAAAAAACAGGAAGTACATGTTAATGAATCAATATCCTATACCAGTATTAAATAGTATAGACTCTTATGCTTTGTAAACTCTTCATAGTGAAAAGGGACACCGGTGAAATAGATGAGGAGACGAATAATCGGGATATTGATTTTATGTTTTGTTTCTCACCAGTGTAGCTAAAGAAAAAACTTGCCGGAAAGTGTCAGTCATGTTTTCTGTCGTCTATCTCTATTACTTTGGTCTAATATTCATTTCCGGCAGTTACAGAAATCCATTTGTGTGTACCATTTTCCGTAAATCTTTATAATAGTTTGCGCTAAATAAATAAGATAAATAATATTAGTATTTTTATAATAAATATATGTGTATATGTGTTATCGAAAACATGTATATTCGTATACGGTATTGACATACAGAAAGAAAAGCATGCATATGTGAACTAGACACAGACGAGGCAGTGGAAAGTGCATTCAACATGAGTGTTTCCATACATGTATTTATTGTTTTGCCCATAATTTTAAGATTGTTGTCAAAAAAATATTTTTCCTTGCTCAACAATTCTTATATACAGAAAGTGATGCAAGCACACGTGAACTAGAAATAGGCAAGACAATGGAAGGTTGATCCTACACAAGAGTTTGATTATCTTCATTTATTCTGTTGCACATAGCTTTAACGCAGTTCTCAAAAAAAAAATTCCCGCTCTAAAACACAGAAAGTTCTGACACATTCAAATGATTTATTTTGAAAGCATACAGGGTGGTTATAATATAAGTATCTCTATTTGGAGCTGTATCTGTAGCTCGAACTAATGATCCGAATGAATCTAAAATCGGTATACTTACTATTCGAGAAGGGAGAAGAAGAATGGAACAATACAAATAATCCCAATAATCATCGACAGATGACGCTACTGAGTGTGAAATGTGAAGTGCACAAGAACTAAAATTTAAGGCGTCAAACTTGATGACACACTTAATTTATTGGGAAATGTTAAAGTGAACGTGGTTACTCTTTCGTATGGTTACGCTTTGGAACGTGGTTACGCTTTCGATCATGTTCAGGCTCCACATGGCCATTGGGCTAGAGGACACAATCTAGGCGGTGAATGACATGCTCAACTGCGGAATGTGATGCATCAGGAGTGATATTTCGCACATGTTGTGATATGCAGCAAAGTCTTTGAGGTTTGCGACATCTCCACCGTACACAATATTACACATTACATTTTACACTGAAAAGCGCCATCTGTCGGCGATCTTTGCAATTAATTTTTTTATTGTTCCATTCTTTTTACCCCTTCTCGAATAGTAAGTGTACGGATTTTGGTTTTATTCCGGTTATCCCTTTAAGCTACAGACAGCTCCAAATAGAGAAACTTATATTATAACCACGCGGTATATTAATGAAATTGTCAGAAATGTTTACTGAAGTGATTCGAAATCGAATAATGTTTTAATTTTTCCAAAAGTTAATCGCATTTTTTAAAATGTGATTAACTTTCTAGATGAAGAGAAGCACAGGATAATGGAGCAAAACATAGAAATGATTGTAAATACAAATTCCGATGGTCGTCGCTGATATGAATAGATCCTCATTCGTCGTAGGCCGTTTAAATTAATTCTAATAAAACATCACGCACTTAATCGTCTATTAAGTAATTTAAAAAGTTGAAAACCGCAACCACATTGACGGCAAACTCTCCACTGAAGTTCGTTTTAACCACAATGTAGATGAAAGATTGCATCTCATGGAAGCGACTCTTGCAACTTCGACACTTTGAAATTCAATTGTAACGTCACGTCCCACATATATGTATCAGTAACTAAAAAATATTATATAGATTATATTATGAAATAGCAAGACATTTTTATAAGATTAGTTAAAATAACAAGAAAATATTTTTAAAACAGGAAAATGTTATTAGATTAAATTTTAAATTATTTTACCATTTTAATTTGGAAAGCATTTCTTATATTTCTTAAGAATTAAAACTTTATTTTCAAATATTTCATTAAAGTAGTATTTTATATAATATACTCAAACACCACCAAAAATGCATAATTTTTAGTGCTATTTTTAAATAAATCATTCTTTTTGATACGTTAAACATGTTGGTCAAATATTTAATGTCAATATATTAACAAAATTTGCAAAACAAATTCTGAAATTTATACTTTTTTTTTAATATAATAATTGATTGCGGAAAAATCTACTTTTACTTTAATTGTATGTTTAGTAACAAACTTCATAAAATAATCAAGCAAATCATTTCCTCAAAATTACTTCAGATTTATGTTTTACTAAGTAAAACTACCAGAAGATATTTATCTTAAGAAAACATCCATCCTTTGGGTTATTTTCGTAGTTCTTGTATGTACTTGGTTATTTGTTTGCTTCATCTAATATTTACTGAAAGGTAAACTCAGATTACGAACACATTAAGGATAGTTCGATTCCGCATCAGATATTAAATATATTATTAAAAAAATCACCAATAAAACGAAATTCCAATATCTTGCATATAATTTCTTTTTATGTATTGGCATTTACTTTTAACTCCTCATTAATATCTCAGAAAGAGCTGTTAAATATTATCTTGAACACTTTTCTCTTTTAACCTATTACAGGGAAAATATGGTCATAATCATTCTTTAAAATCCAAATTCAATGATCTTTGTTTCGTTATATTATAACAAATTTTGATTTTTTAACTGTGATTTTAGAGAAAACATAGGTATAATTTTCGTTTTTCAAACGAAAATTATACAAAAGTATATAGGACACACAGATTCGGAGAGATATTTTAAATTAAATATATACATTTTTATTCAATTACAGTTGAATCAGTGTTAAGAAAGTTTTCTGTATTTGAAAAATCTACTGTAGGAACAGAGTGGTTCGTATTACTCTTATCCGTTGAGAAACATTGTCGTAATCGTAAGTACTGGGTAAAATATATTTATTAGAAGTTGTATGTACAAAAATAATTAATTCAGAAACACTTACAATACAATTGAAAATAATAAAAAAACACTAAAAATTAGACGTTTCGAGCTCTCTGTCTGAGCCCTTCATTAGTAAATACGTAACGGACACGAAAAGTGACGATAAAAAATTTATGCACAAGAACTGGCATACAACAGTTAAAGTCAGAGTCAAATGTATTAAATCAAAATTGTATATTCCGATGAAATGGAACTTGCTTCATTCATAGGCGAGTCAGGTAATTTCGTGTACCACCCCTCGAGGAACAGTCGACTTAACAGTCGGTGTATTTGCTGCACTTTAAAATATGTAAATTGCTGCGATCTAATTATATCTGCATTCGCAAAGTCCGGGATATGATTAGTTTCCAAGGCATGAACAAAAATGTTTGTTTTTTTAACTCTGACTTTTACTGTTGTATGACAGGTTCTTGTGTACAATTTCTTTATCATGGTTTTTCTTGTCCCTTACGTATATACTGAAGAGAAGCACAGGCAGACAGGTCAAAACTTCTAATTTTTTGTGTTTTTAATTGTTTTTAATTATATTTTAACTGTATTTTAAATAATAGTGTTTTTGAATTTGTATAGTAATCAGACGTAATATGTTTATATATCTTAAGTTGTATGTATTTGAACTATGTTGTTTATAGTAATATATTGACAATTTCTGTATGCTAGTATGTACGTATATTGCATATATGAATGGATGTGGTATGTATCAAAAGACAGATGTACTGCTAGTAACAGAAGATTCGAAAATTGGTTTTTCTAAAGAACATGATTTATTGATATTATTTGTCAAGCACATTTACCTTCAAAATACTCCCTTCTGCGTGTATGTACTTATGCAAGCACGATTAGTTGCTGTAAACGTTCCTGGAAGCTTATAAAGCAAATAATATTTACTGTGACTGTCACAGCATCCTGAACCTCAGGTGCACTCTTTAAACGGTATCCTTTGAAATTACCTTCGCAGAAGATATTGCTCTCTCACCATACAACTGCTCCAACAGGTGCAATGTTTTTATTGGTATTTCTACAAACTCTGGCAAAATTTCATATTTACACGTTGGTCTTCAAATACCACACTTGTGTTCGGCAAACGAGAAAAGCGATATTTCACTGACAAAAATTGTCTGCAAAAACTTTGAAACTCTTATTTCCTTACTACATCTCTTGTCATAAGTGCTTCTATCCCGAAGTAAAATAGTTCCTTCTACTTAAAGCCGGGATGGAGATAACAGTACAGTCTCTTTTTATCCTGGTAGAATGTAAGTGTGTGAGTAAGGAAGGATATATGTGTAAGCATACACTTACTTAAAATATCAAAATGTATATTCCTCACAGTAGTGTAAAACCTCATACATTATTATTAGTTGCGTCTTGAAGCCAGAATTTCCAGCATGAATTAATGTAGTTTTACGTACAGCTTCACTTATCTTTGCATGAGAATATCATTTTAAATATATGATTTATTTATCACATATTTATTAATGAATGATTACTTATTGTTTTTTTTTTAAACCGTAAAATCTACCGGTCTTACCCCACCAATGGGATAAAACCTCATGGATACGTTAGTCTTTCATGAAATGAAAAAGTTCAGACATTCTTTTTAAAATGAGTAATATATGGTATTACAAAAATTTAAGTAAAGAACTAAACAAATAATAATTTCAATTATAAATCTAATGATTTAATATTTAGAAACAAAAGGGTAATTATCATCGTTACAATTTGAAAAATTGCAGTAAAGAAATTCACTTTTTCTTAAATTTTATAAAAATTATAATCACTCTTGTCCATGTAGTTTTCACTTCAATTTTTCAAACATTGTTTACGGCTTTTCAATTGTTTGCTTCCAATTTACTTTTTTTTATACCTCGTAGGGTAGAGCCACTGCAAGAGGGAACGTGACTACATTTGTAAGTTTTCACACCCCTCGAGTTGTGGTAAAGCAAGAGCCGTCGTGAAGCCTAGCATATGACCAAGAAACCGGCTCCCTTCCTGGGGTTTCGGCAACGAAGTCGCTGGGTGTTCCCGGCGGTTCATCAAGTGTCCGTTCCTACGGAAGTTTCCTCCAAGATGTGGGGTTACTGTCGTAGCGACCTGTGTCATCGACACTTGGTAAATTAGATTGGGGGTCCGCAGTTGGGGAGCGGTCCCAAGCCGATCGCAGCGCCGTCGCGAGCCAAAGCTGCTGGTGCGATATAAGTCCATTAGAGACTTGGGAGCGATGGTCGGAACGCGAGCCGGCGACCCTCGTGGGCTACTGGCGGTGCGAGCTAATTTTATACCTCGTAGGGTATCCGGTTTTATCTGAAGATAAATGGATCGGACAACAAGCCGTAAAAATTGCCATTTAAATGCTAGCAACAATTGTGGAATTTAAATCTATATTAATTATGTAAACATAATAATGTGAGCAATTTTCAATAACTTCAAATGTGTTCATATTTAATCATTTTAAAAACTAGAATATAGTTAAAACAAAAATATAACCATTTAACACAGAAACTACATAAATGACAATATGGAGATATCGTAATGGCCACTTCATCTTCTGGCCCAAATCTAAGTATTTCAGCCATTTGCCCTCTTGAGGGCTAATCAAATTGAGTCAAAAATGAGTTATTCAGTTTCACCGAATAAACGTATTATTCTATATTTACTTACTAACCAACTTAAATAAAATCCGTTAATAAGGCATTTTTATTAGTTTATAATTTAACTTAAATTTTGCCACATTTTAAAAAATAATAAAGTTTTAATTTTCGAAACATTTTTAAAATCATGGGTATTTTTCTAAATAACGTTGTTTAACTGAAAGATCTGTACAGAAAAAAAATAATTTTAAGATAATATTAATCCAAAGAGGAATTTACATTTGCTAAAATATACAGCTAAAATATGCAAATCCTTTATGTTGAAATTCACGTTCTAAAAATTTTTAATGGCATCCTAAATGCAATATAATTTTCATATTATGTCTGTCGAATTAAAATGTAACTAATACTGAATTCTTACAAATAATATTAGTTGGTAGTGCTAGGAAATACAAGCAATTTAATGAAATTCTGACAGTTAAATACACTAATTTGTCTTGTTAGATTTTGAAACAGTTTTCATTTAAGAGAATAAGTAAACATTTATTTTCATAAGCTAAAAGGAGTAGCGTAGGGAATATTTTACTAATCAGAAACCGAGTTTGTTCAATGCGGAATCATTTTGACTGTGAAACATTCCAAAACATTTCTTTAATTAATTCTGAAAGTTTGTGTGCGAAAATTTGTGATTTAAACTAGAATATTTCTGAGATTTTTTTTTCTTTTATATATTTAAAGATCATATTCTCAATAAAATATTTAACTCCATGATAAAATGTCTCGCTAGTTTTGTATCTTGCGTCCGTGAATGAAAAGTGTCTGTACCAATGTCAAAATAAACGATATATTTTTTTTTCACTGTTTCTTTGGGACAAATTTAATCTTCGATTTTGTCCGGTAGATGACAACAAAAACTTATTTGAAATTTTCTAAAAGCATTTTAAAAAATGCATTTTAATCAAATATATTTTTAAAAGTAGAAAATTTTCACTTCTATAGCTTAAAACTAATATGGAGAATGATATTTATGGAAGGATCTGTGCTCGTTTAAATAAATGGAATAAATGGTTGCGATTTCGGAAAACCTTCCCAAACATCCAATCCAACGTCTTTACCATTTTCAGTACAGAAATACAGTAAATCTATACTAATATTATAAAGGAGTAAAGATTGTTTTTTGTTTGTTTGTTTGTAGAGAATAATCTCTGGAACTACCGAAGCGATTTCAAAAGTGATGATGGCAAATTGATGGTAACAACCCCTGCTCCAACATAGGCTATATTTTATGTCGGTGCCACTAACCCCAGGGGGGTGCAGAAGCGAAAAACGTTCTAAAATTGCGATTTTTTGTGAACGGAAGGAGCTAGAATTTGAAATTTGGCATTGTAGCTACTTCTAAGATGTAAATGCTCTCTAGGAATAAATTAAAAAAAATTCGAAATTTAAAAGGGTGAAATAAGCAAAAAGCGTTCCAAAAACATTCTAAATTACAATTTGTATGGAATCTCTGGAACTACCGAACTGATTTCAAAAGTGATGGTGGCAAATTGATGGTGACAACCCCTGCTCCAACATAGGCTATATTTTATGTCGGTGCCACTAACCCCAGGGGAGGGTGCAGTAGCGAAAACCGTTCTAAAATTGCGATTTTTTTCATACTGAAGGAACTAGAAATTTGAAATTTGGCATCGCAGTTACTTATAAAATGTAAATGCTCTCTAAGAATTAAAAAAAATCGAAATTTAAAAGGGTGAAATCAGCGAAAAGCGTTCTAAAAACATTCTAAATTACAATTTCTGTGGAATCTCTGGAACTACAGAACTTATTTCAAAAGTGATGGTGGCAAATTGATGGTGACAACCCCTTCTCCAACATAGGCTATATTTTATGTCGGTGCCACTAACCCTGTGGAGGTACAATAGCGAAAAACGTTCTAAAATTGCGATTTTTTGTGTACGGAAGGAGCTAGAAATTTGAAATTTGGCATTGTAGCTACTTATAAGATGTAAATGCTCTCTAGGAACAAATTAAAAACAAAATTCGAAATTTAAAAGGGTGAAATGAGTGAAAAGCGTTCTAAAAACATTCTAAATTACAATTTCTGTGGAATCGCTGGCACCATAGAACCGATTTCAGAAGTGATGGTGGCAAATTGTATTGGAAAACCCCAATAAATAATCAACCAATTTAAGAAAGAAATATGTTATATCAATAACCTTCAACCGAGAAACGCAATAGGAAGTGTATCTTGCATCATCCTAAAAACACATCTGCTGATGCCATTTTTTTTACCCCTGCAATAACCAGAGACATTGCATCACTCAAAAACTGAACTTTGCTTTCTTCTAAAGGACTAATAAAAAACACTTTTTAATCTTTCTCTTGATCTGAACGGGTCAAAATGTATAAACTAAATATTTACGAGGAGCAAATTGTTAATCTCCTCCATTCTTGTTATAGATAAATCTAATGCTTATTAAAAGTAATCTTTAATCATTTAATAAGTTTAGTTCAATACGAAATCAAGCATTTCGTTCATCACCCAATTAATAATAATGATTTTATTTTAAGATAGATCAAAGAAATATTTTGATTGCATTATTCGTGATGGATATACTCAAGTTTTACGCTCTATTGGATTTAACTGCTCGATGTGCCTGACCCTGCTCTTACGCTGAAATAGGTAAGTCGAAAAGCTTTCCTTACCATTTGCTTTTTTCAAGTATTAAAAGATTAGCGCGCGCTACTGAGTTTACTGATGATATTTAGTTGAATGCTATTTTATCTCGTATATTGCAACAAATTAATGGTGACAACCCCTGCTCCAACATAGGCTATATTTTATGTCGGTGTCACTAACTACAGGGGGGTGCAAGAGCGAAAAACGTTCTAAAATTGAGATTTTTTGTGTTAGGAAGGAGCTGGAAATTTGAAATTTGGCATTGTAGTTACTTATAAGATGTAAATGCTCTCTATAAACAAAATAAAAAAAAATCGAAATTTAAAAGTGTGTAATGAGCAAAAAGCGTTCTAAAACATTCTAAATTATAATTTCTATGGAATTTCTAGAACTACTGAACCGATTTCAAAAGTGATGGTGGCAAATTGATGGTGACAATCCCTGCTCCAACATAGACTATATTTTTTGTCGGTGCCAGTAACCACAGAGGGGTTCAGAAGCGAAAACGTTCTAAAATTGCGAATTTTTTTCATACTGAAGGAGCTAGAAATTTGAAATTTGGCATTGTAATTACTTATAAGATGTCAATGCTCTCTATAAACAAAATTAAAAAAAATTCGAAACTTAAAAGGGTGAAATGAGCGAAAAGCGTTCTAAAACATTCTAAATTATAATTTCTATGGAATATCTAGAACTACCGAACCGATTTCAAAAGTGATGGTGGCAAATTGATGGTGACAACCCTTGCTCCAACATAGGCTATATTTTATGTAGGTGCCACTAACCCCAGGGGAGTGAAAAAGCGAAAAACGTTCTAAAATTGCGATTTTTTTGTGTACGGAAGGAGCTAGAAATTTGAAATTTGGAATTGTAGCTACTTATAAGATGTAAATGCTCTCTAGGAACAAATTAAAAAAAATCGAAATTTAAAAGGGTGAAATGAGCGAAAAGCATTCTAAAAACATTCTGAATTACAATTTCATTGGAATCTCTGGAACTATAGCACCGATTTCAGAAGTGATGGTGAAAATCCCTGCTCCAACATAGGCTATATTTTATGTCGGTGTCACTAACTACAGGGGGGTGCAAGAGGGAAAAACGTTCTAAAATTGCGATGTTTTTTATACTGAAGGAGCTAAAAATTTGAAATTTGGCATTGTAGTTACTTATAAGATGTAAATGCTCTCTATAAACAAAAAAAAAATCGAAATTTAAAAGGGTGAAATGAGCGAAATGCGTCCTAAAAACACTCTAAATTAAAATTTCTATGGAATCTCTGGAACTACAGAATTGATTTCAAAAGTGATGGTGGCAAATTGATGGTGACAACCTCTGCTCCAACATAGGCTATATTTTATGTCGGTGCCACTAACCCCAAGGGGGTGCAGGAGCAAAAAACGTTCTAAAATTACGATTTTTTGTGTACGGAAAGAGCTAGAAATTTGAAATTTGGTATTGTAGTTACTTATAAGATGTAAATGCTCTTTAAGAACAAATTAAAAAAAATTCGAAATTTAAAAGGGTGAAATAAGCGAAAAACATTCTAAAATCATTCTAAATTACAATTTCTATGGAATCTCTGGAACTACAGAATCGATTTCAAAAGAGATGGTGGCAAATTGGTGGTGACAATCCCTGCTCCAACAGCCTCTTTAATAAACTATGCGTTGCTGACGCCTGGGTTTTCGCTAATTGTTGCCACAGATTAATCTAGGAAAATGAAACATTTGAAGTTACTGAAAAAAACAATAATATTTCGAAAAGTATTTGTCCGAAAATTTTTAGGCAAACTGCGTTTGAAAGGTACCATAGAACCGATTTCAGAAGTGATGGTGGCAAATTGTATTGGAAAACCCCAATAAATAATCAACCAATTTAAGAAAGAAATATGTTATATCAATAACCTTCAACCGAGAAACGCAATAGGAAGTGTATCTTGCATCATCCTAAAAACACATCTGCTGATGCCATTTTTTTTACCCCTGCAATAACCAGAGACATTGCATCACTCAAAAACTGAACTTTGCTTTCTTCTAAAGGACTAATAAAAAACACTTTTTAATCTTTCTCTTGATCTGAACGGGTCAAAATGTATAAACTAAATATTTACGAGGAGCAAATTGTTAATCTCCTCCATTCTTGTTATAGATAAATCTAATGCTTATTAAAAGTAATCTTTAATCATTTAATAAGTTTAGTTCAATACGAAATCAAGCATTTCGTTCATCACCCAATTAATAATAATGATTTTATTTTAAGATAGATCAAAGAAATATTTTGATTGCATTATTCGTGATGGATATACTCAAGTTTTACGCTCTATTGGATTTAACTGCTCGATGTGCCTGACCCTGCTCTTACGCTGAAATAGGTAAGTCGAAAAGCTTTCCTTACCATTTGCTTTTTTCAAGTATTAAAAGATTAGCGCGCGCTACTGAGTTTACTGATGATATTTAGATGAATGCTATTTTATCTCGTATATTGCAACAAATTAATGGTGACAACCCCTGCTTCAACATAGGCTATATTTTATGTCGGTGTCACTAACTACAGGGGGGTACAAGAGCGAAAAACGTTCTAAAATTGAGATTTTTTGTGTTAGGAAGGAGCTGGAAATTTGAAATTTGGCATTGTAGTTACTTATAAGATGTAAATGCTCTCTATAAACAAAATAAAAAAAAATCGAAATTTAAAAGGGTGTAATGAGCAAAAAGCGTTCTAAAACATTCTAAATTATAATTTCTATGGAATTTCTAGAACTACTGAACCGATTTCAAAAGTGATGGTGGCAAATTGATGGTGACAATCCCTGCTCCAACATAGACTATATTTTTTGTCGGTGCCAGTAACCACAGAGGGGTTCAGAAGCGAAAACGTTCTAAAATTGCGAATTTTTTTCATACTGAAGGAGCTAGAAATTTGAAATTTGGCATTGTAATTACTTATAAGATGTCAATGCTCTCTATAAACAAAATTAAAAAAAATTCGAAACTTAAAAGGGTGAAATGAGCGAAAAGCGTTCTAAAACATTCTAAATTATAATTTCTATGGAATATCTAGAACTACCGAACCGATTTCAAAAGTGATGGTGGCAAATTGATGGTGACAACCCTTGCTCCAACATAGGCTATATTTTATGTAGGTGCTACTAACCCCAGGGGAGTGAAAAAGCGAAAAACGTTCTAAAATTGCGATTTTTTTGTGTACGGAAGGAGCTAGAAATTTGAAATTTGGAATTGTAGCTACTTATAAGATGTAAATGCTCTCTAGGAACAAATTAAAAAAAATCGAAATTTAAAAGGGTGAAATGAGCGAAAAGCATTCTAAAAACATTCTGAATTACAATTTCATTGGAATCTCTGGAACTATAGCACCGATTTCAGAAGTGATGGTGAAAATCCCTGCTCCAACATAGGCTATATTTTATGTCGGTGTCACTAACTACAGGGGGGTGCAAGAGGGAAAAACGTTCTAAAATTGCGATCTTTTTTATACTGAAGGAGCTAAAAATTTGAAATTTGGCATTGTAGTTACTTATAAGATGTAAATGCTCTCTATAAACAAAAAAAAATCGAAATTTAAAAGGGTGAAATGAGCGAAATGCGTCCTAAAAACACTCTAAATTAAAATTTCTATGGAATCTCTGGAACTACAGAATTGATTTCAAAAGTGATGGTGGCAAATTGATGGTGACAACCTCTGCTCCAACATAGGCTATATTTTATGTCGGTGCCACTAACCCCAAGGGGGTGCAGGAGCAAAAAACGTTCTAAAATTACGATTTTTTGTGTACGGAAAGAGCTAGAAATTTGAAATTTGGTATTGTAGTTACTTATAAGATGTAAATGCTCTTTAAGAACAAATTAAAAAAAATTCGAAATTTAAAAGGGTGAAATAAGCAAAAAGCGTTCCAAAAACATTCTAAATTACAATTTGTATGGAATCTCTGGAACTACAGAATCGATTTCAAAAGAGATGGTGGCAAATTGGTGGTGACAATCCCTGCTCCAACAGCCTCTTTAATAAACTATGCGTTGCTGACGCCTGGGTTTTCGCTAATTGTTGCCACAGATTAATCTAGGAAAATGAAACATTTGAAGTTACTGAAAAAAACAATAATATTTCGAAAAGTATTTGTCCGAAAATTTTTAGGCAAACTGCGTTTGAAAGGTACCATAGAACCGATTTCAGAAGTGATGGTGGCAAATTGTATTGGAAAACCCCAATAAATAATCAACCAATTTAAGAAAGAAATATGTTATATCAATAACCTTCAACCGAGAAACGCAATAGGAAGTGTATCTTGCATCATCCTAAAAACACATCTGCTGATGCCATTTTTTTTACCCCTGCAATAACCAGAGACATTGCATCACTCAAAAACTGAACTTTGCTTTCTTCTAAAGGACTAATAAAAAACACTTTTTAATCTTTCTCTTGATCTGAACGGGTCAAAATGTATAAACTAAATATTTACGAGGAGCAAATTGTTAATCTCCTCCATTCTTGTTATAGATAAATCTAATGCTTATTAAAAGTAATCTTTAATCATTTAATAAGTTTAGTTCAATACGAAATCAAGCATTTCGTTCATCACCCAATTAATAATAATGATTTTATTTTAAGATAGATCAAAGAAATATTTTGATTGCATTATTCGTGATGGATATACTCAAGTTTTACGCTCTATTGGATTTAACTGCTCGATGTGCCTGACCCTGCTCTTACGCTGAAATAGGTAAGTCGAAAAGCTTTCCTTACCATTTGCTTTTTTCAAGTATTAAAAGATTAGCGTGCGCTACTGAGTTTACTGATGATATTTAGTTGAATGCTATTTTATCTCGTATATTGCAACAAATTAATGGTGACAACCCCTGCTTCAACATAGGCTATATTTTATGTCGGTGTCACTAACTACAGGGGGGTACAAGAGCGAAAAACGTTCTAAAATTGAGATTTTTTGTGTTAGGAAGGAGCTGGAAATTTGAAATTTGGCATTGTAGTTACTTATAAGATGTAAATGCTCTCTATAAACAAAATAAAAAAAAATCGAAATTTAAAAGGGTGTAATGAGCAAAAAGCGTTCTAAAACATTCTAAATTATAATTTCTATGGAATTTCTAGAACTACTGAACCGATTTCAAAAGTGATGGTGGCAAATTGATGGTGACAATCCCTGCTCCAACATAGACTATATTTTTTGTCGGTGCCAGTAACCACAGAGGGGTTCAGAAGCGAAAACGTTCTAAAATTGCGAATTTTTTTCATACTGAAGGAGCTAGAAATTTGAAATTTGGCATTGTAATTACTTATAAGATGTCAATGCTCTCTATAAACAAAATTAAAAAAAATTCGAAACTTAAAAGGGTGAAATGAGCGAAAAGCGTTCTAAAACATTCTAAATTATAATTTCTATGGAATATCTAGAACTACCGAACCGATTTCAAAAGTGATGGTGGCAAATTGATGGTGACAACCCTTGCTCCAACATAGGCTATATTTTATGTAGGTGCTACTAACCCCAGGGGAGTGAAAAAGCGAAAAACGTTCTAAAATTGCGATTTTTTTGTGTACGGAAGGAGCTAGAAATTTGAAATTTGGAATTGTAGCTACTTATAAGATGTAAATGCTCTCTAGGAACAAATTAAAAAAAATCGAAATTTAAAAGGGTGAAATGAGCGAAAAGCATTCTAAAAACATTCTGAATTACAATTTCATTGGAATCTCTGGAACTATAGCACCGATTTCAGAAGTGATGGTGAAAATCCCTGCTCCAACATAGGCTATATTTTATGTCGGTGTCACTAACTACAGGGGGGTGCAAGAGGGAAAAACGTTCTAAAATTGCGATCTTTTTTATACTGAAGGAGCTAAAAATTTGAAATTTGGCATTGTAGTTACTTATAAGATGTAAATGCTCTCTATAAACAAAAAAAAAATCGAAATTTAAAAGGGTGAAATGAGCGAAATGCGTCCTAAAAACACTCTAAATTAAAATTTCTATGGAATCTCTGGAACTACAGAATTGATTTCAAAAGTGATGGTGGCAAATTGATGGTGACAACCTCTGCTCCAACATAGGCTATATTTTATGTCGGTGCCACTAACCCCAAGGGGGTGCAGGAGCAAAAAACGTTCTAAAATTACGATTTTTTGTGTACGGAAAGAGCTAGAAATTTGAAATTTGGTATTGTAGTTACTTATAAGATGTAAATGCTCTTTAAGAACAAATTAAAAAAAATTCGAAATTTAAAAGGGTGAAATAAGCAAAAAGCGTTCCAAAAACATTCTAAATTACAATTTGTATGGAATCTCTGGAACTACAGAATCGATTTCAAAAGAGATGGTGGCAAATTGGTGGTGACAATCCCTGCTCCAACAGCCTCTTTAATAAACTATGCGTTGCTGACGCCTGGGTTTTCGCTAATTGTTGCCACAGATTAATCTAGGAAAATGAAACATTTGAAGTTACTGAAAAAAACAATAATATTTCGAAAAGTATTTGTCCGAAAATTTTTAGGCAAACTGCGTTTGAAAGGTACCATAGAACCGATTTCAGAAGTGATGGTGGCAAATTGTATTGGAAAACCCCAATAAATAATCAACCAATTTAAGAAAGAAATATGTTATATCAATAACCTTCAACCGAGAAACGCAATAGGAAGTGTATCTTGCATCATCCTAAAAACACATCTGCTGATGCCATTTTTTTTACCCCTGCAATAACCAGAGACATTGCATCACTCAAAAACTGAACTTTGCTTTCTTCTAAAGGACTAATAAAAAACACTTTTTAATCTTTCTCTTGATCTGAACGGGTCAAAATGTATAAACTAAATATTTACGAGGAGCAAATTGTTAATCTCCTCCATTCTTGTTATAGATAAATCTAATGCTTATTAAAAGTAATCTTTAATCATTTAATAAGTTTAGTTCAATACGAAATCAAGCATTTCGTTCATCACCCAATTAATAATAATGATTTTATTTTAAGATAGATCAAAGAAATATTTTGATTGCATTATTCGTGATGGATATACTCAAGTTTTACGCTCTATTGGATTTAACTGCTCGATGTGCCTGACCCTGCTCTTACGCTGAAATAGGTAAGTCGAAAAGCTTTCCTTACCATTTGCTTTTTTCAAGTATTAAAAGATTAGCGCGCGCTACTGAGTTTACTGATGATATTTAGTTGAATGCTATTTTATCTCGTATATTGCAACAAATTAATGGTGACAACCCCTGCTTCAACATAGGCTATATTTTATGTCGGTGTCACTAACTACAGGGGGGTACAAGAGCGAAAAACGTTCTAAAATTGAGATTTTTTGTGTTAGGAAGGAGCTGGAAATTTGAAATTTGGCATTGTAGTTACTTATAAGATGTAAATGCTCTCTATAAACAAAATAAAAAAAAATCGAAATTTAAAAGGGTGTAATGAGCAAAAAGCGTTCTAAAACATTCTAAATTATAATTTCTATGGAATTTCTAGAACTACTGAACCGATTTCAAAAGTGATGGTGGCAAATTGATGGTGACAATCCCTGCTCCAACATAGACTATATTTTTTGTCGGTGCCAGTAACCACAGAGGGGTTCAGAAGCGAAAACGTTCTAAAATTGCGAATTTTTTTCATACTGAAGGAGCTAGAAATTTGAAATTTGGCATTGTAATTACTTATAAGATGTCAATGCTCTCTATAAACAAAATTAAAAAAAATTCGAAACTTAAAAGGGTGAAATGAGCGAAAAGCGTTCTAAAACATTCTAAATTATAATTTCTATGGAATATCTAGAACTACCGAACCGATTTCAAAAGTGATGGTGGCAAATTGATGGTGACAACCCTTGCTCCAACATAGGCTATATTTTATGTAGGTGCTACTAACCCCAGGGGAGTGAAAAAGCGAAAAACGTTCTAAAATTGCGATTTTTTTGTGTACGGAAGGAGCTAGAAATTTGAAATTTGGAATTGTAGCTACTTATAAGATGTAAATGCTCTCTAGGAACAAATTAAAAAAAATCGAAATTTAAAAGGGTGAAATGAGCGAAAAGCATTCTAAAAACATTCTGAATTACAATTTCATTGGAATCTCTGGAACTATAGCACCGATTTCAGAAGTGATGGTGAAAATCCCTGCTCCAACATAGGCTATATTTTATGTCGGTGTCACTAACTACAGGGGGGTGCAAGAGGGAAAAACGTTCTAAAATTGCGATCTTTTTTATACTGAAGGAGCTAAAAATTTGAAATTTGGCATTGTAGTTACTTATAAGATGTAAATGCTCTCTATAAACAAAAAAAAAAATCGAAATTTAAAAGGGTGAAATGAGCGAAATGCGTCCTAAAAACACTCTAAATTAAAATTTCTATGGAATCTCTGGAACTACAGAATTGATTTCAAAAGTGATGGTGGCAAATTGATGGTGACAACCTCTGCTCCAACATAGGCTATATTTTATGTCGGTGCCACTAACCCCAAGGGGGTGCAGGAGCAAAAAACGTTCTAAAATTACGATTTTTTGTGTACGGAAAGAGCTAGAAATTTGAAATTTGGTATTGTAGTTACTTATAAGATGTAAATGCTCTTTAAGAACAAATTAAAAAAAATTCGAAATTTAAAAGGGTGAAATAAGCGAAAAACATTCTAAAATCATTCTAAATTACAATTTCTATGGAATCTCTGGAACTACAGAATCGATTTCAAAAGAGATGGTGGCAAATTGGTGGTGACAATCCCTGCTCCAACAGCCTCTTTAATAAACTATGCGTTGCTGACGCCTGGGTTTTCGCTAATTGTTGCCACAGATTAATCTAGGAAAATGAAACATTTGAAGTTACTGAAAAAAACAATAATATTTCGAAAAGTATTTGTCCGAAAATTTTTAGGCAAACTGCGTTTGAAAGGTAAAAAATTGTATTTTTCTTAATATAAATTTCAAATCTAATGATTATGCCATTTTTTAAATATTGAATTTGAAAAATTACCAAATTTCACAATGGAGTACCATAGCAAAACCTTCATGCGTAAAAAGATAATGATAAGGGCGACGTGTCCTGGCGTGTATATTGGCTATAGCACGAGTCACAAATTATAGTAGCCTTATTGTACTGTTAAAATATAAAAGTGAATTATGAAATGTCGATATTTTGCTTGATTAAAAGTTCGTTATAAGAAATTGACCAGCGTAGCGGGCGTAGCTTGCTAGTAATATGTAAAGCAAACATGAAAAGGAAATGATCGTAAGTTCTGGTGGGAGTTAATGGGAATGGCCAATTACACTTGAAATGCCAGCGAAATTTTTGATGTACGCATGGTGCATAAATAAAAAGAAACAATGTTAAATAACAACAAAGATTTATTTACATAAACTATTTGCAAAAAAATAGTCTAAAAGAATAAACTGAAAGTTACTACCACTGTAGCATTTGTAAAGGATCACATTATCGAAAGTTGCAAAGTCTACGTTAATTTTGATCAACATACTTGTTGTAGTGTTTCGTTAATTATTTTAATTAACCTTCTGCAATATTTAATTGCTTTAATTAAATTCACTACAAATAATTACGAAAATGGAATTATTCATTTAATCCATAAATTAAATATTCATTAATCAGACCTGAATGCCTGCCCAGATAATGTGTCTTACGCCGCTACTACACAGACAAAGTACATATTTAAATGGACAAACATTGGAGAAAAGAAATCACCTTGATTAACAGACAGATGCTTGACACATCAGCAGGAGTTGTAGCTGACATGTTTATACATAAATCTTTTCGATGGAGTATAACATAATAAATAACTAGATGGAACCCGTCAAAATTTGACGGCAAACAACTTGATACTACCATAAAAATAAAATTTATAGTTGCTTTAACTTGACAAATTTCATAGTAGGGAGCATAATATGATTAAGCGGTCACAGACCTTTCCATCAATATATCACATGAAGGGTGTGTGCAAAATTTAGAAAGTACCCCTTGGGGGGGCAAAGTGGGGAGATGGACACCGGAGATGCATAATATGATTAAGTGGTCACAGACTTTTCCAATGATATATAACATGAGGGTTGTGTGCAAAATTTAGAAAGTAAGGGGGGAGGGGGGGCGGGGGGCAAAGTGGGGGACATCGGAGATGCATAATATGATTAAGCAGTCACGGATCTTTCCAACAATATATGAGATGAGGGGTGTCAACAAAATTTAGAAAGTATCCCTTGGGGGGCAGGGGGCAAAGGGGAGAGATGGACATCGGAGATGCATTATATGATTAAGTGGTCACAGACCTTTCCAATGATATATAACATGAGGGTTGTGTACAAAATTTAAAAAGTACCCCTTCGGGGGAAGGGGGGCAAAGTGGGGAGATGGACATCAGAGATGCATAATATGATTAAGCAGTCACGGACCTTTCCAACAATATATGACATGAGGGGTGTCAACAAAATTTAGAAAGTATCCCTTGGGGGGAGGGGGGGGGGCAAAGTGGGGAGATGGACATCGGAGATGCATAATATGATTAAGTGGTCACAGACCTTTCCAATGATATATAACATGAGGGTTGTGTGCAAAATTTAGAAAGTACCCTTTGGGGAGGAGGGGGGCAAAGTGGGGAGATGGACATCTGAGATGCATATGATTAAGCAGTCACAGACCTTTCCAACAATATATGACATGAGGGGTGTCAACAAAATTTAGGGGGGGGTAGTGGCGGGATGGACCCCGGAGATACATAACATGAATAAGTGGTCAAAGACTTTTCCAGCGATATATCACATGAGGGGTGTGTGCAAAATTTAGAAAAGTGTCCCACTTGGGGGGGGGAGTGGGGGGATGGACCCCAGAGATGCATAACATGAAAAAGAGGTCACAGGCGTTTCAACTTGCAACTTTTTTCTTGAAGGCATTTGACAATATTAAAAATTTTTTTACCTAAGACAATTTAACGATATTCTTAATATTTTTGCACAATTCGTCAAATGTTCATGGAAAAAATCATGAAATTCGCTAATCAATAGTTGATAAATTATAAAATTCAACAATCGATAACGGAAAAATCACGAACTTCATCAAATGGTCTGCACACTGATGTGATGATCAAAAGGGTTTTGAAGCATAGGACAAAATTAGCTTTTGCCAAACAGCGAGTAATACTGAAAATTTGGCAATGGACTTTATTGCCACCACTTGTCAAACATAATAGTCACACTCACCAATTACGATGATTGAATGGAAAAAGATTTTTTTTCTCTGCTGTCGCTCGACAAATTTCGAAACCATTTGGCCAATTTCACGATTTTTTCCCAGAAATTGACGGATTGTGATTTTTTTTCTCGAAGCCATTTGACGATATTCGAAAACTTTTTCCCCCGAAACCAGTTGATGAATTTTGCGATTTTTCCACTGTCGATTAATGAATTTTGCAATTTTTCCGCTATCGATTGACAAATGTAGCAATTTATCGACTATCGATTAACGAATTTCACGATTTTTTCCATGAACGAACAAATTGCGCACTTTCTTCCCGCTAATGTTTGACACATTTCGCCCTTTACAATTCAGCCAATGAGTTGAACGCTGTTTCTTTCCAGAAATGTCAGGAATGAAACAAATATTCTTTAGGATGAATTCCCTTCGTTCGATGCCCCATGTGTGCGATGCAGCAACGGACGTCACAGACTTTTTAGGGCACCTGCAGACTAAAAACATCTAACCAATCTTCGCGGGTGAAAAAATCACAGATTTCGTCAAATGATTGAGGAAAAAACACTAAATTCATCAAAGGATCATGGGAAAACATGACTTTCGTTAAAAGACCACAGAAAAAACGTGAATTATGCAAAAGGATCGCGAAAGAAAAGCAAATTTGTTCAAAGAATCGCAAAAAAGGAAATTTCACCAAAAAATCCCGCTTTTTTACTAAATTTCGTCTAAAAATTGCAGAATAAAATGTATTTTATCAAAGAATCGCTGGAAAATGCGAATTTCGTTAAGGATCGCGAGAAAAATGCGAAATTCTTCAAAGGATCGCTGAAAAAACGCCAATTTCGTCAAAGGATTGCTGAAAAAACATGAATCTCCTCAAAAGGAAGCAGAGAAAGTACGAATATCGTCAAAGGATCACAGAAAAACGCAAATTTCGTCAAAGGATAGCGGAAAAAACGTGTATTTCGTCAAAGGATTGCAGTTAAAACATGAATTTCGTCAAATGATTGCTGAAAAAACACAAATTACGTCATAGGATCGCTGAAAAAATCATTAATTTCATCCATCGGCACATAAATATCATGAATTTCGTCTATATCGGGGGCATAAAAATCCTTAATTTCGTCGGTCGGGTAGAGAAAATTTTTTTTTCGTCAATCGGGCGTGTAAAAATCATGAGTTTCATTTATCGGTCACCTAAAATACACAAAATTCTTCATACGAGCACATAAGAATCAAGAAATCAGTTGATCAGGCACGTACAAATCATTAATTTCCCCTATCGGCACATAAAAATCATGAATTTTGTCTATCGGGTGCATAAAAATACTTTATTTCATAATCTTTTACCAAATTTCGTCTAAAAATTGCAGAATAAAATGTATTTTATAAAAGAATCACTGGGAAACGCGAATTTCATAAACGACCATGAGAAAAATGCGAATTTCTTCAAAGGATCGCTGAAAAAACACGAATTTCTTCAAAGGATCGCTGAAAAAACACAAATTTTGTCAAAGGATTGCTGAAAAAACATGAATCTCGTCAATAGGCAGCAGGGAAAGTGCGAAGATCGTCAAAGTATCACGTAAAAAGCAAATTTCATCAAAGGACCACAGAAAAACACAAATTTCGTCAAAAGATAGCAGAAAAAACGCGAATTTCGTCAAATGATTGCTGAAAAAACACAAATTACGTCGTAGGATTGCTGAAAAAATCATTAATTTCATCCATCGGCACATAAATATGATGAATTTTGTCTAACGGGTGCAGAATTTATCGGTCACCTAAAATTCACAAAATTCTTCAAACGGGCCCATAAAAAGCAAGAAATTAGCTGATCGGGCACGTAAAAATTATTAATTTCCTCTATCAGCACATAAAAATCATGAATTTGGCAATCGGGTGCATACAAATACTTAATTTCGTCGGTCGAGTGCAGAAAAAAAAAATCGTCAATCGAGTGTGTAAAAATCATGAGTTTCATTTATCAGGCATGTAAAAATCATGAGTTTCATTTATCAGGCATGTAAAAATCACGAGTTTAATTTATCAGGCATGTAAAAATCATGAAATTCTTAAATCGGGTGCATAAAAATCATGAATTTTGTAGGACGGGCACGTAAAAATCACAAATTCATCAAGTGGGTGAGTGAAATCACGAATTAGTCAAGTGGGCACATAAAAATCACGAATTTCTTTAATCGAGTGCATAAAAATCGTAAATTTTGTCCCTCAGATGCAGAAAAATCATTAATTTCATCGATCGGGTGAGGAAAAATCCTGAATTTTGTCAAACAGATGCAGAAAAAACACAAAAGGAAAAAAGAAAATCAGAAAATTCTGTATTTGGCCAGTTTTTTCCATATTTTTAATCGCCAGTTTTCCAATTTTATCGCCGAATGCTTATTTTCACCTTTAGGTGGCAATAAAGTCAATCGCCAATTTTCAGTATTGCTCGCTGATAGGCAAGTGCTAATTTTATCCTGACAAAATGGTTATCGTATCAATGGATGGAAAAGGAAAAGTGTGTAGTGTATATAAATGAATTCGCATTGACTGTCACCTTGTATAATGACAATTGTGTACAATTTATCGCGTTTGATGGAGTTTTTAAGTTTTAAGTTTAGATTATTATATTATTAGGTAGTTTTTCATTTTATCTTTATTTTATTTTATTGAATCATTGAAGGTAAAACAGATATCTATTTCTGTGTTCATGATTGAGTTCTTTAGATATGTTTTGTTTCTTCATATATTGCTAGCAAAATTATTTAGTGCACATAATATAATTGTAAAGCATGCTTTATATACATTCTGGTGTATTTTATTAGTTGAAATTTGTTACATTTTTCGAAATGATTGTTGAATTTTGTCATCTTTTTTCCCGCAACCAATCAATAAATTTCATGATGTTTTATTGGTGATTGGTTGCGGGAAAGTATTGTGAAATTCAACAATCATTCAAGAAAATGTAACAAAATTCTACTAACAACAGGAGCCTCTAAACAAACCAGTTCAAAATATGCATTCATATACATTAGATGCTGTACCATCTGTCCATTTACATATTAAAATGTGTACTAAATGATATAAAACATTTTAAAAACTGAAATTTTACACTTACATCTTAATTGTAAGTTTCATTGTTTACATGAGTGGATTTTAAGGAGTCTACTGCATATATATACACATATACTAAAATTATCTATCTAAATCCATTTGAATCATTGAAAGTTTTGTTAAGATTTGATCGTATTTCAATCTTTAGAACGCTTTTCTATTACCCGACATAATACCAATAAATTGTCATACTAAAGTTCCAAAACCTTTAAAAAAATTGTCAACAAAACAAAAAATTCCATGCAAAACACATCCATACACACTATCATAACAAAATCATCAAAATGCACAGGTGGTAAAGCTGTTTAGAAGCTTCTGTTGTTAGTAGAATTTTGTGATCTTTTTCCCGCAACCAATAAATAAATTTCACGATGTTTTATTGTGATTAAACTATGAATTTTGTTACTTTTTTACATATAAACACAATTTCCGACTCAGCAAGTTTCTGGATTTGTCCATGTTAGTGAAACTTTTTTTTTTTTCATGCAACTGCTGGTCAAATTTTTAATCAATTTTTACAGCCGAATGCAACTATTAAAACATCTGTAGTATTATATTCAAAAAGGTAAATTTCAGCTTTATAAATCCTAATAAAAACTCGACCATTACTTTTTGGTTTAAGAAATTTAAAGTAGCAAAATATACATACGACATATCCAAAGAATTCAATCATGAACACAGAAATACATATGTGTTTCTATGTTCATGAGCTCAATATAACAAAATAAATAAAGATAAAATGAAAAAATACCTAATATTTATAGTAATCCAAACTTTGAAACATGTTGCTTACGCCGACTCCCGACTAATGATCTCTAGAGATAGGAAATACCCTCACCTCATTGGCTGAAACAAATCTGTCTGTAGAGAGTAAAAGCCTCTAGCTGATTGGCGGAATGCTCGCGCATGCGTATAAAAGTCATATTTTCATGGAAAACGAAATACCAGGGTAGCTTTAAATAGATGGATAATAAATATAACCGTTAATGGGATTCAAAAGTCAAACTTCATTTAAAATAAATAATTTCAATCGACTAGAAATATGAATTGGGTCTTTAACATATTAGAAATAACTGGACCCTTTTTTTAATTTACAGTGTCGAACGAAACATTAAGAAATCTCCTAAGTATCCTTTGAAATTGAAAGAGAAAAGTCGCCTGTTTTTAAGTTTATTCGCAAAACAAAAAAACACAAGAGCTTAATAAAACTGCTAATCTAATATAAAAAACTATTACATACTACGTGCTGCTCAATATAGCATTTTTTTGGGGGCGTTACTCACTGTTCCCCCGTGAATTTGACTCGATTAGTCTAAAGATAATACTATTGGTGCTGAGATTTCTTGGTCGGCCATTCTTCTGATCGCGCCCCTACAATTTCTGATGCCATAAGGTTGGTCTCTAGTTCGTAAGATGGTCTGAACCGACACCCTTGAACTGTCGTAAATTTTGATATTGTCCTTTTGTACTTGTAACATTAAAATCTTAGTCTATCTCTGTCCGAGCAATAGCAGAATAAAAACATTTATTTCAACATTAAGGATCAATGGAGACACATATTAATATAATAAACATATAGAACATATTCATTCACAAACGTGAGATTTACATATCGTGAAGTACTGAATAAGAGCTTGAATATGAACTCTTATTCGTGTATTTCCAATGAATTCAGAAGTTGTGATTTCTAGAAAAATCGATTTCTGACATTTTGCGCTGTTCAACGGAAAATACATGTGTAAGATGAATATTTATATTATTTTAATTAATTTATTAATTTATTTTTTGTAATACTTTCGCTTTGTTTTAAAATGTGGGAAACATTTGTGTGGAAGCGGCAAAAAGATATTTTCATTTATTTACATGTTTCACAATACATATCCATTACATGCTTCACAAAACGATAATTTTAAATAGTCTTATGGACATAATTTCCAGAAAAACACATTGCGAAAGGCAATTTTTAAATTACACCAACTTTCAATTAAAAGAATATTTTCATAGAAATAGTTGATAAATCTTAAAAAATATTTAACAGATTTTTATTTGATTTTATATGAATTTAAATTTATTGTTTGTCTTAGAGAAAATGTTATCGATAAGTTTCCAGTTAGAAAACTGCCGCAAATCATAGGACAAACGTGATTTTTCTTACTATTTGATCTCACAAATGGCTAGAGATGCAATAAGCGAAATGCTACCATGATCGAAAAAGTTTTTGATTTGTCTATTAGAATCTTCCGGTTTGGCGAAGGATTACGGAAAAAAATAAATTATGAATAAAAGTACCGTGTTACAGTGCTTAACATACATTTAAGGAAGACCAAACTGGTCGCCATTGGCGGCTAGTATATACAGCGTGTCCACGTATAACCTGACCGACCTTTATTTTCGCAACCGTTGGTTCTAGAAACATATTTCCAATTACAAAAATGGTTTAAATAATGTAAAGAATTACTTTCAAAGCAATTTGGGTCAAGAAAAACAGTTATTAAAAAATTACGAAATTAAAATTTTTATACGGTCCCCCGGTCCTATTAGTGATATTTAGTAAAAATTTACTGTGGCACTAACAAGTAAGACAAAAAAAGTCCCATTCATCTAGCATTAAAATTGGCCGAGTAATAGCTGTTTAAAGTTGGAGTATATTTTTTGCTGCGAAATAGGGGTCATTCACAAATGTAGTAGAAATATAAATAATCGTCAGATATATCAAAAAATAGTTGAGAGCAAAATTAACATGGCAATCTAATATAAATGTGAAATCTATAATCATTCTGACATATTAATGCAAAATATATCATTTGTACTGAACATATAAAAGGATAAAATAACAGAATTTTTGTTAAATAAAAGGATGAAAACTACAGCCTCAATTCTTTGCAAAATGATACAGATTTTAAAATGCTGTTAGATTACACTGTCTTTCAAATTTTGGATTGTGCCATGTTTTTTAAATTGTTGAAAACTGATTCTTATATATTTTTTAGTGCAGAATCCGACAATGACCTTCATTTTACATCATCACGTCAGGATTTTTCTCAAATCGCAAATTTCAAAGATATAAAGCTCAAAGTACAAATTGATCCCCTCTCCCCTCCCAACCTCATCAGACCCCTGAGATTTTTAGCTGTAAGAAACCCAGTATAAGCCAAAAATTTGAATAAATTATTGAATTAAATAAAATTAAACTGAATAAAAAGTCTTACATCTAATTTAGAGTATCAGATTTTTCGCTATTTTTTAACCTTGAAATTTACGATTTTCGAAAAATCCTAACATGATGGTTAAAAGTGAAGGTAATTTTTTTATTCAGCGTTAAAAAATACATAAAACGTAATTATAAAAGTTAAAAAACACAGCCATCTCAGGTTTATGTTATTTAATCTAAAATTCTTTCTTAAATTTGTTGAGGGTGATCTATCCGATTTCTTTTGTGTCATCCTCTAATATAAGTATATGTATAAGATGGCAAGCGTCGAAAATTATAACAATATTACATTGTCATCGGATTTAAGTCAGTATGTAAAATTTAACTTTGATCGGACACTTGAAAGTAACTTAAAAATCGAGAACAAATTTTAAACTGGAAAGACGATCGTTGCAAGTTAAATAAAACCTTATGAAAACAACATAATTTTTGTTAAAAGAAATCATAGCCTCAAATCCTTTCAAAATAAAACATATGTTAAAATACAAGTATTTTAACTAATCTGAAACATAATTAATAAAAGTTAACTCAATCGTAATAGTTGTATGACTTCTTTCAAAGCGTAGATATCTTGAAATAACTTTAAGTACTCTATATACGACCCCTGAAAGGAAGGCCGAAATCATCTGTTTTCAGATGCAAAAAAGTGGTGTAAGTCATGCATTTCAAAGTTTCATAACTCAGTCAATTTTAATGTTAGATGAAAGGGACTTTTTTTGTCTTACTTGTTAGTGCCACAGTAAATTTTTACTAAATATCACTAATAGGACCGAGGGACAGTATAAAAATTTAAATTTCGTAATTTTTTAATAAATTGCTTTTCTTGACCCAAATTGCTCTGAAAGTAATTCGTTACCTTATTTAAACCATTTTTGTAATTGGAAGTATGCCTCTAGGACCAACGGTTGCGAAAATAAAGGTCGGTCAGGTTATACGTGGACACGCTGTATATATATATATATATATATATATATATATATATATGCAAAAATTATCTTAAAAACGGCTCTAACGATTTTGACGAAATTTCGTATCCTACCGTTTTGGGGCACCAGAAAACCATTGGGCTAGGTCACGTGCTCGAGAAAATTCGATTAGTGGGTCATTTTGGGTCATTTTGGGTCATGGTCTAGCTAATTGTATCTAAAAAACGGTTCAAACGATTTTGACGAAATTTTGTATCCGACCATTTTCGGGCATGAGAAGTCAATTGGGCTGGGTCACATGTTCGAGAACTTTCGATTAGTGGGTCATTTTTGGGTCAACGCGGTCAAATTAATTTTATCTAAAAAACGGCTCTAACGATTTTGATTAAATTTTGTGTCCTACGAGTTTCGAGCACGATAAAAGCATTGGGCTAGGTTGCATGTCCGAGAAAATTCCATTAGTGGGTAGTTTCAGGGTCATTGTGGGTCAAGATCTAAAAAGCGGCTCAATTGACACTAAATTTTGCATCCAATGGTTTTCGGGCACGAGAAGACTGTTGGGCTAGGTCACATGTTCGAGAAAATTCAATTAGTGGGTCATTTTGGGTCATTTTGGGTCATGGTCAAGCTAATTGTATCTAAAAAACGGTTCAAACGATTTTGACGAAATTTTGTATCCGACCATTTTCGGGCATGAGAAGTCAATTGGGCTGGGTCACATGTTCGAGAACTTTCGATTACTGGGTCATTTTTGGGTCAACGCATGTCAAATTAATTTTATCTAAAAAACGGCTCTAACGATTTTGATTACATTTTGTGTCCTACGAGTTTCGAGCACAATAAAAGCATTGGGCTAGGTCGCATGTCCGAGAAAATTCGATTAGTGGGTCATTTCTGGGTCATTGTGGGTCAAGATTTAAAAAGCGGCTCACTTTACACTAAATTTTGCATCCAATGGTTTCCGGGCACGAGAAGACTGTTGGGCTAGGTCACATGTTCGAGAAAATTCAATTAGTGGGTCATTTTGGGTCATTTTGGGTCATGGTCAAGCTAATTGTATCTAAAAAACGGTCCAAACGATTTTGACGAAATTTTGTATCCGATTATTTTCGGGCACGAGAAGACTATTTTGCTGGGTCACATGTTCGAGAACTTTCGATTAGGGGGTCATTTTTGGGTCAAAGCGGGTCAAATTAATTTTATCTAAAAAAGGGGCTCTAACGATTTTGATTAAATTTTGTATTTTACGAGTTTCGGGCACGCTAAAATCATTAGACTACGTCACATGTTCGAGAAAATTCGATTAGTGGGTCATTTCTGGGTCATTGTGGGTCAATATCTAAAAAGCGGCTCAATTTACACTAAATTTTGCATCCTTTGGTTTTCCGGCACGAGAAGACTGTTGGGCTAAGTCACATGTTCGAGAAATTTCAATTAGTGGGTCATTTTGGTCATGGGTCATGATATTTGAACTCAAATTTAATTTTGACCGAGCATAGCTCGGTCTTCCCTGCTCGTAAAAGCATAATTTGGCGATTACCATATTTTCTTTGTTTAACTTTGTAGCTTGCGTACCGAGGCCGTTCACGGCAAGTTCCGCTATGCTGCGAGTTTAGGGTTTAAAATACATTTATTTAAACTATACGCTCAGGGATGTGGCAGAGTCACTTAGTGCGTTTTTGTATATATTAAACGTCGATCCACAAATTTCAATCTCTAACTTGATCTTCAATAGAAATGACTAAACAGTTTTAATAAAACAAGGTTCAATTTAGGTGAAGAATACTAGTAGCACAATCCACTACTAAATACAGCTGTCCATCAATGCTTTAAGCTGAAACACAAGAATCACTCTTGAAAATCGTTAATATAATTTAACTTTTAATACGCTAGCAACCCGTGGCTGCCGAATAGCTACATTCAATCTTTAACTCAAAAGATCTTACCGCAAGGCTAATCTTTGACTCAGCTTAACTGCAACTTCGTGATGCGTGTTGATTGCACAATTGTAGCTTATCAGCGCAGGCCTTAGTTCACCACACAGACATAGATTGAAACCCAATCCACCGATACAACCTTACGTTTCAATTTTATACTTTGCTGATGGCCAATGAAGCAAAAATTTGCATAAACTCACCGCGAAACTCAGAAACCGCAATCTCCAAAGGCTCCCCACATACTTTGAAAATGAGAGTATAAGATAGCATCACTGTTGCGCACACAGACTAGATGTTTACATCACGTTCGCATTCAAAACACTAGACAGCGTTTATAAGAGAGTCTCTAGTCAACTACAATTTATGACCCTAAATGCCGTTTACGATAAAGTTGAAATAAACGTTGAATGAAACTGAAACATAATAAGAAAAACAGATATTTAAATTCATTTTATTACTAAACTAAAGCAATAGTTATGTAACAAAATTCTACTCGTATGTCAAACATTTGTTTTAAACACTTTCGAAGAAATAAATATTTGAGACGAAATTTCTGTCTTAACACAATTTCTGCTTACACAATTGTATTTCTGCTTACACAGTATATGCTCATCATATCACAGGATTTTCTGTGTTTCCAAGTATTTATACATTACCGAGGAAATTTCGTTCCAATCCCGCTTGATATCTCTTTTACGCAATAAGAAAACAATAATGGAATCTAGCAAACAATCGTATGTTAAAGTGTAAATATATTCTTGAATAATGTTGCAAAATTTTACCATGGGATAACATCTTCTATAAATTGAAACTTGCATACAAATATGCAGATACACCTTTATATGTATCTTTAAGAAAAAAACATTTTACTCGTATTTTTGTCTTTTAAGTGATATTTCTATTATTCTGTTTCCTCTAAAACTTTCTTTCATCTTAAACTAGCATGGTCATGTTTTTGATATAATAATAACATTTCTTTGGTAAATATAATCTAAAAGGGAAATTATTTTTACAATTTTTGCGAACCAGTCTCAAAGATATTTTCAACGACCGTAGATTTATTTTCTTGCAAATCCTTAATGTGTAGTTTCTATAGTGTACGTTGGCATGTTCCTGTCAACATATGGATTCTTGCGATTGCTGGAAGTATAATTTATTCTTTTATTACGGCATTAATGGTGAAAGAACCACAAAAAGTTTTTCAATGAAAGATTTTATTAAACAAGACTTATTTTCATCGGAATTGTAATGAGCTGCAGTCACAGATACATAATATTTATTCACTTTTAAATCTTCTTGAATTAATAATGAATGTTTTAAGATCATTTGAGATATATCTAGAGTTTTTAGCAGCATCTGCCGACAAACATTTATATCCACACCTCTATCGTTTATTATCTACTCGTAAAAGAACATTATCTCTCATAATTTTTTATAACAATGATTTTTCCTACAAACAAAAATAATGACCACTCTGTAGAGAAAAGTATCTAAGGATAAAGAAATATATTAAAGGGAGAGGCTATCAGAATGATGTACATTTTTTACTTCAGAATAATGATCAAATTCAGTAATTCTGTGTGAAAAAAAATATACGTGAAACTCAACCAAGTGTATCTACACTTCGAAGGCCCGCAGTTAAAACAGAAAGTTTTATGAAGTAAAGGGAATTTTTTTCCTAGTCTTTTATTAAAGGTCTTCATCGAAATCATAATCAGTACATGAAAAAAAAACATTATCACAAATTGCAAAGAAACAAAGATAAAATGTCAATTACTGTACATTCGGCAAGTTTGAATTTAAGTGATAGCCCGGGGGTTGGGGAGCATCCCCCCGGAAGCATCAAAATATCACCCGCAGAAGAATTTGGATTCTATATTAATTTGTTGTCTAAAATTAGAATTTTTATCCCCAGAACACCATTATTCTACTCTGTCGAGACAAATAGCTAAACGTAAAGAAATATCTTATAGGGACATGCTATCAGAATTATGTCCGTCTTTGAATTCACAAAAATATACAAAGACATACGTGTACTAATTAATGCTACACTTAAATTTGCTTCAGCGGTTTTCTACATATAGACATTGTAACAATACTGATATACAAATTCAGCATCATATTTTGATTCTTCGGTATATTTTACCTTCAGATACCAAACAAGGAATCTTTCGGTCAGGTAGTTTAGAAACTCTAGAGGTTTAAAATTTGGTGGAATGAATTGGTTTCCCATATTAAAGTTTTGAAAATTGATTTCAATTGAAAAAAGAAACCCATAGGTAATGAATTTCGGAAATATATATACTTTAAAGACAATTTATAGAAAAGATAGCAAATTGTTCTGGGTGTGAAGAATATTTTGTTAACGTTAAAATCCTTTACGCGCAGAAATTTCTGTTATTGTTAAAATGTTTAATACACAGCATATCTAGTATATAAATCCAACTGGAAACGTAATTAAATTTTATCATAAGCCAAATGATATTTATCATGAAACAATGTACACATCTTTATAGTTTTCACTAAGTTTAGTCATTTAGGAGAATAAATCAAATATGTCAACTCTTATACGTTTTTATAAACGTTTCAAGTTCCTGCAGTTATCTTTATAATAAGATATGTATAACCATTCCCAATTTTCGATTTATTGCAATAAGCAGGGATGAAACAAGGCTATTTGAACAAACAGTTGATCATTTTCTAATTAGCCTAAAACTGCACGTACTTGTTGAATTGCTCTGAAAAATATCAGACTTATTGGCAAATACTTAGTCATTTTCTTATCAGCCTGGCGCTGCATAGACCTTCTGTAATTAGTCTAATGGAAGTTTTCCAATTAGCCTAAAGCTGCATGAATTTCTTGCAATAGGTTTGAAAAATATCAGAGAGATTGGAAAATGGCAGATGATTCTCTAATTAGCTTGGCTCTTTGTAAACAGACTAGGCAAAGACAACCATAGGCCTTGCAACAGAAAAGTTCTATATATCTTAATTAAAACGATTTTTTTTTATTATCCGTGCATTAGTTTGTTTTGAAACAAATAACATATTTTTGTTAAATCTAAATAATGCTCATTTAAATTGCGGAATCTTCTATAATAGGGTGTCTTAAAATTTTTCATAATGCTTTTTCCGCAATTATTAATACTGCAAATGCTATTTGCTAACTAATATTTAATTATCACTACTTTTTAATGATTTCTCTTCTAAATATTAAACCTTTTTTTATAAATAATTATTTAATGTGCGTTTGCATTATGACTCCTATTTAATTATCTATCTAATTTTGAAAAAAAAATCCTGTTTTTGCTTTGTTAGTTGAAAAATTATGTTTAGCCTTTTTTTTTTATATTTGCTTTTCTTATACCTTATTTTCTTCAAATTTATGTAAAATAAATTACATTATGACATTTTTGTTACCATATATTAAAGTTAAAAATAAATTTTAAAATCTTTTATTTACTACAACATGTTGATCGGTATATCTTGAATGTTTAAGACACTGGGATTACGCCAAATTTGATTTAGGTGCCTGAAAGTTCTAAAATATAATCCTAAGAAATTATCTTATGATAATGTTGAAAGAAGCAAAATGCGCTTTCGAAATGATAAACAATGCAATTACTAATTTTACTGAATTTAATGATATTCTGCTGTGTTAGATTAGTAAAGGGGTTATTATTAGTATAATCATGTAAGTAATTATAATTAATGAGTTTAGAATAAATTGGATTTCATTTCTTCTATGCTCTATTGTGAACAAGTCTTTGCGTAATAATGTTTATTTCATTAACTTTCCATCTTAATTAATTGTTGTTTGTTTGCGCTGATTTACATTCTTAACAGAATTGTAACAACTTTTGGTAATTTTGTAAAGTAGATTCTTATGTTAAACAAAACAAAGATTAACGATAATGTTAAAATTATATAAAAGTAATAACATAAGAGTAAAACTTTTCAATTTATATATTTTGTTTAAAGTAATTAAACATTTGTTAATACTACCAATATAAATGTGTTTTAATAGAATAATAAAAATGAACATTTATTTCTACGCAGTAATTTGTGTTTACAAGAAAATCAAAAATAGGAATGTCTTATATAAATTCGATTGATTTTAATAAAATAAAGACAGTTTACTCAATTCAAAAACACTCTGTTTCCTAAAGGTAAAAAATTAAAGTAATGTTTCATGTTTACCTATGAAATATAAGATATTCCGAATGTTGCACAGTTTGGGGAATTTAGCTTGCAAATCTACCACTTTTTTATTAAAAATGACGACCATAGAAGTGGAATGCAATACTTTCTTACTTCTGAATAAAGGTAGTTTCTTCTATATTTTTATTCTGATTTCGGAAAAACACTAAAAAAAAAAGAAAAAGTGATGTAAACAGCTTTGAAAAACTTATAGAAATTCGGTCAGTTTGTTAATTTTTGAAATTTAGACATGATAGACCAGAATTTCCAATTTTTATTTTTTCAATTTAGTCGTAATAGCACAACACAATCATCTACAACACTTACTGCTGCTGGTTGCTGCATAGCGAGCGCCCGCAAGGCAATTTTTTTTCAACCAATTCAACTGAATTTATATTAGCTTTATGTTTAACATTATAAAAAATCTGTCTTTTCATTGATTGATTGTACTTTTGTGCCAAAGTGAGATATCTATATCTACCAACGAATCCAATCTTGTGGTTAATCTTCCATAATGAAGTAAATAGCCAAATGCATTTTCGAGTAAATGCAATTTGACGCAAAAGTCTTTAACGGTATTCATATTCACTTTGACGTAAATTTTAGTCATGATGGCAACGCGTGAAAATTGAACCAATTACGAATGCAATATAATCCAAATAAAGAAATACTTTATTTAAGATAATTTTTTTTCAACCTTATTTTCGACTGAAATACTATACGTTATATCCGTAATGACATTAAAGAAAACAATTTAATGTAAATGGTTCAATAGGAGGGTATTTCAGCTGATATACACCACACCAATGACATAGACGTTAAACCGAAATAATAACACATAAAAAGTGAACTAAAAATAGCAACCGATTTTTGGCGGTCAACCAGACGTGGACACCACATTTTTCATGATGACGGAACAGACATCAGTGAAAGATATAGGATTTTGTCGCTAATAATGATTTTTGACTCGGTTATATCTATTGCAAGCATTTACAAATTAATAGACAAAAGTAATTAATAAAAAGTTCAATATGGGATGTTTTTAAGTGATATTACAAATAAGATTTTGGCTGAGCTATACTTTCTGGATTCCCTGGATTTTTATGTGAAAAAAATAAGTGATAAAAGAAAAAGCTTTGCATTTTTTAAACTAATCGAGAACTTTAGAAAGAGCTGAAATAGTACAAAAGTATTATTTAACAGACCTGTGTAATTACTGTTATTTAAAACATAACAAATACGCAAACATACATATTTAACGGGACAGTGATAATTTGTTTTATTCCGTGCTATTATTAATCAGGAATATAATAAAACTGGAATAAATAAATCAACAAAAAATAAATTACTTTTTAAATTAATATACGTAAAACAGAAACACTTGTAATGGACTTCAAAAGGAAGAAGTGTAAATGACAATGTGTAATGTTTTATTTATGTTTATATACATATTTTCAAATGTCTCTCCGATTTCCATTTTTTTCAATGTTTTCCTTTAAAAAAGGCTAGTTTAATCGGTGCTTTCGTGTATTTTTTCGAAATATGGAATATTTATCTGTACTTTACTGCTTATCATTCCAACTTTCTACTTAAATGATTGTTCTTTAGGATAACGGTAAAAAATAATGTAAGAGATTCATAATTTTTTTTTTCAGATTCATAACATTCATAATTTTACTTACTTTAGATTCATATATATGTGTTTTTTCAAAATCATAAAATTCTCCAAAAAACGAAAAAAGCAGTCCGACTAAAAAAAACAACTGTGATTATTTGAAAAAGAAAGTCAGTTTTGTTAAATTTTATCGTAGATTGTGCAACCCTTATGTTCCACGTATTCCCCAAAACAAACTAATTGCTAAATTTATACACACCCAGAAAAAAGTTTTGTTGAATCAACAAAAATTTGGATGACCCAACAAAACTTTTCGTTTAAATATGGGTCAATGCAAATTTTGTTTGAATCAACAAAAAAAAATAGTTGATTTTTTCCAATTCCAAAAAAAAATTTGTATCGTCTGCAAAAAAAATGTTTTGTTAATTCAAGTAAAATGGTCCAATTTTACTTGAATTAACAAAATTCTTTTTGTTACATAGATATATGCTATGTGTTATTTTAACAATCTATTTTCTTTTTTCAACAAAATATATTTTGTTTTTTTAAATAATAAAACATGTTATATTACGAACACCTTTTGTTAAATGAACCAATCTAAACTATTTCATGTTCAGCACTGAATTACGACTGTAAACCTTGAATAACAACAAGTGAATTTTTATCCTGCTTTTTTTCAAGCGAAAACAGAGAGAGTGAAAATTGCCCAAGCCGGGAGTCGATCCCGGGTCCTCAGATCAGCAATCTAAGGCTCTACCACAGAGCTACAAGGAACGATATCTGAACCTAACATTTCTCTCTCTTATATATGTCGAACGGCTGAAACCGCAGCACAAGATGGAACTGTCATCAGGAGCACGCAAATTTCTGTGGCACACATGAGACTACAGTACAAAGCCCTGCATACGGCATAACATAGTTAATTTTTAATTCATTTTCAGCAGTAAATTACAATTCCAAAAGCAGGATAAAAATTCACTGTTATATTTTACCAGTGTACTTTCTTCCAGTACCAGAGTACTTATATACCAGAGTACTTTCTTTTTGTAAAGATAGAAGAAAGTAATAAATGGGACAGGGGGGATTTTTAAAACTACCTTGGTCCGTTCCGATGAAAAAAAGTTTTAATTATCCAAAAATTATGCTAATCCTTTAATTATATAGCTATATAAGTCTAAAAAATCCAGTTACGTTCAAAGATCACAAGCGTAATTCTCTGCTGAAAATGAGATAAAGTTATTGCAGAAATCGCGAAAAATGCAACATAGCAGCGCCACCTGTTGCGCGATTTACTCCAAAAACTAATCAGCAACAGTAAATATCAGGAAGTAACTGAATATAAAGTTTTATTAATTTCCGTGCATTAGTTCTTGAGATAGAGCGCCCACAAATTTTTTGTCACATACAGACAGACAGAGTTATTGACAGTCATTTTCTAAAAACAGTCAAATCGTGTTCAGGACCTTCTTAAATCCATCGGAAACCGGAAGTCGAAAATTTTCATGATTTCAATACTTTCTTCTTGTAAAGTTGGAAGAAAGTAATAAATGGGACAGGGGGATTTTTAAGACTACCTTGGTCCGTCCCAATGAAAAAAAGTTTTAATTATCCAAAAATTATGTTAATCCTTTAATTATATAGCTATATAAGTGAAATAAATCGAGTTACGTGAGAGAGTTATGGCTACTACACCACAATTTAAATTTTGTAATAACAACAAAAATTTGCTGGAATTACAAAATTATTGTAAACTTAAAAAAAAAACAAATTTTGTTAATTCAAGTAAAATTGATGAAATTTTGTTAACATTTTGTAAGTGTGTTAACAATATTTTTTTGTTCAAGCAACAAAACCAATTTTTTTACTTCAACTAAAAATTTTGCTAAAACAACCAAAATGTACTCAACAAAACATGTTTTGTTGTTTTAATCAATTCCTTTTTCTGGGTGCAAGGTATGCATTTCCGTTGAACATCTTCTGATCTCCACATCTTCATTTTTATTGAATGTTGATAATATTTGTTTTGCTATATCTTAATTTAAAACCAACATGAAAGTTTGTAGACAATAGGTATTTAAAAAAAGGAACGTATTAAATTACTGTTAAAAGAAGGGATTTAAATTATTCTCTTTATGTTAAATACCTATGTAATGAAGTAGCAGATAGCAATACCTCAATTAAACGATAGAAATACCTCATATGGCAATATCTCAATTAAATTTACTGCATAAAACAATTAATTTATGTTCGGATAGACAGACTTTATTGTAGTCTTTATTTATAATGCATTATATAGCCTACGTATTATACATTAATATTGTGTGACGACCTTCAATAGATATAGAAATATATCGATATTGGTAAATGTTATTAAATAGAATGTTATTAAATAGAACAAAATCTGCGAGATATTTGATGAAAAGATAAAAGAAAAATTTACTTACCTCCATGCTTATACATTTAGGATTGTAAATAAATCTATACGATTGATGCACAGAAATTCCTTAATCCTCTGAGCGTTTGAGACCTTTTCTGTATTTTCATAATACTTATATAACTTAACTAAACTTAAAATTTATTTTTCACTTAAGTGCTTAAGCATCTCTCACATTACTTCGTCTTAGGTATTTCTTAAATCATAAATATGTTAAAATCATTTTCTCCACAGATATTTTAAGGGAAAACAGAAAATTATGATACAGTTACATACAGATTTAAGTAAAACTTTAGGTATTAAAATGTCCCATACTACTTTTCATTAAACCGTAAAAAAAGTGAATCGTCAATTTCTTCTGACTTTCCAGAAAGTATTTTATTACTTTTATCATTGGGGGTGCATACATTATCTCCTTTTATAACTCCTAATATATGTCTATAGCTTTTGATATGTCCATTTTCGTTGTCAAGATGAAGTAGACTGGGAAGTTCGAATCGTTTGTTTACTTCCATTTACATGTTTGCGAGGGATTTTTATATTCTTGTTCCTCACTATTAGTCCAGCTGCTAGGAGTAAAAAAACTGCAAATCGTGATACAGTTATACCGTTTGGTCAGTATCTACTCTATTTTAATACGAAGCATATAAGAAGGGGAGGCATCGCGGAAAGTGCGTGGAATTCAAGATGGCGGCCGTTATTCAAAATGGCGTCATTTTCGGGAATTAGTGCAGTTTCGTTTCTATTCATCGTATAAAAGCATGTTTGATGGAAATTTAGATGTTTTTAAATAAAAAATATTATTTGTAACACTTTACAGCACAGTCGAAAAGTATTTATGAATTTAGTTTGCCTGTTTGTCTGTCTGTCTGGTCGTCTGTCTAGTCGCGCACTAACTCAAAAAAAAATATAACCGGAAATCCAGATAATTAAAATATGGTATTGTAGTATACCGTAACAAGCTCGGTATTCATTTTCAAGTGTGCATCATTCATAGTTCATTTACAGGGGAAATCAGAAGTATTCGGTTATATTATGGTCTGTAGACGAAAATCGCTTTCAATGTGTTTTAATGATGTTATACTCTTTGTAACATATTCAAATTAATTTACATCAGTGCGGTGCAGTACAACCCCTTTGCTATAGAATAAGCAGTGTAGGCAGTTTTCGTTCATTTAGAGGGGCTCACAAAATAATACGGTCAGAGGACTTTCAATAAAAACAATGCTGTCTATGCGCGTTTTTAATTTTATAATGTGTTTTCGAACTTTGCTAGATATGAAAGAATTGCAAATTGTTACCTTTCCAGGAACATGCGATGCTTTAATTTATGATAGGCCAGTTCTTATTAACATTTTAAAGCCTCACCAGTCTTCTGAAACCTTTAATGTTTACTACATTAACACATTTTAACTCCATTTATGTAACGGCGTTGAGAGTTTTACCTACCAAAGAATAGATTTTATATGGGATAGATACATTACACCAAGCATTAAAGGTGAAACCAGACAAAAAAGGGGTGCAGGAACCAGGCGGCAAGTGCTATCGCATGTCAAACTACCTAAAATTTGGCAAGATTTCTTAAGAAATTCAAGTAATAAAGAAAAGTTATTTAAACTGCTTGGAACACTAGCTATGAATACCATAAAAAATACGCAAGTTATAACCACTTCAGGTGAAGAAGTTAAAGGAAATAACATTGCACTAAGTTCCTTAATTGGAATGACTTGCACAGGTCATGAAGAAGCTGATACAAGGATAATCTTGCACCTCAAAGACATGGCAGAAAACGGATTGAAAAATATTGTTATACGCTCTGTAGATACTGATGTATTAGTTTTAGCAATTGCACATTTCTTTACTTTGTCAGATAGACACCTGCAAACTGTTTGGATTGCATTTGGACCAGGGAAGAATTACAGACTTATTCCCGTCCATACTGTAGCTGCAGCAATTGGAAAAGAAAAAGAAATGTCGTTACTAGGATTCCATGCTTTCACAGGCTGCAACAGCAATCTTGGTTTCACAGAAAAAACAAAAAAGTCAGCTTGGAAGACATGGATAATTCTATAAAGATGCTACTATCGCATTTTCATTTTTATCAAAACCGCAAACTTCCATACCTGACGATATTCTAAATATTGTAGAAAAATTCGTAGTATTGTTGTACTGTTCAACATGTAACAACATAAGTGTAAATGGTGCTGGACAGGAATTGTTTATGACAAAAAATCGTCCTATTGAACATCTTCCACCAACCAAGGGTGCACTAGAGCAACATATTTTAGGGACTGCTTTCCAAGCTGGACACATTTGGGGACAAGCACTTGAGCGGGAAATATGTCCCCCTTCTCGAAACAAATGGGGATGGTGGTTGGATAATTTTTCATGGAAATTAAAATGATCGGAACTGCCCGAGATTGCAGATTCTTGCAAAGAACTAATAAAATATATGTGCAAAATCTGCAAAAATAAGTGTAGTTGTAGGAAGGTTGGTCTTTCTTGCACATTACTGTGCAACTGTAAAAACGAATGTGAATGAGAAATAATATGCTACAAACTAAAGTTTCTATATTCTGCAATTTTATGTCATTCATTTGTTATGTAGCATTCATTTTTTAATATGTTGTATAATTAAGGCATTAGTAAAATGCATTTTTATTATTTATTTAATCCATTCATTCTACTCACTATACAATAAAAAATACTTTAATAATTGAACTAGTTTCATTTTAAGGATATTTCAGATATTAAAAAGAAAATTTTTGATTAAAAAAATCGAAAATGACATCAAAGACACTTTTATATGACGAAAACGGTAAAAATTGAATAACAGCCTACATCTTAAATTCCCAAGACATTTCATTATGCCTCTCTTATATGCATTGTTTTAATATAAAGAAGATACTGACCAATAGGGATATTATTATTAAAAATTACAGTTATTCCATACCTAGCTCCTCCATTAATAACAATCGATTTAGCTGATGAGCTATAAAATTTATACACAAGTTATAAAGGCACTGTGCTCGGAGATATTAATGTAACGGTAACCGTATTATTTTGTGAGCCCCTGTAAATGAACGAAAACTGCCTGCACTGCTTATTCTATAGTAAGTATCTTGTACTGCACCGCACTGATGTATATTAATTTGAATACGTTACAAAGAGTATAACATCATTAAAACACATTGCAAGCGTTTTCGTCTACAGACCGTCTATATAACCGAATACTTTTGATTGACCCTGTAAATGAACTATGAATGATGCACACTTGAAAATGAATACCGAACTTGTTACGGTATACTACAATACCATATTTTAATTATCTGGATATCCGGTTATTTTTTTATTTTGAGTTAGTGCGAGACTAGACAGACGACCAGACAGACAGACAAACAGACAAACTGAATTCATAAATACTTTTCTACTGTACTGTAAAGTGTTACAAAGAATATTTTTTATCTAAAAACATCTAAATTTCCATCAAACATGCTTTTATACGATGAATAGAAACGAAATGGCACTAATTCCTGAAAATGACGCCATTTTGAATAACGGCCGCCATCTTGAATTCCCCGCCCTTTCCGCGATGCCTGCCCTTCTTATATGCTTTGTATTAATATAGAGTAGATACTGACCAATCGGTATAACTGTATCACGATGTGCAGTTTTCACCTTATTTTTGTCGTGTAGCACTTGGACTATATCTTTAACCTTCTTTATAAAACGTATTTTCCTTTTTAAAAGGAAAATGCAAATTTATCTACATTGTATTCTATCTGTTTCAGAAATGAGCACGCCATCTGATAAATGTTGAATTCACGTCCCGCTTGCGCCACTTTCATTTGTACCAAATAGCACGGCTGACACATGTACTAACATTACAACGACATCCATCTTACAAACATTAAAAGTGATCTTACTAATCTTCACAGAGAGTTTGAGTGTGAAGAGTTCTGTGTAAAAGTAACATAAACTTTAATAAAGACGTCTGTTTAAATTATCTGTTTAAATTATCAAACATGCTCTAAATTATTAATAATCTGTTAAAAGGCGTCTGCTTTTATTAGTATCTTTAAATGTAGAAAATATTCATTTAATTAAAAATCTGGAGGTTTAAAGAAAAATCTATTTCAGCGTGATGAAATAGGCTTGATAGAAATATTTTAAGCAAATTGGACATATAATGCCATTGTTAATATATTTTAACTCTTAATGAAAGTTTGGTAATTTTCATTCATTTGATATTCAATATGGCTTAATTTCCTTAACTAATTGTTTTAATCGTCTCTCGGTTTTGAGATTTTTGTTTTGACCAGCAAATGTTTTATAATATAATTATATTTGACTTTTAAGTAAACTGAATATAATTAATTATAATTATAATATTATAGAAATTATATTTATATAATATTTTATAATTATAAGTTTACAATTTTATAATTTTTTAAATTAACTTTTGGCTAAAACCTTTCTTTAAACTAACAGCAATTGTCTCAAAGAAATACAAGAACGAAAATTCCTGCATCACAGCATAATTTATGAAATATTTTCCAGCACTATCGGACTATCTTTTTCTAAATTTCATTTTGTTCTAACAATGAAATGATATATCTAAATAAAATTAACAAAAAACAAACATTTTTAGTAATTGCTATTTAGAGCTGGTGTTGTGTGAGAAATTTTTCATTCAGTCTTGTATATAATCTGAACACCTCATAATTCACTAAAAATTGGTTAAGTTTTAAAATACATATCACAATACCATAACTGCAAACGAACATCCTGCAATTAGGGCTCATACTCCATCCTCTAACCATATGTTTTTGGGTGTCACTGTAAATATATGATGAATTATACATATTAAATAATCTATAGAAAACATATTGTATTGCACCGCAGTAATTTATATCAATTTATCTACATTTCGAACATCATTAAAATACACTGATAACGATTTTTCACAAAACATCATAATATAATGGAATTCATTTGTGCGTCCTTGTAAATGAAATTTAATTGAATTTGACATTACTACATATTTTATACTATATAGAAAGAATATTGCCATTCATTTTAATTATGTATATAAATTTCATTGTGTTTTCAACAGTGTAATATCATTAAAATGCACTGAAACGACTTTTCCCTCTGACCGTAATGTAACGGAATACTTTTGTGTGTCCCTGTAAAATAACCACAAATGGTACACACTTCATTTTTTATACCTAGCATGCCGTGGTAGTACTCAATAACCTTATATCAATTACATGACAATCCGAGTCTATTTACGCTAGTTAGAACACGGACACACAGACAGGCAGAGGGCCAGACAAGCCAAATTCATAGACATTTTCATCTATGTTGGAAAGCGTTAAAAAATAAAACTTGTGAGGATTTCGTATCAATTCTTCGTATCAATTCATCGTAGCAATTCTACCAACAAAATCTTACGAATATAGATTCGCTCTAACCGCTGAACCGCTCTCGCTGAATTCATATTAATTTAAATTTGACTTAAACGTACATTTAAATTATTTAAGTTCAAATTATGTGAAATATTTTTAAAAAAATATTATGGATTTCAAGAGACTTGAACTTGAACGCATATATAATTATAAAATTCCTCTATTCTAAGCATCAAGTCATTGCAGCATACTCTGTAATAATTTAAATTTAACCAAAGCTATTATTCAATTGAAAAATAATATAATTCTAACATTTGCTAGACTTTTTTATATAAAATTCGGAAGAGTATTCGACAATATTTTTTATAAGGTGATGTAATTTTTGTTGTTGTTGTTGTTAAAATATTTTCATTATCTGACTCTTATTTTCTTAACTTTCTAAAATTTACTATCTTATGCCGCTCTCGCGTAACAAGAATATGTAACAACAGTTTTATTAAAATTTATCTAGTAAGATAATCAAGTTGGGGAAATATTAACATATTCTATTGTCATAGGAAACACACATCTGTACAAAATTTCAGAACTCTAGCGTATAAGGAATTAAGCGAAAAATCGATTTTAAAATTTCATCATTACAAACATGAAAGAAGGAAAGTTAAATAAAGTGTGTAACAATTGCTCAAAACTATTTCAAAATTGAATCTTTTCTAACTGAAAAACCGATTAAACGAGGATGCTGTGAGCTTGGTTCAGTGAATTTTATTCTGTAATGGGAATTATTTATTAGAAATGATGAGTATCATTTTCTACATAACATAAATGGAAAACTAATCAACTGTGAATAAACTACATATTTTTTTAATTGAATGATCGTCTAGATTTATAAAATAGTTTTTTATAGAATATGAATTTTTAATACACAAAAGTTATTTAAATATCAATAAAGTAAAGGTGTGATATTACTCATAATATGAATTTGTTCTTTTATAAATACAAAAAGAAAATAAGGATTATTTTGAATAAACACATAAAGACACTGAACCCCAAATACGCATTTCTACACATTATTGACGAATTTTAATCATAATACTTGTAGACCCGTTCAACGTTGTCCGTACAAGCCTTGGGGCTTTCCTGGTAAAAACAAATAATGGAATTTCCTAAAAATTACGGCAATTATAATAACGAGGATCTGTGCATTTCAAGCTTAGTCGTTTATACACTCTCATGTGTGATTTGAGTTCCATAAATCATTAAAATTACAATCCCTATAGTGAGTTCTCTCACACGTTCCTGTGCACTTCAATCCATAAATATGTTAATCACTATATGGTAATTACTATAAAAGAATAGGTTAGGATTTAAAAAGAAATATGCCATATTTTGGTACTTATAGGAGGACTTTTATCACTATTTTTTATTATTGCTACCAAGTTGCTAAAGCTCTTTGCCAGCTTTAAATGTTTGAGCTAGTAAAGCATCATAAAGTTAAAAAAAAAGCATCATAAAGAGTTGATTTAGAAATCAATGCATAACAATATTTTTAAGTGTATAAAGCTATGGTTATGAAGAAATTGGAAGTAAGTTAACAAAGGCATGTGTAAGACTGGTAAATACAGGAAAATGTGTAGGAGAGCAGTTGGCGTAGAAGAGTGAGGTACCTGTATGTAGGTCACAGAAAATAATCATATCGGTGTATTCAGCATGAAATGTTGCATTGGAATAGGGAACTGAATCAAAGTACAGTTCTGTAGAGAGTGCCGAATTTTAGTCTAAATGCTAGAATTTCACGAAAAAAAAAAAAATCAAATAAAGGTTGAAAATATTAAACTGAACGTAAAATCATGTTTACTAGACAGATAAATAGTAGGGTCATGTTATTTGGCGTGTTAAAATGTTTTTTTTTTATTGAATTCTAGAATTTAGACCAAAATACTGCACTCTGCACAGAACTGTACTTTGATTCAGCTCTCCATTGCAGTGCACCATTTCACGTTGCATACACCGAGATGATTGTTTTCTGTGACCTATACACAGGGACCTTACTCTTCTACAGCTAATTGCTATCCTTCACCTTTTTTGCCTTTATTGGTATTGTCTGGCGAGATTTAGACATCCCTTTGTTAATTTACTTCCAATTTTACTTCCAATTTCATCATAACCATAGCTTTCTACACTTAAAAATATTGTTATACATGGATTTCTGGGTAACGAATTAACTCTTTATGATGTTTGTTTAATTTTATTATTCTTTAATAGCTCAAAAATGGAAAGATGGAAAGAACTTTAGCAACGTGATAGCAATAATAAAAAAAAAGTGATAAATGTCCGCCTATAAGTACCAAAATATGACTTTTTTCTACCTATCTTACACATTACAAAATAAGATGGAATCTGTCTGTCACGCCAAACATTCATATGCATTCGCTACATTCAGGAAAAGGAAAAATAGTTATCATCAACCTAACCAGATTTCACTGCCTCTTTTTTAAGTATTGGGTTACAACGTTAGATAAAATAATTATAATTCAACAAACTGTATTGCATAATATTTTTGATTAAACTATCTTTCCAGTGGTATATAGCTTTTATGGTATTACTAAGAAATATTTATGATCCATCAAACTTCAAAAAAGCATATTTCCAAAAAGGTGTTCACAATTTTGGCCACCACTGTATGTTATAAAAATAAAATAATATTTGTTCTGAAATTGATTACCGAATAATGTTCAAGAATTACGGAACAAAATATCAGTATTTCTCTTTAATTGATCAATTTCGAAAGAATACAAAAGTATTAAAAAGCATAAATTTGTAAAGTAATTAAAAATTAATATTAATCTAAATTAAAATTAATTGTAACTTAATTAAAAAGATGATAACAAACTTTGAAAAAATATTATTAAATTACAAACTTGTCAAAAGTTTTATTCATAAGAGCAAAAAAATCTTTTTTATAGTTTTTATCATTTTTACGTTGCATCATTTTAAATGGAAAACGGAGATTTATTTTAAAGTTTTATTCGAATACTTTCAGAAAATGTCTATCTTGAAAACTTTCAGAAGTAGTTAACGGAAATTTGATCCGGCAAGTATGTCTTCATAGTTTGTATTTTAAAATAGATCAGAATAGCTTATTTGATAATAAAATATTTCAAAACTTTCTAAAATCTTTTAGTATGTTCAAATCGTAGTAACGTTTTATATGTAACCAGAATAATTATATCTTAAGTTTTCAAAACATGAATATTCTTATTGTTTTCGAGAGAAATTCACCAAATGATTTCAATCTTAAGTGTTTATGTATAAAGTCAAAGGCATTAAAGTCAAAAATTATTTAGCAAACACGAAACCAAATCAGACGCAAAAAAAGCTTCAATTTATTTGGTTTGTCTTCTTTTATATCCACGCTTCTTAGAAGTACTGTTTCCCAAAACGTATTAGATTTTCATAACAAAATGTAAATAATTTTCCAATATGTGCATAACTTTTTTTTATTAGTAGAATATTTTATAGGTATTGATGGATTCTAAATGTGCTAAACATTTTATGCAGAAATAGGAATTTTTATTATTTTCTCAGAATTTCAAATTATTCAAAAGAAGGATTGGTATGAAACAATTTATTCCAATTTTATTTTTCGATTTTATAATGTTTCTGTTTTATTATGAAGTACATACCACAAACAATACTTCTGATAGACAAAGGAGAACAATTATTACACGATTCCCAAAACATTTTATTGGATAATCTTAATCGTCATTTACATACATTATCATTACAAATTACGAATGTAGTATTAGTAACTAAGTGTACTATAAGTAGTGGGTTTCTTACAAGCTGATATGTATAGGTAGAATTATGTTGACGCAGGTATACACTGTATAAAAATTACAAATGTAAGGAAGTAGGAGAGTTTATTCACAAAATATTTTAGGTGGAGCCATAAAAGAATATTCAATGATGAATCATTATACTGTTTAGCTAAACATTGTAGAATTGACATATCAATTTTGTGCCGTAGAATCATGCCGATGCATAGTGGTTCACATTCTACATCTTCTATCGTAACTTCCACGAGCAACGATTAATCAGTTATCTACAACTTCTTTTAAGATGTTGCTTTGACAGATAAAAAATAAAAATGCTGGTTCAAAGAAAAGGACTGAATAGATGCTTCATCAAAAGTATTGCAAGTGAGGATTAAATAAACTGCAAAAGAGTCAAGAATAGAAAGTGATGAAAAAAAAAATCAAAAGAAAAATAACCTACATTTCGGAAAAAGTGCAGTAAAAGAAATGAGACAAAGAAAAAAAAGAAAAAAGCAAATCGGAAATGAAACACAAAACAAATTATGATACCAAAACAGGAAAAGAATACTCATGTGTTGAAAACAGAAAAGGACAAATTAAAGATGCCGAGAATTTCACAAAAACTGAAATTATTATTCGAAGGAAGTGAGATACCGATAGGCTGAACAACAAATGATGATAAAAATACAAAAACCTAATCGAAAAAGAGAAAAGAAGTTAATTGATAATTTGCTCAATATAGACAGCACATGCAATGACTTTCTTGCCTGATAATGGTAGAAGCATTAACAAATTTCATTCCAAATACCGTAAGGGAAGGAACTGATCCAGTTGTCTACGAGACACCAGTATTTCAAGAGGTTATTAAAAAAAGGAACTTTTGTTTTAGCCGACGTTAAACGTGGAATTACAAAGTCTACTCACTAAAAATCTAAATGAAGAAAAAAGAGAAGTACCAGTCCAAGATTTTCGGTGCTCCAACAATTTATAAAAAGATTTATTTTTTTTCATACAGAAGATGAAATATTTGCAATGGACACTATACAATTATGGACAGTGTTGCTACCCTGCCTTTCCGTGAAATTATATTAAACACAGGAAAATGAGGTATAATTTCCCCGACTGTATAAATATTAGGGCGTATCGAAAAAATCCAAATTTCTTAGATCTTTTAGCGGTAGTGCGGAAAAGTTGTGAACTTCCTTTATTAAAAAGTGTGCGGAATTTTAAAACTGTGGGTTGATATCTTCTGTCGCCTCAGTGGGCCGAAAGTTCCAAACATTGGACTAAAAATGATTAAAATACAAAAATTAATAAATAATCACAGATTTCGCTCATCGGTTCGGGGTAGTGCTTACAAGTTACTGTTTTGTAACAACAACAACCATAGAAAATTGTAGAATTATAGGTTAATATCTTCTGTCGCCTCATCAGCATCGAATTTTTGGAATTTTGATGCAGTTTGGTAGTTTTTTGCATAACTGTTTACTGCTTACACAATGCATAATCGAGACAAACTGGGTTTGTCGATCTGTCAGAATAGTGGAACACCCCTATTTTCACGCAAATAAACAGCAACAACAGCCATAAAAAATTTTTGAATTATACTTTAATATCTTCTGCCGCTTCATCGACACCAAATTTTGAAAATGAAGGAAAAATTTTAAATAAATACACGTCACACTTACCTCATTTTAATGCGAACACAAACTTTATTTTACCTTTCGAACATACAAATGACAAAAGCATTACTGCTTATAATAATTTTGGTCTCAAACTTTGACATGTGTTTTCTGGATTCTAGTGTCGCTCTAATAAATCTATCCCTATTCTGCGGCCCAACTGTTTTTCCGGAGGCTGCAGTGACTAGTTTCACAAACCGTTCAACTGCTTGTGTGTGTGAAGCAAATTTAATAAAGTCTTAGCAATACATTGGCATACTGCCGATATCATCTTCAGAAATTCTTGAGAACTGATCTCTCTGAGAACAGGAGGCGATATCACATAATGAGCTTGCCAGTTAATGAGATCTACATAGTCTGTAGCTCCAAAGTTAACAGCAGGAATAACAAATTTGCGACCAAAATTTCCGTCTGGGCTAATTTCTCTTGCCTTGATAATCCGACGAGCTGCAAGGGTCCTAGTAGGGCACTTATCATCAGTTAACATGGCCAAAAGCATGTTTTCTTGAGCAGCATAGTAAGCGTTGCGAGAAATAAGTGGGTCGATTATGTCACAATAGTTTTTTGGCAATTACCGAGGTGAGCTAATAAAATGCCACAGGTGTCTGTCACCATCCTTTATGCAATGACGAACATTAATTCGGAACCATGAGGGTGCGTAGACTCTTAGAATGAATTCAGCCAATGTTATAAACTCATTTGATGGGTCTGATGTAGATATATCTATAACCTCAGTATTCGATTGGAAGTTGTTAGCCAGCGGGAAAAATTCAACGTTCCCGGTTTTCGGATAGCTAGATCTGAACAACAATTGCCAGAACTAATAGCGGTGCAAATGTCTAATAAGTATTTCTGATCTGAACTGAGGGTGGTAGGATCAATATCTGGCAACTTGCCATTAAATACTATTAAAAGCAACAATTGAAAGCTTTTCGCATCCATTGAGGTTTCGTCCAATGCCTCCGGTGTTAGATGTGGGGCCAGATGACTTGCCGTCTATAGACTTAAACAGGTGTCGTAATGGCAACTCATTGAAATGAAGTAAACAGATAATCCATTGGACTGGCCTCTGAAGTTTCAATTCAAGCGAATTACGCCATTATACACTCCTGTGTTCACTACAGTGCCGTCACACCCGAGAACAATAAGGTTGCTAAAATCATCCAATGAAGCACTTGTTACGTATTCGTAAATGCTATTAGATATATCAAGATTAGATCCGCTTTCAGGTGTAACATGTTCCATGTACGTAGAACCAGGCTCCGATACAATACAGCAATGCGCTTCTACAATTGTTCTTTGGAACTGCTTGTCCTCGAGTGTTTCTGATGTTAAGGTTTTGTCATGTCGTCCATCAAAATAAAGGCCAGATAGAGTGGAACGATATTCATTTGATTTTGAGACTAATGTTTTGTAAATTCTCGATTTTCCCTCTATACTTTATATTTGTCTGTGACGAAGCTGATATCCGATTCCGATATTAATCACAAATCTTGCATAACACTTGATGCAATAGCAGCTGTGGCTGTGTTGGAGACACCATACCTTTCACTGAGAAGAACTGTGTTGTCCAGTTTTAAACGCATTTGAACACTTCTTGAAGGCTCCCACATTGTCTTCAGTATTTTGGCAGACCGCCAAACACAGTCTGTCTCGATTGTGTATTGTGCAGTGCAAGCAGTAAACAGTTATGCAGAAAATTACCAAAATGCGTCAAAATTTCCAAAATTCGATGCCAATGAGGCGACAGAAGATATTAATCTATAATTCTACAATTTTCTATGGTTGTTGTTGTTACAAAATAGTAACTTGTAAGCACTACCCCAAACCGATGACCAAAATATGTGATTATTTATCAATTTTTGATTTTTAATCATTTTTAGTCCAATTTTTGGAACTTTCGGCCCATTGAGGCGACAGAAGATATCAACCCACAATTTTAAGATTTCGCACATTTTTTTAATAAAGGAAGTTCACAACTTTTCGGCACTACCGCAAATAGATCTAAGAAATTTGGATTTTTTCGATACGCCCTAATAAATATTAATGACCAATGAATCAACGCAATCTGTCAAGATCGTACACTATCTTTCTAATTTTTGCTTTTTCAATAACGGGTGTTATACCAGTGCAAATGTACTTTTTAAAAATCACAAAAAAATATAGTTTAAGTGTTGCAGATAATTATCTTCTTAGTATTTTACCCTAGATTATTATTTAATAAATTAGGGAGAGAGTTTATTGCAGAGGATTTTCATAAGTATTCTGTTGAAGCATGAAATATATCCCAACATTCAGGCAAAATGAAAGATAAAAATAATTAGAATAATACAGCTGACACATTAGAACCGCTTCTCATTTACTTAGTGCTGACAGCATTTAAAAATAATTTTGTCTCATTTTAGTCCCATAGCCATTTCGTGTTAGACAAATTCAGTTCGTGAAATATAAGGCAAGGTTTATTATTATTTTATTTTTTTTACTTGCAAAAATCTTTTTTATCCCTAAACAGATTGCGGAAACAATAACGCAAATTACACTATTTTTTATGGGTTGAACAGATCGAATGTGACTATGAAAAGCTTGGAATTGTGTCTCATAATAATCACCCACACAATTGACTTACCGATTGTTCTCTAAAAGACTTTAATACAGTTTAATTCTGGTTGTAATAAAATTTCATTTTCCAACTCTAACATTTATAACATCCTGGAATAATATGGTCATCTTTAAACTATCTTTTGCATTAATATCTAAAGATTTTTTTTAAAAATAAGTAAGAAAATATATTAAAGAAATATCTTTAAATATCGAAATTCAGAGCACTATCAATGATAATAAAAATTTTATTCGCAGTAAAAACAGCGTTCCATCAACGTACACAGGTGTAGATTAAGAAGAAATATGCCCACATGCATTTGAAAAGCACGCATTCTACGAGCGTTTTCCTTGTAAGCTTCAATAAAAAAATATATATAATAGCGGCTTACATTTCGGCCTCCAAATTTTCTTATCGGACGTAAACACATTTTATATTTCAATTCAAGTGTTTTTTATTGTGACCATTAAAGGAAGTTTTTAAAGTGAAAATTAATTCACCTGAATTCTGGAAAAAGAAAGCAGTATTAGTTAAGTGCGCATGTATGTAAATTATATCGTAAAATATTAAATACCCTGTAATATACGAAATAATTAAAGTGATATAATATTCAGCGACTTCTCTTGAAACATTAAAATTGTTAAATCATAAGAAAGCTAAAAATGAGAAATATATATATATGTGTTAATTTATTATGTTTCTAGGTCTAAATAACATGTAAAATTAAAGAAACATATTTCATAACAATCATCACGCATGACTGTAAACATAATTTTAAATTATTAATATTTCATGTTTTTCTTTAAATTAAGACGGGATTATAAAAATAAATCTTTAAATATTTTCTTTTACTACATCCAAAAATGAATGTCTGTTTTAGCATGAATCCGACTCCAAAGTAGCATAGTAACGCGATTTACGTTAAAATCAAACTGCCCTTTATAGGTCCATTAAAACGGATGTAAAATGTATTTGAAAAGGAAACCTCATTTGCATGGACTTTAAAAGAACGAAAACTGAATAGTTAATGAGCATGTACCTAAAATTGACATGAAAACTGCAAAGATACTTATACGATATAGAGAATCTTTTTACAAATGCTTAAAATTTATTTTTACAATTCTAAAAATTGTTTTACATAACTAAAATTTGCGTTTACATTACTTTGATCTGTAACTGTATTATGTATTACGAAGAAAAATATAAAAATATTGTCGGTAGAAAAAATTATTTCAATGATACACAAAAATGAAATCAAGTTTCATCTTTTATAAAATTTCAAAACTATACCTTTTGAAATTCAGAAATGGTTATTTTAATATTTTTCTAAAGATCAAATACTAAATTTAAACCTGGTTGCACTCACATAAATGTATTATAATAGGTTTTTGCATCGTAAAATGTATTGTTATAAATATTTATTTGCAGCAAACTATAATTTAGTCAGCGTATGCAGCTTTTAAAAAGCTTTATTATTCTTTATTTTTAGTACTATACGCTTAATGTTAAATAATTACTGGAGGAGATACATATAAATTAGTTTAGTGTTTAATAGATAATTATGAATAGGAAATGGAGTATCATCTATAAATTAGATTTTAGATACAATAAGTACAAAAAGCATTTGTGAATGTGTCGCAATGATACGCAATGATCGCTTTAACAAGTAAAGGGTAGCTGAAAAGTATGGGCACGTTGATTGTCATTGATATTTCACAAATAATAATCAGAGAAAGGGTGGTTGTTTTTTTCATTTTTGAAGTATATTTTATGGACATTCTTGTGTTAAAGTATTCGTTTAACTTTCTATGTGCTTATGAAGCCCGGTGTTCATCTTTTAACCATTTCTCAACTGGCGGCAATTGGAGACAAGGACGATTGCATTTCGTCTGAAAGTCCCATTTCAAACTGTCCACAAAATCTTTAAGCAGTGAAAGTCAGTAGGAAACGTTTATGTAAAATATTAATCAGGCTGACTGTCTTCTGTTAATACTCGAAGAAGTCGCAACATCATCAAATAGAGAGTTACCAGAAAAAACGCCGTAAACTAGAGTTCCATTGCAAAGAAAGGAATCTGGATATTGCTCATCAAAGTGTCCAGAACATTGTTAAAAACTTTCTTGGACTTCATAGTTCTCGTTTGTACCGAGGACAACATTTATAAATCTAAAGAAACTAACATGATGCAAGAAGATGCTTCAAATTTTCAAGGTGCGGATGAGAACATCTTCACCATCGAGAAGGATGCACAATCATCGGAATGATTGACAACTGATACGTCCAATCAGAGAAATGCAAGGATCAGAAAAAGCACAGCGTGATCTCTTTTTCCAAAAAGATTAATGGTTTGGGCAGGAGTTACCACCACGAAAAAAATCTTTAATTTTTATTGATAAAAATATAAAGATTAATGCTAAGACGTTCTAAGAAAAAATGTTAGCTAAAATTGTGATCCCGTGGAACCAAAATATCCCTAATGGAATTTTCTAGCAGGATTGGGCGTCTACACATAGAGCAATGCCTTTTGTCGATGCAAATGGGCCTGGATATTTAACAAAGGTTCAATGACCAGATCTTAACCCTACTCGATTTCTAAGCTAAAGAAGAAGAAAATAATACCCAGTTTGGACTGCCCGCGGTGCGAACTTATGAAGGTTTGGGACGATTTAGTTCAGAATTACATGCGGCGCACCGTCAGTTCTGTGATCCCTCGACTACAAATTTGTGCAAAGGCGTTGAAGAATTTATTTAAATGTTGTTATTTGTTGTATATTTGTTTTGTTAGAATAAAAAATGTCATCCGTTAGCGTATACATTTGTGAAAATAGCATTCTTCCCAAGCAAATACATTTCATAAACTCTGTATATTGAAAAAAAATGTCTACAACATGTCTGAAGAAAACAAATTACGACCATATTTACGAAGTGTTTCAAAAATGATATCTAAAATTTAAATAAAATTTCAAGATTGTAATTTTATGAAGTTTGGATTCTTATATACTAATTAATTTTTCAGCAGAGCTTAACTTACGCTGTAAATTACTGAAGTTATCAAAATATCCCTAATGAAATCTTCTAGCAGGAATGGGCATCTGCACATGGAACAATGCCATTTGTCAAAACTACATTTCAGTAATTTACAGCGTAATTTCAGATCTGCTGAAAAATTAATTAGTATATAAAAATATTCACCGGTACTGGGTTTGATTTGTCTCATGTATGCCACTAGGAGTTGTGCTCATGATTGACATCTCATCTTGTGCTGCAAGGTTGTAGCCTAGCCATATAAGTGTGAGAGAATGCGAAACCGGATGTCGTCCGGATGGCTTAATTGGTAAAGCACTTGGTGCGCTATACCAAGGAATCCGGGATCGAACCCCGGTCTGGATATTTTTTCACTCTGTTGGTTGTACGCTGTTTAGTAAAGTGATAATTCACATCCTTTGTATTTCAGTATAGATTCTTGTTAAAATAACTAAGTTTATTGGTGTAATTTTCGAAGTTCAACTTTCAAAGGGATTATTATACACATGCAACACACAAATAATATACACATGCGGGCGTACGCATGTGTGGTTAGATGACACGTATACATTTTTTCTGTTTCAGGTTAGGACAAGTTCTTTTTCATGTTAAAATAAATTTCAAGCCTGAACGAATCACATTGAGCAAAGCTATGCTCACTGTCGAAAGCTGAATTAAATACACACGAGACATTTAAAGGTCTAAAATATCTCATAGATAAAAAAAAAAGATTTATTTAAATGCAAAATCGCAATTTACGAAGGCATAGTTTCATATACATATATTCTAAGTTTCAGCAACTAAGACATATCAAATATATTAAATTAGGTTGATAATACTCGCTTTTATAAGAAGAACGTGTGAATGCGTAATACTAAAATTTGAGGCATATATTTAAAAAAAAAATGACTTGGTAGATTAAAATATATAAACAACGTTTTCTAGAATTATGAAAAAAGCCCAAAATATTGTAGTTTAATATTAAATTCTGTGTGAAATAAATCAACTAATAACCTGTTTTTTTTTTCTGGGTTAAAAGTCTAAAAAAATAACAATAAAATTCTAGATGATACAAAAGTATCATAGAAAGTAGAAATTCTATAATTTTAAAATTATAGACGATAGACTGATGGCGTTTCATTAAAATGCACAAAACATCATGAGGATTTTTAAATAACTAAACATTTATTGTCTGAATACTGCCATTTACCACCAGTGGAATATTTAACAACCAACAACAAAGTTTGCCTCAGCTGTGTTCTGTCAGTAGCGTGTAAAGTGGAGTATCACACTTTGCAATGCAATTGAATTGCAAATATTCAGTGTGAAATATATCAGTTATAGGAAGACCGCCATATTACACTCTAGACACCATTTAAGATGATTTTTTCTGTAATTATCTCTTATGATAATTTTAATATCGATATAGTGCAGCTCGAGGATACCTACAGCAATAACAGTCGGTGACAAATGTATTTGAATTTGCTTAAAATTTGCACTATTTAAAACATCCCATATGTTTCTGTACCTTTCTGTGAGAATAGCATCTTAGTACCGTCTGTGGGTTTGAATTATGGGTGTTAATTTTTAGGTTATTTTTAGTCATCTGGTATATACATATGTTTGTTTGAATCTAACACTGAGTACCCCCTGAAGCATATGAATTTCTTGGAATTATTTCAATTGAATTTATTTATTAGTTCCAAACTAATTTTCAATTTTTAAGCCTAAAACGCACTTTGTGTACTGGAATTTCTAATTTATAGTGGAAAAAATATTGTCCTCTGGCCTAGTCGTTTCCAAATACCTATAACAAATTTTAAGATCAAAAGAAATCCATAACTGCTTAAGGGTCAGGTATATTGAACTGGTATTTTTTGTACATTATTTTTTTAAATGCAATTACTGTGTAAAAAAATTAAATAAAACAGCATTTAAATACAAATTGAACAAAAGTAAACACTATTTTATACTTTTTTTAGCCCACATGATGTTAAGTCAGTGTTAAGCAGTACGCAGAGTATCTACCGTCTTATTATATAAGTAGGTATCTACTTTTGACTGTAAGCACACCTGCTTCTGTAGTGGTTAGTACGCTGACTTCTAGAGAAAAAGTGCCGGGTTTAATTCCGGACTAAGGCATGAAATTTTACAGTGGGCCAGATTTCTTTTGAATCGGAGGTCCCTGTCTGTATAGCCCTCGTGTGAAAAAGGAAACCGTAGCGCGCACAACTCACCAACCAAATCAGTATTTTAAAAGTAATAAAAATCAGTTATATTTAATTTATTTAAAATTATACTTCAAAAGAATTAGATTGTATATATATACATTTGACGTCTTCTTCAAGTAAGTCAAATAAACTTTTTGGAAACATTTCACATTTTAAAATATCTGATGCCTTAATAAAATATAGTATAATATTATTTTTAATATTGGCAAGTTAGCCAAAAAGCTTTAAAACTTCTCGAAACTTTTGACTTTTTAGAAATATCTTACCCTTTAATTAAAACATAATATAATATGTATCAATTTAAAATCATATTCTGCAATAGAATATCTTAAATGCATAAATTTGTATGTGCAGTTTTTAAAGTTATCCACCCACAAAACAAGCATATAAAAAATTTAATTCATCTAATATCAAAGGAGCAGTTTTCGTAATTTTTTATGTTTAAAATGCTTTAAGAGTGTATCGAAGGAAATTTATAATACTAACAATGTAGAATTTCCACACAGTGTAATAGCAGCAAATAAATAAATAAATAAATAAAGCTTAATGAACATCATTCACTGTTTTTTACATGCACGTGTTTCGGACGTTAACTTCGGGGAATTACAGTCATCAGTCTTCTTTTTTATTTAGATAGTTGTTGTAGTAATGAGGGAAAAGGAAATTATTCCTGATAGTTTTTTCATAAATCTTTCTCTTTCAGTTATTGCGAGAAATTAATATTTAAATGGATTTATGAGGAACAACATGTATTTATAAATGACGCGTTTTTCAACAGAGAATTCAAGAATCCATCTTATTAAATACAAGTTTTCCTCCTTACTTTGTGATGGATTGACTACTCTGATCATGTGTGTAGGTGATGTTTTGAATGAGAACGTAGTTTTTGTCCATTCATTGTCCATGGGCGTAGAAGTTGATCAAGGCTATCTTTCTTTAATTTTCTACGAATGACTGTGAAAACCTCGGAAATTGTGAGTTTCTGCTTTTCATAGATATTTATGCAAATTGTTAAAGCTGATCCATTGATGTTTGGGTACATAAGCTTCGGAAATGCGTTTGGAAGTTGGAACTTGGATCGAGTTCTTCCTCGGTGAAATTACGTTTAGATCCTGCTATTGAGTCATCAATCCCAATCTGAACAGCGTATAAGCAGTTGCATTAGTCTGGACGGTGATATTGAGATCATTGTTCTCCTAGTATACAGTGTGGAGTTGAATTCTTGCGGAAGGCATTCTGACTTGTTGTTATCTTCAAAGTTGTAAGTTTGTTTTAAATCTTGGTATTTAATGTATTGAGGTTTTATTTTACCGAGTACAGTTTCAAGAAAGTTGAATTATTTTTTGGAGTAAGGAAAATTTAGTAGTGTCCTTTCTCAAATCCCAGGCCGATTAAGTTTCAATAAACTTGACTTTTTTTAAATTTTACCTCTTGTGCTCTTATCATCGATATTTATCCAAATTGTTATAGCTGGTCAATCGATGTTTGGGTACATAAGCTTCGGAAATGTGTTTGGAAGTTGAAACTTGGATCGAGTTCTTCCTCTGTGAGTTTCTTCCTCTGTCTTCTTTATGTACTGTATTCTTTAAGACTGAACGGCCTGGTTCACTCTTACTAACAGCAATGGCTGTTACAACTTAATTAAAAAATATACTCTTTGCAAACTGCTAAATATCCATTTTTTAAAATTGTTAAAGTTTGCCAAGTAGCTTTAAAACAATTCGAAACATTTGACTTTTTAAAAAATATTTCTATCTTTAATTAACACATAATATAATACTTAACAATGCAAAATTACATTCAGTAATAGAAAGTCTCAAATTCACAAATTAAAATGTGCAGTTTTTAAAGTTACTCACCCGCTAAAAAAGCATATAAAAATTTATTTCATCAAATCACAGAAAGAAATAATAAAAGTTTTCGCAATGTTTTTATGCTTAAAATACTGTACGAGATTTTTGTGGGAATTTAATAATACTAACAATGTCGAATTTCCCGGCAGTGTAATAGCATCAAAAAAGTTTTAATAACAATCATTAATTGTTATTTAGATGCACGTGTTTCTCAGGTTAACTTAAGAGAATTGCAGTCATTAGGATTCTTTATGTAGATGGTTGTTGTTGTAATGAAGGAAACGGAATTAATTCTGATAGTGTTTTACATAAATCTTTTTGTTTCTGTTGCTACGAGTAAATTATTTATAATATTTAACTGAATTTACGAGGAATATCATGTTTTTACAAATGACGAGCTTGCAAAATAAAATTAAAAAAAAAATTATTTTTAAATACAAAAATTATTTCTTACTAAATTAAAAAACATACTCTTTATACATAATTAAACATCATTACTTTTTCGTAGAGTGGGGAGTCATTATGTATAAATATTATGTTAAAAATGTATTATCAAAAACATGTAATCATCAAAAACACAATTTATTTAACGACAATATAACATAATATTTTACAGTTTATTTTTAAATTGTAATAATTACTTAGTCCGTCAATTATTTCATTGGAAATTTATTTTGTGAGGTCTGATTTTACTTGCTTACAGTTATGTAATAACAAATACGCACTAAGTCTAAATTTAATGACTTTTAAAAATAAATAATATTTATTATTATTTTAATATTTATTATAATATAGTTATAATATTTATTATTAACATTTAAAAGTATATGACCCCTTCACCCTGTCACTGCCGAGCAAAAGGCAAAAATGTATTGTTGTTTCCTCTGTAATTTTTAAAAATGCTAATAAATGATGACTTATCCAACATGACATAAATACTTAATTACGTATATGAATATAATCCTTGAGAGTATTAACCATTTCTCGATGTTTTAAAACTGCATTATATCTGTAGAGTTATATTAATTTAAATAATGCTTCTATTGCATTGAAACGTACAGCTTAGTGAACGGATATATCAGTTCATGTCGCTGAGAAGGTTAATAAAACATAACTTAATATTATGTTTTAATATTTTTCAAGTTTGACAAATAGCTTTAAACATTTCTGAAACTTTTGACTTTTCTAAAATATTTTAACCTTTAATTAAAACATAATGTAATATTTATCAATGCAAAATCATAATCAGTAATAGAAAGTGATAAATTCAATGAATCGGTCGAGTGCGAGTATAACTCGCTCTCAAAGGGTTCCGTATATTGAATTTATTAATTACTATTTATTAATTAATAAACTCCTACTAACGCTAATTTTTCATAATTTTAGTTTCAGTAGATTCGGAAGTAGGAGTGGGGGGCGTATTTTTCCAGTACTTTCGACGATATCCCTGAAAATATAATACCCAAAATTGAAGCAAATATATTTTTGAGTTCGATGTTAGGAGATCTTTTGAACGATACCCTACACGATACATAAAAGAAAAATCTGTTTTTTTTTTCAAGTAAATTAATTAATATCTCGGCTAATTACCGACAATTTTTTCGATAATATTTATCAAATATCCTGGGATGATTCTACGTCGATAGATACCTCGAGCGCCCGTCAACGATCCCGGCTGACCGTCCAAAAAGTAATGTTTGTGTGTAACGAAAAAAATGAGTTTTACTCAAAGACAAATATACCTAGGAAAATCTCTATAGCTTTCCTGCACGGTTTAAATACGTTTCTACTATCCCTAATTTTTTTCATAATTTTAGTTGCAGTAGATTCGTAAATAGAGGGGGGGGGGGACATATTTTTGCAGTGCATTTTCGACGATATCTCTGAATATATAATACCTAAAATTAAAACAAATATATTTTTGAGTTCGATATTACGAGGCCATTCACACGATACTCCACACGACATACAAAATTAAAACTTTTTTTCAAGTAACTTAATTGGATCCCCTAAATTTTTCCAAAACATATTTGTGAATGGCTAATAGTCTGAAAATATGTGGGTAAAAAGGCTTAATACTTTCCCTAATTTGAACTTTCCACGTTCCATACTTTACGAGAAAAAGTTCTCTGACAGACGGACAGACAGATACAGGAGGGATCTTATAATAGTACCGTTTTTACTTTTTAAGTACGGAACCCTCAAAATTGACAGGTACAGTTTTTAAAGTTACCCACCAACAAAATATGCATGTAAAAAATTAAATTAATCGAATTGCAGAAAGAACATGTTTCGCAGTTTTTTTTAATACTTAAACTACTTTACCAGTATTTCGAACGAGATTAATAATACTAACAATGTAGAAATTCCACGCAGTGAAATAGCAACAAAACAAAGTCTTAATGACCATCATTAACTGTTTTTTTTAGATGCACGTGTTCCTCACGTTAACGTAAGAGAATTGCAGTCATCAGTTTTCTTTTTTTAGGGTTGTTGTAGTAATGAAGGAAAAGGGAAATATTTCCTATAGTGTTTTGCATAAATCTTGTTATTTCTTTTGTTACAAGTAAATTATTTATAATATTTAAATGTATTTATGAGGAATAGTGTGTTTTTTTTTTACAAATGACGAGTATTTTAGACCAGAAAATTCAAAAAATATTCTTATTAAATATAAGTTCCGTTTTTTTTACTAAATTAACAAAAATACTCTTTTTACATGATTAAGTAAAATTACTTTCGAGGTTTTTTTCTTAAATGTAAACAATATTTTAAGAATTTATTAATCTTAAAATAGCACAATTTATATTACTACATAATAACAGAATATATCAATCATTATTTTTTTAAATTGTAAGAATTGGCTTAATACATCAATTGCTTCATTGCATCATAGAGGAGCATTGGAAATACATTTAGTCCAGTCTTAATTTAATGGCTTAAAGTTATTTGATAAGAAATACACACCAGATCTCAGTTTATTGACTTTGGTTAAAATATATAATATTTATTAGGATTTCTTTCGAATATGTTCAGTCATCAATTAGAAATGTATTTGGAGATACTGATATAAATTTCAAAATTTTAACCATCATTAAATGTTGAAAAAAATTCCATCTATCTACACTTTTCAACAGGAATTATATGCATACGTGCATGCATGTTCATTTCGTAATGCTGTAACAGTGTAACTGTAAATCTTGTGCAATAATTAACATACGAAACGCAATTAAAATGTTTTGTAACGCTAATTGAAAACATAAGTACTTATTTAAATGCTTAAAAAAATAATATAAATGTTAAAGTTCAAAAAATAAAATCGAACTGAAAATTGTTAAACTAATAATAACTAATTTCTGTAAAACAAGCATACATTTTCAAATAAAACAATTACCCAATAATTTTAAGAAAATAAAAATGTAATTAAAAAATTATAAAAAAAATAATAATGTTATTCTAAATTTTCATGATTTTTTATTCAAGTGTTGTTAGTTTTATACATTTTCTTTATATATCTTAAGTACATATAAAGTCTAAATCTATAGCCAATGTGCCTTAAGAATTTGACGAAAACAAAGAACTAGATAAACTCTACTTTCATGTTTTGTATCAAGAACGTGTAAGTTTATCAGATGTGATCATACCTTTTTTTTCATAAAACAAGCAAAAAGTTTCGAAAAGTTTCTTTAATACCGAAATCCTAAGCGATATTTCATGGATTATTCTCTGTCAGAAACGGAATTAGTTTCTTTTTCTTTTAAAAAGAAATTTGTAGGATTAAACCAATGACAGAACTTTGTAACGTAACAGCAACAAAAAAGATTGCAAGACATATTTCTCAGGATGTGTTTTCTAAATTTTACTTACAAAAGTTTATATAGTTATATAAAATTTTCATTTTATCGATACTTAATAAGTTTTTTTAATTGTTTAATATAGGATACTCAAACTAAAGCAAGGAATGAGAAAAACTTTTATTTTAATAGAAATAAAGAGACAAGTATTCAATTTTAAATAATTCTTAATTATTAGTTTTTATGTTTTATTATAAACAATAGTAATGCAGTTTTTATTAAATGTAAGATAGATATAAAACATATCATCAAATTGTTTTAAAGCAGTAATAATTGTTAATACATGTTAAGAAATATTCTAAATATAAGAAATCAGTGTAAAAGTATCCTTTTCAAGGATTGACACTAAAACCAATTAAATTTGTTCACTTATTCAATAACGTTTTAAATGAATTACAAACTTTATATTAACAAAATATCTGAGCTAACCACACATGATATAATGAAACGTAAAAAAAAAGGAACAGAAAACTTCTAAATTTTATTAATATTAAATTCAAAATATTATTCGAACAAAGAATATTTTATAAAATTATCACGAAAAAATTATATAAAATCAATTTAGTTTATTTTGTGTGAAGTAATAAAATTATTGTTAAATATTGTGAATATTTTAGTCTCGAATATTTCCTACTGCTTTCAAAGCAGTCTAAAATTTAATTATGGATTTAAAAAATTATAATTTTATTTATATATATATTAAACAAAAAAATGTATGTTTTCAAGTTTTTAAATAATAGCTCAAGACACCTGCAATTTTAAGGAAGTGGTTGATTCTGTAAATCATCAGCTAGTTTTGATCATATTGCTACAGGACAGATGCCTTCAGAAAGGACTTTTTAATAGAAATTGACGAAAATTATTGATCTCTCACTTGCAAAATATGAATGCCTTGCGCAGTCATCCAGCTAAGACGGCGCTATTATAGAACCTGCAAGCATTAGCCCAATAGCCTCATTTTTTGACCAGTATATTATCCACTGGGATGAGTGGGCCCTGTAGCTTTATGGAAATATACATAACTCTAAAAACGACACTTTCAAAACTAAGCAAAAAATACTCAAAACTGAGTATGTGGCATAGTCAAAATGGCTTCGAATCAAAATTACCCCAGTTTGAAACATGTATATATTCATTTATGAAAACATGCACATACTCAAGAATAAAACATCATGTGCTCATATTTGAATATGTCCATGTTTCAAAAATGAGTATGAACTGACTTCTATGAGCTCATTTTTGAGTATTTCCATGTTTCAAAAAAGAGTTTAAACTGATTTTAATCATTTTTGAGTATATCCATGTTTAAAAAATGAGTATGGACTAACCTCTGTATGCTCAGTTTTGAGTATGTTCATGTTTAAATATTCTTAGTATTTCTGGTATTTTAGAATTGAAAGCATTGGGTCATCATATTTGAAACAAAAAGGTTCAAAGAATTATAGAACCTGCAAGCATTAGCCCAACGTCCCCATTTTTTGACTTCGATTTTATTATGCATAAAGATACTTGACAAATAGTCACACATTTCGTGGCTATAAAGACTAGAGTAGAAGGTTTCCATAATTGAGAAAACATTTTGTTAATAATTTGGTATAGAACAAAATGTAATTCTGTTAAAAATTGCATACCGTTTTACAATTTTTAAATATCAGTATTAAGCGTTCAATCACACTTCTCACATATTTAACTATAGTAATGATCATAAAATAATAACTAAAGATATTCTCTTTTTACATAAAGTTCTTCGTCAAACCTAAAACTCCTGTTGCAATTGTCACCCACAGGTCATCGTTAATTTTTACTGCTGAATACTAGGTAAAAGAAAATTATGTGATTCCGTTGCTAAATTTCAATTTATCGAGAGTAATTTAAATAAAATTCGGAAAATCTCAGCTCTATGATATAGTTAGGCTTATAAATATGATTACCAAGCTATTGGTTTTAGATTGATTGTGCTCTCAGCAATGAGGTTATTGGGAATGTCATAGCTACCAAGATTTACTCGCTTTTGTTAATACAATTCCCAAATTTGATAGCTTTATTTAACCATGGAATATATGGAATTTTAAAGACGAAGACTATTTGTAATTATTGGTGTAAAATCATAAATGTTGGCAGCTATGCAGCGTGACTTTTCTGACGATCCAATAAACAATAGACAGAAGAAAGGACGGTGATGTCCCCAAGCTCTATTTTTAACCGTTTAGTTATTTACAGATTTTTGATATTCACTGTCCATTTTAATTATTAAAATAACTTTTATTGAGTTAAAAATAATTGTTAATGCAAAAAATGCAGCCACGGAAAATTCTTTTATTTTTATTTGCATATACAGTATTAACAGTGTTTTTAATTTACTATCGCTCTTTTGTGTAAAAAATCCCCTTAATTTTAGTGTTATATACTATTTTGGGTTTTAATATTGTACGTATTTTTACTGTTTGTGTGAATACATATCAAGAATAACAATAACGTAATTAAAAAAATAACTGTAAAAATTAAACTGTGTATAAATTGAATTTTTGACATATCCGTCTCTATTTTGTTTTTAGAATAGTACACGTTTCTATATTTAGAACAAACATTTACTAATTTTTATACTATGTTAATTTAATTCCTGAAACTTAAAATAGAAGGAGAAAAAGTTATCTTTTGATGTTGGTTTAATACATCGGAATTGTATTGTAGTACTGTCTTATAAAGGTACACTGCGTTTGCATAGCACTTATGGACTTAATTACTCTCAATATCGACCCGAGTGAATAGGTGCAAGAAAAAATTAAATGATTTTTGGTCCTCTAATGCAAGAATTTTAGCATACTATTTGTGTATTTAGTTTTATATTGGCAATGAACAGTATGAAGAGTAAGAGGTAACACCACTTTGACGCACTTAAAGTTAAGTGTTTTCGGGACTATTTAAAGAAATGCGAAGTCGTTTAAAAAAGCAATGTTTATTTATAAAAATGTGTTGTCAACTTTTATAAAAAGCGTTAAAAACAATAGTCAAGTGTTTATAAAAATCAAAATAATTTAATCCATTTACACTCATGTATTATACAGATATTAAAGTAGTACACTGTGTTTATTTTCTAGTTCAGATGTTAACAAGAACGAAAAATCATGCATGAAACTTAGATTATAAAACGCTTTCTAACACATACAGAAAACTGAACCGAAACTTTACGTTTAAATAATGTGAACGAAGATATGTAAGTATACAGTATAGGAGACATATAACACATTTAAAAATCCAGTTTTAGAAATTACCGTTCACAGTCAAAAATGTAGTTGATATATTTTTTGAAGACTAGTATATGATCCATTTATTTGGATATAGACTACATAGCATCATAAATTTAGTTCTTTTAGAAAATTCACATTTAACAATTTTCACCAATCGATGAGAACGCACTCAAAATCTTTTGTACAACCCTGTTTATTAGCTAAAGATTTTGTACAACCCTGTTTATTAGCTAAAGATTTTGTACACACCCCTATATTAAGCTAAAATTTAATTCAGGTGAAAAATGCATAAGGCAATTTAAAACAAACTTCCAGAAATTGCGAACTATAAACGACAAAGTATTTTGAATGTACTTTTGTCTTTGAGTATCCCTGTATATTTATTTATTTCTTTTCCGCAAACTTCCATAAGTCTACTAACTATAGTTCAGCAGGGAAATGCGTAACACAATTAAAAACTACCGTAAGCAATTCTCTCCCATAGTCTATAACGCTTACGAGTTCTCCTATGTAGCCGTGTATATGATCAAACGAATTTATACACACTACGAACTATGCAAAAATTTAGTTAAACTTAAAAACGCAAACCAATGTTGAAATAGCACTTTCACCATTGTTGTTCTGGTTTAGTGGTTTTAACCTTGGTTTAAAGGAAATAGTTTTTTTTTAAGTCAGACTTGTTTTTTTTAACTTCAAAATAAAAAAAAAATTATATTTAATCAAATGTGATGAATAAGTATTTATATTAGGATAGACTAATTTTAATTCTGATGCAGTGAAACATGCTTATTGTGTAAGAAAATTAAATGATGCAACTCAGACTCTTTGGTTCATGTTTTTTTTTTTTTTTTTTTTTTTCCAGTTGATGTTGAAACTCAGATTTTCTTATGTTATTTATATTTATATTTATATATTATTATTATTATGCATTAGACAAATGCAAGAATTTGTTTTAATCTAACATTGAACTTTAAAAAAAATGTTATGGCAAGTTTGTTTAACAAAGATATTCCTGAAATATTTTTGCAAATAATCAATAAATTAGTAAACTTTATTTTTTATTAATATTTTAACGTAGCAGACGGATTATTTGACAAGAAATAAACAAATAATTTAAGTTAAAAAAAAACATCTAAACAGTCCACAAATTACATAATTTTCTCAACAAAATAAATTAAAAACTAGTGATTGCAGTATAAAGATCTCTTCAAATGGTTTATAAAATTTTGGGATCAACTAACGTATCGCAGAACGTGCTTTTCTGTGATGCTTAATTGCTTTTGATATAAAGTTTGAGCAGAAAACGAACACTCTTTGAATTTAAAGTAACTTTACTCTTTTGGAGTTTCTTTAATTGGACAAAGTTACCACAAAATAAACAGAAACCGTTCTATTATATATTCTTTACAAATCCATGTTTAAAAGCGCAGTTAAGAGTTCCAGTACTTACAAATGTTGAACTGATATCCGTCTGATTAATGAGCATCTTTGTACTATACATGCCAAGTATCGTATACCTACAGTCCAAAACTTGAATACCGTACAGACAGATAATTATTTTGATCAAACTCTCTAGTGAGAATTTTTCTTTATTTTGTTTTATAACCTCAAACCATAGTAATTATGAATGAATACATATCTGATTCATTATAAAGGAAATTGAAATTCCTTAAAATTTTATATGCATTATTAAAGTCAAATATGAAATGTTATTTACTTGTCAACATTCAAAAGCAAATTTAAAATTTCCATACGATATTTTATGTATAAATTAAAATCTTTTAAGAATAATCCTAAGCATAATGGACAATTTAAGATTTATATTTGAATGATAAAATGTTTTATTTAGAAATTTTAAATTGTTTTTTTGAAATGCATAGTATAAATCACGTAACTACCGCGTAGAAAACATATGTATATAATCACTTTTGTGAGTTTTTCGTGCTAAGCATGACACGTTTCGTACAAAAACAGTCAAAGACTTAACTATACAAACTAATACATACCATACCAACCATACAAACTAATAATTATTTTTATTCAAACTTTTTAGTTGAAATTTTGCGGTACTTTTCATACCACCTTTCAATACACGACAAATAAATCTGCAATAACTCAAAAAATATCAGCCTCCGCAATGTCTGAGTTTTTTAACATATAAAAAACTCAATTTTTTATATGGTGTATATATTTTTATATGGTATTATATTATAATTATATATATATATATATATATATATATATATATATATATATATATATATTTAACTCAATTTTAGGGTAAGTTGAGTGCTGATGTTTTATAAAATGTTTGTTGTTTATTCGTCGCCCGTCTAATATGGCTTTAATACGAAATAAGACACTGGCGTAACCCTTTTCTGCATAGAGACAGGTACAAGGGAACCCTTTGTCACCTGGTGTGTACACAACTGCATACGACACTGTAAAAAATTTGGTGTAAAGTTCCTGAGAAAACCTGTGGCACCCTTCTGCCACAGGTTTTCCCAGGAATTTCACCAAAGAAATGCGAGGAAACATACACAAGTCAGCTACACACAAAACATATGGAACTTTACACAGATCACTGATCACTCTTTTAAAATAATTCCGAAAAGTTACACAAAAGTTCAGAATTATACCTGAGAAAACTAAGGAATGTTACACACAAAACATATGGAACGTCTCACAGTTGATCAGTAAATTCCACTTTCTCAAGTATTCCGAAAAGTTACACAACATTGTGGAAGCTGTTACTCTAGATTTCTCAGTATTCTCGGAAAAGCAGAAATAACCTGAGATCACCTAGGAATGTTGTACAGTAAACGTCAGGAACATTACGCAGATTTTTTACAGCGGAGCCTTAATTATATAAGCTATACAATTACATTTAACGACATAAATAAATCATAATATATTTTTTTAAATACTTTGTGTAACATATTTTTTTTATTAAAAAATGACATTTGAGGCGTTGAGAACTAGAGAGATCAACCTCGCCTTGTGTGATTTTGAAAAAAAATGCTTTCCAAAACTTGTAAAAGTTTTTGTCAAACTCTTGTACGCCAGTTTTGCCAGTGCTAGAGGAGACACAGCTTCTTCAGCGAGCATATGGTGAATACGTTGGCAATGCTAGACTGTACCAGGCTACTTGAATCTCTTTTGCACGGGCACCTTGATATCCAAATTACGCTGGACCATCTATTAACAAGGTTGGCAAGTTTCTGCCAGGGTTGTTAAAACCAGTGGTTTTAACCGGTTAAAATAGGCATGGCAGAAACTAGTTTCTGCCAGTAAGTGGCAAAAACTTTCAGGGACTAAGAAATAATACTAATAAGAACTTTAATCTGCAATGATTCATATTTCCCACCTGTATTTGATATGTAAACAATTAAGTTAAAAATTAAAACTAACAATTATGAATGTCATTCAGAGTAGCAAAAAGTTTCAAAATGATCATATAAATATACTTTGTTTATATAATACTAATTTTCTTTCACTTGAAAAACAGAAATTTTCATAATGTAAATTTTCGTAATCTAATGCTGTATAAGTTTAACTATTAATATTATTGTTTACAGTTGAATTTCTATTTAAAAGTGAAAAAAAAAAGAAATTTACAAAAAAGTCTATGATGTTTTAACAAATCGCTTTTTAGCGTATTTTTAAATAACTAATACAATGCAATAACTTAAATATTATCTACTATATAATTGGATATAGTTTTTAATTTTAATTTTTAAACTGAGATTTTAAATACTCTAATAAATGTTCATAAATAAAATTATACTACCATATTATAACAAACATTTTATCTGTTACATTACTAATTTTGCTAATACAAATTAATTTTTAATTAAAACTATCCATAATATTTTATTTGTTATTTATCCTTAATAAAATGTACTTAAGGAATTTAATACTACTAAACATTTCTCAGATTATGTCATGAAATGTGTTTATGCCAGCTTCTGCCAGTTAAAATTAGTTATAACCACTTTCTGCCACTGGCACGTCAGAAACCACTATCTACCGGCAAAAACCAAGCGCCTATTAAACTGGCTTTATTACTTGAATATTTTCGAAATTAATAAAATTAGTTATACAGCCAATAGATGGCATCAAATACAATGCTTTGACACTTTTCAAATTCATTTTTCGCAGAAATGTGGGATAGTCCACTCTGGTTATTAACGCTTCAATTATAAGTGAAACATATGTAAATGTATGTTGAATGTGTTTTTAAAAATATATATTATTTAATTTGCTTGCGATAAAACACTGCAATTTGTAATGTTTCATACAGATTGTTTGATCATAAGATTTTCAAAACTTGATAATCTGTTGCGAAATAAATTTAGACATAAAAAATGTGATAAATTTTAATGTAGAAAGGTAACCTCTAAAAATGTGAGAGGCATTGAATTTTTTAAAATTCTGAATGAATCATTTAAAAATAAACACCCAAAATTTTAACGTCGTTATAAACATTTTACATAAATTAATTTTCTTTTTGGTAAAAAAATAATTTGATGGATATAGGTGTGGTGCATTTCATATTTATAAAATAACACTTTCCATATTTATAAAGTTACATTATATAAAACTATATTATAATTTTTTTGCTTCAAAGTGCAACGGGGGGAAATTTAATGCTTATTACCATATCAGCATTAATTCATCCATATTTATTTTGTCATGTATCGATCTCCTGTAAAAAGTAAGAAGTGTCTACATACTGATACCTTTTAGAGCAGTGTCTTACCGATGAAAAAAATTTCACTATATAAACTATCACATTTCCATATGAAATTGCGAAAATAGCTCTCATTCAATTATTGAGAACATACATCTGACTCGTGTGCTCGATACAAATATCCTCTTATAGGAAGAATAGTACTTATCATTGCATATAAATATTATCGGTAGCAATTTCGATTTTTCCATCTAAATTGCATCTAACGATCATCGATTAAAACCATCTCGATGAGATATTACGAATGTGTTTGTCCTGAAATTAAACATAATTGGAGATAGATATGAGCAAATTGTTTTAGGTAAACTCCAAATAATTAAATTTAAAAGCAATTTTGTAAGAATTGTTGTACTTAAATAAATCACAAAAATATTTTAAACTCTCAAACAATATTTGATTCAAATTACAAATTTTACTCTTGAAATAAAATTCTTGATAAGCAATTCATTGAATCTTATGATCTCAAATTCGATCATTACTCATTGCTTTATTTATCAAACTAAGTATGAATAAAGCAATAGCTTTGTTAATCGTCAACTACGATGAATACTCAAAATTTAAAACTTCTATACAAATGATTTATTTTTACTGTTAACTCCGAATTTGCTATGTTAATCAGTATTGTTCATGCATACATAAACTCTCCATTACGGAAAACATTACTTTTCCTTAAACGCATTATAATCGTGTTCGTATTTAGAAGGAAGATGCTGTAAGTCGCTAGCAAAGTGAGTTTTTCTGCTTTAGGTTTCGGTTCTTTCTGTCTACTACTGACAGTAAGGTATCGTGATAAGTTTAATTTGTCATAACATAATTAACATTCGAATTTTTATTATTTTTTATATGTAAATATTAGCTTTTATTTTTTTCTTATTTTAATTTTCAATGCATTTTTTTTTTATAAAAACTGAAATGAGACGAAACTTTTACATTTTTGCCTCGAAGCTATTTATTCAGAATCGGGTTAAGAAAAATTTTCTCCATTTGTAACTTTAAAAATTTAAGAACTCAACAAAAAGTTTCACATAGCACCTGAAAAAAGTTACTTTTATGTGAGACAAAATGATTTAAGTAGCTTCCATAGGTCTTGTTTAAGTCTGCCTGTGTAATTAGTGAAGCAAAAGTAGTCATTGTACGGTAATGTGTGTTAGTTTTGCGAATAGAATGACATTCTATGTTAATCCAAAGCACCATTAATTTTCAGCCCGGAAATCTTCCACTTTTAATCCATGTTGGAGAACGTCATTGGTTAGCAATCAGACAGCACTGGATGATGGGACATTGGTGAATTAATGTGTATGTAATAGATTATCATATATGTGTACCTTTAATGACTTCAGACGTTAATTTAAGTGCTTTAATAAATATGTTGTGTACCGGTGAAATATTAATTTATTCATCGACCTCCCGTTATCCAGTGCTGTCTGATTGCTGGCCGGTGACATTCCCAAACATGGATTAAAAGTGAGATATCGCCGAGCTTGGATATCGGCCAGGGTAGCTTAGTGGTTTGAACAACAGCATGGTACGCTGAAAATCGGCTAAATCCGTTTGACCTTATTTTAGCTCCAGGGGCTAATGATAGAAATACTTAGCGCTAGGTAAGAAGAAAAAGTAGCCATTACGGTATCCCCATACTGACATTTGCATAGTTTATTTAAAAAGTTTTGTTTTATGTTTGAATGTACTCTTAGTTTTAAAATTCTTAAATATGAACATATTTAATGTTATAACATTTTTGTATTATTGCGAGTATCATATTTAATAAGGAATTATTTCTTAGAATGAAAGTTTTGCAAGCATTTTAAAGTGCAATTGCATGACTTGCTTTTCAACCATCATTCTGTTGGGGTAAAACCGGATATCTTACGTCGGATAAAAATAGATATTGGAAAGCAGTAATCAAATATCCAATAAACAATGTTTGAAGAAAATGCAGCCAAAACTACATCGAAAAAGGTGATTGGGATTTTTATAAACCTCATAAGGAAGTAAAAACTTTTTTCCTGCAATTTTTACTTCTTTCTATCTATCATAAAATAAAGTATTGCAAACGAAATTTTTTCAACTTGCAGTTTTTGATGGATTTAAATGTTTTAGGGGTCACAGATTCTGAAAAACATGTTTTTACAAAATGTTTGTCTATTCATGTATAATCTTTGTATCATCGAAAAGTGTAGGATTATGCATAGAACTGAACCAAATTTTATTTATAGGTTTTTGGTTCTGGTTAGCAGATTCTGCTTAAATATAGAAATACTCCGCCGGAAGAGGGCACTGAGGTAGTAAGTTTTGTTCCATTTCCATTATTGTATCATCAAGAAAAAGTATGAAGTTATGCATACAATTGAACCAAATTTTATGTACATATTTTTGATTATGGCCTGCAGGTCCCAGTTGCATTTGGGGATATTCCGCCGGAATGGCGCTATGTGATAACCACTTAAAGATTTCAAACTCAAAAAGATGGAAAAAAATAGAAATTCTAAGAGTTTTTTGCGTTAAATGTTCGGTTTTGATCCAAGGATTCCGAAGCAATTTTTCTATTGTCTCTATCTTAGAAAATGATTGATATATAATTTGAAATTTTAGGGTGGCTGGCATTTTGAAACTAGACAGCAGGATTCTATCATAAAAGGGTTTATTTTATGAGTTTTAGTGAACATGATTATGACAAATTTACTTTCATTTTTGTAACTATCCTTCCAAACCTTATATGCTTATATATACTATATATTGGTATTCGCCAAGCTCGGCGACACTTAGCGAAACATCGCCAAATTTGGTGACAAAAATAGGTTGCCGTAATGGAAGGCAGCTGGGCTCTAGGAGATTAATTTTTCAAAATTCTCATTCAAATTTAATATTGACGAGAACCGGGAATGGATTTTCTGCAATCGTGTTCCACGCCTTTTAGATTCGAATTTTCCGTTAAAATTAGATACAATCTTAAAATCGAAGAAAAGAGTGACTATCTTTTCCTGCTGCTGCAAATTTTCATAGCTGTGTTGCACATTGGCTGCTCGTACAAAGAAGGGTAATTCGCATCATGGTATTCCCACGATTTGCAAGTAGCTGACGTACAATAGAATGACGAAACATATTGCTTTTATTGGCGATGCGATAGCGAATTTTGAAGTATTAACATGTATGAGATAGAAGAAAGTTTTGGGATTAGTACATCCGACTAATTCAAATTGTAATGAAGATAATTATATTTCTGTCTTTACATATTAAATCATTAGATGTATATTTCAAGTATTATTAGTTTAGTTCCATAATTAAAGTCGTAAAATAAAATACAATGTTCCTTATAAAGGACGTCGAACCTTTTTCATTTACTGACAGATTAACGTATTCACGCGGATTTATCCCACTGCTGGGATAAAACCTGATGATTAGACTGTGTAATTTAATAAAACGAGTGTGTGAATTAATCGTATATTTAAAATGATATTATGATTCAAGGATAAGTGCATAGTATGATCTCAAAGTTACATTAAATTCTCTTTGAAAATCGGGCTTTAAGAAGAAACAAATAATAGGGTATGCGGTTTTACCTCACTTTTCCCTACGTATCGCAGAAACTGTATACTTTTTATTTAGACAAAATTAAAAAACTGTGACATGTCAAACAAATGAAGTGATTGTAACCCTTTGGTTACACAGACCAACGCTAACGTGCCTCGATATGAGTGTGGCGACATACGATAATCAGACTATGTTTGACAGACACAGGTGTCCAAACTATGGCAAATATATGCAATTTATATTCCAAAACCTGGCGATACTCGTCTGGAAGAGTTTGATTATACGAGTGCGATAAGATTACAAGCATTAGCTTGGCGGTAATGGCAGATCCCCAAGATGCTGGGCGATTATCTTTCATACAGAATCGTCTCAACCACTTAAATGTTATACCCCGTAGGTTGCTTCTCTCATTTCAAGGATCCCTAATCAACGTTAATAAAGCAGAACCCCCTACAGCTGTAGATGTAGCAAGAGAATTCATACGCTTTCCTTCCTGACTATCACAACGTTCCAGCAATTTCTTCTTCAACAAACGCAAAGCCACAACAATGTCATTTCTTTTCATTATTTTCTTCTGCATTATTTTAGTAACATTTTCTTGATACTTTAAACAAATTATAGTTTTGGTGTTTACGACTATTGTCTGCCACTACACAAACTTACATCCTATAAACTACTATTTAATATTTATCATGGCTGTGAAGATGTTTTATTTAATTATGTTTCTACTAAGGACTATTTATTGCACTAATTTTGTATAAGTCATTTTTGGAACATTTGTTTGCATCATTAGATTTCTTTTTTTAAATACATGCCACTAATGTTTGTTACCGTTTCTATAACTCTTTATCGGCGATTTGATCTGCCCTATGTCACATGAAAACAGTTTTTGCTGCGGCAGCGCATAACACACTACTATTCTCTCTTCTTCCCAGTGCATTCTTATCTTAGTGCCTTCTCTTCTGCCGCCCATCTTTATTCATTAAAGAAATTAACATTTGGATGTGTATGGGTATTGTCAGATACCAACAGAATGATTATACCACACCGAACTCATAATTAACGTGCATTCCAACTACGATGTTGTTTCATCGAAATATCATATATTATAATACGAGCAACTGTAGTGTGCGTGTTTGTGTGTGGCGATATGCAAATTTTATATAAAAAAGGGCTCAAATGATTTTGACTAAATCTTGTATGCTACCGTTTTAAAGTACAAGAAGACCATTGGGCTGGATTACATGTTCGAGAAAAATCGATTAGTGGGTCATTTCAGGGTCACTACTGGTCAGAGTCAAGCTAATTTATCTGAAAAACATCTCTAATGATTTTGACAAATTTTTTCGTAACGTTTCGGGATACAAGAAGACCATTGGGCTAGATCACAGGTTCAGAATAATTCAATTAATGGGTCCTTTTGGGGTCAATATGGGTCAAGTGAATTTTATCTAAAAAACGGCTGTAACTATTTTGACTAAATTTTGTATCCTGCCGTTTTGGGGTACAAGAAGACCATTGGGCTAGGTCACATGTTTGATAAAATTTGATTAGTGGGTTATTTTTACGGGTACGGCTCAAGCTAATTTTATCTAAAAAATGGCCCAAACGATTTTGACTAAATTTTGTGTCCTTCCGTTTTGGGGTACGGGAAGACCATTGGGCTGGGTTACAAGTTCGGGAAAATTGGATTAGTGGGTCATTTTGAGAACACTACGGGTGAAGCTAATTTTATCTATAAAACGGCTCTAACGATTTTGACTAAATTTTGTATCCTGCTGTTTTGGGATACTAGACGACCATTGGGTCAGATGTTCTCAAAAATTCTATTAGTGGTCATTTTGGGGTCCCTCTGGGTCAATACATTTCAATGAGAATGCAGGTTAAAACGATTTTTAAGTTATTGAACTCTTGGAAGTAAACAAAGTACCAAAGTTTGCAACATGTCAACAAATTTGGCGATTTTTGTTAAGTGTTGGTGACATTGGCGAGATTTCGCTGGAAAATAGACTTTCAAGATTACCAATGCCAAAACACATGCTTGGAGCACTATTAAAGAAATATCGCCAAGTTTGCAACTTTTTGCCAAATTTTGGTAACATTTGGATAAAAAATTGGCTTTCAGAATCTGAAAGAATTTTCTAGAAATTTATAATAGGAGCCGTGGTACATGATTCAACCAATCAGAGTCCATAGTCCTTTATGCACGGGTTGCTGTTCGTCGCTTTCTCACATGTAAAAAGGCTTTCAGGTCTAAAAGTCTTACTACCAAAAGAAAGTATGTGGCCAACTAAAAATGTATTTGGAAGGAAGTCCTTTCATTGTAAATATGTAATATAAATATTCGAAATATGTACAGGGGTATGAACAGGGATGACCACCTCGGGGTCTCAGCTTACACTTTAGAGTGATAGTGCAATCCCGAGGGGCAGACTGAATACACTAGCAGCTTGCTTCACAAATGACTTTTTCCATTCTTACACTACAATTTTACAATTACACATTAAAACATAAATATATATGATTTGTCGAAGAATTAAACAGGTTTATAGTCAATTCAGGTTAAAATTTACTTATTATTGAACAGTACTTGATTAAACCATATTTATGGAAATCAATCAAGTTTATACTGAATTGACAATTATTTACGTATGCCAACAATATATGACCACAGAAAACACTGTACTATAAAGACAACATCAAATTACGATACTATTCACTTATATAACATATTACAGTACGTAGTTATACTAAAACTCAAATGCGAAAGCTGAGATCCCGGGGCGATCATCTTTTGTCCGTCTTTTCATGCTCTAGCTTCAATAAATAAACTCGGATTTCCTTGTAATTAATATATGCTTTTATGTTTTCAATAGCATGGTCAATATTGAACAGCCTTTATAGATAATTTACAGGGGTATTCGAAAGAAATCCAGCTGTATTATGGTCCATGTGGAAAAAAAATTCAGTGCATTTTAAAGATGTTACACTATTTAAAACATATTGAAATTGATATGCATTGCTGTGGTGCATTAAAACATGCTTTCTATAGAAAAAGTAATAACGAACATTTTACATTAATTTACATGGTCATGCAAAAGAATTGCATTACATAATGATCTACGGTGGAAAATCGTTTGCAGTGTATTTTAATGATGTTATATTTATTTCAAATATAATGAATTTGATATACGTTACTGATGAACATTACAAAAAGCTTACTGTAAAATGGTGGAACTATGGTGTGAATAGAATATATGTGTCTTTTTCATTGGCTCACAAATGAATTCGGTTAAAATACTGTCTATGAGAGATAATTGCTGTAAGTGTGTTTTATGTTTTGGTATACGTTGTTCAGTTTCATTAATGTTTTTTATACTGTTAGTGTACAGAGTTATATAGAAGGCTGCACAAAATAAATCATGACTATTAGAGGATATGGGAGTAAATGGCTAAGGGTGATTTTTAATTGTGATATGCATTTTCCTGCTGAACTGTGTTCAGTATTCTAAGACTTGTTTGTAGAATATAAATAAATTCATGTACAATGCTATGGAAAGAACTCGATACATTAACGTCTATTCAATAGTAATTGTTAGAAGTGTGTTTTTCGTTGTGCTGTGCGTTTTACTTACATATCATAAGTAGTTTAGGATAAGTCTTGTAAACGTTTTGAAAATCGAAGAAAAAAAATGTTGACGGATTTATACGTTTCAGACACTGTAGATTCTGAAAACATATTTTTAGAAAAAAAAATTGTCGTCCGTCTGTCTGTGTATGTGCTTGTAAACGCTCTATCTTCCGAACAAATTGAGATAGAGACTGTAAATTCGGTATGTACTTAGTATGTAATAATGGGAAGAAGCTTATTGAATTTCAGCAACCTAGATTATCCGGAACTATTTTTTCGGACTCTCGAAATATTCGTTCTGATAAAAGGTATATAAAATTGTCGAAATTGTTTATTTTAAGGAGTAAATATAAAAAACAATAACAAAACATAAATTTTGAACAGAAAATGAAGTCGATTGGATAATTAGTTGCCTAGATATTTGTATATATATTTTCCACACTCTTCGATTTTTCATGACCCTGTATTTCATTACAATTTCAATTCAAAGATATATTTTAATTGGAAATGAGACGCTTAATCCGACGCAATAAACTGTTAGGTAATATTATTATCATTTTTGTAGTTATAAGGATGGTTCTTTTAAGCAATTCTGTAATAGAGCATTTAATGTTTATGAAGTCATAAAGCCGGGATTTTATTCGAATTGCAATGCATTTTATAAATAGTTTACACATGTTTTACTTTCATATTTTATATTATGCATATCCATGATGGGTAAGTATTACAGTGGCCCCCAACGACTAGTTTTTACGTGCTATACTTTTTAGCTTATGTAGTTTGTTTAAATGTGACTAGATATAAAAGAGTGTACAAAAGCTTTCAAGTGCATTTCCATCTATTATTAGAAATTGATCAAGGCCAATTTTGAACTGTGTTATACAGTAGCTAGTAAGATTTTTGACACGATATGATTTTCTTCAAAGGTAGAACTCCCTCAGGATTTTCAATCGGAGTGGGCAAAACTCCCTGGATACATCTTAGAAAGCCTTGTTAATTCCATTCCCAGACGATGTGCCACAGTCCTCAAAGCAAAATGATATGCAACTAAATTATAAATATTGCTGTATTTCGTCACATTAATACGATTATTTCCGATGTACATTTAAAAATCTGAATCGTCTAAAAACTTTTGTTTAATTAATTTTGCGAATTTCCGAATTATTTTAAATTCATGCATATGTGTGAATTGTTCTAATGTTGCATTTTGTTGAGCCTTAAAAGGAGTGCAAATCACTAATTTACATCATTAAGAAATTTTGCTTACAGAAAAAGTTAGGACAGAAAAACATATCGTCTCAAAACTTTACTGTACGTTTTCTAATTCAACTAATTTTTATCATAGTGTGTAGTGTATATATAAATCTATAGATCGTATATAGACTGCAGAAAAGGATACGACGACTACTTTTCCTACTGTGCATACTAATTCCTGAAATTGAGTTTTGAAATGTCTTATGTGTTTTCTATACTAATTACTTACATATTTAACATATATAGTCACCATAATAATAATAAATGTAATTTCAATTGAGTGCTCAAGGTCAGTTTCCTGGTCAACTTACAAGGAGAGTTCAAAGCTTGGTAATCACAGATTTTGATTATTTTTATATATGTTGTAGGGTAGAAGCCTCTTAGTCTCAGGCACAACGGATTTTATACAATGCTCCTTAGTTCTCGAGAAATGGGGATGGGGGGGGGGGGGGGGTCTAAAATTTTAACGCAACGTAAATACTTACTTTGTAACGCAATTTCTGCGTTGGTCGTAGCTCAGTTGGTATGCCGTCTGCTTGTTGATCCAAGAGCCCGGGTTCGAAACCGGGGCGAGCTATGTTTGTTTTTCTCTTTTTTTTGTTTTATAAATATATTTGTTTTATAATTATAATTTAATAATCTCAATTAAAAACTTTAATATCATACATTAATTATAATGTTCACATATTTAAATTTAAATTTAATTTATTTGATTTTTAAGCCTGATTTTGAGATATTAAATATTTTTCATCATTTAAAGGGTTTTTAATCCTGATTTTGAGATATTAAATATTTTTCATCATTTAAAGGTTTTTTTTAATTGATTCATTATTGACTAGTAAAAATTACAAAATCGTTACAAAATCATACTTTGTTTTATTAATTATAAACTAATTCAAAGCACAATCATACGTATTACAAATTTAAAAATCTTTAATATGCAAAATAATATGTTGTAATTCTTATGCTAAATTTTAATATAATTATGCTTCTTACTTTAAAAACAGAGTAGTATTATTATCGCATTGACTTCCCTTGTTAAGGCAATATATAAATGATGTTTCTTTAAAATCACGAATTGACACAATTGTTCAATATCATTATATCGATAAAGCATATATGAAGTACGTTTTAAAAGTGATTGAAAAAAATAACTGTTTAATGATGTTTTATTCAACGATTTAGTTACAAATAAAAAACGCCTACGTTTAAAACGTCAATTTCGATGAAAATTCGAATTTTTTTTTATTTGATTTTCTTATAGAATGAACATTTCTGTTTCTAAATCTGTGTTTATTTTTCCTGTACGCCTATTAGAAATGAAATTAGAGACCTTTAAAAAACAGCTGACGTCGTTAATTTATACCGGAAGTGGATCGAAAATTGAGGTTTATTAAACTGTTTTCGCGCATTTTTAAGTTTTTACAGTTAATATTACATTTTAGCTTTATCTATAGCAGTGCCTCAAAGGGTTTATTTGTTTTTTTTACTACTTTATCAAGTTATTAGCATTTTTTGCAAAATTTGATTTTTATCAAGAAAAGTTGAATACTATTGCTCTAACTCAAAACTTTATTATTCTATAACCATGAAATTTTTTGAGTAGCTATTTGATACTGTCTAGAGCGTAATGAAGTAAAGAATTGATTATAGGTAAATAATTTGTTAATATGTAGCTACTTTTATGAAGAATTACACGTAAAATTAGAGAAATTTTCTATGTAATTGTATATAATTAGCTGTATCTCTTTTAGATTTCAGCATATTGGCTAGTTTTTAGTTTATTAAACTCAAGAGTGTCTAATATGCATATGTTAAAAAATATTTGTGTTATATGCAGTTTTTTTTTGTTTTTAGAGCCGGGGCCGTTTTTATAAAAAAAATGCTAAAAAATGACTAAAATTCTTCAACATTTTTAAAAGTTGCATAAATATTTTATATTTTTTCATTATTTTTCTTATTTTGTATTATACTATACTTAAAAATGCCAAAACAATACCAAAATTACCGTTTATTTTTAAAAAATGGCTTTTTAAATAGTCGGATAGCAATAAATACTAACATAACGACTTACAGTAGTAAACTCGAAAATGCTCCAAAAAGAATTAAATGCATAAAAATATAGAAATATGTGTAAAATAAGCAAGCAGAAGGCTATAGTTATAAATTTAGTGTTTTTTAAAGTGTTTATTTAATTAAAAAAGTTCTTTTAAACTCATATGAAAACTTTAAATGCGTTTTCTGAAAAATTAGATTTTCATCGGAAAAGGTAAACGACTATTGCTCTAACTCAAAGTTTTATCATCCCATAACGAGGCAATTTTTTGTGTAGCTTTTCGATAATATCCAGAGTGTAATGAACTAAAGAATTAGCTCTAAGTGACTTCTTTTTTTATATATAGCTATTTTTATGAAGAATTACACGTAAAATTACTGAAAATTTCTATGTAATTGTATATAATCAGCTGTATCTCTTTTAGATTTCCATATATTGACTCATTTTTAGTTCATTACACTCAAGAGTGTCTAATATGCATATGTTAAAAAAAATATTTGTGTTATATGCATTTTTTTTTGTTTTTAGAGCCGGAGCCGTTTTTATAAAAAAAATGCTAAAAAATGACTAAAATTCTTCAAAATTTTTAAAAGTTGCATAAATATTTTATATTTTTCCTTATTTTTCTTATTTTGTATTATACTATACTTAAAAGTGCTAAAACAATACCAAAATTACAGTTTATTTTTAAAAAATGGCTTTTTAAATAGTAGGATAGCAATAATTATTAACATAACGACATACAGTAGTAAACTCGAAAATGCTCCAAAAATAATTAAATGCATAAAAATAAAGAAATATGTGTAAAATAAGCAAGCATAAGGCTATAGTTATAAATTTAGTGGTTTTTAAAGTGTTTATTTAATTTAAAAAGTTCTTTTAAACTCATATGAAAACTTTAAATGCGTTTTCTGAGAAATTAGATTTTCATCGGAAAAGGTAAACGACTATTGCTCTAACTCAAAATTTTATCATCCTATAACCAGGCAATTTTTGTGTAGCTTTTCGATAATGCCTAGAGTGTAATGCACTAAAGAATTAGCTCTAAGTGACTTATTTTTTTATATATAGCTATTTTTATGAAGAATTACACGTAAAATTACTGAATTTTTGTATGTAATTGTATATAATCAGCTGTATCTCTTTTAGATTTCCGTATATTGACTAGTTTTTAGTTCATTACACTCAAGAGTGTCTAATATGCATATGTTAAAAAAATATTTGTGTTATATGCATTTTTTTTGTTTTTAGAGCCGGAGCCGTTTTTATAAAAAAAAAATGCTAAAAAATGACTAAAATTCTTCAAAATTTTTAAAAGTTGCATAAATAGTTTATATTTTTTCATTATTTTCTTTATTCTGTGTTAGATTACACCGAAAAATACCAAAATATGTATCAAAAGTAAATTTTTTAAAAAAATGTCTCCGTACGTAGTCGGATACCTTAACGTTATAATTAATGCCCAATATTATAATTTTAATTAGGATTATTAAATAAGAATTACAAATATATTTATAAAACAAAAAATGAGAAAAACAAACGTAGCTCGACCCAGTTTCGAACCTGGGCCCTCGGATCAACGAGCAGACACCATAACAACCGAGCTACGACCAACGCAGCAATTTTGTTACAAGGTAACTATTTAAGTTGTGTTAAAATATTAGACCCCCTATTTCTCGAGAACTGTGGAGCGTTGTATAAAATCCGTTGAACCTGAGACTAAGGGGCTTCTACCTTACAATATATACAAAAAATACTAATTATCTGTCATTACCAAGCTTGGTCCTCTCCTTGTCAGATCAGTAACTATGGTAACAATGCATTTGGCTCACTGACTGTCCTGCTACAAACTGACTGCCCATGATAACAAAGGGATGAAATGGGAGGACAGATGTCCTTGAGATGCCAATTAAACCATAGACACTAGTTGGGAATACATCATAATATTCACCTTATTTAACTGTTGAATTTTATAACAGTATTCTGAATATAAATCTATTTGGGCAATACACTGTTGATTAGTTATTTAAAAAAAACACAAATTGCACAAGTTGTGCCTGTTAGTGGCTAAAATATCAGTGTAAAAATTGGTTTAAAACTCATAAAAAATTTAAAATCCTACATGTTTCGGCTTTAAACCCGAAGCCATCATCGGGGACAGAAGCAAAACAAACGACTACTGACCTTTTAAGGTCTTGGTCTAAGGTATTGGTACTGGCCTTTTAAGGTCAGTAGTCGTTTATTTTGTTTCTGTCCCCGATGATGTATTTGGGATTAAAGCCAAAATATGGAGGATTTTAACTGTTTTATGAGTTTTAAACAAATTTTTACACTGATTTTAGTAATTAACAGGCACAACTTGTGTAATTTGTGTTTTTTAAAATAAGTATTCTGAATATTTTGAAAAGTATTTTATAATCTGTCTATGCTTGCCGCATGATTTTTCTTTCTTGTTTATTTTTTACAGTGATTACTATTTTGATATTTATGAGGAAAGTTTGTTCATAACCAACTCGAACTAAACGTTGATACTTTTAATTAATTAGTTACAATTTCTAAAATGTAACTTACTCTAATTTTATTTATATGTCAGCTTTGTGTAGTCATTCGAAAAATAAAGTACATTAAATTCAATTTGCTTTTAATGTCACCTTCTAATAGTAAAAGAATGCTACTATAAATAATTGAGTGTGTTACTACCTGCAGGACATCCTCTGTATAAAGAAATGAGAAAGAAAATTGTGAAATTTCAATTTAGACATTTTCTAAATTGTGTATCGTTGTCGACGAATCTCTATTACGTTTAATTGCATTCTTTTAAAGTAAATAGAATATAAAATATATCTTTGATGATGATACTCAGTGGTAAAAGGTAATTTTATCTTTAAAAAGGATTCTCAATGCATGTAATTCAAAGAAAATAAAATTATATAAAAAATAATATTAATGCCTGATGAAGATTTGTGTGTTTTGCATATATCTCGGATATAATTGATACTTAATAGGGAAAATCGATGACAGTCACAGACAGTTAGATGATAGTTATTGGCCATTCTTTCATTTCCGAGCAGCTTTGAGTTTCATCATTCTTACCATTTATACTCATCCGCAGCTCAATTTTTTGAAGATTTTCGAAAGTTCTTTCCCTTTATACGATATTTTAACTGTGTTTTCAAGGCCCCCATGTTTACCTCTCTACAAGACCGCCAAACGTATAGCTCTAAACTAGCACATGACACTTCATCTCAAATTTCATAAAAGGCGGAATACAGCCAATTTTCACAATGATCATTGAATTTACTTTCACCTATGAATTTAATTTGATGTAAATTTGGCATTTTTAGAGGTAATTGCTGTATAATCTTTCGATGTTTAATAAATTTTGAATTAAAAAGAGACATCGTTTAAATCGATCGCGGCGAACTCACTACTAAAATTTTAACATTTTTCACTGGTATTTTCATTAGAGTGGATCGATGTTATATGGTGAAAAAATAAATATTATTAATCAAAACCTACCTATGCGGAAAAGATGTTCTATTGTATGGAGATCAAGAGAAAAATAATTAAAAAAATTAATTTTAAAATTTAATACTGCCGCAGAAAGTTTGAATTTTCGAAAAAAAATTGGAAAAAGACTTAATTTTGGTTAGATGATTTTTGATTCAAAATAATTGTTTTAATTTTAATCAAAACATACCTATGCGGAAAAGATGTTATATTGTATGGAAATTAAAAGAAAATTAATAAAAAATAATAATTTCAAAATTTAATACTGCCGCAAGGGGGTTGGATTTTCGAAAAAAAGGGCAATTCTAGCTTTTTCATTCTCCCGCTTTATCCTTCCACCCCTCCATAAGTTGGTAGCGCTACGTCATGGAATCTTCCCTACGTCATATCATACGCCCTGGTAGCTCTGAATTAGGGCTCCTATAATATTTAAAGGAGCCTTACTCTGAACAATACTGGATAAACGTGTTCCCACCGCTCGCTCATTCAGTTCAAAGCTAGCGGCTTACGGAATCGGGCGCTGTTCTCGCAAAGTGAAATAAATTTCGATTTCATTGAGTAAGTTATCTTTGTAAGTGTATTGTGTTGCGTAGTGTACTTTGAATATTATTGCACCATGGCGATGTTAAGAAAAGACATGATTTGCCCTATATATTGGTCTGGTTGTGATATGCCAACGAATATGCTTCCTACCTACAGTAACGTAATAAAGTGCGTATGTTGGCATTCAAAAGAATACCGATGCAAGGAAACATTGTCTACATCTACACTTTCCTCCTCATGAGAAGAAGTTGCTAATAAGTTAGAAGAGACCTGGAAACGAGCTTCAATCCCAATAATTGACCACTATAGCATTTTGAGAAAAGTTCGATTATACCACGACAAATATCGCGGTCTTCTTAAATCTTACAAAGCCAGAAAAGGAATTGAAAGCTATCGCAAACAGATTGACGTTTTCCGGAAAAACGCAAATGCTGTTTTTGATATATCGGCGTGTACTTGTAAATCAGTTGAATGTTGCTTCTGTAAGAAAGAACGGAAAGTACCAATGAACGAGAGAGAATTTCTATTAGACATGCGAACTGTAAGAAAAATGGTAATCGGGTCGCTTCATCGGAAAGTCACTTTACAAATAACTAAGGCCGAGAAACGAAAATTAAAGCAAGGGCGATACGTGGAGAAAAACAAAACACTGCCTGATGTTTCTTCCAGTTCAATATATTTGAATATGAATATGAATAACGGGTGTAAATTGAAGCGGCGTATGTGCGAGCATACTGACTTTTCTTCATCATCAGCTATCATTGAAAGCGGCACCCAAAATGCTGACGGTGTCACTGTCACATCTTTAGTGACGAAATTACATGCCGTAGCAAAGAAATTGGACCGTTTTGGCATTTCCGACCGAGCAGGCGCTGCCATCGTGTCAGCTGCGCTTCAAGATGTGGGCATTATCTTACAAAGCGATGTATCGAACGTCATTGACAAAAATAAAACTCGACGTGAGAAAACAAAGGCAAGAACCACTCTAACGTCTCAGTCAGTTGTGAAAGATTCTGACCATAACCAATTTGGCTTATACTTCGATGAACGTAAAGACAGGACTATATCACTAGGAGATAACAGAAGAAAAGTCATAATAGAAGAACACGTAAGCTTGGTAAAAGAACCTGGTTCCGAGTACATCGGACACGTATCTGTAAATTCTGGGAGATTGCAAGTCATTGGAAAAGACATCGTAATTTTTTTGTCCTGCGTTGACAACAATATAGATGCAACAAAGTTGGTTGCGATGGAACATCTATTAACACAGGTGTTAAAGAAGGTGTTATGCGAAATTTAGAACTGATTCTGAAGCGTCCACTACAATGGTTTGTGTGCCAGTTACATGCCAATGAGCTTCCACTACGTCATCTTTTCGCGTACGTAGATGGAACCACGACTGGGTCCAGAAGCTTCACTGGTGGAATAGGACCTTGTTATTAGGAGAAATGGGTTTTTTGCCATCCTGAAAATATTTTGATATCGATGTTAGCTGACGAAAGAACTCACATAAGGCAATTGGCCCTTCGAAGAATTATAAAAGCGAGCGAAGTCAAACGGTCTACTACAATCCCAAACATTTCAACGAATAATATCCGTATCTTCAATTTACCAGCTTTTGAACTTTGTGCGACGGATTATATTGATTTGATTAAATGGGAAAATCTGACAGAACCTCCACTAACTGAACGATTTAATGACGACATGATTTCAGAAGCAATAGTAAATCCAGCAATTATTCCGGCGGCAATAATATCTACTATCAAGGGGTTTCCGTGTCACACTCCAGCTACAGAACAGATAGTCAAAACAGTCACGGAAGCATCTTCTGTTGTTTGTTGATCATATAGAAGAGACGGTTTGATAAGAAATCGCATCGAATCACGAAACCTCATGCCAATTTTCAACACCAAACGTGATTATCGCCCACTGTAATTTCGACGATTTTATAGGTTTTTCTTTATTTAATAATAAAGAAGCTGGTAAATAAGAAGCTGACGTGTTTTCTTGTAACCAAGTAAGTGTCCTCTTATTGCAATTAATATTTAAAATTACTAAAATGTATATTTCATTTAACAAAAATCACTTTGACTTTTTACCGTAAAAAGACTCAAATACATAAATTTCAAACACCTCGCGGCAGTATTAAATTTTGAAATTAATTTTCTTAATTATTTTTCTCTTAATCTCCATACAATAGAATATCTTTTCCGCATAGGTAGGTTTTGATTAATATTAAAACAATTATTTTTATTCAAACATCATCTAACCAAAATTATGTTTTTTTTTTCTTTTTTTTAGAAATTTCAACCTCATTGCGGCAGTATTAAATTTTGAAATTAATTTTTTTAATTATTTTTCTCTTAATCTCCATACAAGAGAACATCTTTTCCGCATAGGTAGATTTTGAAATTGTGAAAAAAAATTTTCGATCCACCCTAATTTTCATACGGAAATTTTCAGTTAAATTAATCGTAGGTATTTTGTAATTAAATAATATAAAATTTACGATTCAAAATTACTTTTAAAAATAAAGAAAAAAAAATCTGAGAACCCTATATATAGAGTATACGTGATGCTCATTAAGAACGGGCTAAAAAATAAAATACATTTTTTATTTTCTTAATAATAATGAGATATTATTTAACACTATTGTTCCGTATTTGTAACTACCCTTGTAACTTCGCCTTTGGCGACAAAATATCACCCCCGCATCGATGCCTACTGGCAACCCTTTTCTTATGTTACTCTGTTGGTGAGACTAATACTTCAGATAAGGAACAAACTTAGTGGCAACAAGCCGATCGCTAATTACAAACTTTAATAAATTACTTGTAATACAGTCCACAATGTTTCATCTATCGTACCTCCGCACATTTTGGTCCTAGTGACCCGGAGATAAGGATCGGTGCAAATTGAATAAAAATATTGGTTTTTAACAAATAAACTAATAAAGATGTCTGAAGTAGCAATAACAACTCTCAGTCAAAAAATAGGAAGCATAAATTCTCAGATAACAAAGATAACCAAAGGGATCGATGAAAACGCTTTCGAAATATCAGAATGGAATTCGCATCTAGAGTGCAAGAAAAGTTTGAAAATATCAAAGAAGAATATTATCAAATCGTAAAGGAGGACAACTTTGAGCAAAACGAGGAACAACTGTCCATATTGGACGATGAGATTCGAAAAATAGAGGTAAGTCTTAAAACCTTTCTTAATAAATTTTACTCTGAAATAAGTCATATTAGTGCTAGTTCTACTCATGAATCTAATCTTGAACGGTTTAAAAAAGCTAACATAAAACTGCCCAAAATCCCTATGTCAGTTTTTATTGGCAAAATCGAGGAATGGAACATTTTTAAAACTACATTTGAGACACTGATTACTAACAATTCTGAACTTAATGATAATGAAAAACTTTTCTATCTTCGCGGAGCTTTATTGGGAGAGCCCAAAAACATACAGACGATAGTTGTACGTCTCTTTTTAAAGTGTCGGAACAACGCTATGAGAATAAAAGAACTATCGTGGACTGCCATATCAGAAATATCATTAATGTGCACCCGATCAAACATGAATCCGCAAAGGACCTTCGTTATTTATTAGATGGCATTAAGAAAAATTTGAGAGCACTAAAGGTCTTTAACGCTATATTATTAAATATTGTACTGGATAAATTAGATCGTGACACTCGTAAACAGTACGAGCTCACGTTAAAAAACAATGAAGTGCCTAATTTTGACGAATTTCTAAAGTTCTTAGAAAGAAAATATTAAATTTTAAATAGTATCAACGTTAATATGTCAATCAAACTTAATTCTGACAGTTCAAAGTCTTTATTTATTAAAGCTAATAAATTTCAGAATAAAATGTGTATCTTATGCAAAAACGAAAGTCACCCATTATACCTTTGCGAAAAATTCAAAGGTATGAAGTTAGCCGACAGAATAAATGTTGTCAGGAAGAATAAACTTTGGTTTAATTGCCTTAGCAATTCCCATCTATTAGTTCAGTGTAATTTAAAGAGCGCTTATTTTGTTTGCCGGTAAAAATCCCATCATACGTCTTTACATAAGTATTATACGTCACAGTCATCAACGGCAGACAGCTCGTCGGCGGCAGATGCGAATTTTATAGAAAATGAGATTTCTCAAAGTGAAACTGCAAAACATTCTTTTTTTTTTCTCACGGAAATAATAATAACAAATGTGTCTTAATAAACACTGCAATAATTCGTTTGACAGATGTGAGCGGCATCAAAAGGCCAAAAGAGCTATATTGGATTCTTCTTCGGAATCAAATTTCACATCTGCTAATGAAGCATCTGCTTTAGGATTGAAAAAAGAAAAAATAAATGTCCCAATTAGCGTTATGAATGATTCACCGTCAAATATAACATCAAAGATTGAAGCCTATTTATCAAATAAAAGAGGTGATTCACGATGGAACATACATCCATTAATCGTTCCAAAAATTACAGATTGCACGCCGACTCGAAAGATCAACATTACTGAAGTGTTTATTTCACGAAAAATAGAATTAGCCGCCCAACGTTTTTTATTCCACAGAAAATAGATATTCTAATGGGTGCTCAATTATTTATTGATTTTTTGAACTCTAATAAAATAAAGTTAGCTGATAATTTATTTTTGCAATCAAGCTGTTTTGGCTATCTAATTTCAGGAAATATTTATGATAATACTATAAATCATAAAGACATGTACTGTTTCTTATCAAAAAAATTAGAAGCACTTGACAATACATTGAAAGCTTTCTGGGAGATTGAAGAAGCGGGTAGCTTAAAAACCTGTAATACGACAGGTTTAGAATATTGGAATCAACACTTCTATAGAACGCATTTTAGGAATCCGGACGGCAGATACGTTTTAGAAACGCCAGTCAAACCAGAATTTTCTAAGCCTGTTTTTGGGGATTCTAAAAAAATCGCCTCGAAGAGATCACATTATTTGTGGCAACGTCTAGAATGCGATCCTGTTACGAAAAATCTATACACAGAATTTATTGATGAATATAAGCATTTAAATCATATGCAAGATATAAAAGAAACAGCTGAATTTGATGACGGCTATTACCATCATGGAATTTTAAGACTATCTAGTACAACTTCCAAATTGCGCATAGTTTTTGATGCGAGCACCAAAACAACCAACGGAAAATCCTTAAATGATTTATTATGTAAGGCTGGGGTACTCCAAGGTGACCTCTCTTCTATATTGATTAGGTTTAGAAAGCATACTTACGCATTTAGAGCGGATATTAAAAAAATGTTTAGAATGATTGAGATAAATCCGTCACAATACAAATTCCCAAAAATTCAATGGAAAGACAGTGCATTGTCACGAGTTAAGGTTTTTCAATTATTAACCGTCACCTACGGTACCGCATGCGCTCCATACTTAGCAACACCTTTGCAAAAACTTGCTTTGGATGAACAAAGGATCCTTTATCTTCTAAAATTGTTTTACAGGACTTCTATATGGACGACTGGCTTTCTGGATCATGTAATGTAGAGGAATTTAAATTAATTCAGTCGGAATTAACGCAACTCCATCAAAGAGGAGGAATGAGCTTGCACAAATGGTGCACCAATGAGGCTCAATCTGCAGTTCTTCAGCTATTTCCCCTTAATAGAAATTCTGAAGAAATAACGGTTAAAACGTTAGGGATGTTGTGTAACAGTTCCAGCGATATATTTATGCATAAAGTGCAAACTGTAATATCACCAAAAGAGATGTGTTTTCACAAATTGCCCGCATTTATGACCCTCTTGGTCTCTTAGGTTCAGTGATTGCGAAAGCAAAAATTTTCATGCAACGATTGTGGTTGCTTAGGATGGAATGGAATGAGAAATTACCTTCGCATGTTTTCAAACGGTGAAAACCTTCATCGCGACATTGCCAGAGCTAGAATCCGTTAAAGTACCGAGATGCTTTCTAACTGTGCAAGTAAAATCAGCGGAACTGAACGGCTTCGCTGACACTTCGTCTAAGGCTTACGATGCTATACATCCAAACTGTCTCCAGCACCGATGAAACAACAAGTCAGCTTCTTTGTAGCAAGTCACGTGTTGCTCCAACGAAGGTAATGAAAATTCCCGTATTTGAATTGTCCGCATGCCTTCTTCTGGCAAAATTAACGCACAAGATCTTAGAGGCTTTAAAACAACCTCTTGACTCCGTCCAATTGTTCTCGGATTCAACAATAGCATTAGCTTGGATTGAAACCCCTCCAAACCTCCTGAAAACATTTGTGGGAAACCAATTAGCTCAAATTAAAGAACTATCGAAAGACTTTCCGTTGGTTTATGTCCCATCTGGGTATAATCCAGCAGACATGGTCTCTAGAGGACTTGATGTGAGAAACCTGGCCTCTACTGAACTTCGGTGGAATGGCCCTCCTCTTTCAATGCTTAGAGTGTCAACTACAGAGACTACTCAGAGCTTGAATAATGAACAATATCTAAATGAACTAAAAACTCCATCTAAAATAACTTCAACATCCTTTACAAACTCTAATTTTTTTGATAACCTAATTAATCGTACAAATAATTTTCAAAAATTAATTAGGATTTTAGCATATTTTTTTCGATTTATCCGACTCTGTAGACATCCAAGCGCAGCAGGCTCTTTAGCACCTGAGGAATTAAAAAGGGCCGAAATATGCATGATCAAACATATCCAGCTAAAGTATTTTAAAACAGAAACAAGTGCATTGAAAAAGGAATCTTCAGTTCCTCGCTCAAGTAAGTTAAAATTTCTAAATCCTTTTTTAGATAGGGATAATTTGACTACAGTAGGTGGAAGACTCGCTAAATCTAATTTGAATTACGACCAAAAGTATCCCGTAGTCAGTTGACCAAATCCATCTTTAATCATTATCATCTTTGAGATTTTCTTGTTGGACCCTAGGCTATCTTGAACATTGTGCGTTTAAAATGTTGGCCACTTAGCGGTAGAAATACTGCTCGTAAGGTTGCACATGAATGTGTACAATGCTTTAAATTTAATCCTGTACTGGTTAACCAAATGATGGGGGATTTCCCTCCTGAAAGAATAATGCCCAGTTTCCCTTTTTCAAATGTAGGACTAGATCTATGTGGGCCCTTCAAAATAAAATATAAGGTCAGAGAAAGGGTACTTTGCAGAAAATCTACGTTGCTATATTGTATGTATGGCCACTAAAGCTATACAGTTGGATTTTGTCTCCGATTTAACATCCGAGGCTATAATAGCAACTTTAAAGAGATTCTTCGCTCGTCGGGAAAAAAAGGTCTGTAATTTTTAGCGATAACACTATGAAGTTTGTCGGGGCTTCAGCAGAACTGAAGCGTTTACGCAAACTTCTGAACAGTGATTAAAGTTTCGAACCTTTTAGCCTCAGAAGGTATCAACCGGAAATTTTCTCCTCTTAGAGCACCCGACTTCGGTGGCCTTTGGGAGGCGGGAGTTAAAGCGTTCAAATTTCATCTAAAAAGAGCCAAGGGCTCAGCTCATCTCACTTTAGAAGAATTTCTGATTATAGTTACACAGATCGAAGGTATATTAAATTCGCGACCACTTTGTCTTTTGTCAACAGATGCCGACGATCTTCAGGTTTGACTCAGGTGCTGGCCACTTTCTCATAGGAAAGCCTCTTAATGCAATTCCGGAACCTAATTTGATTGATGTAAGAAATAATTGTCTATAAAGGATAACCCAAGAACGTCTGAAAATTAATTATGCAATATTCTATATGCTATTATTCTTAATTGTGTACCAATTGTGATTATTTTTCTTGCTTATAATTTGTATTATGTTGTGTTTTGTTTATTATTTGTAGTGTATTTGATACAGTTGAAGCACTTTATAACGAAAAGCACGATATAACGAAATGCTCATAACCATTTAGTTGTTCTCTGTGTTAAAGAATACTGAATTCGGAACGATATTACGAAATATTTATAGCGAAAAGCACGATATAACGAAAGCAATTCGAGCATGAAAAGTAAAATAAAAACGAATAGCGAATTTTTCATTTTTTTTTTTTTTACTTAACGCGGGAAATAGGATCCAAAAACATTATTTCTGAAATACAACCTTTTTTTTTCCATGACATAACATTCAACATTTTTCTCTACGGCCAATCACATATTTTCAATACTTCCAAGAGAGGTTTGAGGGAGGGGCAGTGTTTTAAGACAGACAGAGAGGCGACAGTTTATCTGAACTGTATTGTTCTTTTTTATTCGATGACTGATTTCATTGACATTTGCTTTTCCTGTGAATTTATCACGTGGTAATTTTTAAAACTCTTTGTACACTGGCTATGTCTGGCTAAAGAAAATGTTTGAGTTTAGACGAGAAAGTGGAAATTATAAAATGCGTCGACAATAATGGTAAAAAAAGTGATGTAGCAAGAAAATTTGCGATTCCAAGTAGCACTCTAAGCACAATATTGAAAGATCGAGAAAAAATTCTTAAAATTTTCGAAAAGGGTGCAATTTCCTCATCGTTTAAACGTATACGCACAGCGAAATATGCAGATGTAGAGGAAGTATTATTTTCATGGTTTAAAGATGCAAGATCTAAAAACATCCCTACTAGTGGAAGTATTTTGCAAGAAAAAGCATACGCATTTGCCGAAAAACTTGGATATAAAGACTTTCATGTAAGTGATGGTTGGCTGAGTAAATTCAAAAAAAGATATGAAATTGTGTGTAAAAAATTATGTGGAGAAGCAGCTTCTGTTTCAGAAGAAACAATTGAAGAATGGAAGAACGAAAACAAAATATTTGAGGATTACGATCGAAAAGATATATTTAACATGGATGAAACTGGATTATTTTTTCGTTTGATGCCTGATAAAACTCTAACTTTAAAAAAAGAGACTTGCCACGTTGGGAAAAGGAGCAAAGATCGACTTTCATTAGCATTATGCTACAATGCCGACGGCTCTGAAAAGCGAAAACCTCTTGTAATTGGAAAAGCAAAGAATCCACGATGTATCCCAAAAGACGTAATGAAAGCTTTGCCTGTAATGTACAGGCATAACTGCAAAGCTTGGATGACAAAATGTCTTTTTGAAGAATGGATTTTAGATTTTGACAAAGAGATGCAAAAAGCCAAAAGAAAAGTTCTGCTTATTTTAGACAATGTATCCTCGCATGTGAGTTCTGTTCGTCTTAAATGTATAAAATTACTTTTTTTGCCACCTAACACTACATCCAAAATGCAACCACTAGACCAAGGAATTATTCATTCGTTTAAAACTAAATACCGGAAGGTGCTTGTGAAAAAAATAATCGTGAATTCAGATGACAGGAAAGAAACAAAAATAGACGTGCTGAAAGCAATTTATATGATAAATAACGCTTGGTGCGATGTTTCGAAAGAAACTATTGTTAACGCTTTTTCAGTTTCGGGAATATTCCCATCACCTTCAAATAGTAATGAAACTGTTTCTTTACCTGAATTGGAAGATGCCGATGAACTGATATCGTCCTTCAACCCGACTTCTGACTTTAACTTTGATCAATACGTTAACGTTGATGAACACATAATAGCAAATGAAGAGTTCAATGAAGAGAATATCGTTAAAAAAAGTGCAGAAAATGAGTCGTCCGATGGCAGTGTCAGTGAAGAAGAAGAATTTATAGAAGCTGGCGAGAAACTTTTACCATCTGATGCACTCGAGTATTTACAGAAAATTGTGTGTTACATGCATAATGAAAACTTGTTAACGAACGAAATTACCATGTATGTTGACAAAATAGAGCGTACAATATTAGATAATGCTGTTAAGAAAAGAAAGCAGAGCTTGATAACTTCATTTTTCAAACCTATATAGGTATGTAAAACTACAATTTAAGAGAATTAAATCAATAATATATTTTTAGATTTAAATTTCCCCGGGTTTTTCATGTGTAGCATAGATATTGTATGTGTGTGTATGTATATATATATACCGTTAAAATAATACAACAAATCTCTAATTATCTGAAATCCAGTCATCCAGATCTATAATCACAAAATTTTAATTTTATGATATGATTTGTACATATATATTTGTAAAAATATAATTATCTTGAAATTACTTTTTAATTTAACGCTTTTCTTCTTTTCACATTTTTTAGTAAATGTGATCTTTCCTACGAAGGCTTTAATTTAATATGAATACATAAGACATTTTTTTTTTTTTATTAAACAAAAGCAATTTTATGGGATATCTTTATGTAATAAATCGCCCTTTTTTATGACTGTCTTCATTATCCGGACTGCTGCATCAGTGTTGAATTCAGACACTTTTCTCCGGGAGGGATTTCTGTGGGTATGGGGGGGGCATTGTAGAGTTCCGGGAGGAAAATTGCACTTTTTTTTTACCATTAAAAGCAAACAATCTCAAATCTTCCGGGGGTGTGACATTTCAATGTTCCGGGGGGCGGAATGTCCCCCCGGGCCACCCCCTGAATTCATCACTGCTGCTGCATACTCAGATTACGTTCAGATCACATTAGTCCGGATAATTGGAGTTATTACTGTATAACAATATAATTCGTCCTAACGTTTTAACAAAATAATTCGTTATAACGTTTTAACGAAATAATTCGTTATGACGTTTTAACGAAAGCACGTTATAACGAGCAAATCTTTGACGCACTTTCGATTTCGTTATAAGGTGCTACGACTGTATATATTGAAATATATTCAATAATTCAACACCGGGAGGGATGTTCCGTATTTGTAATTACCCTTGTAACTTCGCCTTTGGTGACGGAACACTACCCCCGCATCGATGCCTACTGGCAACCCTTTCATTATGTAACTCTGTTGCCGAGACTAATATGTCAGATGAGTAACAAACTCAGTGACAACAAGCAGCTCGCTAATTACAAACTTTAATCAAAATTTAATAAATTACTTGTAATACAGTGCACTATGTTTCATCTGTCGTACCTCCGCACAACTATATTGTATGATATTTTTTATTTTTACAAAGAACATTATTTGATACTCTATGAATCGCGTAAAAATATAGAAATAATTTCGGAAAAATATAATTTCCATGTTGAAATATTGATAGTATTTGTCATTCTTAACACCAGTAGGTTAGATAGATAGGGCAAAATCCAGCTCCCTTTAATTATGTTAACCATATATCCATGTTATAATAACAATTCGCTTTTTTCACGTTTTTATAGTATTGGCCAAATTATTAGTCCCAATCAAAAAAAATTCCCAAAACCTTGTTACTAAGCTGATTATGTTAAAAGAAATAATCCTAGGAGTGTAATAAGCTATTAAAAGGATTACACTGAGTATTGACATGAATATAAATGAGATATTGCGCGATTGTTTTGTTTATATTTTTTATAGGTTAGTGGCAATACTAATCATTTCGAAATACGGAAATATTGTTCCATTTACATTGATTGTTTGCCTGTTACAAACCAAATAATATCAGTTCTAATTATTAATTATAGATTTTTAGATGTGTCTTTAATATTTGTTTTTGTGTTAAATTCCGGTTTTTAACTGAGATATAACATTGTTTAATTAATGTCCTATTGCAGTAATTAGAATAGGTGTCAGGAAAGACATTTCTCCATGAAAACGTAGGCAGATACAGTTTCTTTTGAAAAATTGCAACTTGACTCAAGCTGAACTTGCCAATAGACTTTCTGTGCCTCGAAAAACTGTAGTAAGGATAAAGAAAAACATCAATTTAAATGAAAATGAAACACCGAACAGAGTTGGATGATGTGGAAGAAAACGGATTTCTTCACAACGTGATGAGAGATATTTATTGAATTTGAACTGAAATACCAGAACAAGTTCTTGAAGACAGTTGAAACCTGCACTTGGAAACAAGGGCATTGATTTGAGCACAAAAACCATCCGTAGAAGAATTTTTGAGGCTGGATACGAGGCCTATCGTCCAAATAACAAACCGAAGCTCACTGAAGCCATGAGAAAGCAACGACGGACGTCGACCAAATCATTTAAAAACTGGACAATTGGTGACTGGCAGAGGGTAAATATATTTTTAATATCTCATGTAGACATTCTATAAAATTTATAATTAAAAAATCTTGATAAACTCAGATTTTAAACGATTTGGCCCATGTCTGTCGTTGCTTTTTCCTAGCTTCAGTTAGATTCGGTTTATTCCTTGGACGATAGGCCTTGTAGCTAGCCTCAAGAAGTCTTCTGTGGATTGTTATTGGGCTCAAAGCAATGCCCATGTTTTCCAGTGCAGCTTTCAACTATCTTGCTTGAAGAACTTTGTTTTATGTTTCCGCTCAAATTCAACAAAACTCTATCATCACGTTGTAAAGAAATCCGTTTTGTTCCATATCGTCGAACTTTGTTCGGTGTTCATTTCCATTCTAGTTGATGTTTTTATTAATCCTTACTACAGTTTTTAGAGACACAGAAAGTTTATTGGCAATTTCAGCTTGGATCAAGTTGGAATTTTGCAAAAGAAACTGAATCTGTCCAAGCTTTCTTGGATAAATGTACTTCCTGGCATCCATTTTAATTGCTGCTAGAAAATTCCTTAAACAATGTTATTTCTCAGTTAAAAACCTGCATTTAATCAAAAAAAGATTAGAGAAACATTTAAAACACTAAAATAATAATTAGACGTGATATTTGGTTCGTAACAGCCAAGCAAACAATGTAAACACAACAATATTTCTGGATTTTGAAATGATTAATTTTGCCACTCATCTATAGAAAATATAAACAAAACAATCACGAAATACCTCATTTATATTGAAGTCAATATTCAGTGTAATCTTTTGAATACCTTATTACACTATTAGGATGATTTATTTTAATGATTGATGGTTTAATTTAACATTCACATTGCCAGTGTGTTAGAATCAAGGTTTTGGGAAGTTTTTTCGAATGGGACCAATAATGTTACCAACAGTGTATATTGGCTGTTTATAAGTAAAAATAAGGAAGATATTTTGTCTTTAACACTGGATTCTAACTAAGTATATTCTTCTCAAATGAAATGCAATAATTAGCATAGCAGTACCGTCGCGCAGATATAAATGCTCCCAATTGTGACTTTTTTGTATTTTTGGCTCGGAACAAAATTCGTTTGGTTTAAATATATGCCAATATTTAAATATGTAGCATTTATTGGTATGTATAAGATATGATTAATGCCAATAACGGCTATACATTAACAGAATATAAAACTTTGTAGCCGTTAATATTTGCTTCGCATGGTTAAACAGTTATTTAAGTCTATTTGCAACAGATACCAATCCTAATTTGAAATAATTGCCGAAACGTCAACGAAGGGGAACTGTTGAGTGTTGAGACCCGAAAAGTTTTTGGTTTCTGTCTGTCTGATTGTCTGTTCCAGGATAACTGCCGCAAAAAGGGTCCACATAGGTTGAGTTTTGGGTATGTTGGCCAGGTACTCGGAAATAGCTGTATAGTTTTTGGTTAAATTTGGTTCATTCGTTCGAAAAATGCAGAACATTTTATTTTAAGTCATAATGCTTTTCAATGGGAAGTCAGACGATTTTTTTATTTTAACATTCATCGAAAAGAAAATCACGCATTGGGATGATTGTAAATGCTAAATTATGGATGCTAAATTTACGAAATGGAGATCTTAATTTAATCCGATCGCTTTGAAAATTTACCAATATATTTATTAGAATTTCGATATTAATTGTATAAATTATTGGGAAATTGTACGCATTAAATTGAAAGAATTTTAATTTCTCAGTTTTTACAAAAATTTCCAATGCATTTCAATTTTTTCTCTTTTTCTCTTTTTTTTTCCTTTTTATGGTTACCAAGCAACTATATTTCAAAGAATATCAACAAAATAAAATGAAAGTTAATTGCATTATTTTGACGCGAAATGTTACTAACAAAATAGCTAATTTTCGGGTGATTTAAGTTTTTAATATGTTTTTTTCTAATGAAATAGATGAGGATTTATTTTAACTATTAAAGAAAAAGGGCCCAATCGGTTTTCCAAAAGAAAATTATAAAAACGTTCAATGCGTAAATTGAATATAAGTCTCATCAGAGGGTTTACATTTGTATAAGTATATTTAAAACACGAGATTTTATTCAATTTCAGCAACATATGATATTTAGTGGATGAAAAATAAGTATTCTTTTAAGGATAGGATAAAATCTCCTGTACAAAGATATGACAATCTAATTAAACTACAGTAGTAAATGAATGCAGACATATACTCGAATAATGAAATAGCACAATTACTGGAAATTGAGAATATAAAATTAAAACGACAACGGGGGTGTTCAGGGTTGGAGTCCCCCTAAGAAATGTATTCTTATTCTGAAAAAATACAGTTATAAGTAGTTTATCCTATCATTGCATAAAAATGTGTTTAATGTGATACTTCTAAAATTTTCGGAACTTTCAATAAATCTTATATTATATATTCTAATACGAGCAAATCTTGTGTGTGGTTATATATATATATATATGCAAATTTTATCTTAAAAACAGCTCTAACGATTTTGACGAAATTTCGTATCCTACCGTTTTGGGGCACCAGAAAACCATTGAGCTAGGTTACATGTTCGAGAAAATTCGATTAGTGGGTCATTTTGGGTCATTTTGGGTCCTGGTCTAGCTAATTGTATCTAAAAAACGGTTCAAACGATTTTGACAAAATTTTGTATCCGACCATTTTCGGGCAAGAGAAGACTATTGGGTTGAGTCACATGTTCGAGAACTTTCGATTAGTGGGTCATTTTTGGGTCAACGCGGGTCAAATTAATTTTATCTAAAAAACGGCTCTAACGATTTTGATTAAATTTTGTGTCCTACGAGTTTCTATCACGATAAAATCATTGGGCTAGGTCACATGTCCGAGAAAATTCGATTAGTGGGTCATTTCTGGGTCATTGTGGGTCAAGATCTAAAAAGCGGCTCAATTTACACTAAATTTTGCATACAATGGTTTTCGGGCACGAGAAGACTGTTGGGCAAGGTCACATGTTCGAGAAAATTCAATTAGTGGGTCATTTTGGGTCATTTTGGGTCATGGTCTAGCTAATTGTATCTAAAAAACGGTTCAAACGATTTTGACGAAATTTTGTATCCGTCCATTTTCGCGCACGAGAAGACTATTGGGCTGGGTCACATGTTCGAGAACTTTCGATTAGTGGGTAATTTTTGGGTCAAAGCGGGTCAAATTAATTTTATCTAATAAACGGCCCTAACGATTTTGATTAAATTTTGTATCCTACGAGTTTCAGGCACGCGAAAATCATTGGGCTAGGTCACATGTTCGAGAAAATTCCATTAGTGGGTCATTTCTGGGTCATTGTGGGTCAAGATCTAAAAAGAGGCACAATTTACACTAAATTTTGCATCCAATGGTTTTCGAGCACGAGAAGACTGTTGGGCTAGGTCACATGTTCGAGAAAATTCAATTAGTGGGTCATTTTGGTTTTGAACTCAAATTTAATTTTGACCGAGCATAGCTCGGTCTTCCCTGCTCGTTCTTATAAATGTATAAATAATTTTTTAAAAATCTAATTTTAGGCTAGCAAATATCATGCAGATTATATTAAAAATTAGTGAGATTAATGAACAATGATTGGTAGAGCTGACGTTGAGGCCTCTAATCTGTAGATTTACTAGTTTTACTCCTATTGGAATATTTAATCCTTTTTGCTACAGAAATGCAGTAATGATCATAATAATGTCGTCGATTAGACATATCTGGTCTTATTTAATACTCGTAACTACTTAGTACAAAGCCCGTTTTTGGTACATATATGGCGAATGGATAAATATGCTGCCCTTAATCGCTTGATTTATATCTGATGCATAAATCTAAAGTGTACAAAAATATCTTTTGTCGTTAACATTTTTGCATATGTTTTAAATGATATTAAAATCTGTTAAGTAACAGTCATCAATCTAAAAATAAAATAGCTTTCATTCTAATAGAGTATTTAACCGTTCTTGCTAAAGAAAAAACATGAGAGCATTGCGAAGCTTTAATGTAAATGATAGCTCTAACATTTTATTTCTGTCGCTATAAAAACTAACTGAAGTTCAATTACTGTCAACTCTTTCTATCCCTCTGTGTGTGTGTGTGTGTTGCTCGTGCTGAAGTTTCATATCATACTGATTTTATTCCCTCAAGAAAACTTTCTGGAATATTTTTTTTTTTGGTTCTGAAACCAATCAGTTTCGAAACTAAAGTTTCATAGTTCGATACACTTGTAAAAGTAGTTGAAAAATATTTTCATTTCAGAAATGAGAACTTCATAAAAAGAAAACAGAAAAGTTCCTCAACCGTGTAAAAAAATACAGGAGTCATATGTCTGCAAATATAGCTTTGAGATATACTTTGGTAAAAGATTCTCTTCAATAAGGACATTTTTTGAAAAAGTTCAGTTGGAAAAAGTAATAATATTGTTTGTACATAAACTGTCTATCGACAACAGAGCAATCTGATGTCAAGTTTGTTGTTAGGGGTTTAAAATAATAGGTGTAGCATGATAATTTACAAACGTGGTCTCCTGAATGATCGCTGATCTAAATTGAATAAAAAAAGGGAATAATAATAATGATTTCAATTACAATTTAGATTGATGACACCGACAATTTATGCTTATTCTTATATATATATATATATATATATATATATATAAGGTAATATACTGCGTTTAACTAAAAAGGAAAAATAAAATTCTATTAAAAGATAACCTTAAAAGCAGACATAAAATTTAGTAATATTCATTAGTTGACATTTGAAACGTAGAAAATAAGATTAGAATATATTAACTTTCGGTAAACATTCAGTTCGTTCAACTATTATCATACTTTGTTTGAGATTGAAAAATGAAGTACACCCGAAGAAAAGTTTTGTTGAATCAACAAAAATTTGTTTGGCCCAACAAAACTTTCCGTTTAAATATGGGTCAATGGAAAATTTGTTTGAATCAACAAGAAATATATTGTTGATTTTTTTTGCAATTCCAACAAAAAATTTTGTATCGTCAGCAAAAAAATGTTCTGTTAATTCAAGTAAAAATGTTTCAATTTTACTTGAATTAACAAAATTCTTTTGTTGAAAGTTTTCTCAAAATAAATATTATTATCTGATACTTTAAGAGTTCTTTTCAGTTTCGGCAACAAAAACATTTGTTTAAAGAACAATTGTTCTTTGTTTTAACAACAAAAAATATGTGTTACATAAACAATTATAATATTTACTTTAAAATAAGTTGTTTCTATTAGAACCAATCTAAACTTAACTATTTTTTAATTTATTTTCAGCTGTGAATTACGCCTGTAAGCCTCGAACAATAACAAGTTAATTTTTATCCTGCTTTTTTTCAAGCGTAAAACTACAGATTGAACAATTTCCCAAGCTGGGAATCGAAACCGGGACCTCAGAATAACGATCTGAGACTCTGACCACTGAGCCAGAAGGAACGATATCTGAATTCGAAATTTCTCACTCTTATATATGTCGAAACGGCTGCAACCGCAGAACAAGATGGAAACGCATCATGAGTACAGGGACATTACGCTTAAGACATAAAAGTAGGGGAAGCCCGACGTTACTCTGGGGCCCCCCTCTACCAATTGCTTTGTTATTTACTAAATCCATTTTTGGTATGCTGCAACAATTTGAAATTTTACCATCAAAATTTCGAGTGAACAACAATTTAGAAAGAGCGAGCTTCATAAATCCCTTCGGGATCTGCGGCTTTTACACAAATTTTATTCGGTTGACACCACTTTTTTTTTAGAAAGCTACCTTTACTTAAACTATCACAAAAATGCTCTAATTAGAGAAAGTAAATATTACTTTTATTTTTTACTGGTGCCTAAAACAAATTCTGTATGCTCTTTTTGAGGGTGTATATTGCATGGTTCCGAATGGGCTAAATAAAAATTTCGTACAAAAAAAAAAAAAAATAATTTTTTACCATGATTGATTTTTTTTTTTGTAAAAAGTTATTCTGAAAAGCAAATTTGGGGGGTCACCTTTGTATTTATTTGGGTAAGAATGGGTTCCACGGGACTATAGGCCCTGCATGAGCATGCGCATTTCTTCAGCAAACATGAGACGAAAATACAAATACCTATACGGCAACATATAGTTAATTCATTTTCAGCAGTGAATTACGCCTGTAAAGAGCAGGATAAAAATTCACTGGTTATTATTCAAGGATTACAGGCGTAATTCACTGCAGAAAATTAATTAAAAAGTAACTGTGCTGCCGTATGCTGGGGCCTCAGAGCGCTATTTTGAGGACCCGGGTACGATTCCCGAAATGGGACATTTTTCACTCTGTCGGTGTACGCTTGAAAAAAAGCAGGATAAAAATTCACTGGTTATTATTTAAGAATTACAGGCGTAAATCACTGCTGAAAATGATTTCAAATTAATCCGTGCATTAGTTCTTGAGATTTAGTTATAGTGAAAATCATGAAAAAATAGCATAGCAGCGCCACCTGTTGGGCTATTTAACGTAATCAGCTTCTATTTATGTCAAGGTCTAACTCAATCTGTATTTTGATGTAAATCAGTGCATTAGTTCTTGAGAAATCACGAATCTATTGCAGAAATCGCGAAAATTGCAACATAGCAGCGCCACCTGTTGCGCGATTTACACCAAAAACTAATCAGCAACAATTTATATCAGGAAGTAACTGAATATAAAGTTTTATTAAATTCCGTGCATTAGTTCTTGAGATAGAGCGCCCGCAAAATGTTTGTCACATACGGACAGATGGAGTCATTGACAGTCATTTTCTAAAAACAGTCAAATCGTGTTCAGGACTTTCTAAAATCCGTCGGAAATCGGAAGTCGATAATTTTCATTATTCCAATACTTTCTTCTTGTAATGATAGAGGAAAATAATAAATGAGACAGGGGGATTTTTAAGACTACCTTGGTCCGTCCCAATGAAAAAAATTTTAATTATCCAAAAATTATGTTAATCCTTTAATTATATAACTATATAAGTCAAACAAATCGAGTTACGTGAGAGAGTTATGGCTACTACACAATTTAAATTTTCCAAAAACAACAAAATTTTGCTGGAATTACAAAATTATTGTAAAATTTATAAAACAGATTTTGTTAATTCAAGTAAAATGGATGAAATTTTGTTAAAATTTTGTAAGAGTGTTAACAATATTTTTTTGTCCGAACAACAAAACCAAATTTTTTACTTAAACTAAAAATTTTGCTAAAACAACCAAAATGTACTCAACAAAACATGTTTTGTTGTTTTAATCAATTCCTTTTTCTGGGTGTATTCAATAAAAGGCAGAAATAAATAGAAGTAAAAAGGAACAAATAAAAAAAAAACTCAAAGAAGCCAGTTTATATAATGTGTATGAAAATTGCATCATTTTTCATGTTTCTTTTTTTAACTGCAGCTTTAATCAACGCCAACTTATAGATAATGCCTGGGGTCTGGCAAAACAAAATTGTATGACGTAGTTTTGAATAGGTCGGCTTTTTAATGTGTACATACATTTGCGCTGCTATACATTAGCTTTGTAAGTTCATTGTGAGAGATTTTATTTATGATTGTGAGCTTTTTAAATGATGCACAAATGTTCTGTATCCTATTGTAGGGATAATTATAAAACAGTTCTTGAAGTAGTCACTTTTAGCTTTTCAAAAGATAAAGAAATGATAATGAAATGATGAATTGCTGTTCGTCATCGAAAGGATTTCGCTCCAACCAGACAATTTTGGGTTTGTTTTATTACTGATTCATCAGTTTTAAATTTCCATTTTTTTTATTTAAAAAAGGCAAAAGTCACAATAATTTAATGAATGGAGCATGTATGATTAATCGTAAATTATTTCGACACTGTATGGGAGGAAATACTTTAAGTTTTAAAATATCTCTAAATTGCTTCATGATATGAAGATATAAAAATTAAAACTTAATTATTATACGAGAATTTTTAAGTAGGAGTGATAAAAGTTATTACTTTGTTATGATTTATGTAAAATAAATATGAAAATTCATAACTAGAAAATATTATATTTAATGCCTGAAATATTCAAGATTGCGATTTTCTTTCCATGACATTTTTTTAGTCATAAAATGCATATGAGATTTATTCCAAATATATATCAGCCTAATATTAAGACAAATTGTGCGGATTATTCTTCGGAGTTTTCCTTATTTAGATCAATTTCATACACTGTTTAAATTTTTTACTTATTACATCTTACCGTTTTTAAATAGAAAACAACATCAACTTCATGCACAGTTTAAATTTTATTACTTATTACATATTACTTTTTTAAAATAGAAAACAACATACTTCTTAATATGTTAGATCAATATTAAACAACTACGAGAGTTTTAGAATGGTATGTAATCAGTACAACACCGGTATCAATTAGCCGATGTGCTGTGACGTTTAAACTCAGCTCTTGGGCATCATCTATAGGATGGTGTTGCTTTAATAAGCTGTAATCATTATTCTGCGTTCAATCTAAAAATACTTGCTTGCTTTGTGCAGTAGTCGACGAAATTGAAGGATGACAATATTGAGGAAATATGTTGATCAATTTGTCAACAAAACTGACAATAGAATTAACAAAAGATCTTTAACAAACCGTCACACAGTGAGGCGGTTAATAGAGAAACAGCAGCATTTGCAACGTTTAAAAATCTTTATTATGAGTCAGATTTCATTCTAGAATTATTCTGAATACTTTTTTAAATGAACAGTCATTTGGTGGCTTTTCAGAAAAATCTTAGTAAATCAATATTTTTTTTCAAAAGCGTAACTCCAAAACCAAGGTAGATTGCAACTCAAATAGATTGCTGAAAATACCAGACAAATCTGTTTACTATGATAATTAATTGTTTATTATTTTTCACAAATCATTGTTCGAGTGAGTTGGAATGTATACAAAATTTTCATCTCTCAAATATACTTGAACACGTGTCTCGCGTGCTTAGTACTTCTTTTTTATAGTGGCCCCAGAATTACGATTACGACAAGGTTGCATTTAATTTGAGCAAAGTCGTAGTCAAGCTCGTGAATCGCCAACAAATTGCGTATGTATAAAAAAATGTAAAAATAAATACCATAACTATAAATAATTTAATATTTTATGTTAATAAGAGTTTATTATTATGCTTCCTAATGATATCTTACAATGCTTTAAAAGAATAACAACTTTTTTTGGTATTGCGCCTCACATTATAGGCGTATTCCTGAAACTGTTTTGAATAATTCATCAAAAACACCATTTTACTCTAGTTATTTTCTACGTATACAGTTACAATGTTTGTAACATCCATACAGTGCTTGTAAATTATTAATACGGTGCTAGTACATGACCGTTACAGTACTTGTAATATCTACACAGTCCTTGTACATTATTATTACAGAGATTTTAATGCGCATAGAGTGCTTGTACATTACAATTACAGTGCTTATAATATCCATACGGTGCTTGTACATTAATGTTACAGTGCTTGTAATATCCTTTTTAAAGCTCATCTGAATTGTATTATTTCCAGCAGTCAGTGTAGATTAATGATCCACTCTGTACATGCTCACAATTTTTTACATGAACTCTTTTAGCATCTCATTTTGCAGAGCATTTACCATTTCCACAGCATATGCTTCCGAAATTCCACTTTTGTGGAAGTACAATGACGCAGTCTTTTTTTTCGATACACGAACAACCTTTCATTAGTCTCAATAAGTTAATTGGAACCATCAATTCGACCATTGAATCTTTGAATTAGGTGTAGGGAACGCTTTTCTCTCATGTAACTACTCCAATAAATTATAGCATTTTCACAGGTATTATTTTTTTTTCTTATACCAATTTCTGGATGTTAATTACTCTGCCCAACAATGCATAAACCTTAATCCTTTCCGGCGCGGAGTAAGTCTGTTTGTGAAGTGTTGAAATAATGGACTGACACCAGAATTTAAAATCAAATGCATTAGAAAATAAATACTTGCTTATTTTCCGGTACGTAAAAAAAGGGAAAATTTTAATTAAATATTCTTGGTGCCGTTAGTCGGTTTTGGAATTAAAATTAGGTGTCCTTTTTGGTGAACACCGCCCGTTAAAGGGTTAAAGCAGTTATGAATAGTAATCTCGAAGCACTGAACCAAATTCAAAAAAGGATACATCTTTTTTTTTCAACTTTTCACATTGCATCTTCATATAATTTCATCGTTAGTAACATACAGTTTCATATCATGGTCATTTTCACTTAATTGGTTGTTGGGTAAAAACCTTCGCTTAAAAAAAGAAAAAAACAACAACTAGATTTTAGTACTAGGTAAATCAAGAATTGTTTGCATGTTTATAAAAATAAATATACTCGTAAGGGTTTTAAGGAAAAAGCATTACAACTTGCAGTTTTATAAAACAAATGAAATATGTTCTGGAACAAAAAGAAAAAAGCAACATGACGATAACATAAACATCTTCTGTTTCTTAAAGATTGAAAATCATTTGATGAGATTTTACAACCTAATTTGGTGATATACATCAGACATTTGGCGATTCATTCTCGGGGGCCGCTATAACAAAGAAGTACCGTTAATGTTTTAGCTAGTTAAATTAGCTACTGATTTTTCAAAAAATATAACTTATAGTCATTTTTTGTCGAGGTGTGTCGAAAAACGACTTTTACCGTCTGTTCCCGTAGACATTCTAATCATAACAAATAGACAGATTAATTACTTTCGACCTTTCCCATCTTTAGTAGTCACATCTTAAAAGCGGGGACATTCGGAACTTTCGTAGAAAAACGGAAAATATACGGCCATTTTGGTGGCAGTACATTTTCCGTTTGTTCACGGATTTATTTATTTATTTATTGTTACAGTGTATACAGCTAAAATTCTGTTTCAGAATAAAAAACACTTCTAAAATGACACTTATATATGTGCTATATTTATGAATAAAAAATATATAATATAAAGTTAAACGAATGAATTTATAATATGTGTAATTTGATGTATGGTAGTCAAGATTCAAGAAATGATTTTCTAAAAACTATTTATTGATTATTTCTTTAAAAAACAATTAATAACATTTCAAATATTGCAATATTTTTCATGCATACTTAAAATAGCAATAATTTTTTCAGTTTTTTAATGTTTATAATGTATTGTTTATAACTAATTCATCTGCATCATTCCAAATAATATTTAAAAGAAAAATACTCATTTAGCCCCAGGGTAATTTTTTTAATGTTTTAGTTCAAACACTATTATTAAGCTTTAATGTAAATGAAGATGTTATTTTGAAGTTAACATTATTTGATAATAATCGTAGTTTCAATTATTACACATTTAATTTTATTCGAATAATGTTATAATATAAATAATATATTATTAACCTTTTCATTACGCAGTTGGAACGCCGTATGTTCTAACGACTATTTTTTTATTCTTTTCACACCACTTTTTGAAAGCCAATATCTGCCATACACTTATACTAGAATATTTTCAAGAACTATTTACTACTAATAATTTTTTTTGTAAATTGTGGCACGACGGAATATAAAGATAGTCCCCAGTCCTTGCCCGTAATCAAAAGGTTTATAGTTAAAAATAGACACTCGCCTATTTTATTTAATGTCTCATAATTGAAACATTATTCCAAATATTATACTTATTTCTAGTAAAATCATTAACAGTAACATATACCTTTATTTTTGTCTTGTTTTACTTATTCATCATATAATTAAAACTTCATTTAGATGAAATCCGATTTTTTTTTAAAGTTTTCTTATCATAGAAAGTGTAAAACAATTTCTTTGTGACACATGGCTGTAATTAAGAATGTCCTGATAAGTATGTATCATTGTGCATCTGGGCAATTGCAATGTTTTTTCCTTTCATGCTTTTTTGTTAGAGATAACGTTTACACTTCATCTGTCACTTGCTAAATTCAAGAAATGGTTTGTTAGAATTAGAATGTGTACTAGCTTTGTAGAGAGAAAAAAATTACAACGATGCTTAACAGCTATTTAAAAAAATACATTTACATCCTTTATACTAGATAGTAACAGTTTCCGCACTAATCCAGGAAGTAATCAGTTAGAAAATTCACTTAAAGGAAAGTGAAATAATTTAAATAATTAAAAAATGTAAAAAGTTTTATGTTTTATAATAAAAAGATGCCATCAGTAGTTCTCAGTAAAAACTTAAAATTAAAATACGTATTTAAAAAAAATAATAATAATTGCACTGCTTATATTTAAAAACTATTATTTTTAATTTACTTATATCTGAACAATTTATAAAACGATACCTGTATCTAAATCAAAAGTAAAAATTGGTATAAGATACACTATAAGGTAAAAATGCACCGGACACTTTCTATTTTAAAGTTTTGTTGAATTTATCATAGTTTCTACAGGTCAGGTAATTTCCCTGACTTTTGGCCAGATAGACACCAGTATTTACTTAGAGAAAAACTCATCGCGTGGAATCGTACGATTACATAAGTCGAGTTTTTCTATAATAAAATACTGGTATTTGTCCTGAACGTGTAGGAACCCTGTTTATATATACAAATTTTGTTTCTTCTTGAACATTAGAAAGATAAAGAACATGTTTAATATCGCATTTTTAGCGAAAGTTTAATGACGGTGACAATAAGGGGACCAACAGAAAATTAAATAAAAAAATCGTATTTGTGATCATCGAGTAAAATAAAATACTCGAAATGATCTGTAGTTACAACACATGACTATGTTGATCTTGTACAAAATTTGTGTTTATTTGTGTAATAATAGAACGGTTATTCATGGAAATATAAAAGTTTATCATGAAAAAATTAAGAAATTTCCTTATCTTTTTTTTTTTTTTTTTTTTTTTTTTTTAACCATACAGACTTTTTAACAAAATTTAACGTCCCTTTTCGAAAACTTGCCGAATAGAAGTACAAATAATATATTCCAATTAATATATTTATGTATTCAATTTTTAATGAAATATGAGCATTTGTATGAAATAATTTTTAACTGTGCATGCACAAGCATAAACATTTTTTTTGTCATAATTTAGAATTAAATATATAAAGCTACTATAACGTAATATATAAAGAGGCCGGTCGAATATCGTGAACATTCAAAAAGAGATCGGCGATATAATGAGCTAAATTTCAGTTGTTTTCTAAAAGTAACACGGTGATAAGGGATTTTATACAAATTTTATTTCTTATTAACTAATTTCCAACAAAGGAGTTAGTATTTAGCATTTGTCCATTCACAGATTTAAAATGAAAGCCTTGATTTTGATAATTCTGTTTTTGTTGGAACTCGCTTATTCTAACAATTCTTCCTATAAGTGCTAAAGCATCAATAGAAAAATAAAAAAAGAGACACTAAATGAAAAATCAAAATTTATAGAAAATCCCTTTTCAGCAAGTTATCTTTAGAAAGCAACTGAAATTCAGTGCACTATATCGCCGTTATCTTCCGGAATGCGAATGATTTTTTTATATGTATAAAGATCTGATAAATTATTTAAACATGTTTTGTTACTATTAGCGCATGCACAGTTAACGATAAAATGTATTTCATACAAATTCTCATATTTCATCAAATAATTATATTATAATATAATTAAATATATTTATATTCTGTTTATTTATATTCTAATGCTATTTATGTTGCGCAGTTAACATTAAAATATATTTCATACAAATTCTCATATTTCATCAAATAATTATATTCTAATATAGTTAAATATATTTATATTCTATTTATTTCTTTCCAATATTGTTTATGTTGTTTCTACTATACTTTGTCAAGTTTTATGAAAGTGGCATTTTAATTTGGTTTAAAAACCTTGAGTGCTATAAACAAGAAACCTGCGGAAATTTCTTGAATGTCTTAAAGGAACCTTTATATCTCTATAAACATATGTGGCATTCTTTCAAAAATGAAAACTAAAATCGTGCAATATCTACATGGACATACGCTAAAGCTACAGATCATTTCAAACATTTTATTTTCCAGGGATATTGCCAATATTATTTTACTATTCAATTTGTTTTTGGTCACCTAATTGCCTTCGTCACCCTACCTTCGCTAAAAAATATGAGGTCAAACATGCTCTTTATATACCTGAAGTTCCAGAAGAATTTATCAAGTGTTTTCCCACATATATGTCAAAATGTCTAAAACCGAATTTGAGAGGTGACTTTTGGCCACAAAATGGATATTTGTGAAACTACGTCTCGTTAAAGACGATGAAATTATCGAAAAATTAAAATAGATACAAAACTAAGTTATTATATAGATATATACAAGAAAAACAATATTTTAATGTGTACTATAAGATGATTAAAAAAAAAAATACTTATTAATCCTTGAATGCTAAATGGGCTGCAACTGTATGCGAGTGTTTTACTTTTAAAAAATATATATACAAACATGTAATTTGTTTACATGTATAGTTTAAGATTTTTTACATTATTTTATAAAAATCATATATTTCAGAAATCTGGTAGTGCATAATTTCAAGTTATGATGTATTTAAGAAAATTTGCCTAACCAATCTAATATATATACAAATTTACGAAAAATTTCCAGAAAATAAGGACTTCCTGGTCCCTCAAATGATAAAGAAGTTTGTTAATTACAGTTTAGGGAGAGGATAAGTATGTTTTTTTTCATTTAGCAGTTATGGGCATTCTGCAGTTCTCCATACCACCTCTATACATTATTCTGTTTTACTATTTTTATGATATTATTGAGTAAAGTAAAGTTTAAAAGTTATCAAAACTCAGCTTTTATTAGTAAAGTTGAACTTTATTTGGGTCAGTTACCAAAATGTAAAATAAATTCAAATGTTACTTAAAAATATCATATACCTTTGAATTTTAGAACTGCTAGGTAAACAGATGAAAACGAAATGAAGCACTTTTTATAATGTAGGTAATCAGCTTTGTAAACAATGTTAGGAACAGGTGAAAAATTATCTAAAATATAATTTTAAAAGTATCCAAAATGAAAGAAAATAAATACAAATTAAATCGCTCATTTATGTCACTTGTGAAGTTTCTGAAGTAAGCCTAAAACGTGAAATGAATGTACACAGAACGTTATTGTAGGGAGTTTTTGCACCAATTGAAGCGTCTATTGACAAAAAAAAAAAAACAGTGCTAACTCATTTTCGAATATTTTGTCGGTTATGGGGTTGCTGCAATAAACGATTAAATTACAATATGAAAGAATATGGGTAGCCTTCCAGGGTCAATGAAAGCTTATAACACTAATGATTGTAAAGATAATGAAAAGAGACAAATGAGAAAAACTAAATTTATTTAAATGAAATAAATAGCATATATTTAGATAAATTCGTTTTAAATTTAAAGAAAAGTCTCTTCTCCTTTCTTGCACACATGGTTGTAAGAAGAGACTTTAATAGTCTGGGTCGGTTGGCACAAGCTATGAGCATTTATATCAATCCGTGACGACGTCTTGGACGATGCAAAAGATGGATTTCTTCTGTGACCATTGTGCGTTAATAGCGCTGCTGAGTTGCGGGTTCTTAGTGCTGTCATACACAATCTCAAACATTTCCCAAAACAAGTCTCCTTTGACTGGAATGCCAAGTATATGTACGGATTAAAGGCACTATTACTTGCCGATATAACACCAGATAAGGCAACTGTATTTTTATTAAGAAGACTTTCATCGCCGAATGCTAGAATCATTTCTTGCACAACATACGGTAGGTTAGTGACGATGAACATGAGAAAAATAACGAGTGTCATTTTTAAGGTTTTAGTTTTAGCACGTGGTAGTGCTGAAACGCTTCGCTCACTAGTTGTGAATACTGATGACTGAATCCATATTTCAGCCAAAATTCGAGTATACAGACCTACAAGCAATAAAAAAGGAATGATGAAAATTGAAAGAAATACAAATGCCATATATAGCTGCCTCCAGTATTGAGCATGTGTTGAGGTATAAAATATAGATACACAGTAAGATACAGTTTCAGATTTTAGCACCACGTGAAAGACAAAAAAGCACGGCAAAGATGGAATGAGAGATGTTAACCAAGCTGCAATAGCGTATGTTTTAGGTTCGGGAGTTCTTGAAAAAGGTTTAACGATAGCATTATTTCTATCTAGAGCAATAGCTACAAGCATATAAGTTGATAATGTGAGACTGAATGTTTGCAAAAATTTTACTATTCTACAAAAGACATCACCCGCAAGCCATACTTTGTCCATCACTTCCCATATTGTTTGAGAGGTCATTGTAAAGAACGTTACAAGCAAATCAGCTGCAGCTAAATTCAGAAATAATACTTTTGATTTTGGGAATCTTCTCCCTCTAAGGGGCATCAATTGCCAGCATACCATGCAGTTCCCAAAAAGTGACAAAAATATCATTATTATCAGAAGAATAATTCTCAGTGTTCTATGATATTGTGGTCCAAAATCACCTGGTTCAGTATCAGAAAAATTAGATGTTGTAACTGAATTTGCACAAGATTGGCCATCTTTTAGTGTATCGGTATTATTGTAATACTGCATGATTTTAACGTTTATATTAGTAGAATTTATATACATATCGATGTTTATATATCTGTACAACTATTAAAATTTTTGTAGACCATTTAATTATTGATAATGTATAAGAATAGATATTTAAATTAAGTAATAATATCAACATGAAAAGTTATTTTGGGTGCATTTTTCAGAAAAATATTTAACATAGTTTAAATATTTATCATTCAGTTTTTTTATTTGAAGTTTACGAAAAATATCAAAGCATATTTTCTAAATTTTATTCTAAATTGACCCAATATTCATCTGACGTAATTACATTGTCTGAGAAAAATCACTTTTGTGAAGTTTTTTTTTCTCTTTAAGAATCCACCCAGTCAAATAAATCACGTGGAAAATGTGTTGCACTTCCTATTTTATGCAACCAGAACATGTTGATTAGCATTACAACATTCATCAGATAATTTCTAAAGTGACATACACGATTCTTCTTCAAGCCTGAAAAGAAAAATTATATATTAAGAATAATCAAATTATATCAAAAAGTACAGTTATATGCTTCATCTAATACACATCCATCTGGTATTTTTATAATATTAAACAGTAAATATACACATCAATAATGTATATAAATTTAACTTTCTTTATAAATAAACATGACATCTGAATTGTGAAATATTTATTCACGCAATCATTTCCGAAGTTATATTATCATACTCAAGCAGTACATAAAATTACATCTATGTTTGCGCAAATTTTCGGAGTTTAAATTTAATCTTTGAAATAAAATTTCCATATCGCATTTAAAATAGCTATGAATAGGATATTTGAAAATTTGAGCAAAATGTCAGTTGCAGTTTTTAAAAAAGTTTTGAAATGTTCTAAAAATTTTGTTAAATGTGTTATTTTATGTGTCTAGCGTTTGCATAAAATAATGCTATCTATTCGTACATACATAAAAGCACTTACACAACTCTATATGTATATTTATTTTTACTGGCATACCGTAAACTTAGCAGACTCCCCCCCCCCTTACAACACACAAAAAAATGTTTTAATTGAGTCCTGTGTCTACTTTGTTACTTTGATCATAATGTTGACGTGATTCACGAATATTATGAGTTATTAGCCTTAGATAGAATCTGAGGTGCTGCAATTACTAGCCATTCTCGTATTTTTCTACTTGGGCTCTGTGATAAAATCCTGAAATGTCATTACGCAAGGTAAGGAGAAAAAATCAACCTACTCAACACTCTAGAAGTTATAAGTAATGGATAGTGTGCTTGTAACCTAAAAACTAGTCGTTGGGGGCCACCGTAATATTTACCCATCATGGATATGCATAATGTAAAATATTAAAATAAAAATGTGTAAACTACTTATAAAATGCATTGCAATTCAAATAAAATCGTGGATTGATGACGTCATAAACTTTAAAGGGTCGATTACTGAATTGCTTGAAAGAGGTTTTTCCTTATAACTCCAAAAATAATAATCCTATTAACTAGCGGTTTTCTGCATCTGATTAAGCGTCAAATTTTCAATTAAAATATATCTTTGAAGTGAAATTTGGATGAAATACAGGGTCATGAAAAATCGAAGAGTGTGGAAAATAGGATTCCAAATATCTCGGCAACTAATTATCCGATCGACTTCATGCTTTATGAAAAATTTATGTTTTTTTATTGTCTTTTATGTTCATTTCTTAAAATAAACAATTTCGAAAATTTTATATACCTTTTATCAGAACGAATATTTCGAGAGTCCGAAAAAAATTGTTCCGGTTAATCGAGGTTATTGAAATAAATTGGCTTCTTCCCATTATTACATACTAAGTATATACCAAATTGCAAGTCTCTATCTCAATTTTTTCGGGAGATAGAGCGTTTACAGACACACAGACATCCAGACACACAGACACACAGACACACAGACGGACGGCAAATTTTTTTTTCTAAAAATATGTTTTTCGGAATCTCCAGTGTCTGAAACGTGTAAATCCGTCAAAAAAAATTCGATTTTCAAAACGATTACAAGACTTACCCTATACTACGTATGATGGGTAAGTAATAGACTACGTTGACTTGCTTCTGAGCTTCGTTGAAAATTTCCCATTATATTTTTCTATTATTTTTTTGGCTGAAAGTAGTTTTTGCTCATTACTTTTTTGTTATATTTGTTCCATTACATGGTTTAATCACTATTTACGTGTATTTATTTGCAAATACTAACCATCCCCAAAAATTTTAATGATGTCTCCTGGGAGCAGACAATACGCAAATGTTACAGCTAAAAATTTAAAAAGAATGTTTGCTATCAGATCAGGAGAAAAGTCACAAAATTTGGTGATGGTCTATCCTAGTATTGAGATCTGTTGCGTTCTATAGCCCTATATTCCAAAGCTAGAGAACGGACATAATTTGTTTGCAAAAAAACGTATTATATATATGTTTGCATACATTTAATTTTAAAGTAGTAATTTTAAAGTAAAAGTGAATTTTTTAATTGCAAATTTGTCCCCAAAAGCGAGTTAAATCGTCAAATATGGTGCTGCGAATTTTTTATCCCCTTCAGCATACATTGTATGTACAGTGTCTCACATAAGTGATGGGACACTTGTGCTTTACAAAAGGAAACTAATCAAATAAATTAAAAAAACATGTACACATTTTTTTTGTGGGTGTGTTTCATACTTAAATTTAGTAAAGATTATTACATAACATACATTTTGTCAAAATATTAAAATATTAATTTAATAAAAATACAAATGTTTAGAACGGAGCAAAAAATAGCTCACATAAGTGATGGGACACCATTATATATGCAACAAAAATCGCCTGAAATAAGCAATAAAAATATTTTTTGGGGTTTTATTTTTACTTAAAAGCAATTGGCAATAATTTATAAAATCGTCTGCAGTATTTCTCTCCAGTTTGTTTTGGAATTTTTGTGTTTTTTAGCTCTGTGTAGTCATGAATGCTAAACGAAAAGAAACTTCGCCTGAAATTCGAAAATTAGTTATTAATTTGCATATTGAACGTGGAAAATCTATTAGAAAAACTGCTGAAACAGTTAACTTGAGTCGTTCAACAGTTTTCAATATCATTAAACGATATAAAAAGAATCATATGATTCAGGATAAAAGAAGACCTGGCTGACCATCAAAGCTATCCAATGGAATAAAGCGAATTATCGTTCGAAATATTAAAAAAAATCCAAGAATTAGTGCTTCAAAAGTTGCTACTGATTTACAAGCATTATATGGAATAATTGTTAATCCTGAAACTATTAGAAGGGTAATTCGATCTGCTGGATATCACGGTAGAGTAGCCAGGAAAAAATTCTTCGTAAGTGAAAAGAATAGAAAACTCAGACTAGCTTTCGCAAAATCCAACATAAATAAGAATTCTGATTACTGGAATAAAGTTATATTTGCTGATGAGAGTAAATTTAATATATTTGGTTCTGACGGTAGAATCTTGGTGTGGAGAAAACCCAGGGAAGAACTTCGCAAACAGAACTTGGTACCAACAGTAAAACATGGTGGAGGAGGAGTTATGGTATGGGGGTGTATGTCGTCCGCTGGAGTTGGTAATTTTGTTTTTATTGACAGTATAATGGATCAGTACAAGTATATTGATATTTTAAAGCAAAATTTGAAATCTTCAGCACGAAAATTGAACCTTCATAACGATTTTAAATTCTACCAGGACAATGACCCCAAGCACACTGCTCTGAACGTTAGACTCTGGCTGCTATATAACTGTCCTGAAATAATAAAAACACCACCACAATCTCCAGACTTAAATCCCATAGAGAATATTTGGCAAGAATTGGAATGAAGAATTCGCAAACACACCATTTCTTCAAAACAACAACTAAAATCGGTGCTTCAAGAAGAATGGGGTAAAATCACTCCAGAAATCACAAAAAAAATAGTCGAATCCATCCCAAAAAGATTAAATCATGTTTTAAAAGTAAAAGGAAATCCAACAAAATATTAAAACCTTTTAAAAAGTAAAATTTGTGGATAAATATTTGATGGAAAAGTAAGTGTCCCATCACTTATGTGAGCCATTTTTTGCTCCGTTCTGAACAATTGTATTTTTACTAAATTAATATTTTAATATTTTGACAAAATGTATGTTATGTAATAATTGTTACTAACTTTAAATATGAAACACACCCAAAAAATTTTTGCACATGTTTGTTTATTTATTTTATTGCAGTTTCTTTTTATAAAGCACAAGTGTCCCATCACTTTTGTGAGACACTGTAAGTGGATATCGCACATGCTAGAATTAAATCTGGTAATGAATGCTTTATTGTTTGTTAAATATTTATATTATAAAGGAAAAACGTGTGCATGCGGTACGCTGAGGTCATTACGCGAATGGCAACACTTGACGATAAAATTTCGGTTTTGCGATTTTTGCTACAGCAATTTTGAAAATTTTCTAAGCATCGCACATTTTTAATTTTTACAATCTTATATAGGCGAAAAAAATCTACTTCCAAATGCAATTTGTTTGTAAACTGTATCTTAATTGAAAGAATTATTATGGCTTTTAAAATAATTTTCAAGCATGGATTTGTTTTTTTAAATGGATTTGTTTTGTTTGCTTGCAGACGATTACAAAATATTAATTCGTTTGCATTTTAAACAATATAAAAAGTTCAGCATTTGTTTCCAGCTAATATTCCATAACAAAATTAAAACTTCATTAAGCAATAAATAAAATAGTATAAATAAAACACATATTTAACAAACGTAATCGAAATAAGTGCTTTAAACTGCTGAAATTATCAGAAATTAACAAACAAACTTCTGTAGATAACGAAATTTTGAGTGATTTCTTCAGTTATTAACTTCTGGCACATGACCAATACGAAATTACCGCCTTTAATAAATTTCGAAATTTTATTTTAATATATAACTGACATATTTCATAAAAACTGCTCTTTGGTTTGTTAGGGGTAATCTAAAAAATATATATACTATATTGAATGTAAAAAATGCATTAGAGTTTTCAATAAAACAATAAATGGTTGCTACCTATATTCTCTATTCCGGGAAGCCCCGGTTGGATGCCCTAGTTATAATTAATAGCATAAGAGTTATGTTTATTTTTTAAAGCAGACGACAAATGTATAAATAGTATTTACTCCATTTCTGTTAAAATCTTTCATGATCATTCTTTTTCTGTGTGTGTGTTGGGGGGTTGGAATATAAACAAACGATTTTGTTTTTAAGTCAGATAGAATCATGATTGGAATGTTTAAAGTGAAAAGATGTTGTATTAAATACTGTGTCTTTTGGTAAATATTATACGAGACAATCTGTACATAAAGGAAGCTTTTAAACTGCGAGATAATCAGGCCGGTTTGGTGAGAGAATCTCATACTTTTTTTAGTGGAATCCAAACCCAAGCTCACACACAGCAGACGACTATGACATTTGGCCATGGTTGCCGGAAAAAAATCTACGGTAACGAATATATCCAATTTCGTGACGTCAATAATACAATTATCATGTTGCATTTTTTCAAAATGAAAATCGTTGGTTCTTTAAGGATTTTTTAATTTGTTTTCAATATTTTTTTATTATTATTAACTATATTGTATTTTAAAGCACTTAAAAAAAAAAAAAGAAAAAAAAAACTTCTATGTTTATAGTCCGATAAGTGGTGTCAAAAATTGAATTTCCAGAAAGTTATGGTGCTGCCAAATCAATAAATATTACTTTTGAAGTCAAATTTAATCGGTTCTCTATCTCTGTCCTATTGGGCTATAACATGCACCATGTCTCAATTGTAGAGGCGAGCTTCACCAAAAGTAGTTCCATTGTTAGAGCGACATATTAGCCTTTATGACACAGATGTACCACGATACGCACCACGTTGGCGCGATTTCCCCCCCCCCCCCCGCCGATTTGGCAAAAAAAATATATTGTTGTTTATTTACTTTTATTTTTTATTTTATTTGTATAAATTATTTTTATTACGTATATCAATATTTATTTATATCAAACTATCATTTATGTATTTTTATTTTCTTTTTTAAAATAATAGAAGTTATTTCATTTATTACGTTTTATTTTATTTTTATATTGAAATAAGAAATCACGTGCTTTTATTGAATGCTATTTGTAATTAATATTCAAAAACAAAGTTTTCGCCAAATTGGCGGGGGAAAGAAAACGCGCTAAAGTGGTACGTATATGACATCTGTGCCCCTTTTTAACACTTTCCAACTTAGTTGAAAAGTGTTTATGACTTCGGTTTGTCTGGCCGTCTGGCCGTCTGCCGTCTGCCGTCTGTCCGTGCTCTAACTCCCGTTAATATGATCGGATTGCCTTGCAATTTTTATATGTTATTGTCGTTATCTATAGCACGTTCCCTATTTCAACTGAAGTGTGTAGCACTTATAGTTTTTTTACAGGGACACACAAAAGAATTCCGTTACATTACGGTCTATAGGAAAAAATCGTTTGCGGTTTATTTTAATGATGTTACACAATTTCAAATACATTGTAATTGATATATATCACTAAGATGCATTAGAAGAAGATTAATATGGAATAGGGTGTGCATAGCACTTATAGTTACTTTACAGGGACAGTCAAAATGATTCCGGTACATTACGTCTATGGAGAAAAATCGTTTGCGGTTTAATTAAATAATGTTTCACTATTTTAAAGGCATTGAAATTTATATATATCACTAAGGTGCATTACAAGAGGCTTACTACAGAATATTGTGTGTATAGCAGTCATCGTTCATTTACAGGGACACACAAAAGAATTCTCCACTGTTTGTTAACAATAATTCCTGGAAGTGCGTTTTTAATTCCTGAACGCGATTTTAAATTTAACTCACTTTTTGTCTATTACTTGGTGTGTATAAATTCTGTATTTCATATACAGGGCAGCACAAAAGTTCGCGAACACATTTCCGTTTATTGACAAAAACTCCAGAAGGAGAATTTTAAACTGTGCTACGTGTTTCCTAACTAAACTAAAATTAAGCATTCTATGTAGTATAAATACAAATCTATAGATTATATACAGGGCTGAATAAAAGTATTCGGATATTTTTCCGAATATTGTATATGTTGGAAATTCCTGAAATTATGTTTTTAAATATGTTATGCGTTTCCCAAATTGTTTACTTAGATGTTGTCTTTCAGCTTATTAAACGGTAATGATTTGTAAAATTATTTTGGAAGCGTTGGAAAAAAGACATAATCTATGCTTGACGCATGATTTTTCATTCTTTATTAGTTAGCAAGACATTTGTCACTTAAAATATCTCATTGGTCATCTCACAATTCATTGATATATTTTGGATGCATTTTACCATTTAGTTTAAAGTATTGAAAAAATTATTATAATTATATTGACTTTACGTATGGTGTTTCTAGAACTTAGGTGATTTCTCCTATTTAAATGTCTTCTTTCATGAAAAACACAGCTTGGTTTCATGTAACCCATACCCGTGGAATACTTCATCCAAATTGCAATAATTTATTCCACATATAGAAAATTTAATTGTAATTTGCAATAGGCTGAAAAGCTTTAAAAAGTAACACAAAACTTCCGTTTATCAGGACATTCGGTGTTTTTGTATGTTTTGTTTGATTAGAAATATACAAAAAATGGTCAGATTTTGGATCTAAGTTACACTATTTTGTATTACTTTTTAATACAAAGATAAAAGTAAGTAAGGTATTAATATTTTCTGTACACGGGGGCTGGGACAGCATCTATCCGGTTTTCGCATGTATTCTTGAAAGAGTCAAAATGTTAAGGAAATTCAAATGCTTTGAAAAGAGCTTTAAAAACTATTAATGTGGTAAAAAATCACTCTAACTAAAGGTGAAACAAAATTATGAAGAGTTTCTTTAGTATTTTGAAGAAACGCTATTTTTCAAAATATATAAAAAACATACTAAATTATAAGTAACAAAAATTAACTTTTACTGTGAAACCAAATATACTTTTTAACCAAACATGCTTACTAAATATTACTAATAATTACTAATTAATACCTATGAATTATCAACGAATTTCCATATATGTGCTCTCGTATGGAGCTAAGATCATTTTAACCTTTGATAAATAAAACATTACAGGGATTTTAAAATTATTATATATATATATTAAACACTTTTAAACTACTACACGTTTGAGCAATACAAGCAATATTTTGATTCGCATTGAAATAATTATTTAAGTTGTGACATTCTGGGATAAAGTTTTGATTCAAAACATTTTTATAAACCAGGTAGACCTTCATTACCGATTCGTACAAAACAGAGAGGTAAATTATTCATATAGATCAGTGGTTCCCAACCTTTTTTCTCTCACATATCCCATGATTAGACTTTTTATTTTTGCGTACCCCTTCTCACACAAACTTGTCCCAAATATTTTTGTGTACGTTCGTTAGTAATGTTCTTATGTTAGTTACCAATGTTAGATGCAGTTCTCTTTAGTATTCCAATTTTGAAAGAATTATCCATTTTAAACCACGGTATCAACATAAAGTTCCCCAAAGCAATAAATATTAGTTAAAGATTTCAAGTTAAGCCCTCACAAAGAAGGAAGGAACTACTTCCATTGATATACGTTAATCAGTTTAAAGTAATGTTGCCCTGTTAAAAACTCAAATGATGATCTGCTTTCAAATGGGTTGAATGAAGCCCTGATACGATTCATGTTGTATACACATATTTCTGGAATTACTAGAACGAAAAGAAAATTAAAAGGAAAGGGGGAGGGGAGAGTTACATGCAAGATATTATTAGGAGTTGGTGGATATAATGACAAAAGCTAATCAACCAATTACTGAGTTTTGGCATTTTCCTCACTTTATGTGAATAGCCTATTTTACATTTACACAAGTCTCTCATTGTAAAATAAAAGTTTGCAGTTTTTTTAATCTATTTTCCTTTTAACTTTTTTTGCATTTTCGCCATTACCAAAGTAATTTTCACGTACCTCCAACTGGACCACCACGAACCCCCAGGTTGGGAATCGCTGAATAGATGAATAATTAGATGGATAATTGAAAGAAACTGGAAAGATATGCATAAAAATATTAAAAATAGGTGAAACATGCAATGAGGCTCATGATCAAGGACGACTTTGCTCTTTTTCTTTATTGCCCCTCTATCTATTTTCTTATTCATATGTTTTTAGGTGCGTTCGTAATTATATAAATACGTAGCACCTATTGTCGTCGCTTGGTCCGTCCGTCTGTCCGTCCGTCTGTCTGTCTGTCCGTCTATCCGTCCGTCCGCATATAACAACGCAAAAACTACCCAACCGTATGGTTTGCAATTTAAAATATATTATCTTTGCAGAATTTTGTAGAGAAATTTCAAATTTTATTAAAATCGAATCAAAACTTTAGGAGATATTAATTAAAATATTTATTAAGAAATTTGAATTTTTTTTTTTTTAATCGGTGCTTTTTTGTTATAGGAGCTTCCGAAGTTTAATCGTCAAGCGAAAAGAGATACTTATTTTATTACAGAAATTAATCTGCAGACGATATAATTCATTTCACAGAATTAAAAATCTGAAAAGATCTGAATATTTATGTAACTAGTTATAGTACGAACGCACCTCATTTGTCACGTTTGACGCACAATTTCCAACTTGTTGTTTTTTTTAACACTGATAATGAAGTTTTAAAAGCACCACAGCAGCTGTTTGCTGGTAAAATCTTTGCATGCAATTTTTATTTTCTTTCAAATTTTATAATCATATTTCAAATATTTATATATATTACGGAGGTACAAACTTTGCTCCAATAAAACTCTAGATAACCCGATTCAAATTCTTCGGAAAAACACGTCAGCATTTTTATTTTAGCGATTGAAATTGAAATACAAATTCCTTTTTTTTTTAAGGCTAATTATTATTCAAATATCTGAAATTACAGGTTTTTCAATTCCGTGAATTGGAAGTCTAGTTTTCTTTCGTGCTGTACAGAATTTCGATTTCTCAAGTGGTTTATTTCAGACATAATGATCGAATACATTAACATATATATATATATATATATATATATATATATATATATATATATATATATATATTTAAAAATAAATTTACTTGTATTTTCACATTATCTTTCAAGTATATAATCAGTTTTACAAGTATTGAAATTATAATGAAAAATAGAAAAAGAATATTGTCTGCCGATCATATCTATAAAATATATTCTATACGGAAAAAAAAATATTTTGCGTTTCAACCTTTTTCCGATAAGATGTGATGTAGATGCTTCTTATATATTTTCGTATACGATAGAAATATTCAAACAGAAAGTCAACAAATATCAGGAGAAAGTCGCTTTTTATTGGAGAAACATATTTTTATTAAATATTTATGTATGTTGTTGAATAAACAGAAAAATATAGAATTATTTACAGACACGTGCGGATAAAAATAAGTTATATGTTCGTTATAAATTCTATCGAAAGGTGAAAGAAACTATTTTGCAGATTGAAACATGTAATATATATTACACATACAAAGAAAGTAACATATATGTTCTAATTACATTGTTTCTTAATGTCAGTTAAACATACTTTGTATCAGTAATTTACCAAATTAAATGTAAATAAATACTGAACAATGTTGGCAGTTTAAGGGCTTTCGAGCTGTCATCACCTTTACACCCAGTCTATAAGTTAGCCAATAGGTGGAGACATGTTAAAAAGTACAGCTGTAGTTATAGTAACTACTACGGAAAGTTTAAGTCTAGGAAAGAAAAGTAAAAAAAATATCCAATTGTTCGAAGACAGTTGGTTTGTCCCACATGAAATACTGTAGAAAAAAAAGGAATAGTTATGAAAAGACAGTAAAATAACTTAAAAAATTTGACTAAAAATGATGAAAAGAATTTAGAAAGTTAAGCACTAGTTCTGTGATGTTTATATGGGTTAAGTTCCTTAATAATAAATTTTATTTTAGTATATATTCTTGGTTTCCATTTATTCTTTTATTGGAACACATGGCATTGCATAATTCTATAACAATATTAAAGAGACAAATTAGTGTTGGACAATTTTGGGAGTCCAAATGTAGCATTAAACTCCTTACCGTCCCTTGTCATTGATGTTGATTTTTAAGTTTGAAGCTGTCTGTATATAATTGTTTTAATAAAAGTGATTCAACTTAATTTTTTAACGAAACGGGATCAATTGTTTTATATAAATATGCGCAAAAATTAAGTTGCACACATTTTTGACGGTTATTATTATTTTGTAAAATCTGTCCCTAGATTTTAGATTCCTTAGCGTCGCTCTTGTTAAAATTATACAGAACATCCCCTCCAGATGCAGCCACAGAGTCTTTTCAAATTTTTTCTCGCGCAGAACTATGCTAGAGAAATAAATGGCTATATTTCGTTGGCATGAAATTTTCTACAGAATATAATACATCAGTATTATGCAGAATATATCAGTATTTAAATATCAATTTCAATCATTGTGGCTTTATTGATAGTCTTACCGTCCCCAAGATTCATTTCTTTTAGAGGTAAATTATTATTATTTTCATTAGATCAGTTCACTGTAAATATCTATTCCTAAAAATCAATGAGCATTGTGGCTACCACTTAGGCTTAACATGACTTTCTAAAACTAGGTGGTAATATTCCTTACCGTCCCTGTTCTATTTCACTATTAAATGGATGATAAGGGTCTCATAGGCAAAGAATAGTGCAGTATTAAACATTATTGTGCAATAAGAACATGTTTAATTATAGAAACGAGGAAAATAATTTTTTTTTTAAAATGATATTTTATCAAGTAGAATTTCACAAGTTTCGTATTCTTGAAAGTTAAAATTATGGGAGGATGGCTCATTTTGTTCTAAATTATCGTTTTTCAAATTATTTAGCATTGAGACCCCACAAAATGCATAAGAAAGAAAATAGATCGCGACCCGCTACACTGTTTTATATGAAATCTTCGTCACGGATGCTTTCAAAACAATTGTCCTTTTATTTTTCAACCTGTGCTCAAAGCATTTTTTTCTTGTAGTAAAAACTAAATTACTTGAAAATAATTTACTGCTGTGTGTTTCAAATTTTGATCTACAAGTAGGGAAGTTTTCAAACGATAAAAAAACCCATCTGTGCATTTAATACATCTTTTAATTTACTTATCAGACTACATTGGCATCAATACCAATTATGTAATACTTGATTATTTTTATTTAGTAACAGAATTTTTGTACAAAAGCAATTTATTTTTTCTGATTGACTGCAACACCTCTTATCTGTTCGTGACCAACAGTATGAGGAATAATGTTCTAAATATTTAATTGTTAGTACTTGCTACAGCCCTTTCAGTCCCCAATCTTATATTTCTGTTTGCAACTATGAAATTCTTAATAAAATATTTTAAATATGTCTGTAATATAATTGATTTTTTTTTTACCCTGGTAGGTATATGCAATAAATTAGCATGCCTGGAGCCAGGGAGTTACAAGTAAATAATAATAAAGTAAAATAATTCTCCATAAAATATTACAAACTGCTAAATGTCAGCCTTTGAGTCAATGTTTTACTAAAATTTTGTACTAAAAATACTACATTGTTATTATTTCATATTTATATGTTTTGTGGGCAGTACGAAAAATTATTATAGGTAAAAGTTTAGACAAAAATAAAAAGTTAAAGTAGTAAATAATCAAGAGGACGGTAAAGGAAATTAGACACCGCAAGTTCAACTTTGTTCCTCGATTAAATGAAATCTTATTAACAATCATCGCTGCTTACCATTTTTATTCTTTATTTTGAATCATTAAGAAATTCTTCTATAACTTTAAAATGTTATTTTATTAAGTTTAATTTCACAAGTTTCTTATTTCTGAAAGTTAAAAGTATGGGAGAATACCTCATATAGGATGTCTCACTACCAAAATTAAAATTTTTTAGAGGTGGTAGAGAACACGATAACAAACATTTTTTTTTTTATATACATATAGCAAATCGGGGTTGCGATTGATTTATTCCGTCAAACATACAGGTTTCGTATCTTTATCCGCATATCTGTACATAGCCGTAACAATAATCAATATACTCTAACAGATTTATTTTAAAATTTTCAACAGATACATTGTTTTTTGTATGGTCACTTCCTTCACTTCTTGTCAGATTGTTATATTATTCATAAAGTAAGATGTTAAATTGTCAACGAATATACGCGTTCAACTTCAAGTGAGACACACTTTACATTTGACTGAATTAATGAAATTCATTTTTGGCTTCCTGGACAAAAAAAACGTTTATTGTGGTGCTTTCTTCTACTCCTTAATGTAACCCTGGTACTGAGATGCATTGTATTTTAGCATTTTTTATAGCTTTCAATAAATCTATTTATTAAAATATCTATTAAAAATTGCAAGGTATAACTCTACCTGTGAACATCTCTTTATTATTTACGCAATGAAGTAATTTTTCTTTTAATAAATATTTTTTGCAAGTAGTACGGGATTGTGTGGTAACGCCCTGGTGAAGCTGGATGAATCCGGATATCTCAGTTTAAGTTAAATTTGGGCAGAGGCAGCCTACTAGCGCGTAACGGATGAAATATTTAGCTTAGGCCCGAAAGAGGAGATGCTTTTACGGTATCTATATCTGCATTTTTGTAGTTTTAAGTTTTTTTTATATTTTTTTTGTTTGGACTTTTCTAGTTTTCAATATTTTTAAATATAGAACGCATTTGAAGTAACGAAAACTTTTTATACTAATATATGTAGTATATTTAATAAGAATTTACTTCCCACTATAAAGCTGTTGCTAGCATTTTTAGAGTGTTTACCGATCCACATTATTTTGGAGTAAAGTTTGGGATAAAAAATGATATTGGAAAATGTGTAAGAGTGATTAGGATTTATATAAGGCGGATAAAAAGGGGAACTTCTTTTGTGCAATTTCCCAAATTGTAATGAAGTTAATAATCTTTTTTTTCTCTAAATATTAAATCATAAAACTTATAATTAATATTTTATTAGTTTAATTCTTCAAATACTATTGTAAAATAATGTATAATGCGTTTTTATATTTTTTGTGACTGATTATAATTTTGTAACATATAAATGGGGATTTTAAAAAAATGAAAGATAATTTTACTTTACTGAATAAATATCGAAAAATACTTTTATAGTTCTAAGTAGTAGTAATATATATATATATATATATATATATATATATATATATATATATATATACAGTGTCTCACAAAAGTGATGGGACACTTGTGCTTTATAAAAAGAAACTGCAATAAAATAAATAAACAAACATGTGCAAAAATTTTTTGGGTGTGTTTCATATTTAAAGTTAGTAACAATTATTACATAACATACATTTTGTCAAAATATTAAAATATTAATTTAGTAAAAATACAATTGTTCAGAACGGAGCAAAAAATGGCTCACATAAGTGATGGGACACTTACTTTTCCATCAAATATTTATCCAAAAATTTTACTTTTTAAAAGGTTTTAATATTTTGTTGGATTTCCTTTTACTTTTAAAACATGATTTAATCTTTTTGGGATGGATTCGACTATTTTTTTTGTGATTTCTGGAGTGATTTTACCCCATTCTTCTTGAAGCACCGATTTTAGTTGTTGTTTTGAAGAAATGGTGTGTTTGCGAATTCTTGATTCCAATTCTTGCCAAATATTCTCTATGGGATTTAAGTCTGGAGATTGTGGTGGTGTTTTTATTATTTCAGGACAGTTATATAGCAGCCAGAGTCTAACGTTCAGAGCAGTGTGCTTGGGGTCATTGTCCTGGTAGAATTTAAAATCGTTATGAAGGTTCAATTTTCGTGCTGAAGATTTCAAATTTTGCTTTAAAATATCAATATACTTGTACTGATCCATTATACTGTCAATAAAAACAAGATTACCAACTCCAGCGGACGACATACACCCCCATACCATAACTCCTCCTCCACCATGTTTTACTGTTGGTACCAAGTTCTGTTTGCGAAGTTCTTCCCTGGGTTTTCTCCACACCAAGATTCTACCGTCAGAACCAAATATATTAAATTTACTCTCATCAGCAAATATAACTTTATTCCAGTAATCAGAATTCTTATTTATGTTGGATTTTGCGAAAGCTAGTCTGAGTTTTCTATTCTTTTCACTTACGAAGAATTTTTTCCTGGCTACTCTACCGTGATATCCAGCAGATCGAATTACCCTTCTAATAGTTTCAGGATTAACAATTATTCCATATAATGCTTGTAAATCAGCAGCAACTTTTGAAGCACTAATTCTTGGATTTTTTTTAATATTTCGAACGATAATTCGCTTTATTCCATTGGATAGCTTTGATGGTCAGCCAGGTCTTCTTTTATCCTGAATCATATGATTCTTTTTATATCGTTTAATGATATTGAAAACTGTTGAACGACTCAAGTTAACTGTTTCAGCAGTTTTTCTAATAGATTTTCCACGTTCAATATGCAAATTAATAACTAATTTTCGAATTTCAGGCGAAGTTTCTTTTCGTTTAGCATTCATGACTACACAGAGCTAAAAAACACAAAAATTCCAAAACAAACTGGAAAGAAATACTGCAGACGATTTTATAAATTATTGCCAATTGCTTTTAAGTAAAAATAAAACCCCAAAAAATATTTTTATTGCTTATTTCAGACGATTTTTGTTGCATACTATATAATGGTGTCCCATCACTTATGTGAGCTATTTTTTGCTCCTTTCTAAACATTTGTATTTTTATTAAATTAATATTTTAATATTTTGACAAAATGTATGTTATGTAATAATCTTTACTAAATTTAAGTATGAAACACACCCACAAAAAAAATGTGTACATGTTTTTTTAATTTATTTGATTAGTTTCCTTTTGTAAAGCACAAGTGTCCCATCACTTATGTGAGACACTGTATATATATATATATATATATATATATATATATATAAGACATTACCTCTTTTAACATGCATTACTTTTTCCAGTGTAATTAGATATGTTGTTACGTTTTACGGTTTTATTATAAAACTGCATTTGAATATTGTTTTCTTATTTAACTTATATGATTTGGTAATTATTATTTCTCGAAAAACGACACAGATGTATTATTATTTTATTGTGCAAAAATAATATTTTGAAATTGTTTGGAAGAGGAACGATTTTATATGTTATAAAACAACGAAAAAAATTACATATTTTTAAAATTTTTTTAAAGATTTGCATCAGAATAATTTTGTTAGGTTAAACTACCAAATTCATCAAATAAACTGGTCATAAACATGAAGAAAAAACTCAATAACATATATATATCAAGGGTGACGACTTGCCTGGCAAAATCTTACAATTCAAATGTAAATAAATTAATAAAATCACTAATGTAAAATTATAAAATTATCTAACAGGTAATAGCATTTAATGACATCAAACTAGATTAGCACATACTCAGTAGCTCGTACTTATACAAAAATTCTAGAAGGAAAACGAGTTTTCCATATTTGAGATGTACATCATTTGCTCGTGCAGCAAAGGGTGCTTCGCAGTTAGGTAACTCGACAATTCTGAAGGCGCTATCACACAATTGAAGAACGAAAAATAAGGATTAGGAGGCGTTTTAGAGGTCAAGGGGGATTTCAGACGAAAAATGGTGAAACTCTGTTTTCTCTATTTTCTATGAAGAAGCCAAATTCATCATAAAATTTCAACAACACAAATGTCAGCAACACCCCAAACCGAATAGTTACTGGCATTTATACAAAATACTTAATCTTACATATTTAACAATAAAATTACATATTTTCTTGAGAGAGTCCCATATGTATTAGAACTACTGTAAAACGTCGACTAGCGAAAGTAATTCATACCGTAATAACATTATTTAGCCGAAAATTTCGTTAACAGTTTACATAATTCACCTACTATCGAAATATATCGTTTGTTTGTTATGTTAATGCACGCATCCTTTAATGTATTCCTTTTCTAACGGGGAAGAGTCGTAAAAAAATTTATTGTTAACCGAAACATTCGTACAGCAGTTAGGTGCGATATTACTGTATGCCTTTTATGGAAAGAAATTCCAATAAAGCTTTATATACAGTTTGAAAAAAAAGTGAACACTCCCTATTAACTCTGCAAAAAAGTATTGTAGAACAAAGTTATTGGTACAAAATATTGGAAATAAAGTCTACTTTTAAATGATGTATATGAAATGTTCTTAGGATGCCATCTACATGTCAACAGAAAATCAATATATTTTTTCAATGGCAAGACCCCATTTTGACATGATATTTTAAATCTTCAGTTCAAAGTCTGCGTAGATACCAAATTTCATGAAATTTCTACGATAATTTTCAGAGATATTTTAGGGGCTGTATCCAAATTGAAGTTCGGAACTCGATTTTTGAAATGCTATAGAATGCCTAAATCACTTCTATTAATGTATTATTTCTTGCCAATATGACCATTTTACTCGTTTAATAAGTTTCAGCTGTTGTTATATACGATAAAATCTTTTTCAACATTCATTTTAGAATGCTTACAAGAGTTGATTTATGGGATTAAAAATGAAAAAAAGGTTATCTGTGATTAAAAGGGTTTTCGAATGCGTGAATATGATTGAAATTTTATAGTTGTTTTTATAATGCTTTTTCTAATATTTTAAATTTATTTTACTCGCTCTTTTCTAAATTTATGTGAAAAAAATGATTTAAAAATTAGAATTAAAAATAGTATGAAGCACTACAATGAAACGACGTAAAAAAAAAACCTGACAAATTGTTTTTCAGTCTGAATATAAAGCTTGACTCGATTCCGAATGACATTAAAACATTGTCATCAAATACACAACATATATGCATTTATAAGAAACTTTACTTCAAGCATATATACCTTAGGAAAACTAAAATAGGTTAATTAGACTGGAGAAGAAGCTATAAATTCAAATAAAAGTAACAAAAATAATGAGTAATATATATATATATATATATAACGTAGGGCTGTTTATTTTTAAATAATGAGCTTTGTTAATTTAAAAGTGAAAGCTAAACTAATATACATGACTGGAAAAAAATTATATATTATGCAAATACGATTTACGTAATTTTAATAAAAAATTTTACAGTAGACACAAAAAAAAATAATTAAAAAAAAATCAAAGATTTTTTTTTCTAATCAAATATTAAGCGCAAAATATATATATATTTTTTTTCAATTATGCTTTTCAACACATCCTAGACGGCTCCTTAAACCAGCATATTTCAGTTTTTTAAGCATAATTTAAAAACAACTTGGCAGAAAAATTCGAAATTCTGAATATACGTAAAGCAGGACAAAATAAATATAAATCCATCAAGAAAATTGCAGATTGTTATTCCTACTTTTTTCGAATATTAATTTCATAATTCCTAATTCATATTTTTTCTTAGTATTATAACCAATTGAAAAAACAGCAAATTAGGATTATAATTTCAGGAGATATTAATAAAAATATGAAAATGTAATTTAACATTAGAAGCTCTAAATTTTGAATGTTTATAATTCAAAAACTGATCATTAAAATTACTTGAAATTTTTTTTATGTGAGAATATCTTTATAGCAGCGGTTGATCATTATACGTTTTCATCATACGCAATCTCATCATACATCATACTCAAAAACATCATACGTATTATAACGTTTGAACCAAAGATTTGAAATATCGTGTGGAAATTGGGTATTGCTATTGAAAAAGAAAAAAAAAGAAAAAAAGAAAGAAAGAAAGTTTGGGTTGGTTTTGATATGTAGACGGCTCCCTAACAACTTTTATATACATCATTTTTTAAAAGTAGACTTTATTTCCAATCGTTTCGAACACGTAAACCCGTAACTTCCCCTTACTATAATTTGTTGCAGAGTTAGTGTGTGAAGGGGGGGGGGGGGGCTCTCTTTTTTTTCACGACTGTACCTAAATAAATATATTACTTACCCATCATACGTAGTATAGGGTAAGTCTTGTAATCGTTTTGAAAATCGAAAAAAAAATTTTTGACGGATTTACACGTTACAGACACTGGAGATTCCGAAAAACATATTTTTAGAAAAAAAAATTGCCGTCCGTCTGTGTGTCTGTGTGTGTGTGTGTGTGTCTGTAAACGCTCTATCTCCCTAAAAAATTGAGATAGAGACTTGCAATTTGGTATGTACTTAGTATGTAATAATGGGAAGAAGCCTATTTCATTTAAATAACCTCGATTAACCGGAACTATTTTTTTCGGACTCTCGAAATATTCGTTCTGATAAAAGGTATATAAAAATTTTCGAAATTGGTTATTTTAAGAAATGAATATAAAAGACAATAAAAATCAAATTTTGCATGAAGCATGAAGTCTATCGGATAATTAGTTGCCGAGATATTTGGATTTAATTGGAAATTTGACGCTTAATCAGATGCAATAAACTGCTAGTTAATAGGATTATTATTTTTGGAGTTACAAGGATGTTTCTTTCAAGCAATTCAGTAATCGAGCCTTTAAAGTTTGTGACGTCATCAAGCCTCGATTTTATTTGAATTGCAATGCATTTTATAAGTAGTTTACACATTTTTTATTTTAATATTTTACATTATGCATATCCATGATGGGTAAGTATTACGGTGGCCACCAACGACTAGTTTATGTTTACATTTAGTTTTTCTAATCTCTATTACTTTACGTTTGAAACAAAATTATAAATTTATTTTATTTTGACAAATTGCTTCGAAAAGAAATAACGCGTCGAAATAAATATAAAATTATTTTCCTTTTACTCAATATTAAAAATACATAACTTAAATGTAAATCCAATATATTCCTACAAGATAACTTTAAGGGACATAAAAATAAATTTATGATAAATAATATGATAATTTATAATATGATAATATGACATTTTATAATAAAACATAAAAATAAATTTAAAAAACAATAATATCAAGTTAAAATATTTTATATCCTAAACGTGTTAAATGTAAAGTTACATTCAGATAATGAAAAAGTTTAATATCGAACAAAAATTCAATATTTCATATCAGATCAATTTTATGAAAGAAAAATAAAATATTCATATTCATATGAATAATAGCATATTTTTATAGAATTTTAGCATTTTGAAAAACATTTGTTCATACAATATTTTATGTCAGAATTTTATTTATTCTCGCAAAACAATTTTTCTTCATCTCCACGCATTTTCTAAACGTTATCTTCTTTTTTTTTTTTCCGTGCTGGTTTGCGTGAGGAGAACATAATTCATGGTAACGTGTTTATCTTACTCTGTGTAACCATAAATTACGATTATAAAATTCTACCATCACACTAGGTATTTTACGTGTTTAAATATATACAATAAACAAAATATTTCCATTTATTTAATGTTTAAAATTTAAGGTATATCCATTTAATGTTATTTGGCGCAAAAAATAAAAATTATGAAACTTTCGTCTTGTTATATATTTTTAAGTTGTTTCTTTTTCTTTTGTTGCATTTTTTTTGTTTTTGTTGTTACTTCTTTTCTAAGTAATACTATTAATTTTAGAATATTGACTAATGTAAGATCTTGAATCTGCATAGCCATTAATTACAATGAAAATGTTGCAGTAATTAAATAACTATTAACGTTTTCCTACTACTAGTTTCAAAATTATTCTCAAATTTTAGCAAAAAACAATTCTTAATGGGCTACAAAAACTTTAAATGAAAAACCTTCAAATTAGTTGTAATGGAATCAAGTTCACTCAAGTTCAATTACTGACAAAAAAAAAAGGATTTTTTTTTTTTTTTTTTTTTGTCAAGCTGGACTGTTGTAAGTTATGAATCTCCATGAATCTTTTATGCCTCTATCTTTAAGATTGTGATTTTTTTCTTATTTCTTGTTCTGTTTTCTCAGGATCTAATAAGCGATTTCAATATTTAATTTTTATTTGTATTCTCTTTAACTAAACTATAATTTGAGATTTCGGCCTAAAATAAAATAAAAAAATCAATAGTTAAGCAATTTCGGAAACAAAAAAAGCTATTTTTTTTCAATTAATGTTACTAATTAGCAACTCATTTTTAAAGAAAAAGAAAACAATCAAGATGTATCAAATTACAATAATATATATATGAAAATATATCCAGTGGTCGCCCAGAAAATAGATGTTGAATAATATTTATTAATTTCACAACTGTACCTTTCTAATTTACTTTTTAAGAACATTGGCGCATATGACGAAGGTCACAGGTTCGAATTCTGGTCTAGATACTTTTTGCTCTGCAATTTATTCAACTATTATTTCCATCTAATTAATCTCAGTCATAAGGGTTTACGTACATATATATATAATGAGTATCCATGGAGTAGTGAAATTTCCATGTGTAACACATTTTCATCGGTATGTATACGTGTTCGTAGATACTAACAAGTGGGTGACTCGTATCAGATCAGATATATGAGTAGCCCAGTGGCACAGCATTGACACGCATATCCAATGTCCCAGGTTCGAAACCTGGACTGGATACTTTTCACACTAGAAAAATTTATTGAAATTTGACGACCATGAAATTAATCTCAGTTATATGTGTTGATGTACGTATGCATTGTGCTATCCTCTAAAGTAACCCATTTTTTGAAATTTTCTATATATAAAGTATATAAAGAATTTAAAAAAATAAACATGGCTAAATTTTCATAGCTTGTTCTGACTAAGATTTTAATGTTGAGCATTTTTCATTTTATCACTTTATTACAGAATGGCAGATAATTAAGCGAGACTTTAATAAAAAAACCCTCTTTTCCAAAATATAATCTATGTTACCTGAAAAACACCCACACCACAAACACATAATCAGCTGAAAATGAAGCATTTTATTACTTATTAAGGGTTTAACATAAAGAAATATATAAATTTATGTGGGCCATTCTAAAATTCTATTATAACAAGAAAATCTGTAAAAATGAAGCTCATGTTTTGCTAGAATTCTGCAATTGTTAGTTTAAATAATTTTTTAATTAAATAAGCACCCCTTAGGTATTTTAAACTATTTTTATTATTCTAATTGATGCAGAAAAACAAAACAGAACAAACAAAAAATGACTTTAGTGAAATAATTGATGTAGTTCTAGGGTGGGTTTTTTTAGGAAACATTTCACTGTGGTTTTTTTTAGAGAACATCACAATATAATTATTATCCTTGAAGTATTGGGCTTTCAATGTGTAACACGTTTTCATCGGCAATGCTGTGATTCCGCATATCTGATGATACCAAAAAGTGAGTGAATTGTATCAGGCTGGATATCACCTGGATAGCCCAGTGGCAGAGTATAGGCGTGTATATCCAATGACCCAATGTTCGGATCCTTGCTTAGCTACTTTTCACTCTGTTGAGAAAAAATATTCAACTTTGACCACCACCTAATTACCCTCAGTTGTAACTGTTGATTTGTATATATATGAAATTACTTCCCTGAAGTATTGGAGGTTCCATGTGTAACATATTTTCACCGGTAATGCTGTGGGTTCGCAGAAGTGACATAACCAACAAGTGAGTAATATTTGTCCGGATATCATATGGGTAGCTCAGAGGCAGAGCATTGGCGAGTATAGCCAAGGCCCCAGGATCTTGTCCTGGTCTAGATACTTTTCAGTCTGTTGAGAAATTAATCTCTGTTACTCTTCTCTTTATTATACAGGGTGTTCTAGAAAGGACTCCCCAAATTTGAAATGACATAACTTCGAAACAGTGAGAGATAGAAATGTGAAACAAGTTGAATGTTAAACAGATAGGTCTGGAATTTGTTATACACGAATGTGAAAAAATAGTTCCAATATTGGATAATAGGTGGCAGCACAAGCACATGGAACTTTAAATGGTACTCAGAAGGACAGAAATTTCATTCGTGCGTCTGTTTCATTGCTGACACGTGTAAAAAAGTTGTATAGAATTAGAGAATAATTCTGAATTCAAGAATATCATGCCGTAACAGCTCTAACAATTCATCTGTGAGGCATGTGCATCCATTTCAATAGAAGTATTGCAACAAGTGATTTCGAACGTTACCTTTAGGTTGCGTCATGTTGTTGCTGAAAAAGGTAACCATATCGAAACCATTGTAATGTGATTTTTATCTCAGATCAAACAGCTCACTTTCAGGAACTATTTCAAAGACACAGCTTTGTGATTGCAGCGCCCTCTCGTGTCCAATTTTGGAACTATTTTTTTTTAAATTGATGTATAAAAAATTCCAGACCTATCTGTCTAACATTCAACTTGTTTCACATTTCTATCTCTCACTGTTTCGAAGTTATGTCATTTCAAAGTTGGAGAGTCCTTTCTAGAACACCCTGTACATTAACATTTAACTGCCTGGCTATGATCGAAACGATTTTCAGAACATATCTCTTGTAAAATGGAATTTTTCTTCTCTCTACGACTTTTTACTAGTTAAAACGTTTCTACCCAATTTTTTTCTCTTATATTTCTCTCATTAATCTTATTTGAAGACCTGGTCATGAGATTATTTTGCGAGACAAATTTTATGATTTTATGGCTTATTCTTATTACAGTGGTGTAGAAACTGAAATATACTTGCCATAAATACAACTTCACAACACTAAATTTTTCCACAAAGTGAAACGAAAAATTTAAAAAGTTAGATTTTATATAACGATACTTATGTAAATTCATAAAAGTGGAACAGAAATTTCCGTGGAGCACTGGCTAAAAACAGCAGTTATAGATTCAGGATATTGCTTTTACAATTCTATAGATTGTGAAATCTAAAATTTCATAGTATAAAGTTCGTTCCTTAAGTAATATTTAAAATATTAATATATTAATCATCAAATAATTTGGAACTTTTGAGCAGGAAATAGTTCAACAAAAGAAAATAAAATAGAAATGGAGATCTGAAATACACTATATTGCCAAAGGTGATTGGTCACTTGCGATTTTAGACGTTTTGTTAACTATCTAGAAAAATACATGACGAATTAACCTGAAACTGCAGGTGTGTAAACAGTATAGTATAGCTTATATATTTCCGTGAATATTTTTTCCCGAAACCCCATAGGGGACTGTCAACAAATTGAAAAAGAACGAATATCTTTTGGATTACCCTGTAAAAACTAATGTAGCAAAATTGTTCAAACTCGAGATTATTAATAAGTGGTTTATTGTAATATACTGTGTTAATTTTTATGAGGATAGCATGGATATTCGAAGAGAAATTGAGGTTTTTATAAAAACCGACTCAAATTTCGCCAAGTTTTTTGCTTATAATTTGCAGAGTTCTTAATATAAAAAAAGTTATTTTAAGAAAATATGACAAACAACATTGTACATAATACTCTGCAATCAGAATTAAAAAATAATAAAATTTGGATGAAAAATGAGCAGGTTTACTAAAAAATGTTTCACTCCGCATGCGCGAATGCAATCAAAATATAATATGCATATTGTATTAGCTAAGTATATAGAGCAACTTTTGTGAAAGTCTCAAAATCATAGCTTGACAATTCTGAAAATTATCGTCGATAGAATAAGCTCGAAATCCGTTGTTCCCAAAAGGAAGCAAAAAGATGAGGGGTTGTATCCAAATATAGTAGTACGTGCAATATTGTGTACGCTATCTTGGCACTAATCAACAGATATTTAATACAACCCCTGATCTTTTTGCTTCTTTTTGGGAACAACGGATTTCGAGCTTATTCTATCGACGATAATTTTCAGAATTTTCAAGCTATGATTTTGAGACTTTCACAAAAGTTGCTCTATATACTTAGCTAATACATTATGCATATTATATTTTGATTGCATTCACGCGTGCGCAGTGAAACATTATTTAGTAAACCTGCTCATTTTTCATCCAATTTTTATTATTTTTTAATTCCGATTCCAGAGTCTTATGTACAATGTTGTTTGACATATTTTCTCAAAATAACTTTTTTTTATATTAAGAACTCTATAAGTTATAAGCAAAAAACTTGGTGAAATTTGGGTTGGTTTTTATAAAAACCTTAATTTCTCTTCGAGTATACATGTTATCTTCATAAAAATGAACACAGTATATTACAATAAACCACTTATTAATAATCTCGAGTTTGAACACTTTTGCTACATTAGGTTTTACAGGGTAATCCAAAAGATATTCGTTTATTTTCAATTTGTTGACAGTCCCCTATGGTGTTTCGGAAAAAAAATATTCACGGAATTATATAAGCTATACTATACTGTTTACACACCTGCAGTTTCAGGTTAATTCCTCATGTATTTTTCTGGATAGTTAACAAAACGTCTAAAATCGCAAGTGACCAATCACCTTTGGCTATATAGTGTACCTTTTATGCACTTCTCAATTTTTTTTATAAATATATATTAATGATTGAGTGTCACGGATCACATATAAAATGTCGCCGGGCAGCATTTCGGGTATGGCTGGTCTACAACCAATCGGTGAATTACGCGTTCTATTATTGCAGGTTTTCTACACCATATCTTCTTTGCGTCTGAGAATAAACAATGTAGGATTTCCTCGCGTATTAGTCGCAGCTAAGTTTTAGTATTCAAAATTCGGTACGAAAATTACGATTATTACGCGAGAAAACACGGTATTTAAAAATCTAGAAATTCTATATCATGATCATAAAAAATAACTCAAAATATTTTTGAATGCAATAAATATATTTTACATATCACTTTTTGCAAACTTATGAAAATTCAATACGTAATTAATGCTTCAAATATAGTAACGTGATTGTTTTACGATGGCGATTAAATTTGCAGTTTATATATTAAAACTGCTTTCTTTCCTAAAATACTTTCCCAAGCTGTTTACGTAATCTTCTGTCAGTGTGAAACATATTGAATATAAAAATATCACTGATCAAATGAAATCGGCCGAGAAAACATTAGTATTGTATATATAATTTGTGTTATAAAATAAGTAGTGCATTGATCATTACGGTCTGCACACTGAAATGTTTGAATCATAATTTTGAGAAAATATACGCGATTGTTTTTTTTTTATGTTGGTTAAATCTGCAACCTGTATGTTTATACATTACAATATTTCTTAAAATGCTTCCTCAAGTTGTTTAATCAATTTTCTATCATTACCAAACGTATTCAACATAATAGGATCACTGATGAAAAAATAGCCCAGGAAAACATTAGTAATTGTATATATAATTTATGTTATAAAATAAACATCACTTAGATCATTATTGTTTGCAGACTGAAATGCTTGAATCATTACTTTGAGAAAATATACTTTATTGTTTTATGATGTCGGTTAAATCTGCGACATGTATGTTTAAACCTTACAATATTTTGTAAAATACTTCCTCAGGCTGTTGACCCAATCTTCTATTAGTGTCAAAAGTATTGAATATAATAGGGTCACTCTGATGAAAAATTTACACTAAAAACATTAGTACGGTATATATATATATATATATATATATATATATATATATATATATATATATATATATACTCGTAATTGGTGTTATAAAATAAGCAGTACTTTGATCATTACGGTCAGCACACTGAATTGTTTGAATCATTACTTTGAGAAATTATGCTCTTTAAATATTCATTCTTCTTCATATTGAACACGGATGTAACAAATAAATCACAAACGCAATGTAAACTTAATGTAATCTAATCATCGTATTTTATAGACAGGTATCGTGTTCATTTCCAATTTCACGTGGGAGAATACAAGTCATGAAATACAATTTACTATAAAGTTTTAAATTGCATGGGAATCATTTTGCAAATGAAGTGTTATGATACAACAACAATTCTGCTTATGATATAACTATAAATTTATTTCAAAATTTAACTGATACATGTGTATCTGTTTAAAAAAACATTAATTGAAATCCATCGAATCATCACGAAAATTATGTGTAAATCATAGAAATCGGCGAATTGCTAAAATCAATACAATTACTCTTCTATAGCAATGAAATTTCCCCCAAAATCTCGTATTTTATAAAAATTGTCATTTCAGATTCATTCTGGGAAAACAAGTCAAAGTTACTCTATGCAACATGAAAGAAGTGAATATAAAACATCACATACTTTTACTGAATGGTGTATACAAATTTAAAATTTTATACATACATTAATATTAAAAATATCGATGTTTCGACCACCATCTATGGTCATCTTCAGGAAAATTTTCTTACATTGCTTTTAAAGTTTCAAATGCGAAAAACAATCCGCCCGTTGCCACAATATTATTGCCGTCCACAAATTAAAAATCAACAATGGTAAATACACAGTAAAAATATGTGATGTTTTATATTCACTTCTTTAATGTTGTAATATTTCATGGTGTAATTGTCCAGCATTTATATTACTCTATGCAGTTTTCAACTAGTAGGAATTTTATTATGAGTAAATAAAATGCTCTAAATATTTTTGATAACAATAAATGTTGCTCCATATTTGTTTTTTTATATTTATAGAAAAACAATACGCAAATAATACTTTCAAATATAGAAACGTGATTGTTTCATAATGCGTAATGAATTTACAACCCATATAATTAAATTTGACATTTTTTGTTAAATTATTCATCAATATGTATACTAAATCTTCAATCAGTAATAATTGTAATGATCATAGTGAGAGCAGTAATGAAAAAGTTACTGAAGAAAGCTTTCATATTGTATATATAATTCAAATTTCTACATCTCTGTTATGAAATAAATGTATTTTGCCCATTACTTCTACCACACTAAAATGTTTAAATCAATTTTTTGTGTTTGATAAAATGTACTATTTAAATATTTATCCTTCTTCATATTGAATTCAATATAACAAATCAATCAGTCACGCAATGTAAACGTAGTGTAACTTGATTGTAGTATTTTATAGATACATATCGTGTTCTTTTGCAGTTTTGCGTGCTAGAATACAAGTCATGAAACATCAGTTTTTCATGTAGCTTTCTATTGTATGTGAATCATTTTCGGAATTCAGTTTTATAATGTAAAATAGATTCTGCTTATGCGATTAAATATAAATTTATACAAAAATTTAAATTTTATATGCTTTTAAAATATCATACATTTAACTCCATTTATGAATAGTATGTGTACTGCCAATAAAATATAGCTAAAAAATATTCAATTATTATTTCGATTGTGTTGAATATATATTACTTGAAATTTTGCAGTTTATTAACATTCTTATTTTAAATTAATTTTGTGCGAAACAAACGAATGCGAATTTATCAGAAAGGTCTATTTTTAAAACATTTTGAAATTTTTAATTTTTTTTTTTTATAAAACTTTTTTTTTTTTTTTTTTTTTTTTTTACAATCTTTGATTTCCATTGCAATAAAATTCAAACAATAAAGAGACTTCCCAACAATTTTGTCCACTCTTTCTTTATATCAATCTAATTAATTGTTTCCCTTTTTGTAAAGTGACTTATAATTGCACAGACTTTTCTATGGCAATATTTTCGTTATACACTTCTTGCCCATCTTACAAAAAAAATATGCACAAGAATGAATTTAAAGTATGTATAGTTTTTTTTATGTATCCCAGCAGAAATGTGGCCAGAGCCCCAAGTTAATGAAGCGTGTCCTGTCACAACTCACAAATCGTTTAAGCATTCGGTAACACTTTTGCATATCTATCTAAAATTACAAAAATTAATCGTATTGCCAAGTGTCAGTATATAAATTAGATTCTCAAAATACCCCATAGAGGGAACTGTGACTACCTCTGTAGGTTTTCACGTCACTCGAGTTCTGATAGAGCAAGTGCGGGTCGGGAAAACCCGACTTATGGCCTCGGACTTGGCTTCCTCTTGGGTGTCCAGCCCCTAAGCTGTCGGGGGAATCCGGCTCGTCCCCAAGTGTAATGTGGTGGTTTCTCAAGAAGGCTGAGAATCACCACAATCGCAACGGCATATGCCAGTTATTTACTTGGGTCTAATGGGAGTGATGCACAGGTAGCGGTGCTCCCACCGGCCGCAGCGCTTACAGGACTCTCCTGGTCGAGTGCGTTATAAGTTTCTCTGGACTTGGGTGATGAACCTGACGGGCGCCACTCGGCCGCAGCTCAGTTTATATCCTTATCACTTCAAAATAACAGTCTAAATGTCTAATGTTTTTCACATATCCTATAATTTCTTAAAACTACATGATTATAATTTTTCAAACACTTGGTGGGCGAATACATTATATATATAATGCTTACTGTTAAATCCTACATCTTTTATAGCCATTTTGGCCACTGCTTTCCAATGTCATATGTTTTTTTTTTTTTTTTCTGCTGTGAGTTTCTATATATTTGAATATTTATTTACATTTTCCATTTATTTGATTTTGAGAATGTGACATTTTTAAATGTATGTCTTTGTATTTTATTATAATTATCGGTTCATATATTGTCGATTTCTTATGTGATTTGATGGTTATTATTAACAAAAATTTTATAATATATATATCTATAATTTAAAATTTTTTTTGTTGATATTTGAAATTATCAGCATGCAAATTGAATTTTGTAAAACTTGACATATTTATCCATCGGTGTAACTTTTAACTCAACATTACCTGTTTTTGTTAGTTACAGCATGATGGGATTATAAGATTCAAATATTTAGGGGCTAATGCATGAAATATTAATCTTTTTCATTTTTTGTCTTGGTTTTCTTGCATTTGGAAATATGCTAGATAAAATAATTTAGACGTTGCGGCACTAAATTTGAGAAGATCCTATAAACCATCCAATAGAACTTTACAGATCGGTGAGTAATAAAGTTAACTGATCTCCATAACATTTTTGTAACACCTTCTTTGCAGCGTAACGAGTGTAGAAGCCTAACATAAAATCAAATTGTAAAATTTTACTGAATTTATTGACTAAATAAGTTTTAATTTAAAATATAATAAAATTAAAAGAATAAAAACACAATATTAGGCAATACATTATTTAAAAATGAAATAGTTACGGGATTTGATTTTTGTAATTTTGAATATAAATGTGGCATGCCTTTCGATGCCCGCCGGAACTTCAGTTTTTATAATAAGTGTGGAGTTCTTCAGCTTTTCCCAGCTACTGAAAAGAATTAGGCTGTTCGACCAAATAGGGACGTTAAAAACTTCTATTTTGGAGTTTATAATTAATACCATATGCTTTTAAATTGCGTTATTATTTTTTTAATTTTAAAGTTCAAACTCAAGATTATTTATATACACCTTCTTTTTGAACTTTTGTTAGTTTTTGAGTGCAAACATTTATTGCAGAATATATAGCTTTTTTGTTCTGTGTGAGAAAATACGTTTGGGCTTCTTTAAAAAGAGAAAAAAAGAACAACAGATCTATGTGTGCACCATATAAATTGTACATCTTATTCAACTCGAACAAATAAATCCGATGCAGCGTGTTTTCAAAATATTTATATATATTTTTTATTTTTTATTTATTAATTGCGTTGGTTTCAGTTTCTATGAAACCTTTGAGCATGTGGCATTATTCGTTTGCATCAGTTTTAAACTCTTCATAAATTATAGCTATTATTAGCAAATTACGAGTGGGTTGATTGATTTTTGAAAATCTTAAACATTTATTTACTTTCTGAAGCAGATAAAACCTTTATAAATTTTAGAATTTTGCATCCTTTTAAAATGCATTGCGAGAAATGTATATATATATATATATATATATATATATATATATATATATTATAAAAAAAATCCCATTGTCACAAATTTATTCAGATATCTTCATCCATTCGTAGTGTCAAAACAACAATTATTATTTTACTTTCTCATTCATATTGTGTTTTTAAAGAAATAGCTCTCCCATAGCTTTGAAGATCAAACATTGAAATTTTGGATTCTGAATATTTTTAAGCTTTCTATCTTGTTTTCTTATTTTATTTTGAGAAACACATACTGAAGATTTCCTCTTCTGATTCAAGTAATTTTTTGGGACATAAAAAAATGTATAGCTGTCCCGTATTTGCCTGCTCTACTTTTAAAATAGAAAAATTTAGTTTCACATTTGAATGGAGCGGCTACTTGCGCTGTGCATTCACATGAAATATTTTGTTTGTATTTGAGAAACAACAGAATTGTTTAGTTGGAGTTTATTATGTATACGCTACTTACTCTGATAAACATGCAAAATTAAAAACAAAATATTATTTCTATAAAATATGTTTTCAGTGAGGCGTATGTTATAGATTATTTCAAAAATACTATGGCTGTTCTAAATCAGTGGCATAATGATATATTTATGAAGTAAAATAAAATAAATGAGAGCGCGTCATTTCAATGCAAAACTGCTTGAAATGCATTGATTTACCTATATATATATATATATATACAGGGTCATTCATAATTCCCTCCGGGGTTTCGAAACGTTATAGTAAAAAAACGAAGACGAATATGAAAAAAAGAAACATATGAAATTATTCGGAAACTATTCAAGTTTTACTTACATACATTACAGGTGTTCTATGTGTGAACCCTTGGTCACACGGCATACATCCATGAGATAGTCCAGTTCCTGCCATACTCCGTTTCTTTAAATCTGAATCAGTGGTGTCAGTTCAACGGACCTTTCGTAATAAATATCGAAAACAGGGACCAACTGACAAAACAATTCATGTGTGGTACCGGAAATTTAAAGAAACGGAGTATGGCAGGAACTGGACTATCGCATGGATGTATGCCGTGTGACCAAGGGTTCACACATAGAACACCTGTAATGTATGTAAGTAAAACTTGAATAGATTCGGAATAATTTCATATGTTTCTTTTTTTCATATTCGTCTTCGTTTTTTTACTATAACGTTTCGAAACCCTGGAGGGAATTATGAATGACCCTGTATATAATATATATTGTAGGTAATTTTTCAATCATCATTATTAGAAGAAAAATGTAGTAATAAGATTTTTAATTAAATAATGCAAAATACAAAAGCATTTTTTTTTTCAAAAATAATATGCTTTAATCATATAAATATACTTTAATCATATGCAATATCAAATTAAATTCTTTTTAATTTTAATCATATGCAATATCAAATTAAATTCTTTTTAATTTTAATCATATGCAATATCAAATTAAATTCTTTTTAATTTTAATCATATGCAATATCAAATTAAATTCTTTTTAATTTTAATCATATGCAATATCAAATTAAATTCTTTTTAATTCTAATTGTAGAAACAAGGGCTGAGGACAAAAAATTAATAGATAACTTTTTTATCTGTGACTAATCAATAATAGACAGTTGTTGATAGCTTAAAAAAAATTCAAAGTTGACTAAAGTTATTTGCTATTTTTGAAATTTCCATATAAAGTATTTAAAAATATAAATAAGAGTTATAGATACAAATGATATTTTCGTTCATGAATAACGGCAAAGGCCATTTGCCTTATCCTAACTAAGTCTATGATTGCAGCCTTCATTTTTGTGGGATATTTTTTATCCTATACTTCGAATCTAAACTATTTTAAATTAAAAAGGAGTTAAAATTCCATATTAATATGAGAGCGAATTATTTCTAAAATTCAATGAAATGCATTTTTATGTTTTTATTCTTGTAAACGTATCGCTTTGCATTAAAACGCAAAACACAAAACTTTCAATTGTGTTGATAAAACAGTATCAGAAAATGTAATCCGAATGAATTTATTAGACTAGAGTATTGACAAAGTATCATAAAAGTAATCTGAATGAATTGATTAGACTAGAGTATTGACAAAGTTTCTTAAAAAGTAATCTGAATGAATTGATTAGACTATAGTATTGACAAAGTATCATAAAAAGTAATCTGAATGAATTTATTAGACTAGAGTATTGACAAAGAATCATAAAAAGTAATCTGAATGAATTGATTAAACTATAGTATTGACAAAGTGTCATAAAAAGTAACCGAATGAATTAATTAGACTAGAGTATTGACAAAGTATCATAAAAAGTAATCTGAATGAATTGATTATACTAGAGTATTCACAAACTATCAGAAAATGTAGTCTGAATGAATTGACTAGACTAATGTATTAACAATTAAACGGTAACACTACTATGACGCTCTGAAATTATAGTTTCTTTAAGTATGTATTTTTATTTTTTAGATATAGAAGTTTTTATAAAGAACAATTTATGTTAAATTATTATGCATATATAATGAAGTAGAAAATTGTACGTTTATCCTTGGTATATTTCAAAATGACGGCTTCTCAGTTGAGGCGGGACTGCTTTGAAAAAATAGGCCTAGCGGCGTACAAGATAATTCATCGTGGACATAAGCTAAAGCAATGAGACAAAAACATATTTTTGCAGTCCAAAAAGCTAATGAAATCAGGAGCCGTTCTAACAAATATGAATTTTTTGTCGCATACATTTATTTAAAATGTCATCATTCATATTTAAAATGGCATCAATTCAAAGTAAGATGTAAATTTTCAACCAAAAATGTAGTTAGTTAAACTTTTACAGAACAACAAGAGATCGGTATTTCTAAAGAAATCCAACGTGTTTAACTAGAAAGGTATGTGGTGATTATTATTTTTTAAATATCAAGTTGATTGATTTAAAATGGACGGATGTAAAGTCCAATTCACTGAATTTTAAATTGTTGTTCTGAAAAAAAAAACACTACGTTTAAAGTTTTCACAATCGTTTACTTGCGGCGTCGCACTCCACTTCTATAACGCCAAAGTTGCCCTATAAATTTCGATATCAATTTCAAATTAATAAAATATTATTTTTGAGCGTATAAAAAGCACTTTAAACAACAAACACTTCAAAATTTTGAGCCTGTCACAAGTGATGTTACTCCTTAAAGAAACGTTTTTTAATGATCAACTTTATTTTAGAATTTATATGCAAAAGAAAGTCCAATAATTAAAAAAACACCTTTTTGTGTGTACCAGAAAAGATATTGAGAAAATATTATTTTATTTAATACGGCTATTTATAAAGTAGCAATTCGATTTACTTATGTAATAAACCATGCAATCAAGCTCTAATTAAAACCCCTTAACCCTTTCAGGGGCAAAGCACTTACATTGCTAAAATGTAGAAATGAATGAGTGACACCAGAATTTAAGAACAAATTAATTTGCAAATAAGAAAAAGGCATATTTCGCATACAAAATAAACGGAAATCTTTATACTAAAATTATGGTGTCATTGTTGCATTTGGGAATTAAACTTAAGTGGTTTCATAAACATACCACCACCCGTAAGGGGTTAAAAGGAAAGGATAAGGTAATACGTAGCAGTATCTTTCCAACAATTGTGCCTGCCCACCGATGGTATGCAGACCGTAGGGAATTCTATTAACTGTAAAATGTACACGCTTTAACTATTTTTTCTATTGTTTCTATATCTGCAGAAAAATGCATAATATTTTGTAAAACAATGGTGACACACAGGATGAAGTATAAAAAATATAGGATTATATTTAAACATTCATAAATTTCTATATCTTTTGTTATAATAAAATTTTTAAATATATAAATTAATGCAAAAATGTACATTTGTATTTAAATATACAACGTTTTACAATAGGTAATATAATTTCTGAGTTTGCTAATAGAGAAGCGAACTGAATTGTGATGGTGTGATACAAACATAATATTTTCTGTCCATATTTAAGGCAATTGCTAATTTGATATAACCCCATTTTTGGTCATTTTAAACATAAAACATACATAATATTTAATTGTGTAGAAAGCTAAATTGACTAAAAAAAATTATCTTATTTTTAAGCGTCCGCCAGTCTTACAAGATGACGTAGCTGGATGCCAGCTACAACAAAGTAAAGCAATGAATGATTCAACACACATGAATTCGGATGTGTTAACTGATGCATGTAATAATATATATCTAATAAAATCAATAATATGAACAATAATTAAGTTATACAATAATAATAAGATACTGACATTTGTCATTTGAGACGGTTTCCATTTTTATACTATATATATACTTTTGATTATTTCAAAAACATTTTTGTCCTTTTGATTATCTAAGTAATCATTAATTATCTATAATTTTTTATGTTAATGCTGCTAATCATCTCTATTTATTTCATTTCCCTTGTATAAATTAATTTTCTACAGTATATGTATTTTTAAATCTTGCTTGCTACACATTTGGAATATATAAGCTTGTTGTACTATGCGAAGTCTGGTAAGATACATTAATTTAATGTCAATTTGACTCCTCGTAACTTTCAGAGGAGTTCCTACTGCTCAGTAGTAAAGTGCCGTCTATTGGCCTCTTCAAGTTCATAATTTTCATGTTCATGTTTATTATTGTTTAATCGTTTTATACGAATTTTCATGTTATACACATTATGTCATAACTTAAAAATGTATATTATTATTGTGTGTTGAAAAGAGCTTTTTAGTGCATGAAACATGTGATTTTGATATATTCAGTAGTTATGTATATATAATAAATTTGCCAATCTATCTTTCGTATATATCTCTTTATAAATATATTCAATGAGGAAATGGATAAATTAGACAGATATTTATTTATTTATATTATTCTGTTAAGGACTACTTATTACCAGCATTCACTATCAATAATAACTCCTATTTGGTTATTAATTTTTTTTATTATATAAATTAAAATTCGTTATTCTCTAGTTTTATTTATTTTATTCAAATATCTGTTGCATTATCACATACTTTATTTCAATTACTTTTCTGGCCTACTCACATTCAATATCCATATAAAGAGTATAATAATTATTTATTTAAATGAAAAAGCCCATATTTAAATCAGTTTTACAACAATTTACTGCCATCGTTTCCTAATATACATACTGAAATGGTTAACTTATTGAATTTTATTTCGAAATCATTTTAAATCAAAGATGTTCCGATTTCATTGTTTCCTAAAGCATACAATTTTTCAAACGCACTAAGCGAAATTATATGAAAATGATGTCAATTTGACTCCTCGTAACTTTCTGAGGAGTAGGGGGCAGTAGTGAAGTTTCGTCTATTGGCATCTTCAAGTTCATAATTTTCATGTTCAGGTTTATTATTGTTTAAGGGGTCAGGTAACCTTTGAACTCACAAAATACATGAAAAGGAGACCTCTGTAAGAATTATCATAACTCCGTAACTATTTGACTTTGAATTATAAAATTTTAAATGCATATTAATAAAGGTTTATTTTATAAATTAAAATTCTCCAAAAATGTTTACACTCATATAAATCTTTTAAATTTAATTTAAAATATAATAAATTTTTTACGAAAGAATTATTCTTGCATGTACTGCGCGCACGATTTTTCACATTTGAATTGCTAAAACCATTCAAAAAAATTTTAATGAGTACATATATAATGTGTTCTCAAAATGACCTACGATGAAAAAAATAAAATGAGTAGTTCTTGAGAAAAAAAATTTTTTTTAGAGAAATTCGAAATATCGAGTTTTTTTTTTACTACAAAAGTAGTCATAAATTCTAAACCTGTTACTTGAGAAACATAATCGTAGGTCATTTTGTGCATCTGTTTGGTTAAGACATTCAGTCAAAATTTCATGAAATTCTAACCAATAATTTTTCTTAAATCGTGCGCGCAATGACCAAAATCGTCGTTTTGAGAAAATTGACTTCAAAGATCAAACTGTCCCTTGATCATATACAAAAAGCTCAGACTCTTTTAAACATAACTCCTCTTCTAAAGTGAATTTTTGCATGGGGTTTATTTTAAAATGTTCCTAAACAAACATTTTTAATTATAAGCTAATAAAAAATTTTTCAAATTTCTAACACTTTAAAGGTTACCTGACCCCTTAATATTTTTATACGCATTTTCATGTTACACACATTATGTCATAACTTGAAAATGTATATTATCATTGTGTGTTGAAAAGAGCTTTTTAGTGCATGAAACATGTGATTTTGATATATTCAGTAGTTATGTATATATACTACATTTGCCAATCTATCTTTCGTATATATCTCTTATTAAATATATTCAATGGGGAAATAGATAAATTAGACAGATATTTATTTATTTATATTATTCTGTTAAGGACTTCTTTTTACCAGCATTCACTATCAATAATAACTCCTATTTGGTTATTAATTTTTTATTATTATATAAATTAAAATTCGCTATTCTCCAGTTTTATTTATTTTATTCAAATATCTGTTGCATTATCACATACTTTATTTCAATTATTTTTCTGGCCCAGTCACGTTCAATATCCATATAAAGAGTATAATAATTATTTATTTTAATGAAAAACCCCTATTTAAATCAGTTTTACAATAATTTACTGCTATCGTTTCCTAATATACATACTGAAATGGTTAACCTATTGAATTTTATTTCGAATTCATTTTAAATCAAAGATGTTCCGATTTCTTGGTTTCCTAAAGCATACAATTATTCAAACGCACTAAGCGAAATTATATGAAAATGATGCTACAATATACAAATACCCTTTGTAAATATTTAAAACTTTGAATTGTAAATCATGTGGTTTGAAAGAGTCTGCGTTTATTTACGGATATTTCCTCGAAGCCTTTAAATTCCTAGGAAACCTTCTGTTTAAAATTGATAACAAGAATAAAAATGTAAATCAACCTATAGGGAATAATGCTTTATCTGTTTTCTTAAGCAATATATCTTCAGTCTCTTCAAATGTTATTTCCTGGCAGGAATGCTGACGCTCCAAGAGAAGAGTAACTTTAAATATAAAACACTATTAATGCTATGAATTTTAATTAATAAACGACGTGTCGAAGTTATCTAATGTTGTTTTATTCAAGGAATAAATTCAGAAGAAATCCAATTTTACACAGTAGTTTTTAGAAAGAAACGAGATTGTAAAAAGAGACAAATGTTTCGTAATCTAAAAAAATATAATATAATCACAAACGAAAATAGCCGAGTTACCTACGATTCCGAAAAGCGATCTCTATCTTTTAAAATTTCACAAAACTAATACATTTTCAAGACTTAAAATAGTATTTATGGAAATTATGTTCCTTTTGCTGCCACTGATTTTTGTAAACGTATCCAAGTATAAAGTGCATTGATCCGTTTTCTTAAACCAGAATATCGTTTTTTAGTATGTTATCAATTCGCAATTAAATATTTTCTGCTGTGTAATTAAATGTATACATGTAAGAGGAACAAAATAATATTAATTTTTATGTTACTAATTATTCTGTTAATTTATCTGGTTTGTCTGTAAAACATATTTACTGTATATGAACATGTTTACTTGAGAATTTATAGGATTTGAAAAATCTATATTCAGGGTTGAGAAAACTAATAAATACACTGTAAAAACTACTCCGAAAGTCAGTAGCAGCAGAAGGAACTTTGTTCTTATTCGAAAATATCACCTACTTATATTTAAATATTAACTTTAAATCTTTAAGGTTACATTTAATTTTCGGTTCTTCGAATTAATAAATGACACAATTAAAGTAATATATAATCTCTTTATAAATAATCATCTCATGCATGATGACTTCATATGGGGTTCTATTGTAAATTAAACCTCCCAGAACTGTACATATTTCATTTTTAGTCTTTTATTAAGTATAAGAATCATATGGGGTTAAATGATAATTGTTCAATAACAGATAGTAAACAGTTCAATAGTTCAATAGTAAACTTTTTTTTATTTTTTTACTTCTATTTTGTGATAAAGTATGCAAAATTTAAATTATCACAAAAAATTATTTAATAACTATTAATAATAATTTTGTATTGCTTGCAACCCTCAAATGTGGTATGTTTTGTTACTTTGTAATAAATATATATACATTTTTTATTCTGAAATCTTCCATTTTAAACTTTTATTTAAATAGAATTCATGTTTGAGAGGGTTCAAAATACATTCCGAAGACGAAAATATGAAAAATAATTTTTAATGCTCCATTAAAACATTAACAAAACGCAATCTAAAAATAAACTACAACGGAAAATTTCAAAATGTCATTTTGTTAATATACATACATATAATGTGTGTGTGTGTGTGTAGGGGTGGGATAGTTAGATAGATAGATAGATAGATATATACAAAGATAGAGATATATTAAAAAAAAATAGGACTCCTCTGTGAAATGGATTTTTTGCGTAAGAATCTTTTCTCAGTTCAGAAATTACTTGTCTGATTTTATTTTCTTGTAAAAGGTAGATGGTAGTTCCAGAGAACGTGTCTATCATTTCAAGTTTTTCACTCCATTTTCTTCTTTTTTTATTATTATTTTATCTCTATATTGCTCTCTTGGCTTGAGTTTATTTTTCAAAATGTGATTTGACTAACATATTCAATTCGAACTTATTGATTTCTAGATAATTTGCAATGTATATACTATATATATTTAATGTACAGATTAAGAATAGTTAATATTTCTATTATTTAAAGTTTATTTTTTCCTCTAAAAAGAAGGAAGCAAGAGAAATGTATATATATATTTTTTTTTCAATTTTAAAGATAAATTCACCTATTACTTGTAACTCTTGTCCTCAGAAAAATGGCTGTGGAAATTGGCAAGATAAAGTAAAAAGGAGATATTGATTTTTCTTATTTCTTCTTCTGTTGACTTTGTGGAAATCTTAAGGTAACTGTCAATCATCTTTCAAAAATTTTTTCAGCTTTTATTTCGTTATTTTATATTCTCTATACGTGTAAACGTATTTTCTAATACTCGTGGTATAATAACATTATATGATCATTTTAGTATTTACTTATGCATAATTAAACACAATAAAGCTGTGTGCATTATATATGATATTAAATCTTAACGTTATATATGTTACTAATCTGTTTAACATCAGTATCTAATAATATATAATACTTACTTGATAAATGTATGTTTTCTATTATTGTTTAAATATGTGTAATATTCACAAATGTGTTACAAAAATATAAATATGTTTAATATTTTTACAATATATAATTAAATATATTCAAACAATATACAATATACAATGTACAATTTACAATATACAATATACACAAAAACCATGAATAGGAATTGTTCGCAGAACTCGCATGGTTCCTGCATTTTAGCACTTCTTTTTCCGTAAAGAAATATTCGTCTTTTTTAATGATAGAAATTATTCGATTTAATAAGGTGAAGATTATTATTTTAAAATTGTTGTATTAAAATGCAAGTATCTTGCATAATTATCATCCTTCAGAAAAATGCACAATTTTTCGAACATGGTTGTATTAAATAAAATACATGTAGAATGAATATAAAATGGTTTAAAATATAAAGCACAAAATTACTGCTGTAATGGTGAAACAAAACATGGATATGTAATTTTTTTTTCATAACCCTTTTTACAAAAATATCGAAAATATGAAAAATGTATACAAAATTGAGGAGAAAAGATTTATTTAAAATAACCTCATTAATAACTAAATACATTACCGGTAAAAAATATATAAAACAAAAATTACTTTACAAACGAATTTTACCATGTTTCTAAATCCATCGTTTGACATATTATTTTTTAAACCAATTTATGAATATAAATACATAATTACTAAAACAATATTAAAACCAAGTTATTGTAGTGCAAATTGTCATTTACAAAATATTATAATTCAGCTTAATTGTTCCATTTTTAAGTGTTTAATAGTTTTTTTTTGTTTTATCGACATACCAATGCTATTTTTGAAACTATGCTATGATAAAAAGTAACTTAACAAACGAAGTCTCCAATTATAATATATTTAAAAGAAAAGCCCTATAATTTACAGATCTAGTTAGAGGATGCGAAATGCATATAGAGAAATAAATATATATTTTTCTCGTTCACATCTTAATTTTTTAATTAATTTTCATTTTTTGTTACAGCACTATATAATCAAAAGCAAACAAAGCAAATTCCCACCACACTTTGGGAACACATTTTGAACGCTTTGTTTCAAAAAAGTGTTCCCGTTACCTTAATGTGTACGGAATGTGCTCCCTTAATGTGTTCGGAATATGCTCCGCTATAAAGAAAGTGTTCTGAAAGTGCACCGAAAGTGTTCTGCTCAGGATCTCTGTTAAATCTAAACTTGGGAACACATTTGAGAAATGATTAGGAGCACATATGGGCACACTTGTGAAATCATCGCTTTCAAAAACTGCGCTTGAAAGTGTGGTGAACAAAAGAAGTGTGCTCAGAAGTATTCTAAAAACTTTTCCAAAAAGTGTTCTAAAAAGGTGACAAAATAAGTCTTCCTAAAAGTGTTCCGAAAAGTGTATAATATTTGTTATGAAGAAATGTGTTAATGAAACAATTAATATACATAGACTTAACTGGTTTTCGTTGTTATGAGGGTTACTTTTAGTGGTATATTTTTAGTGTTATATATTAAAAATATTTTGAGGGTTATTCAAGATGTGTTTTCACTTAAGTCACTTCAGCACGCTCCGTATAGGATTTTCCAAAACTAATCACAAAATTAACTTGTCTTTACCAATAGTCTTCATAAAAATAAAATAATTTTTTTATAAAATATGATTATTTTTTAAAATATTTTTTTGCCGTTCATAAAAAAATTTCAATATATTACGCGGATTTGTTGACTGGACTAATAGATGTAAACATATTTGTCAACTATAAACAGAATAAATATTCAAATGATTGTTGTTTGCGGTTTCGTAAATAACTTGAATAAAGACTTAAGAAAGTTGTCGTTATTGAAACAGGTTTTTATTCTAATTAATGTGATTACTTTGAACTTTTTCCATGAGATTTACATTTACTTTTGTCTATTTCAATATGTAATGTTTATCTTTCGGGAAATAGTGAAAACTTCAAAATAAGCTCATAAATATTTTATGTTGAATTTCGCTGCCATTACATCATTGAAAAGAAAAAGCATTGAGTATTTTAGTCGGACTTTTATGCAGCAAAATAAATTTACTTGTATTGGAGAAGAGATACTATTTTTTTCCGACTTCTACACCAGACGCCGTAACTTATTTATTAATGCAAGGAATTTTATAGTCGGAGATTAGGAACATTTGCATTTAATAAGTTTCACACATGGAAATTAAATATTAAGTTCTATTTTCAAATGGATTTTGACATATAAAATTTGTTTAACAAAACATAAAAAATAAAATAAAAATAAATAAATGCTGCTACAATTCCATGTTTCCTGTGTTTGGAAACAAAAATTAAGTTAAACTTTAATTTAAAGTGCTTTAATTTTAACTTTAAGTTAAACTTTAAGTTAAACTTTAAGTAAAACTTTAAGTAAAACTTTAAGTAAAACATTAAGTTAAACTTTTTTTAAGGGTTTTTAATGTAGAAAGCCACCATACACTGAATATATTATCTTGAGGAAGGATTAGGCTACTGAACAACAGGGAGGTAAAGGCAGGTTCCATTTATTTCTTCTGTGTTCCCAAGCAGCTACAAATATTTATTTTCATAATTTAGAATCTTTTTTGAAATACCTTTTTTTGTCTATTGTTACCAAACTGATAATTTTTTTTAAATTATTTTACTTTTTTAAACATTTATTTTGTAATAAATGTGACAATTTTAAAGTAGAATGTATTACTTAATTTGAATCAATAAAAAGGAGATTTTTTAAAAATTAGAAATGCTTTTAATCTCGCAGCTGTAAATCTTGTAGCACACAGACTAATAAATGAAGCAAAATAATGATTTACATTTAAATTTCTCAAAGTATAACGTTCTTTAAAATGTCAATTACTCACACTTTTCCTCTATTTTACATGTATGTCACACGCTAGTTAACATAAATAGAAATAAGATAATAATAATACCAATAGAAATAAGATAACACTAATAATAAGAACACATTTCACTGTCACTAAATATTTTATTTCACTGATGATTTTCTGTATATATATATATGGCAATGCTAATTTGCTTGTATATGGCTCATGCAATCGATTTGAAACCCATTACAACCGATTTTTTTGTCTTGGTGAGTTTATATATATCTATGTATTTCAGTTTATTATCTCAATTCTTTAAATTTTTATTTAATTCTTGGTTATCTTTCTTTTTTTTTCATTCACTGGTTTCTCGATATGTTACAAGAAGCCTAATATTGTTACTTTTAGGCTTAATGTAGAAAATATTCAACGAAATAACATATCTTTACTATGAATTATTCTTATTAATCTCCTCCAATGATTCCATATGATATTCATAATTCCACATATTTTCTTTTTCCTGTGTTTATTTTTTGTATTATCTTTTTCTTTGATTTTTACACCTGTGATTTTATTGTAATTATATATATATACTCGTACATATATATTTATATATTGATATTTATTAACTTTTTGTCTAGTATTCTCGAATTTCAATTCATTTATTTACTATCTTAATATAGTTCAAAAATCCTGAGTATTTTCGATATGTTACAAAGGAGGTTAATTAATGTCATTTTGAGGCCTTATACCAAAAATATTCGATGAAATAACATATCTCAACAATGTATTGTGACTATGAAGTTTCTCTGAAGAATCTATAACACATTCATATTGCTTTACTCTTGTATTTTCACTCTCACGTGCTTATTATATATATATATATATATATATATATATATATATATATATATATATATATAATAACCTAAAATAACCTGAAGTATTTATCTAAAGAACACATTTTCCCAGTATGTCGTTTCTCTTATGTGTATTTCTTAATGTTTTTTCTTCTCTCTCCTCTAATATTTGATCAGTTGGTATGCTCAATTTATGAAATCATTAGCGATCTCCCATGGGTGCCTCAAAGATTAAACATTCAGTTCCGATTTTCATTACCTATGAAATAATATCTTCTCGCATCAAATGACTATGTAATATATCCAACATTTTTGTTTATAGTAGAGGCTTAAAATAAAGTAATATTTTTTGGGGGTGTATACATAAGTCACTTCTAAGTTAAAAATATATGATACTTGTATTATAATAAATTTGTATTATTTAAAACCTGTACATGAATTATATAAACAGTCATGTACCAGTATAATGAAATTTTGGGGACATCTGAAATGATTTTTATTGCAAATTATTTTTATATTGAAATAAATCATTTCTCAAGAATCCACTTGTTATTATATCCACTGATAAATCTACATTACTGCAATGTGAATTTATATACAAAGTGCTAAGTATTTATTAAATAAGAGGAAATTTATGGTATACACACAAATTAATATGATATGCAATAATTGCATGGATATTTCTAGGATATTTCATCATACCATTTTTTACATTCTACACAATGTTCTGAACGCTCCCTTTAAAAAAAAAATATATTTATATTTATTCTGAATATTCGCAAACAAAACTTTCGTTCCAGAAAGTCGACAACAATCTCATCTCACTTCTTGAAGACAACAGGGAAATATTAGCTGCTTGCACAAAATCCAAATTTTGCTGATAACTTCGCTGAGGCATTATTTCCTCATTATCACAAGGATTGCTAGTCACCCATCATATCAACCCCAAATTTATCATGTGTTATTTGATTTTTCACAATCACCAAAATGAGCAAAAGTTCTTGAAATTCGAGAAGATTCTTGCTCAGATTTTGGGATTGGAGAGTTCGTAGTTTTTTATCTAAAACGCTTATTTCATTTTAAGTAGAGGATGGATTTGGGAGACAAGAAAATCCCCATAAAAATTAAAACAATTAAAGTTATAAAGCTTTAAAAAAGTGCTCTTATAAAAACGTTATAAATATTAATCACTCTAACTATCACACCACAATCCACTTTGATGTAGATTAAATGTTCCATGCTCGTTGGCACGTTTAATATTTCGCAAAAAAATTTCTAGTTCTAAAAAAATTTCTGTTTCTACATCTTCTAGATCATGTCATGACAACTGTATACGATAGTGTCAGAAAAATGTTTATCACGTTATACTATATTTTCAGTTTAGGGGTGAATCTATATATGATAAGATAATATTTTTGCAGTCTCTTACTATGGTTTGTAATTTTCATTTTCATTTTATTCATGAAAAAATCAAATAAAAATTAAAGGGGCGGCCTCTTTGTATTAGATATACTGAATGCTCTAAATAATTTTAAGCTGAATGAATTATTGCACATTAATTACGGAAAAACGAAAGAAAGTAAAAAATATTTAGCAATTTGGGATATTTCTTTATGATGGCGCTCATTACAGTGGCATTTTACTGGTTTTGGTATTAACGCAATTTCAATTAATTCATTTTGAATGTTCTAACAAAACAATAATTCATCTTTATATTGTATAATTTCTTTTCTTTATTAAAATTGTTTAAGTTTTGTAAAATAAATATGTTAACAACCCTTATCGGGAACTTAAATATTTTTATGTGATTTATTTTATTTATTGATCCTATTTTCATTCATAGCCAGTTATCAGACAGCACGTTACACGTAATTAAACACATAGCCGCCTGCCAGTCGTTTAAATTATCGACCACTTTTCAGAATGGGGATATTTCTGTTAGTACATGGCATGACAAGTCTAATACCATTTCAAAAGTAGGGAAATATAATTTTCGCCTAATAGATAGGAAAGTTATCCGAAGCTGCGCCATCTATTACAAAAATAACATGCCAATTTGTTGAATGAATACAACTTTCATGAAAGAGAGAATGTGTGAAAATATCGGCTAATATTAGAAAAGGAAAAAGAGGAAAAGTAGGAAGTGAAAGAATAAATATAACTCTATCTGCTATGGCCGTAAGTTCGCCCTCATGGAAGGAAAAAAATATATATAACATAGAAATAACAGAGTCATCTGTTTTAAAAACGAAATTTCAAAATTTATGAAAAAAACCCAAAGAATTTCTAGTATATTCATTTTTGAACAGAATGTCCTGTTGAAGAAAAAAGAGGAAATTAACACAGATTAAAATAGTTACGTAAATATTTTTTTTTTATGTGTTAACCCTTTACTATTTCCAAATGCACTTTAAATCACATTGTTGCCATATCACTCATTTTTATGTTTAGTATATTATTATGTATTAAAAATTTTAACGAGTCAATAAAAAAAATCTTGCAATTATTAATCTCATTCTAAGGAATTTTACACATTAATTACGGAAAAAGGAAAGAATGTAAAAATTATTTCGCAATTCTGGACATTTCTTTATGATACGTTCTTTACGGTGGCATTTTACTGGTTTTTGTATTAACATAAGTTCAAATAATTCATTTTGAATCGTCTAACAAAACAATAATTCTTCTTTATATTGTATACTCTGTTTCTTTCCTTTATTAAAATTGTTTAAGTTTTGTAAAATAAATATGTTAAAGAAACATTACCGAGCACTTAAATATCTTTATGTGGTTTATTTTATTTAGTGATTTTATTTTCATGCAAGTCAGATATCAGACAGCACGTTACACGCAATTAAACAAATAGCCGTCTGCCAGTTGTTTAAATTATCGACCACTTTTCAGAATTCGGTTATTTCTGTTAGTAGATGACTTGACATGTCTAATACCGTTTCAAAAGTAGAAAAATATCATTTTCGCCTAAAAGATAATAAAGTTTACAGATGCGCCATCTATTACAAAGATAACATGCCAATTTGTTGAATAAATACAACTTTTATGAAACAGGGAATGTGTGAAAATATCAACTAATATTAGAAAAGAAAATAATAGTAAAAGGACGAAGTGAAAGAATAAATATAACTCTATCTGTTATTACCGTAAGTTCGTCCTCATGGAAGAAAAATATATTTAACATAGAGGTAATATAAGATAGAACAAGCAGAGTCATCTGTTTTAAAAACAAATTTTCAAAAGTTATGAAAAAGCAAAGAATTTCTAATATATATATATATATATATATATATTTAACAGAATGTCCTGTTTAAGAAAAGAGAGGAAATTAACACAGATTAAGATAGTTACGAAAAAAAATGTTAACAAAAAAACTGAATTTAAGTCATTGCTTCGTAATTTATTGCATGCTAGCTGGCGTATTTTCGAATTACTGGTTTGACAGAACACAGTTTTTTTATGTGGCAGCCCTTTACTATTTCCAAATGCACTTTAAACCACATTGTTGCCATATCACTCATTTTTATGTTCAGTATGTATTGTTCAGTTATGTTCAGTATTGAAAATTTTCACAAGTCACTAAAAAAATGTTGCAATTATCAATCTCATTCTCAGGAATTATAAATTGATTTCGCTCAACGAATAAACAATCAAAAGGAGCAGATGTTTAAAAGTAAATTTCATCGCCGCAATAAATAAATAAATAACCATTCATCATACCGAAAATGCGGAAGTAATGAACTGTGATTAAAATGTTTTGTATGTTCCAGAGTTGGAATCAAATTTAATTTCATTGAGCAAGGCTACACATCACGGTTACAAATTAATTTTCGAAAACTAAAAATGCATGCTATCCTGTAACAGAGTCCCGCAGTGGCGCGGACGGTAAAGCTCGGTTCTCGTAAGATCACCGAAAGCCAAGCAGCATCGACCAAGGTCACTGCTTGGGAGGGTGCATCCTCTCTCGTCTGCCTCTGCTGTGGGACCGTGTACGTTAATGGGAGCTGGTGCACGTTAAATCTGTTCGTGGCACCAAAGTCCTCCAAGTTCTATATAAGCGTTACCTCTGGGGGTGCCAATCCAGATGTAATCTTAGTTAATAGATTCTGTTGAACCGAATAACTTGAGCCGGAAAGTGTAACAAGTATTGGAAAAATCGAATTTTTAAAAGTTTCTTAAAATCATATGTTGTAAGGAAACGGTTTTAAATAAATCTGCGTATAATGAATAATTTTCACGCTCTCTTCATCTTCCTTATAAGCGATTTTAACTATATTTACACTTTTGGCAATTTTATTAGTTTCTGTATACATAACTGGTGATTTTTCTTTTGACATAATGTATATCCAACAGTTAAAGATTAGAAGTAGCTAATATCATGGGTTTATATCTGATATTTTTTTTATAATTAAATTTACGAAATTCAATATTTTTATTAACATTCAATTATTTAATTAACAAAATAATATTTTTATTACATTTACTGGGTAAATCTCTCATCTGGAATTGGTTCAAAATTAGGAGATTTAGGAGTCAGGATTACGGATCAAGTGTAGTGGATTATGACAGCTATATAGAAATAGAAAGCTGCAAAACCGGGTCCTTTGGGTCAAATCAACAACAACAACAACAACAATCCTGTAACAGAAAAACGTACCTGGAAGCAAAAAATAAAAGTAACTTATATGAAGTAGAACTGTTAGAAAAATATATCTCAGATACAGTGAATATTGCACACGACTGCAAAAATAAAGAATGCCTAGAACTTTTAAAATTCCGATTTTCATTTTATTCTTGCAATAATTAGAACTAGAGCTATAGTGACCGTTCGTATTTTTCTAGACATATTCTACACTTAAGCTATTAAAAAATATCATCATACAAAATTACGTAATTTTTATTTTATTTTCATGATAAATTTTTCAATAATTTTACTAAATTCTTACATATTCAAGATAAATTAACTTCTTCCTTAATTTTAATGACAATCCTACTTCCTCTATTAAAAACATGTCTTATCTCAAAATTAGAAGACAGAAATTCCTTGTTGGATTTGGGCTCGTTATTCGGGTGGGTGTTAAAGTATGTTAAGATGGCTCAGTTCATTTCTTTATCTTAGTTAATAGATTCGTTGAACCGAATAACATGAGCCGGAAAGTGTAACAAGTATTGGAAAAATCGAATTTTTAAAAGTTTCTTAAAATCATATGTTGTAAGGAAACGGTTTTAAATAAATCTGCGTATAATGAATAATTTTCACGCTCTCTTCGTCTTCCTTATAAGCGATTTTAACTATATTTACACTTTTGGCAATTTTATTAGTTTCTGTATATATAACTGGTGATTTTAATTTTTACATAATGTATATCCAACAGTTAAAGATTAGAAGTAGCTGATATCATTGGCTTGTATCTGTTTTTTTTTAAATTAAATTCACAAAATTCAATTATTTTATTAATATTCAATTATTTAATTAACAAAATAATATTTTTATTACATTTCCAGGGTCGAAAAATAATTTTGTTTTTGTTCCGGAACTGAGTTAACAATATAATTTCTGTTCAGGTTTTCGCTCACATAAAAATAATTGTTATCGGTTGAGTTCTGTTTTGAGCTATATAAGAAACTAGCAAGCTACGCCCGCTACGCTGGTCAATTTCTTTTAACGAACCTTTAATCCAACAAAATATTGACATTTCATAAATAACTTTTATATTTTAACAGAATAATAAGGCTACTATAATTTGTGACTCGTGCTATAGCCAATATACACGTCAGGACACGTCGCCCTTATCATTATCTTTTTACGCATGAAGGTTTCGCTATGGTACTCCATTGGAAAATTTGGTAATTTTTTAAATTCAATATTTGAAAAACGGCATAATCATTAGATTTGAAATTTATATCAAGAAAAATACAATTTTTTACCTTTCAAACGCAGTTTGTCTAACAATTTTCTGACAAATACTTTTTGAGCTATCATTTTTTTCAGTAACTTCAAATGTTTCATTTTCCGAGATTAATCTGGTGCAACAATTAGCGAAAAACCCAGTCGTCAGCAACGCATAGTTTTTTATTAAAGAGGAGGCTGTTGGAGCAGGGATTGTCACCACCAATTTGCCACCATCACTTTTGAAATCGGTTCCGTGGTTCCAGAGATTCCATAGAAATTGTAATTTAGAATGACTTCAGAACGCTTTTCGCTCATTTCACCCATTTAAATTTCGATTTTTCTTTAAATTTATTCTTAGAGAGAATTTACATCTTATAAGTAACTAAAATGCTAAATTTCAAATTTCTTGCCCCTTCAGTATAAAAAAGTCGCAATTTTCGAACATTTTTCGATCCTGCACCCCATTAATGTTAGTGGCACCGACATAAAATATAGCCTATGTTGGAATAGGGATTGTCCCCATCAATTTGCCACCATTACTTTTGAAATCGGTTCTGTAGTTCCAGAGATTTCATAGAAATTGTAATTTAGACTGTTTTTAGAACGCTTTTCGCTCATTTCACCCTTTTAAATTTAAATTTCTTCTTTATTTTGTTCTTAGAGAGCATTTACATCTTATAAGTAACTACAATGACAAATTTCAAATTTCTAGCTCCTTCAGTATAAAAAATAAAAATAAAGCTGCCCAGTTAAACTGAGGGCATTGAGTTCACAGGCTATTCACACTAATTGTATATTATACTCTTATTTCAAAGAATTTGAAATAAGCCCATCGAAAAATAAAGAAATAAACAATATATTAAGGGGGGGGGGTCATCCCCCCGTTACCCCCCCCCATAGTTAACTAATGAATCCCTTAAACTAATCAGGTAAATCTCTAATTACAATGAATATATATACAAAATTTGAAGAAAATCGGATAATTCTGCATGAAAAACCCATTTATATAAATTAAGGTGGGATTAGCCCTCTCCGTTCCCCCCCTTTATACTTAACCAATCAATCCCGAAAACTAATCAGAAAAGTGTCTTAACCCAATGAACCCATAAACAAATTTTGAAGCAAATGGGATAATTCTGCATTAAAAACCCTTTTATATAAATTAAATGCGGGGCATTAGCCCCCCCGTCCCCCCCCCTTTATACTTAACCAATCAATCCCGAAAACTAATCAGGGAAGTGCCTTAACACAGTGAACCTATAAACAAAATTTGAAGGAAAACGGAATAATTCTGCATGAAAAACCCATTTATATAAAATAAGGGGGGATTAGCCCTCCGCTCCCCCCTTTATACTTAACCAATCAATCCCGAAAACTAATCAGGGATGCGCCTTAACACAGTGGACCTATAAATAAAATTTGAAGGAAATGGGATAATTCTGCATGAAAAACCTATTTATATAAATTAAGGGGGGTATTAGCCCCCCGTTCCCCCCCTTTATACTTAATCAATCAATCCCGAAAACTAATCAGGGAAGCGCCTTAACACAGTGAACCTATAAACAAAATTTGAAGGAAAACGGAATAATTCTGCATGAAAAACCCATTTATATAAAATAAGGGGGTATTAGCCCTCCGTTCCCCCCTTTATACTTAACCAATCAATCCCGAAAACTAATCAAGGAAACGCCTTAACACAGTGAACCTATAAATAAAATTTGAAGGAAAACGGATATTTCTATGAAGAGTTATCGCATTACGTACGTACATACATACATACAGAACCGGCTGGCAAGCTCTCAGGGCTTGACAGCCAGTTTGATAGCTAAAAAATCGCAATTTTAGATTTTTTGCTCCTGCACCCCTGGGGTTAGCGGCACCGACATAAAATATAGCCTATGTTGGAGCAGGGGTTGTCACCATCAATTTGCCACCATCACTTTTGAAATCGGTTCGGTAGTTCCAGAGATTACCCCCTACAAACAAACAAACAAACAATCTTTACTCCTTTATAATATTAGTATAGATAATAGTTTTTACCCTTTTCTTTCCTGTTCGCAGCCTAGTTATTAACCTCTTCGTGTCGACCAATTACAGTTTTTTTTCATTACTTTTCCCGAAATATATTTTTTTTTGTATTATTTAATTATTTATTTCATTCAGTTTTAAAAATAAATTTGATAGTGTAACATGTAAAAGTTTTTGCGCTTTTGTATTTAAGAAAATTAACTCCTGATTATGGTTTTAAAGATAAACCGAATTGTCGAGAATAATCTTTATTTTTGAAATGTTAATTTTTACATCAATGTTTAAAATCTCACAATGCGGTGTACGTTGGTCAGCAACTTAGTGTATCGTTTTCATATTTGAGTTTGCAACTTAAGTTCTTACTTATTATTATTTAATCGCTTCGAAAATATTTTGCCGAGTTTTCTGTGAACAACTCACAAATCCCCGGAGCATAGCAATTATAAAGTAATAATAAAAATTTTGTGATTTAATAAGAATAAATTTTCTGTGCAAAAATACTAGTGTGCAAATTCAAGAATTTTATTTATCCTATGCGTGCGCCGCTCGTCGCGAAGAAGTTAAAATCACATTTTGTATCTAATAATACACATTTATGAGAACTGGGCAATCTCGTGATACAGCTTGGAGAAAGAGAATTTCAGGTTTCTGTCAAATAAATTTGGCTGAATTTCGAGCCGAATTTCGATCTTGGAGAGCAATTTTGACTTTAACTCATAACTCAATTACATTCAGCTATTGTTCAGCTGTTTTTAAATGTCTCACGCCGGACATCTAATTTCACATTTGTATGTTCCTACAGTTTTGTAATGTATACAACATAATTTCTTTTAGAGCATTCAAGGATTAAAAGTGCTCTATGAAGAAGCTTTATTCTGCGACTTTAGAATTATAACTATCTTTCAGGAAGTGGGATTTTGTTTCTTACTGTCGCTTTAGACAGTGTTATTAGTTTGGCGGGTTTGTTTTCTTTTATTGAGATTAGTTAATGGTTTTTAATAGTGATATTCGCCTCTTTTAATAAGTCTATTATTAAGCCTATGTAAAAAGGTGGAAGCAATGAAGAAATCTGAATTTAGAAAAAAAAAACGCTTAATAAGCAATGCTACTTTTAAGTTAGGTATTTGCAAAACTTAATTAAAAAATTCTGTTTCTGCTTGCCTTTTATTTTTTTATTGCATTTCTCATTTGCATATAAAGCATACAAATAAATTATATTTCGCTAAATCGACTGTGTCATTTATATAATACTTTCTGTGCATTTTTTTTTTCAAAATAAATATGAAGATTATTATCTGTTCATTTAATACCATATTATTATGGCCAGATTACTATACTTTTAATGATACTCTGATTAAGGGAATTTCCAATTTTACAACGGCGTGCATAAAAACATGTGTGTAACACAAAATTCACATGATGTATTTTATAAAATAAGTAATAATGAATAAGAATTCACTGCATATTTTCACCATAATTTTTAACATAAATGTTAAGCCAATTTTGTGTGTGTCTACAATAAATGCCTTGTACAATGTACACCGTCAAAAAGGAAAATTCTTTAAGTACTGCTAGCAGAATTGCCGGGCATTTTCCGTTACTTTACACATTTCTCTGTTTTTTTTTTCAAAGAACTTCTATATTTGCAATTTCTTTTTGTAGTTTTACTGTTCATTTTTTTTTATTTTTCCGGTTATAGTTTTACCGTTTTGAATATCACTTGTTTCCACAGGAATTTCATTTTTTATTTTACCAGTTACAGTTTTCCCATAAATTACTTTCTGAGGGTGCGTAGAGGATCCTTTTGAATACCACTATTTCAGAATTGTAAATTTTGCAATTAAAAGGAAATTCACATACGGAAATAATGGGTACCTAAAACACAGCACCACTACGCACCCTGATTATCAGGTTTTCATTTCTGTTTTTACATAAAATATTCTATCTTTAAAATATGGATAAATGAAATAATAACCTCAAAAAAATAATAATTCAGTATAATAAAAGAGCTTTTCCTTGCAATATTTTGTAATTGAATTTTCTACTTCTGAAAACTGGTTTTGTGTTTAAATTAAAAAATCAGGAAATAGAATTAACTCCTAAAAAATAAGAAAAAAATAACTGCAGTCTTTTAGTCATCTTAAATGTAAAAAACAAAATTAACGTATTTACCTGATAACTTAAATTTTCAATTATTGAATTCACTAATACTGTAATGGAAGTTTTATACAAATTACTAGTAAAACTACTTTAAAATAAATTCCTTAATATTACCTAATTTAGAATAAATCTTATCTCATTTTGCTACTGACTGTATTAAGAGAAGCATTTGGGGTGAATGAACGTATTTTTTACATTGTTTTACAGCTACATTAACACAAAAGTTAATGGGAAGTTCTGAAAACACCCATTTTCTTCTTTCAGCCCATCAAATTTGATTACTGAATAGTTCAGACGACAGAATTAACTAGTATATTAGACCCAGGAAAATAGAATGTAATTGAAATAAGATATTTTGATCTTTTTAAAGGGAATTTAATACAATAAATAGAGAATTATATTATAAGGCATTGAAATGAGATGTTTTATAAAATATATTGTGTATTTCAATTTATTTAATTAAATGACACATAAAGCGTTTTTTTGTGTTGCGAAATATATTAGTCATACTTTTCATCATTTAAGAATATAATCTTTATTAAAAAGTATATATAATACATAACACATTTCTTTAATTTTAATGTTTATAAATTTATGAAGTTGGTTTTGTTTTTTTAACTTTTAAATGCTAAATAAATTTAAAATAATAATATATAATTTTTGAGGCAAAAGACTAAAAATTTGAAATGCCTTACTACATGTATGTTACGCAAATTTGTCAAACACATACAAACACATAAGGTCATAAAAAAAGAGAACACTTCATACATTTTAATCTACAAATATCCCCCTCCCCCGCCCCCCCCCCCCCAAACAAAAGAATGGAAATAGTTATTAGACTGGAAATTCTTTCTTCGATTTATGTTTTATAAAAGCTCAGAGGACATCTTCGTACTGAAATTGCACCAAACCCTGAAATTTGCAATACGAACATACAATTTGGACATCCTAATTCGCTTTCTCCAAACTCAAAATTATTTGGTCAAGTTCTTTAGGAATTATGTAGATTTAAAGTTTGCATATCCTAACGTTAAATTCATCTGTAGCAGTTGCCGAACAGATTGCATTGCAGGTTGTTTTTTAAGCATAACACACATAACTATTGGAGGGGGGGGGGGTGAGTAGTAACTTTGGATTCGCATATTTGAAGGCTCTAGAAATCTATATCTGTTAAAAAACTAATAGGTTATTACAATTCATTAATTAAACAAATAATTTTAAAATGCATATTTTTTCGAAACGAATTTTCAAAATAAATATGAATTTCAATCTATAAAGTTTTATACTGAAATTTATTTCTATAAGCTTCAAATATGCGAAAAAAAATTTCAGCTTCCAAGTAGTTTTTGAGTTATGTATAAAAATCTACAGAACGAACCTTATTTTTTTTTTAAACATAAATTAAAAAAAGACAAAATTCCTATTGAAATGTGTATTTCCCTTTTTCCTATGAATATTTAGAGATTAAAATATATCGGGCTGATTATGCTCTAATATGCTCTTTATTTTTTCAGCCGGTAGTACTTTCGCCGAATTCAGGTGGGTCTCAAATCTAAACTAGTTACTTTTTTGCACATTTCTTAATCCAATTTCGTTCCCAAACGTATGAAATTGGAAGGCACTCTTATTCCGAAAATATGTAATCGAGCAGTATTTTTCAATTTTCAGTAAATGAAGAAAATCTGTTAGAAAATGTTCTCAAAGTTGACGTTTTGAATGAAATTCACTACGCGACAGTGGGTGAGAGAAAAAAATTGCAGTCACTATACAACAATCACTTATAATTGAAGATGGAATTAATTTAACGAAAAATAAACTGTTCGGTTAAATATCAATGCAATAATATTATTTCCTCCAAGGATCATGCTTTTACGTTTGAAAGTGAATGAGAAAATGTTTCAGAAAGTTTCACATTGTTGAGGAAAAGTATTTTTGCGATGACCGCTTTAACACACAATTATATATTGAAAATAAAATGCAGATGTATATTTCTTGTTAAGAAAATATAAATTTATGTTTGGTTACTATTGCTTAATATCGCATTCACTAACATACAAAAATTTATGGTATATAGAGGTTTAAATTAAAGACGTATATTGCGATCGCTTTCAGAAACTTTTAATTTCTGAAATATAACGTGTAACAACAGCAACAAACAAAAAATAAATTCTATTTAAAGTAGTTTTTGTTTTGTTTTTTTAACAAAGTAAACTGATACGGCATATTTATAAATAGATATGTTACACATCTTCATTTTCGAGAAATCAGAATCGGATTCCAATAAAAAAAATCAGAAATAATACGAATAAATGCAAAATCTCCTAAAAAGCGAAGTGTTCAACTTTTTAATAAATGTTTTTTTTTCACAATACCTGGTACTTTATTGCTAACTATTGACATTACCTACAATTTCTGACATTTTTTTTTTCTTGTGGAGATGGAGAAAACTCTGTCCTCTTTTAATGTTTGGCAAATGAAATCATAACATTACACTGTAAGAGTTCCAAAAAAAATATGCAGCGTGTAGACTGTAAGATTCACCAAACTAAGGTTCTATTGTGACCCCCTTCTGTTTACCGAAAATATTTTTGAAGAAAAATATATTACAGGACTAAAAAAAATTTTTTTAACTCTCGCTTACTGAGCGCTTATAATACAGTTACAGGGAAATTATTTTTCAGTACCAGTTTCTTTTATAGGTAATTTTCGTCTTATTAAATCGCAGAATTTATAAATCGAATTTTACTGTTTTAAAATAGTGGTATGAAAAAGTAATTACTGGACATCGCGTATAAGTGAGAGGTCACTGTAACTGTAAATATATATATGCAGGGTGTTTCAAAAATGACCGGTATTTTTGAAAAATCAATAAAAACTAAACGGGCAGCGATAGAAATACTCCGTTTGTTGCAATATGCTTGGAACAACAGTAAATTTTCATGCAGACAAACTTTCGAAATTACTTATAATTTTCAACAACAGATGGCGCTGCAGTCTGGAAAAATCTAAACCATGATATTTTCCACATATCCATCATGCGCAGCAATAATATGGCGTAGTTTCTGTAAGAAATTACCATAAACCTTTTTAAACGTGTCAGGCGGGATGGCTTCATATGCAGCAGAGATTTACTGCTTCAGTTGTTCAATTGTTTCTGGATTGTGGCGGTACACCTGGTCTTTCAAGTGTCCCCACAGAAAGAAGTCACAGGTTTACAAAGGTTTTTGGTAATTTCTTTCAGAGACTACGCCATATTATTGCTGCGCATGGTGGATATGTGGAAAATATCGTGGTTTAGATTTTTCCAGACTACAGCGCCATCTGTTTTTGGAAATTGTAACTAATTTCGAAAGTTTGTCTGCCTGAAAATTTAATGTTGTCCCAAGCATATTGCAACAAATTGTATTTCTATCGCTGCCCGTTTAGTTTTTATTGATTTTTCAAATATACCGGTCATTTTTTAAACACCCTGTATATATATATATATATATATATATATATATATATATATATTCTGAAATATAGTTTTAACTTTATTGCAAAATTCTGTCGTTGCTTGCACAATATATATATATATGTGTGTGTGTGTGTGTGTGTGTGCATGCGCATATAACCTTTCGAAATCGCTTAAATTATTTTATTTCCAGCCTGTTTTTACGTTATAAACTTTTTATTGACAGTATGTTTTTTCATGTTCACAATTAGAGGATTTGAAACTTTACATAAAATTAATACTATTTCCAGGAAAATTACATTAGTTTATGTATAACATTTCCAAATTGTTGTCAGCATATAATTTGTATTGTTGAGTAATCGTGCACTAAAGTAGAAGTTGCTGGAGGAGAAACACATTGCAAAGATACATTATTTAAGCGGTAGTTTATCATTATGTCGTCGAGTCTTTAGCTATTACCTAGGACGTTAATCGCCAATAACGAATAAATACAATCATTTATAAACTACATGTCAGAACAATATTTCTTACATGAAATAATGATTTATCTCTTCTACTAATTACGTTTAGTAAAGAAATTAGATTTTTTAAAAAGTGTCTTAATGCCGCTGTTTCATTCATCCGTTAAATTGTCAATGTGTAATACATACTTATAACCAGGGCTTTACAAATTTGAAAAAAATCGGGTAGCCAGCAAACAATTCCAGATACCAGTAAAAAATATTTACTCCCACCTCCCACCCCCTCCCCCGTCATTAATTTTCAAACGGCACAATTTTTTTTTTTATGATTTAATTGATAATAAATAGTAACATGCTTAGTTTAGAATTATTAGTTACGCAGTTTAGAATAAGTACATAATTTAGAAAGATAGTATAAAATAAGTTTTAGAATGAAACTTATCAAAATAACTTATCTGTAACGTAATATTTATGTATACAAACTCTGTATAGATTAAACTATCCGGCTGATTGTTGATTGCATCAAATATCCGGATAATTGAGTGCTACTAAATCTGATGAGGGAGCATCTATGAAATAGTGAAGCAAGAAAATAATTTTTTGCCTATTTTCCTGTCAAAATCAGTCCAATAATTCTTATTTTATCGTTTTAAAAATTGCATTTGATGAATTTATTTTCGCCACATTAATAATAAAAGTTCAAATTATTTTTTGGTATAATTTCTAAGAAAAAACATAACAAATTATAACATCTTGTAATTATATACTTCTTTTAATTAATTGCTAGTAGGCGTAAAATAACTGTAAAATAACACAGTAATATAACATAGTAACAGTAAAATAACTGCAAAATAACACAGTAAAATTACATAGTTACAGTAAAATAACACAGTAAAATAACATAGTAACAGTAAAATAACACAGTAAAAGTAAAATAACAGTAAAATAATACAGTAAAATAACATAGTAACAGTAAAATAACAGTAAACAGTAAAATAACATGTATCAGATAGTTGACATGTTTCAGCTCAACCTAAGCCATTATCAAAACAAATAAGAAAAATAAGAATATTCTATGATTGCGCGGTCTATAAAGTTCTTTGAAACACTATAATTTAATTTTTCACGTACTTTTTAAAATTACGCACGTTATTTTTTATTTTTTACTTGGTTGTTTATTTCCATATTTGTAACCATGGTGTAGCTCGAGCCACAATTTTGGTAAGTTAAATGATGCTGAATCGTTACATATTGTATTTTTAAGTGTTACAATCTCTGTTGTGTCTCTTATAATGAATTGACAGTACAGATTGCAGGGGTAAATTATTTTACTTTCATTGAAATTTATTTGGATGGTTTCTTCTTGATATAATCTTACCAGGGCTGTGGTCTTTCTATTATCCTTAATATCAGCTATATGGGATATAATATTAGCTGTAACTAAGTTTTCTGCTTGTCATGCTAGTATAGTAATTCTTTGATCCGTCTTCTTCCCCCAGAAATTAAATAACATTATTTACAGTAAAATTGACCCAATTAATTTTGAGAATTATTCAGGATTATATAAAATACTATTTATTAAAGAAGGCTACGGATCAAAGAATTACTATATTGTCATGGCAAGCAGGAAATTTAGATACAGAAAAAAAGGAGCATATAGCTGATATTAAGTATAATAGAATAGCCACAGTCCTGTCAAAATTATGTCCAGAAGAAACCATCCAACTAAATTTCAATGAAAGTAAAATAATGTTCAACTTTAATCTGCACTATCAAACCATTATAAGAGAAAACATTTCGATTGTAACACGTAAAAACACAATATGTAACGATGCAGCATAATTTAGCTACCAAAATTGTGGCTCTAGTTACCCCATGTTTGCAAATATGGAAAAAAAATTGCGTAATATTAAAAAGTACGTAAAAAATTAAATGATACGAGTTGTAATTTTCCAAATGGACGAAAAATGTCCGGGCCAGGATTCGAACCTGGGATCTCTTGGCTGAAGCTGCCATGCTCTACAAACTGAGCTGTCCCGGTCGAATCTGGAGGGCATAATTCATCCAGTTAACCTTATTGATCATAGCATCTGGTCTGATATTTTAATCAGCTCAACAGAATAGATCGTAGGTAATGGAACTCCGGTAAACGCTGGATACGTGATTACACAAGATTAATTTTAACACAATTATTCAATTTGGTAAAGAAATCATACGAGTTGTAATTTTCCAAATGGACAAAAAATGTCCGGGCCAGGATTCGAATCTGGGATCTTACAGTCAAATTGACCCAATTAATTTTGAGAATTATTCAGGTTTATATAAAATACTATTTATTAAAGAAAGCTGGCTGAAGCTCCCATGCTCTACCATCTGAGCTATCCCGGTCGAATCTGGAAGGCATAATTCATCCAGTTAACCTTATTGATCATAGCATCTGGTCTGATATTTTAATCAGAATTTAATCTGATATTTTAATTCGAACCTGGGATATCTTGGCTGAATTCAGTCAAAAGATCCCAGGTTCGAATCCTGGCCCGGACATTTTTTGTCCAGATGGAAAATTACAACTCGTATGATTTCGTTACCAATTTGAATAATTGTGTTAAAATTAATCTAGCGTAATCACGTATCCAGCGTTTACTGGAGTTCCATTACCTGCAATCTATTCTGTTGAGCTGATTAAAATATCAGACCAGATGCTATGATCAATAAGGTTAACTGGATGAATTATGCCCTCCAGATTCGACTGGGATAGCCCAGTTGGTAGAACATGGCAGCTTCAGCCAAGAGATCCCAGGTTCGAATCCTGGCTCGGACATTTTTCGTCCAGTTGGAAAATTACAACTCGTGTTATTTATTTACCAATTTGTATAATTGTGTTAAAATTAATCAAGTAAAATTAAATGATAGCATATCTAGTAACTTAATAGACCGTGCAATTATAGAACATTGTTATTTATTTTCATAATGGCTCAGATTGAGCTGAAACATGTCAACAGTCTAATAAAGCTTATTTTACTGTTTATAATTTTTCTATTTTACGCCTTTCAGCAATTAAAAAAGTATGTAATTTCTAAGTTTATTTCTTAATATTTTGTAACTTTGCAACATGTACAAAGATACAGCCTATGAGAATTGCAATTTAACAGTGTGACTAAATTGAGTAGAAGATATTACCCTTGATACAATTTGACTGTTAAAAAAAGCTTATTTATATACGTAAGTCTTCTAGAACTATAAAAAAAATCTTTACGTGCTTATAAAATAAATCCCAATATCAGAAATATCAAAACTAATTGCATTTGCAAAATAATTCAAGAGTTATTATGTAATAAGCATTGCTAAAATAAGCCATTCTCTCGCTCTGGTATTATGTAATCGGATTCGGCAGGGAGAGGGACGAAGGTTTATTTTTATACAACAATCTACCATAAGAACTTGGGAATAAATAAAATCTTCCACTTCTGAAATGCAATAAAGGATTTTGACTTCCATTTATTTTTTTTTTATTTCTATGTACTTATGAAATATTCTTGAGTAAATAATGTGATCATGTAATTAAAAGTTCACTCTCTCAATAATTCAAGAGTTATTATGTAATAAGCATTGCTAAAATAAGCCATTCTCTCGCTCTGGTATTATGTAATCGGATTCGGCAGGGAGAGGGACGAAGGTTTATTTTTATACAACAATCTACCATAAGAACTTGGGAATAAATAAAATCTTCCACTTCTGAAATGCAATAAAGGATTTTGACTTCCATTTATTTTTTTTATTTCTATGTACTTATGAAATATTCTTGAGTAAATAATGTCATCATGTAATTAAAAGTTCACTCTCACACATCTCCCCTACGAAAAGTCTCTGAAAAACTGGAATCAGAACAATATCACAAAAAACATAGGTAAACAACCCAGTACCAGACACTTGTCTCCATTCCAGGGTGGCGCCGACCTATTTTGAAATGTGTACGATGCACACATGTGCCATGATAATAAAAGCGACAAGCATTTTAAGCGAGGAAGAAATATTTAATACATATTATCATTTAATTTTATTAAAATTAATTATTCTAGAAATATTAATTAATTTGTATAAATTTAAGTCAAATGGATAAATTATAATCACTTATAAGTTATTCTTCTTTCAAATGAATGTGATTAATTAATAAGATTTAATTCTGAACACAAAAATCTGATTTGAAACTTGTGAAAAGAGTTGAGGAATTCTTAGCATTGTATACAATCTTGGGTGCTCAAGAGGCTGTATTTATATTATTTATTACTATTTTACTGAAACCTTCCCCTTTTTCCACATTCTAAATCACGTGATATGCCAGCTGGCTAGAGCGGAAATAAGTGGCATTTTCTATGCATGAGATGCAAAATGCATTTTAAACTTGGTTCTTCCATTAAAAGTAAGAGATAAGACGAATACCATTGCTAGCTGTGCATGAGCAGAGGTGGTATAAAGAGAAAATCCTGTTTTCGCTCATTTCTTAGGTACATTTTGGTACAAAAATAATGCCAGATTAAATAACTTGGTCGCTAGTGCCGACCTGGCGACTGAATTTCTTAAGACCTGCTCATAACATATAATATTTTCCAAAATATTTTTTTCTAAAGAAGTTGAATATTTTAATAAGTGAAAGTTTTTACATAAAAAATTTTCTTAAATATACTTATTTTCATGTTCTGCAACATTTATATAAAAATGTTTTCATTTTATGTAATAACGAACACAAACATACAAATACTTTTTGAAAAAATAGTATGAATAAAATCAGCAATATATGCTAATAAAAAGACGAAATAAAAATATTACGAATATGGTTTAACAAAACTTTTAAACTTGGAAATATTTTTTACACCCAAGAACAATTACAGAGGTCTATTTTTACTCTTTTTGTTTAATTTTATTTTTACAGTGATTTCTTTTTTAAATTTTCGTGATTAAACACAAAGCAAATGTTGAAGGCAACGAAGAACGACTGTTTTTTCTCTTGTTAATGAGAAATGTTTGGGTAATTATTTTTTGTTTTAAATGAAAAACAAAATTTAAATTATAATTTTATATCTAAATTATATATATATATAGGAATAAAACATTTTGCATTCAACGTTTAGATTATATTTGAAATTGTATATCCTTAGAAAAATTGAATAAAAAGTTTCATCTTAGTCTAAAGCACAAAGAAATATGTGTAATCCATTTATATTTGTGACCATTTCTTTATTGAATAGCGATCTAAACTAGAATGGTTGGGGTTTTCAATTCCGGTTTTGAGCAAAGATATTCGTAATTTTTGTGATCAGACCATCACGGTTAAGATAGTTTACGTAAGTAAAGTAATACATATATACATATATTTTGACTTTTTAAGGTATAATAACATTTTTACATTTAAATGGTAATTTTAATAATAATGTATGAGTGAATATCAATAATGGTACAAATTAAATAGTGATATAATTTAGTAGAAAATAATCAACGGAAATACAATCAAATTAATTAATACAAAATAACAAAATATGCTATTATACAAAAATATAGTAAGCAAACAAAATAAAATTACAAAAATAATATATTTATCTGTCTATTGGTCTGTGTCTCTATATATATTTGTATATATTGACAGAAGTAGGTATACAAAAATATAAGTACGTATATGTTTATTTTAAAAATGACACTTATTTAAGAAATATATTGTAAAACGTAATTATGTAAAATTGCTCTTAATGCTTAAAAATTATATTAAATTGAATTTTGAATACTAAACTTTTATAGTCATTGACTATTTCTTTTCTGACGAAATCATCCAATTTTAAAGTTTATGAATTGTTCAAAAAAACAAAAACAAAAAAAAAACAGTGTCACTCCGAGAGTGCCGACAGAAGTGAAAACTTAACAATTACGTGTGTATCTTTTGAATCGTCAGGAAATGTTTTATTGTGCATGAAATATTTTAAATGAAGTGTTTTTTATTCATTATTATAAACTACTACTACAAAAATTATATTACAATTTTCATTTAATGCGCTATTGTACATGAAAAATAATGCACATTATTTTACATACAAAATTTCGGGAAACAGACTTCAGTCGCACTATACCGCTTACTATACCGCTGACATTTTTCTGCCTTATTATACTGCTTACTATACCGCTTACATTTTTCTGCGTTTACTATACCCCTTACTATACCGCTTACATTTTCTGCGTTACTGTACCGCTTACTATACCGCTTACTATGCAGCTTACTATACCGCTTACTATACCGATTACTATACCGCTTACTATATCACTTACATTTTGTCTGCGTTTAATGTACCGCTTACTATACCGCTTACATTTTTCTGCGCTTACTTTACCGCAGTGCAATAGCGCACAGGCAAGCATGCGGCGGGCAACGGTGTCGGTAACAGTGACGGTAACAGTGTCGTTTACATGTATCGCGAGTTCAATAGTTTTTTTCCATCTCAAAAAATCCCCAACGCGCATAAAGAAGTTTTCACTTCAATCACTTCAAATATACAGAAGTGTCGGTAACAGTGATGGTAATAGTGACGGTAATAGTGTCGGTTACAGGTGTCGCGAGTTCAATGGTTTTTTCCCATCTCAAAAAATGCCCAACGCGCATAAAGAAGTTTTCACTTCAATCACTTTAAATATACAGAGGTGTCGGTAACAGTGACGGTAACAGGGTCGGTTACAAGTGTCGCGAGTTCAATGGTTTTTTCCCCATCTCATAAAATGCCCAACGCGCCTAAAGAAGTTTTCACTTTAAAAAAAGGGTTTACTTTTACGGGGTATTTTATTCGCTCTTCTTTTTAGTAAAGGTATTTCAGAATTGATTAGACAACTGACTTAAAACAGTGTCCATAAATTAGCTTTATTTCGATATTTCTTTTCTTCTGACGAATTGATTCATCAGGATTGAAAGAGCTTTTAACAGTACATTTTTCTCAGCTTTATATATGCTTGAATTTCGAATAAATCAGAGAAAGGAAAAAAAAACAATAACTATTGGAAGTATTTTTCTAGACGTACATTTACTGCTTCTGTAATGCTTTCTTTTTTCCTTTTTTATTTATTTTTTTCACAAAATGATTTTTTTCTAGAAAATGGCGTGTGTAAGCCATTATTTTTGTCAGTGAGACAAAAAAAAAAAAAAGATTTGTCTCAGTGACAAATGATTTGTGAAAAGTCTTTAATCGCATAAGAAACCATTGAATTTTTTTTTCGAAAGACGGGCATTTTGGATTTGATTTTAAAATATTACTTTCTATTATATTACTATTATATTATTTTATATTACTTATCTTTGTAACTATTTCATTTTAATCACTGTATTAAGACATGTGATAATCACAATGTTCAATGAATAAGGCTGATTTTTTAAAAATAAAAATGAAAATACCAATATATTACATTATTACAATAAAAGACTTCGGACTATCACAAAGTACGATACAGTAATATACAATAAGGTATATCTAAGATTAGTACAAACTCTACATAACCTATTTTGGGTTAAGATTAGTACAAACAACAGAGCACGCAGTGTTTCTGTTTTTTTTCTTTTTTTAGCTTTTGCTACGAAGTATTTTGTATTAAAATAGTGGTTAAGCAAAGGTATAAAAATTCAGGAACGCTGCGACCCATAAAACAGTAAATCAAATATATGTATATATATATATATATATATATATATATATATATATATATATATAATTTAATCTTGAGAATTCTGACATGGTTCCACTGTTATTTTAAATTCTTTCTTCTATTCAATTATTTTAATATTTCACTTTTTTCTGATTTTGATATTTTATGGATATTTTTCATAACAGATTTGAGTTTCATCTTTCAGGTTTTTATTTTCTTTTGATTTTTACCCGCCAATCTGTTTTATATTAAATTGGTTTTATACCATATTTTTATTTTATTTTTTTCTACAATTTTTCTGGGTAATATTCAAACAGTTATGTGTTCATTTTTCATATTGTTTTTTTTTCTTCCCCCAATTGTTATGATGTTTCTTTGTTGTTTATTAACGGTTATATATTGGTATACTGTGCCAAATAGATTCGTCCGAATTGAAAGACCATTGATCAGTTCATTTTTCTCAAGTTCATATGCGATTAAATTTTTGTATAAATCAGAAAAAAAATATATATATATATTTTTCTAGACTTGCGTTAACATTTTTTGTAACATTTTCTGCCTTTAATAATATTATTATTATTTCTTTTATACAAACTTATTTTGTATAATAACGCATGTGTATGACATGATTTTATACAGTTAGATATTGATTGAGATGAAGCTATTTTAATGAGAAAATCTCGAATTACATTTTGAAAAAGTACTAAATTTATTGTTTCATTTTAAAATATTACTTTTATTTGTAAATTAGTTATTCATTTTTGAATGTTATATTAAATCTGTTATTAACTATTTCTTCACTCTTCTGATGTCGCAATTATCCAATTTTAAAGTTAATCAATTTTTCAAATTGGACATTTTTGCTTTTTCTGAGTATTTTATTGGCTCTGCTTTTTAATAAAGAGTTTTTAGAATCGATTTCACAACAGGCTTAAAACAGTCTCCTTAAATTACCTTTATTTCAAAATTTCTCTTCTTTCGACGAATCAATACGTCAGGATTGAAAGAGCATTTAACAGCTTATTTTTCTCTGTTTCATATACGGCTGAATTTTATATGTCAAAGAAAAAAATAACTTAACTACTAGAAATGTTTTTCTAGACTTGACTCAACCGCTTTTGTAATACTTTTATTTTCTTTCTTTGGTTATGGTTTTTTCCCAAAATGTTTTTTTTTTAGATAATGGCGTTTGTAAGTATGACTTTCATCAGTTGAGATGCGGATTGAATGCTTCTTAATCCGATAAGAAACATTATAATCATTCTGTGGCAATGATATGCATTATAAGATTTTTCTTAATAGGTTACTTTCTAGTATCTGGTATTTTACAAATTTCTCTTTTTACTTTCAAGGTTGAAAAAGCACTTAACAGTCTATTTTTTAACACTTTCCAATATAGTTGAAAAGTGAATATGAATTCGGTTTGTCTAGCCGTGCTCGAGCTCACGTAAACATATTCGGATTGCCATGCAATTGATATATGTTATTACATTCTTCTATCTTAACAAGAAAAAAGTATTGGGTTCATGAAAATTTTCAACTTCCAGTTTTCGACGGATTTATACGTTTTAGAAGGTCCTGAGCAAGATTTGACTGTTTTTAGAAAACAGCAGTAGTTTTAGTTTTAGTTTTATTTTTGTTTGTCTGTCTGTGAGTCTGAGACTCTGTCTGTCTGTCTGTATCTGACACATATATTGTGGGCGCTCTATCTCAAGAACTAATGCACGAGATTAAATAAAACTTTATATTCAGTTAGTCCCTAATATACATTGGTGCTGATTAGTGTTTAGTGAAGATCGCCCGACAGGTGGCGTTGCTATGCTGCATTTTTGCGATTTCCGCAATAGCTCTATCTCAAGATCTAATGCAGTTATTTTCACCAAACTTCTTATTCAGTTAGACCTTGACATAAATTAGACGCTGATTACATTTTAATGTAGATATCCCAACAGGAGGCGCTGCTATACCACTTTTTTCATTATTTTTATGATAGCTATATGTCAACAACTAATGCACGGAATATCATCAACCTTCACATTCTGTTAGACCTTGACATAAATAGATGCTGATTACGGTTTGGCGTAAATAAGCCCAACAGGTGGCGCTGCTACGCTACTTTTTTTATTATTTTCACGATAACTATATCTCAAGAACTAATGCACGGATTTTCATCAAACTTAAGATTCAGTTAGACGTTGTCATATGTTATTGTTGATTAGGTTTTGGTTTAAATATCCCAACAGTGGCGCTGCTATGCTGCATTTTGCAAGATATACAAGTCTTAGCAATAGTCTTATCTCAAGAACTAATGCACGGAATTTAATGAAACTTTATATTCAGTTAGACCTTGATATAAATTGGTTGTTGATTCTTTTTAGTGTATGCGAAACCTGTGTGACATAGAAGAAAGTTTTGAAATTGGCACATCCGACTAGTTAATATATGTAATGAAATGTTCGGTATTAAAAGTAAAGTATGTAGCACTTATACTTCGTTTATTATGGTTTATAGGGAAAAATCATCTGCAGTGTATTTTAATGATGTTACACTATTTCAAATATATTGGAATTGGTATACAAAACTGGAGTGCACTACAAGATGCTTACTATCGAATATGGTACGTGTAGCAGTTATAATTAGTTTACAGGGAAACTCAAAAGAATTCCCCTTTTATGGTCTATGGGGAAAAACCGTTTGCGGTGCATTTTAATCACGTAATTTAATCTATTACATATATTAATATAATTATATGTTATTCTGTTATGTATTATTCTATATATTAATTTATTACAAACATAATGAAATTGATATAAGTTTGTACGGTGCATTAAAACATTCTTTCTGTAGAATTTGGAGTGTAAAGCATTTATCATTCATTTACAAGGCGACACAAAAGTGTTCGGTTACATAATGGTCTACGGAAAAAAACTGTTTGCAACATATTTTAATTACGTTACACTATTTCAAATGTAATGAAATAGATATACATTACTGGGGTTTACTAAAAGATGCCTGCTGTATAATATGATGTGCTTTAGTTATTTATCGTTCATTTACAGGGATACGCAAAAGATTTCGGATACAGTACTGTATTTGAAGTGTTGTCTATAACCAATAATTTTTGGAAGTGCGCTTTCAGTTAGGTATGCGTTTAACTAAATTTTTCCATACTATGTGGTATATATAAATGCTATGGATAGGCTACAGAAAAGAATTCGTAAATATTACTGTCGATTGTCGTAAATAGCTTAAAGATTTTTTTTTAATCGAGTTATGCATTTTGAAAGTGAAATATAGTTAGTTGAATATAAATAAAATCATGTATAGGGTGACGAAAGAATTATCATACATACATGGCCGCTTATGTATAATAATGTCTGGAAGTGTGATTTCAGTAGTTTGCAGCTTGTTTTTGCCTGAATTAAACTTTAGCTTAAAATGTGGCGTGTATAAAAGTCACCAGCGGGGAAGACCGAACTAAGCTCGGTTAAAGTTAGCTTTGTGTTAAACTCAATATAAGAATAAATTCACGCTGTATTATTGCTATAAAGCATTTTGCTTAATAACATTATCATTTACAGAAACAATCATTCTTAAAACTAAGTACATCTTTCTAAATTTTACATTACACCCAGAAAAAGGAATTGATTAAAACAACAAAACATTTTTTTGCTGACGATACAATTTTTTTTTTTTTGGAATTGCAAAAAAAATCAACAATATTTTTTTTGTTGATTCAAACGAAATTTCCATTGACCCATATTTAAACAAAAAGTTTCGTTGGGGCAAACAAATTTTTGTTGATTCAACAAAACTTTTTTCTGGGTGTACTTACAAATTTACAACGAAAAGGCATCCTTCCAAATTACATTTTTAGTTCGTTGCACACTTTCTTTTGGTAGCAGGGCTTTTAGGCCTGTACGCCTTTTCATACGTCACAAAGCAAAGTACAGCATTCCGCGCACAAAGGACTATGGAATTTGATTTTTTAAATCAAGTACGTTGGCTCCTGTTTGGAATTTCTAAAAAATTCTTTCAGTTTCTGAAAGCCAATTTTTTCTTTAAAAGTCGCAAGCATTTGGCAAAAGTCGCAAACTTGGCGACTTTCCTTCCTTATGCGCCAAGCATGTGTTTTGACATTAGTAATCTTGAAAGTCAATTTTCCTGCCAAATCGCGCCAATGGCGTCAACATTTCGCAAAGTTTGGCGATATTTGGCGTAATGTTGCTATCTTTGTGATTTTGTTTACTACGAACTGTACTAAAATGTAATAACTGTCACAACCTTCATTCACATTAAATTGCATTGACCCGTAGTGACCCCAAAATGACCCCAAAATGACCCACTAATTGAATATTCTTGAGCATCTGATATAGCCCAATGGTCTTTTCGTAATCCAAAACGGTATGGTACAAAATTTATTATAAATCGTTAAAGCCGTTTTTTAGATAAAATTATTAGCTTGACTCTTACCCATAGCGACGCAAAATGGCCCACTAAGCGATTTTTCCTCGAACATGTGATCAATGATCTTGGCCGAAGCGCATAAGGAGAGACAAATATGGTCGTGCGCGTTAAAAGTTCCTCGGGACTTGGGTTCGTTGGTCGCATACGCGCCGGGCGCTCCTCAGTCCCCTGGCGGCGCATCTTTCTTTTATACCAAAGGTCTGCTCCTAATCCAAAACGGTAGTACCCAAAATTTAGTCAATTTTTTGTACATAAAATTAGCTTGACCCTGTCCATTACTGACCTAAAATGACCTATAAAACGAATTTTCTCGATCATGTGACCAAGCCCAATGCCATTTTCCGTGCCCGGAAATGCTAGAATACAAAATTTAGTCAAAATCGTCAGAGTCGTTTCTTAGATAAAATTAACTTGACCCGCAGTGACCTAAAAATGACCCACTAATCGAATTTCCTCGTTAGAAAATTCCTTCAGATTCTAAAAGCTAATTTTGTAAGAATGCGCAAACTTGGCACATTCTTTCATTTGGCGCAAAGCATGCATTTTGGCATTATCGATCTTGAAAGTCTATTTTCTCGCCAAGTTTTGCCAATGTTGGCAACATTTCGCCAAATTTGGCGAAATGTTACCAACTATGCGACTTTGTTTATTGCGAACTGTTCAACAACTTAATAACTGTTTTAACCTTCATGCATTCACATTCTGAAAGCCAATTTTTTCGCTAAAAGTCGCAAACTTTGCGAAATTTCTTCCTTTGGAGCCAAGCATGTGTTTTGACATTAGCAATCTTGAAAGTCGATTTTCCTGCCAAATCTCGCCAACATTTCGCAAAATTTAGCTATATATTTTACGACATGTTGCTAACTTTGCGATTTCGTTTACAGCCAACTCTTCTAAAACTTAATAACTGTTCCAACCTTCTTTCACATTCAATTGAATTGACCCGTCTTAGTTACCTTATTAAACAGCGAAGGTATGTTAAAGTATTCTGGAATTGTAAAAGTGTAGTCTATGTTTGATGCATGATTCTACTTTCTTGTCTATATTATAATGTACGGTTGTAATTCAACTAGAAATACACAACAGATATCTATACCTATTTTTAACAAATCATGGACCATTTCAACAACACCTATTCCAAATTAACAGAAGTGACTCACCACTTTGTATCTGTGGATCAGAAGCAACATCGTTACACGACATATTAAATTGCACTCTAACTTCACATTTCCACGTCAAAAAATCACCACAAATGGTACTTAAAAACTGGCTACAATATCTCCTGGACCGTCCGGTTCTTCTCCAGCGCATAGTCAACTGCATGAAATTTATTGAAAAAATGAATTTTTATTTTCCAATCCTCTTCCTCTGTAGTCGAGCGCCCGCTTGTCCAATATAGCAGGGGTCCTGTTTTCTCTGTACATATGTATATAAATAATTGTATTTTGTATTTGAATATAATAATTGTTGTAATGAGATTTAATATCACACTGTCTGTATATTATTAGTATCTGCATATTATTTGTAAATTTTTAGTGTATTCGCATCTGTATATTCATATTAGTATATTATTAATTGTATTAGAAGTATTTAACCAAGAATCTGCATCCCATTTAACCAAAAATCCAAAATATAAAGTCTGCACTGTACTTGTATATAGTCATATTCTGGAAATGGTCTAAACTGTATAATTGTATAATCGAATTAATTATAATAACTGTATGTATGCATCATATTTTTCCATATACATCAATTGTAGTAAAGTATTTGTATAAAATATGCTAGCCAAGAATAACCCATCATATTTAACCACTAATAATTTTAGGCATGGTGCCTGCACAGTATTTGTAAATAGCTCATCCGGAAATTATATATTCTGCATACATTGAAATAATAATAATAATCGTATGTATGAAAGCAATAACTGTATTATCAGACAAAATTCATGTGTAATATTATATTGTAAAAATGGCATACATAATTCTGTAATTGTGGTCTCGCTGGTGATAGAGGCGTGTCAGCCCCTCAGGATTGCACACAAACTCTAAGGCTTAAGCCGGGTTTCCTGAGGTGGTCATCCCTGTAATTCTTATATATCAAAGAAAGGATAAACATAAATATTTCGAAATATTTTTATAGATTTACGTCATCCACTTTTGTAATATTGTTTTCCTTTTATATTTCTTATTTTTTTTCAGAAAATGAGTATTTTAGATAAGACGTGTGTAAGCTGTGATTGTCGTCAGTGAGATATAGATTGAAAAATATTTCATCTGATAAGGGATCCTCAAGCCAATTTTTGAGAAAGATATGCATTTTAAGATTTGTTTTTAAAATGTAACTTTCTAGAATTTTACAAATATCTTCTTTTAATCATTGTATTATTTTACTTTAAAATCATCGACAGATAGTAATACGTATACAAAAGGTAAGTTTAGATATGAGAATTTTAATACTGTAAACAGTAATTATTAAAAAATTATTTTGTAATTCATGCTTGAAAATTTTATTAAATCCAGTTTTTGGAACTAAACTTTAAACATTTACAGTTATTGCCGATTTCTTCACTCTTTTAATGATGCAATCAGTCAATTTTAAAGATAATCAATTGTTCAGAATGTAATATTTTGCTTTTACGGAGTATTTTATGAACTCTTGCTTTTAATAAAAGCCTTTTAGAATCGATTGCAAAACAGGCTCAAAATAGTCACCGTAAATTAACTTCATTTCGTAATTTCTCTTCTCCCGTCGATTCGATTCGCGAGGTTTGAAAGAGCATTTAAGAGTTCATTCTTCTCAGTTTTATATACGATTGAATTTCATATAAATCAAAGAAAGGAAACAAAATATTAAATATTGGAAATATTTTCTAGACTTGTATCAACCACTTTTTTTTTTTTTTTTTGCTATATTTTTTTTAGAAGATGAATTTTTTTAGAAGTTTACGTGTGTAAGCCATGATTTTCGTCAATAAGGTATTTAATTTAATTTGATAATTAATCCCCTACTTTGTTTTCGTGAAAATTACACATTTTATAACTTGTTATTTAAGTACCGTTGAACTTCCCTAATTTGATATGAGGTTGTCCGAATGTCCGGATAATATGAACTGAAATTTATTTGAAAAATGAATAAAAAGAAATGAGTCTTGAAAAATAAATAAATAAATAAATAAATAAATAAAATGTATTAAAACTCAAAAAATTTTCAGCATAAATATTATTAAATTAAATTGAAGAAATGAATCGAAAGAAATATTTTTAACAACAAATGATTAACAGTATAATAAATTATAACACCTTATAATAATATATTTCTTTTGAATGATAAAATACGTAAATTAACAACATAATATACAGCAAAACAACTTTCAGTAGGTTGTTGACATGTTTCGGCTCACTCCGAGCCATTAAAAAAAAAAAAAAAATGAGAATATTCTATGATTACACTTTCACGTTAAATTAGTTAATTAAAATTTATTAAAAAAGTTAACTTAAACTTCAAAGACCGTGCAATTATAGAATATTCTCATTTGTTTTTTAAAGTAGCTCGGAGTGAGCCGAAACATGTCAACAACCTAATAAAAGTTATTTTACTCTATATTATGTTGTTAATTTACATCTTTTAGCATTTAAAAGAAATAAATCATTAGTTAACATTTTTGTTTTCTCGTAGTAAACATTTTTATTAACTCTGCATTAACTTTTTTTTTCTCATAGTAAACATTTTCATTAACTCTTCTTTTTAAGAAAGGGCTTTTAGAATAGATTGCACAACATGTTTAAAACAGTCTCCATAAATGATATCTATTTCGAGATGTCTCTTCTTTCGCCGAATCGATTTGATATAATATCAATAACATTTAACAGTTCATTTTTTTATATACGGTTGAAATCCGTATCAATCAAAGAAAGGAAAAAAATCATTAACTATCGGAAATATTCTTCAAGATTTACGTCAATCGCTTTGGTAATGTATCTTTTTACCATTTTATTTATTTTTTTCACAAAATGACTCTTTTAGATAATGGCGTGTGTAAGCCATGGTTTTCCTCAATGACTTATGGATTGAAAAGTAATCTGATAAGAAGCCCTTGAATGATAAGCTTTATAGAAATAAAGGAATGTTGATATTTTGTTTTAAAATATTACTTTCTAGTATTCTGCAAATATCTCCTTTTAAACAGGGCATTAACAAACATGATACTTGCCATAGTACTTTATTACTCACAGGAACAAACTTTTACCAGTATTAATTAATACAGTTTTTCGACTTATATAAGAAAGCAATTCTACGGTTAATTACAAGTTAAGCTAAAATTTCGATATTAAAATCCTGGTGGATATTCGCCTCTGCGTTAAACGGAACCTGAATGACTGTATAACACGAATTAAATTGAATTACACTAGAATCATTGTAACACAATTATTCAAATTGGTAAAGAAATCCTATGACTTTTAATTTTCCAACTGGACAAAAAATGTTCGGGCCAGGATTCGAACCTAGGATTTCTTGGCTGAAGATGCCATGCTCTACCAACTGAGCTATCCCGGACGAATCTGGAGGGCATAATTCATCCTTATTAACCTTATTAATCATAGAATCTGGTCTGATATTTGAATCAGCTCAACAGAATAGATCGCAGGCAATGGAACTCCAGTAATTGCTGGATACGTGATTACACTAGATTAATTTTAACACAATTTCAGCCAAGGGATCCCAGGTTCGAATGCTGGCCCGGACATTTTTCGTCCTGTTGGAAAATCAAAACTCACATAAATTACATTATTTTAAATTTAACTTAAAATTCTAATCTATTGTATTTTTGAAATAACAGCCTGTTCCAATTTAAAGTACGATAATATACTTATCATTATGAATAGTTTTGAGTTAATATTTTCAGAAAGATTAAAAACAATAAAATTATTGCCTGGTATAGTTTTCACATTTTAATGCGGTAAATTGTGTACAAGATCATTCAATTATTTTGCAATTCAACTTTTTTATATAAATTTGACTAATGCGTCGCTCATTCGAACTTCGATGTCATTGAACATACCCTGGTGTTAAATTGAAACTTATAAGTCATATTTTCAAAACATGTATATATTCATATTAAACTGTAACTTAAAGGGTTATTGTGATGTAAAATTTTAAAGCAAGCGACAATGAACAATAAACATACATTTATGGAAAAGTATTTATATTATTAGTTTTGTTATTATTATTAATGCAGAAGATTATATTGCAACTGTCACATACGTAGAATAGTACACACACATATAATTGTTTATAAATTAATTATTGTTATGAATAAAAATCAAAGGTGATCAGTACTATAAAAAATTTTATCACTATTTTACAAAAAACAATTTAATAAATAGATCAGTTATAACTAAAAATATTTTAACTTGTTTAACTGTTGATTTTTGTTAGTTTTTGACTAAAAGTAACTAACTAAATAACTAAAGAAATAACTTGTTAACTTTTGTTAACTTTATAAAAAAGAATTGACTTTTAATTTATTATTTTCGGATTTCATTTTTATGAAATTTTATTTTTATTTGTATGTGTAAAATGCTTTGAAATATGTAAAAAAAGAAGTAAAACAACTTCTCCATCTTTCTTTAATTATTATTTTTTTTAAATTAAGTACTTGATATTGAAAGGAATAACTCCAATTTTTTGTTTTTTAAATGTATCTAGCACATCATATTTCAGATCATTCATTAAAAGTATTTTCATAGATTAAAAAATTACAGCTTAATATATAAAACATTCACAAATAAATAAAAAAATCTGTTAAAAAAAATCAATAACATACTTTTTCCATCTTTTAAATACTTTAATTATTTTTCAACTAAATTGAAGAATTTAATATTACTGCGAACAGAACAATAAATTTTATATTTAAAACTATTTTCATAGATTTAAAAAAATGCATGTTTAAACGTATAAAACATTCAGCAATAAAAAACAATAAAATTATCTTCTCATCTTACAAATAATTTAATTAATTTTTTAATTACATTGAAGAATTTAATATGGCTATGAAAATCACGAAAAAATATATTTAAACGCGTCACTAATATTTCACATTTCAGATCATTGATTAAAAATATTTTTAGAAATAACGGTGAATAAACAGCGAATACTGTCTTTAATAAAAGAACAAGACAACTTATTAAGTATAATTTTACGTACTGTATGTTCTAATTTAAAATTCTTATCTCCCATATGTATAAAACTCCGCATTTCACGATTGTAACGACTGAATGAGTGGGTGTAATGGGATAAATTTCCCTTGGGCTTAACATGCGCTTTCATCTTTGAATATAATGGTTTCTAATTTTACAAGAGAGCACACAGAGAATTGATCTTACTTTTCGTTAATATTTAAAGCTACTCCTCAAAAGAAGATAATTATGTTTTACACAATAACTTACATTTTCACATTTTTATAAGCAGAATATAAATGAAAAAAAAGTGCTTCGCGATTTCCATTTAATTATTTTTAGTTTGACGATTTGGGAATTTCGAAACTATATTTAGATTCACGATTTAATTTTAGATTTAATTTCAACAGATACAAACTCTGAATTAGAAATAGAATTAAAAAACTTTTAATAATGATTTTATAAAAGATATTTAATATCAGACATTTAATAAACTGAGAGATATTAATATTACGAAATACAATAAATTAATGTAGATATTTGAAGCTCTAAACAACCTCATAATCAATGGACGATCATGCAATATTTGCTTAGAAGGCACTTACAAATCCGGAAACTTATAATAAAATTTTTTAATCATTCAATAAACACCGACCACATCCCAGATTTCGAAAACATTAAATTAATTGAATGTGCAATATTTACAAAACTAGAATTTTTCTAGAAGGTTGGTTTAAAAGATTACAGAAAACTTTCCTAAGCGAAGCATGTACAATTCCACCAGAATATGCGTTCCTACTATGACGTATATACTCAATGGTGATTTATTATTTTAAATGCTTATTTTGAACGTGAACATGGTAAACAATAACTTTGGATTTCGATCGACATTTGTATTGATAAAGAGATTGTATGAAGCTTGAAACATCTACAGTAATTTATATTATTTTTTAATATTAATGTTATTTAAATTTTAGTTTTAGTTTTACCAATCATCAGACATTAGTATGTATTTCAGGTGAACAGCAGTAGATAAATGTGTCCATCTGCGGTATTATTATCGTTAATTAACATTATATTCCTCTTAAATAAATTTATTTGTATTGTTAATAAAATATATACATTAACAGTTATCATTAAAAACATAGATAGTTATTTTCTTAAAAAACACATATGACATAGTTTGACATTAGAAAAAGGTGTAACACATACCCAGTTCTTCTGCATATATTTCTCTTAACATTCCTTTATCTTTTCTATCCTCATTTCCTGTTCATACAAATAAATTTATTTAAGACGAATATATTGTTTATTAACGATAATAGTACTGTAAAAGGACAGATTTATACTACTGCTGCTCTCCTGAAATATATACAAATGCCTGATGATTGGTAAAACTAAAAATAAGATTGAAATATAATACGGGCATTATACAAAACAAAATGTTTTGTTTTTTAGGCTGTATAATAATGTTAATTAGTTTATTAAATTCATTTTTTTATTTTAATTTCTGATTCTGAGGACACATATTTAGTTAATTGAAATTATAATAATATGCTGAAACATCGAATATTCACTTTTGTTCAAGCCTTTATGTTGCACAAATTTCTTTTCAAAATGCAAAATTTTAATAATCGTTCGAACTTTATTATGGAATTAAAATTTGGTCATAAATCTCTGAATGATTATTTAAAAATATCAAATATTAATGAAACATTTTACATTCCATTGTTCAATATTTAGAGAACAGGGAAAGAGATGTGTAAGCATATTTATCAATATATCCATATTATCTCCCAATACACTTCTCATTTTATGTAAACTATCATTTATCTAATCCTAATCATCTAAAACACATTTAAATATTCTAAAAATAACCATAGAAAACTACTTTACTTGAACTGAAAATATAGTTTATTTAATTAATGTACATGGAAAGGCAAGAAAATAGATTATTATTTATTTTAAATATTTTATATTTTAAAAAATATAATGTACTGTAAAAATGTCAATTTCTTTAAATTTTTGATTCATCATTATTTATTTCTAATATTTTAAAACATATTTAAATAGCGTAGGAAAAAATGTTCACTTAAACTGAAAGAAACGTTTATCTAATAAATGTACAAGAAAATAAGATTATTATTTATTTAAAAATTTTTATGTTTTTAGAAAATGTAATGTACTGTACAAATGTCAATTCATTTAAATTTTTGATTCAAAATAATTTATGTAAGTTCTAGTATTTTGAAACGCCTTTAAATAATGTAAAAAAAAAAAAAAAAAAAAAAAAAAAAAAAAAAAAACATTTTACTTAAAGTGAAAGAATCTTTTATCTAATAAATGTACAAAAAAGGCATGAAAATACAGTATTATTTATTTTAAAATATTTTATGTTTTTAGAAAATATAAGGTATTCTGAAAATGTGAATTTATTTGAATTGTTGATTTCATAAGTAAGTAAAGCACGATTTTCAGAATTATTTTAAGACCGTTTAAATATATAAGCTACAAACTCAATATATATATATAATATACACATCTAGAGTGATGCTATGATAACATGAAATACAAACAAATCATAGCATGCCAATAAAAATACATATATAATGTATTTCTTTTTATTAAAATATATTATCCATTTTAATTTTTAGAATATCGTGAAAGTTTTAATGGTTGGTTATATTTGTCTAAAAGTTGTATTGTCATAGTTATTTTTAGTTAATTGAAGTTGTATTTCTTTCAAATACGAATGGTTATTTTTTCCCCAGATATAATTAAATATGATTAAAGAATTGAAGTATTTATAAAATCAGGATTCTAGGGTGCGAAGAATTCAAGATTTGAAAACTTGTTGTTTTGTAAAAATAACAGCTGATTATTTATAACTTGCCATGGCGTTTGTTATATGATGAAGCTCTGTGATTGTATTCTTCTATGGCAAATGATACAATTTATATTCTAATATTTGTTCGTAAGTGTATTGTATATGATAAAATAAAACATTATCGATTTGGAAACACTAAAGTGGTGGTATAACCAAAGAACGAAGACATACGCAATGAAACCTGATTTCAAGATTCCCATTTTTTTTAATACCACGGTTTGATTTATACACTACAAGTTTAATCCCTATATTTCTGTAAATACTGTGTGCATTGCATGTCTGTGGTCACGGGGTCTGTGTATCACATTAGATCTACCTTCTGAAACCTTTCCACCGTCAGTGAAATGGGATGTGGTTTCGAGTTCTCGTAAATTTTTAATACTTTCCGAAATTACACAAACTTCTGCAATATATTTAAGCCATATTTCTGGCTTTATAAAATGTAAAAACAAACACTTATAATATAATATAATAAAAAATAAAGTTCATTTAATATTTCAAAATTTTCAGAAATTTTTTCCCATTGTATATCATTATCCGTAAGATAACCTTAATTAAACATCATATATGGACATATAACTTATGTTAAAATGACTTCTAATCTATATTTAATAGAATGAATTAATGAAATATAAATTCGTTGACAGAAACTATTTAAAAATTTCAATTCAATTTGAATAATAGAAATATTTTTGAAAAATTAATTAATTATAAAATAAAGAAAGTCTTTAACTATCTCAATAATATTAAATCATTCTACAGATAATGTACTGATATAGTTACATGTAATTTTTTACGCTGATTCCTGGAACAGTTTTTGTAAATCTTACGGATCGCTGATCAAATTTCCGAAGAATTCGCAACATTAACTGATTTGTATTTTTTTTTATAAGCGCTTATTTTTAGATTTTATAAATCCTAAAATATGAGGTAAATATATTACAGAAGTTTGTGTAATTATATATATACGAATTATATATGAATTTCAACATATTTGAGATGTTATAACATCATTAAAATGCATTACAAACTATTTTCCCCATTCATCATAATGTAACTGAATTATTTTGAGTATCCCTGTAAACGATATCTATTAATGCTACACACTTTATTTCCAATTCCGAACATGCCTTGGTAAACCTCAATAACATACATAATTTACTTGGCAATCCGAGTGTATTTACGTGAGGTAGAGCGCGGACAGACAGACGGGCAGACAAACCAAACTCATACACTTTTCAACTATGTTGGAAAGTGTTAAAAACTGATATTTTCAGCATTGCTAGTAAAAATTACCAACTTTAAATGACCATTTTATGTACCAGCTATGTAATAAAATTATAGTTTTTTCCATTGTTAAGGAATTTCCGATTAATTTTGTTAATAATAAAATATTTATACTATTGATTAAACTGTACGTATGTTTTTAGGTTTACCTACTATTCCTCTCTTCTGCCTATGGATTGCTTTCGTGAATACTTTTCTCAAGTTAGCAAATATCATTTCTGTTGCTACGAAGTGCACTGTGATAAAAAATTTCGTATATTCACGAGTGATTCTATATGGAATTTTTATCTTCTAACTGAAACTTTCTATTTTGGGTGGAAATCGCAGAAGAAATGGTAAAGTTCCTATTTTTTAGTACTCATTGAATGTTAAAAACGGAAATGTTCCTTCCAAGACATACTAACGGAAATGTTCCTTCCAAGACATACTAAGGATAATGTTCCTTCCAAGACATACTAAGGGAAATGTTCCTTCCAAGACATACTAACGGAAATGTTCCTTCCAAGACATACTAACGGAAATGTTTCACTCAAATTGAGAGAAAAAGAAGAATTGAAGTTATTTTTTTGTTATTGATGTTTTGCCCTACAAACAAGTCGTTGAGTATGGTCAGTTATTGTAGGTTACAGAAAGGCCTTTATCCTCTTATGGCGAGTAACAAGGTTCAAATTCAGAGGTAGACAAGAAGATAAAAAACGGATGTCACAATATTCAATACAAATACCTGTTCCATGTAAATATGCATTAGTATATATAATTATTACTTCGATTTTTAAAAGATATGGCCCTATTGCTCAAATTGAATTCCAAAAACAGTCTTGTATAGCAGAAACGGGTGAATACCAAAACGGAAATTTTGGAAAAAACGTAGAAGAGATGAAAACTTTGTTGCCGGTACATTTTCCCTTTTTCACGGAATTATTATTTTCTTTATTATTACTATAATAATAATAATAATAATAATTATTATTATTATTATTATTATTTCTATTTTGAGTGTACAATATCAGCTATTCTTGAAGAAGATTCGAGGTTTAATATTTGACATTTAAAAAAACAACCCTTATCATTTTATAAAATAAAATGAAAAAAAAAAAACATTTACATAAAAGTTAATATTTTTACGTAATTATATTTCATTTGTCCATTCTGGTCGAATTAAACCTCAATTTATATTTCCTTAAAAACTTATGTTTTGAAAAACAAATAGCCACAGATATTCTCAGTTTATTCAGTCAATGTATTTATAGCTCACATTTCTTATATATATATTTTTTTTTTTTATTTAACCTCTAACTCATACATTATTCCCTTCTTGACTCTATCGCACACACTGCGGAGAAAATATCACTCTTTTTTATAGCACTTCTGAATATATGTATTTGGGTTTAGCCTCATATTTCAAAAACTTTCCAACGGGTCCACAAAGTTTATTTCTGTTTATATATCCATATTTTTTATCTAATTGATGCATTTAAATATACGACACATTGTGAATTTTTTCTCTGAAGATATGCACAAAATATTCCTGCAAGCTATAAAAATATATATATAAATTTTTTAATGTTGCAACTTTGTTTCTAAAATTATTTTTAAAAAGAACATTAAAATTTACCAACTATTATAGTATTGCGAATTCTTTGATATTTTCTTACTATTTTTTTAAGTTTAGATGAATAATGTATATGCAGCAAAAAATTAAAAGTATTTTTATTAATATTTCTCCTGATATATTTTATTAATACATCAAGTGAGCTATTTCAATCTCTTCAAATGGGCGAGTTTTGCTTCACTCTATTGGATACAGTCAACAAATATTTAATTATCATTTTCTAATGACTAATATTGTATGGCCTTTAAAAACTGTATCAATATAATATTCTGACTAATTATCGTAAGTTACAGTATATTGGTTTAAATAAATTATATGATAATTACTATAAATATTTTTTAATGAAATATAAACGTTTCCTAATGAACCTTTTAAAAATTATTATCTTTATTAAATAATATTTTTTTATCTAAAGCAGAGCTCAATTTAGTTATATAATAAAAGTAACATGTCTTTGAAATATTTATCTCTCAAAAACGGAGAAAAAAGAAATAGTGTAATATGTTTAAATTCTATTAGTTTTAGAAATGTAATATTCTTCTTGAAAATACAGTAATTAAACAGGAAAATACAATTTGGTATATTGCAATAATTCACTAAGTGCAATATGATAACAGAAGAAAACCTATTTCTAATAGTAATAGCATTTACAAGTAGAAGTACTGGAGTTAGTTGACTCTGTAAAATTGAACAATTGTGTAATTATTTCACAGATTGCATTCCTTCTTAAGTACCACATATTTACATTACGAAATTTACACATAATTACATTTTCCGAAATCAATATATCAACCAATATGTATATCTGCTACACTGTAAAAGAGAGAAATGTTTCTTATACAGAAAAATGGTTAACGAAAATATAATATAACGAAAATATAATATCTTCCGAGTAACCCATGATGCTGAGTAGCGTTATTTTATCTTCAGAAATCTCAGAAACCAATAGATTTCGGAGATTGAACAAGCATTTGTGAAACAAAAATTTCTTTTGCTACTCGCAGTTTTCGGAAACGTTTGCAAATAATTTGATCAGTGTAATAATAAGTGCAACACCCAATGTCGCTTTTTCGGATACTATCAACTCTCAAGTAAACATTTTCATCTGGGTAACAGAATTTATATATGCAAGAATAAAAAAAAGCTTTTTTTTAAGCTTTTATTTTAGTGTGTTTGTCTGTTAAATATAAACATTCGGAGGAGGTTATAATATGTTTTCGTAAACATTCTTGCCATATCAAGAAATATTTTTTTCTTTTTTGTTTTGCAATGTAATCAATACTTTCTGATCTTATATGCGCGTCTGAAATATTCTGAATTTTTTTATTATGTTTATGTACCTGCTAAAAATAGATATAAATTATAAAAAATAGTTAAAATAGTCTCATTTTAATTTTGTTTAAAACATATAATCTCTATTAAATTAAGAATGCTTTGAATTAATTATGGTATGATTCTCATTTCTAAGTATAAGAAATAATTTCAAATTAATAATGAGCTAACCTTTCAACGGGCGGTCTTATATCTTTTACAATGGGCGAAACATGACATGAATGGGCATGACTTATTTTAAGCTATTACAAATGCAAGATTTTTGAAACAATAAAAAGAGAGATTTTAGAAGAACAATATTATTCACATCAGCATTAAAAATTGAATTTTAATTTCTGTATAGTTTGTAAGAAGAACGCTTGAGAAAAATCCCATTCGCTGTAAGACGTATGACAATGCGCTCTTTGGAATTAAAAAAAATTGATTAAATAAAAAATGTTTGGAATTAATTATAGTATGATTCTCATTTCTAAGTATAAAAAATAATTTCAACTTAATAATAAGTTAACCTTTCAACGGGCGATCTTATATATTTTACAACGGGCGACTGCATGACGTACTTTATGACGTATTTTATGCTATTACAAATGGAAGATTTTTCAAACAATAAAAAGAGAGATATTTTAGAAGAGCAATATTGTTCATATCGACATTTAAAACTGAATTTTAATTTCTGTATAGTTTGTAAGAAGAATGCTCTAGAAAAATCCATTTCGCCGTAAAATGTGTGACAGTGCGCTCTCTGGATCGTAAAAATTTTTATACTTTCTTCATGAAAATTCCCCTTTTTTTTCTGCTTGGAAAAATACAAAAATTACGCAAGTATGAAAAAAAAAATTCCTTTTGTGAAAAAGTTACGATTTTGCACAAATAATTCCGGTAAAACAAAATAATTATATTATTTTATCCATCTATAGTAAATAATATTTCATTTTTTTATTACAAAATTACAAAATTTAAACTGTAAAAAGAATAAAACATTATTTTAATGCTTTATGACACATGGGAAAAGATATGTTGCTCTGAAATACTGCATTTCATATCTCGATTTAGCAATTACAGCTTTATTAATGTACTTGCAAATTAAATAAAGAGACAATCACACAAATTAAGGATATAATTTCTATTTAATTTTTTTTATCATGAAAAGAGAGTCATTAAAAATAGAAGCGGAATGTACAAATTATGAATTTAATTATAAGGGATTACTGTATTTCATTTTTTTTTCAGAGTTATATAGAAATTACATTTTCTGTTATCTTTCTAAATAACACAGTATTATAAACTATGCTTGTTATTATTCTGTCTCAATTAATTCAGAAAAATACTTTTGAGATTTTTGAAATCAATGATTAAATTTAAAATACGGGAACTGATAACTGAGTGCATGTGTGTGTGTGAGGGGAGGAGTTACATTTTACTGGCGACTAGAATATTTAGCTAGCTACCAGATTTTCCCCAAATTTGTACAGTTTTGTTTAAACAGCAAGTCTTTCGCACTTTACGGAAAAGATTTTCACAATTCATTTTTGAAAATATGCCATATTCCTTGGAACAATTTTAATCTACTGTATAGTCCTGACTCTTGATTATAAATCTGGATCGAAATTTCCACCATAGTCTATTTTTCTCTTTTTAAAATTTTTCTTTTGCACCTCATGGAAAACTTTCCAAAGTCTTTTGAACGTTCGTGAATTCAATAAATAAATAAAAAAAAAACATTGAGAAGTAGGACGGGGTCCGTCAGGTGATTTTACGTGTATTTCTTCAATTGGTACACAATTTATTTCCGTTTGGGATTCTTTGTTAGCTAAATATGCATCAGCTGAGTTATGGAAAAATAGGTAGGAGGATTTTGTTCATATGAAGCTCTAATGTATTTTTCATATAAAGCTACAATTTCTTCTTTAAAAATGAGTACTAAAATATTTTACTGATAATAAAGCTTTACTGCTTTTATTTCTAAATGATTTTTTTTTTTTTTTGCCTTTAATTTAATTTTATAACAAGATACAGCAGCAGTCATGAATCTTTTTATAAATTCTTCTTTGCAGTTACAACCCCCCCCCTTTTGTTTACTTACCTATTATACGTAGTATAGGGTAAACCTTGTAAGAGTTCTGAAAATCGAAAAAAAAAGTTGACGGATTTACACGTTTCAGAATATAATGATTCCAAAAAACATATTTTTAGAAAAAAAAAATTACCGTCCGTCTGTGTGTGTGTCTGTAAACGCTCTAGCTTCCGAACAAATTGAGATAGAGACTGGAAATTTAGTATGTACTTAGTATGTAATAATTGGAAGAAGATTATTGAATTTCAGTAACCTCGATTATCCGGAACTATTTTTTTCGGACTCTCGAAATATTGTTCTGATAAAAGGCGTATAAAATTTCTCGAAATTGTTTGTTTTGAGGAGGGAATATAAAAGACAATAAAAAAACATACATTTTGCATAAAGAATAATGTCGATCAGATAATTAGTTGAGATATTTGTAATTATATTTCCACACTCTTCGATTTTTCATGACCCTGTATTTCATTCAAATTTCAATTCAAAAATATATTTTAATTGGAAATGAGACAAAATGTTAGTTTATTCGCGTATTGCAATTTTCATTTGTAAAATAAACGATACAGACGATTTTGTAATTTATATAAAGTTAATTAAAAATCGCGTAATTTATTTATTTATATTTTTTTTATTTATATTTTTTGAGCGATGTAACCAAAAGTATAAACTTTTCAATAATTGTGATAATTTTCAGGAAAATGATCATTTGTTCGGCAATATAGGTTTTTTTTTTTAGAAAATTAAATGTAGAAACACTTTCGTAATCGAAATATAAGTACAATAACTAAAAAATCGGGTTTTGGACGTGACATAGATATATGAATTTTTTGTCGGTAAGGATAAAAAATTGGCGAACACACACACACGCACATATATATATATATATATTTTTTTTTCGAGAAGAACGAAAAAAAGAGCGGTACATCCGAAACAGTGATTTTAGGAGGCGCCGTACAATCATTGGCTATTGCACAATAAAACTCTGTTGGGAAATAATAATACATAGAGGGCGTCCCTAAAATATTTTAATGCCCTTTAACGCATTTCCTGCTGGTGATACGTAAGCAATGTAAATTGCAAAAGTGCTAAAAATTAGGTAGGAATTATTATTATGTTGATGAAATATTCCTACCATTAAGTTTCAAAAAGTTACACTTTTTAATTTTTATACGGCCTTTGGGTCCTATAAAGCATATTTAGAGAAATTTTTATCATTCTTTGACAAGACCATCAATAAAAAATCCATTCTTATATGACCAAATCTACCTAATTATAATACTTTGAATTTTATGAAATTTCGAGAATTTCCACACAAAAAAAAAGAAAAAAAAAGAAAAAAAAAAGGAAAAAAAAAAGAAAGAAAAAAAAGCAGAACTAATTTTTAAAAAGTTATACGTTTTAATTTTTATACGGCCTTTGGGTCCTATAAAGCATATTTAGAGAAATTTTTATCATTCTTTGACAAGACCATCAATAAAAAATCCATTCTTATATGACCAAATCTACCGAGTTATAATATTTTGAATTTTATGAAATTTCGAGAATTTCCACAAAAAAAAAAGCAGAACTAATTTTTAAAAAGTTATACGTTTTAATTAAAAGGTTTTAGTTAAAAGTTTGTATATTTTTATACAGTTCATGTGTCCTATTATTTAAAAAAACTTTTCTCCATGCTCTTGCGAATAACACAGTAAAAATTCTATTCCGATTCACTCACTCCTGATTAAAACTAACCGATTAATGATACTGTGTATTTTTTTTTTAATTTCGGAGCTTTCTGGCTCTAAACATATCATCTGTATGTTTTTATCTCCGCTCTGAAATTTAAAAAAAATCAAAGTGTGATGACTCGATGAATTTTGGTCGCGGAAGAATAGATTATCCATTATTATGCCTGTTAGAGAATAGAGATTTTTATTTTTCTAAATGAAGATTATTGGGATCAATGACGGAACGTATAAAAATTTTAAATGTGTAACTATTTGGAGTTTAATGGCAGGACTACTTCACCGATATATTCTTCAGCGTTACCTTATTTGAACACTTTTGCAATTTACATTGCCTATGTATCTTTAACAGTTAAATTATTAAAGCACGTTTTACTATTTTTAAGACAGCTTATATTTTTTAATGTAAAAATATTAATAAGAATAACAGGGAATTAAACCAAACATAAGTCATCGATATTCATTTTTATTAAAAAAAGTTATACTTGTAAAATTTTAAAAGAATAAATCATAATTATAACGCATATTCAATTCTTGCATTACTTTTAAATTTGTCATTACCCAACGAATTTTATAAAAATATATAGTGTGGAAATAATGACGGTGTATGTCATATGACAATGTTCCATTTACACTGCAAAAATTAACAGAAAAACAAATAAAATATTTTACTAAAAAATTTTGATTATTTTTTTCAACTTCAATTTTTGTAATTTTTAGGAAAAAAAAACTTTTTGACGGAAGTGGATTCTCTTTAAAGTGATAATTATACATTAGAGAATATTCATAACAAATAACAATTCTAAAAGTTTTCTTAAATTGTCATTTCCATATAACAAACAATTTTTTTTAAAAATACGCATATTTTACTGGTAACCCGACTGGTAGTGCAATTTCAATATTTTTACAGTCTCTGTATAGTATATAGCAGTTTAGAACCATCATTAAAAGTAAAAGATTCCGAAAAAGCTTTAGAAGAACAAGAAGCTCGTTAATATACTGGATTATAAGCATTTTCAAAGCTATCTATATTCACATCTTTAAAACTGATCATACTCAACTGCGCCACTAATAGAGAGTTTACAGCCCTAGTGGCCAAATCTCGGTATCAATAGACCAATCACTACAATTTTACATGATTTTTAGACATCTTAAATTTACAATTACGGAGTATTAAAAGTTTACGTCAAACAGTTAATTAAAATTTTGTTGTTAAGAAGTGTGTGTCTTCTTCAAAAATATACAATAAGAAATATATGTAAAAAGAAAAAAAAAAAAAACAGCATTTTAATTATTTTTAGATAAAAATGTACATAAAATATTACAAGGTTTTCAAAGTAGTATGTATAATTTAATATATATTTACTTATTTTACACTTTCACCGCCAGTTTAAAATTAATACACTTTACACCATTGTTGTTACAAAAGTGAGGCTTTAATGTTTAACATGCAGTTTGTCTTAGCAGAATTGGAACTTAACGGTCTATCTTAACGGAAGACGAAGAAACCGTGTGTAAATTTCATTCAAATATTTAAACTTTTAACCAAAAGAGTGCATATTTATATTACACTTCAGCAAATCTATTAACACATCTACGCAAAAATAAAATGTATGTATAATCATTCGCGAAAAGTATAAATATTCATAAAACCTTTTGCATGATGATTTTCTTTTAAATTATTCAATTATACTATAGGAACGCCTAGGAATTTTAAAACATGCCGTAACGCAAAAAAAAAAAAAAAAAAAAAAAATGTAATTTAACAAATTACAACAACCATTGAAAAAATGTTCCGAAAGCTGCATCAATGTATTTAACAACGTCAAACAACTATGTAGAAACATTTCGTCTGAACCATCGCCACAGTTATACCGTTGCATATTGCTACAAATAAACACATTTTCCATTACTACAGTTGAAGAGATCCTGGCATTCTCTGCCCTCGCAAAATTATCCGTCGGAACCATCTACACAATACACATTTACCATTATTACAGTTGAAGATATCCTGGCATTATCTTTCCTCGCAAAAATATTCGTCGGAACCATCTACAGATAAACGCATTTCCCATTGCTACAGTTGAAGAGATCCTGGCATTCTCTGCCCTTGAAAAAATATTCGTCTGAATTATCTACACAATCAATCTCTCTATCGCACCCCTGACAGCGTTGAATGCATTCGTCATTCGATTGTAATCAATGCGCCTTACCATCATCGCATGTCTATATCGTAGATCCAACCAGCAAACGATAAACGTTGCGCGATACATAATAATATTTAACAACATACTGTCTGAAAGAATTGTTTGAACGAGTAGGTTGATAAGAGAAGCAACTGAATGCTATTGAGTAACATTAAGTTGTGCAAATAAAGGGAAAGGATATTTTGTCGGATCCTTCCTACAATAACTTTAACTCTTGTTTTGACTGATGTCTGCGCTAGAGGTATTTTGAGGAAATTAACGTTGAAGATCACGTTTTAGGCTTTATAAGACGATTTCGCATCCGAATTCGGCTTTTTGTCATATCTGATAGTTTGCATCTATCCTTTTTGTAACTTTAACATTTTTGTAACGATTTTATACATTTCTATTGCCTATTCAAAGAGACATTCTTCTAAAGTTACAGAATTTCGTTAAAAACGCTTAAAAAATTCTTCATAAGTTACAGAATTTTGTTAAAAACGCTTAAAAAATTCTTCATAAGTTACAGAATTTCGTTAAAAACATTCTTCAAAATTTACAGAATGTCGTTAAAAACGCTTAAATTATAAAGTGACGACGCCAAGAGGTCCATTCTCGACTGAAAACAACAACCATTTTCCCAATGGTAAAAAAAAAAAAAACGCGATATATCATTATCAGGATATAACAGAAAACATTAAAAACCTAAGAAATATTGCAACTTATCTCAGTAAGTGTTTTATCTTTATCTTCAAATTATCCCTTTGCGCACAAAATCTGAATCTTTCCAATAAAATTAACCGTAGATAGTTACATTTATTACAACTGAAAAAAATGAAATTGATAATTTTAGTGGTCAGAATGATTTACTTTCGCTAGACAAGATAAAAGAGCAATATAGTGCAGCGCGACATATTGGGATTATGTACTTTTCATACTTCCGTTATATCCGCTTATCGTAGTGCAATTTCAATAAAATAAATTCCTAAAATATAACCATAATATTAGATACTTGTAACACGTAAACTGTCGTACACCGCCCCGGTCATATTGTGTGTTTCCGAATGAGTGCGTCATATGACGGTTCGCCAGTCGAAATAAGAATTGTTAATTTAGCACGTTATATTGTTTTAATTTTCTATACTAGAATTTTCGGATATAATCCTTTTCTTTACTTAAAGGAACATATTTCGTTCTAATAAAAGCAAAGATTACTATTAAAAAAGTTAATTCCCATAGTGGTAGATATTTTGAATAAGAAAAGCGCTACTCCGAATCTTGTAATCTGCAGATTTGCAAGGAATCAACATATGGAGCTAAGTGAAAGTGTTAAGATATTTTTAATTAATTGTATTATGCTTAAGAGAATATATTTGTAATTTATAAATCAAGTATGAACCGAGTATTTTTTCTGTACATAAAAAGAATATTTTAAGTAACTGTTAATTATATTCCATACATTACGACGTATAACGCGGGATCCATTCTTAAAATGTATGGTATATTCGTCGTATTTCACGCAAAACTTTCTTTAAAAAAAGAATTCATGAAATATTTACCAAAAAATAAACGAAACACATTAAAAAGTATAATAACAAGTAAGTTTAATTTAATATGATAGAGATCATTATTTTATAGTTAATGAACAGTATGCTCAATAATGTAGAAATCTCGATGCTTATTATCACCATTCTTAACTAATTGAAAATTTTCCATTCTTATAACCGGCGTATACTGTGCACCTGTTAATTTTCTTGTATCAAAAGAGCGTGTTATACACCGGAATATATTAATTATATTATTTAAGCTATTTAACTCAGCGCATAACTCAAAATTGTAAATGCTAGATACTTCAAACAAAGATGAGTAATAAACAGAATTTTTAAAGTAATACGGGTTTAGCGTAATTCTTAAAAATATTTTAATTTATATATTTTCTCTCAATCAATATTATCAATATTAATCTCTCATAATCTTCTTATCTCTTTCGGAAGATCGTTGCAACATATATTAAGCATTGTAAAATTTTGCTTCGTTTTATTTCTGTATATAAAAATAAGTTTTAAATTACTTTTAATTATATAAAAGCATTATTTAGGCATTTAACAAAAATATTTTTTTATTATTATTATTATTTCTCGAACTCGAAAACAATAAAGAAATTATAAGAAAGTAATTCCCGACAGCAACATGTGTTTCATATAATTATTATTTCTCATATAAGTATCTTATACATCGACACTGTAAAGGTCATATTAAAAAAACGTTAAATTGTAATTATTTATATATTTACGTTATTAGGGCTATTTCCACAACATTAAATTAAAATTTCACGTTCTACGAATAAAATTAAGAATTTAAAAGAATACTAGAATTCATATGGTTTGAACATAATTATTATTTATCGTATATTTCGACGGTCCTATATACAAATAATGTACTTTAAAATATCCATTCCTAACTTTTATATTACAATTAAAATATAAAAATTCGAATTATTTTCTTTTTAAATGACAAGTTTTAAAATTCCTATCATTTATTTTAGTTCTAATAGATATAAATTTATTTTAAAAAGTTAACTATTGAATATACAAATATAATAAACTATATTATATTTTTAAGTAAAGTAAACGTCTTCGTTATTCGCACACAGAAAAGTTATCACATCAGAAATTTAAACTACAAATAGATTACTCGTATGTTTTACCTTTTATTTCACTTGCATAAGGTCAGTTTAAATGTTATACTTGAAAAACAAAAACCGCACTAAAAGTTTTCCGTAATTTCAAATATACGAAATATTTATATAAATTATGTTGCTAAGAATAAAACTATTAAAAATGATATTTTATTAAACCTTAGAAAAATAATATATTAAATATTTTATTTCAATTTTAATATTTTATAAAATAAATAAAATATTCCCAAAATATTTCACCCGACATGTGAAAATCCGATATATTAGATATTTCTAAATAAATTAGATATTTAGATAAAAAGACACAATATTATAGTCATTTTTGATTCCTTGAAGTTAGAAAATCTGTTATCTGTTTTTTAGAGTTTCTTATATAGTTATCTGATTGGAAACCATAATCAGCAATGTCATATTTTTAAGACGTAGAAAATATTAAACAACCTTTCTGAGTGCGGAATATGTTTATCAATAATGTTAAAAAATAATAACACTACCATACATTGTACAATAAACATACTTGCTAATCCTATTTTTTAAATAATTTATACTAATTTAAATTTTTTGGAAAAAAAAGAGATGGTACGCAATTTCTTTTATCCAACGCATGAAAGTAACACATGCTAACTTTCTAAAGAATTCAACAATAACGTCAAACCATTTGATTTTTTAAATTTTGAAAATACTTTTAGAATTTTGTTGACCCAGCTGGAAAATATATTTAAAAATGATATTTTTTCTTTTACATGGATCATTTTAGAAAACAAATTAGATTTTTTTAAAAATATTTTTGCAAACATTTTCATTCAACACGTAGAAGAAAAATATATTAATATTTAAAAAGAAACAGTGAACTTTTGATATCGCAAATTTCTATATACATCTTATTTATATTTTAGAATATTCTATACTAGTTGTCTAGTTGAAAAGCACGATCAATAGTGTTATTCTTTTTATAGTATGGGGAGTTTTAGACAATTTTTCTAAATGCGAAATATTTATATCAATAAAGTTAAAAATAATAGAACTATCCTGCTTCATATTATAAACATACCAAAACGATATATTTATTCATTTATACCAATTACAATTTCATTAGAAAATAAATCAAAACTTACGAAACATTTTCGCTCAACAAATAAAAGGATATTATATTAACAATAAGGATATTATATTAACAGTAAGGAAAAAAACTTAACCACTTTTAAGAATTATAGAAAATTATTTATTTATCTCTTTTAGAATTTCGCATATTTATATATCGCATCGAAAAATGTAATGAATTGCGTCATGGAAAGTTTTAAACAACATTTCTAAGTTCGGAATATGTACTATATCAATTATGTTGAAAGTAAAAGCGTTTTCAGACATATGCGATAAACCTACTTATCAAAACGATCTTATATATATTTTATCCCAATTTCATATTTTTAGAAAATGTAGCAAAATTTACGCAAACTTTTTCGTCAAACACATAAAAGGATAGTATATTAACAATAAGAAAGAAAATAACTTAAACACTTTTAAGAATTAAAATTATTTATATATTTATTTTATAATTTAGCATATATATATATATGTCTCATCGAACAATGTAATGAATTGCGTCATGGAAAGTTTTAAACAACATTTATAAGCTCGGAATATGTACTATATAAATTATATTAAAATTAATAGCACCTCATATATATGCCATAAACCTACTTACCAAAATGGTCTTTTACATATTTTATCGCAATTTCATATTTTTAGAAAATTTACGCAAATGTTTTCGCCCAACACATAAAAGGAAATTTATAAGGAATATATTAACTTAGAAAAAACAAGAATTTATTCACTTTTAAGATTATTTAAGTTTAGCTTATTATTTATATATGTATTTTATAATTTCTTATATGGTTTGTCTTATTGAAAAATGTGATCAATATTTCTTTTGTAGTACGGAAAGCTTAATACAACCATTATAAGGTCGGTTATTTATATAAAGTATGTTAAAATAAAAAAAAATAATATATTATAAATTAAATTAAAAACATACTTTCCAAAACGATATGTTTAATAATTTATGCCAATTTCTCTTTGTAGAAAGTAAAGTAAAATTTACGATTTTTTTTTCAACCAACGCATAATAGGTAAGTATATAAACATTAAAAAAAACTAGCACTAACTTAACCACTTTTGATTCATTAACTTTAGGAAATATTTATATCTGTGTTTTAGAATGCGGTTGACTGATTAGAAAATGTAATCGATAAACTTTTTTGGTGGCACGGAAAGTTTATAACAACATTTATAAGGTCGAATATTTATATCAATTATGTTACAATTAAAAATAGTATCATAAAATAAATTATGAACATACTTACGAAAACAAAATTTTTAAAAATCTATCCTAATTTCTTTCTTTCTTTCATTTTTATTGGAGGGGGGAAGGATAAAATAAAACTTACGCAAACTTTTTCATCTAACACATAAAAGGAACATACACTAACAATAAAAAAAGACATGTTAACCACATTTAAGATTGATTAAACATAGAAAATTATTTATATCTATGTTATACCTATATATATAATGTGAGGGGAGCATGTAAAATATTTTTTAAAAAAATTGCAGAATATGTATATCATAATTGTTAAAAATAACAACACTGTCATATATTATATGATAAACATACTTACCAAAACGATATTTTTAATAATTTATCCCAATTGTTTTTTATTATTTATTTATTTAATTTATTTATTTTTAGAAATTAAAGTAAAATTTACGCAAACTTTTTCATCCAACACATAAAAGAAAAAAATATTTTAATATTAAAAAAGGAAAGAATAATTTAATTCATTAATCTAGAAAATTATTTATATCTGCGTTTTAGAATTTTGTATAAGGTTGTCTTATAGGACAATATAATCAATATTATTTCTTTTGTGGCATTGAAAGTTTTAAACAACCTACTGTTTCACGGTCACTGTTCGAAATGATGACTGAATCCCTCTCTCAGATCCTACAACGACATTCATGAAAATAGAGTTACTGATTGGCTGAATTTTACCACGTGATCTAGAAGGATGAATGAAAAGAGGACGTACTTGCTCTCTTTGAATTGAGCGAGAAGAAACACTCCACGGCACTGCGTTTTTCATTTTACTCTCTGACGCTCGGTAATTTTTCTAATTTAATTTGTAAGTCATAAGAAATGGAAAAAAAAATATTTTCAATAGCAGTACTTGAGATAAATTACATTATTTTAAGTGTTAATATCACTTTTAGTATCCTTTTTGCGTATGTTTTAGGATTCCAATTAACGATCCAATGTCTGGAGAAAACCCATTTTAAACATGAAAATAATTCTGAATTTTTAAGGAATAAACAGACTTTTCTGTACCTCTATTTCTAGTTGTTATCTGTTAGAGTAACGTTTTTATGTGCGCCCGTAATTCTATAAATACGTAGCACCTATAATGGTCGTCTGGTCCGTCCGTCTGCCCGCATATAACAGCGCAGAAACTAATAAATCGAATGATTTTAAATTTAATATTTATATTCGCTGCAAAATTTTGTCGAGTCATTTCAAATTTTATGAAAATTGAATCAAAACTTAAAAATATATTAATACAAGTTTTCTTCATTCTGTTAAATCATATAATACGTAATTAAATCAATGGTATCCCATGATAGATAATGATTCTAGGTTGCCTAGGTTGTATTCATGCATTTTTTCATTAGGGTGCAACAGCTATTGCACCAAGATCTGAATATTTAAAAAACTAGTTATAGTACTCATTTGTCACGTTTGACGTACAATTTCCAACTTGGAGAAACTAATGTCATTATAATTTGAATACGTGTATTTTTATATAAAATCAGTTTTCAATATAAATATCCATGTATATATTTTATTTTAAAAATATTAAAAGCCATTTTAAATTAGCTTGGATACATCGTGATATAACATAAATAATGTGAATGTCATCAAAATAATAGAAAAATTTAAAGTTATTGAGTTTTGGAGTAACTACAATTTCTGTAGTTGTACTGATGTTCTTCAATATTAGATGTGTAGTAAATCTAACAAAAACATAACTATGAAAAAACGGAGCCAAGTTCTGTAAAAAAAAAAAAAAAAAAAAAAAAAAATGTGATATGTAAGTGGGTGCCAATTTCAAACAAAATTCACTCAAACTTACCTACTGAAGTATTATAGCATCGTTTAAATTGTTTAAAAATAAAAATTATTGATAGCATATTAATAATAAATCTAGAACTTTGCAAGTTTTTACCTAAGAGTCATTTATCTTTATTAATGACATTATTTTATCAAAGATTGTTATTTCATGTATGGATGCCTTAATTTGAGTGTATTGAGGCTCCTGAAAGGGGTGGAGTCTCTAGAGAGATGACCAAAGACAAGCTTAAGTGTATCTGTCTCTTTGTCAGGCCTTCGTCTGTATTGGGGTTTCCGGGAGTGGGGGTCGCTAGAGTGATAATCAAAGACTAGCGGAAGTGTATCTGTGTGATTATTTGTTTATCAAAACTTTAACACGAGTCATTTGTTAATAATAATAACAATATGAAAAAATATTATAATGACAGTGTTGTTAATATTATCATCATCATTTTATTAAGACATGAAAATGATAGGCATAATATTTATCAATAAGATTTATTTGACACACAGCATACAAACTTAAAAGTAAACAGACATTAATTATTAAAATTCGAATTCGTCCACCGAAACTACAACATAGCACAAATTTGCATTTTCAAAACCCTCCGTATCCAACAGTTTGAAAGTTCGTGTCGCTATAGAAAGAAATCGAAATGATACTTGAATGTCCTCTGCAAGTATTATCTTTATACTCAGCGGCAATAGGTAGAGTACCTTTATCCGCAGCGGAAATCGATATAGTACCCGTAGCACTGGCGTTGAGAGTCCAAGACACTGTAAGGTTGTCCACAACTACACTGCCTAGACCCATGGTAGCCACACATACATGATCAATATTTATTTGAATCGTAGGCATGACGCTATTTTGTTTACACTTTTAATTCTGGGGTTAGACGAATTTCAACTGCAGATGTCTCGAAATATATGCGTATTCGATATATGTATTCACTCAGGATGTTTTTGTTTTTTCACAATGTGTCTAAAAAGGTAATTTTTATGCACCATTACTCACAAAATTAATTCTCTGAAATTAGCAAAAAATGGCTGATTTTCAGGTGATTTTCCTGCAAGGTCAGTCCGGATTCAACATTTGGCGCTTTATTTGGCAAATTAAAATTTCGCCTAATAGACGTAACGTAAAAGTAAAAATGGACACCCCGAAGTGGGTAATTGATCGATTTTCAGAATTTTTTTTTCGATTCCTTATGGTGTAAACGAATTTTGTACCAAATTTTAAGTCTGTAGATGCAATAGATATATGAGATATTTTTGATGAGTGAGTGAGTCAGTGATAAAATTATCGATTATCAGACATTTTCAAATATCCTTATCTCGGAAACTAATTACGCGTTATTTATAAAATTTTGGATTCTGGATAATTAAGGGGGCCTTACTACACATCTAAAATTACAAGTACGTAGGTCAAATAGATTTTCAGTAGTAGAGTGTCAAAATTTGGCGAAAACAGCTCGAAATGTTTCGTGTAATATAACACACTAGTATGTCAGACGAACTTGGCTGACACACTGCCGTGTGTTTAGATAATGGAAATTTCATTATGCGTAGTTTTTATAACGATAGGTCATTTTAAAATAGAATTCTGGTAGAGCTTATAAATATATCTATGAATGTTAAGCATTAGTATCTATGCAATCATTCTGCACAAAATATTAAATTAAGAAAAGATAAAATATAATACATAAAAAGTCAATAAATTTAACTTAAGAAGAATAACGGATTTTGAAACTAAATATTATGTGATAAAAAATATCGATAAAGCACAAGTTCAGCTAGTTTTATATTCTTTATTTTTAAGTAATTTCGAGTGTGTGAGGAATGTATATATATCCATTAAAATAAATATACATTTAGCAAAAAAAAAGATACACCTATAAATTTTAATTGCAAAAATGTATAATAAAATACATTAAAAGACAATAAATTTAACTTAAGAAGAATATCCGGTTTTGAGACTAAATATTACAGGATAAAAAATTATAGATAAACCACAAGTTAAGCTGGTTAATATACTTTATGTTTTAAATAATTTCAAGTGTGTCAATAATGCATTTATAGCCATTAAAATAAACATACACTCGGTAAAAAAAGATAAACCCATAATTTTTAATTGCCAAATTGGATAATAGAATACATTAAGAGACAATAAATTTAACTTAAGAAGAATTTCAGATTTTGAGACTAAATATTACGGGATAAAAAAATTATATATAAACCACAAGTTAAGCTATTTTTATATACTTTATGTTTTCAGTAATTTCGAGTAGGCCAAGAATGCATTTATAGCCATTAATATTTTGCTTACGGGCAAGGACTGGCGACTATTTTTATATTAATTCGCTCAAAAAAACATTATTTGTGGTAGATTTCTCTTGAAAGTTATCCTAGTAAAAGTGTATGGTAGAGATTATTTTTCAAAAAGTGATGCTAGTAGAATAAAGAAATAGTCGCTGGGACGACGACTATCCCAACCCCGTAATCAAAGGGTTAAAATAAATATAAGCTCGGTAAAAAAAAAATAATACACTTATAAATATTAATTGCCAAATTGTCACAGAGAAAAACAAAAAAGCCACTCGATTGGGAATGTGGGAATAATGTATTGAAATGGTAACAAGGTTTGAAATTTTCGAAACGAACACACGATTTTGACATCACATGTGGATTATTCAGTGTATTTTATCTTCGGATATCAAACGGGACACCAACTGGGAAATCATTTGGTGAAGTAGATAGGAATTTTTCAGACGTAAGAAAGTTTGGTACGCCTAATATTAAATTCCTTTTTAATTGATGGAAAACAAACTGTAACGCATGCAGTTATTTAAGCATAATTCAAACAATACTTTGCAGTTTGATCTATAATTTTGGATTCGCATATTTAAAGCTTCTAGATACCAATTTTTGTTAGGTTTTTTTTATAGGTTAGAACACATATTTTTTCAGAATATTAATTTCAATTTAAATATTTTCAAATTAATTAATATTCAAAAATATATAATATATTCATTTAAAACATTTCTACGTGTCCTACAATTTCTATATTGAGACGGCCCATTAGCTTCTTTCTCTAACATAAATTGTTAAAAAGACATAATTCCCCATCGAACAGCCGTTTTCGTTTTCATCTGTGACAAATTCGCGATTAAAATGTATGGCGTGTATCCTGTTTTGACACCAACTGTAGAAATAGCAATAACATGTTATTTTATCAATATTCATATTAAACTGACAATGCACTGTTAAAATTTTTTCCGCAAACTGCCCAGTCATTCGACCGTTTTTATAGAAAACAACTATATAGCCGTAATTTAACTCTATGATGATCATATTGTGGGCAATAATATGGTCATAATAGAGTTAGATTACGGTTATGTAACCATTTTCTAAAAAACGGTCGAATGACTGGACAGTTTGTAGCAAATTTTTAACAGTGTACATAACCGTAATTTAACTCTATTCCGATCATAGTATGGGCAATAATATGGTCAGAATATAGTTAATTTACGGTTATGTAATCGTTTTCTATAAAAACGGTCAAATGACAGGAGAATTTGCTGCAAATTTTTAGCAGTGTACATATTTTTGACAAATTTCATTTTCACATTTGCCTAGTCATCATTTGTGACATCAATTGAATCAAATGTTAATTGATAAAATATAGTGTATTTGTTGGTATACAATTGCATGTCTGATAATTAGCTGTTTTTCTAATTATTTGAAATTTTCTCTTTACTCTGTCTTACAGTTATTTTATCTTCAAGTCTCATAATGCTTGAATTTTAAATCTTTTAGATGCATCTTTGATACTGATTATTAAAATAACTATTTTCTCAAGTTAAATTGCTATACGAAGGGAGACCTTACATTAACTGCCGATCGCATTATGACACATTTAACACTCTTTAATATCGAGTTTTAAAATAACTATTTTCCCAAGTTAAATTATTATATTAAAAGATACCTCGCATTAACTAGGATCAGAACATGGCGCATTTAACGCGTTTTAATACAGGTCTTTAAAACAACTAGTTTGCCAAGTTAAATTGCAATGTTAAGAGAGACCTTGCATTAACTAGGATCCCATCATGGCACATTTAAAGAATAATTAAGATACTTAAAATGTGGAATAGCTAATTATATAAATCTTGTTATTAAAAAAACAAAGATTAACATAAAAATCAAAAGAAGTTTTAATTCATTAAATGTATACCCTATTGCAACTGATATTGCTATATTTTGATTTAAATAATAAATTCTTAATTAAATTAATTGAACATCCACTGTCAAAATATTTGCAGCAAAATGTGCAGTCATTCGACCGTATTTATAGAAAATTGTTACATAGTCGTAATTTAACTCTATCCAGACAATAATATGGGCAATAATATAGTCAGAATAGAGTTAAATAATGGTCATGAAACCGTTTTTTTTTATACAAACTGTGAATGACTGGACAGTTTGCTGCAATTTTGAACACACTGTAAAAATTTTGCAGCAAACTGTCCAGTCATTGGGCCGTATTTATAGAAAACGGTTACATAACCGTAATTTGACTCTAATGAGACCATAATATGGGCAATAATATGGTCAGAATAGAGTGAAATTACGGTTATGTTACAGTTTTCTATAAAAGAGGACGAATGACTGGACAGTTTGCAGCAAATTTTTAACTGTGCAGTGAACAATGTAGTCATTATAATTACACTATTAATGTTTAGAGCTACGTTTATATGTATATATATACATATAAACGTAGTATATATATATATATATATACTACGTCTAGTATATATATATATACTAGACCAAAGGCAATAAAATTTGGTATAAGTACTTTTTAGATCTTGGGGAATTGGTTTAACAACGAAAATAAATTAGTTCATTTTTCTGCTAATATGGCCAAATTTAGCACTCCTAATTACAGGGATTTTATGAAAAAAAGCCAATCTTGTAAAATATTCCTTTTTTTTGTTCTTATACAATAAATTAGACTCATAAACTGAAGATTTAATAAAATATTAGATAATCATGTAAGATATCCCCCCCCCCCTTTTGATTAGTTCATACACATATGTTATTGAACAAAATAAACTTGAAGTGTCCGTTTTGCTCTTGTTAACGAAAAATGAAGCTAATTTTATTTGTAATGAATCTATTACCTGTGATCTAAACAATGTTTTATTTCGTTTTGCCTGTTGTAGTAATAATAAAAAAATTAATATTGTAAATATCACTGCTATAAATATGGTTATCATGCATATGATATAATTCATAGAGCTTATGGCATATTAAAATTTAAATGGATTTATTCTTTTTTAATTACATTTCACCAAAACAATATAGCTATAACTATTATTTTAAACAACACAAATGTCACAAACACATATGCATCATTTAATAAAACTTTACTTAAGGTGTTTTTCAAACATACATAACTGTCTTTCTCAATGATAAAAACCTAGCACTTTCGAGCAACCTTAGCTCGTTCAAGGGGTTATAAAACTAAAACGCAGACATACACAAAACAAATAGTCTAAAACTAGTAAAACATCGTTTTCTGTTGAAGAATGGTCAAACCATTACAAACAGGTCACTAAGGGTGGGAAGAATTGGTAGGGTTGTGCTAATCTTTTTCAGTCTTGAATAATCTGCAAAAGTTTATACCACAATTTAGGAATATTGTAAGATAACGAATCTTTGCATGTCTTGTCTTATCTTTTCTGGTTAAAATTTCTATGGAATCATTTATTATTGCTTGATGACTTTTACTATTGACTTTTTACTATTGACTTTTACTATTGACTTTACTATGACATTTATTATACTTCCCATCCATAGTAACCTGTTTGTAATGGTTTGACCACTCTTCTACAGAAAACGATGTTTTACTAGTTTTAGACTATTTGTTTTGTGTATGTCTGCGTTTTAGTTTTATAACCGTGATCTCAAGCTAAGGTTGCTCGAAAGCGCTAGGTTTTTATCATTGTGAAATACAGTTATGTATGCTTGAAAAACACGTAAGTTTTATAAGTAAGTAAAGTTTTAAGTAAGGTTTAATAAAGTAAGTTAAGTTAAGTAAGTAAACTTAAGTAAAGTTTTATTAAGTGTTGAGTAGTTTTACGTAAGTAACTACTAAGTAAGTAAAGTTAAAGTAAAGTATAAGTAAAGTTTTACTATACTTTAAGGGGTCAGGTAACCTTTGAACACACAAAATACATGAAAAAGTGACCTTTATAAGAATTGATGTCACTCGATAATTAATTGACTTTTAATTATGAAATTTCAAACACATATTAACAAAGGTTCATTTTATAAATTAAAACTCTCAAAAAATGTATACACTCATATAAAGCGTTTTAATTAATTTCAAAATATAATACACTTTTTACGAAAGAATTATGCTTTCATGCCTTGCGCGCAAGATTTTTCATATTTGAATTGTTAAAACCATCCAATTTTTTTTTATCAGTAGAGATATAATGTGTTATCAAAATGACCTACCATGAAAAAAATAAAATGTGTAATTCCTGAAAAAAAAATTAAGAAACTCGAAATATCGAGTTTTTTTTTATTACAAAAGTAGTCGTGAATTCTAAACTTCTTACTTAAGAAACAAAATAATAAGTCATTTTGTGCATCTATATGGTTAATACATTGTGTCAAAATTTTGTAAAATTCTAGCAAACCATTTTTCAGAAATCTTGCGCGCAATTACTAAAATCATCGTTTTGAGAAAACTGACTTTAAAGATAAATTATTTTAAAGATAAATTAAAATATTCATATTGATTGAAAGCACTCTTAAGTACATAAAAAATATCCTGTGATAAAATATTACTAAGAAATTATGATTATTATCATTAAAAAATTGAAAACTGTGGATTTCCCGATAATGGTGAAAAAATGCGTTTTTCATGTTCACATGGAAATTTGATACTGCAACTGATACTATCAATATAATACTTAAATAATTAAGATAAATCAATGTTCAATATAGTTTTTTATATACATAACTAAAATTAATCAAATGAAAATTCATAAAACCCGATTGAGAACAATATTCAATTTCACAATATCAAGTTTTTTTTTTTTTTTTTTTTTAATGCAAAAGTAATCATGAATTCTAAACTTCTTACTTGAGAAACATAATAGTAGGTCATTTTGTGCATCTATACGGTTAATACATTCTGTCAAAATTTGATGAAATTTCAGTAAACTATTTTTCAGAAATCTTGCGCGCATAAACTAAAATCGTCGTTTTGAGAAAATTGACTTTCAAAATAAATCTATCTTTAAATCATATAAACTCACTGATATATGACAATTAAAACATTCATATTGATCGAAAGTACAGTACAGTCTTCAGTACATAAAAAATATCATCTGATAAAATATTACTGAGAAACTATGATTATTATCATTAAAAAAGTGGGTACTTTTCGGTTAGCCGGGCGCCAGTGATATATATACATGTATATATACATATATATATATATATATATATATAAACTTACACAGATATATATATATATAGATAGATATACACTTATATGTATGAAATATATATACATATATCACTGGCGCCCGGCTAACCGAAAAGTACCAAAAATTGAAAACGGTGGATTTCCCGATAATGGTGAAAAAAATGCGTTTTTCATGTTCACATGGAAATTTGATACTGCAACTGATACTATCAATATAATACTTAAATAATTAAGATAAATCAATTTTCAATATAGTTTTTTATATACATAACTAAAATTAATCAAATGAAAATTCATAAAACACGATTGAGAACAATATTCAATTTCACAATATCAAGTTTTTTTTTTTTTTTTTTTTTTTTTTTAATGCAAAAGTAATCATGAATTCTAAATTTCTTACTTGAGGAACATAATAGTAGGTCATTTTGTGCATCTATACGGTTAATACATTCTGTCAAAATTTTATGAAATTCCAGCAATCTATTTTTCAGAAATCTTGCGCGCATAAAACTAAAATCGTCGTTTTGAGTAAATTGACATTCAAAATAAATCTATCTCTAAATCATATAAACTCACTGATATATCACAATTAAAACATTCATATTGATCGAAAGCACTCTTCAGTACATAAAAATATCATCTGATAAAATATTACTAAGAAATTATGATTATTATCATTAAAAAATTGAAAAAGATTGATTTCCCGATAACGATGAAACAATGAAAATTGAATTAACCCCTTCCATTCCTCAAACAGTTTCTTATTTAAACATTTAGAGTGTATTTACAGGTATAAAATAATACATAAAAACAAAAAAATGCACATGAAGTAAAGAAAAATTTAACATACCTGTCTAATAGTTTTAAAAAGTATAATTAAAACCCCCCTGTAGCATAAGTTTGTCCTTCTTGTGATAGATACTTATCTGCAATAGCTTTTTCATTTCTTCTTTTGATTTGACGCATTTCTTTTGTATTTTGAAGGAACCGCATTTCACCTGTCTTTATTCGTTGTTGATCTAATTTTATGAAACAATCTCGCGCATGATTAGCAACATTTAGCCTCAATTCTTTCATCAACTTTATTTTCCCTGTATTACCCTCATTGAACATTATAATAGCTTCATTTGTAGCTATTTCAGCTATTCTTCTTCCTGTTCCTAAAGTTTTGGGACACAATTTCCAAATAAGGGAATTTAATGACTCATTATTGTTTTGAGTCTTGCCACCAAGACATCTTTGTAATAGTTTAGGATGAGATAAATCATTAAAAATTGGTTTTATCATATCCACCACACATGTAGGAATTGATACCTTGTGCTTAAAACTATGTTCAGTAGAAATTTTAGAAGAAAGTCCATATACAACTCTTTCTTCCAACTTTATTTTTTCTCCACATTCTTTGCAGCATAGAAAAGTTTCAATAAAATAAAACATGGATTGCAAATCCATAATTGTGTATCCTTTAAAAAGACTATCAGTCTCATTATTAGGTTCATCATAACATACACTAAGTTTCTTTCCAGAAGCACTTTGATTGAGATCTGTTTCTGCTGTAGATTTTTCAGATTTAGTAAATCTGTTTCCTATAAACTTACGTTTTCGGCTTCTTTTGCCAGATGCTCTTTTAGGATGCAAATCACCCTCTGTATTACTCATCTCAATGTTTAATAAAATAAACTAATTAATATAGCTAAGTAAATATCGAAATTGCTTTGAAAAAAGCAGTTTAGAATCAATAAAAAATGTTACAATCTACCGCGTGCTCACCACAGGCTTCTGAGATCCTTGCAGTAAACAAACCCTTATAGATTGAAGTAGAAGTTAATAAAATGCAGCTTCATTCAATAATGGAAATGTAAACCATGGTGTATATAATTTAAGAGTCAGAATACAACCGAAAATAACATAAAACTGAAGTTACGCTCGCTAGCAGCTGATTCAAAAAAGGTAAACAAACAATCCGGCTCTTTAAATACTAGCAAAACACGAATAGGGCTTGAATTGTTTTGGCCATAACTTCTCTTCTAGTGTGAATTTTTGCATGGGGCTTTCTTTAAAATGTTCCTAAAGAATCATACTTAATTATAAGCTATTAAAAAATCGATTTTCTGACACTTCAAAGGTTATCTGACCCCTTAAGTAAAGTTAAAGTACGTAAGTAAATTTTAAGTAAAGTTTTATTAAATGATGCACATGTGTTTGTGACATTTGTGTTGTTTTAAATAATAATTATAGTACAAAAGTGAATATAGATTCAAATTAGTCTTGTTTTCATAGCTCAAGTTTATTTTGCAATATAGCTATGTTCTTATACATTGTTTGGTGAAAATTGTGCGGAAACTTTTAAGTTTAATTTTGTTTGCAGCTGTTACAAATTTGAAAACTAATATTCCAAATTTTTAAATCAAACTAAATTAAAAATATATATATATATTCATCCATTAACCGACAAAACTGTAAGGTAGGTGTTTCAACTTTTTTGATGAAAGGCGTTTTACACCATGAATTTCAGAAAGGAATTTTCGCTTTATTTAATCGCAAAGTTTGTGTCATTAAATAAAACATTTTTTTTTTAATTCTGAATTGGTGGTAGTTGTGTATAGTTAATTTAAGTATGCGAATGTATTTTGACAGTGGGTCAACGCAGAACATGCTGGTAATGGGTAAAATATAATAATTCTACAACATTACAGGCGTTAGAGGTACGAACTCAGAGTGATAAAAGCACTTTTCATAGAGCATGACTATCTAAATCTAACTTTTCATGCTCAATTAGTTTCGTCAATATATACATCCCTAAAATATTTTCAGAATTAACAAAATTGGAACATATTTAGTTAACCGTGTTTCTAAGTTTTTTTTTTTTTTTTTTTTTTTTTTTTAACATAGCACATTCCTTTTACAAATTTACTATTTTTCACAAATACAAAAAGAAAAAAAAAAACCTAACTAAAAAAATAACATACATAAAATGAAACACATCAAGTGTACTTTCAAGATTTGTTAAGAATGTCTTCAACAAAAAATATCGAAACTAGTCTGATGATTTTTCATTTATTCTTTCAAGACACAATTCGTCATTATTTCCCAGACAGTCTGTAATTAGACTTTTTTATTTAGCTAAACTTGGTTTATTTATGTAACTTTGGAACTTCGTAATCGATTTTTCACTCAATTCTTTATATGCTTGAATTATAACAGATATCTTTACAGGTGTGTTTTCGATGAAAATGCAATTTTTAATATTTTTAGAACTAAATTATAATTAATAAATTTAATTAATGCATTATTTCTATGGCCTATTTCCGTAGTCCGAGTGCAGGAGAGATAAGTTGTCAAATATTCTTCGTGGTTACAACTGTATAAAAGTTATAATAACAATGCATGGAGTTAATTATGCGTCAAACTACGCTAATTAAAGTATGCCAGTAAAGGCTGTGAATGTGCAACAACGAAATATTTTAAAATCTAAAACATAGAAAATAAAATATAAATAAAATATAAAGAGTGTGATAATTTTTAAAATACGTTTTTATCTATTAATAATTTAAGTTTTATAAAATTCTGATAATACTTTATAAAACAATTTAGAATACCTGAATAAATAGTTTAAATAATGTTTTTTTTTCTTACATATTTCCATATCTTAAAAAACAAACAGAAGAAAAATTATATATTTTTTTAATACATTCACTTGTTTGTGCTTTCAAAGCGGTGAATTTTCTATAATCGATGAATTTACGCCAAATTAAATTTTTATCACGGATATGTTTTGGAACAACATGAAATGCAGTAATGAAATTAATCATGAATTTTAACATAATAATGAATGCTTATAAAAGAGTGTATATTAAAAATTATATTTTCACTTTTATACTTATTTTATTCTGTTTCTTTTTTTATTCTCCAAAACATTTTTTTTAATCACAGTTTCTAATAACTCCTTTATAGACTTTCCAAAATAATTTTATTTACTGTACGATTTATTCGTTTTGAAAGCTTTTATAATGTCATATGGAAGAATAATCTATACGTAATGGATTATAAAAACTTCCTGAACAGGAGAATATTCGAACAATTGGTTTTACAGATAATAGCTGTGTACAAGAAGCATCTTTTAAGAAAACTATTTTTAAATCCCCCAAACTTTTCATTAAATAGTGGTTTCTGATAACCGTCTTAATGAAACTTTAATAATCTTTTTAATTAAGGTAAAATAAATTTGTTTCGAAATTCTTTTTAAAGTCATATGAAAGAATAATGTATATACATAATGGATTGAAAACTTGCTTAACTGGAAAAGATACGAACTATTGGATTTACAGATGTGCATTAGCAGCAGTTTTTAAGAAAATTATCACAAACAGCCTTTCGTGATGTCTTCCATTACAGCATGCGGTATGCTATTATAATTTCTAACTGTGAAATGTAACATTTACCGATTTAAAGTTATATTTCTGACGTAATATAATATTGCAATTACATTATTACAAACGAATAAGAAACGAGAAACTCTGAAATGCGCCCTAATCATACTATTTCGTCAGAAATTTAAAGCAGATTGTCAGTGCATGAATATGCCTAAATTCGTACTTATTTGAAACACGCTAATTGCCACAAATGTAGATTTTAAAACAGAACCTAATTAGAGAGATTACGGTCATGAAGAATATATTATATTAACGAAATACGCATTTAACAATTTGGAAAAAGTTGCGAAATGCAAAGTGGCCCCTAAAATTGTACTACATCCAATTTTCACTTAATATTTAAATGTTGTGACATCTACTTACATATCTTAAAAGTTGTGTCATTTATAATATTATGTCATTTTGATAACCTATATGGTGCATCTGAGTTTTCCCCCTTGATTTGTTAAACATTGGTATGTCCAGAGGCGCAAAGCACACACTTGTGTTCCGGGGTTAAAATTTCGTAGCGGCCCCCATAAATGTATTCACAAGTTTAGAAGATATTAGTAATATTTATTAGCTACTTTATATTTAAACCAGGGTTTGCAAGTTTTTGACGCATGACAGTTTTTACCGGTTTTAACCATGGTTTTTACCGTCATGTCAAAAACCTCCTTGTCAAAAATGTCGAAAACTGTCAAAAACCCATTTTTTTGTAGTTTGTTTTTACATTTTTTTTTAATATTAAGTTGTTTTACTTGAAATATTCAGTATCAAAAAGACTCTAAAGTATATTTATCCATCCAAGAAAAACAAAAACGAATTACATTAGAATAATACGTGTACATCTCTGTTAGAAGATCTCTACAATAATCTTAAGCTATTTGGCATAGTCTAAAAAAATTAGATTTTTTGAAGAAATCCTGTAACCTATAAGTATTAGATTAAACAATGTGTATAATTTCAGTACAATTTATTACATTATTGAAAACAAAACTTTAAGATTCTACTTATTGAAGTGCAAATGAAAATCACCATAATTGCATTTATGAAATACATAACATATGCATTTTAAAATATTATATCTAAGAATATTCAAATTTATTCACTGCCAGTCTATGCTTAACATCTATTGTCATACAATGAAACAGCATTTTTGCATCTCTAAAATAATTTTAATGTACTTTATTAAAAATCTATATTGAATGTTATTTAATAATTGTAATAACCTTTTATTGTCATTTAATATTAATGTTAATTGCAGTTAGTAGAATCTGTATTAGTGAAGATTATGACAATTATTGTTCTTTACTTTTACTCTTGTATTTTTAAAACTTTCCCATATTAGGAAATTATCTTCTTTTAAATAAATTAACAAATGTAATTGTAAATAATAATAACAGGTTCAACAAGGTAAAATCAATCTAGAAATGAATTATATGCTGCACTTACACCATAAATTGGAGGACAATCGAAAATTATAGGTTTTTGACGGAATAAACCGGTAAAACACGGTTTTTCCACTGTCATGTCAAAAACCACTTTTTGACGTCAAAAACCCAACCCTTAAACTAATCTACTTTTAAATACTTTATATATGTTTAACATTTATTTTTAATTAAACATTTTAAATTATTATTTTTTTTTACTTAATTCTATGTTTAAATCAAATTAATGCTCATTTAATACTCATGTACTATTTGCTATCTCTAGACAAAATGCTATATACAAAATAACATGCAAGTGTAACTGGATGATTGTTTTATGAACTATAGAAGCAAACCGGTTGTAATTTTCCCGCAACATTTTAGACTGAGGTATTATATATGGCACACTGCATTATTTTTATATGGAGCACTTCCTTTTGAGTTCTATATCAAACATGAATCTTGAAATAGATTTTTTTAAATCATAATAAACTGAAAACTGTCTAGTTTTCATTGGACCATGGAAGACTTTCCACGACATCTTTGGCATGTATACATGAAGCATATTGTCAATAGTAACGATGAAAAAGTTTAAACCACTAACAAATTTTAGAAATATTTCTTAAGATTTAGTTCTCTGTTTGCGACTTGTATATTATTAAAGAAATCAGACAAAACAATTAATAAAATATTTCAGTTTTAAGTTTATCTGAATTATGTAAGTTAAGTATAAAGTCTACAGACGGTAAACGTTTTAGATGGGTCAATTACTGAGCACATTTAACTAAGACTGTTTTCATATCCAAATATGTTGCTTTCCGATGCATTTCTGTATTCCTTTTCGTTGGTATGGCTTTGCTGGCATGACATTGACAGACACTATTATTTAGAAACTGTGTAAACTGACAGTTTTTAGTTTAAAGACAGAACATGTTTCGGAAAATGCTTTTAAAATTGGGGTTATGAACAACACTTTCGGTCATGGTAAAGGGAAAGAAACTGCCATCATAAGACAATAATGGCTTATAACGTAAGGTGTCATTCATTTGTTGAAAAATGAAAATGAAAACTGTTCGATTACAACTCGCTTCAATAATAATGCCTGCAAATGTCATGTGTCAAAAAAATTCGTTTTCTTGAGCCAGGAAAAAAGTTTTTTTTTCTTATGTGAACCCTTTGAACCTTTAGAGATACGGACGGCGTACTGGGAGCGCCACTCACTGAACAAAACGTTGCGAAGTTCAAAATAATTGCGTGATTAACATCTGCAGTTCCTTTACCACTTTCCAACGACCCGTCAATTTCCAATGAATGTTTAAACCAGAAACTCGCATTCCTTTTCTGCCCTGTTTCATTATTTTTATTAATAAGTCACTTTCGTACGGAATACGCTGCCCTATATTTGCGTATTTTAGTTTATTTTATTTCTTAATTAAATTATTTGTTTTCTAAATGTGATGTTTATTACTTTTATATTATTACTAGACATTAGACGTTATCATTCTTTAGCACCAAAAGTTGAATTTAAGGCTTCAAAAGGCGTTGGCGTAGGAAATACGCTGGATGTTTCTTTATGTTACTATAAATCGTCCGTGTTATATTATTAGACAAAAACAGGCCCAACAGCCAACGATTTGACCAACGTAGGCGAGATAGCGAAATTTGACCATTGGCCAATGAAGCTAGAAAACAATGGATAAATGATAACCCAAGAATTCTGCGTTGCTTAAGAATCTGCTCTTGAATAAAAAACGAAGTGTATAAAAAGGAAAGAGTCGGTCATGTCATATATGACAGCTAAATGAATGCTAAAAAACCCATATAAATATTGTCAGGCTTGAAATCCAGGCTGGAATTGCTAATGGAGTAAAGAATGGAAAATGTTTCCGTGTTAATTTATATATCCATGGACATATCAAGTTATTATTTTATATAGTGTAATATGAATTCAGCATTTTAAGAATTTATTAAGTCATTTTTCTTAACGAGACAAACAACATTTCCCCTCCCGACTATCTTTATCCCAAATGATTCAAGCGTAATAAATATTATTTTCGCATGCAAGTGTTTTATTACATGAATATTCAATTACCAAATGTAGTACTTTCATAAAACAACAAAACAACAATAAGCTATGGCTTTCAAAATCCTTATTTCCTCCTAAAAATATTTTTATTCTTATTATAAAGATGTTTTCTATATAAACATTTTATATATTATATATGAAGTTTGGATTCTGATTTTTTGTGTGGGTGGTGAATGTGACATCTTCTCAAACCACATTAAAGAAAACTATTTTACTTTTTAAAAAACTGTAGTAAATAAATAGAATTTGCATGTCAGATTAATTTATCACGTTTATAAATGACAGCTTTTTCAGATTAAGTTAACAAAAATATTTGCGTAATAGTTTCAGATATATTTGTAAAAATACAGACAATAAATGATGTAATGATTTTAAACTAAAGAATCAAAATAAAAAACAATTTTATTCCCTAATTCTAGAAAGATCGTTAATTCTAAAATGTTTACTAGAAAGTCAACAAATCCTTTCTAATAAAGTAAGACCAATTATTAATTAATAAATTTTATTATTATCATGGTGCAGTTTTTCCTGAAAACCTAGCCATTGGTCAATTAGAATCTAATTTATTTAACCTAACAATCAGACAACCGGTAGGTTACACGCAAACAAGCCCGACAGCGAACGGTTAGGCCAACGTAGGCGAAACGGCCAAACTCAACCATTGCTAATGGAACTCAAAAACAATGGACCAATCATAACACAATCATTCTGTGTCGCTTAAGAATTTGCTCTTGAATAAAACATAATTAAAATTTCATTAAAAATATATACTGATGTCCAGAAATTAAGGGGCAGTGATCGATTTCAGACGTTTTGTTGAATATCTACTGAAATTCGTGAGGAAATGCCCAAAATACCCTTGAACTTTGAGGTTGTAAAGAACATGTTCAACTTCATGTCTGTCAGTGAAGATTTAGTCAAGAGGACAATTTAGGAGGTAATAATAAATTTAATAATTTAAAAAAATTGCGTTTCTCAAAGAAACAGAAAATACTCAAAATGATCCGCCACTGTAGCAAATGACTATATAGGTCTTGTTCAACGGTTTTTTGCATTTGTGTAAGAATAGCACGCATATTCTTGAAACTACTAACGTTTCTGTAAAAAATTCAAATTTTTCTTTTATAGCATGCAGAGTTTTAATTCGAATTTAACACCGCTTTACAAAAATTTGACAAAAAATTTTAGAAATAGTATACTGCAATTAAAATATTAATATATTGAATTTGTTATGCGATATGGGTGATTGGATTAAATAAATTTTAACTGCGCATGCGCGAACTACAGCAAATGTTTTTTGTCATGATTTGATAGACAATACTATAGAGCAATTCATATAAAAAAGACCAGTCATATGTCGCGAAAACGCAAAAAGATACAGGCAATACACTGAACTAATTGATAAATTGGGGACGAATTCCCATAGGATTATATGGGACCAGTCTTCGTATCAGACACATATTTTTCATTTTTTTAAATTTAGCAGATGTATTAATTAAAAATCCTAATGTATGAGCTTCTATTTTCGGCAGTTCTGTGGCGCTAAGATCGTTTTGGCGCATGTAGAAAAATCTGCGATTTTTCAAACACAGACGTAGTAAGTCTTCGTTTTTTTCTGAATTTTGAAATAGCAATAGTAAAAATTTATGGAGCGACAAAAAAAAATATGGAGAAATTTTACAGTACATTCCGGGGTGCAACGACATCTTTAATTGAAAAAAAAAGTATATTTACTATATAGAAAAATCAGTTTTATGTTCGTTTTTATATTTTCAGGGGTTTTCTTTAATTATTATTTTTATAGTTTTAAATTGGTGTCCTTTAAACCCTAATGAAAAAGAAAACTGATTTGTTTAAGGTAAATTTTCAGTTGTAAGGGTATTTTTTATTTAAAAAATATTAATATTCAAAATTTCAAAAATATATTTTCTGGAGTTCGATTTCAAGTTCTTTTAAATGTTTTCCGCTTTCTGGCAGTTATAAACTACTACCTCTATTTCCCAGATGGAAATACAAAGTAAACAAATCTTATTTAGGGTTCCTTATGGTATCTATAGTTAAAAAATATTAATATTAACTATTTCTATAAAAATATAAATAAATACAACTAAAGTCGTTTGTCGCAATCGCTCTGGGCTTTATTTTTCCCAGTGCTTACAAAGATAGCATTTCGTGATTTAAAAGAATTGCAACATTGTTTTTCGTTCATTCTCTCTTAAGGAGAGTTCATATTTTTTTTAATCAATTTGTGAATAGAGACAGTTAAGGAACAAGCAGTTATTTTTTCACAGTAATAAAACGTCATTATTTAATAACCACACGGGGTAATGGCTGATTTCGATTTTTTTCGACATTTTTCTTCATTTAAAGGAATGAATACAAGTTGGAAATTGTACGTCAAACGTTACAAACGAGGTGCGTTCGTACGCACGTTTTAGAATTAAATTCATGATATCCCGTGCGTAGAACGGGTTAAACAGCTAGTTAAGTATATATTTTATGACACTGTTCATACAAATATCTTAACTAGTTATATAAATATTCAGATATATATGTATCGTATCAGCTAGTTATATAAAATTTATTTTGTGATATTTAGATATTAGGTTGCAACTCCAAAAGACAAGATGCGAAAGCATGTCAATTTACCGTTTTTTTTAAATCATGCCAACCATTGGCAGAATGTAAATTTTCAATGAATATAAGAGAAGATGTTATAAGATATACATAAAAAATTCTTTAAACTGAGTTGTAAATAATAAATAAAATAAGAATGTTTTTTACTCATTACATTTGAAATACGAAAAGAAAAAAGGTTTAATAAGAAATAACAGGTACTTTTCTCCATTATCCCATCAACCACTTTCCATAAAAACTATTGCCAAGCTATAACACTAATGCCAATAAACAAATAAAAGAATGTTGTCCTTAGAATCTAAAAAAAAAAAAAGAAAAAAGAAGAAGCCCGTTTGAATAAAATATCAACTTTGGCTAAGCTATCATATTCACTTGCGGTCCGCCATCTTGTTTTTTAAAATCAAAATGTATTAAAAACTTTTATCATTATATATAAATGAGTCAATAAAATTAAATAATGTGTTTCTAATAAGTAAATATCACGATCATTCATTTTTGGTGTTAAATCCCATAGTTTGGTGAGTTTTTTAATGAAAAGTGAACATCGGGATAATGGAGAAGTACCAAATACAGTAGTAAGACCACGAATCCACACAGCTTGGTTCTGAGTGTTTTGCATATTTGAGACTTTTGTGGATTACAGATTATGTCTATTTAATCTTTGTTTACATTTTTTTAACTTATTACTTCGGATGAGTTTAGATTGTTAATGCTGAAAAATAAACAAAAACACACAAATAAAATAAAAATTATTAAAAAAATAATTTATCTATATTTATATGTTTTAAATCTATCATCAATAGTTGTTGGTATTAAAACATTTGGTTTATGTTTTTATACTGTATCTTGCAGCCTGCAAATGGGCATAATTGTCTACTGAATCACAAAAGTTTGTTTTTTAGTAATTTCGGTATCCTTGGCAAACTATTGTAAAAAATATATGTGTAAGACAAATACATTTTTAAAAGGATTTTTTTTTTTTTTTACATATAAATGGTTAATTAATTAAAATACTTTTATATATATGTTATCATTTTAAACTATAAAAAAGAGTATTAAATGAAAAGTGATAATATATATCAGAAATAAAATTAAAGTTGAAGTGAAAAAAATAATGTTATTGATAAATATTGGTTTTAAGAATTAAATTTCTTTGTTTACATTCTCATATGCTGTGCAGATTACAGACATTTGCGAATTAGAGGTACTCTACTGTAATACCATAAACTAAAAACTTTTCTTTTTATTATAGATATGTATGTGCGTGTGTATATATATAGTCAGAGTTTCCCCCAGACAGTTTCGGAAGGGTGCTGCACCCTGCCTGCCCTTTGGTTTACAAAATGGCACCCTTCTTGCCCCTCATAAAATAAATTAGCACCATTCTTGTGCCCCAGTAAAATAATTAGCACCCTTCTTGCCCCTCAGTAAAAAAAGTGTACTTTCTCCTTTTTGCATTCATAGTATAGGTGAAGATTCCCAAAATTTGGAAGGAGTCACTGGCTCCTAAACCCAAAAAATCCAGTGGCCACAATTGTAAAACAAACGCATAAAAACAATAGTCTTTATATGGGGTACAAAAAAAAAAAAATTCAAAGTGTAAAGTAATTTAATGTAAACACATGTACAAAAAATTTTTAATATTAAATCTTAAATCATGTACAGTCTGAAGATAAAGTTGGGCAAGATACGGTTTAAAAAAAAAATATGTATAAGCTAAGTAATCATGATAGTGGGGAATATAAAAAAAACAATATTTCTTATTTTAATTTTGCCAGACAAAAGTACATATGAAAGAAAATCTGAATTTGTGAGATTTATTTTGCACTATAAAAAAACAAAACACAGTTAATATTTAAAAATCACAGTCTATGTAAAATTATCAGATACAAACTGTTACGAATAACATTGCTATTAGAATATATTTAATAGTTTGCTGTGTTAAACAGATCATTCTGAAATGTTATTAAAAGATAATAATAATGTTTGTTATGTGTTTTGGTCTTAATCTTTAAAAAAAAATTAACATTTCACGGTGGAGACTGGGAATACCAGAAATTGATTACTTTTAAATCACATGGCGACTTAAACACCGAAAGTTAGTGGCCACAGCAAAAAAATTAGTCGCCACGTGGCGACTGGCGACCGTGAATCTGCACCTATAATTCATAGAAAAAATTAACTCAATGTTGTCTTGAAAAGAGTGCTCAGGCTTTTAACTATTAAAAGTGTCTTTAAAAAAACAAAATAATACCTTTAAAAGTAAAAAAAACTGCCCTTAAGAATCTTAAAAATGCCCTCTAGAATTCAAAAAGTGCTCTATTCTCACCAGCAGCACCCTGCCCTTTTTTTAAACTGGAGGAAACTCTGATATAGTGTATAATATATTTATTTATTTTTACTTGTTCAGCCATTGTACGAATGTCCCAAACTTTCATTACAATTAAGCATATTCGAATCTTGTTCATATAATCAAGATTTAGTTGTTACAATACCACATGAAGAATGACAAGAAATGCTTGCAATGTCAACGATAGCATCTGAAACAATATTTGACGATTTATCACCTGTGCTAGCTTATATTCAACAAAATTAATGGAGTACTATTATGTTAGCGGCGCACAGGTAATAGATCACGAAATAATATTCCTATCATTAATATTGTATTCATTACCTTTGAAATATAAACCTTTCATTTGTTTCATTTAAAATACCCAACTTTAATTTAAAACACATTCTTTAAAATACATGACTTTCACTTATTTCATTTAAAATACAATGTAATAAGAATAATAATACCATAAACCAAAACATTTTATTTTAATACCTAACCATCATTTCTAATTTACTTATGGGAAAAATAAAAGTTGCTATTGGTAACTGAAAAAAATATATTGTTAGTATAATTTGTGCCCAGCTAACATAAAAGTACCAAATTATTCACTCTTTATGGAAGCAGAAAATTAATATATATATTGCAAAACCTATAACCATACAAGATAACATTTTATTTAATAACATTTATAGATTTTAAAAGAAAGTTTACCCTATTCAAAGTTCGATCCTGCTTGAAATATTAGAGTCCATCCTTTAACCAATTATCTTGTATAGGACTTTCTTGCGAAGGATCTTAGATGGTAATCACTTTCTCGAACACATAACTACTCATCTAAGATCCTCTGGAAGCAAAAACAACTGAAGCAAGATTGACATCTATTCACAAGCCAGACGATTTTCTAAACACAAGAAGCTTAAGTAACTGTTATTTGAAAAAGAAAAAAAAAAAAAAAATTAGCGAATCCAGCAACCTTGTTCTAAAGCAAAATGCATGAATTTTGCAAATGTTGTGATCACTTTAACTCATGTATGTACAATTTACTCCCATAACAATACAATAAATAAATAATAAATTAAGTTGCTTATTCCCTATTTTTCCTTCCCTGGTCGAGAACCAAACATTGATCAAATATCTCATTCAAGAAACGAATTGATGTTCGATCTTGAATGTTTAAATGAATAATCAACAACCAATGTACACTGTGTACTGTAAAATAATGTATAAGCTAGTCAGTAATATAAAAATCTCTAGCAACTAAGAAGTACAGATGTCACCACTCACTCTTGTATATAGATAACATTTTATGCAACTCAGTTCATGAATGTAATATTCTTTAGAAGAGGTTAGTTGTAAAAATACTGAAATAAATTATCTGTGATAAAAAATGCATATGAGTGCAATAATAGTATGTTTGTTTAATTACCAATACTGATATCTAACTAAAAATAATAAAATATATTCATCAAAAATATATTACAAGATTTTGTTATTGAAAAGTAAACAACTGCTTTTCTTGATTTGATTTTTTTTTCTGTTTATTATGATTTCTAAAATCATTTAAAGTACTATTATTAATTTAGACAGAGGCACAAAATACCTTCTATATACTTAAATCATGTAAAAACAATACAGCTTTACAAGATATACAGTAATCCCTTGTTATATTGCACATTCGGCTATTTTGCTCTTTTTCAGTTATCCCCCGATAAATTTAGTTTCTCGAAAAAGCATGTAAAATTTTTGGGAACAGATGTGTTATACCCACGCACTGATGTTTGGTGACTTTTCAGTTTTCAAGCCTGCGTAAAGCCAATAACTTAATACAATAGCTAGGTTGCCATTAAAGGAAAAAATCCCCTAAATTTGGCAACTTTTTTCCTTTTTATAACCAATTAAAAAAAAAGAAAAACTGTGCATGAGTGTATGACATCATAGCCAACTTTTGAAACGACGAAATCTAAGCAAGTAACTGAAATGCAATTAGTTCATTTTTGTTCTTTAATTTCCAGTGGCAAGCAGACAATCAAAGAAAATAAAACAACAAACAACTCTGGATTTTTATTTTCAGAAAATACTGTAAAATGTAAATAAATATGTGTACTGTATATGTATGGTTTTCTATTTTTTCAATGCTTTACCATCTCTTTTTTGTTGAACTCGTAGCTTGTTTAAACAAGTATTATATCGAAAACCTCATATCTAAATTTAGAGCTGTTTATTTTTAATTTATAAACATTCTTCTCCCCCCCCCCCTCAGTATATCATGTTTTTTTCTTATCTCCCAAGTAGCACGATATATTGAGGGGTTACTGTATTATGTAAAACTGTAGTAATAAGTAAAATTAACCATGAATAATTTTTATGATTTTTGTGTTTTAAAAGAACAATACAACTTTATTTTTAATTGGATTAAAGGCTTATAATATAGTATTTCTACTTAATTACTACTTAGTGTGCACAATAGTAGAAACTAATTACAAAATTTTGTTATTGAAATGTAAACAAAAAAAAAAAAAAAACAGCCTTTTTTTCCGATTTTTCTTTCGTTTACCTATGGTTTCTAAAATCATATAAATTATTATTAATTTAATTTCGAGGCATGAAATATCACATATTTTCTTAAATCATACCAAAAAAATGCATCTTAACTAAATATTGCATAAATCTGTGGTAATAAAAGCATTTTTACAAGACTAGATTTGTTTTTAACTGACAATCTTCTGGATTTTTGTGTTTTAAAAAACATTAAAACTTTCTTTTTAATTGGATTAAAGACTTATAATACTTCATAACATAACATTTCTACTCATTATACACAACAATACAAAATATATTACAAAATTTTCTTATTCAAAAGTAAACGAACTTCTATTTCTCTACCACTTACGTATGACTTGTAAAATCATATGAATTATTATTAATAAGTATAAATAAGTAAGAAAAAAGAATCGTTACAGAAATGTTTTATGTAAAGTACACACATCACCACGATAAATCTAGAAAACAAAATGTAATATTTACTTACCAACTTCCGTCGCGCCAATTTTCATGAATATCAACAAAAAATCTTACAAACAGTGATGGATTGATTGATTAGCTGAAGTGGAGCTGAACTAAACGCAATATATTTAAAAATGGAGATGGCTTTACTACTAGTTTAAATAAATTTATAGAATAAATAAAAATAAATTCTAGAAGTCTGCAAGGTTTAGCAGTTGAAAAGTTCGCAGTCATAAAAAAAATGGCGGCTGAGAGGTTCAATTTTCATCCAGTTTGACGAAAATTGGATTAGTACCGTTTTCATCCAGTTTACGTCCGTAAAACAGAAAATGGGGACAAACTTGTTAAGATTTGGTTCCGGATCTGATGAAAATTGGATTAGTTGCGTTTTCATTCAATTTATGTTCTAAACTGATGTCCATAGTTTGTAGATATTTCGTCCATAAGTATATGACGAGAGTATGTTCGGTTTTCATCCAATTTACGTCATAAAATGACGTCCATATTTTGTAGATATTATGTGCGTACGTAATGTCAAACATTTAACAAAATCTGGACGTATTTTAGCTGGCTGTCTACGTCCAAAATACATCTTTAGACGTATTTCGAACTTGGTAGATGAAAACTGGATGTAATATGAACGTATGTGCTGTGTGGGTATTTATATAATTACGAACGCACCTAAAAACAATATATATAACAATGATTTTTTAAATTATTATTTACGCTTTTTTCGGGAGTTGGTCAGAATTGAAAGTATAATATATCTAAATGTCAGAAATTAAATCGCCAATCACTCTAACATTGCCCCTTATATTTTAAAAGATTTTAATTTAAAAATATAAAATCATACAAATTCAATGTTCCTTTTCAAATACAGACAGTATTATGCGTTGCACCTTGGGGGTACGTTGCCGCAGGGATTGGACTCCGCAAGATTAGTTTCATTTGAAAAGAATTTCGCTTTAAAATATAAAATCGTACGTTATACATGTTTATTCCATAATGTATTTTTTTCTCTGTAAATTCCATTATAAAAATATTAAATTTTAATACGGAAAAAAATAATTATGTTTTCAAAAACTTTGTTTGATATGCTGTTACAAGCATTTTTTTGCGTTATTCTCTACAATAACAATTTAAGCAATAATTGTTTTTTTTTTAAATGCATCGTCACTTAATATTAAAAATGTTGAAATTAAGGAGGCATCTAATTTTAATTGTTTGCCGTGAATGTGCAAATTGTCGTTTGTCATTAATTTTGATATATTTTTACTAATCTAGAAATTGTCATGTACTTTATATATATGTCATTTTTTATTTAAAATGTGAGCATCTTAGATTGAATAAAAATAAGTTTGTAATTCATATACATAAACCTTTTTTTATGCATTTACTTCAAGTTGTATATCCTAACCTAAATAATCATAGCATTATAAAACAAAACATTGTGTATTTGTATTATTCATAGCTGTATCCTCCGTTACAATATTCTTAAGGAAATTGCTCTCTAAATCTTTAGGAAAAAAATTAAACATATTAATGATAAGACTATTCAACCACATATATCGATCTTTAAAAAAGTGAAATATAAACTATGAATATTATTATAAATTTTTTGACTTAAATTTCTTAATGTAATGTTAAAGCTCTAAAAGTAACGTTTACCGTAGAATTTCCTGTGTATATATGTCCGCTCTTTTATCAACATCCACTGAGCGGATTGGAATGTAACTTTTTTTACACTGCAATTCGGGTACGCAATGAAAGGTTTTAAGCTAAAAAATGGTCAGCTTAACATGCATAGATTTTTACAGGGACACGTCAAAAGTTTATGTATGATTCTCAACTGCGTATCACACGTGACAGATTATAGTAATTATAGTGCCTTTATAAATAAGAGAGTAAATTCATACGGACAATAAAGTTTAATTGGTCATGAAGTTTGTTCAAAAACTCAACTAGCCTGCCTATTACCACAAAAATATTTTTTGTTAACTTGTCTGGCGTGTATAACCAGTCCACTAATTTTTTATACGATAGTTTGATTGCTACCATTTTTTTTAAATAGTAATATTCGCTTTATTGAATGACAGATAAAATAAGGCGAAACCATGGTGAATTATACTATTTAAGAAAAAAAAATAGCAGCAATCAATCAATTTGAATTAATTTAAAATAGCATATGGACATCATTAAGCCTCACTGGTCTAATAAAACTTATTCAGATGAGTACTGTCAAGTTCTGGAATGTGGGTTTGTGCAAAAACTTATAATATGAACGTGCGCCTTGTGCGAGAAAAATGTCAAACAGAGAAAAATATCAACCAAAAATGGTACCATGGTTCAGTCATACTTACAATCACTCACAGATCCTTTCGATCATTACTACACAAAAACAACCAGTCATTCAAACATTCCTTTGTTCATTACTACACAACGAAAAGTGGCAATTCATGGTTATACATGATGTAGATGATAAATTTATTTGCAGTAAACGTTGAAGCTAACAATTTAAGTATGAATATAAATGAATGTTTCACAGATAATCCCACGATAATCTCAAAACTGAATTCCATTATCCGTAACAAGACCTCATTTTTGGATTACCAAAAATGTGAATACCCTCTGCTGTGTAAAAATGTAGTATAAATTTTGATTCAGTTTTCAACAACATACCTGTACAAAAGAACAGGTTCATCTGTATCAGGTACTAAAAGGGGTTTTTGACCAAGGATTGAAATAAAAAGTAGCTCTGCGACCTCCACTAACATCATAAAAGAAAAAAAAAAGAAAAAGAAAATAAATAAATAAAATCAATGAACTTATTTTAAACAAACTAGAACAAATATCACATTAAAAATGTGTGTTACTTAAAAAGATTAAATTACATTGTATTAATTAAATTAACTTTAGAAATTTTGCTACAGATAAGCAGCCTTTAATGTTTATTGTTATCATTAAATAAGCATTTACTATATACGTATAATTAAATATTTTTTTATATTAAATAGGTATCTATTACAATAATAAAATGAATATTCTCTGATTTTTATGTAATAAATGCATTTATGTTGAAAACAAAATCATATTACTGGTCCGCGGTATTTTAAATTTGAATTTAGTAAAATTTAGTCTGTAAAGTTCGAAAGATTGGAAACCGCCAGTTTAACGTACAATACATACTGCAGCAAATCTTAGCATTCGTTTGGGAGCATTGACTTGTTAACGTCCTGAATAAATTAAAATGCTGAACTAATAAATTACACTATTTCTATTAAAAAATGTATAGGTTACAATCCCTAATGTTTTCGTCAATTTATTTTCTAAATATATATTTTTAACTAATTTTCGAAAAACACATGAAATGCAATTCTATGAGTTTTTAACAGAAACTGATTTCTACAAGCTTCATATATGCAAATCCAAAATTACAACTCATTCTGACAAGAAGTTTTTGTATCTATTTCTCAAACATTTATACACGGTTTTAACATTAGGAGTTTCAAACTTTAAAGCTGCATACTTCCAAAATACTTGACCAAATGCCTTTTCTTTTTGGTGTCCTATAGTAAAATTTATAGAAACTCAAAATTTATAGAAGAATATATTGTCGACATTAGGTGCTAGTAATGAAATATTTCGTGTTTGGTATAATTTCTATATGTACACTCAGAAAAAGGAATTGATTAAAACTACAAAACATGTTTTGTTGAGTACATTTTGGTTGTTTTAGCAAAATTCAAGTAAAATTGAACCATTTTACTTGAATTAACAAAACATTTTTTGCTGACGATACAAAATTTTTTTTCGGAATTCCAAAAAAAAAAAAAAAAAAAAATTTGTTGATTTAAACAAAATTTCCATTGACCTATATTTAAACAAAAAGTTTTGTTTAAATATAGGTCAATGGAAATTTTGTTTGAATCAACAAAAAAAAAAATGTATCGTCAGCAAAAAATGTTTTGTTAATTGGAGTAAAATGGTTCAATTTTACCTGAATTTTGCTAAAACAACCAAAATGTATTCAACAAAACATGTTTTGTAGTTTTAATCAATTCCTTTTTCTGGGTGTAGACGAACCTCTTAGCAAAATCAACAAGTACAGCAGTAATTAGTAGATGTTATTACTTGTCGAACTCGCATGAGTCACATTAACGGTTGAATTTAAAATAAAAATTCGGTTTCGCGATATTTTTTATTAAATTTTTTAATAAATTTCCATCACATTAAAACATTGACGTTCAGTCGAGTGAAAAAAGGGATACCCCGTACTAATACTATAGTAACTCATCATAAAAAACTCTGACTTTTAGCAAAAGATTAGCAATAACATCTACTGATTAATGCTGTACTTAAATTTTGCTTAAGTGGTCGTTAAAATACAGAAATTTTACCAAACTCGAAACATTTCAAAACAAATACCTAATTTTGAAATCATATTTGGAGATTAAATTAGTTTTATATAACTTTTCATATTTGGAGTTTAACTGAAGTTTAGCATAGGATACAAAACTAGAAGTAATTCGGTCATGTACTTTAGAATTGGTGAAGGTATAACGGTTGGAACTCCTAATGGTAAATTCTTTCGTCGTCGTTGCAAAATATATTGCAACATGAGTATTTTTTACGCAGAAATCAAAAAATTAATGGCGGAATGAACTGTAATTTTATATTCGATTTTTTAAAGCTTGTAGAAATCGATTTCTATTAAAGAATGTATAGATTACAATCTCTAATGTTTTCGACAAATTATTTTCTGAATATATATTTTTTAACTAATTTCCGAAAAACATATGAAGAGTAATCTATTAGTTTTTAACAGAAATCGATTTCTACAAGCTTCATACATGCAAATCCAAAATTACAGCTTAATCTGACAAGTAGTTTTTGAAATATGCTTTAAAACCATAAGCATTGAAATCCATTTGTCAACGATTAAACACGATTTTAACATTAGGAGTTTCAAACTTTAAACCTACATACTTCTAAAACTACTTGACCAAATGACTTTTCTTTTAAGTGCCCTATAGTAAAATTTACGGAAACTCTGAATATAATGTCGACAATAGGTGCTAGTTTTGAAAGATTTCGTGTTTGTATAATTTCTATATGTAGACGACCCTCTTAGAAAAATGTAAGTATAAAAGTAATTAGTAGATGTTATTACTTATCGAACTGGCTCGAGTCATATTTTTACACAATGATGTGCGGTACAATTAGCATGGGATATCTTTTTTTCCTGACTGTAAATTTTTTAATAAAGCTTTTTGAAGTTAAAAACTAACAAAAATGTTGGAGAAAAGTTTTTGAAACTAAAAACTTTTATATTTTTTGTATTTTTGTATTTTTGTAATTTTTGTATCTTTTGTAATTTTTGTAATTTTTGTAGATATTTCAATAATTTTTGTTGCGTTTTACAGCTTTACATTTTTATTACTTTTCAGTAAATTGTAATTTTTTTACAGAATTTATTGTACAGAATATTTCTTTGAATAATTTTTAACTAAAATTATAAAAAAAATTATTAAAAAAAATTCCACTGCCTATTTATGCTTAATAGTTTAATCATCTAGTTGGATGAATTTAATCTATCTAGTAATGGTAAAAATGTCCTAGCATTCGGAGAAATGAGCTGGGTAGGTATTATAGAGTTCGGCTAGTTATAAGGTTTCTAAGAAATAAAAAAGCAATGCTTACAAAATTACTCAACTTAATTTACTTTATTTTGCACACATATAATAGCAAAAAAGTATTGTGTTATTCTAATGATTTCTATGTAATTAAAAAAAACACACGCAAATCTTTCACTTGGAAATCTCGCACTGAAAGAAAACTTATACCGCCTTCATCTAGAACGAAAAAGTAGCCATTTTCTAAATCCCTAAACTAGAAATATAGATTTCCAAGTTATGCGAATAAGGTAAACAAATAAAATGAATAGACGAAATGATTAAGATAGGTGATGAAACGATACATTATATTATGAATCGTTTGAATAGCGAGAAATTATCACTTGGGTTCTAGAATAAATTCATAAACTAGAATTATAGTTACTAAAACTAACTTATTGCGTTCACATTTATTTGCAGAGATTTTTAAATAAGTTTGACCACGATGATATATGTAAACGCTCTTGAATTTTAATATGGAAGTCTAGAACTCTCTGGCAAAGGGAACGAGAATTTATAAGGATGACATGGAACTATTTTTTCTAAAGCCACAATTTAGTTTCTAGGTGCCAGTGACAGAATTCTTATTTCAGTGCGTAGATCGATATTCAAACTTGATTTAGTTTTCCTTTATTCTATTACATCTGAGCAAATTTATTTTTATGTTTATGATACTTCATAACCTTAAACCATGTTAAACTTAATCTTGCAGAATCATCCCTGTTAAACTTAATCATCCTTAATCATCCATGTTAAACTTAATGACCCTTAATCATCCATGTTAAATTTAAAATTGGTTTCGTTTAAACAATTTTTATCTTTTTTTTCAGAATTGATATATTTTTGGTTGTGTTGTAATTAAAGACAAAATGAAAATGATTTGTAATTGATTATAGTTTTTTAAAATCATTTTTTAAGGAAGTTCCATGCTAATCTTTTTATGAACGGTTGAGTTGAAATAAGAAGTCCATAAACACATAAATCATTCATCTTCTTTATCGTCAATGGTGAATGATCAAACGGCTTCAGAAAAATTATATCCCTTATGACTGCTATCAGTACCGGGATGATATTATGTTAAAAAAAACTCACTTTGATATAATATAATGACAGAAGACTATTCATCTGTATCTATTTAGTTTTTGTAACAATAGGTTTAGACGTGAGGGGAATGTGAAGTATTATACACACACAGTCAAAGGTTTAAATTATGACTATGCTGTAATTCTCCAAAGTACATTACCGGTATATGATTTAATTTAAAGTATTTTGGAATAATTTTCTTTTTACCAATATGCAAAATAATTTTTCGATTTCAGTAAACAATATAACTGATATCGATTAAACAATGAAGATTATTACAAATATGTTACGAATATTTACGTTTCATTGTTTCATTATAAATCGGTTTCAGTAAAAAAAAAATCATTTTTTTTTTAGAATTGATATATTTTTGGTTGTGTTGTAATCAAAGACAAAATAAAAATAATTTGTAAGTGATTTACAGTTTTTTAAAACGCTTTCGTGAGAAAGCTCTATGCTAATCTTCTTATGAACAGTTGAATTGAAATAAGAAATCCATAAACAGATAAATCATTCATCTTCTTTATCGTCACCGATGAATGATCATACCGATTCAGAAAATTATATCCCTTATGACTGCTATCAGCACTGAGATGAAATTTTGTTAAAGAAACTCACTTTCATATAATATAACGTCAGAGGTCCATTAATCTGTATCTATTTAGTTTTTGTAACAAAAGGTTTAGACATGAGGAGAATGTGAAGTATTATGCTTTAAAGTGAATATGACCGTGTAGCTTTTAAAGACATATTAACCCTTTGATTACGGGCTAGGACTGGTGAATATTTTTATATTCAGTCGTACCGCAATTTATATATATATATATTTTAATTTGTGACAGATTTCTCTTGAAAATATTCTAATATAAATGAATCGCAGATATTACTTTTCTAAAAGTTGTCCACTAAGACGTATGTGTCCCCACCCATAGTCAACTGTTTAAATTATGATTATGCTGTAGTTATCCAAAATTACATGCCCAGTATATGATTTATTTTCAAGTATTTTGAAAAAAAAATTAATATCAATGAGAAAAAAAATGTTTCGTTTTCAGTAAACAATAATAATCGATATCGATTAAACAATGAAGATTATTACAAATCTGTTTCGAATATTTAAGTTTAATTATTTCATATTAATAAAACTCTCGTTATTTTAACATTTCGAGAATAATGATCTATAATGTGTAAAGAGAACAATATATTATTCTCCCAGCAAAATCTTATTGCTCTATATTTAAACCAAAAATCCATTTCAGCCAAACAAAGAGTTTTGGATCAAGAATATTCGAACGTGTTCCAATACAAATTTGTTTGCCTTAACAATTTAATTGATTAATCGCGGATGACTAGGAATTTTGTTGAAGGAACTAGGTATTTACATAATTTTATGTATCTTTAAGTAAGAAATTTTCATTGAATTTTCATATCCATAATCACCGATTTTTAACTTAAATACACATAAATATGGGAAACATGTTATGTATTTCATCTTTGATATTTCCTTTATACAATGACAAGCATATAGCCGCTTTTTCTCTTGGATCTTTGCCTGTCTTAAGAGCATGACAGAACGTATCAATGACACATTTGAAAATACGTGAGGAAAGAGTAAAAGCTTAAAAGAAAACAGTTCAAATCGATGGCTGCAACATATTAAAATATGTAGGTTAACATAAATATACAAACAAATGTGAACCATAGGCAAAGTTCTGACAACATGCAAAATATTTTTGACTCAGTGCGGCATACTATTCTTATTATGAAACATAAATGAATTGTTAACACAATTTGAGGGTGGGATGCAAAGAAAAAAAAAGACAGTATTATCATATTAGAACCATTTCGTGATTTCAGTATCATTTAAATTAAGAGCTAGTTGAGATCTTAAGAGAAGGTGATGTCTTTTTGTAATTACATTTTTGAAATATTATGTTCTGAATTTTTATAAACTCATCTGTGAGCCATTAAAAACCACCTTCTAATTGTGTTCATAAGGATTCTTCTGAATTATTGAAACTCTTTAAGATAAATTTTATTTGAGACAGCTAAAATTACAGTGCATTCACATTATAAAATGAAATCAGACCATGTTATCATATTTAAAATATAAAGCAGGGCATGAAATTTCAATTGAAAATGTACTAGCCACACTAAAATGTTTGTTCGCCACTATTTTACATTCATTCAGACAGCAACATCGGCCACCACATGTTCCAGAAAATGAATTAGTTATGACAAACTGAATTTAAATTGACCATTGTTAGAAGGAGCTGTCTGTTAAATCCAAATATTTTACATTCATGAAAAATATAAACAATTTTTAAAATGTTAACAATGAAGAACTTTCTAGTGACTTAAATCGTAAAAGAATGTAGAAATTGAAAAATTTAACATATTTATTGCAAAAAATTAATAATAATATTAACTCAAAATAAGGTTACCATAAGGAGGTTTCAATGATTACAGAAATTGTCCCATACCACTAAAAAGTTCCTGAACATTTAGCTCTTCATGTTTGTGTAGCGCTGCCTTTGTGCACTGAAATACCACTTGCAATCGCAGATGTTGGGTCAAACTCTGTCACGGTGGGTCAATTGAGAGACCTTCTAAGCAAATCATCTAGTGTTTCAGTCTTTAGGGAGTTCCTCTATGCAGTCTTGAGTCTGTTGTGACAGCTGAATCCTCTCTCACACGAAGCTGGGCTCACTGATAGAACAGCACAAAATGTTAGAATCTGGAGCAAATTGGGGCATCTTGCTAAACACTTTGCACTGCAAAACGTCACCAGCATTATCTTTCAGTGTTAGTGAAGGGAACATAAACATGTATTCTGCTCACTCTGCCAATACAATATCTACTTTTTCATTAAAGAGATTTGGGTTCAAACATATGTCTAGCTTCTTTATTTCTTCTATACCAAATTGAAGAATGTTTTCTTTGGGAGGCCAACCCAAAGTGTCAAAAACATGCAGAGATGTTAACATTTCTGTTGCCATAGATTGCAGCCTTTCTGTGATGTATATCTTTGCATGTTTAATTAATCTCCCTCTTAAAGTCTGAAACTCTTGCTTCCGATTTTTAATATTTGTTAGCTGCACATCCTTGATTATCCCTGAGATTGATATTTGGTCCAAAAACTCCTGTTGGCTTGGTCCAACACTAGATTCGAGATCTGTCAGAACTGAGATGCAATGTTCAATTTTTATTTTCAAAGATGAAATGAAAAGTTCCTTGTTTTGTAATGCCACTTTTAAAGGATTCAATTTCCTGTAGAAATCCAAGAGGAAGTACAGAAATTTAAGAAATTTATAATCCTTCAAACATTTGAGCAAACCTTTAGCTCTAGCACTATCATTGTTTTTTTCTATGGGCCACCTGTTCAAGATGGCTTACAACACTATTCCAAGATTGCAAAAGATTTTTAACAGCACTTTCTTTGCTGGATAACCATCTAATAGTGTAAACATCATTCAGTTTAAGAATTTCTTCTCTTAGATTTTCTGCTGTTTCTTTTAACATATGAAGTCTTTTAGCAGAGGCATGGTAAAATTTAAAAATACTCCTAACCACTGAATCAAATGTTTTAAGATATGCAACTTCATCACATGCGTCCAAAACAGCTAACTGCAGATGGTGTGCAATGCAGTGAATGTTTATCAATTTAGGACAAATAGATTTTCCTTTTCATAGCCTATCCTGCTTTGTATCCAACCATATTTGGAGCAAACTTCAGTACCCAATTCCACAATATGACACCTGTTTCTATATGACATATAATCGTAGCTAGAAAATTAGTTATGGCTGTGAAATAGCTGGATGAAGTAGAATTTGGTAGCTGTATTGCTCCTAATATGTCCTCTTTGATAGGATTATCTTTTGCATCCACCTATCGAACATACACTTTTTTATGATTAACACTTGATCTATCTGTGGAGCCATCAACCATAATGCTAATATAAATTCACTTTTTAATTTTTCCACTAAATCTAGCTTCAAAATTTCAGCAAGAAAATGGATAAAATACCTGCATTGTTTTTCATTGCCATACTTTGTTAAATATCGACATTTAATTTCTCAGCTAAGCACAAAAGACTTACAAAGACTTATAAATGTTTTTTCATGCTTTGCAACATAGTACGCCACATTGAATATATTTTTTAAATGAGAAAACACGTGTTCGTTCATTTTCTTCAGTCGTTTAGCCATTGGTGTTTCTGATGGGTGTAATTTAGCCTTTACAATGGCAACATTTTCACAGTGGATTTTGCTTTGGTTGAGAAAAACAAAGGACTCTTTTTTTAAAAGGCCCAGAAAAGCCATTGATCCACTTTTTGTCAACATTACTGGAAGGCACTTGCTGACAAATTTTGCACATAGCAAGACTAGTTTTATCATCCTACGAAAGCCATTCAAAACTGCTTAGCCACTCTTTGTTAAATCTTCTTTTAGCTGGAAGTGGCGACTAGAAATCTCTGCCACATTTCCTTTTACCAGTTGTAGCAGAGCTGGAAAGTGAAAAAAGCGGATTATTGCTGCTAGCTGATCCAATCTCACTTTGCGTCACTTGAGAATGCACATGTTCAATTCCAACATTTGTGACTGCATCTTTATCGCATTTTTTGTTTAATGACCTTTAGTAAAAAAGGACACAATATAATTGCTTTGTCTTTTCTTCAAGACAATAAATGAAAAATAAACTAAAAAAGTCCACTTTAATTACCGCCAACTACCACAGAACCAAGAAAAACGTTAAACCGAAAAAAACAAAAATTTTGAATAAAACCAATAATTTTTACCGTATTTCAAGAAGCTGAGCTTAGAAGGTGAAACCTGATTCACTTCACGCAGGAGTGCAGAGCGATCCGATTCGGCCTCCGAAGCAAAAAAAGCAGTCTTGGCGCTTGCGCGGTGCGAAAGCGGGGAGACGAATGCAGACCGGGGGAATTGTTACTACGTAGAGGACAGAAATGGAAGTAGATGACGCCGCATTTTTCCCTCTTTTGAAAGATAAAAGCTGTCGCATGATTTTAAAACACTCCCACGTATCGTTGGATTGAGACACGATATTCTGAGCTTATATAGTTTGGTTTGAAGCACAACATTTTAAAAGACGAAACTTACTCGCCAACCTTAAATATTTGCTCGCCAATGAGTTGGAGAGCGGAAATTTCACGCCCTGATATAAAGTGCAAAAGTGTTCATCAGTAACGCTAATCTCAAATGTAAGATTAGATGTGTTATCTATTTTCATTTCATCGTATATATATATTTGATTCTAAATAAAATGTAACAGTTAGAATTTGTTTGAAAATATTGCTTAATATACATATTTTTGATGATTTTTAAAGTAATTTTTAAGCATGATTTTTTTAAATCCATGAACAGATGACGAAATGACAAACATTTGTCTGTTGCTATAGTGTAAAATAAAGTTTCAAGTAACATGAATAAAGTTTCATATCTAAGGCGAAAGAGGCAAGTAGCGTAATTCAAATAACAACAATTTTGGTCTAAGCTTGGTTAGAGCAACCTCTTTTGATTTATTACAAACGTTATTTCATGGAACACCATTCGTTTTGTTATAGTTAGCTCAAGTAGCGATAATTTTCGTCCGATCTTAGTAAGAGAACCATCTTTTGATATATTATTAATGTTATTTCATGGAAAATTATTCCTTTTGTTACAGATAGCTCAAGTAGCGATAATTTTCGTCTAAGCTTGGTAAGAGTACTCTATTTTGATTTATTATAAATGTTATTTCATGGAACATTATTCGTTTTGTTATAGTTAGCTCAAGTAGCGATAATTTCCGTTTAAGCTTGGTACGATCACCCTCTTTGTATTTGTTATAAATGTTATTTCATGGTAAATTATTCGTTTTGTTATAGGTAGCTCAAGTACAGATAATTTTCGTCAAAGCTTGGTAATAGCACCCTCTTTTGATTTATTATAAATGTTATTTCATGGAACACTATTCGTTTTGTTATAGTTAGCTGAAGTAGCAATAATTTTCGCCTAAGCTTGGTAAGAGCACTTTCTTTTGAATTATTATAAATGTTATTTCATGGAATATTATTCGTTTTGTTATAGTGTAAATGTTAATTGTCGCAGTTAAGGAAAATGCTGTTGTATTTTATAATCGTATTAGGAAATTGAAACATTAAGCAAACGAAAGCCGCAGATGGAAAATATATTTTTAAACATAAATTTGCGTAATAAAAACTGTACATTTTTTTCGTATGTTCATATTAAATATGGATGCATTTAATGAGCATAAATTTCCCTGTATCGTGTACCTTAATTCAAGAGTACGTATACATTTCTAAAATCTATTAAAACAATATATTTCGGAATGACATAGATAAAATAATCCTTAAATTTCTAATAATTTTTCTTACGGGCCTTTGAATTTGAGTATTTCTCATTTCAAATTAAATACTTCGCCTTATTTAATCACAGGAATCAGTAATTACATAAGGCAAAGTAGTTGAATAGTGTAACACAAAATTAAACACCTCCGTGAAAGCTAGTAATTACTATAATGGGAATAGTTACAATTTTAGAAATATATGACATATATAGCAACATTACATATACAATGCTATCTAAGTTATAATTTTAATCTTCTAAAACTTTTCCATTTTCTGTCAAACAACATTGTGCTTATTCTTTGATTTCACAGAGGTTATATTTTGAAAATTGATTTTTGGAAATGTCTATTTTCAAACTTTTCTTATACTTCTTGAAATTCTCGTCTCTTCTATCTGTCAAGGGTATGCTTAGAAAATATCCATCATTTTCTGGGATTTTTCTGGATCAGCAGAATTTTTATTTATATAAAATACTCTGTTGCAATATATATCAGACTACACATTATTCTATAAATGTACTATGTTTTTCTGCAAATAATTTAACATAACTTAATTTTGTAACTATTTTTTCTGTATTTTATGACGCTATTTTAACATTCTTAGAATTCAAAGCAATACCGTATTTACTCGAAAGAAAGATTTTTTTTTTCCAATATCGAACTTATTTAACTGGGTACGTTTTGTAAGAGAGAATAATCAGAAATACTCTAAAACAAGATTGTAGATGTACATTGGGAGGCTTATGTATTCTTATTTCTCCCTCCGTATACAGACAAAATAAACCCTGCGTTTTTCTTAGATGGTGGCATTTTTATCATTGTCTATCTCGGATTTCATTTCGATTTTATTTTTGTATGATTTTCATTCAAGGTGTATGTAATGAATTCTTTTAAAAAGAAGCTTTGATGAAACAAAATTTATCTATCTGCTGTGTCTAGAGGAATGACTCCCGGATTTCCAGCGCTTAATCTGTACATAAATAGAACTTTAAATTCAAAAATGTCTTCACATTATAATATATGGCTTTCGAGAAATACATATCTAATTTCGTGTACCAGTACAGTGGTAAGAAATGCCTGGAATCCTTATTTATTTATAATCTTTTAAATAAGCGGCCATTGTGTAACCATTTTTTAGCGGCCATTTTGTAAACTGCAATTTCTTATATTTAGTATTTTTAATGCGACGGATGAGAATGAAGATTAGAATGATTAGGAACAATCCATATATGTAGTCATATCCGCAGACAGAATAGAAAGCTTACGCAGTGAAATATCTGCGAAAAAAGACTGACAGATGTCTATGGGTATCGAATACTAATTTGGAAAAAATATGGGGTAAACAATTAAAATAGAATTTGCCATATTTTATATGTTTGATATTGTTTCCATTAAAACAATTTTTGTGTATTATATACGAATTTTAAAGAAAAATCCTTACTTATACAGCTAAGAAATGCAGCGCGTCTCAGGTTAGGGTCGTGTTAGATTCGAGTAAATGCGGTAATTAAATGTGGGAGAAATTACCGATTTATTTGATGGTTTCTTTTTATTCCCACTTTGTTCTACTTTCTGTTATTCTACTTGATAATTACCCTGTTTCTCTGAAAATAAGGTCTAACTGGAGGAATGACTCTTTATATAAGCCTTATCCCAAAAATAAGACCTACTCAAAAAAGTAATTTAGATTTAAATGAAGTATTTAAGACGTAGGAAAAATTGTATATCGTTTGAATTAAGAATTTCAAATCCAATTTTAAATTTTACAGAAAATAGCAGTAATTAAACGGATAAAATAACTTTTTCCCTTTTTTTCAGTTTTATTAAATTTTATGCACATTATCCTTAAATCAGTAATCATTTTCATCTACAGTTGCATTTCGTATTTCTCAGACTAGTATTAGTCTTTATATCAGTCGAGTAACAGTACTTCGATCGTTTGTACAGTCGTATAAAAATTTAATGAATTAAAAGGTCTGTTTTCTTTTAAACGTGACATGGTATGTTCACTGACAAAAGCAGCTTGTCTTTCTGTATCTGAAATATTATGGTTTTCGAGTACAGAAACATAATTTAAGCATCTTTGAACCTAAGCTCATTCACGGATGTTAAAAAAATCAACAAAACATTTAGATATAATTACAATAAAATCAACATTTAGATATAATTACATCAAAATGTAAATTTTTATGTTCTAGCGTTAAAGGATTAACATACATTACCATGAAATAACATACATTGGAGCACAATTTAAGGCGCCTATTTAATCCAAGAATTGGTTTTACTTTCGATTAAACACAGTATATTCATTTAACCATATTAAAGAAAATAGTAGTTTAGAGTTATACAAAAGTTTCCTGGTAGAAAATTATTCTATACTTCGTCTCCATAATTTTTTATTTCAAATATGTCTACACATTATTAAAAAAAAGGCAAATGTTTATTAATTTATTAAAATATAATAAGCAATAAACTCTCCCACGTTAGCTATAATTCCGAAAAGCGTTATTTTCATCAGAAACATCAGAAGCCAATATAAGTTTGAGATTTCAAGAATTATTTATAAAAACGAAGTTTCTTTTGCTACATTTTACAGTGTATTACTCGGTATTCTCAAACCAAAATATCGTTTTTTTACGATGCTGTCAATTCTCAATTATACATTTTCAGTTGCGTAAATGAATTTACAAATGCAAGAGTAACAAAATTATATTAATTTTAATGATAGTGTTAATTATTTTAATGTACAGGGTTTGTACAAAAATTAAAGAGAACAATTTGTTTCTGACGCGACTGTACGTCGCAGAGCGCGTGCTCCAGGAAGGTTTGATGGAGGTGGATGTCAACTTCAACACGCGCTAGCGTCAGTCACCTACGAGCTTCCATGCTGTTTTTATGGTGGATTTAGTGGACCCTAGGCTGGGTTGAAGCTTAAAAATTCAATGTCCTATCAAACAGCTCTACGCCATTAAATTCTGTGTGGTACTCGGAAAATCGTCTATGAATACGATAGCCATGATCCAGGAAAGGTTCACCATTATACCCTCACCAAAAATAAGCTCGGATGAGCAGGTCAAAGGTCAAAGCCATGATCATTGTCTTATTTGACGACAAGGGTGTGGTCCACCACGAATTTGTACCTGAGGACTGTCATGAGCACTTTCAACGTGGAAGTGCTGAAAAGATTGAAGGGAAGGGTCAATTGAGTAAGGCCAGACATTGCCGCCAGTTGAAAGCTGCATTATGAAAATGCGCCAAACGTCATCTGTTTTGCAGTCAACGACTACATGGACGAAACGGCATTGCAATGCTTGCTCAGCCCCAGTACAGTCCCAATAGGACTTAGTCGGACTTTTTCCTGTTCCCCCTAGTTAAGAAAGCCCTCAAAGGACAACGCCACGGCACCGTAACAGAGTTCAAAGCGGCATCAATGTACTGCTTGAAGGACGCCCAGAGGTTCTTCCAAGCGTGAAGCATGTCGAGACCAAAGGATCTTATTTTGAAAACATTTAATTGTTTGTGGCAATATATTCAATACATATTTTTCTCGAAATTAATTCCGATTAATTTTGTACAAAACCTGTATCATGTTTGTCTGTAAAATAATTTTGTTGATTATATGTACATTTTTACTTGATAATTGATAGCATCCTAAAATTCTATATTTCAAGTGGAGAAAACTGGATACTGTGCTACTAAAACTACTCTGAAACTTTCCGAAAATCGGTGGCAGCAAAATATTTTTTTTATAAATATTTCTTTAAAACTCTAAAACATATTAGTTTCTGAAGTTTCTAAAAATAAAGAACGCATTTCGGAATCACGGGTAACTTGGAAGAAGTTATTGTATATTTTGATTTATAGTTATAATACATTTTCATAGATACAGAAATATTTGTCTTGTTTTACATAGTAGCTGCACATGGGATATTTCTAATGTTGTGTATATTATACCGATATTAAGAGTGTTTGTTTTTATTTCATTGCACCATTAACATTTCTCCTCTATTTATGAAATAGTACGTTTTTTGTCAACTGTTGTTTAACAAAATTTATAGCACATAATGTTTTGTAACAAGCATCGTTTTTATATTTCATATAAAATGATTGAAATTTTAAAAGATTCTGCGCATCTTACTTTTCTGCTAGAAACAAATAATTAAATGTAATAAGCTTTGTACTATTTGAAGTTATGAGTCCTTTTCTTAACAAACGTTTTCTGAAAGATGATTGCCTGTAAAAAAGAAAAAAAACGCATAGCATAGGTTTCTGATTATTTAGATTCGACAAGTTTCATACTGACAGTTTGAAGAATTTTTATATTAACTTTTAAAGACACGGATGGTTTGTAGTAACATACAAACACGGGTGGCGTACTTTTTGTGCCAAGGCATTTTAAAGCCTATATAACAACTTTTAATGCTATCCTTGTTTAATTCAATTTCCAATAGTAGTATAAAAGTAATAAAGATCAGATTGTTAAATAAAATACTATTTTAATTAAAATATATATAACATAGACGGTTTGCAGTAAAAAACTGGCATGAAAAATCATAAAACACTTGGGCAGAATGCACCATACGCCAACGCCACTGAAAGCCTAAATATCACCTTTAGACGAAATTCTTCATTAATGCAATATCTAGTAATAGTATATAATTAGTTGATGTGACATTAAAAAAAACTAATTTAAATAAAAATGAAATTAGAATAAATTACACAAATCACGGGCTGCGTAGTCTGTTCTGTACGCCGACGCCAATACAAATAAGACTAATGAAACAGATCACACAAAATTACGAATGTCAACTTTAAACATTTGTTAAACACTGAAGAGTCTTTGGGAGGAAGGTAAATGAAGCCCAGATGTTAATAACGTAATTGGTTTGGAATTCACAATTGTATTTTCCATGAGTTATTCACTGAGTATGCTGTTCGTATCTTTAAAGGTTAAGTGTCATACCACAATAAAAATTCACACTTCACTAAAAAAAAAAAAAAAAAAACGTATTTCACTTTGCTCTACATAGTTGAAAATGTGATTTGTTTGGACCATGTGATAACACATATAGTTTATTTCAAATATCTTTTCTGCATGCATGATGTTGAATTTCTATCCTGTACAAGTCTAATTCATAATAGGATGCTCAAATATATTTTATAACATCACTGCTGCTATAAAGAATATGAGCGCATGAAAACTCTGAAAAACTGTTGTTTGACTTAAGAGATAAATACATCAACTGTCCTGCTCATAATACCTGCTTATCTAGATTTATTTGGTGTAAATTTATAAATATGAAAATGTACACACTTTTAGAAGTTTTGATTATTTATGAAACAAAAATTTTAATTTTACGCAGCATCATTATATGCAAATAAGTTTTGGAAATACATGCATCTGTACTTGTTAAAATTAGACAAGTTTAATTCTAGCTGTTTAAAGTGATGCGATATTAAATTTCAGACAACAGTGAAAATGCACAATGCATTTTAAAGACAATAACTTTCACTCCGGTGAAAAGACTGCGGTAGAAAATTAGATTTGTTTCACAGAATCGATAACGAATATCGTTTATGTAAATTATCTTTTCTGCGTTTAATATGTTGCATTTCTATTTTGTACTAGCCAATTCAGGATAAAATGACCAACAAAAGTTACTATATTAAATCATATCACAGCTGTTATAAAGTTCGTTAGTGCATCAAAAACTCTGCAATTTCGCAGCTTTAATTAACAGATACAATCAATACCTGAAATTTATTGCTTATATAATTTCTTCTTATCGTATTTACCTTTAGGTGGAAGTTTAAGAAACAAACATCTTATTAAACATCATTATCTACCCATAAAATTTGAAATGCATGCGTTTGTACTTGTTTAGGTTTGACGAATTTATTGCTGGTAGTTTGAGTTATTGCGATATAAAATATCAAATAAGATTGTAAATTCACAATTCATTACATTGACAATAACTTTCACTTTAGCCGACTGCTAAGGGAATTTGTTTGGCAGGATTGATAGCGCATACATTTCAAATATTTCTTCTGCGTTTCATATGTCGCATTATGCTGATTTGTAAAAAAGTGCCCAAAGAAAATTATTATTTTAACATAATCGGGCTTCACTAAAATAAGTTGTGTTTATGTCTGCAATTTAAATTATCTACTTATTAAAATTTTTAGACCTTTATAAGAAACAAACAATTCATTAGATATTATTTTAGCAAAATATGGTTTAATGCATATGATTCTACTTGTTTAGTTCTCATGTGTTATAAACCAACAGTTTGAAGATATACGATATGATTTCTCAGATAAACATGAAAGCACACAATTCATTTGAAACACAGTGACACTCACTACAGTGACAAAACTGCTCTGGATAATGAGATTTGTTTGACGGACTTGACATGAAGTTTATTAAAAATATCTCAAGTGCATTTATTATGTTGCATTTCTATATTGTACTAGCGTTATTCGTGATAAAATGTCCAATAAAGGCATTTATATTAAACCAGCTGATCCGTTCGGCGCTGCCCGGAAATCATTAACTTCCTTTTGCTGTTCCGAGAAAAATAGTCGTTTTCGGTGCGCATTCGGTTCTTAATAAAACATCTTTCCTAAAGAAACTCCAGCACTCGTCCCCGCTGCCTACGGCATTGTATGGCTACGCACACGCTTCAGTATCGTTTAGATTCAATTTCCACCGCTAGGGGCTGCGAAATCATCTTACTTATTCATATCTATCATAATTAGTTCATGTTAAGTTGAACGAACCAATTCCCGTTGAAGGAGTCCAAACATTTTTTTAGAACACTTTGGTCGAAATATTAAAATACCCTAGGGTGACCTCTTTCAATCACCTTATCTCCCACATCCTTATAGCTACCGAAAAGTAACCACCATAGTGTCACGATGAGAGACTCGAAGCTCCTACCACACACAAACACCAGCGGTCTGCACTGGGTAGTTGTGGCTGCAAAATGAAATATAGGGACATACACGTCTATATATATATAGATAGATAGATAGATAGATAGATAGATAGATATAGATTATATCACAGATTCTATAAGGCACGTTAATGCATTAGAAACTCTCAATTTATTACTTACCCATCATACGTAGTATAGGGTAAGTCTTGTAATCGTTTTAAAAATCGAAATTTTTTTTGACGGATTTACACGTTTCAGACACTGGAGATTCCGAAAAACATATTTTTAGAAAAAAAATTTGCCGTCCGTCTGTGTGTCTGTGTGTGTGTCTGTGTGTCTGTGTGTCTGTAAACGCTCTATCTCCCGAAAAAATTGAGATAGAGACTTGCAATTTGATATGTAATTAGTATGTAATAATGGGAAGAAGCCTATTTCATTTCAATAACCTCGATTAACCGGAACTATTTTTTTCGGACTCTCGAAATATTCGTTCTGATGAAAGGTATATAAAAATTTTCGAAATTGTTTATTTTAAGAAATGAATATAAAAGACAATAAAAAAACATAAATTTTGCATAAAACGTGAAGTCGATCGGATAATTAGTTGCCGACATATTTGGAATCCTATTTCCCACACTCTTCGATTTTTCATGACCCTGTATTTCATCCAAATTTCACTTCAAAGATATATTTTAATTGGAAATTTGACGCTTAATCAGATGCAATAAACCGCTAGTTAATAGGATTATTATTTTTGGAGTTATAAGGATGTTTCTTTCAAGCAATTCAGTAATCGAGCCTTTAAAGTTTGTGACGTCATCAAACCTCGATTGTATTTGAATTGCAATGCATTTTATAAGTAGTTTACACATTTTTTATTTTAATATTTTACATTATGTATATCCATGATGGGTAAGTATTACGGTGGCTCCCAACGACTAGTTTTCTTTGAACTAAGAGATAAAATAAATAACTGAAATGCCCTGATTATCTTGCTTCCTGGTTATTTTATCTTGCTTCTCATTCTGGAATATCTGGTTTCTTTTTATGTCACTTTTTCCGTTAGGTGGATATTTATCAATGTGAAAACCTTTGTATTTTTAAAAGTTTTAAATCTTTATGAAACAAACATTTCATTCGACGCCATTATCTGGAAATAAGCTTTAGAGAAGCATGTTTATTTAATTTTAAGAATTTAATGCTGGAAGTTTTGCGATATTAAATGTCAGATAAGAGTGAAAATGCACAATTCATTTCGAAGAAAATAACTTTCACTTTGGGGAGAAGACTGCCGTAAAACTTTGTTTGACAGAATTGATAATATATATATTTCAAATATCATTTCTTCAATTTCTGTTTTGTGTTATTCTGATTAATACAAAAATTATTTCTTTAACACAATAGCTAAAATAATTTATGGGGTTTCACTAAAATAAGTTATATATTTTATTTCACATTTTGCTTTAGCGTTATCTGTCTGTAAAATAACAATTGCGCATTATGGAAGTCGAACAAAAGATCAGTTTACAAGAGGAAAGTAAAAACAAGAAAGCAAAATCATGCGTCAAACATAGATTGTGAAACACTTTCCAACAGTTCCAGAATGCTTTAACAAAACGTCACATTTTAATAGAGTAAGGAAGATATCTAAGTAAACATTATAGAAAACACGTAACACATTTGAAAACTACATATCAAAACTTACTGCCCACAGTTGGAAAGATACTCATATTATTTTGTACTGCCCTGTATATGATGGATAGATTTGTATATAGTATACATAGAATGCTAAAGTTTAGTTTAGTAAGAAAACGCATAACACAGATGAAAAATCACACTCAGCAATTTCTGCCAACAGTCAGAAACATATTTCAATATTTTTGTGCAGATCTATTTATTACCTACAGATTTTTATACACGACACATATTAATCTAAAATTTAATTCCGTCAAAAACACGCTTTACTCTACTTGAATCCCATTTCAAGGAATTTCATAGACGGTCATGTGTCTAGGTCTTTAAATATCCCTGTATATGGTTTGATTTATATTCTACGAACATCTCTATCTATGGTAAGTATAGTGAGCTTAAAATTGCATATCTCAAATTGAATAACACATCTAAGCAATTCACGATCATCGTCAGTAATGTTTACGAATTCTTTTGTGTAACCTTGTATATGATCTACAGAATTTATACACATCACGTAGTATGTAAACATTTAGTTATACCTAAAAACGCATACCATAACTGAAACACATTTTCAGCAATCATCCCCAATAGGCAATATTTCGGACATAATTTATGTGTCCCTATAAATGAAGGATAAATGCTATGCACATCACATTCTACAGAAATCACCTTGTAGTAAATTTCAGTAATGTATATCAATTTCATCATGGTTGAAATTGTGCAACATAAATAAGATACGATGAAAGCAGTTTTTCCCAGTAGACCATTATACAACAGAATACTTTTTTGTGTGACCCTGTAAATGAATGGTAAAAGCCTTGGACTACATTTTCTACAGAAAACAGGTTTTAGTTCGGTTTCAGTAATTCCTACCAATTTAATTATGTTTGTAACAGAATAAAAACCTTAAAATACATTGAAAACGATTTTCCTCTATAGACTATAATATAACGGAATTCTTTTGAGTGCCTCTGTAAACGAAATATAAGCGCTACACATAACATATTCTATAATAACCATCTTGAAGTGCACCTCAACGATGTATATAAATTTTATTATGTTTGAAATAGAGTAACACCATTAAAATACACCGAAAGTGATTTTCCCCCATAAACCATAAAGTGACGGAATATTTTTGATTGCCCCTGTAAATGAACTATAAATGCTACACACTGCATTTTCAATAACGAACAGGGAATGGTAAATCTCAATAACGTATATCAATGACATGGCAATCCGAAAATATTTACGCGATTTAGAGCATAGACAGTCAGACAGACGGCCAGACAGACGACCAGACAGACGGCCAGACAAACGATCAGACAGACGGACAGACAGACAGGCGGCCAGGCAAATCGAATTCATAAACACTTTTAAATTATGTTGGAAATTTTTAAAAGAGAGTTTTGAAATAATAAGTTTGGATATGAGCATACAAACTATGGACTATTATAATTTAAACATACAAACTATGGTTAAATTAATTTTTTAAATGTTTAAGTGTTTTAAGAATCGAATGTTATAGTTTAAAGTCACTTTATTTTCTAGGATACAAAATACCATATGGCAATTTTACTTCTAATGAAATGGCAGGAAAAATATTATGTAAAAAAAAGTACATAAATTATTAAATATTAATAAATATGAACATGAACAAACACATCAATCTTGCGATGAAACAAATTTTATAATATCTCCGGTTTGTTTGAGAAAGGCAGGAGTGAATTTGAACAAGCTTTTGTAACCTAAAATGTGTTATTAAAATTTAAAAATGTAAAAGTATCATTAAAACGGCTGATGAATATCGAAACAATACAAATTAACAATGCTGTATATGCAACAAAAAATCTTTGTTTACTTTAAGAATTAGGTCTATTGTAAACAGCAGCTTAACAACTGAAGCCAATGGTTTAGTTGTTTTATAATCAATATAAACATGAATATAATAGAATTTCTAACGATTTTTTACTATATGACATAAATAAAAGTTTTATACAAGGTGATTCAAAAGACCATTGAGAAAATTTAAGGAAGGTAGAATTTACTAAAACATTTTTTTTTTTTAATGAGAAACAAATGATTTTTATAACAACGTCTTACTTCCTATATTCATTAAAAACTGCAGTGTGTCTTACTCCAATCTCAACAAAACAATTTTTTTATAATTTTAACAGGAATAAACGTAAAGATTTTTTTTTTATAATACCATATAATTAAGAAATGCTTTTCGAATGAAATTTGTCTTTCTTCATCATGCGACAAGAAAACACGCCACCAATTTCAAATCAGGAGCAAGATCTTTTTTCCTCTTGTAATGTATATCTTAAACTTGGTATGTTTTCATTTTTTTTCAAAAATTTTTCTAATTGAAATTAATAAAAAAGTCCTTGTACTTATTTTTATGTGATACATAATATTATAAAAACTTTTTTTTCTTTTAGATATTAGAGAAAAATAACCTACTTTCCTCTATAATCGAATGTATAACTTACATAAATATATAAAAATATTATTTAAATATTATTTCAAATATTTTTTATATCTTCTTCAGATAATCGACATTTTACATAATCTTGGACACCTTAAAGTATTATCAAATTTTATGCCAACATTTTTAACTCTATCTTTCTAAAAGATTCGGAAATGTATTTTTTTGCCTTTGCAATCTAACTTCTCCTTTTTTATTGCAACTAGTGATATAGGAGTTGTGTTACAAGATTTTCTGATTTAGTAGGACGCTTCAATTTTCAGAGGTTCCAAGACCAAAAGTTCCAGATTTACCGAATTGCATAGTGAACGGATTCTTTTACATTTTCGTACGTCTCATGCTACACATTATTCTGCGTTCTGATAAAATTATAAATTAAAAGAAATAGGAATAAAAAAAACTAAAGGAAATTTTTTTGTAAAGCTGAAGAATGATATTGTTAAATCAGATTATAGATTTAAATTATATTTGAAAAGTATATCTGGATAAGAACAACTGCAAATTTCCACAACAAGTTTTATTTTTCAAAATTAAAATAAGACAAAAATTTTAACCCTCTAAGCGTATCGGACGTAATATTCCGTTCACTAAGCTCCAGGTTTCACTGCAATATATGCAATGTTTAAGATAATATAATTCTATAGATTTAATGAATTTTCAAAACATTGAAGAATGATTAATACTCTCAAGGGTTACATTCATATTTGTAATTAAGTTTTATTTATAATGCGGAAAGAATCATATTTTTTTAGCATTTAAAACAAAATGCAGTGAAAACAACATTACAATTTTACCCTTTTTCAAAACGCTCACAGGGTTAATTGTTATAGAATAAATTAGTAGGATATGTACGAATGTTTCAGTGAAAAGTGTGAGCTTTTGCTGTATTACTATCTACCAAGGTGATATTGAAAAAATTATTGCTTATATCTGAATATAGACTTACATACACATGTTGCTGATCATTCCAAAAATAGTAAAAGTTAATTAACAAGCAAATTCCTTTCAATCGTCCACAAAACTGTGGAACCGCTTTCAAACAATTTGCTTGCTGCAAAAAATAAGAAATTAAACTTACTTTTAAAATTCACCAATTCATATGTCAGCTTCATTTTTATTATTATGTCTCATTAAATCTAATTCTTGGCTATTTGTAACGATAATTGATTATAATCTGATTAAATTATTATGTAGTAATTTTACAAAAAGGAAGCAGTTTTGTGTCAGTGGATGCGGCAGCATTTCACTTTTTCGAGATGAAAGTCTAAACTGTCAATACCAAGTTTTTAATGACTTGTCTTGTCTTAATAATGACTCCTATAAAGGAGTTCTAGAAATAACGTTAAGAAGTCAGTCATAATACAACATATAAGATGCGTAAAATTGAAAAATTTTTACATACATATATTTTAAATGAATTTTTTTTTGTATTGATGCTAAGAATAATTAAGCTATGAGTAATATGTAAAATCTTAATATTCTCTAATTTATTCGCCGTAAACGGCATTATTTAGTACAAATAAAACTGAAACAGCAGGCGTGACATGGCTGTGTATGCTTCGCTGTAACTTCCGTTATGTTCTTTTACGAGAGCTTTGTACATCTCGCAAATACTGATCACGCGACATCAAAAATACTCACAAATACTGATCTGGGGACACAAATACTGATCACGTTGACAGCTTTGGGAGAAAACCGTTTCGTATGTTTCGTCTGTTTCGCGAAACTACACTGAGAAAAAAAAATACATCCTTCAACTAGAATGAATAGTTAGACTGTTTCTAAATCCCTAAACTAGAAATATAGAAGTCCGAACTATGCGAATAGGGTAAGAAACTAAACTGAATAGACAAAAGGATCGAGAATTTCTAGTCTCTTGTTTTCTAGGTGACGAAACGATAATGAATCGTGTAAATTGCGAGAAATTATCACTTTATTTCTGGAATGGATTTGTAAACTAGCATTATAGTTACTAAAACTAGCATCTTGTGTTCGCATCTATTTGCACACATTTTTAAATAAGTTTGACCACGAGAATATAGGAAAACACTCTAGAATTCTAACAGAAGACACTAGAACTCTCTGGCAAATGGAACTAGAATTTATAGGGATGACATGGAACTATTTTTTCTAGAGCCACAATTTAGATTCTAGTTGAGAACGGCAGATTTTTTTCTCAGTGTAGCACTTGTCCGCAAATTTTAGAATGGAAGATAATTGTGAGAGCTAATTGTTTTTCCGGAATGCGCTCGTAAATCTGCAATCATACATCCTATCATAGTCAATATAAGACATTTCCTCATAAACAATGTAGTGGACTAGCAACTCTCTTGGAATAGGATTCTAGTTTTTTGAATATGAGCGTTTAGTCAATATTAACCTTTGTGCGCAACAGTGACATCTGTACTTGATTTTACTTTAATTTTCCGAGGTGTGTTTGCAGCCCTCGGAATCTGAGGTTAAGTTTTTCGCTGAGTGTTTATGCAAATTAGGCTTCATTGGTGAATCTGCGGAGTATAAAAGCATGAGCAAAAGCTTGTATCAGCAGATTGGGTCATGTTCTGCTGTTACGAATAATAAAGCCATCGTCTAGTGTTAGAGTGTAGTTCATCAAGTGCATAGGCGATTGAGAAGTACAGAGTCTATGTGCGTGCAACTCGCCAGTGTATTAAGAGATAATTTGATTTATATTTCAAATAAAAAGGGATCGGCAACAACAGGCTGCTAATATAATAATATTTAGACACTACTTACAGTTGTGAGCTAACTTTTATCTTGCACCTACAGCCTTGCTTGCTCCCGTAGTTGATAGTGGTTCAAGTCGCCAGTGTTTTGTGTATAAGTCAGTTTTGAAATTTAGTTATCTTATATTTATTGTGTTAGTGAATATTGATTTAACCCTCTGAGCGTTTTGAAAAAGGGTAAAATTGTAATGTTGTTTTCTCTTTTATTTTGTTTGAATGCTAAAAAAATACGATTTTTCAGCATTATAAATAAAACTTAATTACAAATATGAATGTAACCCTTGAGAGTATTAATCATTCTTCAATGTTTTGAAAATTCATTAAATCTATAGAATTATATTATCTTAAACATTGCATATATTGCAGTGAAACCTGGAGCTTAGTGAACGGAATATTACGTTCCACACACTTAGAGGGTTTAGGATAAATTACGGATAATCGTAGCATAGTGTAGGCAAAACCGCAAGAAAACTGCACCACACCCCTTGCCCTATTAGTTTTAAATAAATCGATTTTATCTATAAAACGTACTCGTGAATGCTTTTCCAAGTAATGGCCTTGCCTGGTGCACTCACAACAGGATTTTGAAGACTATCAAAAATGAATCGCATGATAGTTTACCTCTCGTAATTTCAGCAATGACAAACGCATCTCTTTTTGTATCTTTTGTGATAAATTTCAGCTCGAGTTTTACCAAACTGTACACTAAAAAATTACTGTTCTTCACTATCGGGCTTTACACTTATTTTTAAAACACTTGACAGCGATTACTCAACGAATGTCCCACGTGTTGCTTACATTTGGGAGTTTTGTTCAGTCTTTAAGATAATCCTACTTGTATCCGGACTGGGCAACTCCAAGAGAGCGAGAGACAATAGCATATACTTCAGATCGTACGATAGTACGTGTCATCGAAACTTAACAACAAGCCGTCACGCTTTTTTATTAACTTTTCTCCAATGTTTAACACACTGCACCTCGCAACACTATATAGCAGGTACAATCCTATCATGTAAGATGTTTCACAATAAAGGATTCACTGTAAGTATAAAAAACGAAATTCCAATGCTCCGAAAAATCATGGAAAGTATCTACTGTGAACACTTTTAAGTTTATTCTAAAACTGCTGTCACTCCATTACACACGTAAATTATTAGTTTGTTCTGTTGATTGCTGCAGTAAGACAATCCTCAGGTAAATATTTTGCAACATTTTTCTGCGTGTTAACATAAAAGGTTATTGGTGTGTTGGATATGATAAAAGACATGTAGAAATCTGTTTTACTTTCACATACCTTTAAAATGAAACAGGAAATATATATATATATATATATATATATACAGAAAGTTGTCAAATTGCATATTTGACAAAAAAAAATACTTCTTGTGTGCGTCATCTATATAAAATAAACGCCGCGTCGCAAAATTAAAAAAAAAATCATTAAACAGAAATCATTAAATGAAAAAGAAAAAATATTCATAAAAATATAAATACTAAACTTTAGCGTAAATACTAAACTTTATACAAATTTAAATAGCTATCATTATTCTCTAGTTCCTAATGTACTCGGTAATCTACACTCTTAAGAAAAGGCAATTAATAACATTAAACAATTATTTTCAATAAAATAGATTTATTGTAATATGCGTTAGTTTACTTGATATTCCAGAATACATTAATGCTGAAAAATTACAGGTGTGGTATATGATTATAAATTAAAATGGATTATGGATTTATCATGACCAGTCTGTAGTATAAAGTAACCATTATTTATAATTTGGATTCAATCTGCCTTTCAGAAACATTAAAATTATATTTTCAACATTAATTAACATGTATGACGGGTATTAATTATGTGCTTATTGAAACTTCCATTAACCATTACATCAAAAACAGATATAGACAAACATTATTATTCAACTTAAAGTTTATTCATCAGAATAATAAGATACCTTTTCAAGCATTTCATAACATTAGAATTTTACTCAGAATATAAAATAAAGTAAGATCCTTATCCTTTAACTTGAAAAACTGAGTATATGTAATCAAGAAATGAAAAGCCTAAAAGTTTTAGTTCATTCAATAGATAAGTGCTTAAGGATTATTTTGATACTAAATTTATTTAGATTGAATGATAAAATGAGTGTTTCGTATAAGCAGGACATGTTGCAATATTTATATTATATACATAATATATATTTTTTCTAAAAGTGTAGTACTGGAAATTTGAGCTTAAACCAGGCTAAAGTGTAACAAAAGATTTGTAAAATGTTTCTTAATCAGTTACTGAACAACATATCCAAAATGTGCCAAAATCGAACCACGAGAACACCCCTAAAAGGGAACCTCTTCATATCGTAAAAAAATAATATAAAATGCGAGTAATATATAAAATATAAATGAATAACACGCTAATTAATTGAGTATTTTTATTTAGTAATACTGATTATTTACTGAAGATAGTAAAACCTAATAAAACGAGCCTCTGTGTAACCTAAACCTACCTGAAAGGGAAAATAAACAAAAACTAATAACAGTATTTTTACCAGTATATTTTATGGAAAACGAACAGAAAATTAATAATGAGGAAACTCATACAGAAAAAGATGATTGACCAGTAGAGTTGCAGGAAATTGAAAGAAATAGAAATTTAAAAAAGTGGGTAAGTGTGATCGAAGAGCGGACAAAGAGTTGCGTATAATATTCCTTTCAAAACTCTTTATCCTCTAATTTATAAATTCAAATCATCAATTTATAATTATTAAATCCGTATTGTTTATCAATACACTTTATCAATTAGAACACAGCTGACAGTACCATTAAATTTTATAATTGAATGATAACAAGTAGGAGCTATTTTTTGATCAAATTAAAAATATTCAAGAACTGCATTTCAAACAATTGTAACAGCTAATGTTTGTGTACCTGAAAATCATATTTCATAAAATGATTTAATTTTATCTAAAACAACAACAAAAAAATAAAAATAAAAATAAAAATAAATGCGAAAGTTCTTTTAATTAAATCCACAGGACAATAGAATGTAATCCGAGAGAAATAATGTAAAATTTCAACTTCCATCGTCAAGAATAGAACCCGGAACCTTTGGTTTAGAAAGGGAAACGCGCTACCACTGAACCACCTATCCTACGGAAAAAAATACTGAAATTATGGTTCTGTTTTAAAATCTTAATGACTCAAATGGTCGGATGTCATTAAATTAATGCATTTAATTAAAATAATAAAGACTATTTCAAAATTTTATGACTTGTCGTGTGACAAGAGGTATTTAGCTGTAAGTATGAAAAATTGCAAGTATCTAAATTATAAATTTTCCGACAGCGAACAGACAAACAGACAGACAAACAGGGGAGGGATATGAATAGGGTTTCGTGAGATGAACGAAACTCTAAAAATGAGGATTTCTATGAAAAAGTTCCTACAATCTAACAAATGGGAAACTACAAAGCCACAATTAACAACACTTTCACAATTTTTATGGATATGAAAATCTTCTAGAATATTTAAATGCAAAGTTGGCTAACAGATAATTCTATCAAAATTAAAATAGAACATGCGGTTTAGATCCCTGAAATATTTTGCACTGTCCGATTTTTTGTTTGAAATATGTATAGGGTATTTCAGCTTAGAAAAAGTTGGTTTACTACAAAGGATGATACCTTAAAAATACAACTTAAGAATATTACGAAGGTACTTATCGTGTATCCGTATGTGTCCTTATATTTTTAAAGTGCTTTGGCTCTGCGCGATCTCAATTTTAAGCTGTTTAAAAAACGAAATATTTTCTACGGTTCTGCATGATGCATTGCAAAATTCCCGATAAGCTAACTTGCTAAAAGATTTGCAACTGAGTCATCGCCGTTTGATGACAGTTTTTATTTAATGACTCGCATAATTATAACAAAAATCAGAAATATGTATCTCAGGTGAATTGGGTCCTGTCATTATCTATCCTGAACCAAAATCGCAGATTCCTACGCGCAGTAGAACGCCTCTGCCATCACCAACTGACAGACACACAGACAATAAACTTTCATTTATTATCATTCTAACAGATTCACCTGGCGTTCTCCAATCCCTACATAAAAACTTTAAATATACTATACCTAAATTACCATTTTCCGAGATTACTTTAAATATATCTTGCGACGCTGGTCGGCCATTCCACACGAACATCATTCCGCGCGCCAACTAATAAAAATAAAGCTCCCAACTGCGAGATCACGTATGTCGCCATAGACGTACATGGTGTTTGACGATAAATAGATCACTTAAGACACCAACGCTGGAACTTTAAGTTTTAGGCCTTTAACAATTAATTGAAATAAAAATTGTACTTTATAAAATACAAAATTGGTTATATAAAGTAGCAAAAAGATATTGGTTGATGAAAAAGAAACTTCTCATTTTTGGCAAAATGGATAAAAAAAAAACGAAATCGCGAAAAATTCATAAATCGCGATACGAATAAACTTTATTGAAAATAGCATAAAACATATTATATTGGGCTAAAAGACTAAATATGGAATTTTCTTATGAATGGGTCATAATCAGCTGAGAACTCAGAAGTTTGGGGAATTAAGCGAATTGTTCCTTTCAATATATTACATATACATTGCAAAATATCTGATCATCAATTGCATTCGGAACTATCTTCGTCTAGCAGGAACCAAATTTTCAGATCTCTACGTCTGTCCACAAATTTCCCTACAATTGTCCAAAATACAAACAAACAACAACAACAACAAACTAGTCGTATGTGGCAATCCCAAAACTTTTTTCTATCTCATACAGGTTTCACATACACCAAAAACGAATCAGCACCAATTTATATCAAGATCTAACAAACTATTAAGTTTGATGGAATTCCGTATATTAGTTTTTGATATATGACTATCCTTAAAATCGTGTAAATCCTAAAAAAGGCAGCATAGCAGCGAAACCTGTTGGGGGATTTGCACAAAAACCTAATCAACAACAACATATGTCAACGTCTAACTGAATTTGAAGTTTGATGGAATGCTGTGCATTAGTTTTTCAGATATAGCTATAGTAAAAATCATGAAAAATGTAGCATAGAAGCACCACCTGTTGGGCGATTTACGCCAAAACATAAAAATCATCTATTTATGTCAAGGTCTAACAGAGTCTGAAGTTTGATGAAATTCTGTGCATTAGGTCTTGAGATATACCAGTCGTGAAAAATCGTAAATAATGTAGCATATCAGCGCCACCTGGTGGGGCCAAATTTACACCAAATACATTAGTTCTTGATATATGACTATCGCTAAAATCAAACAGCACCAATTTATATCAGGGAATAACTGCGCATAAAGTTTTATTAACTTCCGTGCATTAGTTCTTGAGATAGAGCGCCCCCACATTTTTTCTCTCATACAGACAAACAAAGAGAATAACAGACTCACAGAGTCATGGACAGACATTTTCTTAAAATGGTCAAATCGTATTCAGGACCTTCTAAAACGTATAAATCCTTTGAAAACAGGAAATCTAAAATTATCATGAAAACAATATTTCTACCTGTAAAGATAGAAGAAATTAATAACATACACACACAAACTTTATTTTAATAATATAGATTATGGTTTCAATGTCATGCATCTTTCAGTTTTGTAAATTTTGGTTATAAAAATTACGATAGAACAAGATTTTTTATAAAGAATTTAAATGCTTTATAATTTGTATATTTTCATGTTATGTAAGTAAATATAATTGTGATTTTATTTAATTTCATAATGGAAACTTCATAATAATAAAATAAGCTTAAGATTATGAAAATAACTTCATGCGACATACATTTTTATATAAAATAATTATAGCTCTCCTTTTTCTTCTATCTTTACAAGAAAAAAGTACTGGATACATGAAAATTTTCGACTTCCGGTATTCAACGGATTTATACGTTTTTGAAGGTCCTGAACACGATTTGACTGTTTTTAGAAAATGTCTGAATGTGAGTCTCTGACTCTGTGGCTCTGTGACTCTGTCTGTCTGTATGTATGTGTGAAAAATTTTGTAGGCGCTCTGTCACAAGTACTAATGCACGGAATTTAATAAAACTTTAGATTCAGTTAGTACCTGATATACATTGATGCTGATTAGTTTCTGGTGTTAATTTCCCAACAGGTGACGCTGCTATGCTGCATTTCTCGCGATTTCCGCAATAACTATATCTCAAGGACTAATTCACTGATTTTCAACCATTTGATTCAGATTCCGTTAGACCTTGACATAAATGGACGCTTATTACGTTTTGCTGTAGATATTCCAACAGGTGCACAACGATGCTACTTTTTCCATAATTTTCACGATAGCTATATCTCAAGAACTAAAGCACAGAATTTCATCAAGCTACAGATTCTGTTAGAACTTGACTTAAATAGTTGCTTATTACATTTTGGTGTAAATAGCGCAACAGTTGGCGCAGCTATGCTACTTTTTTAGAATTTTCACGATAACTATATCTCACGAATTAATACACGGATTTTCTTCAAACTTGAGATTCAGTTAGACGTTGACATAAGTTGTTGTTGATTAGGTTTTGGTGTAAATCTCCCAAGAAGTGGCACTGCTGTGCTGCCTTTTTCAGGATTTACACGATTTTAGCGATAGCCATATCTCAAGAACTAAATGCTCAAAATTTAATAAAACTTTATATTTAGTTAGACCTTGATATAAAATGGTGCTGATTCGTTTTTTGTCTATGCAAAACCTGTGTGAGATAGAAAAAAGTTTTGTGATTTGTACATCTTACTAGATTTAATTGGTTGTAGTTGGAGCAATGCAAAATATATTCAGCATTCATTTGATGGTACTTACCCATCATACGTAGTATAGGATATTGTAATTGTTTTGAAAATCGAAAAAACAATTGATGGATTTACACGTTTCAGACATTGGAGATTCCAAAAAACATATTTTTAGAAAAAAAAAATTGTCGTCTCTCTTTCTCTCTCACTCTCTGTGTGTGTGTGTGTGTGTGTGTGTGTGTCTGTAAACGCTCTATCTCCCTAACAAATTGAGATAGAGATTTTAAATTTGATACGTACTTAGTATGTAACAATGGAATAAGCTTATTGAATTTCAGTATCCTAGATTATCCGGAACTATTTTTTCGGACTCTCGAAATATTCGGTCTGATAAAAGGTATAAGAAAATTTTCGAAATTGCTTCTTTTGAGGAGTGAATATAGAAGACAATAAAAAACAAATAAGAATGAAGTTGATCGGATAAGTAGTTGCCGAGATATTTGTATTCACATTTTCCACACTATTCGACTTTTCATGATCCTGTATTTCATTCAAATTTAAATTCAAAGATATATTTTAATTGGAAATGGGACATTTAATCCGACGCAGTAAACTGTTAGTTAATATGATTATCATTTTAGAGTTATAAGGATGTTTTTCTTACGTAATTCAGTAATAGAGCATTGAAAGTTTAGGAAGTCATCAGGCCACGATTTTATTCGAATTGCGATGCATTTTGTAAATAGTTTACACATATTTTATTTTCTTATTTTATATTGTGCATATCCATGATGGGTCAATATTACAGTGGCCCCTAACGACTAGTTTTTATCTATGATCATCATCAGTTTCTTGTTGATCTTAATTGCGATAATATTTTTAATTTAGACACAAACCGGTACCTAATATATGAAAACTACTTAGATGTTTTTGGAAAAATATGAATCTGTCAGAATAAATAAAAACGGATTGCATAAAAGAAATATCTATCAGATGATTTTGTTTTACTTTTGACCAAATATTATTCAAGAATAAAAATGCATGCATCAGGCATAGATCATGACAAGCTTTCCAACACTAAGAGAATATTATTAAAACAAATCATTTTTTCATACAATGGAATCGATCCTGCAACCGAATTGTTTTGGGTGTATCTGTAAATGATCGGTAAATATTCCATAATTTATAGAAAATATGCTGTAGTAGTCTTAAGTCATTCTTTTCAATATCATTATACATGAAGCATAATAACAATATTAAAATGCATCGCAAACGTTTGTTCCCCTTAGATCATAATGCAACGGAATTCTTTTTTGTGGATACTTAATTTTTAATACTGAACATCCTGTAGTAAGCTTTAATAACATATAAAAAATGCACTGCAATTCGAGTATATATACGACATTTAGAACATGGCCAGACATACAGACGTACAAACTGAATTCAATAAATACAAATATTTTGGAAAGTGTTAAAGGAAAATTTCACCCTAAATCACCACTAAATGGAAACCTTTTCTCAATATAGTTTTTAAAATGCAATTGCAAAGAATATTTTACAATAAACTGAACTAAATAATGCAAAATACGTTCTATATTGTGCACGAAAACTGGATTTAATTACATTTAAAAATTTTATAGACATGTTTATTGTAAGAAAATTTAGATTGAATTACTTAAAAAGACTTTTATACCTTAATTAATCAGATTAAAAAAGCATATTTAGGTTTTTTTTTTAAATTCAGGTTTCATGAAATACTTGAAAATACCTTTTATACATTTTATGAAAATAAATGACCTCTTTTTTTTATTTTATATTATTCTATTCATATTTCAGATGTTTTGGTAGAATTACAATTTAATTAGACATTGAAAAGTTTTAAAATTTGTTTAAATATTTTAATTACAGAAGTCATTTTTAAGATAATAGATTATAATACTTTAAAAAATGTTTTCGCTTAATATATCTTACCAGATAACTATAGTATAATCATTGATTGCTAATGGCATACAAAGTCCTTTACGATTAAAAATAGTACATTATTAAAGATGTAATTAAAAAGTAACGAATTCTTAAATTCATCATTAGTCATTTTAAATATTCACGTACATGTTAGTGTTATCAAAATATGGTAACTTTTTTTATTAAAGAAATGTATAACCATTAATTTTCTTAAATAAAAAAAAACGTAATCATTATCGTTGTACATGATAATGCTCTTAAAGTTTTTCTTTGTTCGAAATCATTTCGATCATTTATGAAGATTTCTTCAATTTAAAGGAAACTGTGTTTTTAATTCTCTGGAGAAAATTATTTAATTTAATTTGTAAAACAGTTCATTGGGCGGAGACTTGTTTTAGTTAATTGAATTTTTCCAATTTGAAATATACATAAAATAAATTTTGAAGTGCAATTTTTTGGTTTGGCTTAAAGTTGGAAGGGCATTGAAGAGACTTTTGAAATATAAAATGTTAGTAAATGTCTTTTTTAGAAAAAGAGAAATACACACTATTTTATATTGCGTGTGTGTGTGTTTCCGTGTTTTTGTAATTAATTACAAATATGTAATATCAAATTAATCAACAACAATATTATCTATAGAAAGTTTAAATAACATTTAGAAATCGTCCATTTGTTTGGTACATTTCAAAAAAAATTTTTGATAGTTCCTGAATCATATTATTAAAATAAATCTCATATAGGTCTATGCTGCCCGACAGTCTTAATTACTAGATTTTGTTTTATAAATATTTGAAATGACCCTAAAATAACTGTGGTGTTTTATTTCTGAAAGTAAGTACTAGATGGCAGCACCACAAAAATAAGATTTGTAGGTGTCAAGTCACTAGTGACATCTATGTTCATAAGTTCTGTTTCTATGGCGATTAGCTAATATGTTATGTGTTATGTGTAAGTACTTGTGTTGTGATGTGAATTAAAATTGTGTAAAGTAATTTATGCGTCTACCTCATCCAATATGTATATTTACTTAATTAAGTAATCTTCAAAACAGTATAATAACAATTGTTGGTTAATGCGAATAAATATATTTATTGAGTGTAAAAATAGTTTAAAATATAAAAGAGGGTGAAAAGCGTGCTATACACATATAAGATGTATGAATGGATGCAGCGACAGTTACCAAAGTGGTGTCTATGCATAGGAATGTAAGCATGTGCTACAAAATTGATTTTTAAGGTCCGTTCTCATATTCTCCAATCAACAACTGGAAAATTTCTGACAACTTTCTGGATCATTCTTAAACGTAAAGGTATACAAATGACAGGCATGATTATTGAGGCAATTTGGAATCAATTAGCATTTTACATTTTTTATAAATAAATTACTTATTGTGTTATAATCGAGTCTTGCCACGTGGCAAGTTTTTCCCCTTTTACGCACTGCCGCGTTCGGAAATTCAGTTGAAAATGAGCACTTTAACAGTATTTTTCGAAAGATCGTCTGCCTTTACCACAAGAGGCAAAGCGCCATTCGATTACATAGTTTCTGAATAAGAACATCTGCCAATTTCATGCGTTTGCGACAAAAAATTATTTCAGAATAGCGTTTGAAAGTAGCTTTTTCGGATTTGAGAACAGCTTTAATAGGACACCAGACACAAACAAGTTGATTTTTTAAATATTTGAACTGATACCCAAATAACAATTGTTGGTTAATGTTAATAAATATTTCTATTCACTGTAAAAACGCCTTAAAATGTAATACAGTGTGAGAAGCGTGTATGCTATAAACCTATTTAATTTCTTAACGAATATAACGACAGTTAACAAAATGGTGTCCTTGCATAGGGAAGTCAGTATGTGTTCCATAAGCGTTGCTTAAGCTTATTTCAATTGGAAACTTCTTTTATAAATCAGAGTGTTCTGCGGACAACATAACTCTTGCCATGAGTAATTTCTAAACTCATTTGAGAAATTCACCTACAATGAGTGATATACAATTCACTTGAATTTTATTATTTCTGTCGTTTTTAGAAAGTGAGAGAACCAAGATGGCAAACATCGAGGACAAATTGTGATCTGCAAACTTCTAAAACGACAAGCTAAATATTTTAGGGCAAATTCGTTGTTTTTGCGCATGTCTGAGATTAAATCTAAACCTGTTTACTTTTAAGGTGCACTTGAACGTGATCTACGTAGCTGAGTCTAAGGCGTTAGCTTAAGTTCTGGCTCAATAAAAAGAAAGTTGGTTCGGGTCCCGCTTCCGAGAGAATGATTTCTGCATTAATTTTGGGCTGTAATTAATTTCAATTACTGTCACATTTTCAGGAAAAGAAGTTACGTATATAATTTGTATTTTGTTTATTCGAATGCTTTTGCATTAAGTAAACTTTAACACCTAACAATATTTTTGCAAATTAAATGTGTATTGAAAATATATTATAAATAAAAAATATTTTTATTAAAAATATTTAAATTTAAAGAAATTGCCTCATAATCTGAAACTTTTTGTAATACTAGAAAACACTTTTAGTTTATAGTTTATTAAACATTAAAATAAAATATAAATATAGTGAAAATAATTATTTGAAAAGGAGAGGAGAGAGAAATTTAAAAAAGACCTTCTAATTGAATCGGTAGTACTGCCATCTATTCCCGAATGCTAAAGATATCCAAATGTACGTGAAAAAACAAGAATGTCTTTTTACGGGATCTTTTATCACTAAATATCAAAATTTTTCGTGAATTTTTCCTTTAAAAATATAAATTCATACAAAATTGGGTTAAAGATATAAAATAATAATGCGGTTTATTTAAAGGTATTATCACGGGCCCGGGCAACGCCGGGCGGGTCAACTAGTTTGAATTTTGTTATTTTTGTGGTTTTTGAAAAGTAAGAGGACCAAAATGGCAAACATCGAGGATAACTTGCGAATCGTGGACCACAGTTTAAGAAACGCTGTACATCAGAAACTTGTGCTTAGATAAGGCTAAATATTATAAAAATGCAGAATTTGACGCTCTTATCTCGAAAACAATTAATCATTATTATACTTAATATTATAATTAAAATATTGTTCAGCATTACCGGTTTAGTGTTAATGTGTATTAAAACCTAAATCGATAGCGATAAGTGCAAATTACTATTGAGCGTCAGTTATTGTTAGCAGAGTTGCCAAGTCTCCGGCTTTTTGAACACCAGTATATTTTTAGAGAAAATGTGGTTCTTTTAAATCGCAGAATGCTCCGATCAAACAATACAAAATTTTATATACTAAAATACTGGTATCCAAAAAGCCGGAGACTTGGCAGCTCTGTGTTAGTACAGTATTAGTTTCATCACAGAAAAAATGAGCGGGGAAAAATGGGAATTGCAACCCAAAACCACGATTACGGCAGAAAAAAAACAAAATTTTATTGTCTATACCTGAATTGATCATCGACTGCTGCACATTTTTTCACACTAGAACCTGGATACAAACAGCGCAATTGACAATCACACGTTTTTCTTTCGAATATCTTCCTATAAATATTCATAAAGCGTCATTTCCTACTAAATCGATAATGCTGCATAATTTTCTAATCGACAGTTCCTACTTGTCTAATAGTTTTCTAGAAAATATATAAAAGTCCCACATTTTTCCACAAGAAAGCACTCCATGTGGTCGCAATGTGTAGCAAATACTTACTTTCCTGTATTAGGACACCAATTTTTAACAAAATTGAAAAATTTTCATGATTTCTCTTAGTCTGTCCATGCTTTAATTCACATACATGTACTTGGATTGTAATGTAATTGAAATATATGGTTTAGATTTCCAGTGGCATGTTCGGTTTTACAAATGGAAGTGTGTATCATTTGTAGTTCGTTTACAGTGATACCAGAAAGAATTCTATTGCAATATGTTACATGGGGAAAAATAGTTTGCAATGTATTTTAACGATGTTACACTAATTGAAACATATTGAAATTGATATACATCACTTAAATGCACTACAAGATGTTTACAATAGAATATGGCGTTTGTAGTTTTTATCACTCATTTACAGGAACACACAAAATAATTCTTTTACAGTACTATCTATGAGGGATACATTGTTGAAATCGCGGTTTCAAAAGTGGTATGTGTTTCTAAATGCAACTATTTTTTTTTGCATATTACTCGGTGTGTATAAATTATACAGATAATACACAAGGCTGCACAAAAAATCGAGTACATTTCCTCTTTTTCACGGAAATTGCTGAAGGATTATTTTTAACTGTTTATGCGTTAATTTTTGGATACTGGTAGTATATATAGAAATCTATATATCATTATACAGAGCTGTACAAAAGAATTCGGATATTTTTGGACCATAGATGGTAATTGCTAAAATTGGATTTTCAAATGTGTTATACGTTTTTTAAAATATTTACTTAGCCTTCATCTTCCAGGTTATTAAACGGTGAAGCTTTGTTACAAGATTATGAATTGTTGGAAAGTGTTTCATAATCCATCCTTGACGTATGATTTTTATTTTTTGTTCAGCTATAGTTACGAACATGTAAGAATTGAATGGCTGCATGGGTTATCGTCGTGCGCTTTTAACTGTGTATAACACAATAGCAATGGGTACGAATTCTTACGCACAACTATATTTATTGATTAAAAGAAGATTCCGTAACATTTATGTAAAGTTTTGTCTAAATAAAAAGATGAAAAGCATGGTCTTTAATAATAAATTACTATATTTTAGACGAAACATGAGACAAGAGTAAATTATATTGAATACTTTAAAATTCGGGCCACTTGTTTAATTCTGAGATCGACATTTCTATTTAGTTACCAAAATCTTACCTTTACAAATAATTGATATTTACAACTGTGACATTAATTTCACTATAAATGGGTATTAAGTGAAATGAAGTTTAAACGATACAATAAAAAGGGATTTAACATCTTTGATAATTTTAAAAGAAAAAAAAAAGATTCATACGAGTCTTTTTATAGTAATTCTAACAATAACGGAATTCCAAAGTTGTCGGGTTTACCTTCTGCGGGTCTTAGTGAACTTTCTCATCATCATAATTAGAGTTTACAAGAATGAGCCTCTTTGATTGGTCCTACTCATTTCTTCCATTTATTTTGTGTCCCCTTTCGCAATTTTTTTGGCGTCATCTTTAAGAAATCATTTTAAATTTTTAGTGGTTCTTGCTCATCTTTCTAATCGTGATTGGTGTTTAAAGAAATAACCTATTTGGGTGGTTCCATGCATGTTTCTCACTTTTCTCCTGTTCTTTCTTCTGTTATTTTGTTTTCACGTTTGAAGAAATTAGTTTTAGCTTCTGCTCATTTTTTTAAATTACTTATCGTTAATGAACTTTACGTAAATGAGCAATTAAGACCACCCATGTAATGTCTATCTCTAATTTATAGTCTACCACGCCTCTTCCATTTATTTCTGATTGTTTCTTGCATTTTACATGAGTTCTATCCGAAATAATCGGATTTAGAATCTAGCTGCACTTTATGTTTACTTCATGCTCGATCGCGATTGTTTTATTGCTTTAATGATGGCCATTAAAGTAATGAAACAACAACGGTAGAAGAAAATGTATTTATTGTCTTTGTGTTTTCAAGCAAAAACTATTTTTGAATGCACGCATTATCTTTAGAAGGTACCTTTTGCTACAAAAAGTATTCCAAAATATGATTAGCCCTTAGCAAAGTCAAACTAAGAAAATTTGTGGATATTCTAGAAAATTTATGGTAACTTATCTTATCCTATTAATGACATACACAGGGGTGTAAAAACTGGGCGCCAATGTGCCGGTTGTCACCACTAAATTTTATTAGTATTCTTCGCCTAAATGTTATTAGAATACAAAACTTCATTAGTATTCTTATTAGACGAATAATACTAAAAATTTAGTGGTGGCAATCAGTCAACTGGCGCCCAGTTTTTACACCCCTGACATACAGAAATTATTTAAATGAAACATGATAAATCTACCTCAAAAAATATTTTATGATCGCATTTTATGTGAATTTAAATGCAAAACTTTATTGTATATTTGTCATCTATATTGTCATATCTAAATTTTATATTGTTTAAGAAATTTATATTACCAGACTCCCATACGTATAATTTTTTCTCACATTTTAATTCTTTAATATTCCAATATGTTAATTTTGTTATCTGAATATAAGTCTATAAAAAATGTGTAGAAATTTATCAAAGTTGCTTAAATATCTTACTTGCTTATATTATCCATCATTTAAATTTTCAAAAAATTCAAAAGGGATAAAAAATACCATATTAATGAAATTAAGCATTTTCTCATCCATTTTTATATGAATTTATATATTTAACAAACGTAAAAAATAGTTTCTAACTAATTTCTGTTGGGTTCTAGCAATAAGAGAAACAACGATCTATCCAGAACTTTTATTTAAAATATTTAAAATATGCATAGAATTCTTTTTTAATGGGTTTCTTGAAGAACATTGTCATTTTAATTACTAAACGTTTTTAGAAGTTTAAACATTTTTACTCTCTTCTATCTTTACAAGAAGAAAGTATTGGATTCATAAAAATTTTCGACTTCCCTATTTCGACAGGATTTATATGTTTTAGAAGGTCCTGAACACGATTTGACTGTTTTTAGAAAATGTCTGTCTGTCTGTCTGTATGTATCTGACAAAAAATTTGTGGGCGCTCTATCTCAAGAACTAATGCGCGAAATTTAATAAAACTTTATATACAGTTAGTGCCTGATGTAATATGGGGCTGATTAGTTTTTGGTGAAATTCGCCCAACAGGTGGCACTGTTATGCAGCATTTTTCGCGATTTCCGCAATAGCTCTATCTCAAGAACTAAAACACTTATTTTCATCAAACTTCAGATTCAGTTAGACCATGACATACATAGACGCTCATTACGTTTTAGTGTAGATATCCAACAGGTGGTGTTGCTGTGCCATGTTTTTCACTATTTTTACGATAGCTATATCTCAAGAACTAATGCACGAAATTTCACCAAACTTCAGATTCGTTGCTGTGCCATGTTTTTCACTATTTTTACGATAGCTATATCTCAAGAACTAATGCACGAAATTTCACCAAACTTCAGATTCTGTTAGACCTTGACATAAATAGATGCTGCTTATTTCTTGGTGTAAATAGCCCAACATGTGGCGCTGTTATGCTACTTTTTTTCATTGTTATTATGATAACTGTATCTCAAGAACTAATGCGCGGATTGTCATTAAACTTCAAATTCAGATAGACGTTGACATAAGTTTTTGTTGATTAGGTTTTGGTCTAAATCTCCCAACAGGTGGCGCTGCTATGTTGCATTTTTCAGGATTTACACGATTTTAGCAATAGTTATATCTCAAAAACTAATGTACAAAATTGAATAAAACTTTAGATTCAGTTAGACCTTGCTATAAAGTTAATCTCTGTCTTTAATATCAGAATTGAACTTTGAGTAATCTAGTTTCTAAACACGAAAGAGCACCTTCAATTGGAACATTAGTAAATAACAATTTGACATCACGTGATAACATAGAACAATTAACAGGATTGACATTTTTAATTTACTGACAAAATCAGAAGTATTTTTTATGGTATGCGTATTAGTAATGCACAAAGAAGAAAAACAAAAGTTAAAACTTGGCAAGATGTTAAGTAGCAGTACCAATATTAGACACAATAGATCTTTGAGGAACATTGATTTTATGAACTTTAGGATGAGTGTAAAAACGAGCACGATGGCTGAAAATGAAATAACACAATGTTTAGTGTAATAATTTAACACAACAAAACTCTTAGCAACTTTTGTGACACAGGAAAGATGTGAAATATTTGGATTTTTTTTTTACTTCAATGCAAGGACCTTCACGTAAAAGGGCATAGACTTTATCAGAATAATCTTCTTTATTCATCAGAACAATTTATGTTGACAGCGTGAAAAATTGAGTTTATAGTTTAAATTATTAGGAGAAATAGTATCAGCAAGGATGTGACGAAGAGTTTCTTTTTGAGAAGGAGTGACTTTACTACATTTAAAGGAAGACACAATAGGAGCAATCAGTTTGGTGAGAGAGGGTTTGCAAGACTGAGAAAAATTTAGACCAAGATCTAAAATGCTATTTTGCTCAGGAGTTAAGGTATGAGAGAAGATATATTAAAAATGTAAGCATTAGACCGATGCTTGTTTAACATTTGAGACATCTTTTGCTTATTACACAATGAAGAAAACGTTTTATCAAGCTTACATTTGTGAGCAGATTTAAAAGTATACAGGGAAGGCCAACTTTTACTTTCAGTTTCAGAAAAAATTGTCAGAGTTTTTACTAAGAAACAAATGAAGGTCATAAGGCTCTTATTTAATTTCGGAGATAGAACTTGGAACATCTTGAATACAGACTCTTAGTATACTAAAGTTAGAACGAACTAAAGCTCTAGAAATTCTGATAGAGTTACTAAGAGAACACTTAAAATGAATAAAATCTAAAATAATATTATTTTTCGTACAATTTGAAGGAAATTTAAGTGATTAAGAAGTTGTATACGCTTACATCTTCAATGGCAATGATTCACATCATTAATATAAAATAAGACCAAAAGTCAGTTAGCTTTGTACTATCTTTTAAAACTCATTCCATATAATCTAATGGGATTTACTCCCGAATTTGTCAATTAGCTCACTGTATTGCAGGTATCTTTCTGAGTTTTCACGATATTTGACTGGTCTTTTTATATGTGTTACTCTGTAAAATTGACTACCAAATCAGGAAAAAAATAATCTCTGACATAGCTCGCACATGCGCAGTTATAAATTAGTTCATACAAATGCCCATATCTCATCAAATATTCAATATATTATTTTTTTAATTACAATATACTGTTTCTACTGTTCTTGAAGTCAAACATGTGATTTACATCCTAGAATTTAAAGAGCAATTTGTCAAGACTTTTAGTAGATATTTAACAAAGTGTGTTAAAAGCAAAAGCGTCTGCTCACTGCCCCTTAATTTTTGGACCGGACCGCAGTGTACAGGTAATTATGATACAACATTATAGGTTTATTTTTTATTTTATTTATTTTAGTTGCCTAATATTTATAATAACATAAAACTAAAATAACAAAATTAAAATGCGTTGCACGTAATGATTTTCATACTTTAAAGGTATCTTAGAAGATATGTAAATGTAAAAAAATTACATTTAATATTACTAAAAACATTTGTTTTGTATTATAAGGTACTTTAATGTTTTTTTAAATACGAAACATTGAGTTATTATATTTTTTGCAAAAACATATGTTTTATATTAGGATTATAAATGTTATGTTTGTAAAGAAGTTTTTATAGAAGACATTTAATGACAAAGCATATATCTTAATTCAGTATTAAACCAGAAGTTTTAAAAGCTCTAAAAAATTACACCAAATTTGGCAATGCACTGGCCATATTTTAGATTTTCTATAATGTTCTATATTCTTAGTTTGTTCAGAAAAAATCAAACAGTAATTTATTTGTCAACTTTCAGAATAAAAATATAAGACCTATTGGGGAATATGCAAGATATTTCATAAATCCATGCACGAACATCGAGTTAATGTAGAGGTCATCTATATGACCGATATATACATGGAAAACGGCAGGTGTTTTTTCAAAGAAAAAAAACTCAAATTATATAGGGTGGATGTGCCAGTAATGGACACCCTTAAAGAATTTCTATAAAAATAATTTTTTAATTAAGTTATAATTATTATATTCCACTTTTTTAATATTATATTAATCTATCAATAATAAATAATCATGCTCATAGTCACATTTCCCAATGTGAATCAAAATTTAATTGTAAATAACATAATTAAATCAAAACACCCTAAATTCCAGAAATGGGCACCGTCTGTTACAGTAATGGAACACTCTCTGTTCCAGTATTCGGACATTCTCTGTTCCAGTAATGGACAACCCACAAAAAGTAATCTATAATTGTTATAATGATTGTATTTAAAACCAGAATGAAAGCATACTAATGCAATAAAATAGTCATTTTCAAATAAATGTAACACATAGGATATCAATAATTAATAAAATATTTATGAGAATAAATCACTGTTTAAATAAATTATTGATATTATCAGAAGATTAATATTTTAATTAATTTAGATAGAAGATTTAAAATACTAAATTTCAAAGAATTACATTTTTCAAATTATTGAGACATTGAAAGATTTATAAGGGTTAGTTAAAAAAATCTCTTAGAGTACCAGTGCATGGAATCGCATTTCCTATTACTCTTAACAGTTAAACTTCCTAACATTGCTTAATATATTACTTTTACTAATTTGTATACAAACTATCAAATAAATGAAAGGTGTGGGTTGAATGCTTCAAATACTAAATAAAATTATTTCAAAATAAATTTGCAGAACTGACATTTGAGACCCCTGTTCTGCAAATTTACTTGATTCATCATTACTAGTACTATAAATATAATTAATATTATAGTTTTTTTATGTATCGAGTTGTTTTGTCAGAAATGAATAATCAAACATTTAAAAGAGAAATTAATAGATTTTTAACAACTTGTGTGATTTAAAAATTGTCTTTATTTAAATGGGGGAGATCTTTAGCCCCATAAGCCCTTCACTTTCCTATGCCCTTATACATTAATGTATGCTTTCTGATTGGTGTTGATTGCCATATTATAAAATATTCAAGCCACGTTTAAAAAAAAAATTCAATTACAATCTAAAAAAAAAATTAATTACGCGAAATTAATAGAATAAGCTATTTAAATTTTAAAAAAATTGTTACGTTCTGGTAAGTGCAATTTAAAAATTAAATTTGATTACTTAGATTTTCAGTTTAATCAAAAGATTTTATTCACTGTGAACATTACTGAAATTACTTTTTTTATAATGTCTACATAAGATGTCCATTACTGGAAATAGATTAATTAAGCATTCCAGTAATGGACCAGGGTCCTAAAATATGAAAAATAAATTAAATTTTGTAAATTTCCATTAGTATATAAAATTCAAAGTTTTCTACTACTATCAAAACAAAAACATGCAATTTTTTTCAAAAAAAATAAAAAATAAATAAATAAAATAAAAAATATATAAATTAATTATGTGAAGCCAACTCTTAGCAAGTTCATTAAGATTTTCCCAGAAAAATAGTGGAATTGTGAAACATTATTCCCTGCTCCCTGATTGGTTTAATTAAAATGTCAATAATAGCCCAGATTATAAAACATGCAAGGGGGAGTTATGAAAAAAAATTAAAAAATCTACATTTTTAATGGTTATTTTTTAAATCAAAAACCTTGAAGGTGGCCCATTACTGGAAGGGTTTCCATTACTGGCACATCTACCCTAGATACTGTCGTAAGTTATATACTTTTTAATATAGTTAAAATTTCCAAATTTCCTAAAGTAAAGAATATTCTCGATGTTGTTTTTAATGCGTTATGAACGTATACCAAATTTCAAAAACATCTTTTATAAAAAACTATGTTTTGAATTTTCAGCATATACATTTCTATGAATTCAATACTGTAATTATTTTCTATGATTTCGGAGACTGCTTGCCGTGACATGTTACAAATTTGACATTTTAAGTATATTTTTAATATTACTGTTTATGACTTTTTCATTAAATCAAGAATTTTTAAGATACGAATTGCTCATTTAAACTTACTATTTTTATTATCATTATTAATACTTTTATTATTATAATTTTGTTTTCTCCCTTTTCATCCCACATGAATTTCTTTACGTTGCATCTACTTTTGTATCATCTGAATAACTTTATTTTCATCTATACATACGTATAATTCAATAAATTGATCCATCTATGTGGTTTAATAGAAACGGAAATTGTTTTATTCTTTTTTGGTTTTGTGCTATTAAAGTTAAATAAAGCATGAAATTTTATAATTCATTGTGACATACGAACAAATGGAAAAAAAAAATTCTTATATATTTTTAAGAGGAGATCGAAATTCTTCGCATTGGTATAGTTGTAGTTATGACGAACAAGCTTGTTCCTATATAGAAAATAATATATTAATTTAATAAGACGAATTCAGATGCCTATGTAATACTAACATTTACAAAACGTGAAAATGAAAAAGTACTACATATTTTATTCGTAATATTCCAATATATAAATTAAAATAATAATAAAAATTAAAATATTTTTTTAAGTATATTTTTTTCTCTATTTAGTTACTGTTTTATCACGTAATGATAATTTACACATACACATACCCACATACGCATACACACGCGCGTTCGCACACGCATATACACACACTCACATATATATAAGAGTGACAAAAATATAAAGGTTTTTTTTTTCTTTTGAGACGATAAAATTGAATGCCAAGGGTAAATTTTTTTAAGTGATAGTTATTATTTAAAAACATGTTAAGGGCAGCAACATACAACTAAATTTAATCGCCATTTGGGATTTTGTATATTTATTATTTAAACAAACGCAAATAAAAGAAAATTATCTGTTCAAAACAGCTTCATGTTTTTTTTTCATATTGAGATTGTGTAAATATTCTATTTTTAAATTAAAAAGCGTAGGAAGAGCAAACATTACGTCATTCTATTATGATAATCCTACTATCCATATACTTAAAGCTAACCTGCTTTTTAGTTTTTCGTGCAAAAATGCTATTTATACGCATGCGCGAGCATTCAGCTAATCAGCTAGAGGCTTTTACTATCTTCAGACGCGATGTTCCAGCCAATGAGGTGAAGGCTTTTTCCTCTCTCTAGAAGCGTATGTGTTCCATTTGGTTGTTCGGTTGTTGAAACTTTATAGATTTCTTTTATTAAGGTATTTTTTCATTTTACCGTATTTATTTTCTTTTTAAGTCGTATGTATTTTAGTACTTTGAATTTTTTATAACTAACCCTTTTTTTGAGAGAGAGAGAGATTTCGTGGCACGAAATTCCGCGAATCGTTTCCGATGTAAACAAACTAATTTTAAACTTTTAATATGTAATTCTGTGTGATATGATTAAATTCAGGTTTTCTCAGCGACGATCACAGTATTTTTACCAAATAATTTTTGTATTAATCAAGCTTTTTTGGTTATTAAGCATAACTAAACACGAAAGAAAACTTTGTTATTTTAAGATTTTGATGTGAATTATTTGCGTACATTTATAAGACGAGTTTCACTGAATAATTCAAGAAAAAAAAAATCTCATCATTATACATATTTAGTTTTGCATTATTAATTATTTACTTGGCCTTTACTTTTAATATTTCAAACTTACAGCTGAATGTAACTATTAAAACATTTGAAATACTGTATTCGTAAAATGAAATTTCAGCTTAAACACTGGACAATTACTTTTAGTTATGCATTATTAATTATTTACTTGGCCTTTACTTTTAATATTTCAAACTTACAGTTGAATGTAACTATTAAAACATTTGAAATACTGTATTCGTAAAATGAAATTTCAGCTTAAACACTCGACAATTACTTTTACTTATGCATTATTAATTATTTACTTGGCCTTTACTTTTAATATTTCAAACTTACAGTTGAATGTAACTATTAAAACATTTGAAATACTGTATTCGTAAAATGAAATTTCAGCTTAAACACTCGACAATTACTTTTACTTATGCATTATTAATTATTTACTTGGCCTTTACTTTTAATATTTCAAACTTACAGCTGAATGTAACTATTAAAACATTTGAAATACTGTATTTGTAAAATGAAATTAGTTTAAACACTCGACAATTACTTTTAGTTATGCATTATTAATTATTTACTTGGCCTTTACTTTTAATATTTCAAACTTACAGCTGAATGTAACTATTAAAACATTTGAAATACTGTATTCGTAAAATGAAATTAGTTTAAACACTCGACAATTACTTTTAGTTATGCATTATTAATTATTTACTTGGCCTTTACTTTTAATATTTCAAACTTACAGTTGAATGTAACTATTAAAACATTTGAAATACTGTATTTGTAAAATGAAATTAGTTTAAACACTCAACAATTACTTTTAGTTATGCATTATTAATTATTTACTTGGCCTTTACTTTTAATATTTCAAACTTACAGCTAAATGTAATTATTAAAACATTTGAAATACTGTATTCGTAAAATGAAATTTCAGCTTAAACACTCGACAATTACTTTTAGGTTAAATTCAGGTTTTCTCAGTGACGATCACAGTATGTTTACCAAATAATTAAAAGTACTACATGCATGCATCTATCTATCTATATTAGAAATTGTGCAGGTTTCTGGTCACTGTTTTGTTTACATATTTTAAACAAAAATTTCAATTTAATAATGCACTGAAAATTATAATGAATGCTTACAATTAAACACAACAACACAAAACAAAAAATTTCACAGAAACACATTATTTCCCCCGATATTTTCCCACAACTAATCAATAAATTTCATGATATTTTATTGCGATTTTAAACCATGAACTTTAGTACTTTTCTGTTATACGGACACTATGCCAAAATGTATGTATGTATGTTTGGCGACAATAGTGTACGTATAACGGAAAAGTGCCTGAATTATTATTTATATATATATAAAATATAAACATAATTGGCGACACAGCAAGTTTTCTGGATTTCTCCCTGTCTCTCTAACCACATTGTTAACAAAACAAAAAATTCATGAAAAACACATTATTTCCCTGATATTTTCCCACAACTAATCAATAAATTTCATCATATTTTATTGTGATTTTAAACCATGAACTTTAGTACTTTTCTGTTATACGGATACTATGCCAAAATGTATGTATGTATGTATGTTTGGCGACAATGGTGTCCGTATAACGGAAAAGTGCCTGAATTATTAATTTTTTATATATATATAAAATATAAACATAATTGGCGACACAGCAAGTTTTCTGGATGTGAAAGGCGGAGATTAATTTCATTCATTCAATGACCGTTTTAAAAGTTTCAAGTTTGGATTGAATGCACCTGAACATAAAAACCGATACCTATTTCTATGTTCATGATTGAGTTATTTGGATATCTTTTCGTATAGCACAGAAAATCATTTTTCCCGCTTTCGTAATACAGATAAATTCTGGTGTATTTTTTTTTTCTTCTTTTTATATCATAAGTACTTTCTACTTTAAATTTTTTAATTGTCGAGTTTCTAAGCTGAAATTTCATTTTTCGAATGCAGTATTTCAAATGTTTTAATAATTACATTCAGCTGTAAGTTTGAAATATTTAAAATATTAAAAGTAAAGGTCAAGTAAATAATTAATAATGCATAACTAAATATGTATAATGATCAGAATGACATATTAAAATGTGTACAGAATGACATGAAAATTTTAAAAAACTGAAATTTTGCACTTGCAACTTAATTGTAAATTTCATTGTTTACATTGGAAACGATTTGTGGATTTTAAGAATTTGCTGAACTTCGTGTCACCAAATTACTAAATCTCTCTCTCTCACTCTGCAAAAAAAAAAAAAAAAAAGGGTTAGTTTAAAAAAATTCAAAGTAGCAAAATACATACAACACAAAAAGAAAATAAATACGGTAAAATGAAAAAATTACTTTAATAATAGAAATCCATAAATTTTCAACAACGACATCAAACGAACGTATCTCATCTTTCGTTTGTGATAAGGAACGCTCCTTTGGCCCCCTCCACTCATTGGCTGAATTGTAAAGGGCAAAATTGGGGGACAAAATGACTACAGCATTTCTGAGAAAAGAAAAAATCAGAAAATTCACAGAAAATAATTATTTTTGTTGCAAGTTGGGTTAACTGTCTTTATGGTTCGAGTCGATTTCAGACTGAGTGTAGATTTCAGCAAGTTGGATTTGGGTTAACCCGATTTTTCAAAAGTTAGTTCAAGTTCAGTATATTATTTCAGATTAAAACTATACCTATCAGGGCTTGAATTTCAGGGCGGGATTCGCACAGAAAATTTTGAAACCCCGCCCAAAAAAGATCATGAGCGGGAGCCTCCCGCCCAAAAAATTTCAGCATTTTGGAGAAATTTGCATTATTTAATTTACCTGCAACCGAACGATAAATTTCGTGATTTTTTTTCCCCGCAACTGATTGACGGACTGTGTGTTTTTTCCGCGACTGATCAACGAACTTTGTGGTTTTTTCCGTGACAGATCAACGAACTTTGAGTTTTTTCTGCGACAGATCGACGAACATTGCGTTTTTTAAGCGATTGATCGACGAACCTTGCGTTTTTTGGGGACATATCGACGAACTTTGCGTTTATTCCGCAATCGATCGACGAAATTTTTCTTTCTTCCCTGACTGATCGACGAACTTTGTATTTATTCCGCAATCGATCGACGAAATTTGCTTTTTTCCGCAACTGATCGACGAACTTTGCGTTTTTTCCGTGACAGATCAACGAACGTTGCATTTTTTTCTGCGACTGATCAACGAACTTTGCGTTTTTTCTGTGACAGATAGACGAACATTGCGTTTTTTAAGTGACTGATCGACGAACCTTGCGTTTTTTCCGTGACAGATCAACGAACGTTGCATTTTTTTCTGCGACTGATCAACGAACTTTGCGTTTTTTCTGCGACAGATAGACGAACATTGCGTTTTTTAAGTGACTGATCGACGAACCTTGCGTTTTTTGGGGACAGATCGACGAACTTTGTGTTTATTCTGCAATCGATCGACGAAATTTGCTTTTTTCCCACGACTGATTAACGAACTTTGCGTTTTTTGGTGACAGATCGACGAACTTAGCGTTTTTTCCACGACAGATTGATGAACTTTGCGTCTTTTCTACGATCGATCGGTGAATCTCAATCAAGTAAAATCTAAAGTCAGAAATTTATTTAACAACCTAATTGTTAAGGGTCCCTAACACATTTAATGGAACTTGAAAAATACACTGCATATATAAAACTTAACTTTCTTGCCTTTTTTATAATAAAAATAAACATTTTACATAATCATTCTCAGTTGACTTAATTTTTTCAATGGTATTTTGTCATGTCTGCATTAATGTAATTCTTTAAATAGCACGTAAAAGAATAGTGGGGTTTAAAGATTTTTTTTCTCCCTCCCAAACATTACAACTCCCCTCCATTTAAAAATGTTGGTAGGGAGACTCCCGTCTTTGGAAAAATTGAATTTCAAGCCCTGCCTATAATATGTTTGTGTGTATTGAGGTTTGTATAGATGTTTGTGTGTGTGCTGTTTTTAATACAGACAGTTTCATTTTTCACACGAACCTTTCAAAAAATTCACATTCTTTGCGCAATGCTTTAACAAAATTCGCATTTTTTTTCGCGATTCTTTAATGAAATTCGCATTTTTTTCTGTATCTTTTTTTGTCGAGATTCATAATTTTTTCAGCTATCCTATGACGTAATTCGTGTTTTTTTTTCAGCGATAATTTGACGAAATTTGTGTTTTTTCTGCGATTTTTTTTTCACGAAATTTGCGTTTTTTCCACGATTCTTTTATGAAATTTGCGTTTTTCTGTGATCCTTAGACGAAATTTTCTTTTTTCGCAATGCTTTGATAATAATCACATTTTCTCTGCTGCCTTTTGATAAGATTCATGAATTTTCAGCAATCCTTCGATGAAATTTGCGTTTTTTCAGCAATCTTTGAAGAAATTCGCATTTTTCTCGCGATACTTTAACGAAATGTGCGTTTTCCAGCAATTTTTTGATAAAATACATTTTATTCCGCAATTTTTAGACGAAGTTTGGCAAGAAAGCGCTATCTTTGGGTGAAATTTCCTGTTTTGCGATTCTTTGACAAAATTTGCTCATCTTTTGTGTAAATCGCGTTTTTCTGTGGCCTTTTAACAAAATTCACGTTTTACATGATCCTTTGATGAAATTAGTGTTTTTCCCGTGATCATTTGACGAAATCTAGGATTTTTTTCCTGCGAAGATTGATTATATGTTTTTAGTCTGCAGGTGCCCTAAAAAGTTTGTGACGCCTGTCGCTTCATTGCACGCATTCTGCCACGGTGTATCAAACAAACAAAATTCATCCTAAAGAATTATTGTTTCGTTTCTGGAAATGAACAACCGTCAACTCATTGGCTGAATTATAAAGGGTGAAATGTGTAGGCACTGAGTATCATCTATACTATTAATGTCGGTAAACGTCTGTCTGTGTGTGTGTTGTTGTGTCTGGCGTCTGTAAGCATAAAACTCTGCATGCAGACGACGGACATAAGTGCTTTTGGTATAAAAAAATTCGGAAGGGGAGTTTTTAAAATTCACAACATTTTGCGGGAGAAGCGGGGTGCGAACGAATTTAAAAAATGAGTCCGCATCAATAATTATGGCGGCGGGGGAGGGAGTATGTTTTGCCTACACGGGGCGGAGACTTTTCTTTGTTGACACCACTCATATGATATATCGTTCGAAAGGCCTGTGACTGCCTTTTCATGTTATGCATCTGTGTGGTCCATCCCCCCCCCCCCCCTGCCAATTGGGGCACTTTTCTAAATTTTGCACATACCACTCATGTTATATATCGTTAAAAAGGTCTGTGACCGCTTAATCATATTATGCATCTCCGGTGTCCATCCCCCCACTTTGCCCCCCCCCAAGGGGGTACTTTTGTAAATTTTGCACAATCCCTTCATGTTAACGTATTGTTGGAAAGGTCTTTGACTGCTTATTCATGTTATGCATCTCCGGGGTCCATCCCGCCACTTTCCCCCTTCCTTAAGGGGGGCAATTTTCTAAATTTTGTTGACACCCCTCATGTCATATATTGTTGGAAAGGTCTGTGACCGCTTAATGATATTATGCATCTCCAATGTCCATCTCCCCACTTTGCCCCCCCCCTCCCCCAAGGGGGTACTTTTCTAAATTTTGCAGACAACCCTCATGTCATATATCGTTGGAAAGGTCTGTGACTGCTTAATCATATGCATATCTCCAATGTCCATTTCCCCACTTTGCCCCCCCCCCTCCCCCAAGGGGGTACTTTTCTAAATATTTTGCAGACAACCCTCATGTCATATATCGTTGGAAAGGTCTGTGACTGCTTAATCATATGCATATCTCTGATGTCCATCTCCCCGCTTTGCCCCCCCCCCCCCAAAGAGGTACTTTTCTAAATTTTGCACACAACCCTCATGTTATATATCGTTGGAAAGGTCTGTGACCACTTAATCATATTATGCATGTTCCGTGTCCATCGCCTACTTTACCCCCCCCCCCAAGGGGGTACTTTTTAAAATTTTGCACACACCCCTCATGTTACATATTGTTTGAAAGGTCTTTGACTGCTTATTCATGTTATGCATCTCCTTGGTCCATCCCGCCATTTCCCCCTCCCCAAGGGGGCACTTACCATTTACTTGCACAACAGCACTAAATGTGTCAGATGAAAGAAATTCCGTGAGTACATGTGCCAGTGAAACTTAGCCAATTGCTGTTCTTCAACCTAGCTTTAATTCAAAGTGGGTTTTTTATTTATTTGAATTATTCTGCAAAAGTTTCAAACATTTTAAAGCAGCTATGAATTTTATTTTTATGGTACTATCAAGTTTTTTGCCGTCAAATTTTGACGGGTTCCATCTAGTTTCTTTTATTGCGATAATTATAGCATAGAAATAAGAATTTTTAATCGCTGCTTCAAACAAATTGTTTTCCTATTTTTTTTCCTCTTAACAAATGAATGTAAATTCATATACATTTTTGCAAGGAAATAGTTTATGATGTAGATTGCCGCTCTGTTCTGTTTTTAAGAGATAAAAGTAAATTAAAATCTAATAAATTAATTAGAAATTAGAAATAATAATAATATTAGAGTTTACAGAAAATGTAATTTAAAGTGGGATACAAAATAAAATAATTTATTATTGTGCATGAATTACAACATGTATACTCGAATAATATTTAGAACTGTGGCCTGCACAAATTTTTCTTCTGTACCATTCAAATGTATTTATTTATAATGGCATCAATGATTATAAATATAAAGTATTAGAGCACTTCTTCGAATTTAACACGAGTTAGAGTGACGAGTAAATTAAAAGAAGAAAAAAAAGAACAGCACTCTCTGTTGGATATTAAAATTTAAAATTAGGTGGATAATTTGGTCTATTCAATTTATTAAAACAATTATTTTAAAACAATTATTTTGGTTTATTCAATATACACCGCCACATAGCTGAGATTCCGTAATCGTGTCCACAGCCTACAGTTTGCGTCAAAATGAGCGAATCTGGCAACAATGCAGTTGAAGTAGAAGCGCAAGCGTTACAAGAGTGTAGTTAATAATTCTTCAAACCACACATGCTAAATTTCTACGTTTGATTCTGGACCCGATAAAACATCTTTCACCAAGCATGAGTTAGCAGCGTTCTCTTTTGAGTGATCATAGTCACAATGGAGTGAGCATCTATTTATGTCAAGGTCTAACAACAGAAAATGCAGTTTGATGAAATTCCGTCCATTATCTCTTGAGATACAGCTATTGTAGAAATCATGAAATACAGCATAGTAGCACCACCTTTTCGGTGGTATACCACCAAACCTAATCATCATCTGCTTATGTCAACGTGTAATATAATATGAAGTTTGATGAAATTACGTTCTTGAGATATTTCGTCAACAATGAGTAGCTATTAGTATATCCAATGTTAAGTAGTGGAACATGCATTTGTTTGCTTCGTATCAATCTTCACACATATTCTAATCTACTTTCCGCTGATTTTCAAGCTATTTTACGTCAATGCAACTCCTGATGTCACAAAATACCTGTTTGGTAGAATACACAAACACAAATCTATAATATATATAAATTTTAATTAAATGCAGATCATACTTTCCTATAGTTCATCATCATATGGTTTCCATTCGAGAAGAATTGGGTTGGAAGACCGAAATAATAAATTTACGAAAAGACACCTCAGGGCTTTTTTTACTCTAGATCTGCTACATATTATTTTTGCTTTCGTTGTGCCTTGATATACTGCGCCATAAATTTCCTGAATTTTCAATCAGTTTTGTTGTTTTGTTCATCTTTAAGTGACAAAGATTTCCATTTCAATACTTCCGCAAACACTGTCGGCTTTCGAGGTCAAGGCGTCGCAAAAAAATTTAATTTTATTGACTGTTAATTTCTAAAAAAACTATTTTTAAGCTATTATTTTGTGTATTTCCAACTCTTAGTTTATTGCGCCTTGAGAAGTCTCTTATGTATATAATAGCGCTAAGTGTATAACTCTTCCGGAGTGAACTCATCAGTATCCGATAATCTGTCGTTGAACTCAGCCATTTTATTTTAATTTTGAGAGATTTAATTTTTTTCAATAAAGCTGCAAAAGATTAACCTTTTAAGTAAGACTGTGAAAAAACAAAAACATCTTGGGTGATGATCTACATTGAAATATGCATGTTTTTCAATATATCTTGAGTTGAAAATCGTTTCATCCAGCCATAAGTGATAGTGATAGTAAACAATATGTGAATTATTCTTTAGAGATTCATTAAAATGTAGACCATGGATGCAAAATTTGAACGAACTCCATGCAACTTTCTGTTAAAATGCCAATTTAAAACAAGCGGCGGCAAAGGTGTTTCCATGTGGCGCAATCTGTTGCCGGTAAAGTGTAATCATAACGCAGCGACGTTATCGATATTAAATATTTTAATTCATTCCTCTGCCCACAGGCATTTAAAAAATCTATAACCTCCAATTTCTTATAAATAAAAAAAAGAATGCTTGAAAAAATGGGCTGTTTTTATAACTATTTTAACCCCACATGATTTTATTATTCAGATAAGATAAAATTTATTACTTCATAATTCTTGCCATCTGTTGAGTAAAGTGTAATCATAATATACCGCAGTTACGTTATCGATATTATTTTTTTTCACTCCTCTGCACACAGGCATTTAAAATATCTATAACCATCAATTTCTTATAAATAAAAAAAAATGCTTGAAAAATGGGCTTTTTTATAACTATTTTCCTCCAGTGAAAGCGAAGGTGTTGCCACGTGTCGTACTCTGTTGCCAGTAAAGTGTAATCATAATTTACCGGAGCTACTCTTTCGAAATTAAGTATTTTTTTATATTCCTCTGTCCACGTGAATTTAAAAAAATCTGTAACCTTCAATTTCTTATAATTAGAAAAACAAAGTTTGAAAGAAAGGGCTATTTTTACAACTATTTTACCCCACATGATCGTATTAATCAGATAAGATAAACTTTTTTACTTCATAATTATTTTTATAATGCAATGCTATATCATTTGTTTTATTCAAACACGTCATTCTGACGGGCTATCTTCTAGTCTCCAATAAAATTCCTGCTTTGACAGTAGAAGGTTTTGTAATATATTTGATCATGCTTCGACATTTCTCAGATATATCTCTCTATATACAATGTTTATTCATAAGTTATTCGGGTCTACACTTTTCATTTATGTTGAAATTTAAATAATTATCTAGTTCATTTCTAATAAAAATTTAGCGTATAATAAAATGATAATTTCAAGATGTATGAGTACTCTCAGATTAGAATTTTAATGACAAAATTAACAAACCGTTAATGAACTGTCATATTTGTCAAACATTCATTTGGCAAGATAATTCGCTAGATTACAGCATAAAATTTACACTATTTGAGATGTTACGGTTCATAAAACTTCTTTTAATTTAAACACGATTTTAAATATATCTTCTTTTAGTACATTAATTCAGTTTAATGTTTGTTCCATCATTTGCACATTAAATTTTTAATGTAAAACTTGCGTTTATTTCAGATACTTAATAAAGCTCTAAAAATGTATATAAATTATATTCCTCTATTTCAACTAAATTTTAAATTTTAAATTTATTTATTACACACACACACACACATATATATTGATTTGGCTTTAGATATTTTGAGGTTAAGGATTAGATCACAACATTTGGAGCAATATTTGGGGAGATGCAATAACAACAATAAATTGGCCAATCGTATGTATTTTGTAATGGACTACATGGAACATAAAAAACGTGGTATTAATATAGGTCATGTATTGAATAAATACAATGAATTGCTTCCAGATAAAGACATAGAAATTGTCAAGGTTTTTAAATATGATAAACCTTTAGGACGTACAGTTTTTAACTATAATAATTTTTCAAAAGAAATCGGTAGAAACAATGATAACAATTTATGTCATTGTCATGATCCAAGGTATAGTAATTACGTGGATGTGGATCACGGTCATGTATTGACTGGTAATTTAGATATTGTCAAGGACAAAACATTGAGGAATTATATGCAATACGGTACAAAATTTCGCTTAAAAAGAATAAATACAAGGGATTTTATAAAAAAACGATTAAAAATCAACGTTGACATGTTTATACATAAATTAATGAGCAAGTTTTGCTTGCCGGAAATTGCTTTTCTGGAATGGAAACATAATGTATTGAAGGATTTGAGTTCAATTTATTGCGGTAAAACGGGGGGGATTTCGATAGAAGATTATAATTCATTAAAAGAATCTATTAAGGATTTACAGAGTAATTTTGTTATAACTTATATAGATAAAGCTAATACAAATTTTGCAATTATTTGCAAAAAGTTATACAGTGACCAACTAAAACAATGTTATAATAAAAAACATATTTACAGGTTATTAAATACCAATGTAAAAGAGACAGAAAGAAGAATTGGCGCATTTTACAAAAAGTTAAATTACACACAACGTAGTAAAGAATTACCTTATATGGTATTGATTCCTAAATTTCATAAGGACCCTGTTGTCTTTCGTACAATTACTTGTGGTTTTGGAACTTATTTAGAAGTTGCTAATAAAAAGTTTTTGGATATTTTGCAGAGTTTATTTGATGTGGCATTAAAACATAATAACACTTGTATTATAAAAAATAGTATTGAGTTACTTAATAGATTGAAAGGTTTGAGTAATATCAAAGGTTTATATGTTTATGATTTTGAAGATTTATATAATAACATTGATTTAATAGATCTTAAAAATAAAATTTTTGATTTTTTTAAGCGTTACAATACTTTGGGTAAAGATTTGGATCATTTAATAAATTTATTTAATTTTGTAGTTAATGAAAATTACTTATTTGACGGTAAACACGTGTTTCAGCAGATTAAGGGTATACCTATGGGGGGTAGTTGCAGCTCGGTACTTGCAGATATTTATTTATTTTTATACGAAGTTAATGATACATTAAACAAGGATTTTTTAAGTTTCAGATATATTGATGATGTTTTGTTGGTAAAGATTAACGATTCCAACAGTGAATTAAATTTTGATTATTACCCCCAAGGTTTGACATTAAAGAAAACTTCATCTAACACAAAACATGTAAATTATCTAGACCTTGCTATCGACATCGAGAGGGGTGACTTGCGTACTTGCATTTACGATAAGAGAAATGATTACAAATTTGAAACAATCAAGATATTAAATTTTAATTCTAATGTACATATTTCAATTTTTAGAAATATATTTATCAACAGTTTAATTAGGATAACAAAATTAAATTCTAAACATGGTAGTATAATGAGTGACATAATAAATCTCTATCATGGTGCAATGGTTCAAAGTTATCCTATTGCTTTGTTAAATAGTTTGGTGAATAGTTTTGTCAAAGGTAAAGAATACAGTGATACTCTCCTTTTGGCGATTAAAAATATCGCCAAGTGAGTGTAGGTTTTATAAGGAGCTTCGTCCGGCTGAGTCGTTCTTTTTCATCTTGGTTTAATGTTTCCTACGGTTAGTTTGGTTGTGACAGGCATGGGGGAAGTTTCATGTGTAATGCTGGTATAACCCTGCATGCAGGTCTTTAGCCCTGCAGCCTGTCTCCATTGGTTGTGTTTTTTCTGTTTGTAGTTTTGTTTAAAGTTTTGTTAGTTCGAATTTTTATGGTTATTTGTTTGTTTTCTCTGCCGTTTCAGTAGATTTGGGATTGAAAGTATGGTATGTGGTTTTCGCATTATATATATATATATATAGATAGATAGATAGATAGATAGATAGATAGATAAATAGATAGATAGATAAACAGGCGGATAGACTGATAATGAGAAAGTGAGACAGAGTGAAAGATACAGATATTTAGACTTAACAAATAAAATTATCAGTTATTAGTCCATTTAAAAATGTTGTATCATTTTTAAATTTCTTTTTTCTCATTGTTAGATAAATGTATCAAAAAAGAATTTTGTTATATTCCATTCAAAAAAATAATTAGCATTTGTCGGTGTTTTCATTTCGCATTTTTTGTTTGGTAAAATTTCACCTATTTTAGCCTTACTTTAATTTATTGGAAAATAGTAATTTATATTTTCGTTTCTCTTTTCAATGCATAACCAAAATCTTGATTGTATATAGTATTAAAAAGAAAAGAATAATATATTTGTAAATTTTCGATTTTTCTTTAAAGGTGTAAATGAAAAATTTCTGTTACCGGAATTTAAATTTGTAATTGGGAAAGCTGTGGAATATTTAAACGAGTTCAAATGAAGAACACATCAATTAATAATACAGTCGAACCCCGTTATAACGAACTTCAAGGGACCGAAGGTTTTGTTCACTATATCCGGTGGTTCGCTATAACCGAACCGTTAAGAAAAAGGTTAGAGTTAATGTATAACGTAGTTGCTACGTGTATATTCAATAATGATGTATTAAAAAAAGGTAAAATCTATTAAATATGATCATTAAAGTAATAAATTGACTAAAATCGATTACATTAAACTGACATAATACTAATTAAATTAACTAACAATGAAGTCAAACACAAAGAAATTAATTTTACCTTTAATTATTGCTCACTGTTTTGATACAGAAATAATTGGTAATCTTCTGCTTACGTGATGCCGATTTCAAAAACATGTTATGAATTTCTTTGTCTAGTACATCAAATGACTCCAACACTCTTTTTTCCACTGTTTGTGCAGACAAAAACTTATTATTTACCCTCATCGCTGCTGTAGCATCTGAGATTGTGGGAATTTCGTCATTTATGTGCTCCTCTTCATCAGCATCAGATGCAGAATCTTCGATTTCAGAATGATTCATTTTAATTTCTTCCACAATCTCTTCATTAGTCGGATCTTCAAATGTTATGATTTCGTCATCACATGTTTCAAACAATTGCATGTCACAATCTGAAAATGATGAAATTTTGTGCTTTTCTATCCACAACACGATATGTAAATTTTCATCATCCTCTTCCTCAACATTCTTTGCTTCTTCAACATTCATTGTATCTTCAATATTCTTTGCTGCCTGCATGTCGGCTATCGTAAAAGAGAAAGAAAGCAGTTGTTCCTACCCTTTAATAAAAAGACTTATCGCTGACTTGCCCCATGTTTCACTAGCCGGCATACATTTTCTTATGAAATTGGAGTCGAAGTACTGTTTTCGCAATTGCGGAAAAGTAAAAAAAAAAAAAAAAAAAAAAAAAAAAAAAAAAAAAAAACGGTTGACTTGAAAAAATGTTCGTTATAGACGATTCTTAAGATTTCGGAGATTCGCTATAAAAGAATAAATTAGCATTAAATACAATACGAAAACGATGGGACCAAAAATTTCGTTCGTTATATCCGTGTGTTCGTTATATACTGGGTTCGCTAAAACGGAGTTCAACTGTACTATTTAAATTGTCTTTAATTTGTCCATACTAGTTTAATTGTCTTTTAAAAGTGCATTTGTTGTGATGCTGTTTATGAGGTATGATAAAAGTAATATATTTAATGTGTCTTTCAGATTATTATTTTTCTAGAAACATTTTAACACCATAATGAAAATCACCATCGCTAAAAAATCATATTTCGTGTATCTTTCAAAATAATTAAATAATTTTATTTATCTATAATATAAAGGACAAACATGTCCGTGCGTAAAGTTGACATGATTTTGAGGTTAGCGGATTCCAGAAGAACAAATTTTGGCCCAAAACATGTTATATGTATCTGTAACTGTTACCTCTTACACTCTACTGATTAACAAATATTTTATAATTTTTTAACAATTTAATGTGTTTATCATGAAATAATTGATTAATTTGTGTACTTACTTTTGTATAATCTTGATATCATTTTTATGGATTTACCTAGATCCTGTTTCACATTTAGGTGTCCGTAGACGACTGACTAGATAGACTGCCTAAACCTTCACAGTGGTGTCCTTGCCAGTCAAAGGAAATTCATTGTAATTCCGTTACTCAGCTTTAAACGAAACTTATGTTTAAAATAAAATATGCAAGTTTGTACTACAAATGTTGGACGATTCTTTAGGTAAAGTAATTTTTTAAAAGTTAATGTAAAGTTGTTGAAATTAATATAAGCTCAAGCACTATTCGCTGTCGCTGAAGAAAGGCGGACTTGGAGTCAATAACATAAATTGAACAAAAATGGATTATCTTATAAACGATAAGTGTGAATTAACAATTCAGGCTTTTTAAAAAGCATGGCATGAGAAGTTAGTTTCTCATAATAAATATTAAACTGTAATATGTATTCAAATTTAACCCGAAATGTGGTATTAAGTAAGTTAATAACATGGTAATATTTAAAATACGAATAATTGAAAATTATCGAATCTCATACATGGTAGTTGTTTATTATGTCTATGTTATTTCTGTTTATGCTTATGAATATATAAAAACGTGTTTACTAGAGACGCAAAAAATTTCTTATCTTAATTGTTCTTGCGCCTTTTATGCTTGCAATGAGCCAAAGCACGGTCGGTACAGAGAGACTTATTTCACAGAGGTTTTTCGTCGTGACTGCTCTCGTGGCTGCGGTATTATTATTAACTAATTTTCTATATGCTCACTATGCCATGAAACTGTTAGGTTTCTGGCTTCGTTTAGCTGATAATAAGTTTTAAACGATGTAGATATTGAAAATCAAATGTGAAAATATAAGACACATAGATATATAGCTGAGAGTAACGTTCTTTTTTATGTAGAGACTTTACACGATTCCATGTTTAAGGAAATTTGACATTCAATTTAGATTATGACTTCTAATTGAAAATTCCGAATATTTAAAAATATATGCGGTAAATTCATAAATTTCTTATTACAAAACTTAGCAAAATTAAATAGAGACAGGGGGATAGAGTGAAAGAGTGAGAGAGTATCGATTAAAAAATTAAAATATAGATCTACTTTCTAATAGTGCAACACTGTAGTGTATTCACAATTTCTGTCGCTGCTATTATAGAAAGATGAAAATTTCAGAGCTACATTTTGTGTACAAAAAATTCAAATTGAGCATAAATAAATTGCAATTTCATTAATCAAATTAAATTCAAATTTCTATTTGAAAATTGCATCTCAAGTTTTTCATGTGAATTCTATAGTCGTTTTCATGCAGTCGAAGAGCACATAATAAATTTTATAGTTATTCTCTTTATGTAATCAGTATGGAACTCAAAAGTATTGAAAATTCCACTTAATCTGTGACTGTTATTTTTTGTTGCATTTACAAGGAATATAAATGTAATCTTAATTTCATTTAACTTAATTTAATTGTTTTGCACAAGTTAATCTGCATTTTAATACACCATGCTGATTTTATAAGTATTGATTTTGAAGTATAAAACATAAAAAACAAAAATTATGAAGAAAATGTTACTTATGAAATCAACTTTAATCAAGTAGCCTGTAATATAATTCCATGTTTCAGAAAATTTTACATTTATTCTGGATTTTGAACCGTAATTAACGAATTGCGAATAGCTTAAAATACATGCCTTCTTTACGTCATTTTCTCATTACAAAATTTAGTAAATGGAGTTCATCAATTTCTAAGGCGAGCAAATTGAAGACGTTAATTATTTTTACTGTTTAAGGTCGGAAGAGCAGATTAAATTTTATGAAAACTTTCAGTAATTCACTCTCATAAATAATTCATATCCAAGCAGATACAACCTTGGGGATTTATTTGTCTCATTGATTTATGGAAGCATAATTAAATTACATAATCCAATAAAAATCCTACAATATAGTTATAAAGCAAAGAAGGCATAATACTATACAAATGTTCATTTTTTTACTTCTCTAATACGTGAGAAGCTGCTTTCAATAAATATAAAATATGGATACATTTTCCAATGGTGTAAAACAGAATATCGTTTTTCTTATGCTTTACTGGATTTTAAATGTGCTGCAACAATGTTTTTCAAGTTGAGTTATTTTTCTTTATTTATTGGCCATAAACATAAAAGTTTTAGTTTTTAATATATATATATATATATATATATATATATATATATATATATATATATATATATATATATATATATATATCATATTTTAAATGTATATTTATTCACATTTCTCTATTGTTATATTCTTAATTAAATTACATTAATTAATTTTTTATTTTATTCCATTGGTATACTCCTGTTTATTACGGTGAAGTGGTGAAAGTGAAACCACGTTTTGGCATAATTCGATAATAAACCTTTTACCACACCTTTACTGTTAGACATAATCAAGTGGTTTCTTTTGTTTAAAATTCTTGTTTAATGGCCTATTAAGTACACATTCTCAGATCTAACTTTAAGAAATGTATTGAAAGCTATGTTTTTTTCCCCAAATAAAGTTAGGTGGCTACACTTTCCCTGGTGGTCGGAGCATGTGAAAAAAGCCCGAGACTAAGCTCGAACACTGCTTTATAAATTGAGATCGACCGAGTCTGTCTAATCAGTCGTAGTTTCGCCAAGCGAAGATGTTCACCACACAAAGTGTAATTGTACTTGGGATCTTGGTACGGGATATCCTTGTATCTCTAGTGCAAACACACACACACACACACACACACACATATATATATATATAATACCTCTGAATTAAAAAATAGGTTACAAGATGGCATGTGATAACTTTTTACATTAATTGTTATAGTAAAAATATGTATATAAAAACCGCTTAATAAATAAAATTTACCAAGAAATCTCAACATATTAAGAATCATAAACGTTTTTAACACTTTCGCTACTAAACCACCCAAAATGCCCGACCCAAAGTACTGAGAAACCGCCTGAACGCCTGAGGAAAGGTGTGTTTTCGACCCCTAGGAAAAATACAACTATTGTCCCAGCGTAAGGGATTATTGCAATCCACGTGTGGGGAGCCTTTTCTAATAATGATCTTAGGTAGTTTCCACTTTCGAATATTGACACCTTTTTTGATTTTTGCACATCGAGGGCAGTAGATGAGCGCGTAACGTTCTAATTTTGTTAGTAAGCACATTAATCGAATTTTTAACGCACATGCGACAGTGTTCCTACACTCATACTCTATGAAACATCTCAAAAGATAAACTGAATCAGGACAATAATTATTTTGTTTATTATTAGGCAGTGTAAAGCACTCTGCTAAAAGAAATGTCAGGGAGATTGGTGGGTTATAAATTTTACCATTGAAATGAGGGAAAAAATACAAAATAATAATTTTTTAAAGCGTTGACACGCCTACATCTTGAACATCTGCAAACCCAGTAAAAAGAGAAACTGAAAACCACGACAATAATTATTCTTAAAAAAAAGTAGCCTGAATGCATAAATAAACTAACTATCATAAAACAGGCATGTAGCAGGTACCTTATTAATGCGAACATACTAAAAATAAAGATAGATAATTATTTAATTGCAAATACAAAAATTATATTAAAAATCTGTATCATCAAATTCATGAAAACTCTTGAATTTAGAAGCAGGATAACAAATTATTCTAACAGAGACTTTAATACATTGTTTAATGAACTCAAAATTTATAGGAATGAAATTTCCAGGCTATAGATTAAAATAACCGACGTCCAAATTGCTGAAATGTACATGTTTTGATATCTTTTAATACAATATTATACAAACAATAATATTTATGGTCTAGATTACCCTTTCTGTTGTAAAACCATATCACCCATCCAATCTAAAATCTTTCTGAAAAATACTGCGAATTAGTCCAGTGGTTGGGAATTTAAAAAAAAAAAGCCGAATTCGGACTTAATTAGGAGGAAGCTGTAAATCGTTTTAATACCTTTGGTATATGTCAGGAATGAACATACTAAGTTTTGTAAATGATGGGAAATATTGGTTTTCTTTTCGATATTGTATGTGAAATATGGTGTAGTTTTTAATATGATGTAGTTTATTTATATAGAGTATTAGAATTAAGGAGGTTGAATATAAAGTGAGAGGACTGGGGGTGCACACAAATGAGAGTGAAGGATCCATGTTGCTAGGATAATTCAAAGCCAATCAACAGCACGAATTTAAAATTCAGTATGGTACAGACTAAACTAAGATGGTTTTCATAAAAACGATTTTTATAGATTGTTAGAGAGTGGTATAAGAGCATTTTAAGCTAAATTCATAAAGGTTATAAAAGCTCATGAATATCGAAGAAATGTATACATAATCGTTACGTAAACAATTATTTCTTTAAAACTATGGCTTGTGGATGGCGATAACAGTTGCGAAATAACATATAAAACAGCTAACATTCATGCTACTTTTTCCCGATAACGACTGAAGTAATTTTAAAACTTTTGTAATAGTTTTGGCAGTAGCTATACTATTACATCTATACTATTACATAGTAGCTATACTATTACATTAACTATCAGCATAAACTGAACTGATCGTTAGGCAAAAAATAAAAATAAAAAATGAAATTGATATGATTGATATGTTAATTTTAGAAAACAAAAACAAAAACAAGATTTTTCTTTTTGAAAAATCGCATAGTTATTGTATTTTTTTTCTTTCAGAAATGATCTATTTATAATTTAATCATTGCAAAAAGAAAATAATGAAGTAAACCATAAAAAAAACCATTGTTATGTCATTAAATATGGACTGCTTATGGCGGTTTTCAATCAGGATGTCTTATTCAACAAAGTACATTTCTCTATTTAAAATCTGCATTAAAACTTTTTCTTAATTTGAAAAAATAAATTTAATTTTTAAATATGAGGAATTAAAAAGCGTTAACAAATGCAGTTGATATTAATTTATCTTAATATATTGATATTAATTTCATTTTAATTATTATTGATATTAATTTATCGTAATAATCACACTGACACATTGGATTGTATTTTTGATTAAAATTTTGGCATTATCTTTTGAGAATATATTTTGATTTTCATCAATGCATCTCTTGCAGAAGTGCTACAAACGGACAAGGATGGCTCCGAAATTAATTTAACAATCCCCTCAACTGCTTGTGTGTGACATGGCGAAAAATTGAAGTCAATACAATGACTCTGATGAAATAGATAAATCAAGCACTGCAGGGGCTTTCATAATTTTTTTTCCAATAAAGCAATCGCACCATTATTCAATCCATTGTTCGGGGAAGTTCCATCATATCCAATTGCAGAAATGTTTAAGTATTGGTTTTGCCATTGAAAAATGTCATTATGCTGTATTTTATAACTTTTCCAGTGCCAGAAATCTGTTTTACGTGTCCTAAAAACTTTGATTCAGGCTCTGCAACATGTGATATATGTTCTTCGATAACAGTTATTTTGTAATACTTAGTTCCTTTCTTCTCTTGCACAATATTCTTGTCTTTTCTTACATAAAAAACAATTACTTTCTATAACTAGTTTTACAGTTTCTTATATACATCTTTTTTGGTTCTTTATTCGTTCTCGTCTAATTTCCATTTTGTCAATTACTACACTTCTTTCTTTAACACTAATCAGACCAACATCCTCCAGAGCGGTGTTTGCAATTGTTGCAGAAATTTTGTCTGATACTCAAGTTTGATCGCAAGTAGAAACCACACATCGCAATTTCATACGCATTTGACTATGATTTAAATTATTTGAGGTTTCAGAGACACTTGACGTGGAGGCAATAGCGAAATTGGTATCTAATACTGTGTTCTCTTCAGAAATTTGTTCTCTTTCTACCTCATTGTAAACTATTTATGTTTCATTATTTTTTAATTAAAATGTATTAAGTAGTCAGTTTAGCATGTTTCCTTATTAAAAGCAATTTGTAATTTATTATTATTATTATTATTTGTTTGCATTTCTACTACAAGTTTATTCAGTAACTCAGCTGTAAATTTCAACATAATTGCGAAATTTGTCAAAATGTTAATTAAAAAAATTCTTGCGGCATCTCTAAACATAATCCAATTATGCTGATATTTAGTTTTCGTCTTTATTTTGATCAAAAACAAATTTGGAAAACTATAGCATATTGAAATTAAAAACAATTTTTTTTAACATAATTGCGAAAATTCTCAAATTTTTAATAAAAACCTAAAGTTTACGCTCTTTGCGGCACCTCTAAACGCAATCCATTTACGCTTATATTTAATTTCCGTCTTTATTTTGATCAAAGGCAACTTTTAAAAACTATAGCATATTGAAAATTTAAAAAAAAATTCGTTCCATCCTATAGACAATCTTTTAGATAGAGTTGGTTGTTTTGTGATATTGTTATGGTAATTTTAAAAATGTGTTTTACGACTACAAATCTGTACATAGCGGCTAAAGCTCACCTGGTACGAGGGGTAACTGATAGTATGTTCATTAAAGACCTAAACTGGAAAGAATAAAACAATTTCCAGATTTTCCTTAATTAAGTTCGAATTCAATCTCTGAACCACTGGACTAAATGGGATCGGTAGATATTTACTTTAATGAATATAAAATTCGAAGAAAATACGAAAGGAAATCATTTACATTCTTTCCAAAACAAAGTATAAGATCCTTATACACAAAACTAAACTCTGAAAGTAAAAAAATGGCATGCTTTTGATTTTTTTTAATTATTGAAAATAGACATAGGATTAAAAACAGGGTAAATTACTAAAATTTAAATTTAATATCATTCACAATCCAGGATTTATTTAAATTACGGATGCGTTTCAGGAGCACTCACAAGACGTGTGGCAAAGCCCTAATCTAAATATTTTGATGGTGACAAACATGGCAGAAAAACGGATATATATATATATATATATATGAATGGAAAAAACCCTGAAATAATCCGTATTAAGATAATAGAATATATAAAATTCTTACATTAATATCAATTCAAAACCGAGATAATATCTTAAAAATCAATTTTTAGGACAAACAATTCACGAGTTTTAAAATATTCATTCGATCTAAATGTTAACAAAACGCACCAAACGAATCTGCGGATCATCAAAAATACCTCGAGTCTGGGCAAACCTTGTGAAGTGTCTGTTGAAAGAATATTTTCAGTTTTCTTGCTCGGAAATCTGTAATGCTCTGCATCGAAGGGATATCTATCTTTATTCCTTATATCAGAAATAGGGGTTTTCGTCACGATTATAAATTTTCATTCCTTTCATTATTGTCGTTTTTAAAAATATCAATGCTGTCACAGAAGAGGTGATGACAGAGCGCAATGCCCCCTGCCCCTTCTTCGCCACACACACCGTTTGCATCTTATTTTACATATACATATTACGCGGAAAATTCTTTTTAATTGAACATTTTTAGGGTACTTTTGAATACCAGTATTTCAGAAAACGAAAATTTTCCTTATTTAATTGCAAGATTCCTCGATAAAATAAGTCCAAGTTTACTTTTCAAAAATTCTGATATTTAAAAGTAAGGCCTTGTACGAACACTTCTTTCCTAATTTAAAATTTTCACTTAAATATATTATTCATTATTATCTTGTTAGTGCTCGGCGAAATTTCTTGCAATCTTTTTTCATTTGCATGTCCGTAATTTATGCTGTAATTATTTTTCTTTCATGGTGAATTTTGGATAATAATATTTTTAATAATATATATATTGACAAAGTTTTTGGAGATAGTAAAGCGATAATTATATTTATTAATGATAGCTGTGTTCACTCTAAGATAAATACATTATTTAAATACTCACAAAGCGTTAATGTATTGTTGCATCTGTTGAACCATCCATTGGAAAATATAATTATGTGTATGTCATCATAAAACTGTTGTTTATTTGATGATCTATTGTTCATACCTCTTTCAGCATTTGTATTGACTTGAACAATAGTCTTGACTAGGGCTGTACAAATTGGGAGGGATATTTACCAACCCTCCTACTCTCTCTTGCACTTTATCGAAGTCAGTTTTGCCCAATTTTTAAATTTAAACGGATTTTCAAAAAGCACATTTTTAATGTATTGGTTGGAAAATAAATAATCCCGAGCATAGTAATAACATATATTGAATTACCTTAACACTTGAACACGGTTAATAAATTAACTTATAAAGATAATATATATTAAGTTTATTAACAAAAATTATCAGAAGTATATATTATTCTAAACAAATAAAATATTCATTATTACAAAGTTTGAATGCGTAAAAAATGCTATATTATAGGAAAAACATTTTTTTGTTTACAAGTATAATTATTTTGTTTCAAAAAATTTTTCAAAAGAAATTGCTTAACCAAAATAATGAACACTATTAAAATGTCAGCTTTAGATCACTTCACATTAGATAAAAGTTTGACTGAGATGGTTCTTGAAAATCTGAATTTGCAGGGTTCCATATTTAAAATCTTAAAACAGAACCATTATAAGATTGCTCGTATGCCTGTCTGTCCATTTGACACAGACAATTTGTTGACAACTATGGAAAATGGATATTTCAATTCTTTCTTAATAATAATCATTCTTAAATAATAAGGGCTTAACATTTCTATATCCTTTTCAAACATTGCTGAATCTTTCGCTTGATGTTTTTCTCTATTAAACCATAATCCTCAAAATATTCAAAATAAAACTATAAAACAATTAGAAAAACATCGTGAAGGCCTCAGCAAATATAAAAAAAATGAATGAATTTAAAAATTGGAAGCAGGGTGAGCTGATAACTTTGTTTTTCTGCCGTCAATATCTTGATTAGCGATTAAGCAAACAACTTTGAAATAGAGTTGCGAACTTAATGTTCAACAAAGATATTATGCGTGCGTACTCATTTTACTTAGGATGTTAAGATCTACAACATTTGCATAGACAATGTTTTTGATAGAGTTGGTGCTTTTGTGTTATTGTTATTGGAGTTAAAAAAAAATCCGACTATAAATCTGAACATGGCGGATAAAGCTCGCCTACTACGAAAGGGAAACTTAGTATATTCATTAAAGATCTAAACAGGAGCGATTAAAAAAATTTCCAACCTTCTACTAATTATATCCGAATTACATCACCCAACCATTGTGCTAAATGGGATCGGTAGAGATTTACTTTAATGTCTATAATATTCGAATATAATTAAGAAAAATCATTTATATTCACCTTGTACACAAAACTAAGCACTGGATAAAAAAATTCATTTTTTGAATTTCTTTGTCTTAAAAACATATTGAAAAGAGACATCGGAATAAAAATAGCATAAATTTCTAAAATATTAATTTAAATTTTATTTATTGAAATGTTCCTTATCTACTTACTTTATGAAATGAAGCTGCCTACATTTGTCACTAAGACGTGAGTGTTCCGGAAATAAAAAGACAGATGTCAACCTTTTGGCATTAAGTACAATCCGAGATTTAGTTAAATGAGAAATGCAATTCAGGAGTACTCACAAGACGTGTGGTAAAGCATTAATGAAAATTTTGTGATGATAAATGGGGCAGAAAGACAGATATATATATATATCCATGTTGGGAAAATACCCTGAAACATCCGTATTAATATAACAGAATGTATAAAATTGTTGTTTAATTATCAATTCAAAACAATCTTAACATCAAGTTTTAGGACAAACTATTCATGGATATTTAAAATATTCATTAGGTATAAATGTCATGAAAAGAAAAAACGTGGGTTATCAGAAAGAACTCAAGTGTGGACAGATCTTGTAAAGTGTCTGTTAAAGAAACATTTTCAGGGTTCTATTGCTCGTAAAACCACTTAATGGTCTGATGCGAAGGAATAACTATCATAATTCCTGATATATAAAAGAACGGTTAATAAATACTCGTTCCATTCATTAATATCGTTTCTAAAAATATCATTGCTACTACAGAAGAAATAGCGACACAATGAAATGCCCATCCCTTTCCCCCACTGTTTGCATCTTATTTTATCAATTCCTATAGGCGGAAAATTATTTTGATTTCATAACTACTTTCCAGTGTTCTTTTCAAAACCAGTCTTTCAGAAAAGAAAATATTTCCTTATTTAATTGCAATACAGTATTCGTTTCTAAAATTCTTGCATTCAAAAGCAAGCCCCGTTCGAACCCTTCTTTCATAATTTAAAATTTTCACTTAAATATTATTTCTCATTAGAGTTCGACGAAATTTATTGTAATATATCTTCAATTGTAATCCGTAATTTGTGCTATCAATATTTATATTATATGTTGAATAATGAATAATAACATTTTGAATAACATATATTTCGAAAAATATTTTGCAGTTAATAAAGTGATAATTATTGTTTATTAACAATAGCTGTGTGCATGCTAAAATAAATAGATTATTTAAATAGTCACAAAACGTTAATGCATTGTTGTATCCGTTGAACCATTCAATGGTAGTTACTTTAGTGGATTGCAGCATTCAATTTATGTTCATCTTATTGTACATGATAGCTCTTTCAACATTTGCAATGAACAACTGTCATGAAAATGGCTCTATCAAATCTAGTTGCCGTTAATATTTACCCTTCCCCCCTTTTTTACCTCCCTCCTTCACCATATGCCGAGTTTATTACAATTTCTAAATGTAAGTAAATTTTCAAAACGCAATTGTTTTTGTTGTTGTTGTTGTTTTAATGAATTGGTTGATAAAGAAATAATCCTGAGTACAGACAGTAGTATTTTGTATTGCCTTAACTCGTCAACTCGGTTAATACATTAATTTAAAAAGATAATATAAAGTACGATTTTTAACAAAACTTGTCAGAATTATAAATAAATTATATATTATTAAAAAGTTTCAATAAATAAAAAAATGCTATATCATAAGAAAATCAATTCTTTGTTTAAAAAAATATATATATTATTTTATTTCAAGAAGAATTTCGAAAGAAATTACCTACGCAAAATAATGAGCTGCATTTATTGAGCTCTGGTCATGACGCTAGGTTATTTATTATTTCATTATTTATAAATTTTAAAAATATATTGTGAGACATACAACAATTTCTGAAAAAAAATTATAAATTGTATTATTGAATTAAAACTGTAAAAGGGTAGATTTTTTTTTTCATTTAATTTAATGAAATTTTCTATATTCCAGTACTGCGCCTTCACAATGAAGGAACGTAATAGTAATATGTATGAAAAATATATATATACACAGAACCAAAACAAATCTCATAAACAAACTTATATTTCTTGCATCCACAATTACTAAAATGAAAAAACACGTGAAATTGCCAAAGTTACAAGAATTCTTAAAACACGACTGATGTTAATATATTTATTTTAATTGCTAACAGGCGTAAAATAAAAAAAAATATCTAGACAGTAAAATAAATTTTATTAGACTGTTGCCATATTTCATTTTCAAAAACCCTGTTCGTATGAATCTACTGCTTGCAATTAATGTACAACTATACATAAGATAATTTATTAAACGGACAGTTTTAATGTTTTTAAAGTTTTCAGACTTTAAACATTATAGTATCAGTTGCTGTTTATAATGCATGATTAAATACAACATCCCAATTTCAGAATTATTCCTATTTTGGATGGAGACGTTATTTATAAAATTTATTGGGGCTGGACGTTCCCAGGCACATTCTTCTAGCGTTATCATTTCTCTCAAAAAGCCAGGTCGTATAAGTTTACTCCTTGCAATTAATGTACAACTATACATAAGATAATTTATTAAATGGACAGTTTTAATGTTTTTAAAGTTTTCAGACTTTAAACATTATAGTATCAGTTGCTGTTTATAATGCATGATTAAATACAACACCCCAATTTCAGAATTATTCCTATTTTGAATGGAGACGTTATTTATAAAATTTATTGGGGCTGTACGTTCCATGGCACATTCTTCTAGCGTTCTCATTTCTCTCAAAAAGCCAGTTCGTATAAGTTTAATGCTTGCAATTAATGTACAACTATAAATACATAATTTATAGTACATATATACATACATGGTTCATTCTCAAATAAAGTTACAAAACAGTATCCAACAATATAATTAAATTGCCAGTTAAAAAAGAGATATTCTTATTTTGTTCAAATATATGCAGCTTTTTCAAGATAATACAATATCTGTTGAATAATAGTTTCTTAAAACATTTAGGTATTTTCAGTTCGTATGAGTTTACTGCTTGCAATTAATGTACAAATATAAATATATAATTTATAGTACATATATACATACATGGTTCATTCTCAAATAAAGTTACAGAACAGTATCCAACAATATAATTAAATTGCCAGTTAAAAAAGAGATATTCTTATTTTGTTCAAATATATGCAGCTCTTTCAAGATAATACACTATCTGTTGAATAATAGTTTCTTAAAACATTTAGGTATTTTCAGTTCGTATGAGTTTACTGCTTGCAATTAATGTACAACTATAAATACATAATTTATAGTACATATATACATACATGGTTCATTCTCAAATAAAGTTACAAAACAGTATCCAACAATATAATTAAATTGCCAGTTAAAAAAGAGATATTCTTATTTTGTTCAAATATATGCAGCTTTTTCAAGATAATACAATATCTGTTGAATAATAGTTTCTTAAAACATTTAGGTATTTTCAGATCGTATGAGTTTACTGCGTGCAATTAATGTACAATTATAAATACATAATTTATAGTACATATATACATACATTCATTCTCAGATAAAGTTACAAAACAGCATCCAACAATATAATTAAATTGACAGTTAATAAAAGAGATATTCTTATTTTTTTCAAATATATGCAACTCTTTCAAGATAATACAATATCTGTTCAATAATAGTTTCTTAAAACATTTAAGTATTTTCAGTTCGTATGCGTTTACTGCTTGCAATTAATGTACAACTATAAATACATAGTTTATAGTACATATATACATACATGGTTCATTCTCAAATAAAGTTACAAAACAGTATCCAACAATATAATTAAATTGCCAGTTTAAAAGAGATATTCTTATTTTGTTAAAGTATATGCAGCTCTTTCAATATAATACAATATCTGTTGAATAATAGTTTCTTAAAACATTTAGGTATTTTCATTTCGTAAGAGTTTACTGCTTGCAATTAATGTACAACTATAAATACATAATTTATAGTACATATATACATACATGGTTCATTCTCAAGTAAAGTTACAAAACAGTATCCAACAATATAATTAAATTGCCAGTTAAAAAAAGAGATATTCTTATTTTGTTCAAATATATGCAGCTCTTTCAAGATAATACAATATCTGTTGAATAATAGTTTCTTAAAACATTTAGGTATTTTCAGTTCGTATGAGTTTACTGCTTGCAATTAATGTACAACTAGAAATACATAATTTATAGTACATATATACATACATGGTTCATTCTCAAATAAAGTTACAAAACAGTATCCAACAATATAATTAAATTGCCAGTTAAAAAAAGAGATATTCTTATTTTGTTCAAATATATGCAACTCTTTCAAGATAATACAATATCTGTCGAATAATAGTTTCTTAAAACATTTAAGTATTTTCAGTTTATAATGCTCATTTTTTGAAAAATTGACTGTCTCCGATGAGAAACTTTAAAAAGAAAGCCTTCAAAATACAATATACAGAATAGAAAATGTATTTAAATGATACATCATTTAAAATTAGTTACCTTATCTTTGAATTAAAATATCAAGTCAGAAAATATTTTAATTATAAAAATAAAGAATGCAAGTTTTCCTATGTCCACTCTGTTATAAAGATTTTCCAATGAGCCTATTACACAGTAGATGACAAAATATGTCTCACGACTGTGTAACTATATAAAGATTTAGTCCACATGGAATTTGCATTTATAAAGTGGGAGAATATATTTTTACACATTTTTGTAACAAAAAATTAGGTAAGTACATTTTTGTCTGTCCAGTATGTTACCTCGCTATATATAATATGAATAACTGTTAAATTAGTAAATATAATTAATAGTAGACTTATGTATGTATGTAACAAGTATGTATGTAATACAAGGCTAATTAAACCTAAATAATGTCTTGAATATATATATATATATATATATATATATATATATTTAATGAAATCTTGTATTTGTCCACTCTGTTACACGTTCACTCTGTTACTACAGTAGCTTTCCCATTAAATTGTAACTCATATATTATTTCAAATTTTATTATGGTATATTTGTAAGAGATTTTAACTACGTCAATAAAATATTAGGGCAATAATACATATTATTGAAATGAATTTTTTAGAGGAATCTATATGTTTAATTTTTTAAATCATAGTTAACAGACTGGACACATATTTGATTTCTGTCGAAATTGAATATATATTTGAACAAATATTTGTTTTCTATAATATTTGTCACCTCTTCAAAAAAATATATAATAAATATATATTCAAATAAATTTTATGTCAAGAAATGTATTAAAGTGCTACCAAAGTGGACATTTTAATCGTGTGTTTGACAAGAATTGCACATTTTCCTATAAATAAAAAGAAAAGTGTGGAAAAACTTTGAGTTTTCATAACACGAGATGCTTATGTAGGTAATTAAAATAAACAAAATCTATGGAGTAAAAAAAAAAAAAAAGAAAAATCAAGACATAATCAATTTCTGAATTGTGACTTTTTTTTTAGAATGGCCCATATAATAAAATAATTTATTAAGTGGAAAGTTTTCATGTTTTTAAACTTTTCAGACTTTAAAAATTATATTCTCATTTACTGTTTATAAGTCATGATTAAATACAACACCCCGAATTCAGAATTATTCCTATTTTGAATGAAGACTATTCAACTTAGGAGTTATTGTGCTCGCCGCAAATACAAGGGGTTCAGTGCCAAAGTTTACAACAACGAATCTGGGTTGATCTTGTAAAGGAAATTCCTTGTCTTTTTCGTACTCTTTCACAATTTCTGATTTCAGGGGCAATTATTTATGTTGCTTTAATATTTCAAGTTCACCAGAATTTATGAGCAATTTCTTTCCAAATAAATAAATGACATTTAAATTTATTTTTTTACGTAAATTATAACATCAAACTTTTATTAAAAAATTCTGCTGCAAGTTTGGGTTAACATTCGGTGATTTAGATAATAAAAACCCGCCGTCAAAAAGTTAAAATATTTATTATATTTATGCATTCGGTTATTACACTGTAGACCGTAAATGCCTATATAATAATTTGTAAATCTGAACTACATAGTGAAACATAAATTAAATTTTTACTATAATATTTGAAATTTGTAACAACGATGCATAAGTATTTTGTAATTTTAAGAATACATAAATCTTTCTTCTGCAAATTTATGTTGTCATTTAAATATATTCATTCTCATCACGATTGCTCGACGAAGTTGAACATAAATCTTTCACTTGCATCAATCATTCTTTTCAGTTGCTGTGGCAGATTATTTGAATGTTTTTTATATCTCTTTGCTGCGTGTTTTGAATTTCATTTTTACTATAATCTCCATTTATAGTAGAGTAATGTCGCGTTTATATTGAACATACTGTTATTATAAAACCATTAGTAGGATACATAGCAACACAAAATATGAAACTGATTTTCTCGTGTTGACCTGTTTAACGAGTTTTTAAGACCAATTCTAGCTATTAAATCATTCCAATTATACACTTTCAAGTAATATTCGAGTGGAATTATTTTGTAGAAAACAGTCTGTGAAATTTTAAGAAAATTGTAAGAAAATTTATATAGGTGAGCAGAGAAACAAATATTTTGAATAATAACAAAAATAAAAAAGTTACTTACATTTTATAGGGGATTTGGTGCATTTAAATTGACGTTGACACAGTTTGGATTTAAGAAAGTGAAATTTATTACGAAATGATATAAGCAAGTATGAAAACAAAGTTAATAAACTTATATGATTGTAATGTATAGTATATTGATAATTGTATGTATTAAGAAAATTGCTTCTATAATAGTAGAAATACAATAATAGATAAATACCTTGTGTATGTAAATACATATATTAAATAATTTGCGCAAATATTGATAAAATTGCTTGTGTATATGAAAAAGTGAATAGGTTGCCAGAAACTATGTGCGAAAAATTATCTAATCCTGTCAAGGACATTTTCTCAATTTCGCTAATGTTAAAATAAAAAAAATGTGTTATTAACATAGCTGCTAACTGCTATAATTTTGGATCACATGTATTATTTCTGTATAATAAATTTCGTTTTTTTTAATCGCAGAAAATATTAAAAGTTGAAAAGTAAAATTTTGTATTGCTATTTGCGTATATATAGTTTGTATATATAATGCCTGTTTTATGTTTTAATAAATTATTCATTCTGATTTTCTGTTTTTCTTTTCTTTTCTTTTTTTAAGAAACTTATATTTAATCTTTTCTTATAATATGTTGAATGTTTGTTTTGGATAGGCAGCGTAAAGCAAATAAGTATCGAACTAGATGTATAAATATATGTATGTAATGTTTTCATTTCCATTGTTAATGTTTAAAATTTGTTTTAAAACTTAGATATTTTCGTTTATGTTTTAACAGGTTTTCTTGAAAGATTTGTGTTTTTATGCTGATATTAATTTAATCAATAATTAATATATTTTTTGTAATTTTCAGGCCACCATACCGACTAGAGCATGAAGTCTTTTATAATGATAGCTATTGAATTTTACTAGAGAATCTACGAATCTATACACATTATTAAAATAATGGCTAAAAATTTTTCAAAAGCACCACTCTCACTAATTTTTGTTACAAATCGCCATTAGGTACAACAAATAAAAAATACGATATTATTGTATAACTAACTAACCCGCCAGGCATTGCACTGGCCCGGGATAGTAACCTTAAATATACCTAAAATATGTATTGAATTGAGAATTATTTTTTTCGACAGAGATGTCCGCTGCCCCAGAGGAGGACACTGTAGAATTTAGGAAGGAATTGCAGTTCTAGACAATTAATAAGCTTACATTCCCAAGTCACCTATTTCCACGATCCAAATAAAAAAAGCTAAGAATCGCGAGTTCACTTGTGTTTTTACAACACGCATAATTTTGTACGTCCACTTCTCTTAGTTTTTACAAAAACGGTTTTGACGAGGGACCCGAAAGGTTACTTAAGGAAATATCGATGACCATATTTTCTTCAATAATTAATTTTTAAAAATTTCATATTTTTTAAATGCTTTCAATCGATTTACGAAAGTCTGCTGTATACATTGTTTTAAAATATAAAATTGAATGTATACAGTATGAAATAGAAATTGTTTGATAACAAAAATACTTCTTATTTTAGGCAAAAAAAAAAAAAAAAAAAAAAAAAAAAAAAAAAAACAGAAAAACATTTTAAATTGCTGTGCTAATTCCTAAAAATCATTATTGAAAAAAGCACACAATTTAATATATTGGACTAAAATATTGAATTTGTATTGTTTTTATTAGTGAATGAAAATCGCAGGCGAACTTGAAAAATCGGACTAATAAGTGAATCGTTACGTTGAATATAAAATATCAAAAAAGAAAAAAGAAAAAATCAACAAAATTTGAGACTTAGGTCACACATACATACAAGGACAAAAACTTTCTTTTATTAAAATTGATCTACTAAAAATTCTTCCAAACGTATTCATATATGATGACGGAATACAAATGTTCTTTTTATTACTACCGAGGGGACATTAAATTTCTAGAAACTGGACTGGCATTTTAACAATATTGATTTTTATTTCCATATCTGTAAATAAGAAGAATATTTTTATGGATTAAAAGTGTTTAGTGTAATTCTCTCTAATTTAATCCCTTTCAACATAAGGTACTTATTTTTATTTTTTTTATTCTATTTATTTTTTATTTTTTTATTTTTTTTTGGGGGGGGGGTGTCAGCGATTTGAAAATTTTAGTTTCTAAGAATATTTATATTTATGTTTTGATATTTCTAAGCATTGTATAAGCATTTCATTTAAAATTCTTAACTTTAATTATTAAAATAATTTCCTGATATAAATGCAATCCTGATATGGCTTGCGTTATTTTATAGAACAAAAAATAATTAATTATTTTCAAGTACCTTGAAAATATCATTTGTTGCTTCAGAATGAAAGAATATTATATATATATTCCTCATTCTGTATTCAGTATATATTGAATATAAAATGAGGAATAGTTTATTAATTTAGACATTATTTTTTAAAGTTAATCATTACTAATTGTAACTGAAATAATTATTTTATCTTAATAATACCAGTTATCTTGCTAATATCAATTATTTAAGACATTCAATAAGAATCATTACAAAGTATTTATTGTAAATAAGAAGAAAATTAAATGGTCAAAAGTTCTTATCTTCAAACATAATAAATTTATAAACTGTCCTTGTTTAAGTTGCAGCAGGCAGATAGTGGGTATTCAAATAATTTAGATGTCAACATACGAACAAATATTTCGACAAGAATTATAACAAAATGAAAATAAATTAAATGCACCGTTTCATTCGAATTCTAAGATATTGTAGTTAAATTATCCACTTATAAATAAATAAATTAAAACCTACCAGTAGATGAGAGTTATTTTTCATTTGAAGTCTTTTAAATATATAAAACTGAAAAATACACGAAAATTTTCGACCAAAATATAATGTAGTACCGGTCGTGGTATTTGTGAACAGAATTTTTTATTTCTCTATTTGTTTTCCTACAGGAAATGCATCTATCATCCACGTTTTACTTTCTGTCAGAAGAAAGATGTCCCTTGGAACATATTATTTTTATTACTTTTTTGCTAAACTTTCAGCTTGGTTTTTTAAGCTAGGATATTGCCTATTTTTAATTACCCATTCATAGTTCCAATTACCAGGTAAAACAGGGGGAATTGTAATTATGGTTTTCGTTAGCAGGAGCAAGGAGGAGTGCGAGAATGTTACTTTGTATAAGCATTCTGTAAAATATGTTTGCTTACATGCTTTCATATTATTAGAGGCATGTTCATGTTTATCTCAAAGTAGTGTTTCTTATTTTCTCAATAGCAACTATCCAGAGACAATTTCTGGGTTATTGACGTCACTCAATTCAATTATTATTATTATTTTTTTTTTTTTTTGTTAAAAAACAAATTAACAGGAAACAATATTGCACGAGTAAACTGAAACCCAAAATTCTGAAATATAAAAGAGAACTAAACGCATTTTTCGTTCAAACTTTGAAGTATGCATGCATGTTGAAAACACTTTTTCTTCGAACTTATACTATCTAAAAACTTATGTGTAAGTTTCCTTCTTTCGTTCTTCTCCACGGGATAAGGAATGATAGCTTTGAGTTGGATGTTTTGACAGTAAGTTTTCAATATTGGCAATATTTCGATTTAGAAGAAGTGACTGTTTTGAGTACAGTGCACACAGAAAAAAGTTTTGTTGAATCAACAAAAATTTGTTTGCCCCAACGAAACTTTTTGTTTAAATATGGGTCAATGGAAATTTCGTTTGAATCAACAAAAAAAATATTGTTGATTTTTTTTGCAATTCCAAAAAATAATTTTGTATCATCAGCAGAAAAATGTTTTGTTAATTCAAGTAAAATGGTTCAATTTTACTTGAATTAACAAAATTGTTTTTGTTACATAGATATATGCTATGTGTTATTTTAACAATCTATTTTCTTTTTTCAACTAACTATATTTTGTTTGTTTAATCAATAAAATATGTTATATTACGAACTTGTTTTGTTTATACTACAAAAACATTTGTTAAATGAGCCAATCTACATATGCAATTTTAACTATTTTTTAATTCATTTTCAACAGTGAATTACGCTTGTAAACCTTAACAAGTGAACTATAACAAGTGAATTTTATCCGGCCTTTTTTTCAAGCGCAAACCGAGAGAATGAAAATTGCCCATGCCGGGAGTCGATCCCGGGTCCTCAGAACAGCAGCCTGACGCTTTACCACTGCGCTACCAGGAACGGTATCTGAGTTCGGCATTTCTCACTCTTATATATGTCGGAACGGCTGCAATCGCAGCACAAGGTGGAATGTCATAAGGAGTACGCAAATTTCTGCGGCAAACATGAGACGACAGTACAAAGCACAGCATACGGCAACACATAGTTAATTTTTTATTCATTTTCAGCAGTGAATTATGCCTGTAAAAAGCAGGATAAAAATTTCCTTGTTATTATTCAAAGATTACAGGAGTATTTGACTGCTGAAAATGAGATAGAGCTATTGCAGAAATCACGAAAAATGCAACATAGCAGCGCCACCTGTTGCGCGATTTAAAGTAAAAAGTAATCAGCAACAATTTATATCAGAAAGTAACTGAATAAAAGGTTTTATTAAATTCCGTGCATTAGTTCTTGAGATAAAAACAGCGAAATCGCGTTCAGGACAACCGGAAATCGAAAATTTTCATGAATCCAATTCTTTCTTCTTGCAAAGATAGAAGACGGTAATAAATGGGATAGGGGGATTTTTAAAACTACCTTTGTCCGTCCCAGTGAAAAAAAGTTTTAATTACCCCAAAATTATGTTAATCATGTAATTATATAGCTATATAAGTCAAATAAATCAAGTTACGTAAGAGAGATATGGCTACTACACAAGAAATTAAATTTTTCAAAAATAACAAAATTACAACCAACAACGTGTTAACAATATTTTTTTGTCCAAGCAACAAAACCAATTTTTTTACTTGAACTGAAAATTTGACTAAAACAACCAAAATGTACTCGACAAAACAGGTTTTGTGTTTTTAATCAATTCCTTTTTCTGGGTGTGACTTCTAAATAAATTCCGACAACATTTCCGATTCCGTAAAAGTATGCTTAATGTGTTCTCAAATTTGCACCTACAACCATATTAACCAGAAAAAAAAACAAAAAAATAAAAATACAATAATAATATTTACTACCGGTTTCAGTACTCTGGTCTGCAATGCCTTCCATTTTGGTTTAGAAATCTGCCGAGTTAATACATTCCTCCAACTCCATTTCGTGTATTAGTAAACTTTCTTCAACTTCTTTTTCATTGCCATACTATTTATCCTTTTCCATAATTTTCTTGGCATTTATTCTTCTCTGCTTGATGTTGATTGAAGTTCCTTCTCCCTTCTTTTAAAAAGTGCATCTATGGTTTGCCATACGTCCTTCGGCTTCTGCATCGGTGAATTATTCTTGCTGTGCCTTGACTTCCTCTGTCAGTGATTGATGGTCCTTCTTTTTTACTCAGTCTTTACTGGCAATTATGATTTTCCGTTGCAGAACTTAAATGTTTATTCTTATCAGTAGATTTACACCTTATATTTTTCTTCGCACTTATACTATCCAAAAAATTATATACAAGTTTCCTTCCTTCGTTCTCTTCCATGGGATAAGGAATGATAGCTTTGACATGGATGTTTTGACAATGATAAGTTTTCAAAATTGGCAGCAATGACAAATTTTGATGTATTCGAAGTGACAGATTTTAGTACAGTGACTTCTAAATAATTTCCTTCAACAATTACGATGTCGTAAACGTATGCTTAATGTGTTCTCAAATTTGCAACTACAACCATATCAACCAGAAAAAAAAACCCAAAAATTAAAAATAATAATTTTTACCACCGCTTTCAGTACCTTAGGCTGCAATCTCTTCCATTTTGGTTTAGAAATCCGCCGAGTTAATATATTTTTCAAACTCCATTTCGTGTATTAGTAAACTTTCTTCAACTTATTTTTCACTGCCATACTATTTATCCCTGTCCATACTTTTCTTGGCATTTATTCTTCTGTGCTTCCTGTTGATTGAAGTTCCTTCTCTCTTCTTTTAAAAGGTGCATCTGTGGTTTGCCATACGTCCTTCGGCTTCTGCATTGGTGAATTATTCTTGTTGTGCCTTGACTTCCTCTGTCAGTGAATGACGGTCCTTCTTTTTCAATCAGTCTTTACTGGCAATTATGATTTTCCTTTTCAGAACTTAAATTGTTATTCTTATCGGTAAATTTACACCTTATCCTTTTAGTTAGCTCTTGCTTTCTAGGCTTCTTTAAATATCTTCAATAACTCTTCAAAAGTAAGCTGAGTGTCATAATTTAATGCGAAGCATCAGATATAGCATCGTGCAAATCTTCAAACGAGTAGGTTTGGACACTTCTTTTCCTCAGGTAGGTTAGTGGCATATTCACCTCCTTCAGCCTTAAAAAAGTAGCAAAACTCTGAATCATTGTGGCTGTTTAAATTTATAAAACTGTGTGCAATTCAATTTTTAGAAATACGAAAGTATAATTATAAAAACGTGTTTCCAATCATCTCACGTAAGGAAACTTCTGGGGTAAATAAAGAACTAACGATAAACATAACATCGCACAGTGCCCTGAAACGCGTTACCGAATGTGTGACGGTGTAACAATGAAACTTATATACCATTATTGCCAATTCCTTTCACTGTGTGCGCGCAGACTCAAAAATGAGACACAATATTCACTAAGTAGACTTTTGTGATAACACTTTATCAAACGTCAACAAAGCTAATCCAATAACGCCAGTAAAGTTAGAAACAGCTGAGATTGCTTTGTTTTGCCTTCTCCTAGTTTACTGGCATCTTAGTTCGGAATTTTGTTTGCTAGACTATTCTGTGTCATATGTTCTCAATTACCCCGACTGACCCAATATCATTACATTTTTTATAAAGGGAGTTAGGCTTCCTGCAAATTTTGTTAAAATACCTTCATTATTATAACATAATGAATAAAAATTACTGTTCGGATTAGAGTGAGGCCTGTATTTTTCACTGAATAAGGGAATTGCAACCATAGTATAATAAATAAAAACTGAATGTTGCAGTGTATTCTATCCCATGTCTATGTTTGTACCTTTGTATTTTTGAGATACTTTTTTAAAGGAATTAAATCCAAGTGTGCAACTGAAAAGATATGTTTTGAAGATTTACAATTTTAAAAGAAGAATATTTATTTAAGATATATATGGGCCATTCTCCCGTAAATGTAATTTTTGGCTGGACAGATATCTGATTCTTTTTGAAAGTTTTATATTATGCACAGTTTTAATTTTTTATAACCACTTATATAGAGCAGAATAATAATTATTAGCTGGGCCTAAACTTTATTGAAAAATAAATATGATGCAGCATTTTTTATCAGACAAAACACACAAAAAAATTCACTACTGTCCCAAGGTAAATATTGATATTTTTGCAATTTTTCTGCATATTTAAAAAAGAAAATTTTTGGAATATTGTATGCACTATTTTCAAAAACATATCAAACCTACGAAAAAATGGCTACATATATTGGTTAATCTATAAATATTAACATTTAAATTAACAATGAGAACACTAGTGATGGTTAATAAAAGTACTCTTATATTTTCCCTAATGTTTTCAATCCAGAAAATCTTCTTTATGAATAAAAAGCAAGCAATAGCAACTTTTTTTTAGACCAACATGTGTTATTCTACTGGAAACAATACTGGAAATGACTCAATACTGCCATTTGGTGTAAATAGTAGGATATTCATACACCGGGAGAGTAGTGGCCAAAACAGTTGGGAACACAAATTTAAACTCGATAAAAATAAATATCATACATTTGACTCATATAAAAATTATATTATTATGCCCCATGAGATTCAGAATGATAAATTTATTGGTTTTTCAAAATTTTTAATAATTATTTGTTGGTTGTTTTAATGATGAATTTATGGGTTGGGGACAGTAAACAGTAATGACTTTTGAGATATTTAAATTCCAATTAAAAAATTAAAATAACAGATGTTTACATTAGAAATAACATAATATTCTAGAACAATCATAGCTAATCATTTTAACATTAAATGATAATTTATATTGCAAAGACATGTCTTGAGACAGAAATTACACTTATGAGATATCGTCCCATATTGAATCTTAACCTTTCTAAAACATGCATGCTAATTTAAAAATATTGAGCTTTTTAAGCTACAATCTTTCAAAGAAACAAAAACCCAACAATGTACCAGTTGATTTAAATTGTTCACATAAAGCAATTTCATTTAAAAAACTTCACCGTTTTCTGATAGGTACTAAATATTTTATATTTGTTTTTAGCGAATAGGAAATCCAATTAATTCCAAAAAGATTTTTTTTTATTCTTTACTTTATATTTGATGGAAACTCCGCCTTTTGCTTGCATTCAGTAATAAACAGAGAAAATTTTCAGGGCAATTGTTATCAATTGTTCTTTTTGACTGAAATGTTTGTTGCTTATTCAACTGTCATCAGTGTCGTATATGTCTCTAAAATAATTAGCGATCGCTTTCTTTTAATATGGATTTAAAGGTGAAATATACCATACTTAAAAGTTTGTCTTTTTGAAGCATATTTGAACATAAAATCAAATGCACCTTGTTCTCTCACGAATATATTTTACAGTGCTTGTATTTTGCATTAAAATATATATTTTTGTAAAATATATCTTAGTGTGCCTGCAATTGTGTGGAGGATGAGAGGGCATTGCGTTTGTCAAAAATTTCCGATTTAATAGGGAAAATTTTCATTTTCTGTGATGATTTGGAAAAATATAATAAAAGTATATATTTCTCAAATGCCTTAAAATAGTGAATCAATAAAGGGAAAAATAACTAATGCTTCTTTGTCCCCCAATCTCCCCTCTCAAACCTCCCGAAGAAGTGAAAAATTCAATGAACGATTACAATTTTTTATTTTGAAAAATGTTATTCGAAACTTACTTTTGGACTTTTAACATCTCTTATTTGTTACATATCTTTATTGCTTTTCATGTAAATATGCTAAAAACATTTTTAGTTGCGTGGCTAAGGTTGTTCTGAGGAAAAAAAAATAGTTTAGCTTATTTCATGTTTGGATTCGACATTTTAAAACAGGGCAGCCTTTTAAGTTGGCTACAGACACATGTCTTCTAAAATTTTGCCCCTCACAGGATTTTGTTTTGCGGATGGACGTAAAACGTTTTTTAATGGATAAAATTCTGTACAATGAAATGCTATTTAACTATCCTAAGGCTTTGTTTTATTTTTATCGGAGATCAGATTCTGCACGTTTGAATGAGAAGAAAAAAATAAAAAATCACATGTTTCTGAATCAGACAAATGCTTGAAACGTTTCTGAAACTAGCTGATTCTTGAAACTATTGTTATTTGAAATTCTGAATGTAAAGTTTCATATTCGAATGACAAATGATTTGGTGTTCTCCCTTCCTTTTCAGTTATATTAATTATTTCTGGGGTAAAATATCGTATTGTAATGGAATAACGACTATCTAATATCAGGGTTTCATAATCGGCACATTTATCAAATAAAGTAGCGATTATTTTCTTTGAAGTAAATCGTGCTGCAAAGAATCAAGAAAATCAAGAAAATCTTCAAAGAAAGGGAAAAAGAAAACAAATCCTAAGGTTTTGTTTTCTTTTTATCGCTGATCAGATTCTGCACGTTTTAATGAGAAAAAAAATGACATGTTTCTGAATCAGACATATGCTGGAAATGTTTCTGAAAATAGCTGATTCTTGAAACTATTGTTATTTGAAATTCTAAATGTAAAGTTTCATAATCGAATGACAAATGATTTGGTGTTCTCCCGTCGTTTTCAGTTATATTAATTATTTCTGGAGAAAAATATCGTATTGTAATGGAATCACGACTATCTAATATCAGGGTTTTATAATCGCCACATTTATCAAATAAACTAGCGGTTATTTTCTTTGAAGCAAATCGTGCGCGAACATTTGGCGTCGAGTGTACTTTATTTGAAAAAAAAAATCGATATAGTTCGTCTTTTGAACGTGATCAGCTGCTTCCCCGTTAAATGTTGGGAAATGGGCAAAAATGTTACTTTGTGACAAGTCATATTTCTGACAAAGAATTAAATATGAAAAAATACATAAAACTCAATTACAGTAAAATATCCCAGTAAGTGACACACATGAGACTAGATATTTTGCCTCTTAAATAGACATGTTCTTTATTAGGAGGTGTAAACTAAGTGATGCGGTAATACATACATACATAAATCATGTTATTTAAATTCGATCAGATATCTAACACAACAGAAAATTAAAAATAAATAAATAATATTAATAACTAACAGAACCACTCAGCTTGGTGCGTGTTAACGATTGGGACCCTCCGGGAAGAATAAATACAAATGCAATGTTCAAAATGTACGAATATCACAATAACTGAGTCCTGTGCGTTCGCTTTCATAAATCGTGACAAGTTGGAAATTGTACGTTAAAAGTAACAAAGGAGTTGCCTTTTTACTATAACTAGTATTACAATGTAAAAAAAAAATCATCGTTATTAATTCAGTGAAATTAATTATATCGTCTGTTATGAGCGAAATAAGCATGTATTTTCTCTTATTACGTATGAAACGTTTATAGATACGAATTTATTTTTTAGACACCAGACAGAGCTGCAAAATTCACCCTGAAGATCTTGCTTTGCAAATGATTACCTTCATGGTTTAATATTTCTATGACTCACGATGAAAGAATCTCGTGTGTTTATTTACTTTAATGGTATGAGATATCGGGCTGTCAACCTAATTTCAACTGAAGATATCTCAGATAACTTCAGTTGAGTCATACATATTTGTCATATCAGTCATACATGTTTGAATGCTACTCATCGCTCAAACAAACAATTTTTTGAACGATCTTTCTAAAAATTTACGTTTATGAAATTCTATTCGAAAAAATAATTTTGAATAAAAATGGCCGCCTGGTGATTGAAAAAAGAAATGGTCAGCCCGTATTTGTTTTCTTCAGTCCCAAGATTTGCGCTTTTATTATATAGATTATATATGACAGATTTAATAGAATGAGAAAATATTTATTAATATACTTTTAACTTTTGATTCGATTTTCATAAAGTTTGAAACGACTCGACAAAATCCTGCAACGATTATATATATACACTGCTCAAAACAATTAAAGGATATTTGAAGTTTTATATAAAATAAAGATATAAACGAAATTTTTTTTGCCGAAAATAGAAGAAGAGAATCACAAATGCAAATTTTTCTGGTTTTCAAACTGTGGAGTATGCAAATTTTGAGTTCGACGTCAAAAACGTCGCTTCGGCGACAGCGAATGAAATTTGACTTTCAACTGAATAAAAGAGAATGAAGACAAGGATGATAGGCATTCAGTGATTGCTTTGTTTCGATGAGTACGATGTCTCAGCGAAGTCATTTGACAGATTCAGAAGCTTGGGGAATTGTTGGTAGGTTAGAAGGGGGCCAAACTCAAGCCGAAGTAGCGCAAGCCATTGGAGTGTCACGAAGTGTCATTTCCAGGATCTGGAACCGTTTTTTGGAGAGTGGATGTGCAGGCCGAAGACCAGGGCAAGGTCGTAGACGGGCAACAACGCCCAATGAAGATCGGTATTTAGCGTTAACAGCTCGGAGACACCGAAACATGAACGCTACTCTTCTCCAACAACACCTTCGCTCGGCTAAAGGCACCACGATTTCAACTCAGACTGTCCGAAACCGGCTCCATGCTGTAGGTCTGTATGCTCGCCGACCGATGGTATGTGTTAGATTAACATCAAGGCATCGTCGCGACCGCAGGGAGTGGGCAACCCAGCATGTCAACTGGAGGAGAAATGAATGGAGCAATATTCTGTTTTCTGACGAGTCCCGTTTTTCTGTGCATCCGGATAATAGGCGTATTTTCATCTGGAGGGACCGTGGCAGTAGGAATAATCCTGCGTTCATGCACGAAAGTGTCAGATTTGGCGGTGGAGGAGTGTTGGTGTATGGTGGCATCTCCATTGACGGGCGCACTGACCTCTACATCATTCGAGATGGAGCTCTGACTGGTCACCGATATAGGGATGAGATCCTCAGACCTATTGTAGTCCCTTACGCTGCAGCAATCGGAGATAACTTCATTTTAATGGACGATAACTGCAGGCCACATCGTGCAAACCTGGTGGAGGATTTCCTTTTCGAGGAAGGAATCGTTCGAATGGAATGGCCAGCGTGTTCTCCAGACATGAATCCAATCGAGCACGTTTGGGACGCTCTAGGAAGACGAGTTTCTGGCCGCCAACAACCCCCACAAACTATCCAAGAACTGGAAAGAGCTCTTCTGGAAGAGTGGGGCAGAATACCCCAACTCGTCATTAATAGCCTCATTGAGTCCATTCCTCAAAGGTGTTCAACGTTGCTGACGCCCGTGGAAACCATACCCCCTACTGAAAATGATTTTCTTTGAAGAAAACACCTTTTCTTATTCTTTTTTTCTCATATGCACAAATTGTGTTTTTTTCCTTTTGTACACAAATGCGCAATAAAATGCATTTTTTTCTGCCAAACATGTGTAATTTATTCTCATATAACCTACTATGTCTGTCGACCATGTATCAATCAGCTAAAAAGTTTCCCAGATACAAAATCCACCTAAAACTGCAATATCCTTTAATTGTTTTGAGCAGTGTATATTAAATTTCAAACAATTCAGTTGGGTAGTTTTTGTGCTGTTATATGCGGACGGACGGACGAACCAGAAGACGACTATAGGTGATACGTATTTATATAATTACGAACGCACCTAAAAACAACAATTAGAAAATATCTTACTTTGACGCAATCATGTGTATGTCTACATTCTTTATAAATAAGAATCTACATTTTCTTTGACACGTGTAATAGGAAATATAACTCTTACTTGACAAAAAGGAGGAAAATGCAACTAAATGGCGTAGTATTTAGAAAAATTCGATTTCGTATGTTTTGAGAATAAAACTTTTATTTTATTGAAATTGGACGTTAGTTTTAGAAGAGGCAACGACCTCCAATGATGATAAAACTTTATTTTTAAATGGAAGCTTACATTTTATTTCATAAAATTTAAACTTACAGTGATTACATGAAAATGATTTCATTTTGTAGGCGCTTTTAGCCATTACAACAGTCTGGAAGTTTTGCTTGAAGGAAGAAAGAACTGATTATCTACTTAATAAAAATCGTAGAAAATGTTACCACTGCATCTAAAGTATTGAAGCATATATATTATTACTATATATTATAACTAGAACGCATTTCTATAATATATAGCTTGAGGCAGTTTGACGTCGCACTGAAAGCGTCTCATAGAAAATAAAGTCATATTTAGGAGACTTTTTTTGTTTTTAATGTTGTTCCCTGAGTATTTTTCTTGAAAATGAAATGTCTGTATTTTATTAGATATTTTTATTTTAATTGCACTTAAATGAAGGTGATATGTCATTTTAACGCACTTACAATACAAATTTTAAATTTTATATATAAAAAAATGGGCATTATCTACTCAGATTAACATTTATTTCAGATGCCATAGAAAAATGAGTGAGTCTGAATTTTTGTTGACTTTATTCAGTTTTTAGGAAAAAGAAATAAAAAATCCAATTAAAAAGGAAACATATTTCTATAAATATAAATTATGTAAGGTTCTTGAAAAAAGGAGTAAAGAGTGGTCAGAGAAATTTTTGATGTAGAAAGTAATTTTACTCTCATCCGAAAACGTATGTGTATAACGTTTCGTGTAAATCAGTCAAAAGTTGTAGATTTGTATTATGAATATACAACTAAACACTGATTTTTATTTATTTATTTATTTATTTATATAAAATTGTATGTTCGTACCATATTTTATTTAATAATGTGTATTTATTTTAAATTATTAGCTATTTCAATGGAATATTTTGTTATTAAAATATTTCAAGGAATTTATAAAATTGCGAGTACTGACGTCGGTTTATTTAAAGTTTTTAGTAATTCATTAAAGTGTTTATTCTTCTAAATTTTGTTTAACCAGCATTTAAGTTTCTATTTGCATATTATGTTTACTAACTAAATCTAATTTTGCACTATGTCTTACGCTTAAAAATATCTGTCAATAAAAAGTGCATTTTCGATCCATATAAAATATATTTTCCAATAATTCTATGGTTGATAACAATTTCGCTAAAAAATTTAAGAAAAGTGGTTTATGAAAAATTCTTTTTTAAACATTTTTAAATAAAAAATGTAATGGTTATTTTAATTTTTCTTTTATTTTATTTGGTTATTCGAACAAATTTCTTCGGAACAAGTTTTACTGTCTCTTAAATGAAGGATTGCATATTTGGAAAATTAAATGCATTTTACTTCCTATATGAAGGGATTGAATACTGAGTGAAACTGAGCTTTATTGGGGCCTAGAAAATTGTCTCTTAATTATAAGTGTCCCTTATTCCCAGGTGTCCCGTACTCACACGTGTCCTGAATAACTTCGCCCTCAGGGTATCCACTAATGGATACATGCTGCATAGAGTTAATTCCATCTAGAAGCGAAAGGGTTAAAATAGGTTTTATTGTAAAAGCCATTGTATTTCCGCGCAACAAAAATAATATTTTATGAAACGTTAGGGCAACAAGTTTTTGTATATGGATATTAATGGTAAAGTTAAAATTTGTTTTTAAATATATTGTACATTCATTATTTATTCATTTTCAATATAAAGTACAATCGATTAGAAATATAAAATTTGTAAATGATCATTAGTAAAAATGAATGGTGTTCGAGTTAAATAATTTAGTTATTTTACTTTAGTGGAACAACATTTTTTTAAATTTTACTTTGAAAAAAGAAGTTAATGTATTTTATGTATAACACTTTATTGCAACTATTGTATGTGTGTTTGCTGTAAATGGTGTATTTAAAAATATATTCTAGTTAAATGTTACTTAATGATTCACTTAATTCGCCGATATTTTTTTCATATTTTGATAATTTATGAAGTTTTGATAAATGTTTCAGATGTTGAGATTTACATTTGATTGGTGTATTATTTAAGATATAGTTAAGAATTCGGTTGTATTAAGTTGTAATAAAATATTATTTTGAGAGATACATACTTGCTTTAATTTATGACTGCAAGCATATGTCTATATCAAACATACACTGAAAACACATATATTTTATTTTCATACAACATAAAAGATGTATGACTTATGCAGGTATATGAGGTACAAGCAACGTAATTTCCATTTATGATTACTTTATTAAAAAAAAATTCATTAATTTATTGATTCCTCTTCGTCAAATCTGCAATTTTCCGAACAAAAGTATATTCAATATAAAATCAATTACACTTATTCCCAAAATATGCAATCAGCATTATTAAATTTTTGTTCACTTCGCACTTTATACGACTGTCTTTTCAGAATCAAAGCATTTATTTTTTATAACTTTTATTAACTGTAAAAATAAATTTTCATTAAAAACTGTCATATTCTTCGGTTTGTACTTTATTTCATCTTGATTTCCTGTCAGGGACAGGGTTTGATACAACGTGTGGGATTGCGCGGATCACGCGTAAAATACGAAAATCTCGTTTAATAAAAAATGATGTGGTGTGTTTTACCTCCCTTACATTCTTTCACAGGCATGTGATTCTTCCGAAAATATTTTTATTTTTATTTTCTGGAAGTCTGTGATATTCTTTTTTCTTTTGTGATATTTTGCAAAATCAATTCGTCAATCCGTTTTGGAAAAAATTGCTAATTTCTACAAACTTCTCTGAAAATATATAGTGAATTTCGACAAATGGTCGTACGAAAAAAATCAGTTTTGTAAATTGATCGAAAAAAGAAAATCGTGAACTTTGTTAAAGGATCTCAGAAAAAAAACACAAATATTTTCAAATGATCGTGCAAAAAAATCGTGAATTTTGCGACACGATCCCGGAAAAAATCGTGAAATTCAATCGGTCACGATGTAATCAGCATACGAACATCATCAATAGGTTACGAAAGTTGCAAATAAGAATAGTATATTTCATTAAGAATTTCAATAATGCGTATCTAACCTCTTCAGAGCATGATTTAAAATACAGTTCAGAAAATCAGACCAAAACCAACCCGAATCGAAAACAATAAGTGTTAATCCAACCTGAAACATAAACAATTAGCGCCGGCCAACAGTGGAGTATTTAAGCAAAATCCGGGCTAAAATTACCTATCTTCTGTTTTAAAGATAAAAAATTACTGTCGTTCTTACTATTAGTAAATACACTTAATTAATGATATACATACATTAATGTATGCATTTATTTAAAAAATACATATATAATACAATGTTTTCTTAATTGTTTACTGTTTATACGAGGAAAGTAATTGTTGGTATGTTTGTTTTATTTACAAGTAATGTTTAATTAAATTTGATTAATTTTACGATACAAAAATGTTTAATTATTTATATAAACCAGCGAATATAATAAGTATTTTACTTGCATTTGGTATTTATCAAAGTTATTTCTCTATAGTAGAGTGATGCTGGTTTTTGAGTACATTTAATAGATTTGCAGTCCTCACAAAAATATTGATATCTAAAAATAACAACAGTATGCGGAACATTTCTCTTAAAATTTGCCTTCGAAACTATAACCAATACGATTATAATTCAAAAATGGTCCGACAAACCCCGACACAGCTTTAAAAATCTTTGAATATATTGGATAATATATTTCAATAAATTAAGAAGTCTTAAAAATAGCCCATTTTCAATTTTAATTGTTTTTTTATTATATGAAAAGTCAAATTATTTAAACGCACATATCAAAGTACACTGATGTCTAGAAATTAAAAGGCAGTGATCGATTTCAGACGTTTCGTAAAATATCTACTGAAATTCTTGAGGAAATGCCCGAAATACACTTAAACATTGAGGTTGCAAAGGACGTGTTTCACTTCATATTTTTCAGCTAAGATTTCGTCGCGTGAACAATAATTATAATAAATATTAGTTGCAATAATAATTTATAATAAAATAATATTTTCTACCACACAAGTAACACAAAATGCTAAAAATGGTCTATCTCTGTAGCAAATTACTATGTAGGTCCTGTTCAATATTTGTGTGCATTTGTGTAAGTATAGCACATATATTCGCGAAGATGTTAACGTCTTTTTGAAAAAAATCAAAAGGCTTCTTTTATATAGCATGCAGGGTTTTCAACCAAATTTAACACCGCTTTAGAAAATTTTGACAACAATTTTAGAAATAGTATACTTCAATTAAAATATTAACATAAAGAATATTTGATGAGATATGGGTATTTGTATGAAATAAATTTTAACTCCACATGCCCGAACTACAGCAAAGAAATCTCATAGGATTATATGAGATTTCCTCCTCAATTTATCAATTAGTTCACTGTATTGCCTGTAACCTTTTGAGTTTACACGATATTTGACTGGTCTTTTCATATGAGTTGCCCTATAGTATTGACCATCAAAACATGACAAAAACTCCTTGCTATAGTTCGCGCATGTGCAGTTAAAATTTATTTCATACAGATACCCATATCACATCAAATATTCAACATATTAATATTTTAATTACAGTATACTACTATTTCTATAATTTTTTGTGACGTTTTTGGAAAGCGGTGTAAAATCCTTTAATAATTCTCTCTGCTCTTAAAAAAAAACTTTTGAATTTTTTACAGAAACTTTAACATCTTCACGAATATACGTTCTATACTTACACAAATGCACACAAATGTTGAACAGGACACACATAGTCATTTGTTACAGTGACAGACCGTTTTTAGCAATTTCTATTACTTGGGTAATCAAAAATATTATTTTATTATTAAAAATATTATTGCCCCCCACCCCACCGTAATTGTCCACGCGACAAAATCTTCAATGAAAAACGTGAAGATAAACATGTTCGTTACATGTTCAAACATGTTATTTATCAGCCACTGCCCCTTAAATTCTGGACATTAGTGTGTATAGACAATAATAACAAAGCTAGAACATAACAAAAAAGCACGTATTCTCACAAACAAACATTCACTTAAACTGAGGCTAGGAGCCTGTCGGATATGACTCATACTCCTGAAATAGACATAGATCGCCACACCAGTTAGTCAGCTATCACAAAAAAATGCTTTCTACAATTGTTGAGCAAATTTTAATTTCTGCCTTTTTGGTCAGGAGTTTTCATCAAATATTACACTGTGCGGCCCCCAGAATCAAGTTAGTTAACTCCACCTGACGGAGGATTCTAATTAAGGTACTCTAGTCTAGGAGAAACTTCTGTAGCTGTCGTCAGGGGAGGGGATTCTCTAACCCCACTAAAAAATTTCAAAAAAATTGCTGTGCATTTCAGAAATTGTTTTGTTTCTCAGAATCACCCCTGACCAGAGCATTTTCCAACTTTTTTTAATTTGCTGTTTCGTTATACAAGAGCATTCAGAGGACCCCATAGAAAATAAAATCCAAACTCTGATATGTTCATGATCATTGATAATCAAAGTTGCTTTTACTCGTGAAGAGCTTGTATTGAACTCGATGCATCTTGTGAGAGTAAACAATTCAGTAAATAGATTTTCAATATGCAGTAATTCGAAGTTAAATCGATGCCGCGAACTGGATTTAGTATAAATGCTACGGAATGTACCGGATTAAATTGAACCCGAACCTCAAGAATCCAAACTCGACTCAAAACTGACCACAAGCTAAAATAATTAGTCAACTAGAACCAATCCCGACACAAATCGCTGATCGTGTGATCGTGCTTACGCGAACCGATGCATAAATCGAGATCATATAACCTCATTTACCATGGGCCAGATATTCTTTGTTTTATAAGTACTTTTGTAATCATTAGAGTTTTAATTTATAATTACTCTTTAATTAAAAAAACAAAACTTGAAAGTAAACCCTCCATCGGTTCGGATAAACAGATTTATCCACGGGTCGGGTTTGTTTCTTTCTGTTTTCGTAATTATATTTGTGATTATCTTAGACGTTGTAATTTATAATTATTCTTGAATTGAATAAAAATGGTTAAAAGTAGAGTCCTGTATTGAGTCGAGTAATCGGATTTCACCGAGGGTCTTTTTTTGGAGGGAGGAGGAATAAATCATGTTTTTGAAATATTATAAGAGCGTTTGCAATATTGTTTAGGTATATTTGTTAACCAGATTTATTTTTAACATTATTTATGCTGTTTTTTTCTTCAATGTCCTTTTTTAGGGTCTCATGATGGTCTTTTTTTTCTCCTCCGTGTCATGTTTTTTTTCTCTTCCGTGCCATTGTTTCCTGACCGCGCAGCATTTTTTTTTTATTGAATAAACTCTCCAACCAATCAATTTTTATTGCGCGTTTGTTGCCATTCTGGCAAGTTCAGTTACTCTAATATGTATCTTTTTTGTTAAATATAATTTATGGTAAGGCAGAAACAGGTCAAAAAATTTCAAAAAACGTTTTCTATTATAAAGTAAAACCCTCCATCTTTTCGGATAACCAGATTTATCCACGGGTCGGGTTTGTTTATTTCTGTTTTAATTATAATTATACTTGTAAAACCTTGCCTATAAATACTTGCCTTGTCCTATAAAAACATGCACAGAAATATAAGTTGTTTTAATATTCGTTTTTTAAATGTTAAAATAACCGTCATGTATTTTACACAAAAGAATATAAGGAAGCATTACCAATTTCATTTTTTTAAATAAATGTTAAAAATTAAATAATCCTAAAATTGTCATTGATTGATGGCAATTCAGCAAGTGTATTTTAATAAAACTCGGTTAAAATTTTCTCTGTGATGATACATTTTAAAAAACGCAAGGATAATTACAGTTCTAAAAGTCACAGAAATCTCTTTGAGTTATTATGATCTTCCACAATACTGTTATGACGAGATTTCTAGAGCAGACATAGACTAGACATATTTATTTCTTATGCAAACTAAAAAAATTTCAATATTATGTCCTATATTTCTTTATTTCATTCCATTTGTCATGCCTCATTATCTCTGATTCTAAATATGAAATGTTATATCTTCAAAAACACGCGAAATATGAATTAAGGCGTATTTCTGGGACTGTGTTACTCTTGTGAAACACATTTAAAAAAATGCATGCTATTGCAACTGAAGGTGTTAAAGTAATGATATAATAATAATTCGTTAATGACAATAACAGTAACATTACTCATCAGGATATGCGTGTGTATATCGTTTACTTGATATAATTAAAAGGAGTAAAAAATCACAAAAATCAGTTTTAATTTAAATCCTAAATATGACCTTTTAAAGCTTCCGATTTTAGATATTGACTGATACGTTTACAATTAATGGCGAGAAGAAATATATATATATAAATATATTGAGGATTGGAGGGGGGGGGGGTAACCATAGGGATTCTAATAGTGACGGAAGCAATATAGGTTTCTTTCTATGATTTTTCAATCACACATAAATTAATATTTAATATTTAAATAATGATGAATTGAAACAAGATACCCTTGCGTTTCATATTTGGTCTTTTACAAAATATCATCTCCAACTGTAATAAAGAAGGAAGTTTGTGTGTCTGTCTGTTTCACGATTGTGTTCTGAAGAGACAGCTGCACGTAGAGCTACAAAATTTGGTGAGAAGATTCCTTTATGCATGTAGTTTTGTACCTCGAAGCCAGATTTTGGAATTTTTGAATAGATTTTTTTAAATTAAAAGTTTTATGCGATTGTTAGTGTTTTTTCACGTTTTGATGCGATTTTTCCACATTAATAATGGGAATCCGGTTCCAATCTTTTAGCTCAATATAGTAAATTTTATCCTCTTCTCAATAAAGATGATGCAAAATTCGTAACGCGATTTTTGAATTTTTGGCGAATCTTTTTTTCGACACTAAGAAATTTTGCCTGAATGTTTGATTGGTTCGGTGGTTGCGCTTCCATTTCAGCCACAGGTACGCTCATAATCGACATCCCCCCCCCCCGTTTTTGGCTTGGAGAAAGTTGATGTTTGTTTACAAATAAAAAATCATGATTTTAAAAATGCGATTTTTAGTGTTTTTTGACGTTTTGCTGCGATTTACCCACATTAGTAACCAGAATCCGGTTCCAATCTTTAAGCCCAATAAAGTAAATTTTATCCTGTTTTCAATATAGTTTATGTGAAATTCGTACATTCATTTTTTAATTTTCGGGGAATTTGTTCCTTCGACACTAAGTAATTTTGCCTAGAATGCTTGATTGGTTCGGTGGTTGCTTCCGTTTCAGCCACAGATACGCTCAGAATGGTCATTTTTTTTAAAACTCTTTTTAGTTTGGAGAAAGTTGATAATTCTTCAGAGATAAAAAATCATAATTTTAAAAGAGAAGGGCGGATTATTTATTATTCCGATTTTCTTTATTAGATTTTTTCTTTTAATTTAATTTTTTAATTTTTGTTTCATGTTTTGCAGCATTTTTTGTTTCAAATGATGTCACAAATCGTACTACAAGTCAAACACCATTGGAGGGCAGTTGTGATTGGTAGTTGATAGAATTGTTGGCACAGCTGGAAGTCCAGCGGGCAATTGTGATTGGCAGATGTAAAGGCCGTCAGCTCTTAAGCTTAGAGTAAAAATGTCAGGGGGGGGGATATATTTTGGAAGAAAAAGTGCCGTGTTGAATCAGATTTTTTTATCAGGAAAAACCGAACGTAGTTTTCAGACTAAAACATCCAGTTATAATACAAGTTTTTTTTATGTAAAAGGAAGTTATAATTTTTTTACCTAAATGGAACCCTATACCTAATGAATGGAGTTATTTTGGACAAAATGGGAAGGGAAGTACAAGTTTTTTGCTTAAAGGAAAACGAGGTATTTGAGACAAAAAAAATGAAAAGAAAATAGTTTTTTGCCTGAAGAAAAAGTGAAGGTATTTCGGACAAGAAAGTGAAAACAAAATACAGTTTTTTGCCTAAACGAAAGGTGAAGGTATTTCGGACAAAAAAGTGAAGGGAAAATAGTTTTTTGCCTGTAGGGAAAGCGGAGGTTTGGGACAAAAAAGTGAAGGGAAAATGCAGGATTTTGCCTAAAGGGAAAGCGAAGGTATTTGGGACCGAAAAGTGAAGGGAAAATACAGGTTTTTGCCTAAGGGAAAGCGAAGGTATTTGGGACAAAAAAGTGAAGGGAAAATACAGGTTTATGCCTAAAGCGAAAGCGGAGGTATTTGGGACAAAAAAGTAAAAGGAAAATGCCGGTTTTTTTACTTTCAGGAAACCTGCAGGTAAGTAAGTCCCAAATACCTGCAAATTACCTGAAGTTTTTTTAAAGGTTTTTCTCTGATTTTTTTTACCTGAGCTGATTGCAAATCAAACAGCGAGTTGTGAATTTTTGCGGTTTGTTTTATGCGATTTTTAGAGTTTTCTCATGTGCACATCATTTATGTATCTGATTTTAGAAATAAACAACGATAATTTACTGTTTTTGTATGTAAAAAAAAGTCAATTTGTTTCTGTTTAGAAAGTTAATGATAATTTCTGTTTTTCGGCTTCTATGGGCCCAATTTCAATGAGAATAACTTCATTCAACTTAACTCGAACTAACTAATCTATAGACAACTAATTAAGATACATATTTAGCGCCACCTGGCGCTAGAAAATGGAACTAAAAGATTTTGCAGCGCGTGCGCAGAACGCCAGCTACACGATGTCGTAGGCAGCTGGTACACGTGCAAAAGTTTCGATGGGAAAGAGTTTTATTTAGAACTGAGTGCATTCTAGCGGTGGGAAGTGAAATTAAACAATTTTGCATTTAAAATTTGTCCGATTCAATCAAAGGGACCGATTTGAACGACAACTGATCCATTCAACTTAACATGAACTAATTAAGATATCGATAACTAATTAAGACATAGATTTGTTGTCCCCTGGCGGTGGAAAGCGGAACTAAAAGATTTTCTGCGCGTGTACAGAACGTCTTCTATACGTTGTTATAAGCAGCGGGGACACATGCCGGAGTTTCGTTCAGAAAGAGGTTTGTTTAGAACAGAGTGCACCCCCTGGCGGTGGAAAATGTAACTAAACGATTTTGCATTTAATCTTGGTCCGATTCAAACGAAATTTTTTCTGACATTCTTCCGAGGTCTCCTAGGTACTAAATAAACTTCGTTATAATTTTTTGAGCCCTTGTTTACCACCATTTATGAATATTAATATCCAGGGGGGGGGATTTATTTTCTCGGGTTCTGTAGGTTCGATTTCAATACTAATCGGTTCAATCAACTTAGCATAACCTAATTAAGATATATCTAATTATTTAAGTTATTGATTTGGTACTCCCTGGCGGTGGAAAGTGGAACTAACAGATTTTTGGCGCGTGCACGGCGATCCTTCTACACGCGTCCGTAAGTAGCAATAACGAGTGCCGGAGTTTGGTTCGGAAATAGGTTTATTTAGAACAGACTGCTCCACTTAGTGGTAGAAACTGTAAGTAAAGATTTTGCAGCGCGTGTCTAGCACGTCTGCTATACACGGTATCATAGGCAGCGAGGACAAGTGTCGGATAATTTGTTTAGAAAAAAATGCATCGCCTGGTGGTAGAACTAAAAAATTTTCCTGCGCGTGCGCCAAAAATGGCTATTTTTATTAAAACCGCAAAGGAAAGTTACCGATTTGATAATACCAGAAAACGAAAAAGTTTCATTTTCATTCATCCTCGAGTATTAAGAAAAGTATTGGATTATTTGAAACTCATAGTTTATGTTTCTGATTCTGAAAATGCAAATTTTGTGAAAATTCAACGGTCATTTTTTAAAATTTTGACCAAAAATTGACCTTATTTGAATCAAATGATCCAGACATTTGGGGGAGTAGTATTAAATTTACTTCCGCTTCGGGTCCATCTCCCTATTTAATTCCTGAAATACAAAGAGTTACCCGAGAAAGGGTTTCGTGCAGCGATTTTTGGAGTGATTTCGCGTTTCGTATTATTTTTTGACTGGGCCGGGCAACGCCTATTTGATCTCCTAGTATGATATAAAACGTTAATTATCATTCCCGTTATTCCTAAACAATGTACGTTCATCTTTAACATTAATTGTTACATTTTTTAAACCTTTATATCCCATTAACATTTTTTTGGAGGGGTTCGAGGGAGGGGGGAGGGATTCATATGTCAATTTATATTTCTACATTTTTGGGAAGTAATAAAATTGTGTTGTTGTTAAACTTTAAAAAATTATATTGAAATTTAATATTTAGAAGACCGCTTTTGACAAAATAAATCAATAATATAATTGCAAGTATATAATTACAAATATATAATTATAAACAAAAAACTTTGCATAAAAAAAATTGCCAGTTTTATTTTTTATTTGCATTATTTAGAACTTAAGTTACAACGATCATTCGCACTTATTTTTTGGAGTACATCGAAAACAACTGTTTCAGATAGGGAATTAATTTTAATATTTCGTACGCTATTAATGAAAATATCATAAGCTTCCATTATAAAATGATAGTTTTTTGTTCTTCAAATCACATAGAATTTACCACACATATAAAACATTAAAAACATAATTTTCCAGGAAAAAAAAACTTTTCTTATTTTCGTTTTATATGCATTATATGTATGTTTTATTTATTTATTTATTTATTTATTTATTTTACTAAATATTAAACATAAAACTTTTATCTCTTTAAACCGCCATTAAAAATTTTAAGTCTGAGCACTTTCAAAAACGTCAAATTATATAAATACCATGTGATATAAATACTTCAAAATAGTTTTTTTTTTCTAAAAAATTATTTGCCTCTTCAAAAACAATTAATATTCACGATTTTAAAAAGCGTAAATAAACATTATCCACGGCTGGGAGCATTGCTAATTACATTCAAATTGTATTTTTTACATGTTTATGCATATGGAAATAAACATGAGAAAACCATTGTGTTAAAACATTAAATAATAATCGGTAGCTATAAAATTTAAATCATTATTTTTCGCCTTTCAAGAGTTATTTCCTTCATTTTGTGCAAATAGTGGAAAATTAATTTATTCAAAATATAATAAATTTCTTTTCGTGAAATGTTAATTTTGAATGCTTCATTTCAAATGGATTTTAATATGTCTAAAGATAAGTATGAAAGAAATAAATGAAACAAAAATATATTAATTTATGAAATCAAAATATACTTTGTAGTTTTAACGAAGGAACAGATTGATATTTGATATTAATGTTTTGTTTTTCGGTTTTCGTTCATCTGACGAAACCCTATTCATCTCACTTTTATGTATGTTTGTCTGTCTGTCTACACGCAGTTCGTACTCGCAAATTGTATAAGTTAGAGACTTGAAATTTTGCATACTTATAGCTGATTACCTCGTGTCACACGACAAATCATAAAATGTTAAAAAAGTATTATGCTATTTTAATTAAATGAATTAATTTAATGAAATCAGACCATTTCTGCGATTTTCTAGATCTTAACACAGAGCATTAATTTCAGTCTTTTTCGCAAGGCTAGATGGTTTAGTGGTATTGCCTTTTCATCCCAACCCAAATGTTCGGAATTTTGTTCTAGACGACGGAAGTTGAACTTTTCGCTTTTTACATTTCATTCTCTGATGATTTAACTAAAAGAACTTTCGTATTTTTGTACCATTTTAATGGTTTCTTTTAAAAAAAATTAAATCTTGTAATTAAATATGCTTTTCAGATATATAAACATATGCTCTGACAATTGCCTGAAAAGCAGTTCTTGGAAATTTTTAATTTGATTTAAAAAATAGCTTCCTCTTGTTAAAATTTTATTTTTAAATTTTATGGTGCTTTCTTTGTTTTTGTTTTCATTGATAAAGTGTTAAAGTGTATTGATAAATGATAAGGATAATTAAAAATTAATGGTTTGCATTTATTAATTAAAGGATAAAGTATTTTGGAAGAAATAATAAATGAAACCCTTTGAGCGATCTTCGATCACATTTACCCACTTGTTTAGCTCTATTAATTGCTTGATTTCAATTTCTTTTGAATTGTAAAATTCTTATTTAGGTATTATTTAGTTATTTTAGATTGACAATCTTTTTTTTTAAATATTTTTAGATTTATTCCTTGCAGCATGCTAAGAATTTTAGAAAACTTGGTAAAGCATATTACATATGAATTCGGATTTTAATGTTTTCAAATGAAAGAGGCAGTTTAAGTAACTTTAGCGATAATTAGAATTTATAATCATTAATTTGTTGAAAACAAACCCAAAGCTTGTGGCTACGTCTGTTACTTACAAATAATATTTGTACCTGAAAGCAAGTATGAGCAAGCTAAGAAACAATGTATTTAATAATGAATTTAAAGTTAACTGATTACTAATCATCCCATGAAGCGAAATTTCAGTTTATGCTTTGTTAACAAAAATACTTCTAGTTCTAAAATTGTTCCAAAATAAAAACGAAAAATGCATAACAAGAAGTTTACAACCAATCGGAAAAAACAAAACAACCTCAGCAACGCCAGAGAATTATAAAATAATGCAAAGTCAAAAACAAAAGGAAATACACTAAACTTAAAAAGAACCATGGTAAATACAAAGTAAATAAAATAAAAAAAATGTGTTAAAATGATTTTTTTAAAAAGGGTTACCGTATGAAGCTGAAACAATAAAACGAAATGTGGAAATTTAATATTTCCTTTCTTCCATTGCCTTTTATTTATTTATTTATTATTATTTTTTTTTGTATCAGTTTTCATTTTTCTCTTTTTTTAATACGTACCGCGACATCGCTTTTCTGATTGGCTGTTTGCAATTTAATTCACGCTTTCGATTTGGCTGTTGTTTTCATCTTGTCCTAGTCAATCCCCAATTTTTCCCATTTCCTTTCAGTCTTCATTCTGCTCTCGTAAAGGTTGGACTTTGCAACCTGAGGCAGGAAATAAAACCCTTTTAACTCGTTGCGTTATCTTCCTTGTGTTTTTGCACAATTTTTGTTCCATATATTTCATAATTAAAGGATTAAACTTTTATTTATTAAAATTACTTACTACATAAATCAGGGCTGATATTTATCAATATTTTTAAAATGGCAGCATTATTTCTTTTATGATACAAACAAGTATTTCTATTCCAACACAAGAATTATTTCTCTTCAGTATTATGGAAACAACTAAATCCCTTCTTCCCATACAGCAACCCCTTCATATTCAATTTCCAGTAATTTTCGTAGTTATGTGCCAATTTTTGTAAATCCGTTTTAACGCATTTAAAATTACCTTACACCTCTTTTGGGAACAAAGCAATCGCCGCTTGTTCAATTCTATGGATTAAATATAATGCCAATGTGACTATTTTCAAAAGTTCGAAAACTGAAGAATCTAAATACAATTAAAACTTTTGAAAATTATCCAATTACCAATCTCATAAGAAAGATTAAGATTTCTGAAAAGTGCCATTGAGTATTATCTCTTTCTGATTTCGACGCTTTTTAATCCAATTGAGACACATTTAGTTTGAACACCCAAATAACATCTTAGTTCATGCACGAATTTCATGTTTTGTAATGGATTTGATATTCAAATGAAAAATTATCTTTCAAATTTTATTTAAATTTGTATAGTAAAGTAATATTTTCGGATTTGATATTCAAACGAAAAATTATCTTTCAAATTTTATTTAAATTTGTACAGTAAGGTAACATTTTAGATTTATTTCGTTATTCATTACATCTATATTATTAAAATAAAGATGCATTTTTGTGTCTATGCGTGTGTGTGTGTGTGTGTGTGCGCGTGCGCGCGTGCACGATGGCCAGCAAAATCCATTCCAAGTAGAGATCTGCAAATTCGTTTTGGGATAGATGAAGACAAATTCGAATTCCAATTTTACAAGTTTACTAGCAATTTTTATCTTCTCATAAAAGCAATCTAAATTCAATATTACACAGAATGGTTTCCAAACCATGGAACACGTTCTGGTACGCGAAATAAATCGGAGCTGAGTAGCTTCCAAACAGCATCTTTCTAAGTCAATGGTATGCTAAAATGAATATTTTCAGGATATTTTTTTTTCATCGAGGTATTTTATATTAAGTTTAACGGTATAATTATATCGGTGGGATTAAAATAGTAAAAGTGAAATGATGAGTGATATAAATGAATAGCAGCAATGCTTATTTTTTTCAAAATTTAACAAACTATTTTTTGCTAGAATACTTTTCTCATTGAAAATACTCTGAAACCGCCATTGACGAGCTGAAAACAAGTTGTCTGTATCTTGTTATGAAAACTCTTATGAAAATTTAAACAAGAAGTGGTTAAGTGTGACCGAAGATATCACAAAGGTGATTGCTTATTTTAGCTGTAAACCAATATACGCCGACTTGTTTAAAAAAGAAAAAAAACAGTCGAAAATGTTGCAAATTTCCGCAAAAATCAAGGATATAGCGAACTGAACCTCATTTGCTTTCTAAAAGTAGCTGGATGATAAGGAATTTTACAAAAAATTGTCATTTTTATTTTTTAATCTTTTTCTATTTTTCTATTTTTATTGTTTTTTTAGTTCTTGGAAATCCATCACAGAACAAGGCCATTACAAGAAAAGAAGAATTATTAAAATCGAAGCATCCCTTCTATACCTACACAAATACATCCATTAAGTACTAATACATCTTTGTTGTAAATTAGGTAATAAGAAATCACATATGGTAGAAAATAACTTATCATTTGGCTACTTTTTGAAGGCAACTGGAATTCAGCTCACTATATCGCCACTATCATTCTGATTTTTCACGATATTCGACTCGCCATTTTATATATGTTGCTCTATATAGTTGACGGTTAAATAAAAAAAAAGTTTTGTTATCTTTACCGCACGCGCAGTTTTATTTAGTGGCGTTAAATTTGGTTGAAAACATTGCATGCTATAGACAAAAAACGTGCAGAAATTTCATGATTTTTTAAAAATAAATCTTTATATATCCTTGAACATACGTGCAATTCTTACAGAAATAAACACATGTTGCACATAATTTACATCTAGTCATGTGTTATATGTACAGATCATTTGAAGCATTTTCTTTTACAGCGTAATGCAAAATGTTATTTATATTAAATTTGTGTTTGATTCCCTAATTTCCCCAGCAATCAAACATTCGCTGAAAAATATAAGGATTAACATGGTCTTTAACATCATGAAATTTCAAAAGACGTTGTTAAGTATTTCTTTAGATATTCTAAAAAACGTGAAAATTCGAAAGTATCCGGTGACACTTGTCTATAAAGTGTAATTTTTTTTTTTTAATCTTTCAGGATTTTAGAAGGATGTTTTTTTTTTACACCAACAGATTTTCATTGTCTTCTAGATGGCGAATAACAATACACTACAATTGAGTTAAGTGGAAATAATTATTAACTTGCCTCACCATTTGAACAATAACAGAGAATAGTTAACCCAACAAAAGTAACATATTTACGAATTAAGTATTTTTTCTCTCTCTGGGTTGACATTTATGCGAGTATATACTGCATATATACTCGCATATATATATAGATTTTTATATACATAGATATATATAGACAGCCATGCAGACAGACCAATATATAGAGAAATGTAAGTTAAAATATTGTAAAAGAGTGGGTCATAAACTGTTCGTCCACGGTCACCAAGGTGCCTGTTGTGCATCTTCAAGCTGTCCACGAAGAATTATCTTTCAATATAAAAAGTTTCACTTATGTATACAAGGTGCACTAAAACTACTGAGATTAGCTTTATTTATTATTATCTAACCAGCCCAGCGTTGCCTGGGCCCCAGATATTAATAATCTGTTCTATACGAATTTGACTGAAATCTGTAAGGCTATCGAAATCAAGTCAAATGAGGCAAACCCCGTTGTAATCAGGTTCATAGAACCCACGATCGGAAAGCGCACCCTGGCGGTATAAAATGCAACTAAAATAGTTAAGGCTATACATATCAAGTCGAATGAGATAAACCCCGTCGTAATCGGGTCCATAGAACCAGAGATACTCCTATAGTTCCACCTTCTGCCTCCAGGGGATGCAGTCTGTTCTGGAAGAGGCCTTTTCAGAACACTCGACCTAACCAAATTTCCTAGTAGAATTGAAATTTAACCATGGGTAAACATTGCTAAAATAGCAGAAATCGCGAAAGCGGGTTACGTAAGCGATCGGTCTCGAAAGGATTAATGTAGATATTTTTTAAAACCCAACAGTGCGTTTTGAAGAAAATGAACGTGTCTATGATCTGGAGTCCACTGTTTGTCTGTACTCGCATTTCCCGAATCTATGCCGGTTTTTAAATCTGGACCGAAAAACGAAAATTGCGTGAGTGAGTTTTGGAAAGGATTTTTTTCGGAGGGTTAAAATTAAAAATTTTCAAAACGAATATCAGAAAAAACAAACGTAGTAGATTAGGCGGTATTTTTAGTTTTTACTATCTTGTTTATAAACGCCAATTCGGATTTTTAAAGATAAGAGAAATAGTTAAACAAGAACGAAACATCATGTGTCAAGCATAGATTATGAAACACTTTCCAACACAGCCAGAAAACTGTAATGAAACGTCACCGTTCAATAAGGTTAAAGAAGATATGTAACTAAACAGTTTAGAAAACATATAACACATTGAAAAATACAGTTTTCGAAAAATCCAGTGTGAAAAAATAGTCGAATTATTTTGTGCGGCCCTGTATAGGATCAATAGATGTGGATATATTGTATGATAAAAGTTAATTTAGTTAGAATATTCACATTTAGCAATTTTCGCGAATCGATGGAAATGCACTCGAAATCTTTTGTACAGCCCTGTATATTATCTGAAGACTTTTGTACACACCACCTGTTAAGCTAAAAGGCAACTTGAAACTCACTTGCAGCAATTACCAAACGTAAACGACAATGTATCTTTTTTTTCGTAGCCCTGTATATGAATTTATTTATATTCCACAAACTTCTGTTAGTCTACTAAATATATTTCAGCAGCAAAATGCGTAAACACAATTAAAAACTACCCTTAAGCAATTCACTCCTATAGTCTGTAATACTTACGAATTCTCTTGAGTAGACTTGTATAGGATCAATGAGTTTATAAACACACACGTACTATGAAAAGAAAAATAGTTAAATTTAAAAACGCAGACCAAAGTTGAAAACGCACTTATCACACATAGACTGTAAATATTGCACATCCACTGTAATCAATATCTTTTGTGTGTTCCTGCAAATAAACGCAATGCACACAAGCGAGCCATTTAGAGTGCACCTCAGTAATACATACAATGTTCATTATGTTTGAAATATCAATTCGAAATATCAATAAATGACACTGCAAACGATTTTCCCCCATAGAACGATGTGTAACAGGATTCTTTTGTTTGACGCTGTAAATGAATAATAAATGCTTTGCACCGCATATTCTACAAAAAGCATGTTTTAATGCGCTTCATAATTATATATCCATTTCATTATGTTTTAAATCGAGGCTAACGAAAAAGACAGGCTACCGCGGTGCATTCCACTTATCTTTTTTTACAGACCGCTAGAGTGACGTGATGCTCTTTTCGTACACCTGCATTGGTGGATTCGGGCATCACGTGACTCCCGCAGTCTTTAAAAAAAGATACGAGTAAAGCACCGCGGTAGCTTTTCTTTTTCGTTAGCCTCGGTTTTAAATGATGTAGCGTCATCAAAATTCACTTGAAAAGATTATTCCCCATTGACTGTCATGTAACGGAATAATTTTGACTGTCCCTGTAAAAAAACTATAAGTGCTACACACTTCAGTTGAAATAGGGAACATGCTCTAGATAACGATAATAACATATAAAAATTTCAGGACAATCCACGGCTGTTTACGGGAGTTACAGCACGGACAGACGTACAGACGTCCAGACGGACAGATGGCCAGGCCATACGGCCAGAACAAACCGAAGTCATAAACACTTTTCAACTAGGTTGGAAAGTGTTAAAAACGAAATTGATTTACGATAAAAAACGTTTTCGAAAGGGTTAAGGTTATTTTTTCTTTAATCTAAAGGTTTCTGTCTAAACCCGATAGAACGTAGATGTCTTTAGGTGTGTTTGTTTTTTGTTTGGTTATTTTAGAGAGCCGATGCCAGATTTTATCTATCGCAGAAAATCGGAACTTGCGAAAGAGAGTCCTGCGCACGAATTTTTTGAAGGGTTAATATTAATATTTTTCAAAAAAAAAAAAAAAAACAGATGTAGAAAAAAGGATAAATGTAGATATTGTCTGGTGTTTTTAGTTTTTCGTACCTTTCTCTGAATCGCCGATGCAAATTTTTAAAAATTGCCAAAATTGCAAAATGGCATACAGGAAATATACTTTTTCGAAGAGTTAATTTTCGTATTTTTTAAAACCAATGGTGGCTTTGTAAAAGACAAAGTCAGTTCTTTAATTTTATGACCTTCGTTTTTCCGTATCTTTTGTATCCCGGTGGATGCAAGGCTAGGAAAAAGGGAGAAAATAAAAAAAACATGAATTCGATGCTTTTTGAATATTTTTTTTGAAAGGGTTAAATGTAAAAATTTTTTCAAACCAACCGGATCGTTCGAGACGTACAAGTGTGTTCTTTCAGAATATGTAGACGGTTTTTCCGTAATTCTTGTCGTTCAGCCATGGCGAATTTAGAAAAACTTTAAAAAAATAGACTTGTGCTTTGTTTCTTCTATTCCCGAAGCTACAGATATTGGTCTCTGAGCTTCGGAAAAATGACTTTTTTATTTGTGATCTTTGATCAGTTTTTAATTAATAACTATTCTAATTTTCAAAATTTTTAAATTCTGAGGCTCAGGTGCACCAGGAGAGGGTTTGGACTACCTAAATCTAAAATATCAGGCTTCTAGGTGGGCTAGATTTTGCTAGCCATCGCCAACAGACACACACAAACACACACACAGAGCGAAACTTTATTTTATTAGTATAGATTTGATGCAGTTACGTAAGGAATGTAAAATGTAAAGGTATTCAAATTAAGGTAGGGTTTATGTTGATAAAATAATCCCGTCATTAAATTTCAAAACACTTTTAAAAATTGTATACGTTTCCTGAGTCTTATAAGGTATGTTTGTAAACGTTTTCCTTATGCTCTGACTTGTAAAACAATAAAGACTCAATTCTTCTTCTACCAAAGCTCTTTCGAAATTTTGTAGCTTTCCTTCACTAAAACATATACTGTCTGTTTTTAGTGCCAGATTATTTAAAATTTCATTAAAAAAGTATATAAGTTTAAATTTACTTAATAATTTCTTCAAATATGTATACACAGCATCTTTAAAGACTCGTGAAGTATAATATAAAGCTGATCTAAATATATTTGATTTACTAGTGCTGCATAATATTAGTTTAATTTCTAAGTGCTGAATTCAAATAAATCCATATAGATTATTACCTCTCAGGATATAATGATATTTATCTTATAATACTTAGAAATACCATATGCTTTGAATGCTTGACTAATGCGGCGTTTGATGATGCATTTTATAGTTATCGTCTCCTTTAATTAAGGTACATATTTCAGGACAAAATCCCAAGTATTCAAATCATCTTGAAATTGCATAACAGTGAAATATTAACTGCCATGTTTTATCGAGAACTAAATGAAATAACTATTAAGAGGAAAGTGTAGGCGTGCAAACGGTATATGAAAATTTATCCAGTATAAGTATTTCATTCGCATCAGTATAATGTGCTTCTAAATATGAAATAATATGCTTAAATGCTGATTATTTAGTTTTAGAAAGTATAAAATCTACTTCTATTTTTCGAATATTTTGAATGTGATATAAATTTCAGACAGCATGAAAATTTAGGATATTTATTTTTTCTGTAAATAAAATGGAAAAATATTTTCCTTTGTTTACATTTATAAAACAGCGTTTAAATAAATAAACTAATAAATAAACTTTGATAAAACTTTATAATATTTTTAATATAATATAAAATTTTATATAATAAAACTTTTTGATAATAAAACTTTAAATAAATAAACTTTGTAATGAGAAGAATGCAATAAATATGTTTTAATAATAAAATCAGTTTCAACAGTGTATAATATGGTATAAACATTTACTTGTAAGAGTTATCCATCTATCAAAATTTACAAAATCTACAAAAAGACATGTATTATTCATTTGAAAAAAAAAATCGCATTTAAAATAATTGAATGATCATTTTTGTATTAACATTATATGTGTAATGATATAGCGTTAATAATTTATATAATTAAATACAACGCGTTTAACAGATAGGTATTGTTTGTACTAATTGTTGCAAAGTATTGATCTCTAAATACAATAAATATGTCTAAATACACTAAAACAGGGGTTCTAAAACTTTTGGACCGACGGACGTACCACTAAATTGAAGTTCATGTTTCCGCGTACCACCAGATAACAAACGTAAAGCAAATATAGAAAAAACCTGTAAAAAGAAACCTGTCTAAAAAAGAAATATATTTCCGGACTTTTGTGTTTCCGCCATAGCAGGTTTTAATGTATTTAGACATGAATGATTACCTTACTAAATTGGTACTTTTATTGACTGCTTTATAATAACATTCAAGTAAAATGTAGTATCATCATTAAATTTTAATAATGCATACAATATCAAAATGCAGTATTTTGGTATAGGAAAAAAGCCACAATAAATGACATATTGGTGCACAAAGACTCATATATACTGTTATAGTAGGCTGATTGCACTAATTTGCTTCTATCGCCAATTAAAAGGGTGGACTTATTTTATCAATCACAGCTTCCTCATATATGGTACAATATTAGGTAGTTTTAGTCATAAGTAAGATTCGATGTTTAATTTATTCCTGTATTTGTTTTTAATATAAAAAAGGGGGGAGACGCACATTCACAGAGATATGTTATGCTAAACACAGGTAGACTTTTACGATATCAGACGGTACTCTGATATTCTCGCAAGTCGCAAACGAAAATTTTGTTACATTCATGCTTTTGAATGTGGACTCCAGTAATCCATCACATGTGAGCTGAATAAGCTCACTTCTTTCCTCTCTCATGAAAGACAGTGGCAGTGTTTCGCAAATGAGAAACGAATTTCTTATGCAAAGCATAGTTAGCGCATTTAACATAAGATCAATACAACTGTATTAATAATCAGCATACCTTTAAATGCGACAATAATGTCACGCAGTATTCAAACACTTGCAAGTTTCTTTATGCATGTATGTATATACCACCTCAATACATATGTACAATGCTTTACCTTAAATCCGCACTGCATATGACCACAGTTTTTGTTTGATTTAAGATCACAATTTTAAATAAACTTACTCTGTTAACAACTGGTTTTCATGAAATAGAAAGAAACTTCACATATTTTGTACAAGAGAAGAAAAATACTGCCATCAACAAAATGAATTAATTTGTGAATTATGTTTGAAATAAAACTTTCATTTCAACACTTCCTAGAAGCTTTTCTAGTACAAAGACTACAATAGGTTATAACTTACACATGGAATTTTATTTTGTTTTAACTCCTCCTACTCACACAAGCTCCTCCTATTTCCAAGCATCCAGACTTTACCTTCAGATAATTCAGCATGTTTAAAACCAGTTCTCTCGCTAATTAAAAATACTTCATGCATTAATTTTAAAATTAGGTCTTTATTAAAAATTCAATTTTTATCCATATAAATCTAATAATTATGTTTTTAATTCTGGAAAACTCATTGTATCATTAGCGCTGTGTGCGAATTTCAGCAAGTCTGCTATAACAAACTTTTCTCGTAACAAATAAGTAGAAAAACCGTTTACAGATCCTAAATCGTATTCGAATTTCCAAGTTAATAAAAACAAGACGTTATTTATTCCATAATAATATGCTGCAATCTGTATTTTATTCCATGTACCAATATAGGAAGTCTGCGTAGCAGTAGCCAGAGTTTCGCGTACCAGTACTGGTACGCGTACCATAGTTTGAGAACCCGTGCACTAAAACATTAATGACGTCTTAATAATCTTTTTACATATGTAATAAAGCATCTGTAGATTTTACAAGAAAGAACTCTTTATTAGACCGGCAGCAAAAATTTAATAATAAGTCGTAGTAAACCAGTTGCCGACAGTAGAACATGTCTGTAAGTTATTTATTTACTTATAAAGTGTGTTAACATAGTAAATAGAATAGAATAAATACAGATTGTTTTTTCGGACATAAATCTGTTCACTGTTTATCTTACGCGAAACATTTCTTGTAGTAACAGCAAATTTGTAATAAATACATATTTTTCCGTAAAATCAACTTTTTGTTACTTGGTTGCCTGGCTGACAGATTTTTTTCTTGCAAAACTAACATGTTTTTGTATTGTGTATTAAGAAACAGATTTAATTAATTTATTTGAAGCTGTAGAAAATCCCTCTCCTGCCAGGCTTATGATTCAAGAAATGGTAAAAATATTTTACAAAATAAAATCTGCAGTAAGCATATCTTGCAAATCTCTATATAAGTATATTTAACATTCAATTAGTTTTTAGGATCTGGCGTCATGTCGTTTTTATTTTTTGTTAAAAGAACATATTTCTTTCACAGTATATACTTTTTCACATACACATATTTCTTTTTGTATGATTGAATGATTTTCCTAAATGATTCAATATCATAATTTGTGTCCAAGTATTGAAAAAAGGGACTCATTTTATTCTGCTGAACATTTCGCCAAAACATTTTCGTATCTGTAACCGTTGTTACAACTGTGAATGAATATCCGAGTTTGGCTTTGTGTGAGATACGCTGTAATTTTGACAGATAAGGGGACTGTGACCTTATTTTCTTGTAGAAAAATTGCTTTATTGACATGTATTAGCAGCCCAATAACAACTACGATTTCAGATTTATTCTTTATAAATACACGTGCAATTATAGAAAAATATACCTATAGAAAATACACACATATATATACATATACATAATATACATATAGAATATACATACAGAATATACATATAGAAAAATATACATTAATATGCGTTAATTAAATACTTTGTTTCTATACATGATTTTAATAATATCTTTACCTAAATGAATAAAAATGTATCCTTATATTAATAATTTCTTAAAATATTGATTAGAGACTCGTGAAGCATAAGCTAAATCTGATATAAATATTTGCATTATAAACCAAAAACATTCCGTGAGTAACGGGGGCGTCATGTGGATGGTGTCAACGATGCAAGCAATCCATTTCGCACTTTTCGTGCATTTCATTATTTCTAATCATTGCACATTTTTAATTTTTACTGAATTGAATCGAGAGGAAAAAATGTATAAAATTGTTTTTAAAATTGTATATAATTTTTCTGATTTTTATGTATTTTAAAATAATTTTCAAGCACGATTTTTTTAATCTTCCTCTATTGCGTGCAGCTCTATTAGTGAAGATTTTCACGTTTCCATTTAAAACCATATAAATAGTTCAGCGTTTGTTTACAGCTAAAATTAACACTGTATAAATAAATAAGTAAATAACATAAGTAAAATGACATAACTAAAACCGGAATTTTAAAAAATATGCAATTGAAAAACGTGGTTAAACTCTAAAATAAACAGAATTGAAAAGATTGCTGTAAGTACCAAAACCAGTTATTAAACTATTTTATGCGGCTAATACAAAAGTATCGCTTTTACCATCATCATCCAAAACACGGTTTAAGGCTATAAGCCTGTTCCGGCCTCAATCCATCTCGTTCGGTGCCTTTCTCTGTCTCTTTTTGCCCCTTGGTTTGTAATTTAAGGCTGCTTTTGGTATGCCATCAGAATCCATCCTTTCTATGTGCTCCCTCCATTTCCTTCTGTAATTTTTATTTTATTCAATATTGGCATAACCCCAAGCTCTCTTCTGATGTAGTCATTCCTTATCTTGTCCCTTATCGAACAACCTTTCACACTTCTCAAAAATTTCATCTCTGAGGATTGTATTTGTGTTTCATAATTTTTTGTGAGTATCCATGCCTCACTTCCGTATAGTAAAGTTGGTATTGCCATTGTTTTTAAGAAAATTATTATTGTGGCTTTTCTAGTATTTCGAAGAGTTCTTCTAATAGTCCAACAGATGTATTGAAATTTATGAAGCTTATTTTGTATATCGTTGTCATAGTCATAAGATATATCACATCCTAAGTAATTAAAATGTGAAATCTGCACTATTAGTTTATTTTCTAAAATAATTTTTGTTCTTATTGGATCTTTGCCCCTAAATGCCATTACCTTTGTCTTATTCTTTGAAATCCTTAAATTAAAACCTTTTCCAATTTTGTTTAAAGTAAAAATTACACGTTGTAAATTATCTTCATTATCCTGAAATAAACAAAGATAATCTGCAAATAATATATTGCTAAACATGATGTTTCCAAGATCTATTCCAGTTTTGATTTTATTTTTCCAAATTCTCATAACATAATCAATATATATATTAAATAGATGTGGTGATAAACTACATCCTTGTCGTACATCTTGATTATTGATTATTTTCTCTGAAACCCTAAAACCTAGATACAAAACAATGAAAGTTTCTTTATATAGGCTCTTAATACATTACGCTTTTACCAAATTTCAAAATTAAATTTGTATACATAATTAATATTTTTTATATCAAGATGATTTCTGGTGTTGTTAGAAGAGCAATCTAAATATTATTATTTAGATTATATATTAAATTTAAAAAATATATTACAGTTTTCAATTAAAAAACGGTTTTAAAGTACATTTTCTAACCTGGGAAGCACAAGTGGGATTCTCCGATTTAATTAATGTACAAGTGCTTTAGCATGTCAATTTAACTTCAAAAGCAAATTACAAATAAATACATAGAGGGAATATTTGCGATTTCCGCTCAGATTATATTGATATTTATCTTATAATTCTTAGAAATATCATATGTTTTGAAAGCTTGAGTAATGTGACGTTTGACGATGCATTTTATAGTTGTTATCTCCCTTAATTAAGGTACATTTTTCACGACAAAATTCCAAGTATTCAAATCATCCTGAAATTGCATAACACCGAATTATTAACTGTCATGTTTTATCTAGATATACAAAAAGAACTAGTAACAGGAAAGCGTAGATGTAGAAACTGATTGATGAAATTTATACAGTAAAGGAATTTTATTCGTGTCGCGTTAAAGTTCTTCTAAATATAAAATTGCTTCCTTCAATGTTGATTATTTAATTTTAGGAAGTGGGAAAATTTTTTTTCTTAACGAATATTTTAAATAGAAAACTAACATCAAACAATACATTTCTAAATGCGAACAATGTATGCCTGTAATTGGAGTTGCAAACTGCTGGGCAACATTACATCATGGCGACGTGTAAGCGACTTACAGAGATATAAAGGGAGCCAATAAAGAAAATTAGTTTAGCTATACTAAAATACTATGTAAATGGAAGTATAAAAAGAGAAAATTGAAAGAAAATTAAGATTATAAAAAGTACAACAAACGAGTTAAAATATATTTAGAAATAAATGAAAAGAAAGTTACTGAAAATGAAAAAAGATATATATATACTAATAGATTTTAAGCAACTCTGACATATTAAAACAAAAAAGAACAACCATGCGTCTATCATAGATAATTAAACACTTTCGAACATATTAAGTGTACTATTTTAAAAAAATCCCCGTTTAATAAGGTAAAAGATGATGTCTAAGTAAACAATTTGGTTTATTGGTTGGTTGGTTGATTTATGACGGCCGATTATTTGCTCTTGGGATATAGTCCTTAGAGGGGAGTGCCCTCCGTGGGGGTCTTTCTAAGGTATCTTAACCCGTATTTACGACAAGGTTCGAAGAAAACCACAGAAAACTCCGAACGGTTAGGTCGACGAGCGCGACAGGGGTTTGAGCCCAGCACCTCCGTCTACCAGCTTTGAGAGCAGAGCCTCTCAGCCACTGGTGGGGTGTAAACAAATTCGAAAACGCATGATACATTTGAAAATCCAATGTCAGGAATTACCGTCAATAGTCGGAAAATAATTCGAATCCTTTTCTATAGAATCTATAGATTTGTATATATACTACATAGTATTTTACAATTTACTTCAGTTGGGAAACTCATAGCACAGTTTAAAATTTATCTGCATAAAATTCCGCCACTAAACGGAAATGTATTCTAGATGTATTTTGCAGCCCTGTATAGGATCTTAAGTATGCATATATGCCCAGTAATATGCAAAAACTTAGCTAAATTCAAAAACGCGTACCACAAGGGAAAACGCAATTCCAGCAATTGTTAGTGATACACTGAGAAAAATGACACTTTCAAATCTGAGTAAATCGATGTTTTCATTTTGTTATGAAACTTTTTGTTTCAAATATGACGACCCATGCTTTCAATTCTGAAATACCGGAAATACCGGAAATACTCAGAATATTCAAACATGGACATACTCAAAAATTAGCACATAGATTTCAGTTCATGCTCATTTTTGAAACATGGAAATACTCAAAAATGAGCTCATAGAAGTCAGTTCATACTCATTTTTTAAACATGGACATACTCAAATATGAGCACATGATGTTTTATTCTTGAGTGTGTGCATGTTTTCAGAAATGAGTATATACATGTTTCAAAATTGAGTAATTTTGATTCGGAGTCATTTTGACTATGCGACAGACTCAGATTTGAGTATTTTTTGCTTGGTTTTGAAAATGTCGTTTTTAGAGTGTAGACACTATTGTAACTGAATTATTTTGTGTGTCCCTGTAAAGGAATTATAAATGCTATGCACACCTTATTCTATAGTAAACCTCTTTTAATGCACCTCAGAGATCTATATCAATTTCAATATTTTTTAAATAGTGTAACATCATTAAAGTACATCGCAAACAATTTCTCCCCATAGAGCGTGGTATAACGGTTTTCCTTTGAGTGTAAATGTAAATGTTCAATGAATTCTTTTCGCATCATATTCTATGCTAAACATCTTGTAATACGCCTCAATCATATATCACTTTAAATATGTTTAAGATAGTATAGCATCATTCAAATACGCCGCAAATGATTTTTTCCCATAGACCGTAATGTAACGGTATTCTTTTGAGTGTCCCTTAAATGAATTATAAATTCTACACACTTCAGTTTCAATACCGAACAAGTCATAGTAAAAATCAATATCGTATATCAATTACATGGCATTCCCAGTATATTTAAGCGAATTAGAGCACGGACAGACATCAGACGGCAGACAGACAAACCGAATTCATAAACACTTTTCAACCACGTTGGAAGGTGTTGAAAAAGACACTTTTCAGTGACCATACATTAAATTTAAATATAAATAAAAACAGTTAGAAAATTTAAGCTTGTTAAAAAAATATAATAATTTAATATCTTAATTTTTTATAGTGGATTGGACGCTTAGTTTTTCCTTTTTTTCAATCATAAAAAAATTAAATAAATAATGAATCTTTATTAAATGGAAGAGTATATTATTTTTAGCCTATGCAAAATCTTGTAATACTCATAATATAACTTGATATATTTATAAAATTCACTTGAAAGCATTATAAGGTAAAGCTAGGAGAGTCTGCGCACAATTCAAAAGAATAGCAATGAAAAATCTAAATATTAATTTTTTGCTAAACTATCCAAGAATAATTTTTACTTCATTTTTTTATGCATTTCCATTGCTATTTTGTTGTTATGTTGCAATTTAATAGAGCAGTTGTAATAAAACCGAGAAAGTTATTTTGCGCAATCTCTCCTTACAGGGTTGCGTGATTGCGCACATAGGTAGGAGCGATTATTACTAATAATAACTACAATTAAATTGTTAACAATAATAATTACACTTAAATGACATTGTTGTAAGGTTTTTGTAAATAAATATTATTGTATTAGGAGTGAATATTTCAACCTAATGATTAAAGAATCAGAAAAAGGAAATAATTTTAAAAACGATTAAAAAAAATTTTATTAAAGGGAAAAAAAATAAAAAATCAGAAAAAGCAAGTCCAGATATGATTACAAAATAACATTAAGTTACTTGAAAACACGTTTAACTTATAATTAGTCCATTTTCATTTTTCATTTTTTATGCAAATTTACCAATAAGCTGCGTAATCTCTCCTAGCATGGAAACTAATGGGAACAAAGCGCCATATCTCCTAAGTAGCAGATGAGCAAACTCTCCAATTTCGGGAGGAGAGATTTCAGTAGGAGCGGCCTTTTATTTAAACATGGCCGCTACTAAAACGAACCGTTGATGTTCACATTGTTAGTCTACATTAGTAGCTTATGAGAAATCGTTTAAGTTTTAAATATTTTGTACTAATGACATTGTATAGAAATTCTGATGAATAGTTATGAAAATTCAAGCACTTATTTTGGAAAAACAAAACAAAATAGCAATGCTTTATCTTAGACTCTCAAAACAATCAACGTGCACTTTCAAGTAGACACTCCAGTACTGCTGTTGTACAACTACCTGGAGTCGCTCCGCGCTCACTCTACTCCTTCTACCTGAACCTCTATGTGCGCAATCTATGCGACCGCGCCATCTCTCCTGGCTTTACCTTACATTCATTAAAAATCAGTATTTATTAAGAATGTTGGACCGAAAATGATCTTTTAAAACAGTATAAAGTGAAAGGCAGCGGTAGTACGTACAATGTCTTAAAGTTGCCGCTCCGCGATGTTGTGAAATATGCATTAAAAATGACGCAAAGCTATGATTCACTATTTTACGTCTGTTTCCATAAAAATTCTAAGCGCAATTTTGGTATAAAAATATTATTAAGAGAAAGATAGTAAAAATATAATTTTGAAATCTACTGTAGAAAAAATAATACTTTGGAAGGAAATTCCTTAAGTAAAACATAGGTAAAAAGTATCAGATTAAAAATGTGAAGCAAAAGGTAATTTGAAACATGGATATATATATATAAATACATGGAAAGTAATATGCACTTGCAAAAGGAGACAAGAACATTTAACCTGAAAACACATAAAATCATATTTGGAAAATAACAGAAAGAAAAGCATAGCAGAGGAGACTTAAATATAAAAATTTAATGTTATTTATTTAATAACTCATTCTTGATTTATTTTTATAATCTATGCAATTTGTTTTTATTATGTATTTTCTTTAAAAAATATTTTCATGTCAATTTTATAGGTTTATTACTCACTTATTTGTATCTTATATAAACACATAATCCTCTTAATTTTCAAATTGTAATAATTTACAAAAGAAGAAAGAAAAAAACATACTTTATGTACACCACAGCACGAAGTATTAAAATCGGCAAATATGCCAACATTAATTAACAGTAAAAAAATCCCAGTTTTTCAAATTATTTATTATATTCAATTACATTCCACTAAAGAGGACAAATAGAAAAAAATAATATTTTGTACCAATATACACATTGAAAGGAAATTATAGACATCAACTTCTTATTGATTACAAACAAAAAGTTCTCACACAGGGATTTCTTTAATTCAGATGAGCGACGTCTATAAATTTGTAAGACATTTTTTACTATAATTACCATGTGCTACACACAGTGTTCGTACGACGTAAATATCGTATAGTCTTTGTAGAATGATTAAGATAAATTATAGGCATCCTTGCTTACCGGGGCAAAATGAATAGTCGGAATTAGATTGAGGCGTTTAATGAAAATTATTTGGACATTCGTACCGCTCTATATTTTATTTTAATTGTAGAATTCATCTTTTCATGCAGACTAATACTAATCTTGCATCCGAGTCTTTGGATAATGTCGAACATTCAACAGTGTGTATGAAGAAAATCGTAATAATCTTGGCACTGCATTCTTTTTAAAAAGTTGCACTACTCTAGAAGTTTCATTCTCCGGGGAGAATATTTTCCACCACTAAATCTTTTAAGGAAATCAAAGACGAACTACATTCTAAGAAGAATGTTGCAATGCTGTCGGAGCTACTTTCTCCGAGGAGAATTTTTTATAGCACTAACTTATTTTTAAAGAAACGAAAGAGACTTCGAAGTCTCTCGTCTGCCGCGGAGTAACGAAATTGTTCTGAGAACTACACTTTTTGAATAAAAAAAGGAACTCTCAGAAAATTATATCGTGGGGCGTAAAAGAAGGGGGGGGGGATGCCATGCTTTTATTAATCGTAGGCGATCCTCATTTAGTATCGAATCATTCCCTGATTTGAACATCTATATCCAATCTTGTGTAAGGGGGGAACATACGAGCTTTCCCACGCAACTTCCTTAGTTTGCATAATCAGATTTTTCTATCCGAGGGGGGGACTTAACTTAAGTGCAGTTATAAATTTATCTGACAGATAGTAAAACATGACCTCTTATGTCTAATTATAATATACATTGTTAAAAAAAATATTCCTGCATTGTAAAATAAATTTCAAAAAAAATAATTAAATACTTGTAATCTACGCAACAAGACAAATTAAATAATATCTGTACTTATATGGTTATTCTTAAAATTACCATTGTTGCTATAAAATATTAATTAATATCATAATTTTATTACAAATAAAAATTAGTACTCTGACCGTCGCGCAAAAGGGCAAATTTTTAATGTTCTTTTCTCTGTAAATTTTGTAAAATGCTAAAAAAACATGATATAGAAAACTTAATTACGTATATGAAATACCCTTTATACTACTAATCATTACTTAATGTTTTAAAACTACATTATATTTGTAGAATTATATTAATTTAAATAATTATAATATTGTAGTGAAACCTGCAGCATAGTGAACGGATATATCAGTTCGCGGCGGTTAGAAAGTTAATAAATTAGTATTTGAGGGTTTATGCGCAACAATCAATACTAAAATCACAAAATAATTGCATTTAATATAATGCTCAATTTTGTAACTAATTGCTATGTGAAGTAACATTTAGTTTATAATAATTATAATTGAATGTTACACCCAAAGTAGAAAAGAAGTGTTTGTACTAAAAATATTTTTGCATAATATGTAAGCCATAATAATCCTTATTATTTTGTTTATATACTTGATCATATATATGCACGACAGTAGCTTTTGGTATGAATGATTATTTGAAATGATTTAATGACATTGTTGAATTTAATAAACCAACTCAAAAGTACAAATGTTTTCTAAAAATATATTTTTTTTTCTTATCTAAGATCTTCTGTAAGGTAAATGCGCTTATAAATGGAAAAAATGGCACATCATGTGTCATTAGAACTTTCGTAGTATTAATAGTATTCATTCTTTCTTCATTCTATTACCATGCATATTTGAATGCCAATTTTATGGTATTCTATTGCAAATTACTATTATTAGTAGACATTTTTGCATTCAAATTCTTATAAATATTTAAAAATCTACATCTTAAAGCAGTTTCAGAAATCAAAAATGTAACAAATATTGTTGGCAAAGGCTGTAGCAGAAAAGCACAGTTATGTAATAATGGTTTAAGGTTCCATTATTTCGAATGTCAACCATCATATTAATGATGATTGATGAAAGCTAATTTAACAGTTTTGGGTTGCATTATATAAATAATAAATTAAATAAAAGTTTCTGAAATGTCGGACTTGGTGATGGATTTTTAAAATTTTTGAATCTGTCAAGTTGTCAAGAAAATCTGTTCACTTTTTCCAGTTAAGAAATATGATATTCATATATTGCTATTTGCTTGTTGGTTTAAAAATTGTATATAGTTAGTCTAGATATAAATAGTGTTCGGCACTAAATAAGTGAATTAGACTGAGTGGTACCTGGAGTACTCGTGAAAAAGTATTTTGTATAAAACAGTTACATATATATAATGCATAGAGATGACAAAATTAGAAAGACGATGCATGCTTTTTAATGAGTTATTCTCCTTAAGGCAATCTAAAAATACTTATAGTAGATATTTCTAGATTAAAGAAAGTTAGTAAAAAAGTAATAAAATAAGATATCAAATGTTTTACTTGATTATATTAAAATAAAATAGCATGATTTAAAAAAAAAAAAATACATGTACCAACATATCGCAGGGTGCATAGCGGTCGATCTTTTAGAGTATCTGTATTTTTTATCAGTAATTTCCGTGTTATATAATCTCAGAATTCTATTATTAGACAAGAAAATATAATCCCATCAAAACCGTCACATGTAAAAAATGCAGCTATGTCTCGTGACTCTTTTACCGTAGAACGTTCTGAGATCGTGAAAAGCCAAATTTAGCTATCTTATTAACTCTGAAATTTTTATTCACAAATCACTTCTAGTCTCTACATCTTTAGTTAATGATTATTTTGTGACTTGGCAAATACGCAGCACGTCAATATGACAGCTGTATATAATTAGTCTTAATCGAATAATACTATCCCATCCCATAACATAGCAAGGTGTAATAACATGTATCCTGATTGATAGGTAAAACAGAATTTTTATATTTGTGGTGATAAGAGGGAGCCGGGGGGTAGGGAAACGACATTTTATTAAGTATAGCATTTATTGTACTTAACCGCGTATGAAAGGGTTACCAGAGGAATAGTTTCGTGCACCGATTTTTAGAGTATTTTCGTGTTTCGTGCTATTATTTTTACATGACCGGACAACGCCGGGCGGATCAGCGAGCTTAATATAAAACACACGCAATCTGCTTTACTGGGTTGCCAGACGAAGCAAAATATCGTGAAAAACGGTGGATTTCCCATGTATAAAACCGCCATTTTAGCATAAAAAAAATAACTTGGTGCGTCTGCGACATCTGTACCATTAATTAATATTAAACTGTTAGTTGATAAAAGCACATTTTTTTAAATATCACATTCTTAATTTTCTATTTATAATGAAGTTTCTATTTTTTAGCCTTTAAAATATTTCATTGTTGCAGTTTATGGCAGCCCTTCGGCATATTTTGGCGATCGTTTGTTGGCGCGTAAGTAAATCCATTGTGTTTTCAACTCTCATATGATTGCATTCATTACAGAAAATATTTGGCGATTAGTTAATTTAATCATTGAGCATGAGAATGTGACGCATATAATTAGTCTTAATCAAATACTCCCACCCCATTCTATAGCATAGTAAGGAGTAATAATCTTCCTGGGCTGCAAAATTTCCAAGTCACAAAAGAATAATTAACTAATGCTGTAAAGAATGGGAGGGATTTGTGATTGAAAATTTCACATTTAATGAGATAGCTAAACTTGGCTTTTCATGATCTCAGATTTTTTTATGGTAAAAGAGTCACGAGACTTGGCTGCTTTTTTTACATGTGACCTTTTCGATGGGATTTCACTTCCTTCTGTAAGTAATCCTCCTTTTCTTGAATTTTGGCTCTTTTTGGACGTCATCCACTGATTTTCACTAAGTCCACACTCTATCCCAATTGTTTGCAGGTACCAAAAATTTGGAGCTCTAGTTCCGTTTGCAATGTTCGGTAGATAAAAAGAAGTTGCAGGTTCCTAGGAAAGCACTAAGTTATTGAAGGGGAGATCAAAAGTAATATCAATTGCTTCCAGGAAAGGTGGTATCCATCTGAGATATTACTCGCAGTCCTAGATACTTGATACGTGACTTAAAAGTGCTGTTTAAGATAAAAATCAAAACAAAATAATGGTAAGTTGATTGATACATTTGATTACTCTAAATTCATATAGTTTATGAACTAGAAAATTTTACAGGTTTCTGGGCGACTCCTGCACCAAGAACATGGAATCATATGATATGAATCAAAAGTACGCTCAACTGCTTATAGGAAATGTGCTATCGATCAGCGGTATTACTCGAAGGCCTAAATACTTCATATTTGGCATAAAAGTAGAGTTTAGGATACAAAGAAAGACAAAATTTAAAACTTTCAGGAAATTTTAATTTTTTCCAACAAATTGATCTATTTTCGATTTTTCAACTTTTATTCTGGATTTTTTGGATTTATCGAGTCATTACTTCAGCATTTCTAGTTTTTGTATTTTTTTATCCAAAACCCTACCTTTATGCAAATTTTCAAGTTTCTAGGACTAGGAAATTGAATTATTTTCGAAGTGTCGATTTTTTACAAAATTCGAAACATTGGAGCACCGTGATAGCGATTTTTATTTGTTTCTCTCGATTTTTCGTAGCTGTGTTGTACATTTGCTGCTTGTGCAATAAAGGTTGCTTTGCCTACAGGTAACAATCACAAGTAACAATACAGGTAACAATAACAATACAGGTAATTCACAAGTAGCTGACGTACAAGAGAATGACGAAAAATTGACGAAGTATTAGCATGTATAATAAAGACGAAAGTTTTAAGATTGGTACATCCGACTAGTTTTAAATCCTTTCAAATTTTCGTTTAAAAGGCATTTTTGTCTGAAAACAAATAAAAGTAATTTAAAATTAATATCATAGCTAACAAACCTTTTGCTTTTTGTGTACCACTATTTCAAAATAGTTATCTTCGTCTTACTAAATCGCATATTTATGTCATTAAATAAAGCGAATATTGCAATTAGGAAATAGCAGTACTCAGAAATCAGAATTTATGGCATATGTGTTATAAAAATTGTCTGCAGCATGTTCCAATTTGCGGTAGAGTTAAATGTAGTCTTGGGTGTTAATCAATAAAATTAATTTTCCTATCCACTAGATAATTCATTAAAAGTTTAATTATAATAAATTTAAGTGTAATTATAATTTAATTGTATGTCGTAACAAAATGTAATTGTAATTCAATTCAATTGTCGTTTTCTTGCACTTCACAATTAAATCAATTACAGTAAATATTGTAATTAAAAGAACTGCAATTAAACCAAATGTGAACAACTGATTTTACTCTGTTTTATATTTTCTAAAACAAGTCAAATGTACGAAAAGACTGGAATAATGCTGTGATGGTGCTTTACAACAAAGGAAAAAGGAAAACATTAAAAACTACCGTCTGATCAGTTTACTATCAGTGATTTATAAAATGTTCACCAAATTTTTAACCACAAAACTTGAATCAGTTCTAATTTCAGTTCAACCTATAGAACAATGACGATTCTTAAGTAGGTTTAGCACAATAAATCATAATCAGACAGTAAAGGAACTCATAGTGAAACATAACAAACATAATTTTCCTCTTCGCTTCTCTTTTATTGATTATGAAAAAGCATTTGATTCTGTCTGCACATCATCAGTAGTAAAACATCAGGAGAACATCGGTATAGACAAACCGTAAATGAATATTATAAAAAATATTTACAAGAAAGCTAACAGGAATGAAGATCATGCTTGGAAGAGGTGTTAGACAAGGAGACATTATTTCGTCTAAGCTTTTTATTTTTATCTTAGAAAATATTTTCAATAATCTGAATTGGGAAAACAAAAGGAATTGAATAAATGAGGAACACTTAAGTCATCTCTGGTTTGAAGATTGGAATAATACTGTTATGACGCTTTACAGCAAAGGAGAGAAGGAAAACATCAAAAACTACCACCCACTCAGTTTAGTGCCAGTGATTTGTAAAATTTTCTAATCATAGTTTTGAAGCTATGTTTCATGCTCTGCATGATTACACCATCTCTTGTAAACACGTTGGACAATCCGATTCGATACGCGGATAAATGAGACATCTTCGCCCACTGTGCGGTATTTCGAACGCTTAAACATGCTAACACTATTTTATCACTATGAAATATTGCTGTACTCCGCTTAAGACAATATCCACATTCCTGCTATGATCAAGGATCAACATTCCAGGTTCGGTTTTTCCGATAACACTTCAATATTGCCTGCTAAATCAGTATACAGAAACCATTATTATTTAACTCAAGGGTGAAATCTAATTTTTAGCTTTCTGTAACTAAAAAATGAAATTTTATGTATCTAACCAGACAAGATTTTTTTTTTTTTTTTTTTTTTTTTTTTTTTTTTTTAATGTGCTTTCTGTAACGTCATTCAGTTTAATAGTCTTCATAAAAATTTTGGAAGACAAATTTTCACATGTCTCAGAGACTTGTTTAATTCCAGCCGACGGAAAACGTTTTCTCACCAAGTTATTTTCACTGCGGTTATTTTTGACACCTCGCGTTTATTCCATTTCTTGTATTTTTTATGTATAAATTGATTGCATGTTCAGGATTTTATTGGTAATGTACTTGATTAGTTTTAAACTTACAACTTATTTTTAATTTTAAGACAATTTCATTTATTTATTTTAAACGTTTTTTAATATCATACACTGTTAAAAATAATCAGAAATTCACGGGTATTTTTTTCCTGAATTTCACAGAAAACTCCATTTTTACGACAAAAGGGCGAAAACAGAAAATTACCTCATATTTCCTGAAAACAACGGAACGGACGCAGAAGAAAGTGGACAACGAAGATATTCCTTTATCTGCTGCATATTTATTATCAATGTTTTAAAAAGTGACATGTTGCTGCACAGAGAAACTAAAAATTCAATAAATGAAAATTTCGAGTTTATTTAAAACGACAACAACAGAAACAAAATAGTGCTTTCAAATTTAAAAAAAATTATTTTTTAAAGTTATAAAAAATATTCGCAGTTAAAATATATTCTAAACAAACAGATTAATATATTATATATATATATATATATATATATATATATATATATTAATTTAAAAAAATAACAAATGATTTCCTCATTCCTTTAAAATTATTCGCAATTTACTTTTTAATGTTATGAAAAACACTCGCACTGAAAATATATTCTAAACGTTGATTAAAAATCGATTTTCTCAAAATAACAAAACATTTTTATCGAATGAAATTCAAAGTATAATATTCATATTTTACATCTAACAATCAAATTAAGAATACATATAATTCATGTTTTTATCCTCTATTAATACTAAAGTTTTCAACCATCATCTCATTACGAAATATCCCCGCAATTAACTTCAAAAGTACCAGGTTTCTAAACCCCAAATTGTTAAAGTCCCAAGCCGCGATTTGAAGAAATCCCGTAGCATCGTTTCAAACTCGTAATCTAGCAAGGGCCCGCTTGGCTCAACGCAGTAACGTCTCTAGTTAGAGCCTCAGGTCGGCCAGAAAATATTCTTGAAGTATATCAAATATTAAATACTCGTGTAATTGTCAACAGATGGCAGCACAAGTAGAGATGTGATTTTTTAAAACTGAGTTTATTCATAACGGACAGTTTGCGCTTCTTCAAACGGAGTTTTTCCTTCTTTTATCTCTCAAAACGGAACATCTACTAATGGGACGGTAAAAGTCCGGCAACTTTGCTGCCAGTAGTTTTACTATGAATTAACAGATTTATTTTTAACAGTGTAAATATTCGGTATTTATTCGCATTTCTATATGTATATATATATTAAAAGTATTAACACTTTATTTTTGGACGTATTATTTTAATAATATTTTCTATTATCCAGTTTTCTATTAATATTTTCTATTTCAGTACCTATTCCTTGTTATATTTCCATGGTAAAGGTGAAGTGATTCTGGGCCAAGGAACCCTACAAAACGTAATAAAAAGCAGAAAATTTCGGTAAAATTGAAATGTTTTAACATAAAAAATTGTGGACTTGAATGTATTTGTTGCAAGACATTGTTTCTCATCACACAAAAAAGTGTTTTTTCCCTTTTTGTCCCTTACCTTTACGCTTATTTAAATAAATAATATATTACTAAGCAGGAATTTTACAATAATAGCATGTAAATCGTATCACTGTAATTACATTAAAACGCTTTTATTGAGTAATTTAGATGAAAATAAGGATATCTCTTGTGAATAAAGCAATCATGTAATGATTTCTAAAGTTCAGTTTAAAGCTTATGGGATTGTTTTCGAAAGATTAAACTAGAAAATAATTTGCATGAATCTTAGTGTAGGAAATTAAACTTAATTAAACATTTAAAAGAGACGTATTTAAACATCTGCAGTAATCTTATTTAAATCGAAATGTTTGATAATTATTTTTATAAATTTTGAACAGAAATGAAATTCGAAAGAAAAAAAAATATATATATATACAGGATGTTTAATAAAAGATGGGCAAAACTTTAAGAGGTGATAGTACGCATCCAAACAAACAACTTTCATCAAAGAATGCATGGTCGGAAATAAAACGCAAACGTACTGGCGCATTTGGAAACTTGGTCCATGCAAAAGTTAAAGTTCCATTCCTTTTGCGAGTTATCGGGAGATAGCACTAATAGCATGCAAATGTGATACGTGGAAGAAGAAAAACGCGTATGCAAAATTTCGCGTCGATTACTACATAAAACCCGCTGATCCGAATGTGCAACTGTCAATCGTGGTAGGAACGTATCGGAAGATGTAGCCCTTCACTAATAGGGAAAAGGTTGATATGCATTTTATCTACGGAACTGCAAATGGAAATGGCTAAGTGCCTCAACGATTGTACAGATAATGGTTGCCCAACCGTAAAACATTTAAGCGCTTGCAGCGACAGTTGTATCAGACGGGGTCCTTTCTCGCTTCCCGGTCGGATACAGGTGGTGCAAAGATGAACGAAACGTTAGTTGTGGAAGAAGCCATTCTGGATATGGCGCCGAGTACAAGCACATGAGCAGTGGCTAAGCAATACCATGTATCACATTCCACGACATGGCAGTACTGAAGGATGAATGTTTGCATCCTTATCATGTTCAACGAGTCCAGGAACTGACTCAAAGGGATTATACTCATCGTGTGAAATTCCCATTGGTTTCTGCAGCAGAACGCGATAAATTCAGATTTTGGCGCAGCTGCGCTTTTCACGGATGAATGTACCTTAACACGTGAAGGTGCATTTAACACCCACAATCCACATGTATGGGGGCATGTAAATCCACATGCCACTTATTCACATGCTTATCAGTGACGCTTTTATATCAATATTTGAGTAGGAATAATAGGAGACCACCTACTCGGACCTTATCTTCTGTTAGAACGCCTTGACGAGAAAAACTACCTCACGTTTCTGCAACAAGCTGCTGCCAGGCAATGTTGAACGCCGTTCCCCCACACATCCGGCGGATAATGTGGTTCCAGCAAGTCAGAGCGCCAGACCATTATGTGCGAGATTTGCGAAACTATCTGGATATAACAATTATTAATCGATGGATTGGGCGAGGAGGTCCTGAAATTTGGCCCCCGAGCTCGCCAGATCTGTCATGTCTCGATTTCTTTTTTGTAGGAGCAGCTGTGTGAGGCACCCATTGAATCTGCAGAAGACCTCGTCACCCGACTTTCGGCCGCTGCAGGGGAGGTGTGGGATATGCCTGTTATTTATTAGAGAGTTATCCAATCGTTTCTTTGTCTTTGTACCTCATGCATAGACATTGTCGGTCATTGTTTTGATCAGTTATTGTAATCACATGTCTTTAAACTTGCTTTTGTCACTTAATCATCCTTTTTGTGTTTTGGCCTCCTATAACAACATCACCTTCGGCGCCCTCTAGCACCTTTACGTTTTAATTCCGACATTGCAATCTTTGTTGAAAGTTGTTTGTTTGGATGTGTACTATCACCTCTTAAAGTTTTGCCTATATTTTATGAAACACCCTATATGTATGAATATATTGACGTTTCATGTGCCGAACATATTAAAAAGTGAATGTCTTGCATATCAAAAAGAGCAATCTGAGTGACATTTTAAAAAAATATATAAAGTAATATTGTACACTAAATTTCGTGTTTTTGGGGAGTTTAGTGAGTTTGAGGAATTATGTAACATCGTATTTCTGCTGTCTTGCTTTAGGAGGAAAATTATTTTATGGTGCACTTCTTCAGGTAAATTGATAAAAATGCTATTATATTAAAAAAAAAAAAAAACTCAAAAATTCTCCTAGCAAAGCACGAGTTGGAATTCTGAACCAGTCTATTTATGCCCAGTACAAAATTTAAAATTTATTTTAAAAACAATAAGAAATTTTACCCCCCCCCAAAAAAAAAAAATAATAATAATTTTCGTTTTCACTTAAATAGGCTCACAGCCATCAAGCATAATCGGAAACACAGCAAAGCTGCAAATACTTAAATGCAAACCCAACCTGAAATGATAGAAAAGTATTCTAATATTTAATAGAATTTTAGATAATCACTTCATTATCAAATCTTTAATAAACATTTTATTTTTTATGCAGAAAAAGTCATTTTTATTTGCATACACATTCATATTCATACATATACGATATTTTTGTCTGAAATCTTTTTTTGGAATTTGATTTAAAAAATGAGGTGTCCCCAATCCCCACGCAGAAAAACAAAAAATTAAAACGAAGCACGAAACCGGAAAGAAATAGAGTGAAATTGACTTGAATCGGACTTGAAATAAAAATTTTAACCTGACTAACTGAAAAACTGCAATTGGAATTCGCGAACATCGACACCACGCAGCTACTATTTTTGCTAATATGGACAAATATATACATAAGATACCAAAGTTCCAAGAAACTAAATCATTAACACTGGAATGGGTGAGGCACAAAAAATTGAAAGCGCTTAGGAGTGTGGTCGTACGTTCAGTCTGTGAGTAGATATTACCAACTCTTCCTTTTTGCGATGAATCAATGTTTTTGAAGAATATTTTTCTTAATTTAGCAGAATATATAAAATTTGGCGCATTGTTTAAGAAATATGCTTTATTTCTAAGTAATGTATTTATGAGTGCCTCATAATGTGAGGCAATGCACTTCTTCTTCTATGACTTAGAACTTTGATTCTATTCAGCTCTAAACTTCTGCTGTGATACTTTTTCGTACTCAATTTCTTTTATAGCAAATTATGTGTATAAGATCATTTCTTGTTTAGGGTTTTACTTTTAATGTGTATTTTTGTTTTTATGTGAAAAATGTGATCAAAACTGGAAATATCTATATTTTTTAAGGAACATCATCTTATTCAATTCAACTCAACTTTATAAGTCTGCTTTGTGATAAAAATGATTAGGCGCAGGAGAAAGTTTCATACACTAAATAACATCTTTATTAATATTTTCATTAAAAAAGGGATTATTGTTACATGATTCTGAACCTTCGGCGTGAAAATTATGGACGCATTCGTAAAGTGGTGTTCGTACGGTTAAACACTGGGGTAGTGGAAAATGGAAATTATTGCTCGAGGTGGACGAGATTTCACTTTACGAATGCTTCCTGGTTTTAGATTCATATCGGTTATTCTTGTCGAGAATAAATATAACCCAAACGTTTATCATTTTGTTTCAGACAAATTCGTAACCATCCACGAACTTTAAATATTTAAAAGATTTTATGGCGTAATATCGTTTGCGATTGTATTGTGCTTGTATTGTGTTTTTAAAATTTATTTTCTTGATGATTTGCCATGAACTTCTTAAGAGTTATTAAGTATTTTAAATCAAAAAATAGCGGGAACTATTCGAGTGACATTTTCTAAATTTGAGGATGTATCGATATTAGAGGATGTTTTGTCACCTTACTGTAAGTGTATATTCTCAAACGTAAACTTTAATCGTAACAGTATGTCTATAACGTAGCTATTTCCCGAATAATGCCTATAAATCAGCGCCATTATTATATGTGGTAGCACAATTCTCACATATGATAATATTAGCAGCCATAAGCAGTAACCTATTACAGTCGTAAAAAAAGCAAAAGTATATTTGAATGTAAATTAAGATTAGTCATGTTTATCTATATTGAAGTTAAATACAATAAAACCCTTTAACACGGAATGGGTAAGATGAATATAATTCATTGAAACAGGTTTTCGTATTAGTAGGTACTCTATTTTATAGGAATGAATTACCTATTTCATTTCTAGACAGGACCGTGAAAATGCCCTGTTAAAAACAGGATTCCGTGAAATACAGGTTATATTTTTTCAGGATTTACTTAATTTATAAATATTATAGCAATGGAGTTAATTGCTAGAAAATTTTAATTGCGCATTGTTTCTTACAGACAGATATATTTTCCAATGTTTGCATTCCAATCGGAATTATTAATGCTTGCATTCGACTCATGCAGAAATAAATTAAATAAAATAAACTACTTCACTTTTTTATTCATTAAAATTACAATATGAAATAGCATTGGAATTTACTTTCAAATAAGAATAAAAAAAAACATTTGAGATTTTTATAAAGGTAATACCATATAACGTTTTAATTCAAACAAGTGACGAATAAATAACGTCTGTAGGTTGAGCGAGAAATAAAACTACTTGAAACACAACAATGATTTTTTGTAGTTCAAATAAAGCAAGGAAATATGAAATGGAAAAGTTAATTACTTTTTACACCCACTTCAACATTTTGAGGATGTTATGAAAGTTTAAAAATAGAGTAGTTATTACTGCTGTCGATTAAAATTCAGTTTTTTTATGATGTAATTAAACATGCCAACTCAGAGAATTTTCTTTCAAATATAATCTTTGATCATTCTGAAAAAAAATAAAAATAAATATTTCTCTTATAACCATTTAAATCAGAAGTATTATACAAAAATTAATAATTAAAAAATGCTCATAAGTCTCAATTTTGAGTACTTGAATAAAACATGTATTTATCATACATTATATAAATATATATATATATATATTCTGCATATTTGCAGAACTAAAAATTCTCTGAAAGTCATTCTGTATTTTAAAAGATTTAAAAAGTAGATGCGGAGAAATGTCAATAAAAATATAGAATTTGCGTTTCTGTATATTGAAGACTTTTTTAATTGTATTACAGACTTTTTTTAATAATATTTACTTCAACCAGACAACATTTTCCATAACTTTATAAATAATATAAATAATTATATTAAATACTTTGCTGCAAAATATAGTTTCACAGGATTGCAGTCGCATAATCAGCCCACGTGTACTATGATTTTAATAATTAAGTGTAACTCCGACAGTAAAAGTTACTAGATCGCATACAAATTATGCACTTCCTCATGGTCTTCTTAAAACCTTTTGAATATATAGCAAAAGAGACAAACAACTTTACAGATTTATAAATGTAAACTTAAAGTCATGTAGCTAAATAAAATAGTCAAGAACTGTAGCAGAGATACCGACGAAAATGGTGCATGGGCTGGAAAGGGAAAAGCAAAATGGTGTTATTCAGCATATTCAAGCCAGAAACGAGTTTCACCAAATAACGTTTGCGTGACTACAACAGAAAGAGCATTTCATTTGTATCTTTGCATTGTCTAAAGGTCTAAAGAGAATACGTTTGAATTGTTTGAGGAGATTCGCTATTTCTCATGCAACATTATGCCAAGACATCGCCAGGAAAAATAAGTGAGAAATAATTTGATGCATAATATTTTTGAAAAGAATGTGATGATGCAATCACAAATTCATGCCAAAAACCCATATTTTCAGACACAATACGCCTCATCAATACCTTTGCATTTGCTTAACTCATTTGTTCCAAGAGTTATTTTTTGAGATTCGTTGCATTTTAAACATGCAACACATTCGTTTGTCATCCACTATTAATATGTGAAGACATAGCCGTTTATTGTTGAATTATTGGTTGTTTTGCTTTTGCTTGTGTGGAAAATAGGAAACAAACAACAGTACAGTCAAATGAAGTGAATCGGGTAAAATCAAATTCAGTAAAAAGGACTTAGGAAAAAATAAATAAAACTATGTGTAAAACAGTGGGATAGCTCAGAGTAAGGTTGCAAAGTGAATCGGTGTTCTCTTTAATTTTCTGTGTATCTGATATAAATAGAAATGTCAGAATTAGCTTTTTAATACTATTATTCCAAATTGTAATCTTCGCCGTATTTAAGCTTATATTTCTGACTTTAAATATCATAAATATTTTTGTTCGAAATTAGTGACACGAACCCTAAAATTATATGTTAGCAGATATTCCTACCAAGGAGATTAAATGGGATAAGGATTTGTAAATATATCGGCAATGTTTTCATAATTGTATCTGTTGTACATATGCATTTGCAACCAGAAGATTGACTAATTTTTCTAGCGATAGCCTGGATTACTAGCAAGACTATATGAATCTAAAATATCTAGCAAAAATGAATGCGGAAATCCCTCGTCAGAAAAGAAGCAAAAATCACACGGAAACAGAGTATCGCAATTTGCTTAACCATTAAAATGTATGGCATATATCACTCCCCACCAAATCTGAGCAATCACACAGAATTGTAAGATTAATGAAAACATTTTAATGACTTTTAAAATACACTTAGCTTGCTTTCTAAAAATTGATATCAACGCGAAAAGTCCTGAATTTTACCACCATGCGTCCTGTGCAACACTAAGCCTTATATTAATGAATAATTCCGGATACAGTCATAGTGCTTAATGATGATACAATAAAAATCACAGAGCCAATAAGAAAATTCTCATACGCAGAATAGTCGTGCAATTGAGTGTCTGTCTTAATATGACATTTCTTCTGTTAAATGTTATATATTTACGTTTTTAAATGCAATTTTATCGTCTTGCTTTTATGTAAATTATAGCTGTAAAATATAAATAGAAACAATAATATGCATATTCGAAGTTATTATTTGAAAAAAAGAGGAATTTAAAAATGAACCTAAGAATATTTTAACAAAAATCGATTGATAGAGTCTTAAACATATGTAAAATTATCAACAGCTGCATATAATCAACAGAATAAAAAAAAAACACGTATTATGCAAAAATTTAGTTAAATTTTAAAGCACAAACCAAAGTTGAAAACGTACTTCAAGCAATTACCGGTCATAGATAGTACTGCAACCGAATTATGTTGTGTGTCCCTTTAAAATAACGATAAATGCAATGCACACTATACTCTCCAGTAAACAACATATCACACACCTCAGAAATGCATGTAAATTTCATTATGTTGAAATAGTTTAACATCATTAAAATACACAGCAAACGAATTTTCTCCATAGAGCATTATGTAAAAGAATTCTATTGTGTGATACTGCAAATTAATACTAAGTGCTTTCACCCATAGTCTACAGAATTCAAGTTTTAGTGCACTACATATATACATATCAATTTCATGAAGTTTGAAATGGTATAACATTATCAAAATGAGCTTGAGAGGATTTTTTTCCTATTCACGGTAATTTAACGAAGTACTTTAGACTTTTCCTCTAAACGAAATATAAATGCTGCTAACTTCATCTTCAATAGCGATCGTGGTGTAGTAAACATAAATAAGATATAAAACTTACAGGGCAATCTGAGTATAATTACAATAGTTATAGTACAGACACACGGAAAGGCGGCCAGATGGATAAACAAATTGAAGTCATAAACACTTTTCAATCATGTTGGAAAGTGTTAAAAATATCATATAATCTTTAAAACTTATTGTCTCAAATTCATCGGGCAAGGCTAGTGGAGCTTAAACCATATGGTAGGCCACACTGTCCGGCATGAACCTGTCTCAAATTCACTAATTAGTCGCTTAACATGTTCATCTACTTAGTTATTCACTTTATACAACATTTTATGTTACGAAGTTTATGTATACACCTACTTATTCATTTTTTAAATCTTTTGCCATCACGACAAAGTGATTGAAGTTTATATCGATTTTTTTCTGCTTTCTCTATCTTGTTCTTTTTAAAAATAGTTTTTTATTGTCAAAAGACTACGAAAGAAAACAACAACGTATAATTTATATAAATTTTGCCTAAAACTTTAAAAGAAGAAGAAATGTTTATCGATTTTTCGAAATAAACTTTTAAGCATTAAACTTGAAGCAAAAAAATTAAAAATAAATCTATATTTTTCTACTAATAAATAAATGATTGTAGAAATAGAAAACATCTGGTTTTTAAAACATAAGACTTGCGAAACATTTTTCTATTTTATTTTCTTGTGCGATTTTCAGAATTTGGATTAGATTATTTTAAGATGTTTCATACAAATACTATCAGATTTTGAAAATAAATTATATAAAACACAAATGCATCAATCTTTCTGTTCGTAAGAAAACTGTACACGTTGACGTGATGATGTAAAAGTGTATGTAATACTCCATTTCTGTGTATACTTATAGATAGTAACACTGTTTTGTACATGCAAGCAAACTACTTTTTCAAAATTATCTCCTAGCTGACGATATTTTGTAAAATATCACCAGTTTTGCAAGGAAGAAAAAATGAACTTTTGCTATAAAAGGCCGATTTGCTGAAATTCCCAATAAAATATGTTATTCTACTAATTATTTTTTATCAACAACAAAAGTTAATTGAAATTTATCACACTTAAATAGCTTTCATCTGGATAATATGATTGTAACTGACATTATATTAAGGATATAGAATTTTCGTCAAAAATTTAATATTCTTGTGATGCAAAATGATTTTTTTCAACAATTATATAAATGCCTATTAAATTACTCTTAAATACAGAGCAAGTTATAAATGAAAATCTTTCTAGAAAGGCATGCTTCTTGTAAATTTGTAAATTAAGACTATTATACAAATGTTATGCAGAAAAAAAGATGGGGGTCTATAAGATAGGCTTTCGACCCAAACGCGTTAACATGTGTATGTGTGAAATAATATCATAACAAATAAGAAAAAATATTCCAAGATATTTTATTAAAAGTCATAATTGTCAAGTGAGATCCCAAGACACGTTGCAAAATTACCTTTACACACATTTAAATAAATTTATCTGCATGATCAGAATAAAGTCAATATAACATAAAATCAATCATTATCAGACACTTATTTGTCTGACTCATTGATTTATGTACTGGCAAAGTGGTAGAGTCATGTGATAAAATCACCGCAATAATTGTTATGAGGTTTCATTTCACCGGCCGGCGTCTATCTGGCATAGTGTGTATATCTCCCGATTTTCGACTACCACATTTTCCATACAGAAGTATTCACTTTACATAATCCCAGATGATCGACTGTTAATTCGATTATGTAAAGCGAATGTTTTTGTAATGAGTTAGTGGTAGTAAAAAATCAGGAGACTTGGCAACTATGCTCTGGTATCTGAAGTACCTTAAAACAGACGTTACAATGCTCAGTTAGATGTGCGCAACATCACACTATACTTTCGCGTACATTGTAGTGATAATACGAAGCAGGAATCGATGGAGGACAACAGGTATCATAATTTATCCAGGTATTATATATTTTTAAACCTGTATATTGAGATGTGTTGTTTAGCAATTGCAATTTTTGAGATTTTTCAACTGTGCTTATCTGAACTTCTTGACGACGCGTTCCGCATATTATCACCACCACATGCGAATAGTAATTACATTTTATTTATATATATTTATACGTTTAATTAAATATTTGGCTTATTTAATCACTCACATTACTAACTATACGATAAACTATGGTAACAACACATCGTTGATGTAATCCTTGACGTCCTATCGCCAAGAAATAGGTATTAAATTTTGCGATTCTGGCATCTCTAACTGCCTGTCAGATGCAGTTAAAGATTGAGATCGTACAAACAAAAAAACTAAGTCAATTGCGAAAAACTTTTAATAGTTTAATTTGAGAATTTCTTCTATATGTTTTTCTGGTATGTATTCTGGTAACCATTCTAGAAAAAAAGAGAGAAGTGGTTTAAAAGTTCATCAAAATCGCATTATTTTTCTGAAAATTGGCAAAAACGCCCGCGCATGCTCAGTCACTGCTTTCTGGTGTCCGTAGAAGGGAAGAACTAAATGCTGTTTATTTTTCCGTTTGAAAAAAAATTAAAAAATTGTTCGTTTTCGGTATTGACTTTTTATCTCTTTCGGAAACGTTTCCCTAGGATTTGAATTTAAAGGTACCGATTCAGAACAATATTTATTTAAAGCTGAGACATTCTTCTCTTCGGTGGTTTTATTGATTTTGGAAATTCAAATTTGAACAGTTTCGAAAAAATTCGTGACTACAGGTCACTTTGCTCCTCCCGAAGGCAAACTCTTTTCTACGCTAAAAGTAATTAAACATCGGTATTTCGACACAATATTTTAAGAGCATCTCGGCAGACCGTATTTAAATCACCTATAGACATTCAGAAACGTTCGGATGAGTAGAAGAATTAAACAAAATTTCGATGAAAACGCTGAGACGCGGGCTGTTTTAACGCAGCTCCTCTCGGCTTTCGCTCATGTTTTCACTATTGCACATATTGTTCCTGGAGAAAATTATGATAAAACAGTAGTAGACAAGGAACATTGGTGGAAACAAATTTAGGCTATGACTTTTAGAACACGTGCTATGATCGGCGTTCGGATTTTTTTTCTTTTTTACCTATTCTTAAAACAAATCTTCACTTGCTAAAAATCTAAACGCTAATCTTCATTCTGAAATCATTACTTTAATTCAAAGATTAAATTGAAATTTTATTAAACATTTACAAATTTTTAAATTTAATTATTTTACAGTGCTTTCTTGGAAAATGTATTCTTTAATAATCAGAGTCATTTATACAAATGTATTTATTTTTAAATAGGTGTAATAATTATCTTGTTGTTCTACATAGATACACTTGTTGATAGATATATTGTTGCACACAGATAGTCGGATAGAAGGACACATACATAAATAGAGAAAATCTATATTAATAATAGAAATTTCTCTCTCTCTCTCTCTCTCTCTCTCTCTGCGTGTGTGTGTGTGTTGGCGATGGCTAACGTAATCTATCGCACATAGAAGTCTGAAAATTTAGATGAGGATATTCCAAAGCAGACCTCGAAGCACCTGAGGCTCACATTTTTCATTTCTTGATAATTAGCCGAGATATTAATTAAAAGCTCATCAAAAACGCAGTATTAGTTCTGAAAATTGGCAAGAATGCCAGTTCATGCTCAGTCTCTGTTTCCTGGAGCGCGTAGAATAAACGAACTGCATGGGGTTCTTTTTCGTTTGAAAAATATTTCAAAATGGTTGTTTTTTATTGACTTTTTCTGTCTTTCGGCAACGGTTCCCCAGGGCTTGATTTTAAAGGTACCAATTCAGAAAAATATCTATTTAAAGCTGAGATCTTCTTCTCTTCGAAGTTTTAATTGGTTTTCAAAAGTACGAAATTGAACAATTTCGAAAGAATTCGGGGCTGCAGATCACATCGCTCCTCCCAAAGACGATCTCTTTTCTACGCTAAAAGTAACTAAACGTCGGTATTTCAACACAATCTTTTAAGAGAATCTCTGTAGACCGTATTTAAATCACATAAAAACATATAGAAACGTTCGGAAGAGAAAACCTATTAAACAAATTAAAAATTCTTCAATGAAAACGCTAAAACAATTGCTGTTCTGACGTAGCTTCTATCGGCTTTGGCTCATGTTTTCACTACTAAATATGCACAATTTTTCCCGACATTGTACAGAGTGCTTGGGTACAGTTATATATATAACCTATTACTATTTCAGTGAGTACGTACACTATTTTTTTTTTATGTTAAACGACCCGTTGTGAAAACAAAACACACACACGCACACAAACAAAACATACTTCTTTTACAACTAGATAACAATATTTTTTCACGAAATGTTTACATGGGTTGCAAAACAGTCACATTTATGATCGATAAAAGTGTGAAAGAGTTCAGGCAACAAGAATTATTTTTTTTAACTATGAAACGAGCCTAGGTGAAAATACAAGAAACTGTCTTCTAAGGAGCGTTTTTATCACTAAATATCAATATTTTTTCGCGAATTTTTCAATAAAAAATATAAATTCATACAAATTTAAGATTTATTTAAGTTTATTATCACAGGCCGATGGGTCGGCTGATTGAAAAGGGAGAGAAAAGAAGGAAATAATAAATTTTAGAAAGTATGATAAAATTTCAATAATTAAGCCAATAGTTATCAATAACAGCTAATGTAATCAATAACACCAAATGAAATCAACGGAAATACATTATGTATCAAAACTTATGTCTACTACATACGATGACTATTTGAAGTATCGATTAATTTCGAAAATATTTGAAAAACAAATTGTTTTTTAATAACTTTACCTTCATGATTTGAAATTGAAATTATTTATAACAGATCTCGGAAAAGATGATTTTATTCAAATGCATACATTCATTCATCTTTCAAGAACAGTAATGTATAGATAAAGCTGAATTGGAATTATTCAGTATATAAGCACTGGATAAAAGGGATTTAATTTGAAATGTAAATTTCCGATATGTCATAAGCATAAAGTTTCATCAAAACCTCTCGAGCGCTACTGACTTATTAAGTAATCCGTAGAAATATTATTTCCTTTGAGCTGTTTGAATAATCCGGGAGAAAATTTATGTATAATATAATTGCTGTTTCTATTATTTAAGATATACATTTATCAATAATATTGAAATTATCTAAAAATTGCATTATCTGAAAATACTAACTATTTTGTCTAAATTATAAGACTAAGTCAGAAAATTTGAAAAAAGCGTGTCTGCTGACAAAATCATTAATTATAGTTGTAAGGGTTGATATGGTGTCAGTCCTATTATTATTTCCTATAATTATAGGATTGATTATAATCAAAAGAAAACAATTTATGAAAAATGGGATTTTTATGTAACAATATATTATTTCAACATTCCTTGAAGTAAAATTTGTCATGTCAAAATATATAATTATTTTTATTCTTATGATAACTACAAACTTGAAACATGTCATATATCATGAAAAACGTTAAAGTTGAACTAAATAAAGCGTTCGATACAAACCATTTTCTTTGTTTATTTTTCTTCCCATGTAAGACGAATTTTGTAATACATATATCATTATTTAATTATAACTAAATTTAATTACAGCAATTTTAGTGTTCACCATTATGTATAAAAAGTCATTAAATTACAAATGTATTTTAATTTTTAGGGAAAAATCCGTTGTTGTTATAACTAAGTAAACAAATTAAAGATAACATTATTAATTTCTACTTTTTATGCATTAATATTACGTAAAATAATTCTTTTTTATGTTACATAAATGTATTAAAATACAACTCTAATTTTTAACATCTTGAACGAAAATCACAAAACTTGCGCGTCTTACTTCATCGTAGAATTCTGAATATATTATGCATGCAGATTTAATTATATTTATTAAAAAAACTTGTTTTTTAATAATAATGCAATTTTAACAAATTCCATAATTGTTGAAATGTGTTTATCATTTCGGTTTGTCTGCATGTCTCTCTGTCTGTTTGCCTGTTCGTATAGTAATGCTCAAACTGAAATGAGTGGAAATTATTTAGCTTTACTAAAGCACACTCCCTATTCAAAATAGCGTGAATAGCGTTTGTAGTTTACAGGGTAGACTAAGAAGAATTCGGATATTTTGTCGTGTAAGCGCGATTACTGTTTAAAATACAATTTAATGACGTTAAATTACTTTAAGCAATACGAACTTGATATTCATTATTGATTTTAACCATAACATATTTTTTTATATAGAAAACAGTGTACGTAGCACTTATCGTTCAATTACAAGCACACAAATGCATCCGATTGCATTGCTGTTTATAAGCAGTAGTTGTTCAACATCCCCTTTAACAATGACTTTAACTTTTAACTCCTTTAACTATTTTAAACGTAATGCTAAATGATATATCCTATTATATGTATGATAACAACGTCTGCATAGAAAACTCTGCATATAACATTCATTATTCTTTTATAATGGTGTAGAAAAGAAGTATTATATATTAATAGACGTCTACGAACAATCATTAATAAAAGCTCATTTTCCTATGTATTATGCTTTTCCATGCTTAACTAATTTTTTTTATGATATGTTTTTGCTTGAAATCTATGGATCATATACAAGTTTAGTCTGCAAGAATGTATTCGAATACAATACTGGGTGTGGACGGGAAATGCTATAAGTGTGCTTTCAACAGTGTTACACCGTTTTCAATTGAATTTTAATATACTATGTTTTATACGCGTAGCAAAAACGAGTTTATACACATTGCCGCATATGGATTGTAATTATCAAAATAATATTTTCAGTTATCTTATGCACTTTCAACTGAATTAAATTTTAGTATTCTAAACAATGTGCGTACACCTATAAATGCACATGTACCAACATATGTAGACAAAGTTGTACAAAACATTTACTGTCTACGAACAGTAATTTCTGGAAGTGTATTTTCAACTATATTATGCTTTTCCTAAATTGTTTATTTATACCAGGACATGAAATTTCACTTGAAAATGTACTTGCGAGACTAAAATTTTTACTCGCCAGTATTTTACATTCATATAGACAGTAACGACGGCCACCACACCTGCCCAGAAAATGACCTATTTATGACAAACTTAATTGCAATTCACCATTGTTAGACGGAACTAAAGGGAGTAAAGACGGAGTAAAGACGGAGTAGAGACGGAGTAAAGAGCAATCAGATTCGGTCTCGGAAGTGAAAAAAACAGCATTTGCGCTTGCGCGGTGCGAAAGCGGGGGAACGAATGCAGACCGGGAAAGTTCGTTCCTCCGTAGGAGAGAAATGAAAGTGGGTGACGCCACATTTTTTCTTCATTTGGAAGATAAATGCCGTCGCTTGATTTTAAAACACTTCCGTGTGTCGCTAGATTGGGTCACGATATTTTAAGCGTATACAGTTTGATTTGAAGATTTCAAAAGACAATCCTTACTCGCCAACCTTAAATATTTGCTCGCCAACGGCGAGCTGGTGAGCGGAAATTTCGTGCCCTGATTTAGACATTTCCTTTCACTGGAAGAAAAGATGAATTTTCATAAGAATATTCTAATAATGTTAGATAGTGTTTATCATGCATTGCAATAATTGTATTTCTTCATTAATGTTAAAATTGCTTTAAAACCAAATTAAGACCGTTTACCCATAAATACTTTAAACTTTTTAAATAATAATTATTAAATTACTCATTTTAATTAAACCACTCTTATCTTTTGTTAAATTCTATTTATTTCAAAGAAGATAATGACAACATATCTGAAATCGAAATCTTAGAAATCAAATGAAAAATTACATTTAGTTGATTTACATTTATTTAGATATTTTTTCTAACAATTGAGATAACTCTTCGGTAAAGTTTTATTTAAATCTCCGCCTTTTACTTGCTGCATTTCAAACAAGGAAAGTTTGCGTATCTATTTTGCTTGACATTAAAAAAGGAATATGTTACATTTGACTTTCTTAAGTTTTTGATGTAAATTTATAGATACTGAAAATGGCTACTATTGATAGATTTAAATATTCATCATTGTAAAACGAAATACTACTGATTTTGGCTAAAATTTGCTTCTATCATTTTGTGAAGTGACAAATGTTATCTGCCAAATCATTAAAAGCAATTCATCTAAAATTTTTAATATCTTTAATTGTAACTTTTAGTTTTGATATTTTACTCTTAAGTTTTAACCTTTAAAAGTGAAATTAATTTTTATAATATTTAGATACCCCCACAAATAGCATTTCCAGAAAATATAGTGTTATAATTTTTTTTTTTTTTGTATTTAAAATTAAATTAAAAGTAGAATTTTATATCACCAATTTATGATGTCATTTTAGTTTCGATTTCTGAAACGTTAAATTAAAAAAAATAAATAATTGAACCAGGAATGTTAACTAAAGAAAGGGTTAAATAAAAAATTAATACGAAGGTTCAAGCAGAAAAATGGTGATAGTCACAAATAGTCGAATGACAGTTGTTCATGTTCATGGCTCTTTCTTTTGAAAGCATAAACTTTATTTTTTCTTCCCATTTTATAACAATGTTCAACTTCGGTTATTCAAAGAACTTTCATCGTTCTTCCCGTTTGTACCTAACCGTTCCTAACGTTCGTACTACCTTTTTGATGTCTTGATTCATGGTTCTCAAACTTTAGTATGCCTTTCAAGCTAACATATATTATTGCCATATCAAATTTCACAAAATTTATAAATGTCATCACTTTTCTATTTGACCTCTTTCATATGTTTAGAAACTAAAATGTTTATGTTGATGAGTAATAAAGAAATAAAATGTGCAGTTATTATTCCATTACTTTGTTGCCTTGTACAAGTTCGGGCAAGTAGGGCTCGCATCCTGATGCTACCGCACCGTTATGTTCAATTATCACTTCAAAAAATACCGTTTCAATGCGTTAATTCGGCGTTAGTCCCGATTATGGAATATGAGTTTGTTACGTAATAAATTTCCATAAAATTATAAATGAATGATTTTTGGATTTTTTTCCCCTTTACATGTACTATAAGACACTCCTTACTGCAAATTTCAAGGTTCTAGGTCAACCGGAAATACCCTATATGTTTTGAGTAAACCTATAGGGTACATCGTGTTGACCTAGAAACTTTAAATTTTGCACGAAAAATGGATTTTTAACACATAAAAAAAAAAAAAAAAAAGAAAAAAAAAATCCGAAATTTATTAACTTATAATTTTATGTCGACTTATTACGTGATTTTCTATAAATGAAATTTTGAAAGTGAGAATATAAGGGTTTCATTTTTTTTTCCTTTTCAAGTACGGAACACTAAAAATCAATCTTTTCATTTTGGTATTTGTTAAAAAAAGTCTGTCAGTTAAATCAGTGTTTTCCAAAGCGTACCCCTTGCTGGTACGTCGAGAGGTTCTTGGATACTCGAGAAGAGTGTGTTAACAACAAACATACAGCACAGCGCAGTTAAATTAGTCAGCGTAAAAGTGTTACACATGATTGGCTATTTTCAAAACAAAGCATAAAACACACTAGTTTTCGAAGATGAGTTACGACCCTGATACATAAATTTATGCCGAAAAATCAATACATATATAAGATTCGAGGATAAACAAACGTGCCCGTTAAATTAAAAAAACTTAACACCTGTGAAATTGCACTAAATGTAAAATAAAAGTTATGCTTATTTGTATACGATTGCTGTTTATTTTTTGTTGTTATTTCCTATTCATGAATTTTACTAGGCCGTTTTAAACCAGGCGTATATAAGAATAAATTTAATCCTTCAACGAGTACACGAATAAAAAAAATTTGGGAACTACTGATTTAATTATTACAGTGCAGTTTCATACAACATAATACCTAGACGGAAACAAAAATAGGCAATTCGTATATTATATAATTTTTTTAAGCTTTCATAATTTTATAAATGTATGTCAAAGTTCTTATTGGATTATGAAAAACAATTATGATTTTCCAAATCAATGATTCAATTAAATCATTTAGCAGAAAGTGATTGGATATGAGTTATTTTAGAAAAGGATTATTTGACAGAATTCAAAGGATTTTTAACAGATATACTGAATTGATCACTAAAAGAAAATTACGTCTCCAAGTTTCTCTTTATAGATATTGATGATCTTTATTTGAACGAATTCTCTAAGGAAATTACGAAAATAAAGCATTTACTGTTAAGATACTATTCATGTCTTTCATTAAAGCTCGAAGTTTAAACAAATGCAAAGCTGCCTCTAATAACAGAATTTGCTTTAACATGTTTAGATTACAATTGATTTTCTATGTAACATTTTGTTTTAATTTATATATGATTTATATATTTTTTAATGTATAAAGGAGCGTATAATGGCTAATTAAATTGCGAAAAAGAAAACTGAAAAAAACTTGTTAAGTAATATACATTATTAATATACATATATTAATACAATAAAAATCAGTAGTAAAAATTAATGACAATTTATCATAATTGTGAGATTTGTATACTCATGTTTAAAATTAAGAAAATACTGATTGCATAAGCAGAATGCTTATAAAATAAGTCTGTAACTGTGGAATGCGAGCATGTATTGGTCGCGGATTCAATACTAAGTAAGGACGAACTCTTACTGTAAAAAACATTTAAATACATGAAACAAAATAAACAATTTTGCTATTTACAGTTCGGTACAATGTTGGAATCTAGTAGGATCCAGCGGACGCACCATAGATCTGCTCAGATCGTCGAAGTCATCAACTAATACAACTCACTGTTTCCAACCGGCGTAAAATTTCTAAAGATTTCATAATTCAATGAAATGTTTGGAAATTTTACGCCAATTCAAATCAACTCCAATTTTTCATAGACATTTAAAAAATACGCATATATAACTTTTAAAACATTATACATAATATATTTTGAAAAGCATATGTAATAGATAAATGATAATAATACAAACAAATTGAACGATTTAAGATTATGGATGTATGCACCAGTTCTCGTTGCTAGGTACGAGCTCCTCCAAAAGTGGTTCCTTTGTATGTAAAGACGACCCTTGACTTCAAAACATTTATACACATGATATAATATAAGAAACTTTGTGGTTAACAATCCGGTACATTGTTCGAAGTTAGATGGATCCAGCGACTGCACCATAGGTCCGCTCAGATTATAAAAATAAATAAAAATAAATAACTCATATAAATAACTGTTGCCAAACGGAAATACCAAAAATGCGCTAGAATGTACCAAGGAGCCGAGTTACAGGCAACGTCATGGCCAATGCCATATCCATCAGGAGCATAAAATCAATTAAAAATCTGCATGAAAAATTTTCGATACAATTATGAAATTGCACTTCTACTTATCAACAGATTTATAAAGTTAAACGTATTTTGGGTCTATTGCTTTTCGTATACGCAACATTTATCATTCAAAATTGCATTTTTAATGGAAATACTGATAGAAATTTGAAATTATTAAAATAAATCTAAGTATTAGAAATTAGTTTGGAATGATAATATTTATAGATATACATTACTTAAATCCTTGTGATTCATGAACACCAATTTGAAATATATTTACTAAGATATTAGAATACATCATTTTAAGTATGTAAAAAATAATTTCAAAAATTTTAGAACATAAAAATAAAAAATTGTGGACTAAAAGATACTTTTTTACAGCTGCAATAAACATAAAAATTTTATTCTCATAAATATTGTCAATTTTCTAATACAAAATTATAATATATACGAAATTACAATTGAAAAAATACTTTTGAACGCAATACGTTTGAGCAATTTTAATTTTACAAAATGTACGAAATTCATTTGAGCAATAAGGATGCGAAACTGCTCAAATGATAAGTACTACTTTAGCATGAAAATATAACTCAGTAATTTAGTTCTGTTGAGAATTCTATGAGCTGTTTATATTGGCTGCTATGTTGGGAGCAGAAATAAATCTTTTAAAGCCCGCTGTATAAGTAACATTGATTTTTGGGTATGTTACGGATATGTAAGGCAGTGATACAAAGAGTTAAAAGTGTTCTTATCAATTTTTTCATTTATTATTGAAGAATCTAAAATCGTGGAGGATTTGAAATCGGAATTTTTTTTTCTTTCGCAGGTCAGGTGATGCGGGAGACAAATATATTCTGTAAAATCTTAAGAGCACCATTTACCTGTGTATATGGAAAATTTGCCCTTGAATTTAGTTAATCGAATTAAGAGGTTTGTTCATTCCTCGCTTTAAACGATTTAAAATCGAAAAAAAAACGTAATGGAGATAATCTTTTGGTTTCAACTATCTTTAAGTGATATTTTTTTGTAATTGAAATTGCAAAAAATATTAAAGTTTTAAAGTACGTCGTACAACAACAAATGTTTGTGAACCATTGTAGTAAGGTGCTCCATATAAATAAAAAAATACTTTACTGTAAATGCACATTACAGAAATATATACAATTTATCACACATATAAAAAAGGAAAAAAAATGATACATTCAAATATATTTTCTGACAGTCGAGAACAATGATTGACGCAAGCGAAAAGACTTTTCCCAAATTCGACCATCAATAATTTTGAGAATGGAAATTTTTAGCCGTTAACTGTAAACTGTACAAAGAATTATTAACTTTTATTAAGAATGCAAAATACGCGTGTAATAATTTCAAAATAATTTAGTACTATGAATTTTTAATAAGATATCATTACCTTAACTTGTATTATATTAGCTGAAATCTATGTTCTTATATAATAGTTTATATATATATATATATATAAACCACTATATGAGAACATAGATTATTTCATCGTACACAAATGGGAAAATGAAAATCAAACATAATTTGAAATATCCCAAATTAAATAATAATAATAATAATAATCGGGTATAAGAAATAGAAAAATAGTTACCTATTCAAAATTAGTGAAACTGAAAAATGGTGAAATTTGTGGGAGTTAAGGCTTAATCGTCAGGTCTAAATTAACTTATATTCCACAAAAACAAGTACGATTTCGTCCTTGCACAAGCAATAACAAGCAAAAAAATGCAAAATTCGGTCAACCGTATATAATAAAACCAGAAGTGAGATTGAAATTCATAAAGATACAAATAAATGTAAATATATTGCTTGAAGGTGCGTAAAAACATACATAAAAACATCTAAAAGCACATTAAAGTCCCTTTAAAATCAAAACGTTTTCAACCGAACTTACTTGGTCATCATCAGTGAAATACCTGTTTTTCACTGATGATGATCGAGTAAAATCGGTTGAAAAGAGTTTGATTTTAAAAGGGCTTTAGTGTGCTTTTAAATGTTTTTATGCATGTTTTTACGCACCTTCAAGCAATATATTTACATTTATTTGTATATTTATGAATTTTAATTATTAAACAAGGTGAATTTGCACTGAAATTTTATCTTTTTGCAGAAGTGAGTTATTAAAAATTAGAAATCCCTATTCTGAATAATAATCCCAGCCAGTTATGACGCCGAAAAAATTAAAAAGAATTTGTGATGATTTGCACATCTTGCCAAAAATATTATGACTACAGGATAAGTATGAAATACTCATCATCGACTGATGTTTCTTCATTCAACCACGTATCCAAGAGACACAGTGTGAGTATTATGATCAGACCAGAAATAGTTCAACTAGATTCAATTTCATACATGCTGAAAATTGTACATTACGCGAGATTTATGCCATAATCTGAAAATATATTTATCTTTTATATATTTATATAAAAGATTTCTACAAAGACCAGAAGTCATTTTACCCTTAACGTGCGTTGCATAAAAATATATATAAAACGGAACACAAACAGCAAAAAGAAATAGAAATGCATTCAAATAATTTCTTATGACAGCTGACAACAATAATTGTTACAAGAATATATTTTTGTTTCAAAATTTTCTAGCAGTTAAGACATAATATGTTGATTTAGCAAGGGAATATTTAGTTTACTTTATGACTGCAAAATTACATCTGCTTTGTTTTCAGGATCTTTAAATGTGATATAGTAATGTTTAGTTTTAAGTTTAAGAGTTTTGCTTTCTTTTGCAGCTTATGTTTTTACTTAAATACATAATTTGTTTGCACTAAGTAGTATATGTAATGCTGAAAATCTAAAAAAATTTCAATGTTAAAAGTTAAGTAGAAATACAGGGTATGAAATATATATTATGTAACATGAAAGAGTAATAAGTTATAGAAAAAGCTAAAAAATAGTTATAGCTATCGAAATAGTAATGGAAAAATTACAGAAGGAATATTATAAGCTATCTCCTAGTTAGGAGCAGAAAAATTATGTTATGCATATTTTGCAGTTTCTCAATAATTCTAATTATATCTGATTTTTGTTATATATATTTAAAAATATATCTAAATTTCAGATGATGTTAGGCAATAACAATTCAAGATAATAAAACCTGCAGATATTACTGTTGAATTTTCTTTTTATAATTCAAAATACTTTTATTCCTTAGACATTTATATAAATTTTTCCGCTCGTTTTATAAATTACATTGAATAATAGAGCAAACACGTGCAGACAAATGTTATTTTAAAACGTCTAATTTGGATAAAATAACCACAAGAATTTATCTTAAAATTTCGTTAAACACCTGAACATAAAATATAAAGGCTAATTTTTTTGCTATCATGTATTTTACTAATGTTTTTATAATATAAGAATGTAAAATGTAAACCCAAAAATGTTTCAATCTAAATCCACATTATAGAAAAATATAAAATCCAAGCAACGCAGGAAAAAGAAGGAAAAGATAAATTCAAATAATCTTCTATGGCAGCTGACAGGAATGATTAATGAGCGTATTTTTTTACATTCGTCCAGTAATCATAGGGAAAATGGAAAGATTTAAACTACAACAATGTAAAAGTTTCGAAAAAGACGCATGTTTCCCCTGGAATACAAAACAGATTTGCCTTGTTATTATGACTTTCAAAAAAAGATGTAAGTTACTTTTAATTTCTATGTTTTACTAGGTAATTTAAATTTGCACTTAAATGTATAAACATTTTTGTTCACCGATATAATACCGAATAAATATATATAATGAATGTAACGAGAACTAGAATAACATCTAAACTTCTATAAAACTTCAATTACTCAAAAGTATAGTAATTATGGCAAAGAAAACATAAAACTCTTCCAAATAAGTCGTCGAAACTATCATAGGAATGCAAGGTATATCTTGGTGTTTCTTAATAATCAAATTTATATTTTATTTTTAGGAATTTAAAATACTACATCGTAGACGTTAAAAATTAATACTTACAATAATATTTATAAATACAAATATATACAAGGTGTCCCCAAAAGGCCGAAATGTACTACGGTCTTACCTGATGATGATTTGTAGGCAATGTAAGTTTCAAAAGTGATAAAAAAGGTAGAAAATTATATTTACTAATAAAAAATTCTTAATTTTTTTTTAAAGATACGTTTTTGAAATTTCTATAGGACTCCTCCAGTTAAAATTGAGCAATAAGAACACGGGGGAACAAAAAAAAGTTGTTCTGTGGCATTACATCTCTTTTTGTGATTTTGATACATACAAAAGATTTATAATTACGGAATATGATGTAGTTAGTTAAGATGGTCCTAGTTCTTGCAGTGTAAGAGCTTATATAAGCTTTAAGATGTACATTTTACACAATCATTTAGACAAATTTCATGAAAACTTGGGTGATTGTAGTGAAGAGCATATTGAATGGTTCCACCAAGATATCAGATTTATGGAGGAAAGGTATCAATGACATTGGGATTGCCGCATGATGCCTGACTACTGTTGGACCTTACAAAGTGATTGTCCTAAAGAGAGATATCCTAGAAATCCATACATGAAACGGTTTAAATAATAATGTTAAATTTACATTTTATTATCGGATTGTTGGATTTATTTCAAGAACGTGAGCCAATCCAGAAAATTTTCTATTATTTTCGTATTTAGCAGACATAGTTACTCGAAATTACTCGAAATAATTACTCGAAATCTGTTGTCCAACCCCGTACCGCAAATCTAGGATTCTTCCTTTTTTACCATTTAACGTGCTCATATTAACTATTTTTCTTTGAGTGTTTTAGGTCCCATCTTGCTATTTCGTTTCTCGCCAATTTTGATTACGTTGCGTGTTAAAATTTGAATATTCTCGTTGTGTTTTACTCGCCATGGTACATTTCGCACACACGTGACCAAAATTGCCACATCTAAAACATGTTATATGCGACTCTTTTCTTCCATGATTCACACTGTGCCTATTGTCAACTTGGCGTCTTTTCGAATTGGCGTAGTCAGCCGCTGTCGATCTTCGGTCCTCAAAATTGCCGCTTGTATTCCTAACTGATTGTTTATTGCAATTCCTTCGTGCCGTTTCGTAAATATCTAAATTACTAACTAAGTCATCAATTTTCATTATTACTAATAATTCCTCTGCGAAATGTGTCTGTTTCTGCAGGTAAATTATGCCTGATTTGATTAACTACAATTAATTCCGATAATTCCTCAAAGTTATCTACTTGAAGACCTTCAATCCATTGTTGAAAATACACCTTGATCTCATAAGCGAAATCGCGCCTATTAGCCGATGGCTTCTTTTTAGATGAGAAAATTTTCAGCCTAAACTCTTCTGGCGATAGTTTGTACCGTTTTAAAAGAATATTTTTACAACATTAAAGAAGTGAATATAAAACATCACATATTTTTACTGAATGGTGTATACAAATTAAAAATTTTATACATACATTAATATTAAAAATATCGACGTTTCGACCACCATCTATGGTCATCTTCAGGAAAATTTTCTTATATTGTTTTTAAAGTTTCAAATGCGAAAAACAATCCGCCCGTTGCCACAATATTATTGCCGTCCACAAATTAAAAATTAACAAGGGTAATACTCAACCATCGTACCAACCAACCACAAGCAGAAACGATGCAGAAGCATCTCCTAACGGGCAAAAATCTAACTGCAGTAAATGTATTATTAATGAAGAATATTAAAATAAAGAAAAGCGGAATAAACTAATTCAAGATGTTCATCCAAATTTTAGGGATATTAAATGAAATGCTATCGTTACAAACCTCATTTTTCCTAATCTTAATTTCAATGGACTCCTTTCGTAGACCCTCAAAGACGTTATTACATGGAATTTTAATTTTAGCGTTATCAAAATCTATGTGGCTGTCAGAATTATTAAAATAGAACTTAGCCAGGTCTGTCGTCTGTTGATATTGTGAAATATCTCTTTTATGTTCTTTTAGACGTTCAATAAATTTTCGTTTTGTAACCCCAATGTAAAACATTTTAGTGCCATCTTCAAAACAATAGGTATTTCATAAACACCCGCACATTCGTGCAACGGTGTAGGATCCAGGTTACTACATAATAAATTAGTGAGATAAGGAGGGGGAATAGCAATAAGCTGAATATTAAACCCACGAACTATACTCCTTAACTTTTCAAAAATAACGGGAACATATCCAAACCGACAATATGTTGGCCTCTGTTGGTTATTAGGCAAGCTATGAGGGGGTGGACAATGATGCTTGTGAATGATGTTATAAATGTATTTAAGGGAAAACCCATGATTAGTGGCTATTTGCTTTATAAAATTAAGCTCTTGTTTTAATTGCATTAAGTATTAATTGTATTAAGAGCTTAATTTTATAAAGCAAATAGGCACTAATCATGGGTTTCCCCTTAAGTACATTTATAACATCATTCACAAGCATCATTGTCCACCCCCTCATAGCTTGCCTAATAACCAACAGAGGCCAACATATTGTCGGTTTGGATATGTTCCCGTTATTTTTGAAAAGTTAAGGAGTATAGTTCGTGGGTTTAATATTCAGCTTATTGCTATTCCCCCTCCTTACCTCACTAATTTATTATGTAGTAACCTGGATCCTACACCGTTGCACGAATGTGCGGGTGTTTATGAAATACCAATTGTTTTGAAAGATGGCACTAAAAAGTTTTACATTGGGGTTACAAAACAAAAATTTATTGAACGTCTAAAAGAACATAAAAGGAATATTTCACAATATCAACAGACGACAACCCTGGCTAAGTTCTATTTTAATAATCCTGACAGCCACATAGATTTTGATAACGCTAAAATTAAAATTTCATGTAATAACGTCTTTGAGGGTCTGCGAAAGGAGTCCATTGAAATTATGATTAGGAAACATGAAGTTTGCAATGATAGCATTTCATTTCATATCCCTAAAATTTGGATGAACATCTTGAAATAGTTTATTCCGCTTTTCTTTATTTTAATATTCTTCATTAATAATACATTTACTGCAGTTAGATTTTTGTCTGTTAGGAGATGCTTCTGCATCGTTTCTACTTGTGGTTGGTTGTTACAATGGGTGACTGTTACCCTTGTTAATTTTTAATTTGTGGACGGCAATAATATTGTGGCAACGGGCGGATTGTTTTTCGCATTTGAAACTTTAAAAGCAATATAAGAAAATTTTCCTGAAGATGACCATAGATGATGGTCGAAACGTCGATATTTTTAACATTAATGTATGTATAAAATTTTTAATTTGTATACACCATTCAGTAAATATATGTGATGTTTTATATTCACTTCTTTAATGTTGTAATATTTCATGGTGTAATCGTCCAGCATTTATATGAATATTTTTTATGTAATCATAATCGTGAATTTCGGGTTCGTTTTCTCTATATATTATATTAATCACATATAATGGCATTAGATTAATTAAATAGTTTACCCATTCTTTTTTATCAATGCCCGTTTGCGCCATTTGCCTTTCGTACATAGCCAAATGTAAACTAATATCATTCGAACATTCATATGTTGTTAATAATCTAAGGAATTCAAATTGCTTACCTGGATTTGTCCTTGGGTTCACATCGATGTGTTCTCTTGGATTTTCTTGCATTTGTATTTTCTTAATCTCAAAATCTCTTTCGCGAGCTTTTTGCTCCAATTCTACATTCCATTTTCTCTCTTTCATTTCCATTTCCATTTTCAATTTTTTTTCTTCAATCTCTGCTTGTAATTTCTTCTCTTCAATCTGCAATCGCCATTTCTTTTCTTCTAGTTCTACTTGTAATTTCTACTATCTAGTTCTGCTTGTAATTTCTTCTCTTCTAGTTCGGCTTGTAATTTCTTCTCTTCTAGTTCTGCTTGTAATTTCTTCTCTTCAAGCTTCGATTGCGCCTGTAGTTTTTTCTCTTTTCTTTTTCTTTCTTCTTCTGTTTTTTTTCTTTTCTAGCTCCTAGAACTACTTCTAAGCGATCCTTTATAATATCTTCATCGTAATTCTCCCAGCTTTTAATCAGCTTTATTAAACCAGGGATTGTCGGTTTTTCTGGTGATTCAATTCCGTATTTCTCGCAGAGATTTATTAAATCAATTCTCTTAGCTTTATTTAGGGTTCCAATGTCTATCTTTCAAAATTGTACTTGAGTAATACGTTTACGGTTTTCATACTTGCCTTGCTAATTCATAACCCAACTTTTGATACTGGCAGTTTACAACACTTTAGCTTTGATTCCCATTTGACTATTTATTCCACTACTAGTTGCTTTTCCTTTTAATATTCTGACACCGAGAGTTACTCTTCCTTTTAATATCCTGGCATCGAGAGTTGCTCATCCTTTTAATATCCTGGCATCGAGCCCCCAAATTTGTAGTAAGGTGATATGTAAAAAGTTAATTTACTGAATTAATTGAACAACTAGACTTCAAAATAACAAAAAAGGTGAAGTTTAATACCATTCTAGAAAAACAATTCCACAACGCTTCGTTGGTTATTTCTTCACAATATATTACACGTCTCACCCAAAACATACAATATTCTTACTGTCGCATAGCCCAATTAGGGCTAGAAGTGCCTTAATTGACTCTTCCTTACATCGACGCTTCCTCGGGGATAAAAATTATATAACTGGCTCTTTTTTTCCAATTTTGAAGATATTCAAATCTTGATCTCGCGATCCAAACTTTTTATAACTCGTGCTTTGAAATCATCTATATATTTAAAACGCTAAGCATTTTCTTTCGACAATTCGTGAGAGCAAACTACTGCATCAAATTACACCATTCTTTTTTTTAATGAAAGATATTTGGACACAGATTTGTTATCGTGCATTCGTTTGCTCGAAAATTTAATTAATTAGCCGTAATTTTCAATTAAACTTTTACTTCTGCTTATGACGTCATAGAATCGGCAACTCCCACTGTTGCAAGACATAGAGTTTATTCTCTGAACTCCGTGGTTCGCCAATCTTTTGACATTAGCTAATATCAACTAGGTAATATTGTTACATCTAAACTAATAAAAGAAAGTTTTGCTCTGTGTGTCTGTGTGTCTGTGTGTCTGCGTGTGTGTCTGTTGGCGATGGCTAGGAAAATCTGGCCCACCTAGAAGGCTGGAAATTTAGATTTAGGTAGTCCAAACCCTCTCCTGGTGCAACATTACTTCAGAATTTTAATATTTTAATTACTTTCTGAAATATTAATTAAAATGCACAAAGAACTTTCATTAAAAATACGCTTTTATTCTCTTGAGTTGGTTGGTTCACTGGTTGGTTGCATCGATTCTTCACAGAAGTAATTAAATAAACCAGAGTAGCGATGCACAAATAAGGATTTCTAACTAAATAGTGTCAACATGGATTGAAGTTATTAGCGTAGAGGAGCCATGCGAATGTCACGCCACCTGTACATGACAAATTACACATACGTCCCACGGATTGAAATATTTTGCAGGCATATTTTTCTTCATGACAATTAGTCGGGTTTAAGTTTTTTTTTACATGACATTTATTATTATGATGGAGATTGTTAGTACAGAAAACTTTATTTAACAAATTCTTTTTTATATTTGCTGGAATTAACAGGGAGAAGGGTCTAATTACATTTAAGCTTCAAGGTGTATTTCTAGAAAGCAGTTACCAGAATTTCCGAATAGTAGTGTAAAAGTAGTAAGCCAAATTTCAAATTAAGTTCCTAGCTTAACCAAATGAATCAATCATTAAAGATGTATTGTGATCCTCCTAATTAGTTATTTGCTGAAGGCCACTAAAACACCCCCCCCCCCACCCCTCCCGGACCGTCCTTCAAGGTTTTTTCTCTAACTCTGCTCCGTTTCTATATCTCAGCAACTATCTTTCCGATTTCAACGCAAGTGATTTCAAACATTATAATTAATTTAATAGTCACCATTTATAACATTAAACTAAATTTATGAGTAGCGGTTACCACTATTTACGAATAACGGTTTAAGCCAAATTTGTAATTAAATTCAAAGCTTAAGGAAACGAACGAATTTTGAAAGATGCATAGTGCTCCTCCTAATTAGATATTTGCTGAAGGCCACTTGAACAACCCCCCACCCCCCCACCCCTCCCGACCCGTCCTTCAAGGTTTTTTCTCTAACTATGCTCCGTTTTCATATCTCAGCAACTATCTTTCCGATTTCAACACAAGTGATTCCAAACATTATAATTAACTTATTGTCACGCTTTATAACATTAAACTAAAATTATGAGTAGCGGTTACCACTATTTACGAATAATAGTTTAAGCCAAATTTGCAATTAAGTTCAAAGCTTAAGCAAACGAACGATTTTTGAAAGATGCATAGTGGTCCTCCTAATTAGTCACTTGCTGAAGTACACTTGAACAACCCCTCCCCCCCCCGGCACTCCTTTCAAGGTTTTTTTCTCTAACTATGCTCCGTTTTCATATCTCAGCAACTATCTTTCCGATTTCAACACAAGTGATTCCAAACATTATAATTAAATTAAATGTCACTCTTTATAACATTAAACTAAATTTATGAGTAGAGGTTACCACTATTTCCGAATAATTGGGTAAGCCAAAATTGTAATTAAGTTCCCAGCTTAAGCAAACGTACGAATTTCGAAAGATGCATAGTGCTCCTCTTAATTAGTCATTTGCTGAAGGGTACTTGAACAACCCTCCCCCCCGGCCCCTCATTCAAAGTTTTTCTCTAACTATGCCCCGTTTCAATATATCAGCAACTATCTTTCCGATTTCAACGCAAGTGATTCCAAACATTATATTTAACTTAATAGTCACCCTTTATAACATTAAATTAAATTTATGAGTAGCGGTTACCACTATTTACAAATAAGAGTTTAAGCCAACTTTGTAATTAAGTTCCTAGCTTAACAAAACGAACGAATATTTATGAATGCATAGTGGGCCTCCTAATTAGTCATTTTCTGAAGGACACTCGAACATCCCCTCCCCTCGGCATCTCACTCAAGATTATTTTCTCTAACTGTGCCTTATTGCAATAACTGGGCTAATAATGTTCCAATCTTCTCGAAACCAGCTCAATTTTGTAGTGCGCCTACTATACAGTAACGTAGGCAGCGGGGACATGTCTCAGAAGTTCGTTCGGAAAGAGGTTTGTTTAGAACAGAATGCTCCCCTGGCAGTGGTAGGGGGAAATAAAAGATTTTCTAGAGCGTACGAGCATGCCTGGTATACGGTTCCGAAGCCATCGTAGACCGTGGCCAGAGTTCCGTTTTTTAAGAGATTTAAGTTTATTACAAGGGCTCGGGCAACGCCGGGCGGGTCATCTAGTTGTAATATAAAATCTTAAAAAACTTACTTAAAATTAGCTGTAATATAATCATATTAAAATATCTAAACATAAACATAGCAATATTTAAATTATTCCAATTGAAGCAAGATTGGGAGAGTTATCCCTGACGCCCAGCTAACATAAAAGTACCTATTTTATTTTATTTATTTACACACATATTCAATTTTATTATAAAACACCAGGTTGCCATACAAAGCAAAAATCGTCTTTTTGGCGCCAAAAATGAACCCCGGTACGTCTGCGATATCTGTACCGATTTAATCAAAATTGTTTTGGTTGCACATCATATTGCAAAATTAATTAAATCCATGATTATTGTTTCTTTCTCAGATTAAAAATAAGAACATTTTGCACAGATGTCATATACGCACCACATTGGCACAATTTTTTTACCCCGCCAATTTGGCAAAAACTTTACTCTTGAATATTAGTTACAAATAGCATGGAATAATAGCACGTGATTTTTTATTTCAATATAAAAAATAAAATAACGTAATCAATGAAATAGATTTTATTATTTAAAAATAAAGGAAATAAAAATAAATAAATGACAGTTTGATATAAATAAATATTTATATACATAATAAAAACAATTTATAGAACTAAAATAAAAAATAAAAGTAAATCAACAGCAATATAAACAAAAAAGTCCTTCCGGCCTGTACCGGGTGGAAAAGGTAGCTTTCCTATATCCTCGTTTTAAAATTTTAGCTAATGTTACACGAAAACAGCAAGTTAAAATGCAAAGAAAACGTTTACAAAAGATTCCTTAATACTGAATTTGAATAAGAAATTCACCAAATTATTGAGCAATAGCCAAATTGGCTTCATTTATGAAGACTTATTTTGGTCGCCAAGTTTTGCGAGAATTTGGCGCTAACGGATATGAATATATAGTTTAATAGGTAGCTTTAAAAGGTTTAATAGGTTTAAAAGGTTTAAAGGTTTAATAAGTAGCTGCAATAGGTAGCTTTATACTTTTTTGTATTGAAAGCTACCTAATAATCGGGTTACCATGTGAGGCATAAAATTACCATTTTGTTGCAATCGCGCCAATGTGATGCGTATATGACATCTGTGCCGAAAATTTAATGCTTAACGAAATTCAATTATTTGATCAATCGCAAATTTTGGTACTTTTCCGTTATACGGACACCATGCCATGCATGTAGTAAATGTATGTAAATGTATCCTTCGCGACAATGGTGTCCGTATAACGGAAAAGTACCCAAATTTTTCTTAGTTCGGTCTATACCAAAAACAAACATTTTACAGGTAACAGGAAAATCGCCAAAAATGACAGCTAAATACTTCAAATTATCAATTTATTTACTACATTTTACTACATTTTACAATTTCAGTTCTTACATCATCAATTAAAAAAAAAATAGTTTTCGATTGAAATTTATTTGAAAACTGAATTTTTAGATAGTTTTCAAGCATGAAATATTTTTCAATTCTATCTCAACAATGATCATCAGTCATCTTTAATAATGTAACATAGTCCCTGGGAAAGTTGCCCCAATTGAAAATAGATTTTCCTAACCATAATATAAACTGAAAAAAAAAAAAAAAAAAAAAAAAAAAAAAACCTAATAAATCATTAGATCAGATTATCCATAAGATAGAGCATTTTGGTGCTAAACTAAAATCTGTCAAAAAAAAACTATTTTTAGTTTATGATTAACATAAAATTGATATGTTGAATTCGTTAATGTATTATATGTTGCATCAGAATATGCTAGGAACTGTATTTTATTATTATTTTTAAAATATCCGTTGGATATTTAACTTTATAAGAGGACAAAAACCCCGACTGTGATGGAAAAGGAATAATCAACCTGATTATGTAAAGGAACCGACGAAATCATACAAATAAATTACACTTGAAAACATTAAAAATCTCCCGCATCTGCAGATTGATTTATTATTGTAAAACAAATTCTTCATCTTTACATAACAAGTAATATATATAAAAAAAATTAAAGTCAATTCCTACTTTGTAATCATAAATATATAAAATAAACCCGTGCAGCATTTATGTCCCAGGTTATCTTTATTGAACATTTTTTTAAATAATCATCGTTTCGGTATTTTATTTTTGTGGCATCACTAATTTGAGGAAAATCCTTCATTTTATTTATGAAAACCATGGGAGAAAAATTTTTCTCCCATATAAAACTGAAATTAATTACTTAAATTTAATTAATGAATTAATATTTGAAAAAAATGTATTAACATCAAGTGTCATCCACGACAAGTTAAAAAAATTATTTGAACTTGATAGGATGAATAGAAAACATTTTATTAACGATTGAAAATTTGAACAAGATATATAAATATATAGAGATTGTGAGCTAATAGTAGGATTTGAAAAAAAATTATTAGTTTACAACAATGGATGCGTTTCAGAAGATTTGGATTTGAAACGAACAATGATTAAAAAAGACATTTTAAAACTTTTAATTTAAACATTTTAAAACTGCTTTTTAACGTCAAACTTCGATGGCGCGTTTGGGGAGATGCAATGCACATGCGCATAGGAGCTCATTCCGTTGCATTATTACAGGGAGGGTGGAGATGTGTGCTTTATTTACTATGTTCTTTTATTCACTGAATATGAGATGAACGTAGGGATATACTATTTATGTGATATTTCATAAGTCCAGGAAATTTTCTTTCTTGCCGTGGGGAATATGGCGGTAACATCAAACTGATTTGCATTATTATACGGTTGTTTACGGATTGTTTGTTTGGAGTTTGCATCGGAAATAGTACTGTAATTCATTGTGGGAAAAAACTTTTAAAATAAAATATTGGAAAGATTGTTTCATACGCAAGCTTATTTTACTAACATTGTTATTGTAATTTTTTTCCGTCAAGTTTTGACGGGTTCCATCTAGTGGTTAATAAAAATACTAGAGCGTCAGTTAATTTGATGCTCATACACATAATAAAGGAAATGAAGTATGTTTAAATTCAAATCCTACAAATCTATATACTTTGTTATATGCTTCATAACTTATTTTTTTAGTTTATTGCAGAACTATAGTTTACAATGTGAGATTATCAGGTTTCATCTTAATGTAATAGAAATATTGGAATAAAAAACATTTCAGTTTAAAATTCAAGATTTTATTCAGAAATGCAATTTATAAATATTTTAATAACTTTTTATATGTTTCATAAATACTTTTTAAATAATTTACACACAAAAAATATTTTATTTTTGACTAATCATTATGATCTTACTTCAATATCTAAAAAAATCAACTTAAAATATGGATTTAATCCAATAATACAACTTATAAATATTTTAAACTTCGTTATATGTCTCAAAAAATACTTTTAAAATTTTATTTATAAATAATGAATTAAACCTTTAACCGGATCAATAAGATGATTGGTGACTACTGTCAAATATTCAAGGAAGAATCTGGAACCATCATAGTTTAATCAAATTAATGTCCATTTTATGTTGTAATCCCTGGAATTATCTTTTCCAATGAATGGTTGAAGAAATACGACAGTTCATTAACTCTTTGTGGTTGATTTAATTAAAGTAATAATCTTTGGAATGCACACACGTGTCTTCAATAAATCTACACCATATATTGAAAATACTAAGGAAATGAATTTGTCAATCGATTTTATGAAACGACTGATTAAACGATTGATAAAACTAATATATGTTAATTACAAAATATATAGAACGCTGACGGTAATGTAATTTTATTATGTTATTACAGTCACCTACAGCATGTATTTTCTTGAGTGTATATAGTATAAAGAGTTATTTTACAGAGCCACGCAAAATAATACGAATATATAAAATGAATGTATGTTAAATGCGGAATTTGTAGAACGCTGATGTTAATGTAATTTTAGTGTTACAGTCACCTTCATCATGTTTTTTTCTTGAAGAGGTGGTATAGCTTTATATTTATTTTACAGGCCGCACAAAAGAATACGTATATATAAAACGAATATACATTAAATTAGAAGGTTTGTAGACTACTGGCGATAATGTAATTTTAGTATGTTGTTACAGTCAACTAAAGTTTTTCCGTAAAGAGTGTGTGTATGACATTTAAAGTTATTTTACAGGGTCACACAAAATAATACGGATATATGAAACGAATATATGTTAAACGCGGGATTTGTAGAACGATGACGTTAATGTAATTTTAGTAGGCTGTTACTGTCACCTTCAGCACATGTGTTATTGGAGAGGTTGTATATAGCTTTTAATGTTATTTTACAGTTTCTCACAGAAGATTACGAATATTTTTAAATGATTATATTTTAAATGAGGAGGTTAGTAGAACTCTGAGGGTAGTGTAATTTTAGTATGTTTTTTTAATTTATTTTATTATTATTTTTTATTTTTTGCAGAGAGAGTATATTGAATTTATAGTTATTTTATAGTGCCGCACAGATAACGATGAATATATGTGACGATTCTATTCAAATATTATACGTAAAACGCGCTGTTTGGAGAACGCGGTTGGTAATTCTACTTTAGTATGTTGTTACAGTCACCTACAGCATCTTGTTTCCTGAAAAGGGTGTATATGAGGCCTCCGTGGCCGAGTGGTTAAGACATCATTCCGCTAATCGCTTGAGAGCGTAGGAATCAGGCCGGCGGGTTCGACTCCAGCCAGCTCCATTGCACGCACTTTGTGGAGCTTCTGGTTGTATCTCTCTGGTGTTGTAAATTTCCTTGTGGTATCTCGTCAAGATTTATATAATTGTCGAAGTCATGTATATATTTCTGTGAATAAAATATGTATGGATCATTCGGGACGACAGCCTTTGTAGCTATAGGTCTCAAAGCATCACTCCTTCAAATGTCCAAATGTCAAATGGCAAAACGGTGTATATAACATTTTTAGTTTTTGAACAGGTACGAAAAAATAATTACATTACACTACGTCTACGGGCGGTAATTATTCAAAATGCATTTTAGTGACAGGTTATTTGAAGCGCTACGAAATTTGCATATTTTACTAAGACTTACTGCGGCATGTTCTCCATTGAAGAAATGGTATGTAACATTCACAGTTCTTTTACAAGGAAACTCAAAAGAATACAGGTGAATTACACTTTATCGCCAATTGCTGTTGGATGAGATATTTTCTATGACATATATTTAACTTATGATCCTTCATGTATCGCTATGTGTATAACTGTGTCTTCAAGTAACTTTCCAAACGCATTTTAAGCTCACTTGCAATGAACAATTTTCGCATAAATCATAAGAAATAGCTGTGGTCATTGTCATATATATATATATCGTTATTTTTTTTCTTATTAGTCTTTTCATGCTGATAACACCTGTCGTGGGGATTTGCATAACTATTTTTTTAAATGTTTTTTTGTTGTTGTTTTCTCATATAGCAACCATACTCTAAGTTGAAATTAGATAGGGTAATTAAAACTGAAACTTATTTTGTCCTACCGAGGAATATATTAAAAATAATAATAAACAAGAACGAAAAATCATGCGTCAAGCATAGATTATGTAACACTTTCCAACGCTTCCAAAATAATTTTACGAATCGTACTCTTTAATAAGCTAAAAGATAACATCTAAGTAATCCGAATACTTTTATTCAGCCCTGTATAGGATCTATAGATTTGCATATATACTACATAGGATGCTAAATTTTAGTTCAGTTAGGAAACACGTAGCACAGTTTAAAATTCTCCGTCTGGAGTTAAATAATACGGAAATGTGTTCCCGAACTTTTCTGCTTCCCTGTATAGGATCTACAGAATTTATACACACCACGTAATATACAAAAAGCGATTTAAAATTAAAATCGCGTTCAGTAACTTAAAACGCACTTCCAGGAATTATTGTAAACATACAGTAGAGAATTCTTTTGTGTGTCCCTGTAAATGAACGATGACTGCTATACACACAATATTCTGTAGTAAGTCTCTTGTAATGAACCTTATATAAATTTCAATGCGTTTAAAATAGGGAAACATTATTTAAATAAACCGCAGACGATTTTTCTCCATAGACGTAATGTAACGGAATTCTTTTGACTGTCCCTGTAAAGTAAGTATAAGTGCTATGTACACCCTATTCCATATTAAGCTTCTTCTAATGCACCTTAGTGATATATATAAATTTCAATGCGTTTAAAATAGTGAAACATTTTTTAAATAAACCGCAAATGATTTTTCCGCATAGACCGCAATGTAACGGAATTCTTTTGAGTGTCCCTGTAAAAAAACTATCAGTGCTACACACTTCCGTTGAAATAGGGAACATGCTATAGATAACGATTATAACATATAAAAATTGCAGGGCAATCCGAGCATATTTACGGGAGTTAGAGCACGGACAGACGGCCAGACGGCAGACGGCCAGACGGCAGACGGCCAGACGGCAGACGGCCAGACGGCCAGACGGCAGACGGCCATACGGCCAGACAAACCGAAGTCATAAGCACTTTTCAACTAGGTTGGAAAGTGCTAAAAAGGTTTCTTTGAATGTTTTTCTGTATGAGGGCCGTATTCAAGATAAAATTAGGGACCACTGTTTCAAAACAATTTACTCTTTCGTTTATAGCGCCTCTGTTTATATATAAATGAAATTGATTTTTTTTTATGTTTTACTGTGTGATAGTGATACTGAAAGTGGTATAGATTCAACACAATTTACATTTGTGCTTATAGTATTCCTTGGCGGGAAATACCGTAACTCAAATTAAATAAAATAGATTTTTTTAATGTTTTTTAAAAATGAATTTTCAGACTAAGCCACTGCCACAGTGAAATTTATGTTTTGATAAAAATGTTTCATGATCATGATCATTTTTTTACGCTGGTAACGTCTCTGGACGCAAATTGCATAACTAAAACTTTAAAATGATCCAGTTTCTGTTTTGTCATATAATGTGTAATTATATGGTAAAATATAATACAGGTATTATGGTAAAATACCAAAGGTAAAATGGGTTAACCAAAGCTTTCTTTTGCGTTTATAGTGTTTACCCTGGGAGGAAATAGTTCTCTATTTCCAAATTTTTTTTATGTTTTGCTATATGACACTGAATTGAAATTTAAAATAAGTTGTAAAATTTCAACACAATATTCTTTTACTTTTATAACGTCCACTGGAAGGAAATAGGTTATCAAAATGTAACTAAATTATATATATATATATATATATATATATATATTACAAATCTTTTTAATAAGCTTCTGACACCATCAAATTTAAGTTTTTATAAAATGTTTCACAAGATAGTTTTTTTTTTTTTTTTTTTTTTTTTTACACTGATAGCACTTCCGGTGGTAAATTGCATAGCTAAAATTTTAATATGCATATGTTTATGTTTTTCATATGGCAATCATAATCTAAGTTTTTCTGTGTGCATTTATAGGAACCCATGGGAGAAAATAAGTAACCAAATTTAATTAAAATTGATCTTTTTGTAATTTTTTAAAAATACATTTTTATAATAACTTTCTGGCTCTTTAAAGCTTTTGTTTTGATAAAAATTTTTACATGATAGGGTTTTTTTACGCTAGCTCCCTTGGTGGGAAATTGCACACCTAAAATTTTAAAATGGATTTATTTTTGTATTTTCTCATATAGGAACTGTACTCCGAGGTAAAAGTAGGTAATACAGATTCAACACAATTTTCATGTGTGTTTATAGCGCCACCTAGCCGGAAATAGAGTAACTAAATTCAATAAAATTGATTTTTAAGTTTTTCAATAAATCTTCATAATAATCTTCTGCAAAGGCAAAATTTTATGTTTTAATAAAATATTGTAAATAATTGCATTTTTTACAATGATAGCGCCCCGAAGGGTAAATTGAGTTACTTGACTTTTAAAATGAATTTTTTTTGTTTTTCCATGTGGCAAAAATACACCATGTTAAAATTATATAGGGTAATTTAAAATCAGCTGTCGTTAACACCGATAATGCCTCCTAGCGAGAAATAGATAAATCAAATTTAAATCAAAGTGGTTTTTTTTTTTGTTTCAGTGTAAGACGGTCACATTTAAATAAAGTTCGTTTTATACGTTTTACTGTATGAAGACTTTTGCGGTGATTATCTTAAATTTAAACTAATTTTATAAAACAAACAAAATTTTAAGTTATGAATATGGAAATGAATATAAATTAGCTATTCATTACTGATACTTAAACTATCGAGTGAGTTGTTACATAAATCACTCAAACGCAAGTCATATGCAATTAATCTCTGTCCACCTACCTGTTCCATCTATACACATTTATAATTTCTTAATATGTTCTTAATCCAAGAAATTTTAATTGGTTATTATAGTCGATTACAATGTGTTTCCACCAATGGAGGAATTAGGAGCAAATTTGAAGCCGCAAGCCTGCTGAATGTCCGGGGGTTGGTGCACGAGAGGCGCAGGGGGCAGAGCCCCCTAGTATATTTATCACTCTATTAACTGAAAATTATTTCTAAGATATTCTTAAGATTATTATTTAAAATTATGATTTAAAATATTTAATGAAGTATTCTTCAATCAACGAAGATTCGTAATGTTTTAAAAATGAAAAAAAGTAATATCCAGGTCTATGGCCACTGTTTAGACGCATCACCGAGTATTTTAATATGCATTTTTAAGAATAAAATATTTCAGTAAAAAATACGAAAATCAGAGTGTTGCATTTGCCGTATATTTGATGTTGCCAAGATAGGGAATTTTTGTATGCAAAAAATCCACCACTATTTCAGAATATTATTTTTTCTTTATTTAATTAAAGATATTCCGTGATTGAATAACACCAACAAGTAGTAATCGGAAAATAAAATAGATTGTGCTAAAAACACAATTTGACAACACTGCGTATATCTGGATTAGCATTCAGTTGCTTTTTTTATAAAGTCTTTTTTTCTAACTTTGAATGATTTAAAAATTGATCCATGCTTTTAATCAGGGTTAATGTAACCTGAGATGAGCTTATTGTAATATGATTAATTTTAATTTGCCTTTTTAACCATTTGGTTCTTTTTCAAAGAATGTCGACTTGGATGTCTATTTTATAAATTCAACAAATTTTTATTCTAAACTTTGATGTTGTAAATATAGTCACAGAGTTGCCAAGTCTCCGTCCTTTTGCATACCAGTATTTTATTAGAGAAAATTTTGTTATTTTATATCGCAGAATGTTCCGATTAAATAAAACAAGATTTTCTGTATTAAAATACTGGTATCCAAAAAGCCGGAGAATTGGCAACTCTGTAGTCAATTGTTTTAAAAATGATACCAAAACAAGTGTATGTTATATGTTGTCTAAAATTATTACAGAATGCCCCAAGACGTTTTGCTCCAATACAAGTATGCTTATTAGACGTACATCATATATCAATAATAATAGATTGTAGCCAGTCTGCTAACACAAGTCTTCTGTCCACCCCCTGACATCGACCAGCGTCCTATTCTAGTGGCCAAGAATGATAAAAGAATTTTGTGAATTCCCCTGAAAGTAACCTTAGTTTATATATTTATAATTTTTTTCCTGTAACTGTATTGTTAGTTCCAATAATTAATTATTTGTCTATTTAATGCATGTCGTGAATGACAGAATAAGTATAACATGTTACAAGAATACCAATTTAAAAGTTATTAAATTGTCACATTGAATGTAAATTACCTGTTAAAAATAAGAACTAGGAAAACACTTAGTTGGTTACAGACCTTATCCGATATCAACTTAGAGAAATATTTTTAAGAAAAAAAGTAAATCGATATCGAGTATTAAATTACTTAGAATCGAATATTTTTAATACAGAAACTAAAGTAGCAGTTGTGATGTAAATGACATCCTGGACGGTGGACGCATCCTAACTGAAAAAAGTGAGTAGTGGCTGTGTTTATATTTTCGCAACTGTACAGTGTCACACCACAACTGTCCAGTGCACTATCTTAGTGACACAGATTGGCAATTTGATTTGTAGAATTTTGTTTGCCTGTGTGGTTTTATCATTTTTTTTAATATATATTTTCTGCTATATTTTCCGGTATGTATTTTTCAATGCGTTTGGAATAGACACGTGGTCACCACATAAAAAACGTATTTTAGTATTACAATAAATTAATGTCATTTGTTATCTTATTTGATGCGTTAAATTAGTATTTCATCATGTTTCAAATTCAACAGTTCGTCCCAACTTTGACTAACAAAATTTTCTATCAAGATAAATGTCAATTTTTTGCAACAGAGCTCTTTCTGCTTACTATGACATTTCCTAAAACATTTTCAATATTATTCTAAAGTCAGGAATTTGTCAATTTACAAATAACATTGAAATTTGTTAAAAATTGTGCAAATACTTGTTGAAGTCTCGTTATGTATTTATGCAACAAATAAAAAATATTTAAATAAATTATATACTTCATTCGATTTACGAGCACGATGCCGTACAAAGATATTATGTTACAGTGTCATTGTAATTATTTTAAAAAGACTTTTATTAGGTAACTTAGACAATTACGAATCTTTCGTGAATAAAGGAATGATCTGTTGATTTCTAAAGCCAAATTTTAAAGCTTTTGGAATTGTTTTCTGAATACTAAATTGGAAAATAATTTTCGGGAATTATTGTCTACTGAACTAAATTGAATAAAATCTTTAAGGAAAGCTTTTAAACTTCTCCTGAAGCCTTATACATAAGTAGAACGGTTTGAAATTTATTTTGAATAACTTCGTACTTCATTGAAAGTCGAGAATAAAAATAAAAGTACAATTTAATTTATGGATTTACTGGCATCCGAAATTTAAATTATTGAATTTGTTGGAAAAGTTAATCGTCTGTGAAAAACATAGATCAATCTGAGTGATATAAATACGTCTTTTTAACCCTAAATTTTATATTATTTAATATTACATTTAGAAAAATTTTCAACGCATATTTTTACCTTAGGGATCAAATGGTATTAGGTTAAAATTTAGAAAAAAAAGTGATCAAAATGCAATAATATTTAATTTCGAGCAGAATTGAAATGGAAAATAAATTTTTGGGATGTATTTAGTGAAATCCTTTGAAGCTATTGAAAGTATGAGTATACTGCAAAGAAAATCCAATTATCAGAATGATACAATTACATCATTTAAAGCCTGAATAATAAATACTATATACTAAATTTGCTAATAGATTTATTGCGTGATCGAGAAAAATTGCAGTATACTGTTTAAAACAAGTTTCCGCTGTACACAAGTTCCACTTTACTTCACTAAAAATATTAAATAAGTAAAGATGGCTACTAGAACATTGTCATCATGCATTCATACTTTTAAAAAGTAGTATGTTGCTTATTCTAAAATTATTTGTGTTGCAATAGTTAGTTATGTTTCAAATCAATTAAATATGCTGAAGTCATCCCAAATCCAACGCACTTCAACCGAAAACCGACCTGAATCAGGAAAAAAAAAATCAATATTTTAATGCAGTTATGTAAAAATATCTGTTACGATATCTTTAATATTCATTTTATATTTTATGTAGAAAAACGAACAGATATTCAAACATGTATAGTATGTTTTTACTATTAAACACCATTGCGGATATTCTTTTGAAAACATGTTGTCAAATCTGATCCGCAAGAGTCAAAACATAACTCAAAACCAACCGGAACCCGAAATAATCAGTTATAACTACATTCAATCAGCGTTATCAGATTTTTTTTCTTAAAAAAATAAAATAAATAAATAAATAAATAAACGCGGAAAAATCTTATTGACACTATTTTTTTTCCGAACTACTTTCTTTTTCCACATCTTACTAAACTGTGTTGAATGTGCAACTAATGCACAATTAACAAGTTTTCCTAAAAACAAATCCTTAATTAATTGTTATAATTGTTATTGTTTAACTGTATTTACATTACATTATTCTACTAACATGGCTTAATTAGTTTTTCAGTCATTTTTTTTGTGGTAAAAGATACATTAAAAGAAAATTGAAAAGATAAACTGATAAAAATTCTTCAACTTATAAAAGTCAGATTTACTTTATTTATTTATTTTTGTTAACGAAAATTGTCGTACAGAAAATGTTTAAGCATACACCATACCATACGCTTGGAAAACGTAAAATGTAGAGAGAAAACGTAATACTCTGCCTGCAATGCTCAATTTTATTGCTAACCTGACTTCACCCGCGGGTCAGATCGGTTAGTGTTACCTGACCTAACACCCGACCCTAGTGTTGCACGACTTCAATCCACATTTCTTTTAAATCTCATTGCTGTCAATATTGCATACTTTGATACGCAATAAACGACGATATCTTAAAATGTTTGACGTATCCCAACCATACACGATACGACAACTATTTAAAAAATATAACGTAATATTGTCTACATTAACACCGTACTCAAAATTCGTGACAAACATTTTATATTTACAAAATATAAAGCCTATTAAGTAAAAAAAAAAGACTAGAAAACAGTCAGACAGACAAAATGTTATTTTACAATCCTAATGATATTGTAATACGGGCATCTGCAGAAAAAGACATTTTCACCAAAAAAAGTACTCCATACGAATTTCCGAAAATTGTTGTACGTCTCCAGAATGTAACTAAAAAAAATAGGGGTTTTTATAAATTTTTGACACAATGGAATTGGCTAGATTCAAACGCTGGAACACCCGTTTTGGAACAGGAGACGTTACTTCCGTGAAACTAAGGCTTGATCATTGTGCCGCAATATTTGTCACTTATAATATATCAAATTGCACTGGTGATTTTTTCTTGCCTAATTGGTCGCACAATGGTTTGAAAATTGTTAAAACATAGATTAAATATCTAATCCGTCGGTGGATTTTTAACAAAAATATATAGGGTCCTTGAGACATTGGTCTATAATATATTTGTCAAATGGGAGCTCAATCGGAAGTACCGTTTCGGTGTTATCGTGTTCACTCACCCACACACACACCAATCATAATTACTTCTTTTGTAGGAAGTAGGTTAACAAAAGCCTCTGCATTATTTTATTGTATTGAAAGTTGAGAATAAAATTCCACTGGAACTTATAATCTAATACAAAGAAAATTGAACTTTAAAATAAACATAGTTTTGAAATTGCTGCATAAGTAATACAACAGAAAATTTTAATTCCAAACAAGCGACAATAAATTAACATATGAAAGGAGGGGAAAAAATAACATGTTTCGACACAGAATATTTTTTTGGCATTTTAATTAAAGCAACGAAATTTGAAATTATGAAGTAAATTACTTTTTACACTTGTTTCTATTTTTTATAGATTTTATTAAACTTTAAAACAATGGTTGTTATAAATGTTGTTAGCTAAACGTGAAGTCAATTATGAAGTAAATAAACTTTCGAAATAACATTGTTAAACTTCTGAAAAAAAAAAACATCAATTTATTTTCCAAAAGAGTCATTAGCTATTTATTCATATTTTGAAGTCACACATTTGTAAAAGGATAGAATTGCATTTTTAAGTAATTAATCATTTATTTTTTTTAATTCTTATAATTATAAAATACCTGAATAAAAACATATACCCGCAATAAAGACTGCATTTAAGACTAGTGCTACATGTGCATTTTTTACTAGTACTATCTAATAGTAATCTTTGTTCTTTTTTAATCGGAAAACTCTACGATTTATTAAGGGAAGATTACTATTTTTAAATAGATGTAACGAAATGCATTTGTTGCACAAACCCTATATACGGCCGTTCCAGCAACAAATGCAAATATACATTTTTTTTTTTTTTTACATTTACAAAACCACAATTTCGTGCATTTTCAGCTTAACAAAAGAAACAAATAAAGAAAAGCACTCATTAATGAAGTTCTACTTCACATTCGAGCTAATGTGTCAATTAAACATACGGGAAAAAATACAAACTGAAAAGGTTAACCGCAAGCGTTAAAAAGTTCTAAATTTGAGAACTTTTACTACAAAAATTCTTCTAAAATAAATTCGCAATCGTTCTTTGTCTTTACAGCTGCTTTTGCACAGAATGTCTATCCTAGCTTTTTTATTACCACATTATATGTGAAAACGCATAATTTATGTATTTATATTTATAATGCTTGTAGCTTTAAATACTCACTTGTACTTTCTGTAAATATTACCAATTATTTGTCAGGAGATGTATAGTAAAAGAAAAATCTTATGCAGAACTATCGTCAATAGACTTCAGTTTATATAGTGACATTTTTTATAGCACGATAAATATCCACTTATAAACCTTTTTATTCGGACACGCTAACGAAAGACTAATATTTTTATTATTATCATTGTAAATTTGTTAGATTTAATAATTTTTATTTATTATAGATGTGAATTTTATATATTTGGGTTTTAAACTCTTTAAGTACGCAGATCATTTATATGCATTGGTGTCAAACCCACAATAATTGATTGGCAATGTTAAAAAATTCTAGAATCTTTCTGTTTCTTAAGCCATATCACTTTGCGCATGTTCCCGTGTTAAGATTTTTTGTAATGAATCACATAATCATAAAAATTAGTTTTAATCAAATACAATATACTGAAACTCTGTTGTAGGGAAGAAATAAATGTAGTGGAAGCATCCGAACTGAAAAATAAGTTAAACCCATTAAATTATGTTTCTTTATATCCACATTTGATATTTCTGAATATACCCAAGCACGTCATCTGATAACCTCTCTCACCCCCAGATGAAATAAATATCCGGAACGTGTATCCGCTAAGGATACATCAGGGCTACACTAGATACCGGGCTTGCTCATTCATTATCATGACGTCACAAATGGTGGCTGGCCGCTACCAGCGATTGGTACAAAGCGAAACGACAAAATGAAAGACATACAGCGATTGGTACAAAACGACAGGCTCCTCGCTTTGCACCAATCGCTTGTTACGGCCAGCCACCTTTTGTGACGTCATGATAATGAATGAGCAAGCCCGGTATCTAGTGTAGCCTTGGATACACTCGGTGCGAAGGGCTTAATAACAGTTTTGATGTCAACAGATGATCGCATTTCTCAATTTTGGATATAGAAATAATTTATCCTTGGAAACACGATCGGATGTGTAGCAAAGGCCACGAAAACCACATATTTATTTCTTAAAATAAATTGGGACAGACTATTTTTAAATCATTGGAGTTTAAACAATGTATGGTTAAAAATAATTAACAAATATCGACACATTTTGGAAAAAAAATATCATTATCGAGCCAAAGAATTAGACAGAGAACTACTAGAGAGATTACAGAGAACAGAATTAATTTATTGAACTTTGTTATATTTTTTTAAATATCTACTTTTCTGAATCTTCTGCTAGGGTTGAGATGTCGAGGGAAAACTTTATTTTACAGTAATTCACATACGAAAGACTGTATTTAGTTACTGCTGTTTCTCAGTTGATTCATTTATCGGCTTAACAGAATTATTTCTAAAATCATTAATTCCAATTGGCTAAATGATTTCCTTATGTAATGTTGCAGCGTAATTTTCATCGTATTGATCTCTACAATTATAAAGTTTAAGAAGTGCATATTTATTAATGGTGTATTGCCTCTTATCATTGCTGAGCATAATAAAAATGCAAAATCCTTTTATGGTCAAATGTTATTTTTGCGACCTCTAAAGCAGAAATCCCTTTGACTACAGAAATTCTAAATATAGAAGAAAATAATATAGTAGTTTTAACGTCATTTTTTTCCTCAAACTCTGCACATGCACATTGCCAATGACATGAGCATTCCAAATTACTATTCTGGCACTTCTAATTGTCTGAAAGTCAGAGTTAGATATCTCGACTGAGAAAAAAAAACATTAAGTAAATAATATAAAATTGCGTAAATTAATAATTATGTTTTTTATATATTTGTTCCGGTATATATGACATTTTCTAAATAAACCCCTAAAATATATGCATTTTTTTGTGTAAGATTTCGACGATGCGTTCCTTATAGAATATGCAAGAATGTTTCTTCATTTTCCATAGGCATTTTTTGTAACAGATGTTTAAAACTCGATATGCACTATTCCCAGTATAAGAAATAGAAGTTGAGAAGAAGACTTTGTGCGAGTGACACTGTTCAAAAATCCCTAATTCAGAACATATTGAATAAAACAATTGTTTTGTTGCGGAAACAAATTTCGCACTGGTCACCATTGATTCTATTAACGCTTTTAACCAGTATGATTCCATTCAGTATGATTTTATGTACTTTGAGTTTGTTTACTGGAATACCGGTGTTCTATGGTATTCACGTAACTGTTTACTATGTTTACAAATTTACTTTTCAAGAAGTTCGCAATGATAACGTGTTGATTATATAGCTAAAATCACAATTTTTGAAAATTATTAATCTTTAAATGTATTTCCCTCATGTTCAAAGGTAGAATTTAATCTCCATAATAAAACATTCAGCGTAAATCATTTCTTAATATGACAATTTTTGATATGGACAAAATTTGTTAAGGATACAGTGTCGCACGCACTCCAAAAAATGCAATTATTCCAAACTTATTCCAGTTATTGAGAGTATAGAACATATTTCAACATTGTGAGAATATTAAATTTAATGAGTATAACAGTATACTGAGTTATAAAGAGGATAAAATCACGAGAATTCTCATGACATGTTTTCTCGGTCTGTCGTTTTCGGATGTTTTGCTCAAAATCTAAAATTTTTCAGAATTTTTTAAAAGTATTTTGTTTTTATAGAAAATGAAAAGCACAATTGAATTTCGAATTTCCGAATAAAACACCTGTACATTTTATGCGGATATGCAAAGTATGAAAAAGGAAATGTGTAAAAAATTTAAGAACAAACAGCCTTAAAGTTTTTAGATTTAAATTGTGAGTATTTTTCCAGGGAAATGATCACCCCCCCCCCTTGTCTCGCAGCACAATAACATGTGCCTAAAATAAAAATGATGATTTGTGCAATGATCATTAACAGGCAATTTATTTTGTATTTTTTAATCCTTGGTCAATTAGATTTATTTATACACTCTTCTACTGACGTAAATTATAGCAATTTAAAAATTTTAAAAAATGATTAAATATATATATATATATATATATATAATTATTTTGTTTTTCCATAGTTTACTTATTTAGTAGTGAAAAACAGCTGATCAATCTTTAAAATGATCATTATTAAACTATTTCTTATAAAAAGTTTTATTTATCTTCTGTGTATGGGGTACTATTTCAAATAACACTGTGCAGCATGGAAAATATTCTTTAGATGAAAATATTTGTTTCTAATACATTTTTGGCTTAAAATAATGAATCTATAATTATGTTTTGTTTACCACGCACCATTTTACCAAAAATCCACATTTTAACTTTTTAAGTATTTTCTCGATCTGGGAGCACGGCAGTGCGTCCGCCAAGTTCGCACAGGCCGTAGCTACATTTTCCCTGATCATTTCGGCCTACTTTTCACCCCCTCATAACTACGTTTTGGGGAGAGATAGAGAGTTTTCCTTTTGAACACACATTAATATAGGTAAACTGAACTAGGTTCCACGATTTCGAATTTGTAAATTTAATATTTTTCGAAATATGGAATTCCGAAAAAGGGCTACTTTGTCACTGACTCACATGGGATCATCAAATAACTAAAGTTGGTGATCATCAAATAACTAAGGTACTTCTAACAGTCGTAGAATCATAAAATTTGACAAGTAGGTTTTGTCACACAATTAACCAGAAAAGTCTGAAAACATAGAATAGAGAGGCTATTTTTCATTGAGAATTTTTAGGACGAGTAACCATCTATTAATATTATGCGGATAAGTAAATGGCATAACGCACGAATGTTAATAAAGTTTCAATCGTTTCGTCACTACACAAGACCTCTGCTTACTGTTACTATACTTATTCTTACTATACTGTTAGCCTTTACTCTCTTAAAAGTTTATTATAGAAAGAGAATTTTCATAATTAAAGCATCGAAACTGCCAGTTCTTATGATTATTATATTTTTATAACATATATCCATTTTATCAATATGTACGTTAGAATGAATCTTCTATAATGGGGTTCCTCGCATTTTAGCTTCAGGTTTTCGAGTAAATTTAGCTAAAATCTTAAAACCAAGACATATTGACATATTATCTAAGATGATTAGGTGAGAATAATGGTAGATTTTGTAAAGAAAGAACGGCAGTGCGTCCGTAGATTTTCTAATCTCCCTTAATCGTTCCAATGTTACAATGAAAGGGAAAAAATAGAATCAATATGGTTTACTGTAAATATGGATAGCTTAACAGGCGTTTAACAAGAACCACTTCACTTCAGTTGAAATTATAGAAGATTAGTCAACAGGATTAAAATTCTCCGTATTAGAGACTTAACGATGCAAACGGACATGAAGCGTAAATGCCTAAGTAAATTAAGCGGTAATTGTCAATAAAGATGAAATGGATAACAACACAAAATATAAGATATGCTGCCAATAATCGCAAAGAGAATTTCTCTAACAGAAAGTTCCAATTTGGCGAAGGATTGAGCAAGTAAATCTAATATATGAAAATGAAAATTTGTTTGTCTGTCTGCACTTCTATACAAATCAACAGTTTGAAAGCAAGAATTGTGAAATATTACGCGTAAGTGTATTAAAATATGGCAACTAATGTATGGCATATTAGTTAATTTAAGTCAACTAAAGCAATACGAAATCGAAATAATGTATGGTTAATTTTTAATTAATAAAAAAAAACAAAAATCTAACAGCCTTTCCAGGAAGAGTTCCATATCCTGTGCTGGTTGGCGCGATTGGCAAAAAAAAATCAAACTGCTGCCAAAAGGGGTGTGATGTCACGTAGATAAGGTCAATTCCAGTTGTTAAGTTAAAACTCCAAAGACTGAATATCGCAACAACCACATCAAACATTTATCGCCAAAAACAACTCGCCAAACCTACCAGCACAGGATATTGAACTCTTCCCGCCTTTTCCTATTAAATTTGAACATTTTTCGTTATAGCAGTTGCCAACAATTAAAAATCCACAATGAAATTCTTTCTACATCAATTAATTTTCTATTGAAAGATTTCCACGTGAAAAATGAAAATGAAAAAAAAAAGTTTCAGCAATTGAAAAAAAGATTAATATGACGTCATATTGGTAATATAAAGGAAATTTTCAAACATTTCTCAATAATACAAGGAGTACGAGTATGTATAAATACAGAAAGCAGGTTAATATGACGTCATTCGATAATTAAAAAAGAAAATTAATATAACGTCATATTGGAAGTTTAGCGGACTTTTTCAAATGATTGAGAATCATACAAAGAGAGTATCAATATGAGTAATAGTGAAAGCAAGTAGGTAAGATGTCAGCAGGTGAGTACAACGTCATACGAATGTGAGGAACGTATTGAATCATGATAAAAACACGATTATAGAAATATTGGCATATTTTTACATTTTGAAGTTATCTATACAACATGTTTAATTTTGAAATTGGCTTTTCTACACAAACATTCTTAAAATCTCGGACAACGCCAGGTACTTCGGCTAGTTGTGAATAAAAGTAATATGATGAAGTGCTTAGCATACATGTAAGAAAGAATATATTGTTTGCCTGAGACGGCTAGTATTTTGATGCAAACTACAAATAAAAATATAGATTTTTAAAGCATAGTAAAATAATTTTAAAAATCTTTGATATTTATATATTTATTATATTTATATCCTTTAAAAAAATACATTTGATAAAACCTACAAAAAGCAGTGATAAAAAACACTTTCTGTTAAATAAAAAGTGCCAAGTTCTCCTTAATGTTTCGGCCGTAAAAAGTACTGATATCTGATGTTCGCCCAAGTTAAAAGTCAAACATCCGAAATCTTTCATTGAAAATGGCTTCCTGCGACTTGGCCATTAATGCATTTTAGAAGGTTTTTCAAATTTTAAAGAATGTATAATGATCTACATGTCTACTACATTTTTTTGAACATTTTACTCATTTTGTTGCACAAAGTACTAAAATATAATACACATTTTTAAAAACATAATTTAGAAATCACAGCTGTCGAGAATGGTCAGCGTCTCATATAATGTAACACAATGTGAAATTTGATGGAAAAAATATTCCTTGGAATTCGTGTTAATGATAATAGACCGTACAAAATGGTAATTAAACCATGGTAAAACTAAATGATGGTTAATCAAAACTAATGTTTCTTGAAACTCAATGGTATGTATAACAAAGCTTTTAGTTACAATGTCATCATACGAATTTGCCTATTTGCATTCTGATATTACTTTTAAATGCATAATTTCCAATCGTTAATTTTGAAATGCTTTATCGACGTAATTGTTTATTTCAAATGAAAGATATGACATGTTTAACATCAATCAGGGTGTATTATGTATTCTAATTTATTTTTCTCAGTAACATTCTTCTAATGTTTTTAACCTAGAATGCATTAACGGCCAAGTCGCAGGAAGACATTTTCAATGAAAGATTTCGGATGTTTGACTTTTAACTTGGGCGAACATCAGATATCAGTACTTTTTACGGCCGAAACATTAAGGAGAACTTGGCGCTTTTTCTTAACAGAAAGTTTTTTGATGGGATAAATTTGTATGCTCTCTTAATTTAATTAACCCTTAATTGCATAGTGATGTAAATTTCCATCACCTTTTATTTAACTTTTAGTAAATAAATCAACTTCTTCGCCACCACTATAGTTATATAGAAATATTAATGTAGTAAATTTCCCGTGAACTATGTTGCTGATCAAAGTTAAAAATCTATCTTAAAATTTCAGGTGTCTAATATTTAATATATGTATAAAAAACACAATTGTAAAAGAAAAACTCATGCAAAGAAGGGTTAAATTTATTAATAACCTGCTTATTCTATTGAACCTTTCCACTGCAGGTATAGATGTATACACATTTAGCAATGGAAATCTATATTTTGGCGGCAATCGCGTCTGTGCAGGAAAAACAATTTACAGTCAAAGGAAATGTACTCTGATTGACAGTAAGACTGTCGCCAACTTGGCGACCATATTGGTGATCTTGGCGACTTTGGTGATATTATTAGCGACATAAGCCTTATCTACCTTTCTGAAGTTCCGAAGCTCTAGCTGCATTCGGAAGAGCGATATCCGAGAATTTACAAGAAGCTTGGCGACTCTTCTCCCTTCGCCAAACCTATATAAAAACACACCGACAGCATGAGAGCAGTTCTGAGAGATCAGGGTGTTTTTGTTTATTTCAGATGTTTCCGCCCACTGTTTTATGTTGCTGATTGGAAAAATCTACTGAGGTTAAGTGTGACGTGCACAAGTGTTTAAGGACAAGATTATATTACGTTCAGTGCATTATAATGTCTCGTCAGTGGAAAAATACGGCAAACTTATTTTTTTATATGTGTGGCGTACTTACATTGAAAACTAAACAATGTAGCTTATCAAAATTAGTTAGAAAGACTTATGAACTGTACTTTGGATATACAGTTGGGTTCAGGATAACTCCTTGGCTTCACATACATGCTGCAATTCATGTTCTAGGAATCTGAGAAACTGGTTACAAGGAAAACGTAGTAGATTGAAATTTGCAGTACCTAAGGTTTGGCGTGAACCAACCAATCACGTAACGGATATTTACTTTTGTTTGACAGATGTGAAGGAGTTCTCTTCAAAATCGAAGTATTGTATTCAGTATCCAAAATTACACCCCGATATGCGACCAGTTCCTCATTCTGAAAATCTTCCTATACCTACAGCTCCAAATAAATATATTGTGGATTCAGAGGAAAACACCTCCGATGACCCAAACCAGCAAGATCCTGATTTTCAGCCATGTACATGTATGACCTGTTCACGTCATGAAATCACACAAGCAGAGCTTAACGATCCTGTACGGGACTTAAAACTCTCTTAAACAGATTAAAAATTGCTGGGTTCTAGGCTTCAAGGTAGGAATCTATTAAAGAAAGATGTGAAAATAAGTTCATTTATAAGACGATAAAGCCCTGTTGAAGACTATTTTGACGAGAAAGAAGGCATTGTATATTGCTGTGATGTGAATGGCCTATTTCCGGCCTTCAGACATGAACATAATCCAGCACAGTGACGCCTATTTATTGACTCGTCCAAACGTAGTCTCAAAGCAATGCTCCTACATGTAGGCAATGTTTGTCCGTCCGTTCCTGTAACATATTCCACAAATACAAAGGACACTTACGAAGTTATGAATGTTATACGGAAATTAATTGAGTATACTCCATAAAAACATTTATGGAGATTTGAAAGTCATTGGGATATGACATTGGTATGCACAGTGGCAGCCGTGACAGACAAAAATCACTACATCCGTAAATAGTGGTCTCAAAGAAAAAAACTTCATTCCTGGTACCAAAAAATATCACATGAACAACTTGTGAATCCCCAATGAGTCTTTCTTCCACCATTTCGCATTAAAGTTGGTTTAATGAAAATATTTGTAAAAGCTCTGGACAGAGACGGAGTGGCTTTCTTGCATATCAGGAACAAATTTGAAAAAATAATTGAGGAAAAAGTAATATAATGGCTTTTTATTGGCCCACAAATTAAAGCGGTCATTCATGATGAAGTGTTTGAAAATAAATTGTCACAAGCACAAAAAGCATCCTGGTTGGCATTCAAATCAGAATGCGACCGTTTCCTTGGAAATGAGAAAGCTGAAAACTATGAACATCTTATTGGTGACATGGTGCAATCCTTTCGGTGGTATAGGTAGCAATACGTCATTAAAACTACACTTTTTGGACTCACATCTGAACTTCTTTCCTCAAAAACTTGGCGCAAATAGTGATGAGCATGGGGAAATGTGTCACAAGGACATCTCTATGTTTAAAAGCTTTTCAGTGGACAATGGAATGGAAGTATGATAGCTGAATATTGCTGGTCTGTTATCAGGGATGCACCAATAGATGCGGACAAGAGGAAATGGCAAAAAAATCATTGTAGTGTTTGTGTTTTTTCATAATCAAGCCTCTGTTACAATTCTCTGTCACCAATTTGTATAAATAGGAGACGTGGATCTCCTACAAAAACGATACGTGATGGACCATTTTGGTTTTGATATGTGAATCAAGCACCCTTTGTTTATACATAATCACATAGTTTCATCTAAAGGACAGCAAACACGTTTAAATTTGTTGTACAGTGTAATTACAATATTTTGATATATTGAAAAGTACCCTATGTCATAATCATGTTTCTTTAAAGATTTAAGATTAAAGCTATTCATAATATTTCACGGAAAGACCAATTTAATTAAATTATTCATTTGCATTAGTATAATAATAATAGTGATATTATAGATAATGCCGAATTAGAGTTATTTTGCGTATTATCATTAAACAAAATTAATTTAATTTCAAATGGAAATTTCCGCTATGCCTCAAGCATGAAATGTCATCAAACTCGCTAGAGCGCAACTGACAGCTGTGCGGTAATGAAAATATTATTTTCTTCAAGCGCAACTGACAGCTATGCGGTAATGAAAATATTATTTTCTTCAAGCTGTTAGATTAGCACAACAGAAGATTTATGCTTATCATAATTACTGTTTACATTACTTCTCATATACATTTTGGAAAATATCTAAATCTTCCAAAAATGCCATATTATCTAACTAATCTAATCAAATAGTTTGTCTAGAAATATATTTTTCGATTCTTTAAATATAGGTATATCTTCAAAAAAAAAATTAAAGTACTCTAGTCAAAATTATTCTTCTCTTTCATATTTTATATTGAACATAATCAGAAATAAAATTGCTGAATCTATGAAAATATTTGAACGTTTGTTTTCGTTAAAATGTACAGTTTTATAAGTTGTTAAAAAGAAAAAGATGACGCAAAGTACATAACTTTATATGATAATTAAAAACAAAAAGACATACCAAATCTTATGTAAAAATACATCGTTAAAGATTATTTGACACACGGTATGTTACAAAAAATATTTTTATAAAATATTTTCTCGGCAAGACAATTATTATATTGAAAGATTCATTTTAAAAATATTCATTTTTCATAATAAATTTAATTTTAAAAATCTTCTAAAGTATTTAACTACAATGTATTTTATTTGAATTTCTCTTAATTATGATAATTTTTTGCAATTTTGTCTTTTTTTATTTTCTAAAGGGCATAGATCAGTATCATTCGCGATGAAGCATGAACAATGAAGGTTAACCATAAATACACTCACTTAATTTGCTCCTTTTTTTTATAGGATGTACATTCTTTTTTTAAACTAGTACGCAATGTTCATCGAAAAATATTCCAATATCCATTCCAATATAAAAATTTACATTACGCGTTTACAAACTGACAGTTATACATTTGAAGTACAGTGCATAAAACAAATATAGTAATTTACAGTGATCAATTTTAGAATTAAACAAGAACAAAAAATCAGACATAAGGTAGAGGTTATGAAACACTTTCCAACACTAACAGGATATTATTAAGAAACTTAACTTTTTCATGCAATAGTATCAGGTATATAAATAAGCAACAGTAAACAGTAAAATTCTATTTTTAGCAATTGTTGTCCGTATCCCGTAATTTGTGGGAATTCTTTCGTACATCCCTGTATCTGACCTATAGAATTTATGAATAACACGTAATAGACTAAAAATTAGATAAGTTTAAATATGTACAACGCTGCGGAATCCACGCTTCTGGCAATTATCCATCATCATCAAATTATTATCGAACTATTTCGCGGCGTATCAGTACGTGGACTATAAATGTTCGCAATCCATAATCTACAGACAACATAGTGTAATGCACCTCATTGATCCTTTGTCATTTAATTATGTTTCAAGTATCATAACGTCATTAAAATGCACCACAAACGATTTTTCGCCATACATCATAATGTAATGGAATTAATTTGTGTGTCCCTGTAAAGAAGGGATAAACACTATTTATTCTATACTCCTGAGAAAACATCTTGTTTTCCACCTCAGAGATGCATATAAATGTCACTAGGTTTGAAATATAATAACATCAATAATATTCCCCTCAAACTATTTTACCCATAGGACAAAATGTAACGGATATTTTTGAGTAAACGAATTATACTTTATACACACTTCATTTTCAATATCGAATATATTTTAATAAACGTCAATAACAAATTAAAAAACAGTGCAATTTGAGTATATTTATGAGAGTTTGAACACAGAGAGACAGCCAGATGACCAGAGAGACAGAGAAACCGAACTCATAAACACTTTTCAACTATGTTGGAAAGTGTTTAAAAACCGTTTTTAGTGATTAACATCAAATATAAAATTTGACGCATTGCTATCTAATAGAATTTGAGATAGATTTTTAATGTACATCCCAGAAAGTTTAGAAAGCAGGTCCCATCTTGATTTATCAGAAACAAAAATAGAGTCAGCAGGATTTTTTATAAGTATCTTACTAATTACGTTTGGTACTGTTCCATCCCTTCACTTTCATGTTTATTTAATCAACGAAACTAAATACTGAAAAAGAAACATGAATATCTACGAAACAATGGTGAATAAATTGGTTCATTCATATGCAGAACCACATTTTTCTGTTTAGTTGAAATGGATAATTGACTTTTTACGGAGACTAATCTTTTGTAATGATTTATGGTTACACTGAGTAAAGAGCGGAACTATTAGATGAAAATTAATTGTTTCACGTATATTTTGTACTTTATCTGCTGTAATTCCCCAATTATCTTCTAAACATAGGAATTATTAAATCACTTTTTTTAGACACAAATGTGATGAAGTCATTCTTTAATAAATAAAATATGAGAAAGAAATAGCAAATAAAACTAAATTTCTAATATTTTTGTTACTTTCATGATTAACAGAACTGTGGATTTATGAAGAAGATAGTAGATGATACACTCTGGTAAAACACCATGTGGAATAAGTAAACAAAAAGTGTTATGACAGGTTCACTAACTTTATTAAATGTCTAACACATATTCTCATAATTCTCCATATGAAATTGTCTATGTGTAAATTAACCTAATTTTCTTTAGAGAGAACAAAATTTACTACCCATATTCATTTATTTTACTTATTTATTTGGTTTATTTATTTATATAATTATTGAATTATTGAATTATTTATTGCTGTTTGACTCTTTGCGGAATACGAAAGTTGTTATACATAGTGTATCAGGATTGATCGTTCAAATTGCGTGGAGAGGTTGAAAATAGCAAAAAAGACAAGCTCATAACGGAAAGTATGGGCGCAAGTGATCGCATGAGGTTATAGAGGGCGGTGTGTGTCCACGAGGACCCGCTTCTCTGCCACAAGCGGGTCCTCAAGGTGGGTGACGACGACGTCCACAACTTCTGATCACACGCAAGGCTCTCTGACAAGTTCAGCCGGTCGTCATTCGACAAGGTGTCTTTATAGAAGTAATATGATTCGTTATACGTTTAATGAATGTGAAGATATGCATAAAGTGGTCGAAGATTTGCGCAAATAAATTCAGAACGCTACCCCAACCGGCACAATCATCAGAATCAAGTGTTTGCGATTGGATCGGTTACCAGTACCTGTCATGATAGAGGAAGCAACCGACCGACACGGACAGCTCCAGGTACAGGGTGTTGTTGTTGTTGTTGTTGTCGTGTCCATAGATATGCAAAAAGTCAAGAAAGAAAGCCTCAGATATCGTCAAAGATCTGGAGGACCACTGCCGCCGGCCTTCTGCTTCAGGGCTGTAAAGGATCTCTGGATCCATTAGCGGTAACCAGCCTAGTTTTAAGATATATGCGGTAATGGATGAGCACTCAAAGATGTGTTTCGGTGTGAGCTGTGTTTCCGGCATTTCCTGCAATTAATATAGGTTCTTGTCCCATCAGGAAGGATCTTCATTACTTTGTTTTATAGGGATTTGTTCTTAATCTAGTACAGTGTAGTTGTTACATTTCTAGGGCAATCAAAGTCAGCGATTAAAAGCTTCCTAGATGGCTGATTAATAAGTCTACATCTGGCCACAGCGTTCGCATCTGGAAGTGTGATGGTGGAACTAGGTTGGACAAGATTTCGAGCCTCTTTGGCCAAAGCATTCGCACACTCATTACCCTCGATGTCTACATGTGCAGGTATCCACTGCAGCACACAAGACTTCCTCTTGCAATGCAGATGATCGAGTAAGTCATTTATAGTAGAGGTGATATTTGTGTGTCCGTTTCCAATGGCTTCTGAGGCCGATTTAGAATCTGAGAAAACAACCATTCCTTCAGCAAGATTCATAGCATGAGAATTAGTCAGGTAATAAATTAGGGCTTCTTTGATTGCCAAAAGTTCGCTGGTGAAGTTGCAGGCAATCGAACCTGTGTTAATTTATTTTAAGATTGACTTTTTCACCACTTGGAAGAAGGAAAAGGATGCCTGCTCCACCTCCGTTGAGGGATTTATCTGAAGAACCGTCGATGAAAGCAACTGCCAGGTTCTCCTGGGAGGGCTTTTCTATAGTTTCAAGACCCTTTTTTCTGAGTATTATGGAGTCCTAATTTTTAGAGCAGGGTTGAAGCAACTTCAGATTAATGTGGGGTGTTATTTAATTTTTTTTAGGTTTGCGCCGCTTGGGATAGCGTTCTGCATATATTTGCACAGCTCTTCGATCGCTTTCACCTGCCATACTGTAAGTTAGATGCATATCTATGTATTCATTAAACGTGAAACTATTCATGTTACTTCTGAAAAGTCACCTTCTCGAATGAAAACCGGGTGGATTTGACAGAGAGCCTTGCGCGTGATAAGAAGTTGTGGATACGCAGCGCCCTCTACAACATCATGTGGTCATTTGCGCCCATACTTCCCTATGTCAGATTGTCTTCTTTTGCTATTTTCTACCTCTCCACGAAGTTTGAACGATCAATCCTGATACACCCTCTATAAATGAAATTTATACTGTCATTCATAACGTTTTTTTAATGTCTATATTAGTAAAATTAGTATGGTTATTCTCTTACAAACAGTATAAAAATTATTCTGTCGTGTGACAGTTCACCAATGAATCTGCTTTTGAACTAAATTTTAAAATTTGCATATCGAAGGTAAAGTCCCACAATTAATTCGCAAATTGTACAAAATATCACAAATCTTGGTACAGATGTCGCAGATGCACTGAAATTTCTTTTTCGCGCCAAAATGGCGAATTTTTGCCTGATGTGGTAACAGAGCTATATGGTAAACCCAACAGTGTGAATTAATCGAAACACTCTGGTATCTACGCTCAATCAGTAGTATTCTTGACAATGAGTGTGTTTTATAATAAATTAAACATTTTGTGCGTTATATAATAAAATAATTGGTATGTGTTCATAATAAAATATTTTGTGTTTGTTTAAAATAAAAATTGTGTGTCTTATACAATAAAATAAATGTGTGTGTTTGTTGGATATTTTTACCAAATTTTGCCCCTAGAAATTTTTTTATGTGGTATGTCCGGAAATGATGTCATTCCGAACCGGTTTTCGTCTCTGTTTCGGTCATAAAGGCACTATTTTCTTTTATATGTAACTGTATGCATATTTCTTTTTAGTCTAATGTACTGAGCAAGTATATCTAGATGTACCAAGTGCCTTTCAAAGAGAGGTAGGAGGAAACTGACGGAGAGTGATCTATCTTCGTAGCTGTTCTGAGTTAAATATTTCGACAGTATGTGATATTAAAGAAGTTCTGGATGTATATGTAAATGCCCTTTTTATTTAAATTTACCATTCAAGTCCAATGAATAAAATAGATAGAACTGAACTGTTTTCTCATATAAATTATTTGAATCTACACGAAAGGACTTAAACACTGCGGTTAATACTCTGCACAAATTCATCAGTGATTTATAAACACAAAATGTGTTTTATAATAAATTGTGTGTGTTTTATAATAAAATTATGTGTGTCTGTAATAAAGTAAACTGTTTCATAATAAAATAAAACTAACTTGCTGTTTTCGCAGGGTAAATTTAACAAGTATTGGGGAGCGTAGTTTTCTCACCAAAATGGGACAAAACAAAAATCGCGCAAACCCCGGTGCGTCTGCGGCATCTATTCTTAGATCTCCCCACTATAAACCTTATTTTTCAACATCTGAAACATAATATGTTATACTAGGTCATATCTAACATATATGAGGCAGGATACGGATTTAACAACAGAACTTTTGGATTTGAAAATCTTTGAGTAGCAATCCTAACCTAATTTTTTTTCCTTTAAAATCGATTTACTCACATATATGAAATCTATTAAATGTAAAAAAATAACATTTCTTCAATTTGTATATTTCTTTCGCTATCTACATCATCAAAAATATTTTTGATATCGCCAAAATACATGTTGAACATTCAACAAAAGAGACAAGCTGCGGTACTCCACAAATCTCCCTTGATTTTCATCCTACATTGAACAGCCAACCCTGTCAGTTCTACTACTTGTGACAAGCATCCTATGTTGATCACGTGACATACAATATGGCTGGAAGTATCGCAGCCTGCCTGTTTTCTTGGCTGCGAATTTAGTTGCCAAAACTTCAGTGGAGTCTCACTGTTGAGACCCCGAAAAGTTTTTAGTTTCCGTCTGCTTTGTCTGTTCCGCGATAACTGTCACTTTAGGTTGTCCGATTAGGTTGATTTTTGGTAGATATGTTGGTGTTGTACCCGGATTTAGTTGTGTAGGTTTTGGTTAAATTTGGTTCATTCGTTCGAAAAATATAAAACATTTCTTTTAATGCTATAATGCTTGTCTATGGAAATGCAGACGATTTTCAAATTTCATTCTAAACTGAAATGAAAATGGCACATATGAATAATGGATTTAAACGTAAACTTACGGATGCTAAATTTTTAATATGGAGGTCTTAGATATATCCGAAAGCTTTGAAAATTTGCCGATACATTTATTAGAATTTAGAAATTATTTGTTTGAATTATTGGGACATTTTTAGCATCTGTTTGAGAAATATAAACCATTTATTTTCACATTAAAAAAATAAATGCATTTATTTTTATTTTCCTTTTTTAATATTTCAAAGGGTATCAAAATAATAAAATTCTATTAAATTACACTATTTGCCAAAATATTTTCTGTTTTAGCAAATTTTAGCCTATTTTCGGTAGATTTTTAGTCTTTATTGAAATAGATGAGGATTTATTTAATTAAAAGTTCTCTTTTAACTGCCTTAGAATGATTACCAAAACTAATTTCCAAAGGAAAATTCTGAAAACGTAAGACGTGTAATTTGGATTTCAGTCTTGTAATAGGAGTTTACATTTATATAAGTATTTTTTTTCATGAAAGTTCATTCAATTTTTGAAACAGATCTGGATGTTTCGTGGTTGAAAAGTTAGTATTCTTTTAAAAATAGGATAAAATTTCTCGTACAAGGAGATGGTTAATACAAAGAAATTAGAGTAGTAAAACGCTCCCTGAAGAAATGTACATTTCATTGTTACGAAATTCGAAGAATAAGCAGTTTATGAGAATACCATTGCATAAAACTATATTTAATGTAACACTTTTCAAATTTCCTTAAGCTTTAAGAAATTTTTTATACTTATATATTGAGCTTAAAACAATTAATTTGCAGTCTGTATAGTATTAAACATTATACAAAGTTCGAATAATAAACAATGACTTTGAAGAGCTGAAGTTGAGGCCCCTGACCTGTAGATTTACTAGTAATATGTTAAATTGATATGGCACAACAGTACTTTTCTATATTCTTTTTAAAAAATAGAAAAATTAAAGAGATATAAAAATTAAATGAAACAAATTTGCGCCAGAGTAATGTGAAAATTGTTTAAATCGAATTTTTGATAACAAAAAACGATTATTTCTATATTCGTACAATTTTATCTGGAAATACTTGAGTTGTGCGCAGTGAATTATTGAAAACATTCGTGTTTTCATATAACTGTTCATCATGTAAATCGTGCTTCATGTAAATCGTGTAAATCGTGCTAAAAACTTCATGTAAATCGTGCACCCGAATGTTTAGGTCTAAAAATTTTGAAGTAGTGTTTAGAGTATATACGGTATACCCTATACAGAGTATATACGGTAATTGTCAGTATAAAGTACAGTGCGGATTTTTTCTAATGTAATGAATAATGACATGACATGAAGTTAGCATTTAATTTTGCTATTAATTTTTCAAGAAAACATTTACGTATTTGTTTAATGATTTTAATTCTAGCTATTTACTTAAAAAAATAATGATTTTAATTATTTCATTTGCAATTTTTATATGTTATTACAATACCAATAACGGTTTGTTTTTTAACATGAAAAATAAATAATAAATGTATTAAAATAAAATGTAAAAAAAAAAAAAACATTAACGTGTCGATGTCAAGAAAATTACATGTAAAATAATTTACTTCACTCCTGCTTCTGAATAGAATAATAAAGTTATCAAAAAACTTGTCGAGTTCTTAAAACACAACATTTAATTGTTGCTATCAATTTTATGTATTTTAATTATTTTTTCTATTTTTATTACACAGACATAAAATATAAGTATCACAGCAGTAAATATAAAGGAATAAATGAATATCGATTATGATATAAAAAAAATGTGTACCATATTTTCAAATTATAAGCATAAGTTTGCGTGATAATTAACCAGTTTTGATATCGTTAAATCGAAATATTGATTGAAGGGTCTTGTTTCTTTCAAATTAATGACAAATTTATGACCGTCATCAATCATATTTTGCAAAGTTTTTGATGCTTTCATTCTGCATAAGCAATTACATCTGCCTTAGCCTTAAAAAGAGTAAAACACATAACATCATAAATTATTTTGTAAAAACGTTTACATGAAACATTATTTTGTGGGTTAACTTTGTAAAATACTTTTTATAAAACTATACCCCATGTCGTTTGATTTTTTAAGAACTGTTTATGGTCTAGATATGTAAAAAAAAATTATATATACATATCATTTTATGATTTCTTTCAACATGTCTATAAGTAACGCTTACATTATATTGATGGTGGCAACGGTTTTCGTATTTGCTTCACATTTTTAAACTTTGAAACATCAAACAATTTAAATTTTTACACCATCAAATGAAACTGCTTTTTCAAATGGATTTTGTTCAAAAACCGTATTTTAATTTAATGTATTTTTATGGTGTTTAAAGTACTTTCAAGCATAGATATTTTTTAATCTGCGTACAACCCAATTACTAAAGATTAGCCCGTTTGCATTTAAAACAATGTAAATAATCCAGCATTTGTTTCTTTCCCCGTAATATTCGATAACTAAATCATTAAATGAAATTAAAACTTCACAAATAAATAAATAAGTAAACAAAACACAAAATTAACAGATTTGTAATTGGACTATGCACTTAAACACTGAAACAATGAGAATAAAAAAAAATTGCATTAAATAGTTAAATCTTTAGCAATTAATCACTGATATACGGCTAATACGAAGACACCAAAATTTCTTTTTAGTATCGTTGGTGCGCAACATAAGAAAACATACTAAATTAAAAATATCTGTTAAAGTTTACAATTAAAAGCGATTTTCCCTACGTCCGGCACACTGAATAGTATACAGATTACCTTTAACTCGGGTAGCTGTTGATTCAATCCTCTGTTTTTATCTTCTTAATCATCGACATTTTTGCCTATCTCTAAAATAGTGTGACACTTTCTATCTTTTTTAAAGTTTCGTACAGTTAAAAAGGGAGAAAATCGAAACACTTATAAACTAGCTTTGACGTATGTTTGTCTGTCAAGACCCCTTTTTCCTGAAACGGTTGAGGGTGTCAAGTTGAACTTAATATCAAGATCCAAGGTCCCATTGTGCAGTAATTTCGCGATTCTAGCTTGATGCAATAAAATTACGGCCTTAAAACAACATTTATGGAAATTCCGATTGTGGAAAATTATGTAATAAATCAACATAAAATTGTAAATTAACGTTTTTTTTTTCAGATTTTTACTTTACATGTGCTATAAGACTTTCCGTCGTGCAAAATATAACTGTTTTAGGTCAACAGGAAGTATCTTATATGTTTTAAGAGTAAAACCTTGTTGACCTAGAACTTTGAAATTTAGCACGAAGTTCTATTTATAGCACATGTAAAAGAAACAATAATGAGAAAATAATAAATTTATAATTCTATATGCGTGACAAATTTATGAATTTTCAAAATCGGGACTAACACCAGCTTAACTTCTTGTAACAGAATATTTTGTATATTTCTCAAAAAATATGAAGTTATTAAGCTTTGTGGTGATATGACATAACGGTATGGAACGTGCGTGTAGCCTATTCGCACCTCTCTTGTATGGTTTATAATTAAATCTATTTGTATCTTATAAAACAAAAAGTTATGAAATACAGGAATTGCTGGACTTATGTCCAAATAATTTGCATATCTCTTTCACATTGATTAATTTAAGTTTCAATAATTTTTTACTCTCTACGTAATCAATTTAAATTTTTGAAAATTTGTATTTCCATGGGCATTTTCTTTATCAGGGTTTCGCTCTTTTGACGAAACCCTATTCGTGTCACTCCCTAGTCTGTCTGTCACATAATCGTTCTCAAAAACTGTATAAGTTAGAAACTTGAAACTTATAATACTTATAGCTGAATACCTCCAATCACACGGCAAATCATAAAATTTTGAAAAATTCTTATATAATCTTAATTAAATGAATTAATTTAATAACATCCGAATGCGATTTAGATTTTAAAACAGAATCTTAATTTCAGTATTTTTCGCGTAGGCTAGACGGCTTAATGGGAGCGCATTAACCTTTCATTCAAAAGGCTCTGGTTCAAAGCTGGGCTTCGGAGTTTGAAATTTTCTCCCCGGAATAGGTTTCATTATCTAATAGATTCATTTTATGAATTTTACTTTTTTAATTATTTATTTATTTATTTTATTATTTTATTTTATTTTATTTTATTTCATTTCATTTTATTTTATTTTATTTTTATTTATTTATTGATTTTTTGCTATTTTTAACTTACTGGCCGCCAAGCAAAAGGGGAAAATTGAACTGTTGTTTTCTCAGTAATCTTTTAAAAATGCAAAAAAAAAAAAAAAAAAAAAAAAAAAAAAAATCATTTTTCGAACTTGATATAAAAAACTTACTTACATATATGAATATAAACCATGAGAGTATTAATCCTTATTTAATGTTTTAAAACTTCATTATACCTCTAGAATTATATTAATTTAAATAATTCTTATATTACAGTACAGTATAATGAACGGATGTATCAGTTTACGGCGGTTAAGGCTAAAAGTTTTTGACAAATATTTTATCAATTGGTTTTTTAAATTCAAATTTTTTTTTGAGAAATTCAAATACTTTAAATGTTGTTTAAACTTTCACAAAATTTTTGAAATTTCGGAATTTTAAACTTCGTTTAAAAAATTTGTTTTGTTTTGAGAAAATTTGAAGTATTATTTGAACTTCCGCTAAATTTTTGAAATTTCAGAAATTTGAAAATTTAAGAGTTTTCAATTTTATTTAAATAATTGCATTTTTTTAAATTTTTTAAACAGCTCTTATTTTTAAATATTAAATTTCCTCTTTAAATGATTAATTCTCGTTAATCACTAGTGTTGCAATCCCATTTTTAATTTATTAAACTGCTACCATCTATGTTCTTATTGATAAAATGTATTAATAAAGGATAATGATTTAATAATTATTATAAATTATTGATTTGGATTTATTATTTAAAGGATAAAGAATTTTAAAAGGAATATTAAGCGAAACCTTTTGTGCGATCTTCGTTTACACTTACCCATTTATTTATTTCTCTTTTATTTATTTATTTATTTTGACACGTTAAATTTAAGTATGTAATATTATGATGTTGCTATTGAACTGCTATAAGTTAGGTTCAATTTTAATATACAGGGTGTCCCATATAAGATGTTACAAACTTCGAGGGGAGGTAGGGTACACCTAGACGACTTGGAATCAAATAGGAATGCCATGTCGACAACGCCTTCTTGACGCGGTAGAGGGCTTTGAATAGGTATGGGTGTTTCGAGCGTGCTTGTTTCGAAGCTTCATTTCACATCCCGCATTTTTAGACATAAAATATAAGGAAAGGGAAGGACACAAAATAGTACAAAAAAAGGTGTTTATTACTCGCTGTTCAGAAACAAAAACAAAAGTAACGAAAGGGTTGGGTTGGGTTGGGTTGATTATTGACGGTCAATTATCTACACTTGGGATATAGGCCCGGGGGGGAAGTGCCCTTCGTGGGGGTCTTTCTAAGGAAACCTAACCCATATTTACGCATGGACAAATCCACGGCTCGAAGAAAACCACGAAAACTCCGAACGATTAGGCCGACGGGGCGATTGGGATCGAACCCAGCAACTCCCGTCTACCAGCTTCGACAGCAGAACCTCTCAGCCACTGGTGGGGCAGTAACAAAAGGGAATCACAAATCATATGAATGGAGGTGATTGAATTGACGACCCCCGAGTGTGATTAGGGCTCACATCTTCGCTGCATGGAAGTTCGAACATCCGCAAACATTCCCAGAGCGTCTTGGATTTAACCAGCATCTGCAACGATGCGTGCTATAAGATTCTCGACGGTGTCAACGGGGGTTTCGTAGACAAGGGATTTCACATGCCCCCAAGAGGAAGGAATCCATGATAGGTCTGGATATTGGACAGGCCAATTCACTAAATCACCATGACCAATCCATCGTTTACCAAATGTTGCATTCAAGTGGTTACGTACAAAAAGGCTGAAATAGGCACGGGATCCATTCAGCTATGGTACCACAGAGAAGGATGTGTCATAATGGAAACGTGAGCATTAGCCAATAATTCTGGTAACACTTGTTAAAAAACATCAAGTAGTCTGCACCTGTCAGGCTATCAGGCAACAGATATGGATCGACGAGGCGATTTTTTACAATACCGGCCCATACGTGTACCATAAAACGTGTCTGTGCAGTCCGAGTACATATCACAAGTAGTTTCGCCATCTCCCACGTATGGTTGTTATGAGCACTGCAAATACCCTCTCTCGTGAAATGCGCCTCATCTGTGAACAACACAGAGGCTGGAAAACGGGCATCTGCAGCTCATTTCTGCAAATACTAATCTGAAAAAGCCCGAGGAGATGTAAAGTCACATTCTTCTGGACGCGCTGTAAGTGATATGGATGGATGTCATTGCTATTCATAATCCTCCACACGCTATTGCGTAAAATCCCTATTTGATACGCGATACCTCGTGTACTTCTACTGGAAGTGCTCTATACCAGACCTAGCACAGTTTCCACGTTGGCTGGCATACGTGTCGTTCCATCAAGATTACGTGTGGCCTTATGGAAAGAACTATTGTCACATAATTGCTGGTGTAGGCGCGCAAATATTATATCGGCGGGAGTTCGCCTCAACAAATACCTTTGGGCGTACAACCTCTGTGCAGCTCGACCATTACAGTCTGAGGCCCTGTATGCGGCAAAACATGTCTTCTTTCTCTGAGTTTATGTAGTTTGCCACCAGAAAGCCTTTCTGTCTGCTTGAGAAATGAAGCTTCAACTCAGCACGACTCCTTCTTATTGTAGAGTCCCTTTGGAGGCTAGTTCAACTCTTCACCTAGAAATTAGTACATTGTCCCTTTAACACTCTTTCGAGAAACTTTGCGCCGAGAACCCTGCCAGTCTTATCCACTGGCGCCACTCTCGCAACTCCGGGGCCAAAGATCAGCTTTGTGTGATCCAGCCTTATGAATGGCCTTACTGCGTCAGGAAGGCGTTTCCGACCTGGCATTCCTATGTGATTCCGAGTCTTCTAGGTGTATCCTACATCCTCTAGAAGATTGTAACATCTTAGCTGGGACACCTGTATAGGTGAATCGTTATGCTCAAATATGCCCTATGGAAGTACAGCTAATTAAATCTGTACACTTGCATTTCTGTTACATTCATTAGAACTGAATTGTTTGGATTTATATTGCCTTCTGAATCTTTAATACTCATCATCATAGATAATTCAGTAAATTTTATTCAAGATGTACCATATTCATTCAGTTATTTAATTTTTTAGACATTTTCACTATTTTAATGTTTAATTCAACAAAACATCTCACAAGTGGTATACATAATGATGGAAATTGTGAATGATTTTATGACTGTATACTTTTTAATCAATTTAAGCCATAAATCTTGTAAAATAAATAAATAAGATAAATAAAAGTCATTCTCTTAATTTAATTATTTTTTCTTCTTCAAAATTTCCGGTTTAAGTTGATTAAAAAAATATGATCGTTGGCAGGTATGCTTTTGCGCATGCCTGAATGATTCATTCGAATATCAAAATGATTCATTAAACTCATCAGTAGTCGTCACTTAAGTTTATTATATACTCGCTAACCCGCCCAGCGTTGCCCCGGACAATAACAATCTGTTCTATACGAACATGAATGAAATCCGTAAGTAGAATTTAACCACAAAGATATTATTATTTCTCAAAAGCAATCATACGTCCGGGAAGCCCGTTCAATTCTGTATGCAGAATGAACAACGATTTATGATTAGACATTGTTAATAGATAAGAAAACTACACTGAAATAAAATATTTTTCTTAACTTCGAATTATGTGTGCTTGCTCGTAAAAAAGAGAAATCTGCAGAAAAGAGTTGCGGAAAGGATTTTTTTGCAAATGCGAATTTTTTAAAGCTGACGGCGTATTTCTACACCATAATGTACTCTTACTTTAAGCTTCTTCTGTCGGATTTTGTGTATTTCTATAAAAGATCCTACGACGGCAGTGTAAACATTGCCAAAATAGCGGAAATCGCGAAAGTGGGCTACGTAAACAACCGGTTTCGAAAAGGGTTAATGTAGATATTGTTTTAAACCTAATAGTGCGTTTTGAAAAAAAAAAGTGGCTATGATATGGTGTCTTCTGTTTGTCGTGTTTTCGCATTACCCGAATCGATGTCAATTTCTAAACCTGGGCCGAAAAACGAAAATCGCGTGAGTAAGTTGTGGAAACACATTTTTCAAAACGGATTTCAGACTTAAAAAACAAAAGAACGTAGATTAGGCGCAGTATTTTGAGTTTTTGTATCTTGTTTATGAACGCAGATTCGAATTTTTAAAGATAGGAGAAATCGTTAAAAATGCAAAATTCACTTATGGGGTAAGAAACGTTTTCCAAAGAATTAACTTTCATTTTTTTTAAACCTAAAGGTTTCTGCCCAAACCCGATAGAACGTAGATGTACTTAGTTGTGTTTGTTTTTTATTTGGTTATTTTACAGAGACGATGCGCGATTTAAAAAAAGCACAAAAAATCGGAATTCTCAAAATTGAATCCTGTGCTCGAATGTTTTTCGAAGAGTTAATATTCGTATATTTCGAAAACGATTCCAGATGTCAAAAAACGAATAAATTTAGATATCATCTGGTATTTTCAGTTTTTTGTAACTCACTCGGAACCGGCTATGCAATTTTTTAAAAATTGGCGAAATCGCAAAAGTCGTGAAATAGTGTACAGAAAATATACTTTTTCGGAGGGTTAACTATCGTGTTTTTTTTAAACCAAAGGTGGTTTTGAAAAGGGTCTAAGTGAAAAGTCATATGTTTAATTTAGTGCACTCAGTTTTCCGTATATTTTGTAGTCCAACGGATGCGAGGCTCGGAAAACGGGAAAAAAGCATGATTTCGACAATTCTTGATTTTTTGTTGAAAGGGTTAAATGTGAAATGTTTTCAAATCGATCGGATCGTTCGAGATGTAAGAGTACGTTTTTGTGAATTCGAGAATATGTAGACAGTTGTTCTGCATTTCTGGCCGTTCGCCTGTGGCGAATTTAGAAAAATGGACTGACGCGGGCTCTGTTTCTTCTCTTCACGGAAGGTGTGGAAAAAGGGCTTTTGAGCATGCGCGCGCAGATTTCGGAAGAGTGCTTTTTTGTTTGTGATCTTTGATCACAGTTTAATCAATAACTATTCTAATTTTAATTTTTTTTAATTTCCGAGACTCAGGTGCACCAGGAGAGGCTGTGGACTATTCTCACCTAACTTTTCAGACTTCTATGTGCGCTAGATTTCGCTAGTCATCGCACACACACACACGCGCGCGCACACACACAAAGATACACAGAAGGAGCTTTCTTTTATTAATATAGATAATTAAAAAATAATAAATACTTTAAACCGATATTTTCACAATGTTTTATATGTTTGTGTACATTTCTCTCAGATAAATTTGATTTTCGAAAGCATTTTTTTAAGTATTGGTGATTAGTTTCTTTAAAAAGAACATATGGTACAAATTGCGTAAGCTAATCATATTCAATAAATTACATCAGATAATCACCATACTATGTAAATCTTTTTCAATATTAAAAAAGTTCAAATAACAGTTTGAAGTCTTAAACGATGTAGCTAAATTACATTAGAGAGAGAAAGATATGAATAATATAGTTTTATTAGGCGTGTGTGTTATTTAATGTTTTTCATTCAAACTTTTTTTTTAATTTCAAAAAGTGCACAGTTTATTCAAACGAGGCCATATGCATGTATATTTAAGATGTGCTTCTTAGTTCATGCATGAAAGTAACGAATGTGAATATTCAGTGTAAGCTTGAACAAGATTGATCGTTGAAGCCATTCATTAAAGCACGTATATTTCCTTCTATATATATAAAAAAAAAGTAATGGTTTAAAAATGGACCAATGAAAATCTGTGTAGATATTCCAGGTTATTCTCATCGCTTTTTTACTAGGGACTTTTTTGAGGAGCGATTACTTTTTTTCTAGCCATCCTACGGATTCGAAAATCATACCACCAGACGCGAAATATAACAAGCTTTCAGAAATTCAATAAATTATCACGGTCGGACAATAAAAACTCAAAAAATCCTTAAAAATCGAGCAAAAATCTTTTATTGAAAAAGTAATTTTTTTATATTGTTGCCAATTTCTAAATAAGCGCAAATGATTATATTTTATCTCAAATGAAAAATGTATTTGCGCGAGACTATTAAAAACAATAATGAAAGTTTAAAATAATAATTAAATGATCACGTGTTGAAAGCAGGAAATAGACAAAATTACGTCATAAAAATCGTGTTTACACATGAATATAAAAAATAAAAAAGATGAATTAAATGAAAAAGCATTATAACCAGTTAAATGAAAAAGCATTATAACCTGATTACGGAAGATAGTCGCCGTTCGTGCATCATCACCTTTTTAAAACAGGATACATTACATTTACCAGGTTTTAAAAGGTTGTGAAATCAGAACGGGGGTTGGTGAGCGTAGCGAGCAGAGCCCCCTAGTTTTTCAAAACATTATTTTGTTAATTTAAAATGCAATGTCTTTTAAAGGTTTATTATCTGAAACCATGAAATTTCAGATCATGAATGCAGACTGTGAATTTCAGATTTAACTCATTAATACATAATTCAGCCAATTTGTAATTTCATTTTTTGCTTAAAGAAAATAATGTACTTTATTTAACTTGCATCCCATTTATTTCGTTAACGAAAATTTACGAACTATATATAAACAGTTTTTAATGTAAAACAAAATAAATAATCTACAATACTTTTTATAATTATTTTTACGCATTCAACAATGTTCATTTTAAAACTTATTTCTAAACAGACTTAAAAAAACTGTTATTTATTTATGTTAAATTGAAATCTAGTTGTGCATATTTTATTATTCATTTTATTTTATATATTTATTTATTTTTAAATGTTTTATAATCGAATATACATATATATATATATTTCAAACCTTTTTCTACAAAGTTCTCTAGCATTTAAAATAGAATAGCTGATCACGTCCAAATGAAAAATTATATCGTAATTGTATAAGCAAAGTATATTCGCTACAAAATGTTCACGCAAGATTTACTTCAAAGAAGAAAAAACTGCTATGTCATTACGCAAATATAAAAATTATGAAAGCGTTGCATTAGATAAAAGTTTCACATTAGATTCTGTTATAATACGATAAATTGTTTTCCATAAATAGATGTAGTATTAGAAGCATGACAGAATATCTAATGCTTTCTGATCCAATAAAAGAACTTTAGATTCTGAATTTCAAAATATAATCTACTTCAATCATGAGTTGTTTTCAGAAATGTCTAAAAACTTTCCAATTTTTTTTTTCTTTTAAATCCTAAATAGACAGTTTTTTCAATGATTAAAAAAAAGGCAGTAAACAGAATTTGCTGCCAAGAAAAAATTTAAAAAGTTAAACTTCAGTATTCATATTTTTTCAGTGTATTTTCAGAGAATCTGTCTTAAACGCTCTTGTAGTAACACATCTATACTGTAAAAATGGCAAATGTTTCTTAATCTACAAAAATATAATATATTCACGAATAAATGTATAATATAGACTCATCCTTGTTAACCACGATTCTGAAAAGTGTTTCTTTATCTTTAGAAACCTCAGACATCAATGGCATTTCGAGATTTAAACAATCATTTATAAAAAAGAAATTTCTATTGCTGTCCGTAATTTTCCGAAACGTTTACGAGTAGCTTTTAAAATGTATTAATCAGTTTTCTGAGCCCATAATATAGTTGTTATCGATGCTATCCATTCTCAAGTAAACATTTTCATGTTCAACAAATATGTTTAACAGACAAACATGCAAAATGAACAGTGTTAACATTAACATTAAAATTAATATTATTTCTTTACTCTTTCATATACACATTAATTTATGCAGCTGAAAACGTTTATTTGAGAATTGATGACATTCGAAAAACAGGTATTCCAGGCTGATGAAACTGATTAATACACTATAAAAACTATTTGGAAACTTTCTGAAAAATACGGGCAGCAAAAAAATACTTTGCGTTTATAAATAATTCTTTAAATTTTGGAAATGTATTGGTTTCTAGGGATTCAAAACACAATGGAACACGCTTTTCTGAATTTCGAATAACTCAGCAGATTATATTATATTTTCGTTCGTGGTTATAGTATATTTTCATAAAATAAGAAACATTGGTCATTTTTTGCAGTGTATTCAATAACATTCGCTGTATCTGAAAATTTATTAAAACTTTATAACATATCCAATTGTAAAACAGACTTATCGTTTTGAGTATTTCAAGAAATAATATGTTCAAATAAAATCCATTTAAATATAACGTGTTTTTGATGCAGATTTAAAGTAGATAAACCTTACAGATGAACAGGTTAAAGTATATAAAATGATTTTCTTTTCTCAGATAAAATAACGTATTTTAATTATGTACCATCTCATTTATTTTTGTTATTTAAAATTTAAAAACTATACATTTCTAAATTATCATTAATTATGTTTAAAAATAAATAATAAAACTATAAGATTTTCACAATTGTTTTTAAGCTTTGAAAAATACCTATATAAAATAACTCGCTATTATAGTTTTGTTTTATATTAGCTATTTGTGTTATACCAAAATCCAATGCTGAATAATTAGTTTTTGGAGAGTTATATTTCGAGATAAATACAATTTTTTACCAAGCACCTTTTATTTCCAAATATTCTAATATAGTCCAAAACTTTAGCTGCAATTAGAAGTTGACAAATTGCTTTCTAGTAATAATAAGTGCAGTAGATAGAAGCGTAAGAGAATATATATTCATTTGTCACAACACAGCGGAACTTTAAATGGCGATTTGCAAACTGTCATTTACTTAAAATATCAGACGTTTCCAATAATTGCCTGATTGACTAAGCTACTAATTAGTTATTTTTCCTCACAGTTGTAAATACTTAAAGAGTTTACAAATATATACATATACATATATATATATATATATATATATATATATATATATATATATATATATATACAGGGTGTCCCAGGATTATTGGGACAAACTTTAAGAGGAGGTCTGGGACATCACAAGGTTTCAGATTTACATAGCAACCCATGGTCGGAAACGGCTTCGTTCGCCGTTAGGTGATGTTGTTCACAAGAGCATTGGAGCACCTCTAACATCTACATATTATCGCATCTTTTTGTAAGAGGTGCTACCAAGCTTACTTGACACTATGCCACAACATGTCAGACGCCATATGTGGTTTCAACATGATGGCACCCCCCCCCCCCCCATTATGGCAGATGTGTTCGTGAACATTTGAATCTGGTGTTTGGTCACCGATGGTTTGGCCGTGGTGGACTGGTTCCTGGCCACCACGCTCTCATGATTTACGCAGCATAGATTTCTTTCTTTGGGTTGCACTGAAAAGTGCCAACGCCTGTGGATTCCGATATGGATCTGGTTGCAAGACTCGTTTGTGCTGCTGTGGATATCCAACAAAATCCATGTGTATTTGAGCGAGTCAGCCAATCCATGGTCCGACGGTGTCATGCATGCATCGCTAGCAATGGGGAAACTTTGAACATCTTTTGTGACATTTTCACATGTCATATACCACTGCACATGTAATATCTTTGACCAATAAATTATTTCAGATGATCTTAGTCTTGTGTTTGTTCGTTTCCTGTACCTGTCATACTACTTTCCCATGACGTTTCGGACCATGGGTTGCTATGCAAACCTGAATCCTTGTAATGTCCCCTACCTCCCCTTAAAGTTTGTCCCAATAATCCTGGGACACCCTGTATATTAAAAATAAATTGTGTCATAGGTCTGACATTCAAAGGTCTACATGTCTACATTGACTTGAAAACTATTTATTTCAATTAAAGAACATTTTAAAGCAAAATTGAAGTATTTAATCATGATATTTTTATTTGCGTTTTCTCAAATTTGACGAGATACGTACGAGAGAATATGCAGCTGACTGTTGTACTGCTTACGCTATTGTGTGAGAGAAATTTTTAATGCATTACAGTATTTCTTCTTATTAAAATAATAATTTCACTATACACAAAAATAAAGTACGGAAAAAATCATTATTTTTTTTCTAACATTATTTAAAGAGGCATAGCGGCATTCTAAAATATGTTTAAGAAGTAAGACCTTTGATATTGTAGACAAAATGAAAAGCATAATAAAAACAAATAAAATTTTTCACATGTATAAAATCACTGCTAAAACTTTGATATATTCTTAAATAGCATGTTTAATTTAACATCCAGTTTATCGCCTAAAAGATGAAATTCCTTTTTAATCAATAATAATAATAATAAAATAAAGTCGTTAAATATAAAGTCAAAATAATATCATAAGCTTAAGTATTCCAAAACAATTGTAAGATTTATTTACTTTCTATTATTAGAATGTTTCGCTACTGCACGCTTTCCTATAAAAGAGGAAGGACTGAAAAATATTTCTAATCAAAATAGTAAAACTCTTAACACTGCGTTTTTAAAAAATGTCTTCGCTTCTAGTATGCGCCTTATGTCTACATTAAAACTAATGAATTCTTCGACCCAAATTCTTTGAACCAATTATGATAACTACTAACATTTGTTTACTAGTAATAAACACAACAATAATGTTTTAATACCATATTACAAATGAAATACTGATAAAGCAGAATGGTACAAAGAGCACATTATTTTAGAACGCATATTTCCAAACGCCTTTACAACATTTTTAAAACAAATTTTAAAAAGTTATGTGACTGAAAAATTGTAATTTTTTTCAAATAAAACGAGCGAAATTATATAAGGTATACCGTGGCAAATTTACGCACTGTGTAAATATATACCGAATCCGTAGCTCACAGTTCTTTTGTAAAAAAGTAACCCTATAACAGGAGGATAGTTTCGTTAGCAAGTCGTTACATGAGTTAAGTAGTATTAGATCATTGTTATACCGTATTGAATGCTGGTGGGTACATCAGTGTTAGCGGTCAGTGTTTACTCGATAATCGAGTTGAACCCGTATTTGGCAAACTATTCAAAAAGACAGGTTTTTGAAAGATTTTCACTGTGCCACCCTTAAACTTCAATGATTTAACGTACGTTTAGGCTATACATTATGTTACATATAGTTTAGAGTGATCCTACTTGTACACATTTGGCCGGCATTTAAAAAAAAAAACCACGTGCATGGACAATAAATGGGGTAAGTGTATATATATAGATTGAATTTCCCCAAATAATTTTTCAAAAATTATATCCTGTCAACTGTTTATTAATAATCGCGGTATGTTTCTAAAATTAAAAAAAAAAAAAAAAAAAAAAAAAAAAAAGGTACTAGGTACTAGCACTAAAGTACATAGCGGCGAAAAAGCGGTTATTATCTTTTGCCGATGGCAACGAGAGGTTTGTTTAGAAAATCAAACCTGCTAAACCTAACTTTAGCCCGCTTCGTTATTTGTATAAAGAAATTATATGACGTATCGATATGAAACTCTGTATTTATATGCAGGAAAATTTTCTGCATCCGAATATCCAATTTTTAGGGAAATAGACCCGCAATTTCACTTAAGTTTTCCTAAAAAGTGTATAAAAATTTATGGCGTCAGTTCAATAAAAAGTAATCGGATAATGAACAAGCCAAACAAATGTCGAATTATATTGAGATCTGTTCCGGGGCCTATCTCTCCATTTACTTTCCGAAATCGATAAAAGCATTGATGCGAAAATAAATATGTTTTCTTATACTTAATATTGAAGGTAATGAGGTAAAATTTTAAATGTCATATGTTCATTCGACCTTTTCATAACTGAAAGATGGGAAGGGGGATTTCTTTTCTCGGGTTCTATGGACTCAATTTAAACGGCAATTTGTGCCTTCAACTTAACATCTACTAATTAAGGTAGAGATTTGGCACCCCTGTAAGGTGGAAAGTGAAGCTAATAATTTTTCCAGCGTATACACAGCACGCCCGATATACGTTGCTGTAGGCAGCGAGAACCCGTGTAGGCGGTTCGGAAAGAGGTTTCTGTATCATAGAAAGCGCCCCTTATCGGTGGAAGGTGGAACTAAAAGATTTTACGGAGCAGCACGCCCGGTATACGGTGCCGAAAGTAGCAGAGAAAAGTGCCAGATTTTAATTTTTTAAAAAGAAATTTAAGTTTATTACCACTCGCCCAGGCAAAGCCGGGCGAATCAGCTAGCTAATATAATAAACTGTGGGCATGATTGACATTGTTTGTATAAATACTTGGACGAAATTTATAGTTATAGATGTTCTTTAGACGTGTTTTGCTGTGGCAATACCATGTTTATATCAAAGTAGCATAGGAATAAAAACCGTTTCAAATAAGTATCATACATTTAACTAATTACACAGTAAATCGTTCAATAGTGCTTAAAGACTCTAACAATGATGGGAAAATATCAAGAATACTTATCTGTCTCACGAGAAAGGCCAAGGCGAGCCTAAAGGAAATTTAAAAACAACTTCAAAATATGGTGACTATAACGCAGGGAAAGTTTTTTGAAGAAATAATGTTCACTCATGTCACCAATACTCTTTCTCCTCAATCTACAAACAACAAGAAAGTTTTTCGGACGTTAAATTGATTACGTCACCCCAAATAGCCACAATATAAAGTATAAGGAAACTTTTGAGAAATTTCAAGCGGATATTTTAACCAGTACGTAAACCTATAGCAAAGGTATCTTCTTGAAACGCTCTGAAATGCCAATTGAAAAGAAATGAATTAAAAAATAAGATACTTTGTTTGCAAATTATTTTAACAGGTTACGTTTCCATGCTGTAAAGATGATGCAATTTACTCTAGAAAGCAGTGTCTCTCTATATTTTTTTTCATTTATATATTAGGTTTCAAACACCTCGAAATGTTTATTAAGTCAAAATACATTTAATTTACTATTATTATGAATCTAATCAAATGCTGCGAAATTTTTCAACCTACTGTTTTTAATTTTTAAATGACTGAAGGTTTTGAATAATACCAAAAGTATGTATTCTGTTATAAAGTCTTTTTCATTCAAATTATTTTTATTTTAGTGTCATTTGACTTTTAAGTATAAAACTACTAATGAAATATCGACGAAACTGCGTTCCTACAAGTAACCCGTAAAATACTAACGTGTGCACACACGGATTAGAATTTAAGTGTTATTGGTATAGTTTTTTAGTAAATATTAAATTTATTCATGCGAAGCAGACTCGTTGTAAAAATTATTTGAAGAATTGCATTAGCTATAGAAACAAAATGCGTTTATTACACAACGAAAAATTTGCATAAAGATTTTCTCATGTACACTTGCCTCAGTGTACCTTAGAGAAAAGAGCTAAATGATTGAAGTCATTGTAATTTTTTTACTTGCACGTACAAAAAAGCAATATCATAATAAATGTTAAAACAGGTCACATCATATAAAAACAGTTCCAGCATACGTAAAACAGTTCCAGTTAGATATTTTAAATATTATTGTTGTCATGGTATGAAAGGTTTCTAAGCAACAAAATTGGTTAAAATGACATGACGGCAGTTACTGAGGATATTTAGTTTTTGCTGCAATTTCAGTTGTGACCCAACGCATTCTGTTTCATGTTACAAGGGAAATTGTATTTAGAACAGCGCTAAAATCCATGCTATATGCAAGCAGATTGTCCATCTCATAGTTTTCAAAAAAGTGATCGAAACATTTATAACCTTCTCCTTCCAGGTTAAAGTACCAGTTAACGCACTCAAATGTTTGGTCACAACTCCAAATTCAGTACATTTAAACAACGTCAACACACTTAACAAGGAAATTCATTTTATTTGTAAAATGAAAATGTATTTTTAAAGTGAATTTTCAAAAACATATCCATGACAAACTTCTTTTTATTTAGTCTCAATTAATATGAAAAACCACCAATATTAAATGTAATAAAAATGCAAAAATGATATAAAAAGCATATTGTTTTACCTATAAAAACATTAAGTGCAGCCCTTTTAAGGGAATGAATATTAAATTTAAAAACTAATAATTGTTTTTAATGAAGAAGATATTTTCGAGACAGGGCAGTTTTTCTTTTTTTTTTTTCTATTCATTGTTGAAAAAACGTTAAAAAGACAGATATTCTTTTAAAGTATTGTATTTACGAATCTTAAAAGAGAACGAGCATTAATTAAATTTTAAGGTAAAAAACATTGATGACAAATGAGCAAGAAAAAAGAAATTCTGTAAAAAAAATAATTAATTCTAGAAACGTTTCTTTGATTATTACTGAATGCAAGAACGAGGAGGAGTATTAATCAAATTTAAAGTAAAGAATCAATCAATACAAGCTTTCCGAAGGCAATTATCTCTTCTGGTCGTCAAAAATAAACATAAATTACAGTAACTATCACAATACTGACAAGTAGCCAATTTTATGTTTTTAACACTTTCCAACCTAGTTGAAAAGTGCTTATGACTTCCGTTTGTCGGCCGTCTGGCCGTCTGGCCGTCTGGCCGTCTGGCCGTGCTCTAACTCCCGTAAATATCCTCATATTGCTCTGCAATTTTTATATGTTATTGTCGTTATCTATAGCATGTTCCCTATTTCAACGGAAGTATGTAGCACTTATAGTTTTTTTAGAGGACACTCAAAAGAATTCCGTTACATTGCAGTCTATGGGAAAAAATCATTTGCGGTTTATTTAAATAATGTTTCACTATTTTAAACGCATTGAAATTTATATATGTTACTAAGGTGCATCACAAGAGGCTTACTACAGAATAGTGTGTGTATAGCAATCATCGTTCATTGACAGGGACACACAAAAGAATTATCCACTGTCTGTTAACAATAATTCCTGGAAGTGCGTTTTAAGTTACTAAACGCGATTTTAAATTTAACTCGCTTTTTGTCTACTGCGTGGTGTGTAGAAATTCTGTAGATCCTATAAAGAGAAGCACAAAAATGCGCGAACACATTTTCGTTTATTGACAGAAACTCCAGAAGGAGAATTTTAAACTGTGCTACGCGTTTCCTAACTGAACTAAAATTTAGCATCCTATGTAGTATACATACAAATATATAGATCCTATACAGAGCTAAATAAAAGTATTAGGATATTTTTACAAATATTGTATATGTTGGAAATTCCTGAAATTATGTTTTTAAATATGTTATGCGTTTTCCAAATTGTTTACTTAGATGTTATCTTTCAGCTTATTAAACGGTACGATTTGTAAAATTATTTTGGAAGCGTTGGAAAGTGTTACATAATCTATGCTTGACGCATGATTTTTCGTTCTTGTTTAAAAGTAAAATTTATTTGTGAGAAACAATCTAAATTAGCTTGCACATTATCGGTTTGAAATGTTGTAGCTTTTAAAGAGTAATACTTTCAAATTAACTTTATTAATAGATAAGCATGCGCTTATTTTACAGTGAATTGTAAAGATTAGATAAATTCCAAATTTTACAGAGTGTTGTAATATAATTGTGAAATTGCATAAATGTGCAATTTGCTATTATCTGTTGTGGAATTAATGCAATATGTTACTTGTTGTGTACAGGTATTTTTATTTAGGTTTAAGAAGTATTAATTTCAGTTAATTAGACAAAAATAATTCTCAAAGATTAAATTTCGGATATAAAAATATGAATTTCTAAATCAACCAATATTTATTGACAGTTCTTTTCATAATCAGAGATTGATGAAGTTTGTGTGACCTGTTAGTGATGCTTTTTCATTTTCTTTACTTTTAATATTGTGATGCCATCATTTTGTGGCTGCTCCATGTGTTTTATGGAATAATGAAAACTCGTCTTTTTCCCAAACCTCAAAACGGGTTTCAAATGGAAATGAACATTTTTATGCCTGACATAAAGCTATAATTCTAGTACAAAACATAGTATTGATCAATAAATACTATGTTTTCTGCACAGTAGAAAATGGAACAGTTTTACATTGAAAATGAAATTTCCCCGGTATCTGTCATGTCAAAAAAGCATAGGAGATCATAGAAATGGAAATTATTACTCTGAAAGACAATGCCGCGAAAAAGCTGATACATCTGTACTACCACACTTAAAATAAAGTAATACGCAAACACATGCACTAAAATACCCCATAAAAGCTATCGTGACTATGTTTCGGAGCATATAAAATAGCGCAATTTAGCTTTGAAAGGGCAATATTCTGATATGAATCTCGGCTAAAACCTCAGAGATTGAACCTCTGAATCGAGCTATGTTGAGTAAATATTTATAAAACCTTCTAGATTGCGTATCATATGGAATATAAAAAAGTTTACGTTTTAAAAAATGCATCTTTTTATTAAATAATAAAATAAATAAACATAAATAAAGAATATGTACTACATTGCCACATGCACCGAGAACTTTCGATTTTAGACTTTTTCACGTATATCTAGATAAGTACTTGACAAATTGTTCTTGTACTTCGGGATTGGAAGAAATATGTTTTAATTAGGGTTTTTCATTGAAGATTTAGTCACAACGGTAATCAGGGGACTAAAAACAAATTAACTAAAAATAGTAATATTTACGGTCACCCTGTATCATAAAAATCTTCAAATGATCTGCAGCTGTGATAAATTACTATATTGGTTCTTTTCAATATTTCTGGGCATTTGTATAAAGATAACACGTTTATTTATGAAGATATAAAATATTCTTTTGATTTCTTTTAAATAACATGTCGAATTTTGAATAAAATTTAATCATCACATTCAGTAATCTTTATAAAGTGCAAGATACGTACACTGGCATTAGAATAAAACAATAAATATTTAATAAGATATGGTGCATGCGCGGATGATGAATAGTAATAACGTGAATTAATTAAAACTACAATTAAGTTTTGCTTAAGGAAACGTCTACATATACACATTGTAACAATCTCTAAAATTTCCAATAGTAATACACTCAAACCTTGTTAGCAAATCACCTGTATAAAGCGTAACCTCGCATATTACTTGAAGTCCCGACCACTTTGATACGCTTTTTCACATATTGTACTCCACTTATTGAATGACCATTTTTCGAAACACTCCGCTCAAGACGACGCTTTCAACAGTATAATAGGAAAACTCGGTGGAATTTATCAGTCAATGTTGTCTCCAAAAACTTGTGCATGACTGTAAGCTTAAAAGCATTCCCGATGACCGCCATTTCCTTATAAAGATTATGCGGCAACAAATTCTCTGAATACAACAATAACTGAAATTGTAGCCGGTGCTTCGGAAGTGAAGAACGGGCCTGTAGTAGAATCCGACAGCGATCATGAAGAAGAGGAAACTCCCAAAACGATTGTTGTAAAGAAAAAATACTTCATTGATGGATTAAGGAGTTATATTTCGTCTTTGAATGACACTACTGATAGCGAATATAATATGCTATATTACTAAGAGGAAAAACTTTGATTTCAGAAACCTGACATCAAACAAAAATAGGTGCATTTTAGGTTACAGTGATAAACAAACCCAGGTCAAGAACACCTCATTTTGATTTCAAATACAAAATTGGATCAACGCAAGTAATGTATTGTTAATTGATAACTTCAAATACAATCCTTGATGCATTTTTACTCAATGTATAGTGAGATACAACTATAAAGATCATCGTAAAAATATATCATTGCAGCGCCCCCTGTTGAGTAAACAAAGCCAAAATTGAATCACCCTAATTTATAATGAGTATCTTACATATTAAATTTGGTGAAAATCCATCCCGTAAATGCCGATCGAAAGAAAATCGTTAAAAACACAGTACAGAATCGCCAACTGTTGAGAAACGTACATGCACCCAAACCTAATCAATACAAACTAATATCAAGTTTTAACTGGATACCAAGTTTGATAAAGTTCCATCCCATAGATTCTCAGGTAAAATTATCAGGAAATCGTGCAAAATGCAGCACAGCAGTGGCATTTTTTGGACGATATAAACCAAACCGTAATCCAAATCTTTTCGAATCAAGTTCTGAGATAATAAAGAATTTTATGACATTTCGTGCATTAATTTTTGAGATATAGCTATCGAGGAAATCGGGAAAGATTCCGCATAGTAATATCACTTTTAGAGTGACATGCACTCATACTTAATTAGCATCAGTTCATGTCAAAGTGCAACAGAATATAAAGTTTCATGAAATTCTGTGTATTATTACTTGAGATAGAGCGGCCACAAAGATACAGACATGTGTCATACACAGACATACAGATATTGTCTAAAAATAGTCAAATCGTGAAACGGAGGGAAGTAGTAATGTTTAGTGATTCCAAGACTCTTATGTATGTAGAAGAATTTTAAAAACTGTCGAGGAAGTAGAAATGTACCTACAACGCAAATTTACTTCGTTGGAATTGTCCAACTTTACGTAAGGTATTGAACATAAATATTGAACTATATATTTTTGTAATATTTATGATTTTATTTTTAACATATATTAGTCCTACCTTTTTAATAAACATAAATGTATTTCGAAAAATTATATTTAAGTACCCAATCTTTTATATGAATGTCCCAATTATCCAAATTTTTCTTATCCGTATTACTTTTAGAACATATTATTGAGTTTCACCGTAGTTTCATTTTTAATGTGTCCTCGTAAACAAAATACATGTTATAGAATTATCACATACAGTCGATATAATACTTTAGTCAACAACAGACAACATATTCAGATATTTTTTAGGCGCATTAAAAAAATTTATATCAATATTTGAGACATCCGTTTAAAAAGCAATCTGAATGGTTCGGATACCATTTTCAAAACAAATATTATCCATTTCTATATCAGAAAGTTATCAAAATTTCTTAATTATCTAAGACATTTAAGGAGCATAAAATAACATACTCAAATAGCTCATGTGTTTCTATTAAAACAAAACTACAAACTATTAGATGCTTATCTTAAACTGTAAATACTATTGTATGGTTTAATAACATATGAATGTTCGTAGAGAATGCCATTTTATAAGAAAGTTCAAGCTAAAACATACAGACTTATAACATATTTTGTTTTTTAATAAGTAGTATAATGTAGAGTACCGGGCCTGACCTGAAAACCGCGTCTTTCATTAGACTTTTCATTAGTCTAGGGCCGGACTAGGCTCACTCTTTATGCTTTCAGAGCCCAGGCATTAGTGTTTTCCTGCATACCCAGGCTAGGCCAGTCTTCTTTTTTTTCAGAACTTCATTTCCCCGAACCTGTTTTGGGCAGGTGTTTTATTTATTTATTTACTTTTTTAGGGTTTCGTTCATCTCACGAAACCCTATTACTCCCGCTCCGTTGTCTGTCCGTCACAGAGCCGTTCTCAGAACCTATATAACTTACAGAGATGAAACTTTGTGTATATATAACTGAATACCTACTACGAAGCTCAAAATATTAAAATTTTAAAAAATCGTATTATTTTAATAAATAGAGATAAAAAACCAAAATTCTAACAGCCTTTTCCTATTAAATTTAAACATTTTTCGTTATAGCTGTTGCCAACAATTAAATATCCATAATAAAATTCTTTCTACAATAATTAATTTTCTATTGAAAGATTTCTACGTGAAAAATGAAAATGAAATAAAAAGTTCCACCTATTGAAAAAAAAAAAAGATTATGACGTCAAATGGGTAATAAAACGTAAATTTTCAAATATTTCTCAATAATACAAGGAGTATGAGTATGTGTATGTACAGAAAGCAGATTAATATCACGTGATTAGAGAATTAAAAAGAAAATTTATCTGACGTCATATCGGAAGTTTAACGGATTTCTCAAATATTTGCGAATAATACAAAGCGAGTATCAATATGAGTAATAGAGAATAGTAAATATATGAGTTTAAGGAACGTATTGAATCATGATAAAAACATGATTATGGAAACATTCGCATATTTTTTTACATTCTGAAGGTGTACAACATGTTTAATTTTAAAATTATTTTTTTAAATGTCGTATTTAGTCCACATGAGAGATATTATTATGACAGAGTATAATAGCGGGCTGGTTAATATATTCGAAAAAACGAAATTTTTACTTTATAAAAAACATGACTTTTTTTTTTTTTTTTTTTTTTTTTTTTTGCTAAATGAAATTTATTTGGATTTATTAAAGAAAGTATAAAGTGTTTTGAAAGGAATATTAAACGAAACCCTTTGCGTGATCTTCGATCGCACTTACCCACTTGTTTTAAATACTAGTGATGTACATTTTTTAACGAATTTTTTTAGAAATATAATTTAAGTTAACAAGCACAAATATTTTAAAAATTGTACTTTTTTTCTTTCTAGAACTTTACATTAATGATTATCTTTAATCATCTTTTTTTTTCCTTTTAAGCTACATTGACGTTGTTACTGAATTTTCATTTGAATGTAATTGATCCGACTTTTTATTGAGTGGTTTAATGTTCGTAATTCCATACCTGGTCATTAATAGTACTGTTATTTCGTATTTAATGAGTTGCGTGCATATAAAATTAAAATAATGTCTACGTAAGTGGGAAGACTTTTTATAGTACGATAATGATGCTTCATCGAGTCAAGTTGGGAAGGGCCCGGTACAAATTTTATATTTCATAATGCACTGGGCCGAGTTCATATATCCAAATGGTACGCTTAGTTTTTACACTGGACCGAGCAAATAAAATTTTTGCATAGGCCAGAACACAACTGAATTTCAGATTTTATAACAAGTTGGACCATGATCGAATTTCAGATTCCATAACGAGCAAGACGGACATAAATTTTACCTTTTATATAGGGACGGATTTTAGTTTTTTACCTCTAGTATAATAAGAACGTAGCGAGCATGAGATCTTTCGAACAAAAATGAACTATCAATCCGCTCGAAACGTTTGTTTAAATGTACATCATAAACTATATAATTTCAAATTGTATAGCCTTGGTAAAAAATAGACTCGTACATGAATGATATATATATACATATATATACATATGCTAGAAATCTTAGAAAATATTGCATGTACATATAAACAATCTAAACCATCTAAACAATCTAGAATGTCTACTATCCTATTATAACACAAAATGCCACAAGGACAGTAAACTATAGGCTATTAATATTATATGCTACAAGATCTATATCTCTGATTGCGATTATTTAAATTATATTCCTGATAAAAATATTGGATATAATGTTTCTATTCAGCAGATAATGTTTTATATAATTTATGAACAATAGGCTATTAATATTATATGCTACAAGATATATATCTCTGATTGCGATTATTTAAATTATATTCCTGATAAAAATATTGGATATAATGCTTCTATTCAGCAGATAATGTTTTATATAATTTATTATATTTAAAATCTGTAACGCGAAGTATAGATATGAGTTTGTTAAATGAAGTATACGTTTGGTGCTCTTTTCTTAAAAGAATCAGGTGTTGTTTTGATAGTAGTGTATTTATACTTTTGAAGGAATCATTATAGATATATAATTATATTATAGATGTAACAAGTTGGAAATTGCACGTCAAACGTGACAAATGAGGTGCATTCGTACTATTATTATTTCAGTGTAATGAATTATATCGTCTGTTATTATGATATGATTAATTTCCGTAATAAAATAAGTACATTTTAAGTTGGAAACATTTTACCTTTTGTTGACATTTACTGAAAATTCAAATGGGAAACTTAAATGCAGCTTTGAAGATTTCAGAAATTGAAATCTATATTTAGACTTTTTTTCCATTTAGTATTTATTTCTCCGGAAACATTTATCCAAAAAACTATCGGTAGATTATATGATTCCTATAACTAAACAATTTTAGTATGCAAATTCGGTTTTTAAATTCAGTAATACGGAAATAATACGACTCCATCTTAAATAGGATGTAATCACCATTTCAACCTAGAATCATTACCAAGCATGGGATATCGTTGAATTAATTACGTATGATAGGATTTAATAGAATGAATAATGTGGCTATAATTTTGTCATGGAGATTATAAAATGTCATATGCGTCATATGCGTCATATATGACTATAATTTGGTCATAGAGGTTACAAAATGTCATATACGTCATATATGACTATAACGTCATACATGTCAGATATATTGAGGATACGTCTCGGTTGCTTGGCGATTAATCCTCAGAAGCTGCTATAACGAGGAAGTACCGATTTAAAAAAAATCAAATTACTTAATAAATATTTTTGTTAATAACTTTTTAAGTTTTGATTTAATCTTCATAAAATTTGAAATGACTCGGCAAAATTTTGCAACGATTATATATATTAAATTTCAAACTATTTAGCAGGGTAGTTTTTACTCTGTTATATGCGGACATACGGACGGACGGTGTAGGTGCTACGTATTTATATAATTACGAACGCACCTGAAAACTGTTAATTAAAACAAACAGAATATTTCATCGAATACATTGTCACTGTAATGGTAATACAGAGGTATATCTAAGACTGGTGGAATGACACTCTCTTTCACTTCATTTTTCAACTGTTTATATTTTCAGATGTTTCATGAAATATCTAAAATAAATTTTATAAGACTATATTAAAAACATCTTTGAAAATTACAGGTTCTTTAATAAAATACTTCTTAAATTTAAAAAGCAATAACTCATTAAATATAGCAAGATAATGATGAAATAGTGACATATTTTTCAGGTAGTGCATGAGTTTTGCATGCCGTAATTTAAAAAAAAATAGTTTACATTTTCGTCTTTAGATGGCACTGCGGTGTCTAAAACAGTAAAAATGCTCAAACGTATTCTTAAAACTGTATCAGACTGTAAAACTGTCTCTCAGTATATTTGGCTATTTAAACACGAAACAAGGCTGTAATTTAAAATTTTGAAGTTAATTTTTGTGAAATTAATTTCATGCAGTTTGAGACATTACAAAGCCATCTACGGAAGAAAATTTGAACTATTTTTTTTTTATTATTAATGTATACAAATTTAAGAGCTTCATCCACCACACGCACATATCACTTAATTGAACATTATATTTATTATAGTTAACAAAATATTTAATTTTAAAGGTTAGGGTGTCCTTTCTGAAACACCGTATATTGATTCTTATAAATTATAATTACGAATGAAGTTATTAAAACTTCCCTTTTTAAAATAACAAAACAATGAAATCTTTATTGAAATATTTATTGAAATCTTTATTGTATGGCAAGAATATTATATATATTGAAAATGTAGTTGGTCAAATGACTTTGAATATAATAACATTTGGTTTTCAGAAGAACATTCGGAGGAAAATTAGAATTTGCCTCAAATTTCATTGTGAATAACATATTTTTAAGTTAAGTAAGTGACATTTTTAAATTTTACGATTTTAAAATTAAATCGTTTTAAATATATACAGTATCCTAATATGTTTTTCCACTTTTAACATCGAATAATTTAACGTATATTTAGTAGCTTAAATACTTTTAGCAAAAATAATGATCATTAGAAATGAAATTTTAGCCTTTCTGTAAAGGACATTCAGAATTATTTAAAACGAAAACAAAATTCTCATTTCAATCAATTCTTTTTCGAAAGATGAAATGTAAGGATTTAAAATTTAAGTAGTTTTGTTTATTAGTTGAAGTTTTTTTCCAAAGTTTTAATGAAAAAAACTTTCTTCTTATTTAGAAAAAAAATCAGATATAGTAATATAAAGTATATTGAATAATGTTTTCAAAGAGATTTTTTTCTTTCTTTTACAAAATCATGAATATTTATTTATATTAAAGCGAAAACAAATCTTAAAATAAAATTTCGTTTTAAAATGTCTTCTTCAATCTGTAGTGGATAAAAGAAAAAGAAAAAATCAATTTGCGTATTAAAAAACTTTGAGTTGTAAATTTAAATAAATAATGTAAACTGGATTTCGATAATTTAGATCTCTTTTTTATTTATTTTTTTATTTTATTTTATTTTTTTTTATTTTTTTTGCTTTATCCCATTGAGATCGGTGGAGAATTTTTTTTTGAAATGAAAGAAATAACCGTTTTAAATCAAAGAAAATTTACTTATTAGTGTTTAAACATTCTTTATAAACTCCTTCTTTTATATTTTGCATTTCTAGATATCTCAGCCCTTTAAGATGAAATGCCATGTCAGAAAGGAACAAAATTCAATAAATTCGAACTCCAACGATGATGAATATGCGGTATGAAAGTGATATCATTATATTTATTCGCATTTTAAGAGTAATTTGTTCAAATAACATTACTTTATAATGTGTGACCGACTTCTTGAAAGGCAAAAAAAAACTTGTGTTAATCGCATATGATAGTTTACAATTATAAAAATTTGGATTGACTGCATCATATGCTAAATTGAGGTACGCACTAGCGTTTGGCATCTTTGGAGTGAGGCAAAAATTAAAGTATTCTTTTCATAAAACGCTATTCAATATAGGTATAATTGGGTAAAAATGATGAAAAACATTTGTGAAAACAGAGTTGAATAACAGAAAAGGGGAAGCACGATTAATGATGACGCTCGTAAAGGTAATATAAACTAAAAACGACCATCTATCTTCAACTGCGATTTTTATTTTATTCTTCAAAAGCTTACAATTTATTTTTGAAATCTCAGCATAAAAATACACATGGTATTAGTGTATAATGGCATTTAAGCTGTCGAGCGAGTTAATGGGAATAAAGTCATGATTATTATCGTCTGAATACCATTATTCATTCGAACAGTTATGTTATAACAAAGATTACTCCACACAAACTAAAATAATCCATAGATCTCGTAAATTGTGTCTTTTTAAATTTAATTTATTTTTAACTTTTCTCTATATAAGGCGGGATTATTCAATTTGATAGTGATTGGTTCAAAATCAGTCTTTAATTTTCGAATTATAAATGCGGATTCCGTTATTACATTTGACTGTTCTTTTTAATGTATGTATTTGTAAGTATTTTAATAATATTGTTTGAGAATGTGCTTTAGTGATATCTGCTTTGTAAATAGAAATAGGCACTTAACTTTCAGTAAGATTTCCATTTCAGCTTCAAAATTAAATTTCTTTAGCATTTAATGTATTATTTCTATAATGTATAAGAAAATGAAAGTGATCCTATTATTGAGAAAATTATTTACACGGTATCTATACAGACATAAATAGTATGCAACCATATATTTTTGTAAACACATTTATTTTATCTTTACACTTTTCAAAATATATTTATATCAGATTAACACGTCATCTTTGACTAGGTTAAGTTTTGAGATAACGCATTATTATACTCTTTAGAGGTATTTTATCTTGATGTTAAATATGAAATCATTAATACTGCTTCATTTAGTAACTGTATATATATTCTAAATAAGCAAGAAACATTTTGTTCAAGAACTTTTATGCTTAAAACATTATGTGAATATTTTACCCATAAACAAATTTGAAGGATATATTCACTTTACAGTTACCGTTATAAATATTAGTTAAGATTCCATTAACTTGAAAACTCAATGTAAATAGTATTTTGAACTTCAGTTCAATGATCAATTCAACGTTTAATTCAAAACCTTCAGCTCAATGCAAATGTATTTAACCTCTTTTCGTAATACATTTTAGATGAAAATGTTGTAGATATTTGTCATCGGTAATCTGGTATTTTTAATTTTAAGTTCGAAAGAGCATAGGAATGGATTATAATGTGCAACGTGCGTTTAGAAATCCCTTGTACAGTATAGCACCACATTTACCATACCAGAATTCCCATTTTAACGCAAATTACAGCATTGTTTATGGATCCGTCCAGTTTTTCTATGCTTAATTTTCTTTCCACACATCGTTTTACTTTAACGAAATTTAAAATTTTTCCGCCATTTACACATGATATATAATGCAATCATAAAGGGTCATGGTAATTTTGGACATCTGAATACCCTTTAGGTACCACTGCGTTCTCCGAAAGTAGCCATGCGGCGTGGTTTCAAGGGAATTGTGGTTACCTTTACAAGTAATAGGACCTCATACAGGACCTTAGTATGAAATAGTTCATATTAAGACCACACTTTCTGAGTGTATTACACCTACAGATCTGCTAATTATGAAGATCCTAGCGAGAAATGTCGGAAAATGATGAAAACTTTTATTTCATAAATTTTTTGAAGGATGGAGCACGGCCACGTGTTTGTCGTCCGAAACAGTAATTTAGCTTCATAATTTCAATAATGAGATACTTGTAAGTCAATAATTTTCGCGAAATTACCTTCTTGTTCCCTAAGAATCATCCCACATAATTCTTGTTGTAGGTATATCGTTAATCCATAGTGTATGTTATTGGTATTTCCAAATTACATATCATGAAAAAGAATGTAAAAGACTCTAATAAGCACTCAAACCGAGACTTTACACGTGACAATAGAGAACGTCAGACAGTGGATGCAATAGGTTGTACGCAAAGAAAGACAGCACATTTTAAATATTCCATGGGGTCTATATAGAACTTATTGTTGATGAGTAAAAGAGTATTTCCTGCAATTTTCAAAGAATAATTCGTTTCTATGAAGTTTGCTTATTTTTGTGAAAAACTAACAATGAAACCCTTTAAAATCCATTTTGCCTTACTTAATTGCATTTATATACCAATTTGGTTCAGCGATTTTGGTACTAATCTTTTGTTGAATTCATGTCCTCTTGTTTCCAATTATCTGTACGCAAAATTTCGTACTGTTTACTTACAGATAGTCCCAAACAGGGGAATTTATTTTATGTCCATTCTCTATATATCGGTTCTCATCAGAAAATTCTTAAAATAATTTGAATCTGACATAAATAAAAAGAGTTTTTGGGCATATCATAAAAGTTCATAACAAATGGTCATGGAGTTAAGCCATAAAAATAATGATTCTATAAAAGAGCGATGCACCATAATCTCGAATTTGTATCTTCAAAATAAAGAATCATTAGAAGTGATTGGAGGGGTTTTTAAAAATAGTTCAATTACCAAGAAACAGGTGGGTTATGGATGCTTGCTTAAATTACACAAAATTAGCTAGATTTTCTTTTAAAATTCAAATCAGTATAAATAACTTGATGTTTCAATTCCACGAAAATCACTGAGGACTTTCTACTTTTAAATTAAATATTTTTAGAGGACATAAACGTTAATAAAAATAACTACAAAACTGATTAAAAATTAATGCAATAAATAATTTTATGACATTTATTTATAAAATAAAAATTGGTCAAAATGTACTTTCTTGGTAACTAATTTCGTTAAACAAAATCTTTTGTCAAGCAATGTAATTTAACACTAATAATTACTAAATTTTAAAGAACTAGATTATTTTATCTAATTAGAAAATAAATTAAACACAAGTAACAGGTAAAACATATGTTCGAAAAATGCTTCAAATTCGACCTGAGCTAAATTTTCAGAATGGGTGAGCAGCGATCATTGAATAATAGTAGCATTTAAAATTATTCATTTCACTTTTTAGGTGTTTTCCCAAATGGAAGCAAAATGGTGATTTGGAACCAATTTTGCATAAAATCTGTGAACATGGCTTTTTTGTAAAGCTAGCGCTAGAAATATATTTTAGCTCTGTTTTACATGCGTCTTATAACATTGAAACCACATAATATGTCTTTCCCCCGATTTATGAAGTGTCGGTTCATTTTCTGGTTGCACTGATATTTCCAGGTTTTGTTCAAAATTTATTTTCTTGCAATGACAAAAAATTTAATGACTTTTCTCGTTTTCTCAAGGTTGACTGGCCACTGTGAACGTTAATTCACATATGCCAAGCTTTTTGACTAGATGTAAAAAAAAAAAAAAAAAAAAAAAAAAAAAAAAAAAAAAAACCTTAATTCAATCACAAATGAAATATTTGAATTGTCGAACCATGTTCAATGTTTAATACTTATTTGCGTATTACAATTTTATGCATTATTTCATTATTTCTTTTCTGTTTTTTAATAGTGTACCATATTGTATCCGATAACAATATCGAATGTAACATAATGCTCATCCATTATTGGTGCTTAATCACGCTGCACATTGCTTGCGTACCTGGAGCTAAATCACACCAAAACTTAAAACGATGTTTCTTTAAACAGAAACGTTAGTGCAGCTGCAATCTACCACCTCTAACGCAGTAAAAAATAATACTTGAATTCGGTGTTCGATACAGTCGGTTCAATTTAGTAAATTCTTTGAAATTGTTGACATTTTCTTTTTTTTTTAAAAAGGCAAATTTGAAAAATGAGAGAAAGAAGACATTTATACTTCTCTGTTAGATTTGCAAAACGGTCAGACTGAGCATTAGCAGTGATAAAGGAAGACTATCCTTTTAAAAAGAGGACACTTAAGTTACTCCTTTATGCGAACTAAATACAGCTTATGAGTTACAAATAAATTATTATAGGAAATTTGCAGCAATTTCAATATTATTTCATTTGAAGCGCCGAATTTCATCTTGGTGGTCGAATTAAGAAATACATTTTAATCCATATCCACGAATTACACCCTCATCGTCGAAAATCATTATTATTTCAAGTTTGATATCCATATTCCGAGTATAGCGTAGGCTTTAGGTAAAATTTAGATTTACGATTGGTCGCTTCATGGCTATTATGTAATACACAAGTAGAAGTGTTTGTGGACCCATAGTTGGCAGTTTGTGGAAACCATTGGGAAATGGTAGTATTGGCAATGGTAGAGTTGGCAAATGATTGAGAAATGGTAAGTGAAGTGATCCCTCTAATTTGGAGTGTATCTGAGCAGCGAACAGTTGGACTACTGTTGGGCCATTGTTGGCATATGGTCCGTTAACTAATGGTACGGAAAGGCTACTTACTGTGTGTCAACGTGCAATAACAACTAGACAACTATTTGCCAACATTTGCATAACAATTTTGTGCTACTTGGGTAAATTTTGGACCAAGGGAAAAATCAAACTTAAGTTATTCCTATAAATATTCCATCTCACGAAGTTCTCATGCGAATCACTCATAAACTAGGTCACATGTTTGATGCATAATATTAACTCGGAGATAAAATTGCGCCATCGATTCTTTACGGACCTAAAGATAACGATGTGCAAGATTTCAAGAATCGCATGAAATGAAAAGCCGAGCCACTTACTGATTTCAGATCATACGATTTATGTACCGTATGATTTATCTGAAAAATCTCCATTTATATTAAAAGTGTCCAAGCGTACATATTTCTAACAAAAAAATAATCCAAAGCCGGTCATTCAATCACACATATATATTCGGAATTATGTTGATTACTTATATAACCCTCTCAAGGATAAAGTATTTTTATTGGATTGATTGTTACTTATGCATGAATTTTTATAAATATAAACATATTTAGCACGTACAATAAATTAGTTTGAAGGGAAAAATTTAAATTGAAAAATGTTGCATTAGTATACAAAATTACAAGATGTAACTTACATGAGGTTCACAAGCAATAGAAAAAATATTATTATTAGTTATTAAATGGATTTTTACGATAATTTGAACTTTGGATACATTAACACAATACAAAATGCAAAAGAAAAAAATTCATAACGTTCTTCTTTAGATCGAAGAGTTGAATTTCATTTAGAAAATCCTCTCTCACACAGAGTAGAAATAATTTTTAGAAGCTGTATTTTCAATGGAAATTTGAAAAGGAATTGGTCCGGTCACTTATTGCTCTATATAACAATCATTACTGAACTTCATGTGAGGCTTATATGTGATAAAGAAATAATAAAAAAGGCCGGTGCTTTGAGCGGTGTTTTTCAGAAAAATTGTTTGGGGAATTAACTTCCATGGGCGTATTAAAGCGCGACCTACGTTATACACGGCCGGTTCATGACGTTTAAAACGACACAAGGAATGGATCAACTTCACACGGCGATTGGTACAAAGCATTTGTGCCAATCGCCGTGTAAAGATTATCCACTCCGTGGGACATTTTAAAAGTCATGAACCGGAATTGTATAACGTAGGCCTAGGTTAAAGCGTATCTTTTTAATTTTCCTTTCTTGTCAAATTCCCTTTTAAAACTGGGAAATCTGTTTCCACAATTTCACATATTATCCTAACATTTCATTATTGTAGAAACAGTCTTATGCGTATAGCTTAGTTGAGACAAAATTTATTAGAAAAGCATTTTTTTTAAATAAATTTAGAAAATATAACTGTTATTTTTTTTTAATTTTACATTTGATTAGTAGATGCCGGTTTTGAGTAATAAAAAAATACTCATTAATTTGAACTTTTTTTCTAACAGCTAAAACATAAATTTAAACTAACTTAATTAAAACTATTTATTTTGGGCTTTGTTGTGACGTTCGTGAAAATTAATGATAAGTGTTTTTGTTGGATAAAGTTTAAGGCTTGTTTTTATTTTAAAATCTTTCATTATTTGATGTTGTTTAGCATTAATTAGAAAAAACTTTAATAAAAAAAAAAAAATACTTCATTTTCAGGAGAAGTTTAATGAAGCAATTATACGTATGTATAAAAATGTAAGTAACATTTTTTTAAACTTTATAAATATTTTTAAATATCGAATCAGCATATTTCTTCATCCTCTTGAAACGTCTAAATATTTATTTTTAGCAAGTGTTTTTAAATAGCTAAATACATTTTTATTGATAACTTGGAAAAGTAAACCGACTTTGCACATAGTATATAGTATCAACTTTTCAAATAATTGACATAAAATAAATAAAGCAAATCTTTGCTTTACTTTTATCTCTCAAGAGGTTTACATTAATATTCTGCATAATTCTAAGTAACTAAAATCTGAGGCGCTGCAATCTATTAAAAGCCTACATGAGTCATGCGAAAAAACGTTCAAGCTAATGTCAAGTCTATGGGAAGGTTCTAGCGCGATTTCTCGCTTGCATTTTAATATTTTTAAATGATTTTTCTTTGCATAGGTTAGCTGTGGTCGATCTCCAACGTTGTTAGTTTTTACTTTTTCGATTTTGGTTCAGGTATTTTATATAACAGTACTTTCACTTTAAGAACCGGTTCCAAGCGGTTCCAAAAATAAAAATGCTTTTCTTATAAAAAAAAAATCTGCAACAAAAATCTAAAAAGTAAAAACTAACAACGTTGGAGAATTGACCTCAGCTATCTTATTAAACAAAACTATTTAAAAATATTAAAATGCGAGCGAGAAATTTAGCAAGAACCTTCCCATAGACTTAACATTAGCTTGAGACTTTCATCCCGTGACTAGTGTAGGCTCTTAAGGATCTTGACCTATAGTGTCCAAACCTGTTTACTAGACCATGGGAACTGAGGTAGAATACGTTCCGGTGGCCATTTCAAAGCAGAAACCTCTGTGTGTAGTTCTCAAGAAAGCTTTAAACTAATTTTATCCACCCCGAAGAGATAAAAGGCTGAGTTAACCTTGTCAAAATCCGGAGTCAAACTCTGGACCTGTAGCGTGGTAGCGCGATGGGCTGACCACTGATCTACCGGGCTTCTGTATAATTCTACCTAGAGCTCTAAATTTTAAATAGTGTGTCGCTGCACAGGATGTTATGAGAGAGTGCAAAGAAAATTTTAAAGTTTTGTCATAAATAAATTACTGTAAAAGTTGTCTACAATGGTTCCGTCTACAGGGTGTGCCAAAAACAAGTCCACTTAGTGAAAAAAATTTATCCATTAAACATGTTTGTTTTTCACGTTAAGTATTAATTGTAATCTTATTTATTTTCGTTTGAAATTTCCTGAATTCTTTTCTCTTCTAGTATTTTAATTTGTACATTTTTATTTTTATTTCTACATTTATTTTGTGGAAGGTATATAATTTTGGGGCAAAGGAAGATCATTTTTTTACAATGTCGATTACTATTTATTTTCCTCTCCAAAAATCAAATTATGGCCAAACTTAACAAACTTTCTTCTAATAAAATCATATTTTACCTCTCAGTGATGAACTCATTTATTTTTTTTGTAAACAATTTCTTCATATATGTATTTAAATATTAAAATATGAACAGTCATTTTTTAAATGATTATATAAAATATTCATATTTTAATTGCTTAATAGGCGTATAGCCAACATAGTGAAAAAGTACCCAAGCCGAAAGTCACCTAGTTATGATATTTTGAATTTTTTGAAAATTTGGAGATTTCTGGCGTTGAAAAAAAAATCATCTATACGGTTTTAGTGACGTAAAAACTTAAAAAGATTATTTATTGTCGGAAAGCATAATTTCATAACATTCAAAGAATTCGGTAATTGTTTAACATAGAACAATGGATTTTTTACTGCTGTACTCGATAGAGCACGGAGAAAATTTTCTAAATATAATTTATAGAACATAGGTGAAGTATAAAATGTTTAATCTGTAATATTTTGAAAATTATAGGCAGAGCGATATCATCGACATAGCCCCATTTTCTACCTTTTTTGAGCATTTTACACTGCCTACGAATCGCAACTTGTAGCACGTTTCACCTTTTACCAACACCCTGTATAGTCAAACTTAACTGTACATTTTCCATTTTAGACGTTTAGACGTGAAAATATGTTGAGATTTAGAATTATGTTAGGGATTACTTTTCATTGTTTAAAATAACATTCGTAGCAGTTCACTTAAATGGATGAAACCCTTTTTAGGTCTATTTAGTCGAATGCTTAACAAAATAAACAAAAAAAAATTATTTTTAAATAAGTGGAAATTTTAATTCACTTTAAATCAAATAACTGTTTGAAAATTTAAATAACATCAGAAAAGTTATTTTGATATGTTAAGTATGAAATGAAACAAACTTTACATAAACGGACTTGTGATCTTAGGCGCATCACTCAAGTAAATTAGCTGTTCTCAGAAGACAGCTAGAAAACATACAACAAATAATCACGTTACATACTGCATTAAATAAGTATTTCATAAACTATTTTAGCTGAAGTATAAACAATCATGAAAAACTAACTGCACTATATATTAAAACGTCACTGGAATTTTTCGAATCTAACCGTTTAGTCGAATATCTGGAGAAGTACTTGATAAAGTCTTCAAAACAATTCATATTTTTCGGTGAAGATTTAATCACAAGGGTAATTAGTGATCTATAACAACTTAAGTAAAAAAATCCCTGACGGCTCGGCCTACAGGCACAGGTAGATTTCAAAGACGCAGAACCGTGGGACGCCTATTTATTGGGAATTGCAGTACAAATGAGATTTTTACCATGATGCGGCAGTTGGGACCGCCCACTTTGATTTATACCTGTGTCTGTTGGCTGAGCCGGCAGGAATTTTTTTGTTTTTATTTATTTATTTATATATTTATTTGCTGTAAGGGTTGGTCGTATAAAAAACTTGTCAATATAAAATTGTAAATAATATTAAAAGGATTTGTAATAAATTTAAGCGGATTTGATATCAAAGTTATGTCTTTTTTTTTGCTTCTAAAAATCCTATCCCCTCCCCCTTGAGGTTATTTTCAATTATATCAAAAATCTGTCATACATAAATTTTCGACCCTTTTCCTAGAAGTAATAATAACTTTAAACGAATTCGATACGTATCATAATTAAGAAGTTATGGTGTTTTTCTGTTTTCACAAAAAGCCCTCCCCCCCCACCGTGGTTCGATTTTGCCCATTAACGAACTTGACCGAGATTTTATGCCCCTTGCATTTATGTATCACTTTGGAAGAGATTTGTGGAGAATTATTGAAGTTATAGTGTCCATAAAAAAGTGATATATATATATAGATTTGAACTGGGTGGTGGTTTTTAGTTTCTATGAGTCATGATCGGCGTAATCTGCAAAAATATTCTAGAAATTCCAACATAGGGGAGAATGTAATAGGTAGTATTTCTGACGAAATCTACCAGACTATTTGCGATCACATTATATTAAAAATGAAAAAAATTATCTGTAATTGTAGCAAATTACATCAGATGACCTTTACAACTTATTTATATATTTGATTCATGATTGTATTACATCATGATTTGTTACATGCATGATCAGTATATTACATTCTGGAAGATATAAAAATTTCTTTTAAAATGCAATAAAATTATGCATGTTTTCTGTTTATAACATGCCAGGTTTTCAATCGAGTTTCGCGGAACTTTCGGAAGTTTGGCACAGTGCAGGAGAACATTATATTCTATTAGAACTAAATACACTACATATTTGATAATATTTCGGCATATATATGAAATAACTTTTAATTGCGCATGTACTAAATTTGCTATTTTCTGTTTTCATTCATAATTTAGTATTCAAGTTGTAAATATACGGGGTGATTCAAAACAGATTTTTTTCTGAACACGAACAAGACACATTTCAATACTAAATCAATTCGAAACCAGAAAAGAATAAAAAGAACACTTCATTCAATACAATTACTGCAAAAATGTCTATAAAAAAAATAGTTCCTAATATATAGTGAAATAAATAGTCTCTAATATCCATCTTATTTTTATGTTGAAAATAAGTATATTAAAACTAATTCATATCCAAATATAGAATTTTCGTATTACAAAAAAAAAAAAAAAAAATTAAAAAAAAAAAAATTAAAAAAAAAAAAAAAATGAATTTTTTTCGAAAAATTCGGTTTATTCGAATTTGAACCAAAAGAGTAAAAACCCAATCCGAAATCGATCTCAATCCGAACCAATTAGAATCAACCAGACCAAGAACACTAAAGAAAAAAAAATATATAACATAAATCTGAGTTGACTCGAACTGCTGTTCTGGTAAAGTTAGATCTCGTATCGATGCATGAGTCTAAATCAAGGTATGTTATTGCCATTTGTATAAATCATAACGGACAATAGCTTTTATACATTGAAATGCTTTTGAAAGTTTTTGAATTCATTCCTTTTAAGATTAAGCTTACTGTCTATACGTTCAATTTTACAGCAGTTTCAATTAAAAAAAAATGAAATTTGAAATTCACAGATTAACGCGAACCAGAACCGCAAATGTCGAATCTCAGAAAACGATCTGAAAACGAAAGAATCTATTAGTTAGAAATTAATTATCTATTATTTAGAGTCCACCTGACCCGGAACGAACCTGAACCGATGTTAGCTGGTCAGGTTTAACGTGTAATTTTTAAATGTTTAACATTTTGAGAATTATTGCAAACTATTTCATCAACAAAGTCTTGTTTTGTACCTAATTATAAGCACTTTTGCAATTTACTTTAGCTACGTATCTCTAACAAGAATAAAATCAAATCGTGCTCCAATCTTTTTTAGACAGTCTGTATAGACAAACGTTATTGTATATTTCACATTTTAGATTGTTAGTCTATTGTGAAAATATCTTGAGGTTTAGAATTGTGTTAGAAATTACTTTTGATTGTTTGAAATAACAGTCATACTCATTTTTGTAAATAATTGAAACTCTCTTAAGGTCTGTTTATTTAAATTCTCAATTCCATAATCGGCAATTTTTCTTGTTTTTCAATCAGTTTAAAATTTTTCTTTTACTTTAATTTGAAAACAGTGTTTGAAAATTTAACTTATACCGTAAAAATTATTTAGAAATACTAAAATTTAAATTGAACAAACAACTTTTTTATACTTTAATTTTTTGGTGATTTGTTTAGTCAAGTAAAATAGATGTCCTTAGAAGACGGCTAAAAAACATGCATCAAATAAACATGTTACCTATTTCTTCAAACCTATCAACAACTTTTTTGCTGGAATAAAGTAATCATTACGAACGGAACTATATAACGAAAAGTCACGGGACACTTGAAATGCGAATATGATTGTTTTATCCAATATCTGGAGAAGTACTGACAAATTTTGTAAAGAACTTGTTTCAATTCATATTTTTCAGTAAAGATTTACTCACAAGGAAAATTAGTTACCAACAACAAATTAATTAAAAAATATATATATTCATTGCGATCACCCTGTATCAAAAAAGGTAAAAATGTTTTGTAATTGCAGGAAAATATTTCATAAGTCCTGTGAAACGTATTTATACACTTGTTTACATTCCTAAAAGTGTAAAAAAAAATAATTCAAATTCCTCACTTGTTTTGTTTGTAACATTCAAGATTTTGATGAAATTCCAGGATAGTTTCGGAAAGTTTGACAAAGTGCATGAGAAATATTATACTGCAATTAGATTTAAATATACTGGATATTTGGTAGGGTATGAGTGTTACTGAAATGAAATCACTTTTAACTGTGCATTCGAAAATTTCAATGTGTTTGTTTTTCCTACATAATTTAGCATTCAAGTTTTAACTATATCCATTGGCTCAAAATTGAGCTTATGCCGATTATCTCTAAAATCGTTTATGATAGAAAGATAATTTCAAGTGGAAAAATATGCATATCAAATAAATATCATATAAGTAATATGCATATAAATAAAGCTTTTAGGAATGAAATTTATTTTACAAAGGGATTTATATACATATGTATTAAATGAAGAATATTTTTTATTGACACATTCTCTGGGTCCTATAATTTTTAAATTTTATACAACCCCTGGTTACTATAAATTATATTTAGAAGCCTTCTCTCCATGCTTTTTCAATTAAGGCAGTAAAAATAACATTCCCTTTCGACCAAATCACACCGAGTTATAATACTCGTACTTTAAAGTTAGGAGACTTTTTAGCTTGCCGGCAGTAAAAAATAGTCTACTGGCATTTTAAATGCCTTTTAAATTTGTGCCATAAATAAGCCGAAAATTATTGCCAAAACGTCAGTTGAGGCTCACAATGGACCCACAAAATGTTTTTTGTTTCCGTCTATTTGTCTATCTGTTTGTTTGTTTGTTTGTTTGTTTGTCTGTTCAGCGATAACTGCCACAAAAATCATCCGATTTGTTTGATTTTTGGTGGATTTGTTGGAGAGGTTTCCGGAAGTAGCTGTATAGTTTTTTGTTAAATTTGGTTCATTAGTTCTAAAAATATAGAACATTTTCTTTTAACTCATAATGCTTTTTAATGGCAAGTCAGACGATTTTTTAATTTTAACAGTCACCGAAAAGAAAATCACTTATTGGGATAATTGTAAATGCTAAATTATTTATGCTAAATTTACGAAATGTCGATCAGAATTTAATCCGATCACTTTGAAAATTTGCCAATATATTTATTAGATTTTCGAAATTAATTGTATAAAATATTGGGAAATTTTATAATTTAATTTCAGAGATATGAAACATTTTAATATCTCATTTTTTACAAAAATTTCCAATACATTTGTTTGTTTTTTCTCTCTTCCATTAAATGATTGTCAAATAACTATATTTCAAAGAATATGAAGAAAAAAATCAAGTGAATCGCATTATTTTGACTTGAAATTTTATTAACAATATAGCTAACGTTCGGGTGATTTAAGATTTTTCTATGCTTTCTCTAATGAAATAGATGAGGATTTAGTTTAACTATTAAAAAAAGATTACCAAATTGGTTTTCCAAATTAAAATTATAAAAACGTTGAATGTGTAAATTAAATATAGTCTTTTGAGAGGGATTTACATTTGTATATTTATTACAAGAAATCTTATTCAATTTCAGCAACATATGATGATGTTTAGTGGTTAAAAAATAAGTATTCTTTTAAGGATAGGATAAAATCTCCTGTACAAAGATATGGTTAATCTAATGAAACTACAATAGTAAATGCATTCAGATATATACTCGAATAATGAAATAGCACAATTACTGGAAATTGATAACATAAAATTAAAGCGAAAACGGGTGTTCAGGGGGATCCTCCCACCTGAAGGAATGTGTTCTTATTCTGAAAAAAATACAGTAATAACTCCTATCATTGCATAATTTTTTTTAATGTGATTCATCTAAAATTTCCGAAAGTTTCGATAAATCTCATATCTTTATAAATGTATAAATAAATTACAAAATTTTATTTTAGGATATCAAATATTATGCACATTACATTAAAAACTAGCCGGTCTTCGCCCGTCTAGCCTATCCGAGTGGGGCCCAGATACATTGTGCAGCGTACCGCCCTGACTTCGCTTGGGGCCCAGAAAGTGCATTTTACATGCAACCAGAAAAATATAAATAAAATGCTTTAAATTAAAAGTACACGAAAATAACTAATAAGAATATAAAAAAGCACTTGAATAAAGATTTCGCGACATAATTTTTTTTTCACGAGCCCCTGACAAAATACTAGTGGGCCCTACCAGTGATTATCTAGGGGTGGGGCCCAAGTAGTACTTTGTATCTGGGCCCTACTCGGAAGCGACCGGCTAGTATATAATAAAAAATCAGCAATTGTTCTCTTTTTCGTCTAATCTTCCATAATCGGGTTCACAGCCGATGTTGCCCACAAACTCTCTAGCTCTGAAATACATGATTAACAAGTTTTGTTTTTTTGTAGATTTGTAAAATGGCGTTTCACATTCTTACTTACAACTGCTTCTGAGATATGGCACAATTACCTAAAACTTTCGACGCACAGTGTGACCCCTTAGATGGATTATTATTTAAAATTGCTGAAATAGATATTTAACTATTTTCTAGTACATTTGTTATTCTAAATTTCACGCTCCTACCTATTACTGAGATACCGCAAATTAACCTAAGAAATTCGACCCCCATTTAACCCTCTTTAGTGGCTGAATTTCTAAAATCGCGGAAATACATGTTTAATTATTTTTTTAGTCTATTTGTTATCCTGAACCAGACATTTCAAGCTCACAACTAAAAATTCTGCTGAAATATGGCGAACATTCGAAAAGACCTAAAATTTTTTACCCCCATTTAGCCCCCTTAATGGGTGAATTTCTAAAATCGCTGAAATATGTGCTTAATTATTTTTATAACAGATTTGTTATCCTGGATTTCCCACTCTTATCCAAAACTACTGATGAGATACGGTGAAAAGGTAAAATCATCGAAAATTACCAACACCCTCCACCCCCCCTCATTTAACCCCCTTAGTAGATGAATGTCTAAAATCGCCTAAAATACATGTTTAACTATTCTTTAGTAGATTTGTTATCCCGAAATTCACGCTCCTAACTATAACTTCTACTGAGATATGGCAAAAAGGCGTAAATCATTCAATCCCCATTTAACCCCCCCCCCCCCCCTTAGTATCTGAATTTCTTAAATCGCTGAAATACGTGTTTAACTATTATCTTACTAGATTTTTTATTCTCAGTTTCATGATTCTACCTATAATTTCTATTGAGATATGGCAAAATGATCTAAAGTATTTGATCTCCTATTTATCCCGCCCTTAGTTGTTGAATTTCTAAAATTGGTGAAAAATATGTTTATCTATATTCTTTGTAGATTTGTTATCCCGAATTCCTTGCTCCTAACTAAAAATGCTGCTGAGATATACCGAACAGGCAAAATGACCTGAAACTTTCGACCCCCCATTAAACCCCCGTAATGGATGAATTTCTAAACTCACTGAAATATGTGTTTAATTATTTTTTTAGTAGAGTTGTTATCCTGAATTTCACGTTCCTATCTAACACTGCTGCTGAGGTATGGTGAAAACACGAAATGACTAAAAACTTTCGACGCCCATTTAACTCCCTTAGTGGTTGAATTTTTAAAATCGCTGAAATATGTGTTTAACTAACTTTTAGTACATTTGTTATCTTGAATTTCGCGCTTTTAACTAAAACTGTTGTTGAGATATTGCGAAAAGGCAAAATGACCAAAAACTTTAGACACCCCATTTAACCCCCTTAATGGATGAATTTCTAAAATCGCTGAAATATGTGTTTAACCTTTTGAATCCCATAGTGGCTGAGGATAGCCGAAGCTGCTGAAACCCAGGATAGCCCACTATAGCTGAAAGGATTTCCATTGCCCCCCAAATCAGTTCGTGGGCTGTCAAAGGGGTGGTCCCTCCCAGTGAGGGATGGGGGAAGGTCTTATGGACATTTCTGGACAATGCAGTCAGCGAAACAAGCAATTATTCAGTTTTTCTTGAAAATTATCATTTCTACGTCTGTATGTTTCGGAGTAGCAATATTTTATTTTTCGAATTTTCAAGCTTTGTGTTTTTTAAAATGACTTTTAGAAAAAAAAGGGTTTAACACAAGCAGAAATTGAAAATATTTTGTTTAATTCGGATTCGGATGACTCAGATATTGATATTGAAGAAAACATTTCTGATAATGACATATCTGTATTATGCCGCCCAGTAACTCAGAATTTATATCGTCAGAGAGTGAAGGATCGGATCATGAAGATGAAGAGGAAAATGAAAATGATAATGATTCTTTGACATGCTTTCAGAAGAGTATAGAATAAAAAGCATTTACAGTTCGTTTACAGGGATGCACAAATGGTTTCCCTAAAATTATGTTCCATGAGGAAAAGTCGTTATAATGATTCAACCATAACGAAACAGGGGTAGATCCAGGCAAAGTTTGGGTCCTATTTAGGCTCTTTCACCAAAATCCATATATTAAAACAGGCCTCTTCACAAAATTCTTCTAAATAAAACAGTCCTTCACAAAATTCCTCCTAATAAACCAGACCCCTTGACGAATTTTTTCTTAATAAACCAGGTCTTCCACAAAATTCCTCTTAATAAACCACGGATCCCTTCACAAAATTTCTCTTAATAAAACATACCTCATCCCAAAATTCCTCTTAATAAAATAAGCCCCTTCACTAAAGTCCTCTTAAAAACATGCCCTTTTACAAAATTCCTCTTAATAAAACAGGGCCCTTCACAAAATTCTTCTTATCAAACCAGGTGCCTTCACAAAATTTCTCTTAATAAAACATGTTCCTTTACAAAATTCCTCTTAATAAAATATGTCCCATCACAAAATTCTCTTAATAAAGGACCCTTCACAAAATTCCTCTTAATAAACCAGACCCCTTCATGAAATTTCTCTTAATAAAATAGGCTCCTTCACGAAATTCCTCGCAATGAACCAAGCACCTTAACAAAAATGCCTCTTTATAAAACAGGCGCCTTCACAAAATTCCTCTTAATAAACAAGTCCCTTAACGAAATTTCTTTTAATAAAACAGGCCTTTCACAAAATTCTTCTTATCAAACCAGGTGCCTTCACAAAATTCTCTTAATAAAACAGGCGCCTTCACAAAATTCCTCTTAATAAACAAGTCCCTTCACAAAATTTCTTTTAATTAAACAGTCCCCTTCACGAAATTCCTCGCAATGAACCAAGCACCTTAACAAAATTCCTCTTAATAAAACAGGCGCCTTCACAAAATTCCTTTTAATAAACAAGTTCCTTCACAAAATTTCTTTTAATAAAACAGGACCCTTCACAAAATTCTTCTTATCAAACCAGGTGCCTTCACAAAATTCTCTTAATAAAACAGGCACCTTCACAAAATTCCTCTTAATAAACCAGGTCCCTTCATGAAATTTTCCATTAATAAAATAGGCTTCTTCACGAAATTCCTCTCAATAAACCAAGTTCCTTAACAAAATCCCTCTTAATAAAACAGGAGCCTTCATAAAATTCCATTTTATAAAACAAACTCTTCATTAATTAATTTCATTTTGTTAGGTTTTAAAATGTGTAATTTTACCCTTTCACAAAATTCTTCTTTATAAAACAGGTCACTTCACAAATTATATTGCATAAAACATACTCTTTATTAATTAGTTTTATTTTGTTAGGTTTTAAAATGTGTATTTGTACCTTCACAAAATTTCCATTTTACCCATCAAGCTTCATTTTATTACTATGTATTTTGTATGCATCATAGCAGTATTTTGTAATTGTATTTATTCTCAACACCCCCTCCGCTCACACACACTCAACACTTTCCATTCTCTAGTGTTTTAAATACTATTTTTACACACAAATTTCTAATTATTATTTTTACTCTACGAAACATTTATTTTTGTTATTCTTCAAAACATGTCATTTTTTATACGCTAATAATAACCTTACAGAATTGTATATAAATTCAGATACTTCTCTACAAATTTCTAAAAGTTTAGTTAAAAAAAACAAAAAAAAAAAAAAAAAAAAAACAGAATAAAATAAAAACAATAATACTAATTGAATTGATTTTCTGCCTGCAACGGCAAAGAATGAATGCGGTTCAAGTCCAACAGTGGTCCAGACAGGCAGAAATAAAGTAAATACTGCTCTAGTCCATATCAAAAGAAATGTCTAATGAAAGAAAAAAAATCCAGTGAAAAAACATTCGTCCAGGTAATGTAGAAACGTCTAATTCAATCTCCTACATATTTTTTATTCTTAATTTTAATTTTTAATTTTAGATGTTACGATATTTCATATCTAGTAGTATATTTTGAAAATATAATTACTTGCACTAAAAATTTTTACAGAGTAATTGTGTTTTAAATTTCAAAATACAGTTAGAAAAAAATCCTTTTAGAGTCACTAAGGAAGAAAAATTACACAGAAAAAACGTGATTTTATAACCTCCCCCCCCCCCAAAAAAAAAAAAAAATATTTGTTTGGAATTTCGAGAGAAAAAAACATTGCAAGTAAGTAATCGCTTGCATCCTTGGTATTTCTTTTCATAACACCCTTACCTGTAACTAGAGCAATATTTACAATGGTAAACAGATGGGCGTACCACTTGTCGAAATTTCAATAAAGGCAGAAAGCAGTAGGTTGTCCTTTTCACTACTTCCCATGCGGAAAAGGGGGAGGAAATAAAAGATAATTTGGGCTATTTGGCTGGGATTCTGCGGTCATTCAGTTTTCTGAGGGTTGGGAATTAAAGAGTTAATTATTTTTATAACAGATTTGTTATCCTTGATTTCCCACTCTTATCCAAAACTACTGATAAGATACGGTGAAAAGGTAAAATCATCGAAAATTACCAACCCCCCTCCCACCCACCCTCCCCCATTTAACTCCCTTAGTAGATGAATGTCTAAAATCGCCTAAAATTAACTCTATTTATTCTATTTAACTATTCTTTAGTAGATTTGTTATCCCGAAATTCACGCTCCTAACTATAACTTCTACTGAGATATGGCAAAAAGGCGTAAAACATTCAATCCCCATTTAACCCTCCCCCCCCCCTTAGTGTCTGAATTTCTAAAATCGCTGAAATACGTGTTTAACTATTATTTTACTAGATTTGTTATTCTCAGTTTCATAATTCTACTGATAATTTTTATTGAGATATGACAAAATGACCTAAAGTATTTGATCTCTTATTTACCCCCCCCCCCCCCTAGTTGCTGAATTTCTAAAATTGCTGAAAAATATGTTTATCTATATTTTTTGTAGATTTGTTATCACGAATTCCTTGCTCCTAACTAAAAATGCTGCTGAGATATACCGAACAGGCAAAATGACCTGAAACTTTTGACCTCCCATTTAACCCCCTTAATGGATGAATTTCTAAAATCGCTAAAATATGTGTTTAATTATTTTTTTAGTAGAGTTGTTATCCTGAATTTCACGTTCCTATCTAACACTGCTGCTCAGATATGGTGAAAACACGAAATGACTAAAAACTTTCGACCCCCATTTAACTCACTTAGTGGTTGAATTTTTAAAATCGCTGAAATATGTGTTTAACTAACTTTTAGTACATTTGTTATCTTGAATTTCGCGCTTTTAACTAAAACTGTTGTTGAGGTATGGCGAAAAGGCAAAATGACCAAAAACTTTAGACCCCCCAACCCCCTTAGTGGTTGAATTTCTAAAATCACTGAAATACGTGTTTAATTATTTTTTTAGTAGATGTGTTATCTTGAATTTCACGCTCTTACCTAAAACTGCTGATGAGATATGGTGAAAATGTGAATTCACCGAAAATTTTCAACCCCCCATTTAACCCACATAGTGGTTGAATTTCTAAAATCCCCTGAAATACATGTTTAACTATTCTTTAGTAGAATTCTTATCCCGAATTTCACGCCCCTACTTAAAACTCCTGATAATATACACTAATGTACGAAGAAAATTCGTAGTTTTCTGATTATGTTACAATCTGAGTACTAAAGAAATAGAAATTTAATCTAAATAAATAAACGTAAATATAATATTATATTTTAATCGCGCTTAACGGGTGAGTTTATTTTTTTCTACTAATATTAGACGATCGAAGTGTTGTTTCACAAATTGTAAAAGAAATAACAAATTTTAAAACTAAACGGGGGGTATGATTATTATATTTGAAGCCACAAATTTTTTTCTCATTTCTGAAACTTAATGATACACAAGCGAGGTACTAAAAAATATCAAGCTAACCATACCATTCATATGAGTTACTATAACAATCACAGCCTTACTATAATGATATCCCTAAAAAATGGGATCGGGAAGCGCTATATGACCAGAATTTTTAATAAATGTTACATTTTTATATTTCTCGTAACTGAATGATAGAAAACAAGAGCTTTAATTGACTAACTAATGAACAAAATCTCTAACACATAGTACGTAAATGCAACGTGTTTACTACAATTTACATAAAATCATGATTGTATGACGTAATCATATTTCTCCAAATATAGAAAACTAAATGAAAACTAAATTGTTTCTACCGGAAAAAAAATGCTCAAATAGATAAAAATAATATGAACACAAAGGGAAACTTTCAAAGGATGTAATAATATTAAGCCGTTAAAATCCTTGTTTCATTCTAAAATATTATGAGAAATGGCATAATGTAAATTTAATTAGTCACAAAGTAAAAGTCAAACGTATAATTAGCTTCAAAGTTAATTTAATAATCCTCAAAAATTCACAGAAATTAAATTTTCTGTAAATCCCGAAACTTTGTAAGACTGTTAGGGTAATCGAAATTAGGTAATACCACGCATATCTATTTTCATATTTATTAAATGTTATTTTTAAATTCCACATAGAAATTTATTTTGTGGAATAATTTATAATAACTACTCAAACAGAGAATTAGTTTTATAATGTGTTTCCAGTTATTTCGGGTTCCGAAAGATTACTAATCTGTATTCATTATTCTCATAATATTCCATACATTTTTTATGCCTGAAATGCGAAAATATGTGCACTTTCCTTAGTCCTTTTATATGCCGATATAAAACTATTTTTGTAGTAAATTTATGAAAGTCATTAATTTAAATAACTGACTTAGTTGAATGTAATAGAAATATAAATGATTCTAAAGAAGCTAGACAAACTTTAGCACTGTGTATTGAAGAATAAAGTTTCTATGATTTTATTAAGGTTATTTATTCTGGGTTTTCTGCTATTCATTATGATTGTTACATTTAGGAAAATAATCATATTTGCTAGAATGTGTGAAAGAAATTAAAAGAAATTTCTGGTGAAACCGTAAAAAAATGTTTGTGAGATATTATTTGTGTTCTGGAAAAAAAGGACAAAGTAATTTCAGATTTGTATTCATATAAATAAATCAGGTTAATTTAACTTGATTTTAAATCTGATAGCTAATTTCTCCTTGTCCATCTCTCATTCTTTGAGATAGCTTAACAATGCAGCCTAATTAAACAAACTACTCATTATGTAACCTGGATGGTTTTTGCTCTATATGATTCATATACATATAGTCATTTGTATGTTCTTTGATCATCAACAACTTGACAATATCGCATAATTGATGTTGGAAACAATTCAGGTTTTTCTATTTAGTTTTATTTGTTTATTTATTTATTGCTCTTTAAATATATTTAATAAATAATTCTATGCATTTTTAATATGTTTTTCCATTCTATGAAGGTACAGTTATATATGTAATTAAAAGCTGTTTTAAACTTAAATAAAACTCTAGGAAGTTGTTGAAATTATTACATTATTATACTGGTAAATATTTGAAACTGAAATTATCCTTTAACAGTGCAGTAGTATTTTAAGTTTCTTACCACTGTGTCCAAGGAAGTTTTCACAATAAGAAGAATTATGTACTAACTCCTAATGATTCAATGCCGCAAAATGTAATATTTGTCTGTAATATTTGTCTGTAATAATTTGTCTGTAAATTTGTCTGTAATAATCTCTGTCATGCCGCACATATTGCAACAATGGACCGTTAAATGCTAATAAAAGAACTTTTACTACAATATGCAAGGAATTCTATCAAATAAGTCAAAGTGCCATGCAGCGTATATGGCAGCATTTGGTCAGTCAGAGGTAAAAATGATAAAATATGTTTGGGGTAATATACGCACCATTAAACTTAATAAGTTAAAATAACATCGCGGATATGTTACGGCGCCTGTAGACCGTTAATATAAAATATCAAGCAGGGCGGTCGCTCTGCCAAGCCAAGCTTAAAAAAAAAAACGCCACACAAACAACGCCAAGAACTGAACTAGACCGCTACTGCTTATTTAGAGGAATCAACTTCGCAATGTTAAATCGACAAAACATGCCAGATTAAAATATCAGATATATAATAAACCAAGCGTCGCCGAAATAAAAAACGAAAACTAGAAGAATCTAATGAAGAATTTCTTCAATTTAAGACCAAACTCATCTTCATAAGTGATTTATAAACAGAGATATAGATTTTTTTTAAAAACGTCGAGTTACTTAAAATGATCACTTTTTTCTTCGTCAAACTTTTTTTTTCAAACAACCTACAGACCTTAATATTCGGCAGAATAAAAAAAGGATTGCATTTTTGGACAAGTAATTACGTAATCTATGTGCTTTTATAAAATTCAGTGTAAAAAAATATTATTTTCTATCCTTAATTAACAAAAAAAAGTTAATTAACTTGGCGATTAAAAAATTATGCCAAAACAGAGATAAAACCCGCCAACGACCATGTACCATCTGTATTAAAATAGCACAAATCAGTTACAGGTTATAATATAACCACATCAAATTTCATCTGCAAGTCAGCCATTTTCTTCTGAAGATATATTTTTTTTAAAATAAAACTTCACAATTATAAGAACACATATTTTATCAAATAATTAAATATGACTGCAAACTGTGGCAGATGATTGTTTCTAACATGAATAAGTATGAGAAATTGCCGGTTAAGAATATGGATCTGGGTAGCTCAGTCGCAAAGCGTCGGCATGGTACGCATAAGGTCCCAGGTTCGAGTCCAGGCCCAGGTCAATTTTTCACTCATGTTTGTTTAGTGTATTTAATTGTCTGATAAAATGCGTGTTCTTTTAAATATTGTAAAATAAAGTAATCAGACGTAGTGTTTATGCTTTAAAAATATTTTAAATATATAATTTACGTTTTTAGAAAGATCTTTAAAAATAAATTAGTTTTTGAGGGAAGATGTACCTTCTAAAATGTATACATTAAGAGTTATCGCCATTTAAAATTTCTTTCCAAACGTAAACAAAAATTTTGAAATGAATTAAATGTGATTCATTTATTTCTAAAAATAAAAAAACACGGTAAAGGACAGGCATTTCGTTTGCAGGAATACCTTTCACGTCATCTACAATATATACGAGGCTAGCGAAAAAGAAAGGCTACCGCGGTGCTTTACGCGTATCTTTTTTTACAGACCGCGGGATTCACGTGAGGCTCGAATCCACCAATGCAGGTGTACGAAAAGAGCATCACGTCACTCTAGCGGTCTGTAAAAAAAAGATAAGTGGAACGCACCGCGGTAGGCTGTCTTTTTCGTTAGCCTCGCTATATACCGGGTGATCCAAAAGTCAGGACGAACTTTAAAAATGAATAATTCGAAAACGAATCAAGATACAAAGATACGGTTTGCACCAAACGGATGGAAAAGAAACCGGGTTTTGTGTGGCAACGAAAAAATAATTAGTTCTATTGGTAACCAACAGATGGCGCTATAGTGTTTTATTGCACCAAAAGATGATTTACAAATGAAAAAATGTTGACAACTTACAAATCAGCTTAATTACAGTTAATTAGTACTACAGTAAATGTTCAATGTGCTGTCCATCATTCAGAAGATCAGCTGTGAGACGAGGCACCACACCGTTCACAGCATTTAGTAGCATTTCTTGCGTTATGGCAGACACATTTTGGCGGATGGCATCTTTCAGTGCTGCTGGTGATGCCAGTTGGTCGCGGTACACTTTTGACTTCAACAATCCCCACAGCCAAAAGTCACAGGGTGTCATATCGGGAAATCTTGGAGGCCATGCGTGATTAAAGTAGCGACTGATAATGCGATCCTCCCCAAATGTTGAGCGTAGCAGGCGTTTCACAGGCAGAGCCATATAAGGTGGTGCTCCACCTTGCATAAAGGTGACTGTTTGGAGTGCCTGTTTCGCTTGCAGTTCAGAAATAATGTTGTTCTGTAACAGTGCTACATATCGCTGACCAGTGACAGAAACTGTTTTGAAACCCGTCTGTGTGACTTCCTCGAAAAAGAATGGACCAATTATGAAATCAGCAGTGAAGCCACACCAGACTGTCACTTTAGACTGTTGCAAGGGTACCTCAACAAATGCATGTGGATTTTCTGTGGTCCACACTCGGCAATTGTGGGTGTTAACAGCGCCAGAGAGAGTGAAATGCGCTTCATCTGTCCAAAGCACAGTGTGAAGCCTGTCGTGCTGCTCTTCGACATGGATTGCACCGTCTGCTCCACTGTCGTGGTAACAGCAGCGGCTGTTGAGGGACGTCCACTTCTTTGACGTGACGCCAAAGAACATGTAGCTTCAAATTTCTTCATCATTTTGTTCAATACAGAAGACGTTATTGGTCCTTTGCTATCTCGCATACCCTTCATGTAGCGATATGCTCGCAATGCCGCAATGGCACTTTCCGAATTCTTATAATACAGTTTAACTAAGAGGGCTTTCTCAACTATGGACAGCATTTCGATGCATACAAGCTTCGATTACCATTACCTGCTGCAGTTGCTCCTTTTTATATCGTTTGTTGCTTTGCATAATCTTACATCAGAAATCCGACAGCGCCATCTGTTGGTCGCCAACAGAACTATTTTTTATTTCGTTGCCACACAAAACCCGGTTTCTTTTCCATCCGTTTGGTGCAAACCGTATCTTTGTATCTTGATTCGTTTTCGAATTATTCATTTTTAAATTTCGTCCTGACTTTTGGATCACCCGGTATATAAAACACAAACGGAAATTTCGTTCCGTTCCTTAATAACTCGAGATCTGCTGAATGGAATTTGATGGAACTTGCACTGTTCGAGAGATAATTTTTCAGGGAAGGTTTTAGTATGTAACACAACGTTCTACGTATAATAGCTATCGAATTATGATAGAAAGTTCTGTTATTTTGGCCGAAAAGGTTACCATTGCTAATTTTTTGGCGATCATTACTGTTGCAGAAAGAAATGAAAAGGCTATACATCTCGAAAAATAAAAGAAAAACTGTTACTAATTTTATTAAAAAAAAAAAAAAAAAAGAAAGAAAGAAAAAAAAGAGTTTTGATGAGAGAATATTATAAAACGAAAATATTTAATTTAAACATGATTAGAAATGTTCATAGTGCTTAAAACATTATTCAAGGGGCAAGATTTCTATTGAAACAAATTTGGCGATTTATCTTTTGTTTTTGGCGATTTTGATTTTACTTTTGACCCCAAACAATTTGATTTTAAGCCAAAAAGTGTCTTTTTTTGTTGCAGAAAGAATTGAAATACATCTGGAAAAATAAAAGAAAAAACTGTTACTAATTTTATTTTTTTAAAAAAGAAAGAAAAGAAAAAACAGAAAACCAGTTTTGATGAGAGATTTTAGGCCAAAAGGTGTTTTTTTTTCAAGTGTACGACTGCATTTTCGCAGTATATTTTTTTTTTGGTACTTTTTGGTTAGCCGGGCGCCAGTGATATATATATATATACACACACATATATACACATATATCTACACAAATACATGTATATACATATATATATATATATATGTGTGTGTGTGTGTGTGTGTGTGTGTGTGTTCATATATCACTGGTGCCCGGCTAACCGAAAAGTACCTTTTTTTATTCAAATGCAAACTATATTAATGGCAATATACTTCTATTTACTTCCACATATATGAAATTTCGTTCCGGCTGCTTATAACTCGAGTTCTGCTGAATGCATTTTCGTAGAACTTAAACTAAGATAATTTTTAAGGGAAGGTTTTAATGTATAACATATCGTTCTACGTAGCTTAGTTATATAATTATTCTGGGAAGTTCTATAATCAGATCAATCCGATTATGAAAGATTAGCCTTTTTAAAAGATTTTGCCGAATGTATTTCGATGGAACCTATACTGTTAAATAATTTTCTAGGGAACGTTTTATTATATAACGTTGCTTAGTTCTAGAATTATAGGGGGAAATTCGAAAATCGGGTGACCATTTTTTTTATCAAATATTAGCCTTTTCAATATTTGATTCCGATTATGAAAGATTAGCCTTCTAAAAAATTCTACTGAACGGATTTTGATGAGAATTGTATTGTTAGTTAGATGCTATTTCAGAAATGGTGTTAATGTACTATATATTGTCCTACGTTGCTTAGTCCAACAGTTATGTGTGAAGGTTATATAGTCAAGTGAACCCGATTCCGAAATATTAGCCTTTTTGATAGTTTTTACTGGGCGTATTTTTTGCGACTTGCATTGTTAAGTAGATAATTTGTAAGGATTGTTTTAGTATATTTTATATCGTTTTGTTGTTTTAGAATTATGTGGAAAAGTTCAATAATCAGATTATCAAAGATTAGCCTTTATGAAAACTTCTTCTGAATGGATTTTGTTAGTTAATTTGTTTGCATTGTTATTTCGATAATTTTTAGTGATGGTTTTAGTATATTGCATATAGTTTTATCATTGTTTAGCAAACCCTAACTGTAAATGACCAAATAAAAGAGTTTGTCCTTAACAGCTAAAATTTTGACTGCACATTAGAAAATATAATAGCGCAATCGCGTCATTTTTCAGTAATGTGGAAGGATATTCCACGTAAATATACAGATTGCTTTCAAATACAAGGTCAAATTAAACGATATATTTCGTTTGATTCAGGGTTCATTTGTAGAAGCCGACCAGCGCAGCGGGCGTAGCTTGCTAGTTTTCCTATAAATTAATGAAATCCAGTTGTTAAATTATTTTTGTTTTAGAAGTGAAGTTTCCATTTAAATTTATTGTAACAGTACAATGTTTAATTGAATAAAATAAGGTAAATCTAAGAAATTGCTAAGAAATTCCAAACATGCACAGGGCAACGCAAAAAAAATAAAATAATAATAAACAAAAAATAAAAAAATAGATAAATAAATAAATAAATAAATAAAAATCAGCTTTCAGAAATTCTAAAAATTGTTCCGCTATTCATATTATGTATCTTCGGGGTCCATCCTCCCACTTTCAGCCCTCCCACCCAAAGGGGGCACTTTTCTAAATTTTGCCGACACCTCTCATGTGATAGATCGTTGGAAAAGTCTGTGAACGCTTAATCATAATATGCAGGGGGGGGGGGGGTATTTTCTAAATTTTGCACATACCCCTCATGTGATATATCGTTGGAAAAGTCTGTGAACGCTTAATCATAATATGCAGGGGGGGGGGGTATTTTCTAAATTTTGCACATACCCCTCATGTGATACATCGTTGGAAAGGTCTGTGACCGCTTAATCCTATTATGCGTCTCCGGTGTTCATCCCCTCTTTTGCCCCCCAAGCGCGATTAGCTTTCACCACCAGGGGATGCTTTCCTATATCTGTTCCTACGAGTCGGATCACGACGGGGTATGGCTTATTCGACTCGACATCAATAGAGCTTTCCGATTTTAGTTCGTTTTTTCACCACCAGGGGGCACTTTTCTATCTCTGGTTCTATGGGCTAGATCACGACGGGGTACAGTTCATTCGACTCGACATCTATAGACTTAACGATTTCAGTGCCCGAGGTTCATACAGAACAGATTGCGCTACCTGGTGGTGGAAGATGGAACTTGAGCGTGCGCAGCACGACTGCTATACGGTGCCGAAGGCAGCGGGGACCCGTGTCGGAAGTTAGTTTGGTTAGAGGTTTATACTATTCGATGTGCAAATTAAGGGATTATCCGGTGCCGAAGACAGCGGAGAACCAGGTCGGAGGTTCGTTCGGTTCGAGGTTTATCTTATTCGAGGTTTTACAAGATTCGAGGCCCCGATATAAATTAGGGGTCCACTAGCGGGCGAAGCCGGCTAGTGCTAATAATAAAAGAGCGTGATATCACGTTTGATTTCAAATGCAGCGCTGACACGCTATGTACGTATTGCATTTTTATTCATTTCATCGATAAGTCAGTGATATTTTTTAACGGGGGATAACAAGTATTATAACAAGCCACATTTAGTATGTTGTTATTAGTTTAATTTAAAAATCTACTGGTATTTCTAGTTAACCTTTTAAACAATGACTGAAAGTAAAATGTAATTTTAAATTATTTCTCATGTTTAGATTATTTAAATTATGTTTATTCTGTTTTAAAAAAAAGAAATGATATCTACAAAAACAACTTTTCAAAAGTAAAAAAAAAAGCCAAGCGTAAAAAAAAAAAAAAAGTTGTGGCTAAAAAATGGTGTGATATCAAATTTCCAAGCTATTATATTACTTTTTTAACTTTTTTCCATTAAATAAGTTATCATATATATAAGTCGAGTGCCTACGTATATGTTAATAGAAATCGTTTTCTCCTGTACTAAATACATCCTAACGAGTTTCTGAAAATTCAATTTTTTTCAAATTATGCATGATGGGGGCTTGGCAGCCATCTTTGCATATTATTCACAAAATTCTAAGCATCCAAATCCGTAGTTAAAATCCGAAGTTCAAAATTGTTATTTAAGCAAACATTTTAAGCGTTTCATTTATAGATTTGTATGATCTGAAAATTGTGTCTTAAGATAATGATGACTTATCTTAAAGATTCATCTTATGATTTATTTTTTACAGTAATTAATAATTTCAAACTAGTAAAAATCAATTTCTCAAAATATCAGTCTTATCTAATTTATCTGTCCGTAGTTAAAATCTGAAGTTCGAAATTGTTATAAACATATTACATTGCAAACATATTACGCTTTTACTTTAGAAATTTGGGTGCTTAGAAATATGAAAAGATGGCCGCCAAGCCCATCATGCATAATTTGAAAAAAATTGAATTTTCAGAAACTCGTTAGGATGTATAAGTACAGGAGAAAACGATTTCTATTAACATATACGTAGGCACTCGACTTATATATATGATAACTTATTTAATGGAAAAAAGTTAAAAAAGTAATATAATAGCTTGGAAATTTGATATCACACCATTTTTTAGCCACAACTTTTTTTTTTTTACGCTTGGCTTTTTTTTTTACTTTTGAAAAGTTGTTTTTGTAGATTTATGATACTTGAATATTTTAAATGTCCACACGTTCTTTACCAAATATGATCCTACAGGTCAGACTGCAAGTGAATTTCACATTCTAAAACAATGTAAGACTATCATTTAACCTTTCGACAGAGGCTCTTTCACGAATACATGCTAAAGCTGGACACATGCTCTCCGAGACTCCATATAAAGGTTAAACAGTATGCGGAAAAAAAGAAAAAGGAATTTACGACAGTGCAAATCATTTGTATATCAGAAATTATAACATCACGCATTTTGGTAATAAAGATTTGATATGTTGAATGGAAGATGTTAAAAAAATAATTATAAGGTTTCTAAACGAAACGTTTTCCTTCAGTATTACATTAGATCAAATCTTGGAACCCATCTTGCACTCACCGACCTAACTATTTATTAGTTTTCTGTCCCTTTCTTCGAAACTGCGTAAACGCTGCGTAGTTACATGTCAGGATCAGTTAGAAAGAGCTCCACGGAGGGCATTACCCTTCCCTCGGCCTACATGTCTACTGAAGATAACTGTAACAAAATACCCCAACCTCTTGAAAGGATCGCATAATACCCCACTGAAACCTAAACATTATATTTTGAACTCGAAACCGATAATTTATTTTCTCTTACCCAAAACCAGATCCGAAGCCGACAAAATAATTTTCGTCTAACCGAAATCTGATCTGAGCCGGGACAAAATAATTTTTGTCGAACCGAAACCTGACCTGAACCCGACAAATTTTGTAAGACAATTGTTGAAAATACTCTATAATATAAATGACAAAATAGTCTCCTGTATCATTTTTATTATATGTTGAAAAATAAGTTATGTACAGGGTGAATATTAAAAAAAACTATCCCGATATATGCACTCTTAGCTATCATACCGTCCACAGAAACTGAATAAAATTTTGGTTTAAAGTATTCTGAGGTATGTGCTCAAGAATCTTATGAAAAACAACAGTTAAACTCTAACAATTACGGTTACAGTGACAAAATTTCGAAAATTTAAATGACAACAGCTACTTTTTTTATTGGAATGTGATGTTCATAGTGAAAAACAATAAAAAACGTTGGAACGGTACCTGCAGAACAAAAATCACCGTCACTAGACAGACTAAGAAGAAAAGAAAATCCGAATGCGGCATTCAACAGAGCACAACTTTCTTTTCTAAGGACGTCACATTTCACACTGTGTCTTGGGCTATGATCCCAGTCTACTGAATCTCCTTCGAAACGAGAAGAAGAGGCCAAGATACGCAGATTTCCAAGGTTTAGCGTGAGACACCGTCATGACTGACGTCGTAGCACTAAGTGAAAGAAAAATCACTGTTAAATTCGTGCCGGCGTATCTTGCTCTCTTGCACTTGAACAACACGCAGCTTACAGAGAAAGAGTGTGGGAAAATTGTAAAGATTTATTACATGAACAGACAAAATGCCGCACAGGTATTGCGAGTCTACCGCAGAAACCATGGGCTACGCCAAGGCCCATGTGCTGTAAAAGCTCTACAGGACTTGCTACGCAAATTTCAAGACACTGGTTGCACATTCGATCGATTTCTGCCTGGACAATCTTCCGTTCTTATCAAGGCTGTTGCAGAAGTTCATGAAACAATAAATACATTCTTCTTGCAAGTACACGCGCTCTGCAGTTGCCGAATTCTATGGTCTGGAAGATTCTGAGCTCTGTTCTGTACATGTTTCCGTATCAGTTTCAGCGTGACCAGATATTGCAAGTGGGTGATAAGCAACAACGTCTAGATTTTGCGAATGACTTTCTCATCCTCTATGATGAGGATGACAGCTGAACTTTACGATTCTGTGGACGGAAACTGGTAATGTTAATTCGAAGAACTGGGCAAAACAATAATCCCCATGGTGTGGTTGCACTGCCATTACACGAAGAAACAGTGACTGTGTGGGTGGTATAATAAGTGCCTTCATCCTCTGCGCTTACTTTTTTGATGAGATTACTGCCGCAGGTCTACAAACGTGCAGGACAACGAGTGCTCGTAATATAGAAATATTGACTAAATACGTAATTCCCAATTTGCGACAGCAAAATGCTCTATCTGACGTCGTGGGCATGCAAGATGGAGCTACCGCAAATATGAGGTCTTCTTTCGAACGTTTCCTAACACAACAGATTGGTTGCAGAGTTATGTCCCACCATTTGATGTTTATGTGACCACTAAGTCCCACCGATATCACTCCAAGGGATTTCTGCCTGTGGGGATACCTGAAATCCAAAGTGTATGTATTTCTTCCTTAAACTGTATCTGATTTGAAAGGTATTATCAGACGGTATGTTAAACATATTTCTCTTTTGCCATGGTACGTGCTTCAATGGTATCCATCATCTGTTGCATGCAAAGTGTCATCGTGTGTGACTGAGATCATGTGGAAAATTTGTGAAACACAATAAAATGATTTGATTTATGTTGCTTCTCTGTCCTTATTGGTTATTTTCACATTTCTTCTTAGTCTGTCTAGCGCCGGTGATTCAAAGCCGACTCAAACTGCAGTTCTATTTAGGTTCTCATAAAATCCACTTATCCTACAGATGCATTACTCTAAATTAAGAAATATTTTATAGATCTTTTCATAACAAACAATAGTTTTAATACATTGAAATGCCTTCCAAATTAACCCTTTTCACTTCTTTCGTTTTAAGACGAATTTTATTGTCTATAATTTATATTTGACAGAAGTTTCAATTTTTAAAATATTTCGACATATGAAATTAATAGGTTAACCAAAACCTGAGCCACAAGAGTCAAAACCCATGCCGAAATCGAACAGAATATGAAAGAATAACAGTTGAAAATAATTAGACAATTCGACACAAACTGCGGATTCGAGTAAAATCAGGTTACCTAACCAGATGACTCGGCATGTTTCTAAACTAACATATGTTGAAGCCCTTTTTATGTATTGTAACAAACAGTAGTTCTGATACATTAAAATGCTTTCTAAACTAATCATAATTTTCCCGTTCCCTTCTTTTGAATGATTTTTATTGCCTAAAAACAATTGTAATCTTTTTAAAATTAAAATAATAAATGCACGAACTTATTTGACTGAAAATGCTAACACGACAATAATATAAAAAATAATGATTGGTAAAAAAATTATCCGACAAAATTGAAAAAGTTCTCATGTTAGAAACAATGTATCCTAGGAAATGAATTAAAGAAAAAATAGTACGAAAGTTATTTACGCAGTAAAAAAGATATTTGCTTCTGTAATTCTCCGCTAAATCTATTTACTCTTTTGATAAGCACAAATAATGTTAGGAAGTAGAAATTTTTATCCGCTGTTTTCCTGTGTTTTAGCAATAAAATGAAAATTGTTTAGGAAGTTTTTAAGTTACTGAAAAACGCTTAATAAATATTATATGTTGCTACTTATAGCAACTAAAAGGAATATATCAAATTATAAGTTTTTATTGTCTCAAATAGGGAAGAGTGGGTTACCTTGACACACCTTTTGTTTCTTAATTAGTACAACAGGAACGACGAACCTGCGTACCAGAAAGCCAATGCACAACATCTTTTGGAAAAAACAAATGTTTCGACTTATGAAACAAATTCTAAAATTAAATAATAGTAAGAAAACTATAATGGAAAAGGGGTGGCAGTTTGTCTTCTGGTACACACGTCTTTGAAGTAGAGCAAAGAACGAACGGTATTACTCATAGGTAGTCATAAATGACAGCGCAATTTATTTCTGAGTGTATTTTGCAATTAATGGGGTGGTAAACGTGATTTGAAATTATATCACTAAACCTTTGTTTTGGGTCGATTGATTTAAAAGATCAAATTTATTATAAAATTTAAGAAATAAAATTAAAAGAACTGTGAGGTATTTAAAACACACACATTTATCATACTAGTAAACGTTACAAATTTTATTATAATCTGAAGCAAAGCAATTGATAACTCTAAAGACAGAAAACAAGAAATTATTACATGTTGTGGCACATAGTAAATAGGCAAGTTCGAAATTTAAGGTGCTTGGGTCTTAAAACAATTATTACGTTCATAAAAAACATAATATACGCTTATATGAATATCGAATAATGAATGTGACAATAAGTAACAATTCATTTGTAAAAATAGATGAGGGGCTATAATTAACAATACCTTCATAAATAGTTTAAATAAGTAATTTCTCCTTTAATTGTTCTAATTTACTAATTAAGGATTGCTTAGTTTTATTTTCATCTATCATTTCACCAAATTATATTTTCCCCAACGATGCATCTCAACAGTGCAAATATATTTCAGCATTAAAGAACACATATTATTTTGTTAACAGCGTAGTCACCAGAATCTTTGAAAAAAATTCCTAATATTTATGGGCCGTATTGACATAACCCATTTATGCCTAGCGTCCCTATTTAGGGACGCTTTAGTAAAATGGGAAAAAGTGAATTTCACACCACTTTTTTTTTATAGAAATTTGGTGGCTTATTTTATCGAGGATTCCTCGGTAAAATAAGATATCAGATTGCTATTACATTTTCAGTGGCGTGAAATGTACTTTTCTCATTTTAATAAAGCATCCATGCTGGGCATAAATGGGTTAAAATAGGTGAATATGAATGAATTTTCTAGGACAATGTAGTGGAATGGTCATTTATTTATATTGATAGAAAAGAATGATCATTTGTAGATGTCAGAAATATTTTAGTGACTTAACTGTAGAAGAGTCATTGAGTCATGTATATGTTTCATTATAATTTAAGAAAACACGATGCAATCATGTAACTATAAGATTCTAATGTACGCAATGTTAACTAATAATAATGTGATCAGTGTTTGATTATTATTTCTCATTTTAATAATTTGTGTATTTCCTACCTGTTCATAGTTTCATATTTGTCTGAGACCGGGTCAACCTTCCCCAGCAGAGGGGAGAGGATGAGAAAGTTGAGGAGGTGCACATTTATTTAAAATATTTTTCAAAACCATGTATTGCGGTCACTTATTTTTTTATTATTATTTTGTGAGGGATCAATCACCATGTAACATCAATCTGGTTCAAAATTGATTAAGAAATAAAATTTTGAAAAACCATTAATCAAAAAGTATGTCATGACGCCACACTCTCCGCATATTTTGAAAAATGTCTAAAATACAATTAACAATTAAATGAAAGATACTTAAACAATAATGGTAGATAACTTAAAATTTTTGTGAAGATAAAAGTATGGTACTTTGGTTATGATAATGTTGTGAGTTTTATTCTAAAAGGTAGAAGTTTACATAGAGGAAAATAAAATCCGCTTTATAAATTTATCCATTTCCCTGAATCATTAATTAAAATAATAACCACAAATGTTGAGAAATTTTCAGCTAATTTTCTCTTTGATAATCTTACATTTCCATAGCCGTCCCTATATAAACACGACACCGGTTGCAAGAATTTTTGGGGAGTTTTCCGTTCGAAATTATTTAATATAATAAAACCTTTTATGACATACGTATTCGTGTGATAAAAAAGGCATATTCGTATAAAAAAACAGAGAAATTTAATTAAGGGTGTATTCAAATCCAAACTGCTTATTTTGAGACACATTTGTAAATTCATTTTTGCTCTAAAATGCATCGAACTGGCAGGTTCTCTTATTCAGAAACTTTATAATGTCCGTATTGTCTCGGTTTTTTGATAAAGGCCGAATATATTTCAAAAAATGCTGTCAAAGTGGACATTTTGAACCTAATTTTCCAAAGCGATAGCGCTGGAAGCAAAAAAAAATGATCGTACTGTGAAAATAATTGTCTGTAAATCAATTTCTAATTAATTGAACGAAAAATAAAAACATGGGGCCCTTATAACTGTCTTTATAAATCACGCCGCCAAGTTTCCTGTTGTTACTTTTAAAAATGAGGTTGAGAATGTGTCTCAAAATTTTGAGTTGTTGAGCGTGGAAAAATATTTTTTTTGAATACAGTCTTAAATAATAAAAATGCAAATAAAATATATTTTATTCTTACAGAAATGTAAGTCTGTATTATTAGATTAGAAAAAAATCATTCAAATAGCAGTTGCCATTTATCACAATCGCGAAAAACAATGGAATCTTAACAACCCATATTCAGTTATGATCCAGAAAAGATTTTCCTGAACAAAGCGTTGCTTAAACCCTTTAGTACCAAAACGTACAGTTAAGTCTACTTAATAAAATATCAATTAGAATTTAATTAGTTCATTAAGTGTCAGTTACATAATATATTAAACTTTAACATCACTTTACCGTGATCAACCGCATGTACACGCAACAACTCCAGTAGTACTTTAAGTTGTTCCTGTAAACATAGTCTTTCTGTAAGGCTTGAAAGCGATCTTTCACTATTCGGCACGGACTCCCATGAATTCTTGAATTTGAGATATTCATTTAGCAATGTGTTCAGAACTCTGTTTAGCAGCATATATTTTGGAAGCTGAACATCTTCATTTTTCAGTTCTTTTTGTAATTCCTGACAAATCCTCTGTAATTTTGAAACATGAGTTGCAATATTGTCCATAGGGTCTTTATTATAGTTGAATAGTTGAGCATGCAACAGATCTTGCCTTCTGTCATTTTTTTGCTTTTAAACAGAATGCAAGACATCCCACATTTCCTTCCCAGTTTTACAGATCAGGATGTGCTGTTTGGGTTCAGGCCTAACAACGGACTCAATTGTATATCTAGCAATAGCATCTTCTTCTTGATAGGCCTTGAAATACGCTTTTATTTCTGCCTCTGTTGCACTCGCTGGAAGCTGTTCAGACTTAGTTGTTTCACCCAAAACAATAGGCATGGCTTTCTGTACTCTAAGCTGAAGTTCTATATCAAATTTCCAGCTTATCTAGTTCCTTTCACCTACCAAATTTTCAATAAAATTGAATTTATCCATGTTACTCATTAACTGGAACACACGTTTCAATGATAAGGAAATTAAGCCTAACAACGTGCACACTGGCGTTGTTTCAAAGTTTAAAAACTACTAACTAAGCGTACAGGGTCCATAACCAGTTGAAACTATTTAATAAACATCAATTAATTGAATAAATTCATTAAGTATGAGTTATATAGTACATTAAACTTTAACATCATTTTACCGTGGGCAAGCGCATGTACACACAACTCAAGTAGTACAGCTAGGTTTACAGTTACGCATTAGTAGTTTAAATTTAATGTTTTGGATAATATTTTAGTTACAGGTAACAGTTAAATTAGGGTTGTATTTATTTATATTCAACAACATGCAACTTGGGAAATAAAATATATTTTATTCTTACAGAAATGGGAGTATGTGTGTTTTCTATGTTTCATTATAGCTGTGTAAATGCGTATTGTATCGGAACACCAGTTGATTATGTAATTTACATTACAAAAAATCATTCAAATAGCAGTTGCCATTTATCACAATCGTCAACAACACTGGAATCTTAACAGACCATATTCAGTTATGCTCCAGAAAACATGTTCCTGAACAAAGCATTGCTTAACCCCTTCAGCACCAGACGTACACTTGTGTACGACACAATTTCATCGTACACCGCTACCAGACGTACTACTCATACATCGTGTGTAATATCAAATTCCATCAGATATTAGCATATATTTTGTGAAGAGCAGCGCTTGTATAGCAGCATTTTTTCATATTATTTTTACTTTAAAACACACTTTTTTCTTTTTCTAAAAACTTTTAATGTTGTCTTTAAAAACATATATCATCAGCGGTCAGTTAAAAACATAGTTTAGTTACTTAAAAAAACCTAGATACAGTCTGACGTCTTTTAAGATACATTACGTACATCTTATCCAGCAAAAATATGTGTAAAAAAAATCTTACACTGTTGTTCTCCTTTAATTTTCATTTTTCAAGTCCTGTGCTCCTATTGTTCTTAAAAATTCATAAATTTCTATTTTAGGTATATAGATATTGCCATATCATGTTGCATCATCGAAAATTTCTGTCACTTCGTTCCGAGACTTCATCAGTTCAAATGACGTTAATTTTCATTTTCACTTTACCTTGGCACGAAATCTCAATACTTTTTCCTATTCACTATCTATCTTTCTTCTAGAACCTTTCGCCAACGGTTATCTACGATTGAATGGGTCATATCATTACATAAATTTTCTTTTTCCAAGTTAATTTCAATTGTTTCTCTCATTAGTGCATTGTGGAGGGTTGAATAGTTTGTGATATTTTCTATTTTAATTAAATATATTTTTATGGGAGTTGACATATTAACTCTAGCGAGAGCTTTTGTTTCGTTATTATATATAAAATTGTTGACATGCTCTTTACGCTGCTACGCTTCCGGTTAGTCATTCCTCTATAAGAGATATTTTCATTTTCGATACTTACCCCTGCCGTTTATCCTAATTCCTGTCTTTTATAAATCTTCATAATTTTCAGTATCATTTCGAATCATTTTGAATAATAATGGGTCGTGAGGTGATTAGTACATATTTTTCTAGTTTACTTACTGCCTTTTTTAACTTTAGTGATAATCTCTCCAAGAATGTGTTGGGGTATGTCAATTTTATATTTTTTTGCGCTGGTTGGATTAAGTTAATAAACATATATATTATTTCTGTTGTCAACATCACATTTCTAAACAAATGCAAAATGCAGAACGATAAATGACATACTATATGAAGAAGATTCTGACATAGTACACTCACATTTCATTAAAATATGATATTTGATTAAAAATTAAATCGGAATTGCGTTCGTAAGTGAAATTAAAGGTTTTCCTCAAATTAGTGTTGCGACGAAAATAAAATACCACATTATACCTTACACCAAAATGATTATAAAAGAAAAATAAGTAATACAAAAAGTATAAAGTGAGATGTCTCCACACAAGTTTAATTTATATTTATGATTAAAAAGCGAATTTCAAATTAAAATGTTTAAAAAAAAGGCACAATCGTTCGATCGAAGCAATGGTATTTCACAATTACCCTAAAATGTATGCTTTATTATAATACCGGGTGGTTATAACAAAAGCATCTCTATTTGGAGCTCTCTGTAGCTTGAAGGAATAACCCAAATAAAAACAAAATCGGTACACGTACTATTTGAGAAGAGGGAAGAAGAATTGAAGAATGAAAAAATAGTTGGAATAATCGCTAACAGATGGCGCTACGGTGTCTTAAAATCTATTGTGTATCATGGAGGTGTTGAAAAACTCAATGACTTACAATATCGCATATCACAATATGTGCGGAACGACACTTCTGATGCATAACATTCCGCAGTTGAGCACGTCGTGCACCGCCTGGATTGTGTCCTCCAGCACAATGGCCATGAGGACCTGAACTTGATCATTTGTTCTTCTATTATACATTACATTTTACACTAAAAAGCGTCATCTGTCGGCTATTATTGCAACTATTTTTACGTAATAAAATAATTATAACAAAGTATAATTACGTATGCAACGGTAAAGATACGATTGTCGTTTTTTTTCTCGCGCGAGTCTTTTAGTATCTTCGATCAGTTTTTACTGTAATTTTGTGGAATAAATATGATGATATTCTGTCTTGGATAATGTTTTTTACCGATGTTTTTATCCTTAATTTTTCTTTATAAGTTTAAAATGCATCTAAGAAATATTAGACATTGCTAAAAATATGTATTTTTTCTTTCTTAGAATTATTAATTACCCATCATACGTAGTATAGGGTAAGTCTTGTAATCGTTTTGAAAATTGAAAAAAAAATTACGGATGTACACGTTTCAGATACTGGAGATTCCGAAAACATATTTTTAGAAAAAAAAAATTGCCGTCCGTCTGTCTGCGTGTGTCTGTGTGTCTCTCTGTGTGTGTGTGTCTGTAAACGCTCTATCTCCCGAACAAATTGAGATAGAGATTTGAAATTTGGTATGTACTTAGTATGTAATAATGGGAAGAAGCTTATTGCATTTCAGTAACCTCGATTATACGGAACTATTTTTTTAGGAATTTCAAAATATTCGTTCTGACAAAAGGTATATATAATGTAATTTTCGAAATTGTTTATTTTAAGGAGTGAATATAAAAGACAATAAAAAATATAAATTTTGCATAAAGAATGAAGTCGATCGGATAATTAGTTGCCGAGATATTTGTAATGATATTTTCTACACTCTTCGATTTTTCATGACCCTATATTTCATTCAAATCTCAATTCAAAGATATATTTTAATTGAAAATGAGACTCTTAATCTCTTGGAGATATAAGGCTGCTTCTTTTACGCAATTCAGTAGCAGAGCATTTAAGTTTATGACGTCATCAAACCAGGATTTTATTCGAATTGTAATGCATTTTATAAACAGTTTACACATGTTTTATTTTCATATTTTATATTATGCATATCCATGATGGGTAAGTATTACGGTGGCGCCTAACGACTAGTTTCTCTTTGTTCCGTGTTTTTCCCGAAGCGGATGATGTCATCCTCTGATGCACGATTATAAAAAAATTTCTTGCACGTACTTAAAAAAATACATCGAGCTTTTAATAGGTTTTTTTATTTAATCGTGTGCTTCACCAATTGTTTATTTGTTTTCTATGTTTCATTATGGCTGTGTAAATGCGTATAGTATCCGAGCACCAGTTGATTATGTAATTTAAGGATTATCTACCAATTGCATATACAGTTCATTAGGATTTACAAAATTTGTAAATATTTATTTTTTAAATTTCATTAAGCTCTTAATACGGCAGTGAAGTTTGAAGTTACTTAAATGGCTGCCGGACCACAAAGTTCGGATATCCTATGTTCACGTTCCCATAGGCTTGCACAAAAGTCGTGTACAAATATTGATTTACGTATTCAAGACATTTCTGGAACAGTTTTGAAATATCTGAGGAATGGCTTTCATATGAATTAACTAAACATCTGATTCAGTGCTTTATTTAGTTTTATAATTCGGTATTTTTTCAAAATAGGGGTATTGGTAAGATAGAGAAATAACCTTGACGAGATAAGAAAATTTGCAACGTATTCACATTTTCATATACACAAGCAATCATCATATATAGTATTTCTGTTGTCAACATCTCCTTTTCTATACACGTACAAAGCACACAACGATGAATGAAGTATCATTCGAAAAGATTTTGAACAGGCTTATGACATAGTGCACTCACAGTTCGTTAAAATGCGTTGTTTGATTTAAAAAAAAAATTAAAAATAAATGGTAAAACATATCAGGAAATAATATAAAAGATTGCAGTGCGAACACTTCGCACGGATGCTTCTGGTTTAGAAACGGTATTATAAGTTTTTACAAAAATAAAAGTATTTTGTTTTATAGGAAAAATAATATGAAAATATACTGCTACATAAGTATAGCTCTCCCCAGAATATATGGTAATGCCTTATGGAATTGGTATACAAATTTAATATATAGCTAATTCAGTTAACAATAGAAAATGAATGATATTTCGAATATTTCCTTTCGAATTGATTTTATAAGCATTTCTAAATGATATTTGTCTTCTTAATTTGATTAAAAAAATCTATAAATGAATGCTTTAAGACATTAAAGTCGGAGTCGCAAAACAAACCATTCGAGAATCGGCAGCTTAAATATGCACATTATTTAATATCGCAATCGGTCAGTTTGTTTTATAAAGGAATTTTGAAAGTATTAGAGCGGAACTAGACGCAGTACGCGATTGCACCTGTTACTACAGTCTTCCATATTATATTTACAAATTATGATTTGCTCTTTTAAGATCTTCAACGTGTCAAATAACGTATCTATATTATAAAGCAAAATCATGTCCGTGAGTAAGACTGACGTTATATTGGCGATTGCAATGCTTGACTAATAAATTTCGGTTTTACTACAATTCTTTAACATCGCAAAACTTCAGTTTTTATACGGTCGAATAGAAAAGATTTGTTCATTTCAATTTCAGTCTCAATTTAGAGATTTTTTAAATTGTTTTAACTTTATGAATCCCACGATAGCGGAAATCATCCTAATGCTCCGAGACCGGTAACAGCCGTCTATAGCTGAAAGGATTTTCCGTCCCCTTAAGTATAGACTGCTGTGTTGTCAAGGGAATGGTTTCTCTCAGTCATGGATGGGGAAGGTTTTTGTACAGTACAGAAATAAAATCTACTTTTTCACTGAAAATAGTTTTTTTTTTCATTAACTGGAGCAACGTTCACAATGTTAATCAGAGAGGCGTAACACCTGTCGAAATTTGAATAAAAGGAGAAAGCAGTAGGTTGTATTCCACTACTTACATAGCGAAAAAAACGAGAATTTTGGGCTATTTTGTTGGGTTTCCAAGGTCATTCAGCTTTTTTAAAGCTTGGGATTTAAAGAATTAAAACAACTTTTAAAGATTTTTTTTAATTTTTTAATATTTTTAATTTTTTAAATCTGCGTGCAACCCAATGACGGACGATTATTACTTTTGCACTTAAAACAACACAAATAATTCAGAATTTGTTTGTTCCCATCAAATTCCATCAGTAGATTACCAAAAGAAATTAAACTTTCACAAATAAATAAATATAACACGAATTTGGCAGATATGAAATGAAATTACTCGCTAAAAACACTGAAGTATTCAGGATCACAAAGATAAATCAACAAATAGTAACATGTTTCTGGATTGACCGGTGGCTTGCGGTTAATACAAAAGTAAACAAAAATGCTTTTTGTTGTAGTGGTCAATTTAAGAAAAACACTAAAGGTAAAAAACCTATTAGTGTTGTTATCAATCAAAAACACTTTTCGCGTACGTTCTGTACACTGGGCAATATATCGGGCAGTTTTGATATGGATAGCCAAGGTTGGATTTTCTGGTTGATGTAATCAATACCAATTAAACATAAAAGACACATTTCTTAGTTGTGAAAAAAAAGATAAATTAAACGATAATCTTCTCAAATAGAAAATATATATGAAATTAGGGCATTATTATTTCTTTACAAAAGCGTTAAGAGACAAGAATAGAAATCACACAAATTGAATTAAGTATATATACGGAAACATTATGAAATTCACAGTTATTCATAATGTGTAACGAAAAAAGAAATACGAATTGTCAGTTAGTTACTTAATTATACGAATTAGAATGGAAATACGTTTTGACATCAATAATATAAAGTGGGTATTTCGTCTGTAGTATTTTTAGTTCTCAAATTTAATATTTTATGCATTCATACACTTATCTCCAGTTTCGAGAATTCTAATTGCTTTTTAAAAAAAACCATTTTTTCTGTTAATTCGTTTTATTTAAAAAAAAAAAGAAAAATCATAGAAGTAATATTTAAATTAAACATATTTTAACTTTTTTACAAATGTTTATATTTTTTTAGTCATTAAAAATTAATATAATCATTTATTAAATGTGAAGTAATTAAAATTTGCCGATTTCAAAACAAGGATATATTTATATACGTTTTATGCATAATTTTAAAGCGATATGCTTCAATTGCTTAGTAAAAAAAATCCAATAATGATAACTATTTTTTTTAAATATTGAATACTTTTACTTAAATATATTTCGAATATTTCGGAATTCTTACTTTATTCGTAATGGAAGCCTTGCTTAATTATACGCTTTATTAGCTACTTTAATAACGGGCTTGTTTGAAATTACTGTATATAAATGTAAAAATTTAAAAGACATGAACATCTTCATCGAAAATATTATTTCGTAAAATTACGTATTTAGTTTTTTCATCGGCCTGGAGTATCTGAAACTTGTAATTATAAGATTCATTTTGCATCAACATTTGGTATTTAAAACGTGACTTTTGGTATTATCCATTTATTTATTTATTTATTTTTGCTTTACATTATACAGGGTGTTCATAATTAAACGACGCTAAAGTTGCCTACAGGCGAAACTGTAGAAGAAAGCTGTGAAATTTTGTAGAGAACATAAAGAAGGGATGGGAATTTGTTTGAGCGAAAAATATATTTCAAAATGTCACTACCAGAGGGCGTTATTTAAGAAATTACTCATTCAGCATACATTTACGATAGTTTACAAATTTTATTGAAACAAAATGTATGCAACAAAACTCTTTTGTAATCAGAAATTTCAAATTCACACCAGGAAATCTTAGTAGTTTTTTCTTGTTTTATTTAATTTTGGAGATTATGAGATTTTAATTAAATTTCTCTTGTCTTTTAAATATGAAAAAAAAAACTTAGTCTACCCTACTGGCTCTTTTATTTCTTAAATTTTAATATTTTTGTAACTCTTAAACTTAAATGTATGGTCACCGTAAATATTCTGTTTTTATGAGATGGGTTCAACTCTCGGTAGGTTTCGTCAGTCATTTTCTTGTATCTAATGGAATTTTATACTTCGTTATGGTTAAACTTTTATTTTTACAAACTATATTAAATACTTTTATTACTTTTATTTTCTCTTATGCATTATTTACTACTTTTTAATTGTTTACTAGCTGGCTTCGCCCGCTAGAATGCTCCTAATTTTTCATGGTGGAGTCGAATCTTGTAAAACCTAGAACAGAACGAATCTCTTAAAATATGATTAAACATCGAACCGAACTAACCACGGGCCCCACGGCCTGTGGCACCGTACTATTTTAGTGCTGCACACGCGCCGAAAAATCAGTTATTTCAAACTTTTCTGGAATATGAGAAATCTCTATCCGTGCGAGCCTCCGGCTAGAGTTCGTGCTGCCTGCGACACCATATACCGGGCGTGCTACGAACGCTCCCGAAAATCTTGTATTTCCATCTCGAATAGTATAAAACTTGAAACGAAACAACATCCTGCTCGTGTTCCCGCTGCCTGTGGCACCGTATAGCAGGCGTGCTGCGCACTCGCAGCAAAATCCTGTAGTTCCACCTTCCACCGCCAGAGATTGCAATCTGTTCTATGCATAAATGATTGAGATCTCTAAGGCTGTCGAAATCAATCAGAATGTGCCAAACCCCGTTGTAATCGGGCCCATAGAACCGGATATAAGAAAGAACCCTCTAGTGGTAGAAAGTGTAACTAAAATATTTAAGGTTATCGATATCAAGTCGAATGAGCCAAACCCCGTCGTAATCGTGCCCATAGAACCCGATATAAGAAAGCGCCCTCTAGTTGTAGAAAGTGTAACTAAAATATTTAAGGTTATCGATATAAAATCGAATGAGCCAAACCCCGTCGTAATCGTGCCCATAGAACCCGAGATACTCTGAAATAAAATAAAAAATATCTGAAGTTATTATTCGAAAAGAGTGGTATATACAACTCAAGTTCACTTTAATGTTACAGGGTCTGATTATTAAGTTTATTATAATGTTTGGAATCATTTGCATTGAAATTGTAAAGTTACTTGCTGAGTTATGGAAAAGGGGTATAGTTAGAAATAAAATCTTGAAAGAGGGAGGAGAACGGGGAGATGAGACTGCTTTTTGACGAACAACTGATTAAGTCCACCGATCTACTTGTTAGAAGACTGAAAATCGTAGAAAAGCTTGAAACTTAAAAAAAAAATTCTGAAGTTACTATTCGGAAATAGTTGTAAATACCTATACATTACAGTAACTAAATGCTGCGGATGGACTCAAAAAAAAGTTAAGTTTGTTAAATGGAATTAGTTCTGTGTAAATCTGGGCAGTAGCTATGTTCATATTAAAAATGGTGTCAATAACAACAAACCGCCGCTAGAGGGCACGATTCACTATATGCGATATTTATTAAAAAGTTGCCCCTTCTCCCCATCCCCGCGAATAAGAAATACAAACGTTTCTTTAATTATTATTAAGGCCATTGTCAATTAGGTTTTTATTTCTTTTCAGTAAAAATCAAGTGCTTTTGACTTCGATAAAAAATTATTTTCATGAACGCATAATGAAATAACAGTTTCAGTTCTAATCATGTGATCTTCATGAAAAGTTAATTCTGGGCTCTCCGTGTAAAAAAAAAAAAAAAAAAAAAAAAAAAAAAAAAAAAAAAACATGCATAGGTGTCTAATTTTGAAATCGATAAATATCGAATATTTAAAAAAACATTAATAGAGCCGGAATTATCCCAAATATAAATATCTATGGTTTTACCCTTCTTCTTTCCAGCAGACCTTTGTCTAAATGAAGCACGTCATTATGAAATTTTTTATGTGATTCAATTAGTTAAACAAATATCTTAGGTTGTAATGGTCCAATCGGGTTAAATTTTCGAAACTATAATTCTTTAAATTGAGACGAATTAATATATACTATGATCTGCAATAAAGTTAGTACTGGATGGCGCTTTGTATTTTTACATGCACTGTGAAACGTTCTGTTTCGATATCTAAAGGTACAAAAATAGTATCAAATGCAATCTCTAGAGCAGTGTTTCTCAGCCTGTGTGTCACAGCACACTGGTGTACCGCGGCAGTCCCTTGCTATCAATGTGCCGCAAGGTTTTTTGACAAATAATTAAAATTGCATGGTGTCGTGTTAACGATTCGACATTTTCTATTTATCATGTGCTATATTCTTTGTTCACCCACTTCACCGTAGCGTCCCCACCCATTGGATTCAGACTTTTCTTTTACACCATGAGTTTACCTTCAACTCGGGAAGCAGTCGTTCACCTTCTCAACTTTCGATTGGAATTTGTTTTAGCTGGACGTTGTGCATTTTTTTCCTACTTGTTTTTGCTCGAGAAGGGCGTGTTAAACCTCAATAACGTATATTAATTACATAGAAATCGGGGTATATTTACGCAAGTTACTGCCTGGACAGAAAACCAGACAAACAGACGGACAGATAGATAGACAGACAAACCCAATTGATAAACACTTTTCTACTATGTTGGAAAGTGTTAAATCTGAGGCTACTTAATAGCTGAGATTACGTAAAAGCTATTTTTATAACAGGACATTAAAATAATGGGAGGTGTGGAGGTAAAGAATGAAAAGCAATATGCGCTATGGTAAACAACGGTTTTGATCAAAAGAGTCTCCACTAGCAAGTAAGCATATGTTCCAGTGGATATCTAGTGCTTCAATACCAATTAGAAAAAAAAATATATTGGCTTTTTTTCGGGACAATAAAATTTAAAAAAATATTTTTCTCATATTTTCGATTTCTGATTGTTTTCCGATGTAGATAGTAGATTAAGTTCATAAACATATAGAAATCAATAGGTGGTAAGTAGGGCAAATACGTTCACAGAAGGATTAGTGCGGGAGCAAAAAATTACTCTAAATTTGACATATATCGAGCTTCAGCTCTATTCTGTATCCAAAAGTTATGATAATGAATGATATTGATTAACCAAACTCTTCAACGAGTTCCAAACCTAACTGTTCAACTAATAGAGGATTTTCTTCCACAGTTTCTTTCAGCATGTCGTTAACAAACGCGAAATGCTGTCCTCGGCCTTTCTCATCTTAAAGACCATCGATTTATAGTAAGTTATAGCGTTGCTTTCTTGCCCCATTTCTCGCTACATTTTGATAATTTTGTGCCGGTAATTGGACTCGTGAGGCAAAATCTCAAAATTAATTTTTCTTTGGTAACAATAATTTTTCGAGCACTGTCAAGCTATTAAAATTGCTGTAGCTTTTTCAAGTATGTCATATATTAGACATATTTAGTATTGTGGCGCGATATCAGAGTGGCGACATACAGGATATAAATTTTGATTGATTGAGACTTTCTGGACAAAAGTGAATCACCAAGCAAATGCTTGTTAACTTGTCACACTCTTATAATCTAAATCGTCCAAGAAAGTATCGCCCAGTTCTGGAAATTAAGTTTGCCATAGTTTGCACCATAGATTAATATATATAATAAGACACTATCATAGGGCGTAATGATAACGAGATGACGATTGCTGCTCATGTAGTGACAAGAGGGAAGATCTATCTCATAGACGGAATATTTCTGCTTTTGAATGTCTATCTTATTATGATCTTTCTTTTTTTTTTTAAATGCTACATGTTTACATTTTCAACTTTGTAGGAAAAGCGAAAAACGAAAGTTTTAAAATACCGATTTGTATGCAGACATATTTTAACATATTTAGCCACACTAAAAAAGTTCTGAAAAGAACTATTGTTTCAATAATAATAAAATAAAAAATAAAACGAAATCCTTTAAAAAGAAACTTAACACGCCAGCGGCCAATTTGAACAAAAGCGTCTGCCTTGAAGCCAAAGGAATACATATTAAAAATATAGAGCATAAATAGATTTCATATACATGGATAAATTTCGGAAGCTTCTTAGTTTTGCCCCCGTTGTCACTAGTGACGCTATTGTTGCTGCCGTTACAGATTTTGCTCAAGCTGTCCTATCTTGTATGTTAATCTATGGTCTGGACAAACGCGTCTTTCTAAGTACAGTCAGGCCATCGTATGTCGGAACTGACATATAGAGGCACCCTAATATTGAGTAAACATGATATACATATGGTTATCACTGTATTGGATTCTTCTGCATGCATTGGAGGGAAATGGAACAGGGCATTGTAAGAAAAAAGCCATTATTTTCCGAACAGCCTGATATATTTGTCGATATTAGAAAATAGGATTCTATATGTTTTTAATTCTTAATGTATGTTTTACTTCTTATTTGAGAAAGGTAATTATATTTAAAAAATAAAAATTTCAAATTATTTTGCTTAATTCATAATAAAAGTTTCATTTTAAAATAACATGAATGACGAAAATAAGTCTTTTTAGATCTTAAAAGCGAAATTATTTATTTTTAGTCAGGAAATAATGAGATTCATTCATGAATGTGATTATTTTCTTTTTCATTATTCTTCCCTCAAGGCAAATAAGAGTGCTAAAAATGATATCAATTTATTTTTTATATATAATTTCAAAACGTTATACTTGATTTACTTAATAAAAATGATATCAATTTATTTTTCATATTTAATTTCAAAACGTTATACTTAATTTGCTTAATAAAAGAAGTCTATTAATGACAATTATTTGTTTTTTAAACTTAAGTCTTTATATAAATGTAAGTCGGTGAAAATTTGAAAATTTCGTCATAAAAAATCCTTTGTGTAATAACGTTATTCACTACCTATAATAATACAAACACATTGGAGATATTACAGAATAAAGTCAATATATTTCATCGTAAAATTTGCATCATAAAATTAATGTTTTTTTTCCGTACAGCATCTAAGAATTTAATAGCTTAAATTTTTTTACATTGCTATTTGGTGTTTAAACAAAATTTTATTTGATTAGCTGTTAAAAGATTTGTAATTATATAGATATTATAGCGGAATGGAATATAGGTAATAAACTCAAACGCAATATAGTCTGTCTCAATGGATTAATTTAAAACAAAGTATACCATAACTAGCAGTTTTTTATGCGAAAGGGATAATTTTAATCTTCTTTATAATCTTTTTAAAATTTCTTAATTATCAAATGGCAGTTTCGCAATATAAGTGAGACAATTACATGCAATAGCATAGCGTAAATACGATGCGTTTTAATAGTTTGACGAACATTTTGTATTGCATATTGCATATTGATTACAAAACGTCTTTATTCAAACATAATTAATTTTCAATCACTTCAATAATAGAAACATACAGTCGGCCAAAAAAAAAAAAAAAAAAAAAAAAAAAAAAACGATACATCTTTATCTACACGGCTGGAATAAATTCTTGCACCTCGTAAAAGTATTCACAAAAGCCTTTCTTTCATATTAAACAAACTTAGAAACTTAAAAGCTACTTTTTCAGATATTTGGGTTGAAATAACACATTTCTCATAAAAATACAATACATGAAAATTCAAAATACATACTTCTGTCGCCAATGAGTGCTTTTATTAGTCACCTACCAAATGTTTGCTCTCAATTTGCATGTTATTTATTTTATCTTCTATACTTTTCGAATAATAAAATTTTGCTGCTATTTAAAAAAATGTTTAAAATCTCGTAAGGTATTGTGACGTCACAGTGACATCACAATGACGTCACACTGTGACTTTGCGACCGTCGTCGTGAGGTCGATGTGAAGTCACTCTGACCTAAATGTGAAGTCGTTTTCGCCGTTCTCAAGGGTTTCTGTGACCTCACAATGTGACTACTTTGTGAAGTCACCGTGCGACTTCAACGTGAAAAGTGTGACGAATCTGCATCGGATAGGGTGACCAGATTTTACCCGAATCCGATCCGGATTGTTCGGATCGACTTTTTTTTTTTTTTGCTACAGGTTTGTGACATTTGTGATGATTTTGCATCGGACTGGGTAACCAGATTTTACCCGAATCCGACCCGGAAAGTTGGGATATATATATATATATATTTTTTTTTTTTGGCTGCAGGTTTGTGAAAATTGTGACGATTCTTCATCGGGGCAGTTGACCATATTTTACCCATATACGATTCCGAAAGGATCGGTAATTTTTCTTTTTTCTTTCCTTTTTTTTTTTTTTTTTTTTTTTTTACTACGGGTTTGAAAGAATATTCTATTTTTTCTTTATATCAAGTTTTTCTTTTCTTCTAGTTTTTCAGATTAATATAATACAAACCCGAGCTGCAAAAATAAAATCTCAACCCGAAATCGACCTGAACCCGAAAAAATTACATTAACCCAAATTAAAATTAAATTTAACCCAAACCAGAATAACAACAACAAAACAATTATCGCTATTCTTACTCGCTCTAGCTCAACATCATGTCGGGTGCGGGTAAAATCGGATTATCCAACCCGATGCAGGACTTCAGTCGGGGTTGTAAATTATTTATTTTATGTTATTCTGTCTATTTAGTTTAGTTTTTGCTTGGGTACCGTTTCTTACATGAATACCCTATCAGGTCGAACACCGCGATTTTGAGACGATTTTATTAAAATCCTACAATCGAGTGAGCTAACCTAATTTCAAAAGAACCTAAATCATTACCATTGGTTACACATTAAACAGAAAAATGTGGATATGCAGATTGTCATATTTATTATATAAAAATGGTGAAATGTATTAAAATTCTGTTGCTCTATAATATAAATGCAACATGTTTTTGTATTTCTAGCTCGGTATTTTAAATTTTTAGAGAAATGTTTTGAAATAAAGCAAATAAGTACTATGGGATTTTGATGTTAATGGAAACGGTACTTTTCAATATTATTTTTAATTATAAGACTTTTGATAAAACTTGTTATTGCGGTACATTTTAATAGTCAGTTAAAGCTCATTTTGAAAAAAATATATATAACTTTATTTAAAATGTTTACAAAATTAAAATAAATTAATGCTTTAATTCCTGCTATTTTTTACAAGTATTGGCATTTTTATTTATTTATTTATTTATTTATTTATTATTATTATTATTATTATTATTATTATTATTATTATTATTTAAAATTACTAAAATATGTTATAGAACACTGTGCATAGATTTTTATATTCAATTAATATCAGATTTTATATAAATTTATTATTATTCTACATAGTGAGGAACTATAAAATTTATCGCTTCTTCATGTGATGATATATATATATATATATATATATATATATATATAAACAAAAAAATCTATAATACTTCAAAAACATAAGAACGAACAAATAATCAAAATTGGGAAAAAGTCATTTATATAGTTTTTATGTGTGAAAACCCTTGAATGACAATCGTGTACATATTACATATATAGTAATATTAAAGATACAGTTTTGACATTTTAACCACATGTATAAAAAGTTTAGATTTATAATTTGAGATAATAATAAAATAATCGATATTTTGACTCTGATGCAGTCTTTAAACCTTGAGATTTTAAAGGGTAGTTTAAAAACTATTTCAATAGTTTTTAAACAGTATCTTATATATTTAATTAATGAACATATTAGAATAATGCATTCTCCCATAATATTCATATCGGGGTCCAGGTTTAAAACCATATTTAAAAGAAAAATAACTCTACGTTTTAATTTCTTAAGAAGGATTTTTTGAAATATATTTCATAAAAGTTTCCATTTTTGAAAGAGAAATGCAAAAATTTAACTTACAGATCAAAATAGTTATTATACATGAAACCCTTTTTTTTATAACTATATTTTAACCCTTTGTGAGTCAACAACATTGGTTTGAAAAATATTTACTCTGATGTTAGAATACATAATTTTAAGCAAGTAAAAAATAATTTTAAAAAATTAAATCATAAAAAATATTAGTTACTAAATGATACTTTTTCATACAAATAATTTACAATAAACAGAAAATTATATAGTTACTTCTCACAAATATCGTAAATTTTTTAATACAAAATTGTAAAGTGTACGAACTTACCTTTGTAAAAAAATCTATTTTTGGACATCTCCAGACTTTTAAATTCAACAAAGTTCATTTTATTAATGAAGGTGTGAAACTGTTTAAATAATAAATAAAACTTTGATATGAAAAATTAACTCAGTATCGTCGTATATTGAGGATTCTTTGAACAATTTATATTAACTACTGTGTTGAAAGATAGCAGTAATAAAGAAAATCGTCTTTTTAACACCGCTGTAAATAACTTTGACTTTTGGTATGTTCAGAGATATGCAACACAGTGATACAAAGAGTTAATTCATTTTGCATCAGGGTTTGCCTGCAGTAAAAACATATTTAAAAATAATATTTTGGTTAGTAAAAATATAATTTTACTAATTGATTATCAAACTTTATGTTTTAATTATGAAATTGTAATAGATGCATCGATAGTGACGCATACAATGTATCATATAATGCCGATGAAAGATGTATCTGGTTCGATGTTTCGTGACTAGGCAATAATCACCATAACCTGTTATTCATCATAAATAGAACAAGCAGATTTAAGAGAATCTACCGTACAAATTTTAGAATAAAGTGTGGCGAAAATTTTTGGTATAAAGTCTATTTGAAGTGTACATAATCATAATTACATAACCCAATTAAAAAAAGTATGAACATAGTTTCAAATATTTAACCGGTTTTTAATGTGAATAAAATATATAAATGCAGATCACAACATAAAATGGAACCACACATTGGTTCCTTTCTATTATTATTATTATTTTACAGGAGTAGAGGATCATTATAAAGAACATGTCCCCTTTAATAATAATTCTTTTATAATAGAGTATAATTATTTTGAAATTTATAACTATAAAATGGTTCAAGAAATGAAATAGTAACAGTAATCATCTGATTAAAATCGTTGACATACTATTATTTATTTCAACAAAATAAACATTAAATTTAATAAACTTTATTTTTTAAAAGTTAAATTAAGGAAATGTATAGCTTTTGTAAAATACTCATACGAAATTAATTGAAAACGTTATAATTTAATAGAAAGATAACAGAGACAATATTATTTTTTTCATACCTATTTCCTTTGTCATCATAATATTCTATCAATTCTATTTAATCCAAATAGCGATTCTTTCGCAGAAAGAATTCCCCCAAATCGAGTACAAAATCATTGACCGGACTATAATTTAACCACGCAAATAGAAGTTGTACTCTTCTCGGACGGGAATTTCTTTAAAATATGTATTGGCGGAATCCTGTGCAGGTTTTTGTTAAATTTTAATCTCATACAAATTTTAAACGCTCATAACACGTCTTTTGCCCAAGTAGTTCGCATCCAATGATTAAATATACTGTTGTGTGTCTCTTATTCTGATGTCGCGTCGATCGGCAGACGATATTTTTGAAAGTATTTAAAAACATCTGCGTGCTTTAATAGCAGGGCAGATGATTTTTTTAATTCCTAAATTGATGTTAGACTAAAAAGTTTAATACGGAATATTTTTTGAGAGTGTTTCCAATTAAAATTTCTTATTTTTTATGCATTTCACCTTTTTTTCGATTAGTTTCGAAATAATTTAAGTTTAAAAGAATTGTATAGATCCTTTTTTTGTAAACTGTAATAATAATATTATTAATATTTATGACATATCCAATAAAACATTGCTTAAATTTTAGAGCATATAAAAAAATATATTTTTTAATTTAATTCATAATAAATTATCCACAAACAGCACCAAAAATAATTTTTGTATGAAAAACATTAATTATGTATTCAAATAAAGTTCGAAAACTGTAATTTTTTTTTAAATTATTGTAACATTTTTATTGAAATGGAAAAGTTTTAATCTGTTTTGATTGAAATGCACGCAATAGACAGATAAAAAAAAAACATGCTTGAAAATTATTTTTAAAACTATAAAGAATATTAAATTAAAGTACAGTTTTGAAACATACTGCATTTGAAAGAACATTTGTTTTCCCTATTGGGTGGTTAAAAATCGAAATTGTTCAATGTTTAGAAGTTAAAAAAAAAAATCGCAGTAAAAGCGTTATTTAGTGTTCAGTTGTTTCCACCGTCAACATGACGTCATTGTTTTCTCATATATGCTTTTGTTCTATAATATAGATTGCTGCTTTTAGTTTAACAAAAATTGTTGATTTTTCACATAATATGAAAAGCAAATGAACAACTACCTTAATTAAAAATATTGGTCATGAAGTACATGAAGAATTATGTTTGTATTATAATTTATAATTGCATATTGATTGGTATTTATCTATTTATGAAGCATTTTCCTGTAGGTCGGTAAATAAATAAATAAATAAATAAATAAATATTTTTTTAGGGATCATAAAAATCAATCAGAATCTATTTATGAAGCATTTTCCTGTAGGTGGGTTAATAAATAAATAAATAAATAATTTTTTTTCTAAGGATCATAAAAATCAATCAGAATCATCATTAATCTATTGATGATTCACGAAATATATTCCCGATTAATATATTTCTCCTCATTTTCAAATATATATTTAAAATTCAGGTTTCGGTCAAACTGTGACTTCACAACATAGTGCTCTTTTGATCACATAGGTGACGTAACTTTTGTGACTTGCAGTAACGTCACAGTGATGTCACAAAAAATTAAAAAATTGTCAGACACATATTTTTTACATTGAATTACATATTTTGTAGTGTTCTTGAAATTTTTTAAAGGTTTCAAAGCAATTCACATTTTAGTCACTGAGTGGTGGTATTTCGGTCACAGATGTGACGTGATGACGTCACTGTGACGTCCCTGTGACCATGCATGCTATGCGGGATGTTTCTGATTCAACATTATATCACAAATACAGATTTAAGGATGGAATTTGCATATACTGAACTTACATAAGAATTGCCTGATTATTCTTCATTGCATTTTCCTTTTATGATTTACGTATTACTAATCTCATACACTATACCACCCCTTGTTTAAATATAAATAAATTCATCTTATTTATATGAAAAATTATAAAACGGTAAATTATTTTGAAACCAAGTTAAAATGTGACAATGGTTTGATGCTGAAAACGGCATCAAGTATGTTTATAAATCTATATATATATTACGCGGGCACAGAAATCGCGATTATTTGTCAATTGTTTAATGGTAACACCCGAATGAAACGCATCTCATTGGTTTGGTGCTGCCATCTACAGGAATAAAAGCGAAACAAACAATGATTTCTTGATTATAAACATTAACAATTAAATGGATATATTTTTATACATTTTCATTTGAAGTATTGAAGCATTTAATATTTGTAATTTAAAAATACAATTAGCAATATAAAATTTAAAATGTAAACAAAGCAATGATTTTTAAAAAGGGATTTTTATTAAAAAGGGAAAAATAAGTGTAATAATTTTCCCTAACCATTTCATTTTTTAAACGCAACTGTTATACTTCTGAAATTTTAGCTCTTATTTATTTTTTTTACAAGTTTTTAGTATAAATAAATATTATTCAGTCTTTTTTATGAAGTCCACTCCGCTGTTATATTTTTCAATAACAGTCTGCACGGGCAACGCTGGTCGGGTCAGCTAGTTAATTCTAAGAAGTAAAAGCCTGTTTATTTTCTTATTTGTTGTAATAGCTGTATGCAATGCTATTCAATGCTACTACATTATGACCTTTTCAGATGTTCTTTCTTTTACTAATCTTACTCCATCATCTTAACAGAGCATTCCTACAATTTGTTTTCCATCGGCTGATTACAACTTTTTTCAAAAGACTCTAAGTAACCTTTCTGCTTCAGAGAACATTTAATAAATGTTTGCCAGGAACTGTTTGTAGAAATCATTTAATCATATTTTATAATACTAACCTTAAATAAATGTAATTTAATTTTCTTAACCGTATAATGTGGCTTTTAAAGTAAAATGAAGTACATATTTATTCCATTTAGAAATAGAAAATGAATAAAATATAGGTTTTCCTTTTCATAAGTCAATCTAAGCAGTTTCGATTTATGATTAAATTTAATGAAGACTGTGCCAAATAAACTAAAGAAAGAAATATATTTTATAAAGAAATTCCAATTAAAAGTAAATCTGAACATGCCATTATTAAGAAAACAAAATGAAAAAAAAGAATAATTTCGTCCAATAGAATCTGTAAAAGTCATATTAAAATATTTCCAATTTGCATCATGAAAACCATTCAGAAAATCGTGTTAAATTTCATCCCGAATGATTTATCTTTGAAATTTATAATTATAAAAACATTATAAAAAAATTTCCAAGTTGGCAATGAATTTAATTAAAAATATTTTTGTGTTTCTTTTAAAATGGCAAGGAACACACATTTTCACATCAATAACAGAAAATGGGCATTTCATTTGCGATATTTTCATTTTTCAGATATTTTTCTACGTGCATTAACATGTTTTTTAATTTCGAGAATTGAAAATATTTCTTTTTTAAATACCTTTCAAGCTTCTCCTTTAATTTGTTTTATTTAGAAGAATGAATAAAAACATTTTTTTATAATAACGAAAGTAGTATTTAATGTAAAAGTTTTAGATTTTTTTATTTTTTAATCACAAATGTGAGATTTATTTTTGAAATGAAAAAGACTTCACTTTTTTATTATGTACCTTATATTAAAAAAATATAATGTTTACTCATATATTCATCTTTTTGCAGTATTTTAAAGGGATATGTTTGCAATGTTTAAGGTACCACGCAATGGCAGGCGGTCAGCCAAATTAGAGAGTAGACTGTAACTGGCAGAAAATAGAGGTCACCCCTCTATCCAGCAACTAATTTCGTGTTACTTTAGTGAACAACTTTCACAATTGCAGTTTGAAGCTAGTGTTGCCAGCGTTTGAAATCTCATTATCTGATCCAAAGTCGTAGTCCGAATCAGCTGTATTTTCTCGCTGGTTGCCTATAACAGTTTAAAAAATTTCTTTTTGGCTTAATTTCCTTCAAATTTTGAAGTAATTATCTTTAGCTTCATTCTCAGATAATTGTTTAATTTTATAATATTTTCTTATATTTTCTCGAAAAAGGGTAGTTTTTGTGAGTAAGTAAAAAAAAATCACAATTTATACCAGCATTGCAGTTTAAAAAAACATTGGTCTTTCACTTTTTCGACAAAAATAAGTTCTAATGCAACAATTAAAATTAATTACAATGCAATATTTTGTACGAGTTTGATACGATCAAATTAACCGAAATCAAACTATCGTGTAAAATGTATATAGATATATAATACACACTGCATATATTAAGTTGTAATCTATTGTGCAATTTGTGAAATTTGTAATGGATAATTTTGTAATACTAGGGACCCCTACTCGCTAACGCTCGCCAACGCTCGCTTGATAACCAATAAATTTGAGAAAAAAATTAACCCCATTTCGCTGTTTTTTCGCAAAGTGAGAAACAAACTAGTCGGATGTTACAATCCCAAAACTTTTTTTCTATCTCGTAAATATTAATGCTTAAAAATTCGCTATCACATCACCAATAAAATCAATAATTTTCGCCATTCTGTTGTACGTCAGCTGCTTGCGAATCGTTGAGTTACTCGGACGATAAGCATCCTTCGTTGCACGAGCAGCCGATGTACAACACGACTACGAAAAGTCCTTTTGGTCTGTAGCTAATTATACTGGAAAACTCTAAGCTAAAATGGAACCCGATTACAGAAGGTTCATTCGCAGTTTTCGTCAATATTGAATTTGAATCAGAATTTCTCCAAGTTTATCAGCTATAGCCAAGTTAGCTTCATTTATGCCAAACTATATTTGTCGCCAAATATCGTCAGGCTTGGTGAGAATTTCATGCTGACAAATATGAATATATTGTTGGAACGATAGTTACAACAAAGAAAGAAAGTTTGTGAGAAAGCATGTTCTTTAAAACTCATAAATTAAAACGTTTTATGGTGGATTCCCGCTCGTCTTGTTTAAAAATGTCAGCCACCCTAAAATTTTAACCTGCTATATGTCATCCATTTTTTAAGATAGATGCAAAACAAAAATTGCTGCGGAATCCTTGGATCAAGGCCGAACATTTAACGTAAAACTTTTAGGATTTCTAATTGTATGTTTGTTTGTACATCTTTTTTTAAATTTGAAATCTTTAAGTGGCTATCATAGCGTCTCCTTCCGGCCGAATATCCCAAAATTCAACGTGTACCTGCATACCATAGTTCAATTATATAGTTGATCAATTATCTGCATAATGTAATACACTTTTCGATGATACAATATTGAAAATGCAACAAAAATCGCTATCACAATGCCTCTTTTCTGCAGAATATCCCAAAATTCAAGTGGGACCTGCTGGTCATTGCCAAAAACCTATAAATGAAATTTGGTTCAATTCTAGGCATAACTTCATATACTTTTCGATGATACAAAGAAGACACACACACGAACACGCGGACAGACAAACATTTCTTAAAAATATGTTTTTTGGCGTCTCTGACCCCTAAAACGTGTAAATCTGTCGAAAACCGAAAGTCGAAAAAATTTTGATTACAATACTTTCTTCTATTACAGATAAAAGAAAGTAAAAAATATATATATAATCGCTTCTGTAGTATTACATCGACATTAGCATTTTATTAAAGACATTAGCATTTTATCAAAGACATTAGCACTTTTTTAACTGTCTAATATCATATGTAATCATGAGACATTCTTCAGTTTCAAGAATTCAGTTCAAGACTTCAGTTCAACTTCAGTGTCAAGAACTATTTAAAAAAATACTTTGAAGATTCTGAAATAATTCCCTTTGTTTATAAAAAAAAGTATTATAAAATAACAGAAGGAAATAAAAGAAACATTTTTAGATATGATCGCATATTTTTTTTCTTTATCACCAGGAGAAACGAGATTCATTCAAGAAATGTAAATGATTCATGAAATTTTCAATTTTGATGCCCAAATGGAAACTTTAAAAAATATGTAAATTTATTTTAAAGGTCTAATTTTAAATCTTTATACTTCAATTTCTTAATAAAAGTAGTTTGACAATGAGAAATGTTGGTTTCTTTAGTTTTAATTTTTGTGTAAGTAGTCTTCGAATTTTCAGAGCTTTTATTTAATTATAAAAAAATTAACAAAATAAATTTATTTTCATTCATTATAAAAAATGACTTAATCTTAGGGGAACATATTTCAGAATATAGTTCGAATATAATAACAATCGAATAATATAGCAGTAATAATATCGAACATGTTTCCATATTTAGAAAATAATTATAAAATATAAAAAAAGACATTCTCGTCTGTATAATAAATATACTTTTATTAACCTCGTGGTAGGTTTATTATCTCCCTAGAATATCTAACTATTTTAAATATTCCATCCATTTTACATTGATATTTAATGCATAAAACTGGTTTTATGGGATAAGATTAAAGAAATTTTACAGTATATCTATCTACTATATATATAAAACACAAACGAAAATTTCGTTCCGTTCCTTTATAACTCGAGTTCTGGTGAATGGAATTTGATGGAACTTGCACTGTTGGATAGATAATTTTTCAGGGAAGGTTTTAGTATATAACACATAGTTCTACGTATATTAGTTATAGAATTATGATGGAAAGTTTCGTTATTTTGGACGATAAGGTTACCATAGGTCATTTTTTTGGCGACCATTATCGTTGGTGAAAGAATAGAAACGGCTATATCAGAAAATAATGCAAACACATAGAAAAATAAAAGAAAAATTCTGTTATTAATTTTATTTAACCCCCCCCCCTCCCTCCCCGCAAAAAAAAGAAAAAGAAAGAAAAAAACTGTTTTAATGAGGCATAATATTTAATTTAAACCTCAAAGGAATGTTTGTAATGCTTAAAAATATTTGCAATGCATGAGATTGCAATTCAGATTAAGTCAATATTTGGCGATTTATCGTTTACGTCAGGTTAACAAAGATGCATCTGATAATTTGATTTAATAAAATATGAGTAATTTTTTTTCCTTTTTTCTTTCTGTTAATTTTTTTTTATATAACTCCCCTTTCATGTGTCTTACAGGAGGAACTAGTAGATGTAATTGTAAAAATGACTGCATTTATGAGTTACATGTTATTTGTTTATTTACGGTTTTGATTTTACTTTTGTCGCCAAGCAATGTGATTTTAAGCCAAAAATGCATAAGCGTGACATCAGCTTGAGCGGTATTAGCAATAATAGTTGTTTTTCGTGTATACAAGATCCTTTTTGGAGCAAATTCAAATGCAAATTATATAAATAGCAGTTATTGTTATGAATATGGAATCAAATATTTAAATTTTAGTGAATGTCTGCCACTCAAACACATATAGTAAAATAATTAAATTTTAGACATTTAAAAATTTACTACGGAAACATGCCGATTTGTTTTCCCCAAACATATTATTTTTATATCCTCGAACTCAGACCAGCGAATATTGTCTATTCTTTTATTTTTATTGTATTATTTTTTTAATATATCGCCAATTTCACTTATAGAAATATTCGCTGTTTCAAAAGTTAGGAACCAAAGAATATTCTTAAAGAGATGTGCGCATTTATGCGTTATTACTATCGCAAAAAGCTACATTTTGCAATAAAAATTGTTTGCTGAAGTAAATTTTCGATGGCTCTTTTTGATTCGTCATTGCTTTTTAGTTTTTTCTCAATATCTTCCCTTCTTTCAGGAATTTTTTTAAAAGACATTGAACTAATTGTCCGTATTCCGGTCACCTGCCAGTTGACATTTTTACTATATTGTTGGATGTTTCGTTTATGTTTGAAGGTTACTCTGGACGACGATTTAGATTACAGAAGATTAGACAACTTTGGAAATTAGCGATTGCTAAATTATGGGTTTTTTTCATTATGAAACAAAGTTTTACCAAAAAAAAAACAATGCTTCCAATGTATGGTTTGTTGGTTTTATGACGGTCGATTATCGATAACCCTGGGGGGAGTGCCCTCCGTGGGGATCTTTCTAAGGGATCCTAACCCGTATTTACGGCAAGATTCGGAGAAAACCACGGAAAAAATGGAAACAGTGAAAATGGCGTCATTTTAATTTTATTCCTATTCAGCTTTAAAAATTCACTTTTTTATGTTTCACCATTTTTTTTAAATATGAAAGTTAAACACTGTTCTTTGTGTGCAAACAATTTATTATAATTTTCACTGTATTTACTCTGCTGGAATCGAAAGATGAAAAACCGTAGTAGATTCGCCAGAAGAGGACGTGTATTGCGAAATATAACGTAACATAGAGTGAGATTGTACTTACGTTATCAGAATCTCACATGGAGACAAGGAAGAGGGACGGAGTTCAAGAACTTACAGACGAAAATGAATCACCCGAACATTATTTAAGTTCAATGGTCAATCTATGCAATCATTGAAATGCTTTCTTTTTTAGTAGTATGTTGACTAGAAAACATGTTAGTTCCTGTTGTCATAATTTTATAATGGCCTCATTTCCCTACCAAACTCTACTATAAATGATCAACTAAATGAGTTGCTTCTTTTAGCCCAACTTTTGTCCAATGTATGATACAATATAACGCAATGTCGTTCACATCGTTTACAGCAATATTGAAGGAAAATCCAGGTGAACGTCCCTATTGCTTTAAAATACATGCTCAAATCCATTGATATAATTCGTTTGATTCAAGGTTCGTTTGAAAATATTTACTAAGGTAGCATCTGTAGGTGAAGATCCACATTCCTCTAAAATACAAAGCCATTTCGTTTGATTTAAGGTACATTTAGAAAAATGGCCCAGCGCAGAGGGCGTAGCATGCTAGTTCTATATATTATATAAGGTAATGCGCCAAAATAAAACTATTTATGTATTATCTCATTATCTATTAACTTAAAGTATAAATTAGTCATAAATTATTAATGATTTGAAAATATAACTTTATTAAACTTTAAATAAATAATATTTATTTCTTTAATATTTTGTGGGCATATAATCGGGAAAGATCCACTTCGTGTTAGATTATTGTATGAAACAGCCTAATGTGCACAAGATGCATTTGAAAAGGGTCTGAGGTCTTGTAGCCTATCCTTGAGGACCTATCTAGAAATTAATAAAAACAGCGACACATTTTAAAATTAAGTTACATAACTGAAACGTGCTTTTGCAACATAAAGTTTATTGACAAAATAAATGTAAGTTAAAAATTCGCCAGCAAAAATCTCTCTATATGTTTGTTTGTTTTAGTATCTGAAGAGAGCGTTATATTAATACCTAATTAGGAACATTCAATCTTGAACATAAAATTTGAACAATTTCGCTACTATTGATTGCAGTACCAAAATTTATAAGCATGGTTTATTTCATATATTTTTTTCAGAGTAGAGATAATTAAATGTTTCAATTTCATTTTTTACAAAACAAAGCTTTTCGAGTCGTGACTCGTGTATTCATGAAGTACATACAAAGCTCTTCTACGGTACTTCGGATGTTTACTTGGTTTTCACTTATATGTTCCTATTATTCATTACTTTTCACGGCAAATGATCTATTTTATACTTTCTAGATTTCATTGTATTTGTAATGATCTTCAAAATATGAATCACTATTATATAAGGGCTTATATATAGTTGCTTTTACTGTTCTGCAGCTGTCATAAATAAACTAATTTGATATGTGAATACTATTTTATCTTTTGAATTGCTTTAGATTTTGAATTGCATATTATGTATCATTTAACATACAGTAATATAAAGGATGATTCAAATTTTTTAGCACAAACTCTAAAGATTAATAGATACCTACAGATGTCAAAAACACCATGAAGTGTATGATGGAAAAATAAAGGTTAAAGTAGTTGAGAATCGTAGTTGATATGGCGCGAAAGGATGAAACTCAAGTATGACTGAAAATAAAATATAGCAATGTATTAAAAAAATATGTTTTATTGAAGAAATTTCAAAAACTATGTAAAACTGTTTTCGCCACCACTGATACTGACTGCATGAAATCAAAGGAGTGATATGTATACATTGTCGGTGCCACCAGCTTGATCAAAGCAACCGCACTCGTATTTATTTCTTATCTCGACGTTCATCAGCTTGAATTAAATATTTCGTATATACTTTATGCTTTTAAGACGAACAACGCATTCACTTTCCAGTTATTCATCTGTAATTTCTAAACCACCATCCCAGCAAAAGAGAATACCGACAGAAAATTTGTAACTGGATATATTACACTAATCTACAAATTGAAAATTAATTTTTGGAACAGAATTCTCATAAAATTAATTTTGGGCTTTTGTCGATCTGGAACCTAAAACTGGATTTAGCTCCATCAAGCTTTACATTTTTGTTATACAACTTTCAGAATGTCACGGAGAAGTATTAAATGTTAATAGTGACCAATAGTATTTCGATACTTGATTAATTGATTAACACTAACCAAAGTTGCGAAACAGGAAGAAATATAGGAAAATTACTAAACTCACGGAATTTAACATTGATGTCGATATGTAACCAAACGCCAGTGGCTTTAGCTGAACTGACAGATTGCATTATTTTAAACATAATGACAGTATGAATTTCCGAGGGGACCACTCTTCGATCAATGTGGTATTCATTGGTTCCGAGAGAAAGAATTTTTATATATTTGTTCCAAGTTTGTCTCTTTGAATTTTAAGATAGCTGATATATTCTATCTCGTGCTAAAATGACACAATATGGACCTGAAAGTTATATAACTATAAAACCGGACACGATAGAGCATTATTCATTACATTTGCTTTCTCAGCATTAAACAACCTTTATAAGACACTCAGCGACTTATGTGTTTCAATTTTCGTGCAGAGCAGGGTTATCATTTTATATTTTCAAAATATGGCAATTTTTTAGACAAAAAAAAAAAAAAAAAAAAAAAAAAAAAAAAAAAACATGAAATGAAGTTACATAGGTTATTTAATTCTGATTTCCATATATATATTTAGATTTACTCATGCCGGAGCTCAATTAGAATATTACTGAATAAATGTCTGCCCACCTCCCCCGTTATCCGACATAATTCTTGTCAAGTAATTGTCGCATAATCGAATGTCTATTGTATAGTCCAGAAAACTGTCAATTAAACTATAATATATTGTTCGTTAGTTTGTTTGATAGTCATGACATTTTTGTATCAAAATTTCTTTAAAGAATTAGGGTCATGATATATATTATTTAATTTAAAGTCTTTAATGTTCTCAATTCGTATTTTTTATTTTTAATTAGTTTATATTATCAAGGAATTCCAGAGTTTTGTTTCTATTCAGAAGTATTCTGGGAATTAACGTTATCTATGCTTTTTATGAAAACAGAATTATCTAGAAATAAGCTACAAATATTATCTCATGAATGATGCATTAATGTCAATGTTGAACGAAATAAGTAATGAAAGCTCTTCAACATCTGCGCTCTCTGTTAAAGTTTGGGTAATTACGTACCTGAATTAATTACCTAGGACGTGAATTATTGTATGAGCTTAATATAACTGCCAAATAATATCACAGATTGAATGTATTTATTATTATTAACATGCAGCGAAATTGAAAACATGTATACCATACATGTATGCTGAAAGAACTCATTCACTCTAATAACTATCAAGCAAAATGTTTCCACTAAAATTATGTACAGAATGTTCTGTATGTACTATGTATGAAATTCCTACAATTCGTTTATATCATATATTCTAATACGAGCAAATCTTGTGGGTGGTTATATATATATATATGCAAAAATTATCTTAAAAACGGTACAAACGATTTTGACGAAATTTTGTATCCGACCATTTTCGGGCATGAGAAGTCAATTGGGCTGGGTCACATGTTCGAGAACTTTCGATTAGTGGGTCATTTTTGGGTCAACGCGGGTCAAATTAATTTTATCTAAAAAACGGCTCTAACGATTTTGATTAAATTTTGTGTCCTACGAGTTTCGAGCACGATAAAAGCATTGGGCTAGGTCGCATGTCCGAGAAAATTCGATTAGTGGGTCATTTCTGGGTCATTGTGGGTCAAGATCTAAAAAGCGGCTCAATTTACACTAAATTTTGCATCCAATGGTTTTCGAGCACGAGAAGACTGTTGGGCTAGGTCACATGTTCGAGAAAATTCAATTAGTGGGTCATTTTGGGTCATTTTGGGTCATGGTCAAGCTAATTGTATCTAAAAAACGGTTCAAACGATTTTGATGAAATTTTGTATCCGACCATTTTCGGGCATGAGAAGTCAATTGGGCTGGGTCACATGTTCGAGAACTTTCGATTAGTGGGTCATTTTTGGGTCAACGCGGGTCAAATTAATTTTATCTAAAAAACGGCTCTAACGATTTTGATTAAATTTTGTGTCCTACGAGTTTCGAGCACGATAAAAGCATTGGGCTAGGTCGCATGTCCGAGAAAATTCGATTAGTGGGTCATTTCTGGGTCATTGTGGGTCAAGATCTAAAAAGTGGCTCAATTTACACTAAATTTTGCATCCAATGGTTTCCGGGCACGAGAAGACTGTTGGGCTAGGTCACATGTTCGAGAAAATTCAATTAGTGGGTCATTTTGGGTCATTTTGGGTCATGGTCAAACTAATTGTATCTAAAAAACGGTCCAAACGATTTTGACGAAATTTTGTATCCGACTATTTTCGGGCACGAGAAGACTATTGGGCAGGGTCACATGTTCGAGAACTTTTGATTAATGAGTCGATTTTGGGTCAAAGCGGGTCAAATTAATTTTATCTAAAAAACGGCTCTAACGATTTTGATTAAATTTTGTATCCTACGAGTTTCGAGCACGATAAAATCATTGGGCTAGGTCACATGTCCGAGAAAATTCGATTAGTGGGTCATTTCTGGGTCATTGTGGGTCAAGATCTAAAAAGCGGCTCAATTTACACTAAATTTTGCATCCAATGGTTTCCGGGCACGAGAAGACTGTTGGGCTAGGTCACATGTTCGAGAAAATTCAATTAGTGGGTCATTTTGGGTCATTTTGGGTCATGGTCAAACTAATTGTATCTAAAAAACGGTCCAAACGATTTTGACGAAATTTTGTATCCGACTATTTTCGGGCACGAGAAGACTATTGGGCTGGGTCACATGTTTGAGAACTTTCGATTAGGGGGTCATTTTTGGGTCAAAGCGGGTCAAATTAATTTTATCTAAAAAACGGCTCTAACGATTTTGATTAAATTTTGTATTTTACGAGTTTCGGGCACGCGGAAATCATTAGACTAGGTCACATGTTCGAGAAAATTCGATCAGTGGATCATTTCTGGGTTATTGTGGGTCAATATCTAAAAAGCGGCTCAATTTACACTAAATTTTGCATCCTATGGTTTTCCGGCACGAGAAGACTGGTGGGCTAAGTCACATGTTCGAGGAAATTCAATTAGTGGGTCATTTTGGTCATGGGTCATGATATTTGAACTCAAATTTAATTTTGACCGAGCATAGCTCGGTCTTTCCTGCTCGTATGATTTTAAACGAATGCATTACGACACTATTTAGAAATTAAAGAGTGTATCTGTTTATCTTTAAACCTAGTTTTACTATTTCCTTAAAAATATTTCGTTATAAAAAAGCTTAGTTTGTGTGCAAGGTCGGTGAAGTAAATCTGCTTTTAAATTATTTAATTACTTTAATACTAATTGAATATTGAATGATAAGCATCCTTCAGGACTACTCATATGAGGAGTGAAATGTTTCAAATGTCAGTTAACGCCATTTTCAAGCAATTCTGATTACTAATTATGGTAGACACGAGCGACAATTTTCAGCACCTTCCAACAATGTTGAAACGTGTTTGTGAATTCGGCTTCTCTGTCTGTTTGTCCGTCTGTCGTCTGTTTGTCTGTCTGTCTGTCTGTCCTAAAAACACGAAAAATTAACTTTAGGGACCTGAAAATGTAAATAAATACCAATATACATATAAACATACACATGTATGCGGAGTCATTATAAAAACCGAGAAAACCGATTCACGGAACATCAAAATGTAAAGATATACCACAATATCCATAATCGGATATTTATCATGATAGCAATACATTGCTTATATATGTCCATATATGCCCAAGCAGTAAAAAAGAAAATAGTTGCTCTAAATTTTCATGAAATCGTCAATTGTTTTCAATTTTGCCTGAGCAATTGAAGAAAACAATTTAAATTAAATATACATAGCCATGCTAATGGTAATTAGATGTTTTACTTCACAGAATTTTTATTGCCGAAACTCTTTCAAAATTTGCATCGTAATTTTTACAATTTTGTAAGTTGAACATTGATAACAGACACGATACACTTCAGTCATAATTAAATCAGTCATTCTAAAAAGGGCACTTGTCCTAAAAATTATTTTTTCAAGAGACACAAAAAACATTTCCTGAGAAATATAAGGAGACTTTTTTTGAAGGGACTATTTTAAGTTTAAATAAATACAAGTTAGCATTAGTTGACATTGTAAGAAAAATTTTTCACAATCTGTAAATGATGCAATAAAAATAAAATAAAATTTGGGACAAGTGCTCCTTCTATAATGTAATGAGGATAAATTATATAAAAAAGATATTTTGACTCAAAATAGATAGAGTGTATATTACAAAGTTTACACAAAAGATACATTGAACAAATATTAAGGTACATTGCTTAATACATGATGTGAGACATGAAAAAACTATACTGTAACTACTTTTTCTTATTTATCAACAAGTTATTCGACTTCATTGGTTTGAAAGCCTGAGGGAGATCACTCGGTACGGCGGAGCCGGACCGTTGAGCGTTAATGCCTCACCGGGAGTGATTTCATTGGTTGGCCATAATGAAATTTCCGTACTTTTCGGTTAGCATGGCGCAAGTGAAATATATATATATTTCACTGTTGCCTGGCTAAACTAAAAGTACTGAAATGTCTTCATAAAATTTTAAATTTAATGGGGGTTGGTTCTTCATATACTTTTTTCAGTTGACAGATCAACTTTATGCTTAAGCAAGTACGAGTTGCAATTTAACCCCTCAATGTATTCTTTTTAAATGAAAATGTGTTGCTAGATGTATATTTAAAGTGCATGAAATTGTACCTTAGCATTTTTTAGATATTTCTTCCATTCTATTCGTCTGAAATGCCTCCTCTTTTGTACAGGGAGGGCCACAAATTAACAAAATTTAATATGCCGTCCATTTGAACAAGAATCATAGTATATATATATATATATATATATATATATATATGGTGCATTTAGTACTAACAAACAATACTTTTATGCATCAATGATTTTTCATCTGATATTTATTATAAAGGAGAAATCTCTGTGCTTTCTGAAGTTATTTCTGAAAGGACATATGTGCATGCCTTTTCAATACTGAAAGTTGCTTTCATGTCCCTTCAAAGTTAAAGAAATAATTTCTAGAGTCTAAACTAGTGATAGAATACGGGTAAAAGCAACATTATTCTGCAATAAAACCCTTTTGGACAATTTTGAACTAGTGCCCATATTAGAATGACTTGTTCAATTATATTTAAATGATTTTCTTCCCGCATTGGTTTTTCTCCAATTAAATATGCCTAGAATATATATGTCCCCAAGGAAAAGACACAATTTTATTACATTTTAATATATTTTGCATAAGTATTTCGTTTAACTTTTTAATATAAATATTTTTTCATTCTTCTTCTACAAAATTAATACTTACATTTCTTTTTATCAGATTAATAAAATTTACTGTATTTATTTATTTATTTTATTTTATTTTACTCACAGTAAATTATTTGTTTGTTTCTTTGTTTCTTAAGAAAGTAAAGTTTTTACTAAATCAAGTTTCATTCTCGAGAAACATAATTGATGTATCGACATAAACTGAACGTGAACAAAAAATGTATTTAATTGTTTAATTAGATAGAAGAGAAAATATTTATCAGTTATTGATATAGAAGGGTTGAAAAATGGCTGAAAAATGGTTTAAATACCAAATCCGTCGACCGATTTATTCAAAAATATATGCAGTTTATGCGACAAGTCCTGTAACATATTCAGAAAAATGGGAACTCAATCGAAAGCATAGTTTACGCTACATCTTATTCACTCATATACATACATACATACAGACGTCGTGGTAAAAACTGACTCTGAGGACCTAAAAACGTAAGTAAAAAGAAGAAAATGTCAACACATTTTTTGTGTCATAATTTCTGTGCATTCAAGTCTGAAATAAAAATTGTTCTTTAAGTATACAATGGGGGGGGGGGTTAGAAGGTCAAATAATGTGCTAGTTTTTAAGACTATTTTTTAAACACACTGTACACAAACTTCCAGTTTTCTATGCACTCCCAAGTTCACCACGATTCCGAAAATGTTGATTATCTTTACAAACCTCAGAAAGTAATATATTTTCAAGATTTAATGAAGCATTTATAAAAACAAACTTTGTTTCCTGGCAAAGGATTTACGGAACCGTTTTCGAGTACTTTTTATAGTGCGTAAATCAGTTTCTCAACCCGGAATGTATGTTTTTTTTATACTATCAATTCTCAAGTAAACATTTTCATGTTCAACAAACATGTTTTACGCATAAAATAATAAATTAACAGCATTAACATTAGTATTGAAATTAAAATTATTTTGTTACTCTTCCATGTATAAATTCAGTCACACGGCTGAAAATGTTTAATATCGTCGATTCTTTTCTGTGGATTGTGGAGTTTTATGTTTACCGTTATTTTTAAATGGAGAAGAGTTGTCCTTTATTCACGTTTTATCGTTAGTGTAATAACTGTAGAAATCTTTTGTATCAAAATTCTCAAAGATACGTTTCTTAATTGCCAATGCATACTGCAATATTCGGTACTATAGCAATAAAAGAAAAATATTAAATTTGCACATAATTGCCTTACTTAAAGCCTATTGAATATTAAAATAAATTACATTTATTCCGATAAATTCTGCGTTAGAACTGAAGTGTTAATTGTTAGATACATTCAAAAATATGCATGATATTTTAAACATGATTGAACTTTCAGTAAAATAAAAATTGTCTTTGACGACAACTATGTTGTAAAGTAAAAACACGTCCGTGTGTAACGCCGATGTAATATCGAAAAAGGCAAAAATCAAGGAAATTTATTTATTTTATTTGTTTGGAATTTTTAATTACTTCTAAACATCCCATAGATTTACTTTGTACAGTGTCGACTAGGGTGTAAAAACAATGAATTTTGCGATGCAATTTGTATGAAAACTGTATCTAAATTTCTTTTATATTTTTTAAAAATAATATTCAATCTCCAATTAGTTTTAAAATATGTGCAGCTCGATTACGGAAGATTAATCCATCTCTACATAAAGCAATATAAATAGTTCAACGTTTACTTCTGGCTTATATATAATAAAGAAATTAACACTTCAATAATAAATAAATAAATAAATAAATAAAATAAAATAAAAATTTAACATATATGTAATAGAACTACGTGCTTAATCACAAAAATAATCTGAATCGAAAAGATGCTGTAACTAATGAAATATTTGGCGATTTCTTCAGATATTAAGAAAATATCACTTTTAGTTAATTTCAAATCATTATTTGAATACATAATTGATATTTTTCATTTGAAAATGCCTCCGGGCATTGACAGTGAGCAAACTAAATATATATATTAAGTATCAAAAATTTGTTAGAGTTTTAAATAAAAAAAATGGGTTTCATCTAAGTTCTGTACACTTGACAGAATGTTCTGTAACCCTGGAAACCCGTGTTGGATCGTCGGTGATGTATAAAAACAGGGGTATGTGCTTGCAACTGCATCATTGAATAAGAGAAGAAGAATTTGGAAAATTAGGTGTGTTTGCAACTGCATCATTGAATAAGAGAAGAAGAATTTAGAAAATTAGGTGTGCTTGCAACTGCATCATTGAATAAGAGAAGAAGAATTTAGAAAATTAGGTGTGTTTGCAACTGCATCATTGAATAAGAGAAGAAGAATTTAGTAAATTAAGTGTGCTTGCAACTGCATCATTGAATAAGAGAAGAAGAATCTAGAAAATTGGGGAAATCTGTTATTAACTTGATCTGATGAAAAATACTTTGCCTCTTGTCATTCTTAGTACCATACGTAAATCATGTAGGGTGGTTAAGAATACTGAATGCAAAAATTATTTATATTTTCGACTTCAATAGATTTATTTCCCAAACGATTTTTTTTCTATCACGATTAGTTGCATTATTCAGTTTACAATAAAACACAGAGTTTTATTGTTTGAATTTAAAATGGTTAATAGGAATTTCTGAATCAGAAATTAATGATCTGAAATCAATAAAAAAATGTTGCGAATACTGCATTTGCATAAAATAGGAGTTGAAATAGACATGAAAACAAATGGACAAGTAACTCCGAAAGAAATATGAAAAGTAAGAGTTGCATTGTTTTAAATGCAATTCCACAATCATAAACACATTTTGTGTGACATAATAGCATTACTCGAACAATATTATACTTAATAAGCATACAAAAGGAGAAAAAATTACATAGAAAAACTCTTTAAAAAGTATTATAAAAATTATTTTTAATTCCAAAAATCAGTTTCTTTTTTCAGATTTTTAAAACAGATTAGGAAGGGGGATCGAGCACCCATATGTTACTTTTGGAATTACCAATGATGTGCAACGTTAACTCTATATGCCTAAAACAACAAAAATCTATTAAAAATGTTGAATTTGTTTCTATTTATTTTTTCAAACTTAATAAAAAGAAACACATTTTTTAATGATAAATATCAACATTTGTAATTCCTTTCGAAACATAAGCTCTGTGTTCTGTTTTATTTAATATTCTTATTTAGAGGGAAACTTTTTCTATTGTAATATGTTGTTTAAGTGAATTTCCTATAAATCGCATTAAATAATAGTGTAATGGTAACACATTTACTCAAATTGGTCTGGATGGATTCAAAAGATTAAAAGTCAGCTATATCTTATTTATAAAAGGAACCCGTTTGATAGATATTTTGTAGATAAAGAAACAAAATGGAGATCTGCTTACACAAAAGTCTAATATTTACATAAATAAAAACATATTAATTTACTGCAATTTTTTTCCCAAAGATAATAGAATTTCTAATTGAAATTGCATTGTAAAATGGAATGTAAGTTAATAGATGCAATAAATTTCTCTGAAATTGTATTTAATTTAAAACATTTTCTTTTACTTACACTAAGAGTTTAATTTATGCATAAAGTAAACCTTTTTTTTTCCTGTTAAAATTTATGGAATGTTGTTGAAAGAATTAAAAATTTAAACACAAAAAAAGCATATTATTTTACTTTAAATGTGAATTAGAAATAACTGTAAGATATCAAAAATCGAATGTATATTTTATGAAAGATCGAAATAAAATTTCCGTAACATGAAAATATTTTTTCATTCGCCACACATTCACTTGAAAAACGCCCTCATTCATTCAATAGTATATAATCCTTGAAACTGAGAACCACCTAAGGTTTCTATATTTATTTCATTATCCTTGAATCAATAAAGGAACTATTTCGTTGTATAATAAGGAATCGGTCAAGTACGAATTTTACTCGCACACAAAGTACAATAATTCGTGTACAATAAATTTATTAATTACTAACTGCAATATTACAAAAAATCGTCATTAAAAGAATAATAAGACTTTGTAAAAAACTATACAATGTAGGGGTGTGTATAGCTATGTATACTAACAAAGTATAGATGGATATACCATAATCGTTCAGAGAGTTAAGAAGCGTCGCTTTACCTAAAAAAAGACATTGGACAAAGTCCAAACTTGGCAGTATGTGAAGTGCACTTCGAAAAGTGGTCGCAAAGTTGCAACTCCTCCTTGGTATGTTTTCCTAGATAGGTTCTTAATTAGTATAGTGGCTAATTACCAAGATTCATTTTTGAAAACCATTTAAAACCATCCTTGGTTGATTCCGCGTCAACAAATACCTCGAACGCCCCTCAACGACCCCGCTTAGCGCCCGTAAAGTGACGTTTGTGTGTAACGGTAAAATGCGAATTTCTCAAAAATGATGTGACCTAGGGTAATCGCTATAGTTTTCCTAAAAGTTAAATATAAACTCCTACTACCCTTAATTTTTTCTTAATTTTAGTTTCAGTAGATTCAAAAATAGGAAGAGGAAATAGGGAGAGGAGATATAATTTCGTAGTACATTTTCGGCGATATCTCTCAAAATATAATACTCAAAAATAAAACAAATATATTTTTGCGTTGGGTGTTACCAGATCGTTCGAACGACACTCCACGTAATGTATATATAATATAATATATATATAAACAATAATATAATATATATATATAAATTTCAGGTAACTTAATTTGTCCCCCTAAATTTTCCTAAAAATATTTGTGAACGGCTATTGATCTACAAATATGTGGTCAATAGCCTTTATAACCCTACCACTGAACTTTCCAAGTTCTTTAGTATTCGAGAAAAACGGCTCGGGCCGACAGACAGACAAACACACGAGTAATCTTATAATGCTTCCGTTTTTACTTTTTATGTACTTATGACAAATTAGAAAATTGCTACTTTCTGACATAATGAACATAATATTAAATTATTTTAACACCTTCAAACGGATCTTCAGACTTAAAACAGTCTTCTGTTTTGTTACTCTACTTTCGAGGAGCTGTATTATCCTACTAAAAACATTTCGCATATATATTTTAATTGATATTTTCTTCAAAAATTGTCCGACAAAATTGTTTTACAAATAGAAAAAAAGAATTAAACATTTCTTTAAATAATGTCTGCAGAATTTTCGGAGACATTTCAGAAACATAATATCAGAATAACATAATTTTCAAAATTAAATTATTGTAATAACAAGAAAATGTGTACAATATCACAGTTTGTAAAATATTTGCAAACCTTATCCCTTGCATGGCTTCTTGATGCTCTCTGGCGCTTGTTTCAGGTGGCTTGCCGATGAGCAAAAAAGTCTATATTAATCTTGTCTGGAAGAAAAATTTGCCAAATGATTTTAAAGTATATCCTGACTTCTAATGAAGGAACAATGAAAATAAGTAAATATTTATACAGTGAAGTTTTGTACATAATGTGATATTTTAATTTACTGAATTATAATCAAGAGTTTTTTAATTTGGTGTGACTATTAAATGTTTGATACACGAACATATTTACAAACTTGGTTTATAAAATTTTAGCTCACCCAACCTTGAGAAATATTTGAGCAACTAACTTTTTGGATTACGTGAAAACTTGACAAAATAGTATTTATAGATTGGAAAAAAATATTTCACAGTTAAAGTATTTAAAGATTAAAACCGTAGTTTTAAAAATCTCAATTTTGAAATATGATAAAAAAATGATTAAATTTAAAGTTTGTTTTCAGAAATTTTGCAGCCTTGATAAATTTGTCGCACTTATTTTAAACCTAACTATTGTTTTAATAAATATAAGTAAATAACTAGTGACATTTTCAAGAAAAAAAAATGTCAGCGGTAAAATATAGAATTTTCAAAAATTAAACTGGAATGTAGACCGGTGATCTTTTAAATTTTTTTATCTTTTAAGTTAAGTAAGTCGTTTAAGAAGAAATTTTGAAAAAAAAAATCTTCGCCTTATTAAACCACAGAATGCTGCTATTAAAGTCGTGAAATATTTTTATAAAGTAATTTCATATTAAATTGTCGGTCAACAAAGTGTTACTTGAAAAGAGAAAACTAAAAATAATAATAATCCTTTTTTCTTTGTCATGTTTCTGTGTTAGTTGTAGGGTTTGTAATTCGGCCAAACAGCGAGACTATTGAATAGTATCAAAACTTATTTTGAAGTCCGTTAAAAGCTGACGGAAAAAGCTTCACCAAAAAGCAATCGTAAAAATAATTGTCACTAGAAAAAGTGAATATTAATTAAATGAATTTGAAAATTGTGTTTAGTACATTTTGCATTTAAATTCTTGACACGATTTGTCACTTTTGATAGTTCGTTACGCCTAATAGTAAAATGGAAAATAATATTTTTATTTAAGTAAATGCAGAGTTGTTATTGTTGTCGTACTAATATCAAATGTTCAGCAAACTGAATATGTCCAAAGGTACTTATTTAAACAGACTTTCAATTTGTAAAAAAATGCATTGATATATTAAATATAAAATTGAAATTAACTGATATTTTTCAAGGAATAAAGTATTAAAAATAGTACTTTTTTACACTTTTTTTCATGAACGTTAAAATGGAATTTTACAATCGATTTACCACTTACTTTCTGCTATGCTAGAATTATAAAAAAAAAATATTTACACAAGTGTATTTTCCAATACATCATTTTAATATTTTTCGACCTTAATCATAAATTAATTTTTAGGCATTTTTACTTTAGCCTAGCGCAGGCGATAAACAAGCAAATATTCTATATGGTTACAAGGTATATGCAATGTATACCATTTAAAACAATGTATTTTATTTTGCGACAAACCACTCTCGATAAAATATGCCAAATGGTTGTGAAACCGAAACAATTAAATATTTCAAACACTAAAAAATAGAATATAAAATATAATCAAAAAGAGTATATTTTTAAATCAGCTTTTATTAGAAAATAAAAATATTCAACATCACTCGAGTCTGTAATTACGCGACTACTTACTTATTGATAATTTTAATAAGTATTTACTGCATTTCTGAAAAAGCTTGAAGGTTGGTAGTTATGCATTAATGAAAATATTTTGGAATTTCCCTGTACATAATACTTAATTTTCACAGTAATGAATATTATCGATTGTAGGTAAATTAATAATAATATTGTATCGTTAAAAACTGCGAGTATAGTATTTGATAAAACAGTAAAAAAATTGTAGGATGTATTTTATCAATATCTGTGCTAGAGTTTTTTACGTGTAAATCAATTACAAATAAATTCCATACAATGCGATAGTTTAATTGTATTACTTCATTAACCTAGGTATCGAGCATTGCTATAAATTTGCAGAACATCATTTAAACACTTAAAAGGTAACTGTAAAATTACTTTTTTTACGGTAAATGGATATTTTTTTCCTTGCATGCAACGTTAAAGAATAACAAAAAAAGCTGCCTTCTCCAACTTTGATAAATCGTCATTTGTCGTAAACCTGACAGATTCTTTGTGTTGCATATGTTGTTAGAGATCTTTATTTATTTGTGATACTGCAAATATTACTTTAGATTATTGTTACAAGCAATCACTTATTGTTATATTGTGTGCTACATGCGAGCAGAAAAAAAGATAGTTTGTATTGTATATTTACAGTGGTTTATCTTATTTTGAGGATTGTAAATAGAAATTTCTTATTTTCTTTAAAACATGTAAATTCGAAACTGTATGTATGACAATATTATCAAGTATGGTAAAGAAGTTTATATTAAGAACCCAAACATCTTTGATAAAAGTATATACAGGGTGCGGCAAAAAAAGATCATCAATGGCTCTGCTGTTCTAACACGATTGTTTGAACCTGTTTGATTTTAGTTTTTTTAATTGGATAGCCCATGTTTTTTCTGTACTAGTATGTCTATTTTCATAACATCTAATGTTTTTTTATACGTTATTTTCAGATGTCCAACCAACGTACACAAATTTCGGCGTTACATAGCCTGTGACTGCCACAACGTTGCAGCGCAACAAGCGCAACTGCGACATCACTCGAACTCTCGGCATCGACCCGGTCACTGTCTCCCGGACAATCAAACTATACAAGGAGCTGAGCCACGGTGGAGGCCGTCCAGCAAGCGACAGAAAGCGCACCGTCAGAACCAACAGCAACCGAAAGATGGTTAGGCGAAATTCAAGGGTCTGGATGCAAAAAATCACCCATGATATTGGAATCGGTGACATATCGGTTCGGCGTATAGCCAAAGAGGATCTCCATTAAACGCCATACAAGCTCCAAAAAGTTCAACTCTTCACCTGTAATAACAAGCGCGTACGACTCGAAAAATGCAACCGACTTCTTCATCGTCACCCACCTCTCGACTGGGACCGCATCCTCTTCACTGATGAGAAGTTGTTCACCGTCGAACAAACCCACAATCACCAAAACGACAGAAGCTGGCCCGCCGAGGCCCAATGCAGCTCAGCTGTTGTCGAACGCCGGCAAAATCCTCAGTCCGTGATGGTTTGGGGCGAAATTTGCGCCAGTGGCAAGACTCCACCCGTCTTCGTTGACCAAGGGGTAAAAATCAATGAATAAGTGTACCGACGCAACATTTTGGAAGCCGTGGTACTTCAGTGGGCCCAGCAGCACTTCAAGCATGCGGCCCCTACTCACAAGGCGAAAGCGACTCAGGACTGGTGCAGAAGCCATTTTCCGGACTTTATCTCGTCTGCAGAGTGGCCTGCTTACTCACCAGATCTGAATCCGATGGACTAGAGCATATGATCTATTTTGCAGACCAGATCCTATGCTAAGTACCACAAAAGTTTGGTGTCTCTGAAGAAATCGCTGCGCCGGGAAAGGGACCGATTGTCGCCGGAGGAGGTGCGTGTTAAATTTTCGACCGCGTTCAAATCCGCGGTCAAACATTTTCGGAAGCATTTGCAGCTCTGTAAACGCGCACAAGAAAGCCAATTTGAAACCAATTTAATATTTTATAATTGTGGTTGTTCTTTATTGTTTTTCGTTAATAAATTTTGTTTTTATTGCAAAAAATCTTGATGATCGTTTTTTTGCCGCACCCTGTATTTGATATGGTAGTGTTTATTCTCAAACATATGTCGAAGTTGTAATGCTAACAGTTCAATAATGGCACATGATTTTGAAATTGTGAGATATTTTTCATTTTCTTTAATATCTTCAACATTTACTTGTTTTTTTTTTTCAAAATACTATGCTTATCATATGCATAAAGTTGGATTCAAACCACATGAATTTAAATATAGTATCACTGCAATCGCCTAACTCTGGAAAATTTTCACACAGTTTCTTAAATATTTATGATATAATTTTCTGAACAAAAAAGTATTTTTTAGCACGATAGTGAAATTGTGAGCTTTTTTATTTCTTATTTATTTTATTTGAAGTGTTTCGTTTTTATTTTTTTTTGTCTCATTAAAATACACATTATTTTATTTAGACTAACAAACAAAATAAACATATAATGCGATTAAATAGGAAATGGAAAATTAATTTTCCATTAGTTCTAAATAAACATATTATCAAAACTCATGTTAAAATTAATAAGTTGAAAAAAAAATCAATTTGGTTCAGAAGATAATTTCTTTTTGAAAATGAGAACAAAACTACAATTTGATATTAATAATACAGACACAATTTCATATTGCTGCTTTTATTGAAACTTTCCAACATAGTTTAAAAGTTTTTGAGTTTCGTTTGTCTGTCTGTCTGGCCGGCTGTATGTCTGTCCGCGCTCTAACTCGCGTAAGTATACTCGGATTGACATGTAACTGATATACGTTATTTGAGGTTTACATTCGCATATTCCGTATTGAAAATGAAGTGAGTAGCTTTTATAGTTCGTTTACAGGAGCAGTCAAAAGAATTCCGTTACGTTATGATCAATGAGGAAAATTCGTTTGCAGTATTTTTTCAACGGTGTTATGCTATTTCAAATATATTGAAATTGATATACATCACTTTGATATGCTACAAGAGGCTTACTATAGAACATGGTGTGCTAGCATTTATCGTTTTTAGAGGGACACACAAAATAATTCCGTTACAGTACGGTCTATGACCGATAATTATTGGAAATGCAGTTTCTCTTATGGTATACTTTTTTTACATTTAAATAATTCTTTGCAAGTTACTTGGTGTGTATAAATTCTATAGATCATAAGGGATGCACAAATGAATTCAAGTACATTTCCGCTTATTGACGGGAATTTTCACTTTGGATTACGGAAAAAGCTTGGGAAAAGCACAGACTCCTGTATTTTCTTGTAATATTACAGTACGTACCGTTCCCTATTTATACTGTATCATGCCGTGAGTGACAGTAATATAAGGATTGTAAATGAGTTTATATGACCGTAATATCAAGATTGTTAATGAGCGTATATTACTATAATATAAAGATTGTAAATTAGCGTATATAACCGTAGCTTTTTAGGAATGTATAAATGACAGTAACTATCGATACTTTAAATGATTTATATATTTATATAAATTTCTTTATTCAAGTTGTTCTGAATTTTTCTAACGTCATGTTCTTCTGTTCTTATCCTGTACAATGAATTAGAAGTCTTGAAAAGTCTCAGAATTTTGCTGAAATTTGCCAATTTTTATTTTAACAATTTTCATTCAAAAAATTCTATTTTTCGATATAAAGTGTGAAAATTCCAAAACTTAGGACATATATCGTCCCTTTCAGTTCATAGCACAGTTACATAATTATAAATCAATGCCAGAAAGATTTCCTAAGCACATATGTAAAACTTTTGAAGTACTGAATTTCCTTACAAACCAAATTAAGTTTTGCAGGTAATTCATTTAACTTTTTCAGCTTTGAAAAAAACTAGACTTACTCGTGATCGAAAAAATGACACGGACTTATATAATTTGCCTCCCCCGAGCATCCTAGTTAGTAATTTTCATTTTCAAGGAATATTCTTTTAATAAAAAAAAAATGTTTGATATTTTTCACTTATTTTCTTTTATCATTCTTATTTGACCGTACAATAATGCTAAATTTTGCAATATTTTTCTTAATTTATAGTAAAATTAAGAAACAATCACAATAAATTAAAAAAAAAGTAAAAGTTCTAAGTAAAATTATAGTAAATATAATGTTACAGTCAATTTTCTTTTCTTTTTTTAATATTGTTAATTGTAAAAGTTCTTTTCTTTTTTTAAACTTTTTGCAAAAACATTGTTTTCTTAGAATAAACGATTAATTTATTTCTATCAATAATTTCAATTACCTATTTTTCAATAAACTTGATTTTCTTTTTTTTAAATAATTTCTCTTGTAGTAAATATTTGTTCCGCGCATCCTAATGTGTGGATACCCAGTAATCTTTTTATATCTCTTTATTATGTATTTATCCCTTTCATGAAAAGAGAAACGGAAAAGCAATAATAACTAGCAAATTTCATTTTTTTAATAATTTAATTACAAAAATTTATTTAGTACTTCTTCTAGTAACCAAATACCATGTACAGCATAAATGACAACTTTTCTTTTTTGGCTGTTTAGGATAGAACAGGATAAATTTAACTTTATTATTACAAACTTAAAACATTTGAGGGGCAAAATTACGCAGCATTCCTGACTATTTAGTTAAATTATTCATTTTCTTCTTCAACATAATTTTAATTTTAATATAAAACATTCCCAAGACCAAAATATATACATACAACGCACATTTACTCTTTTTATTACAATGTATGTAAACAAATACGATTCCTATAAAAAATTAAACTTTTGTTTTACAAGCATGGTGATCTCAAATACCGCTGCACAATAAGCTTAAAAATTGGAAAATTTTTAAAAATTGCATTAAATATTGGAAAACTCTCGAAAAAAACCCCAGAATTTTCAGTTATTTTTTTTAAATAAATGCTTGTAGAAAGAAATTTCAAAACGATAAACAGTACTTTTCTTTTATTCACTGAAAGAAAACTTATACCACCTTAGTCTAGAATGAATAAGTAGTCATTTTAACCCAGTTCAATAAAAATTTCGCGACATAAATATATATTTTTTTCATGAGCCCCTTGACAAAATACTACCGAACCCGTTATTATCTAGGGATGGGGCCCAAGTAGTACTTTTTATCTGGGCCCCACTCGGAAGGGACCGGCTAGTATATAATAAAAAATCAGCAATAGTTCTCTTTTTCGTCTAATCTTCCTCAATCGGGTTCATAGCCGATGTTGCCCACAAACTCGCTAGCTCTAAAATCTCTGGAAATACATGATTAACTACTTTTTTGTAAATTTGTAAAGCGGAGTTTCACATTCTTACTTAAAACTGCTGCTGAGATATGGCACAATTACCTAAAATTTTCGACACACAGTGTGACCCCCTTGATGGATTATTATCTAAAATTGCTGAAATATATAGTTACCTATTTTCTAGTACATTTGTTATTCTAAATTTCACGCACCTACCTATTACTGAGATATCGCAAAATAACATAAGAAATCCGACCCCCATTTAACCCTCTTTAGTGGCTGAATTTCTAAAATCGCGGAAATACATGTTTAACTATTTTTTAGTAAATTTGTTATCCTGAATCTGTGATTTCAAGCTCATAACTAAAAATGCTGCTGAGATATGTCGAACATTCGAAATGACCTAAAATTTTCGACCCCCCTTTATCCCCCCTTACGGGGTGAATTTCTAAAATCGCTGAAATATGTGTTTAATTATTTTTATAGCAGATTTGTTATCCTGAATTTCACCCTCTTATCGAAAACTACTGATGAGATATGATGAAAAGGTGAAATCATCGAAAATTATCGACTACCTATTTAACCCCCTTAGTAGTTGAATTTCTAAAATCGCCTAAAATACATGTTGAACTATTCTTGATTTTTTATCTTGAAATTCACGCTCCTAACTATAACTTCTACTGAGATATGGCAAAAGGGAGTAAAACATTCGACCCCCATTTAACCCCCCTTAATGTCTGAATTTCTAAAATCGCTGAAATATGTGTTTAACTATTTTTTTAGTAGATTTGTTATCCTAAGTTTCATGATTATACATATAATTTCTAATGAGATATCGCAAAATGACCTAAAATATTTGACCTCCTATATAAAATATTTGACCTTAGTTGCTGAATTTCTAAAATTGCTGAAATGTATGTTTATATTTCTTGTAGATTAATATATCTCGAATTCCAAGATCCAAACTAAAACTGCTGCTGAGATATAGCGAACAGGCAAAATCACCTAAAACGTTCGATCCCCCATTTAAACCCCTTAATTGATGAATTTCTAAAATCGCTGAAATACGTGTTTAATTATTTTTTTAGTAGATTTGTTATCCTGAATATCACGTTTCTATCTAAAACTGCTGCTGAGATATGGCGAAAACGCGAAATGACTAAAAACTTTCGACCCCCATTTAACCCCCTTAATGGTTGAATTTTTAAAATCGCTGAATATGTGTTTAACTAACTTTTAGTACATTTGTTATCTTGAATTTCGCACTTTTAACTTCAACTGTTGTTGAGATATGGTGAAAAGGCAAAATAACCTAAAACTTTAGACCCCCCCCCATTTAACCCCATTAGTGGTTGAATTTCTAAAATCCTTGAAATACGTCTTTAATTATTTTTTTAGTATATTTGTTATCTTGAAGCTCTTGCTCTTACCTAAAACTGCTGATGAGATATGGTGAAAATTTGAAATCACCGAAACTTTTCGAACCCCTTTTAACCCACTTAGTGGTTGAATTTCCAAAATCGCCTGAAATACTTGTTTAACTATTCTTTAGTAGAATTGTTATCCTAAATTTCACGCCCCTACTTAAAACTCCTGCAGAGGTATACCAAAAAGACGAAATTATCTAAAACTTTCGACCCCCCATTTAACCCCCTTAGGGTGTGAATTTTCACAAATCCTTTCTTAGTAGGTGCCTACATTCTGTAAAAAACATGTCTTCCAAATTTCATTGTTCTAGGACAAACGGTTGAGGTTCGGTGTTGATTGTTAGAAAATCAAGCTACTCTTTTATATGTATAGATTAATGGTAAACGTGTTTTTGTTAAAATAAGTCTTCCTCATCATCTATAAAAGGCAAAACGTTTTGAAACAAATAATGGTTGATTTCTAAAAGTTTGACACATTCAATTATCTTTTTTGCAATAAAAATGGTTTTGATAACGCTACAGAGAACCACTGGGACAAAGAGATTGTTGAAGATTTTCTTATATGCTAATATGATGTAAGGGTGCAGTTCAAAATATAATGCAATGATTTTGCTCGCTGACCACATACACATAATGCAGAAGAAACCCTATTAAATTTATAAGCAATGATGAGGACGTACAAAACCAATCATAATAGAAAAAAAACATTACTTCGAACATTGTAGTCTGGACATAAAATGAGGACGTACGCACATACGTCCATGTATTTCAAATAGAAGAGTTCATGACGTACGCAGGTACGTCGTGCTGCTTAACCTTTACATGGGGGCTCAGACAGCATCTGTCCAAGTTTTCATGTATTCTCGGACAGGTGCTGTCCGAACCCCCATATAAAGGTTAAGGGGTTAATATACTTTGTAGGCAATACTTAAAAAAATAGTTCATAATCCATCAATGGATGGCGCGGTGATGTCTGAAAGAAATATAATGCTCAAACTGTCTCGTAAAACTGCATTCAAGTTATCTCAGTGATTACATTTTGCCCTATTTTACAAATGAGAGGCGAAAAAAGGGTAGAAGTTTGCTTAAAACTGTTTAAAAAAAATTCTGTAGTTGCATTCGTTTTCTTGCATTGTGGAGAAAATTAACCCCAAATTGCAGTGAAATGAAAAACCCTTGTTTAAAACTAGTATATAGAATAAAAATAAATTAAAACATCTTGTTATTTTATTTTCAAAACAAGATAGAAAAAATATATATTTAAAAGATTACTTATTTCCAACGACATAATGTAATATGGTGTTTGTTATGACACTTTTTCTTCTCATCATTTAATGCCATATGCATATTCGAGTGTTTTTTTTTCTTCAATTTCAAAAAATCTAATTACTTTCTGAAAAGCATTTTATGAATCACATTTAATTCTTTTCATACGAAAAAAAACAGCGTCATTTTAAATTAAAAAATAAAAGCCTTTTTGCATTTTATCAGAAAAAATATATCTTTTTCTTCAAGAAATACATTCGTAAAATGCGAATGAGTTATTGTTTGTTGTTATTCTTATAGTATGAATAAGATATTTGACAAATGATGTTAATTTACTTTTCATGTGTAATTTGAAAGCGATGTGCTTGAATAGCTTCATAAAAGAGGTCTCTTAATGATAACGATTTGTTTCGTTTTTTTTTTCTTTTGCACAAATATAAGTCACCGAATTTTCAGAGCTTTTAATTACATTGTAATGAATCCCGCGTGTAATATCATTTACTAGGTACATTATTATCAGTGTTGTTATGATTTGCAGAGAATAATTATAAAATAAAAAAGTGCATTCCCATCTTCATCATAAATATAACTTTATAAAATTAATGGAAGAAATTTCTTCTGCCTGAAGCATCTAAGTGTTTTTTTTCATACATTTTATAATGCCATTTGCTGTTTTAAATTTGTTTTATGGGCTTATATGTAACGAGATTTTATATTATGTTATATGTTTTATGTAGTGTAATGTCATATATTTATATGGTATTTCTAAAAGTAAGAGTAACGATAAAATTTGTCTTTATAAGTTAAAGTAAATTGTAATTAAGTAATATATTTTGTAATTTTATACGAAAAGTTTACTTTTATTAAACTTTTACGAATACTTTTTATTGAATCAATTTTCTATCTGTATAAAAATGGATTTGCTGAATGTTAAAGATCCCATGCAGTAATAACTTAACACGCTTGTGGTGAGTTGGCTCTACTCACCGGCTTAGTGCACGGTAAAGCATACGCAATCTAATAATATAATAACACAAATATCGGCAATTTGGAGTTATTTACATTACCGATATGCACAGTCAACAAAAATAAGTAAATAAATAAATAAATAACAACAAACAATCATCCATTTTAATCACTAAATTATCCCAGGAAAAAACGAAAATAGCGACTGAAAATTACGTCTTTGTTCAGTTTATGTTTAAAACAAAATGGGCTTAAGGGTTCATCTTCATATTGCAGTTGTACCAAACTCTAAAACGTTTTAATACGAGCACCTAATTTAGACATCGTACATGGCATTTTCACCAAACTTTACTTTAGGATACAAAAGGGGAAGTCATTCGGTGAAGTTGTTTAGGAATTATGAAGATTTCAAATTTGGAACTAGGGATGTTAAATTCATTAGTAATTGTTGAAAAATAGACTACAATGCAGACAGTTTTTTTAAGTATAAATCATAAGCTACAAAACGGAAGAAGCTGTAATTTTGGATTTATTTTTCCTAACTTGAAGCTTCTTGAAATCGATTTCTGATAAACTTTCATAGGTTGCATTTATATTTTTTTGGAAAGTTAATTTCCAGAAATATATATTTTCGAAAAAATATATGAATTGTAGAGGAACTTCGGGTGTTATGGAATAGACGGGTAAAATGGAATAACAATCATTTAATAGTGAGTGACTGTATTTAACACTTTTCAGTTATTCCATCACTTAAGTAACTCTTTACGATTTCAAAATATTCTAAATACAGAGAATTATCAAGTTTCATTCACTTAGTAACCATCTAAAGTCGTTTCTTTGTAACATCATTACAAGTTCATTCATTTCCAAGTTCTTCACAATTCCGCTTCTATGGTAAAATAACCTCACATCGACCAGTTTTGTATGCTTCTTTCACGATTTAAGAGGCAGATTTTATAAGAATGAGGCAGAAATGGGGGTGTCATTATACACACCATTTTTGATTTTTCCGAAATTTTTATGGTGGTTTCTTCTAATGATTTTAGAAGAGACCTATATATATTTTTTTTTCACAAAAAATTTTTTTGTGACCCACAAAAATTCTTAAAGTGGGTCGCGACCCAGTATTTTTCTCGAATCGACATCTTTCTGTATTCGATTATCTCAGTGCATTGAGCATCAGCCAATGTAATTCTTGTGTTTACAACATGACCTTTAGTAGCTAAATTGAATTATTTTGTAAATTTCATGGCTTACCTTCAGTGCAACCTGGCAGTGTTAGCCAAACTTTGTCACGGAAAATAAAAAAGCGCCATATCTGAGACCTTATGGACCCATGCACTGAGGGTCAGCCACAGTTTTGGGGTTTAACTTGTGTAGTACTACTCAGTATTAACTTAATTACCTTATTTATTGCATGGCCCATCCTCAGTGCTGCCGAAAAATAGCTACTTTTGTATCTAACAAAACCAAAAAAGTCCTTTTGGTGACCCTGTATTTCAGTGCACTGAGGGTCAATGTGGAACTTGATAATTGTATTTCATAGTATGAGACCTGTCTTTTAACAGACAATTGACAGAACTTTGGCTAATGGCCATGCCAACACATAAGGCTTACTTCAAGACATTGTGGAAATGGAAAATATGGTAACAAAGCATACAATTAGCTGTACAGTAAGGTTTGAAGTAGGAAATAAAAACTACTTGCAAGTTACCAAATAGCTAAAATAAGATAGAAAGCTATATAATAGCAGTTTTTATTTTTTATTTTCTAAAATCCACTCTTTAAAAAAGTTGTGACATTCAAAAATTTCATCTTCTCTGAAAACAAATGACAGTCGATGAGTTTGGGTTCCCTGAATGGTTGGTGGTTCCAAGCATTTCAAGATGCTGCTTTGATGAACCCAATCTTGGTAGTCTGTTGTTTTAGGCCATTGGAAATTGTTTTTTCCTTTGCTTCCACTGGGCTTCATATACAATTCATTTGGATCTGATCATCTTTTATTTCAACACCATCACCTAAATCAAAACATTTTTTTTGCATTCACCAAGCATATCTTGAAATCAAAATAGGCCTATTTTCAAAATAACCTACTTACCAATGTACCATTCTCTGCTGTCTCTCTGTACAGCTGCGCTGCCACATAACTGCCAATTTCTACTGGAATTCTCTGTTCATTTATAATTCTTTGCTGAGTAAATACAGCGCAACCATTATCACCATAGCAACCAGCATTATCCGATTTTTAATACAGGTTGCGATGATCTGGATGAAACTTTGCAAGAACATGTGCAGCAATGTTCAATGTGTCTTAATCACACCTGAAAAGACATGTAAAATAAACTTCTTTCTTGAGTGTCTCGCAGTTTTCTTCCTTGTGTGAATAAAACATCAATGTGGAGAGGAATGACATACCCCATTTCCCAAAATAATCATTTGGGGTTCTCGATATTTTGTTGGTATTACTTTTTGTGCCCAATCTTTCAGCCAGAATCTCATGGCGTTGTTTATTTATGCTGGTTGTCTTAGATGCATTCTGCTGCACACCACGTAATATGTGCCTCATTCAGTTCATCACATAATTCTGTCCAAGATTGGCATCACAAACCGTCTCGTTTTCCTTAGCAGTATCTTCAACAGAAAACACAATTTTTGAAGTTGAATCAAATCGTTGAAACACATTACAGCATTCATCAAAAATTTCACTAAGCTCATGTTCATACAAGGACTTGAAGCAGTTATCATAGGCATAGGAAAAAGCAAATACTGTACAATGCGAAGTGCATTGGCTATTCTCTGAACAGTGGAGAGCATATCCGAGTTTCAAATAGCGCTGAGCTTTCTGAAGCATAGCATTCAGTTTTTTTTTTCAAATCAGCAGCACATTCATTTATAATTGTTTGCAGCATTTGGAATCCATTTAAGACTTCCACGGTGGTGTTGTCCATTCCTGCAATATTGTGTTGTTGACTAGGCTTCAAAACATTGAGGATATGTAAAAGGGAACTTACTGATAAAGGTGTATAATTAACTTCGGAACAGAATTAATGGTATTGTAAAATAGTGTGGCTTTTCAATGCATTAAGGATGGCCCGAGGTACAATCTGCTTCTCTCTGCTGTCATACACTAATGTACTTGCACCATATGCTACATCTTGAATTGTGCCTGATTCAAATAGATAGTGAAGAAAATGTTCACACTTATGGATGTCCAGTTTCTTCCTGGTTGTTTTTTCAGGGACTTCAAAAGCTCCTGGGCCAGATGTAGATCTCCATTTCCATGCTTTGTCAACTTCATACTTTGTACATTCGAAAAAATACATAAAACACTCAAGATTAAAATTTTTGTTTTGCTATTTACTGCACTTTCATAGGCTCGTACAATATGCTGAAGTAATTCTAGTACATCGCTTTCGGACTCTGAAGATGGAGATGAAGATGACACTTTATACAATACTTTCCCTTGCTCTGGTGCAAAGTTTTCACAAAACTTGTTTTTTAAGTTATTTTTGGCTTCTTTGTATTTACATTTAGCATAATAGATACTTGATTTTGAAAGTTCTGTGACTGGATTTGGAATTTTAGAGGACTCATGTCAGGAGCTGCAGTTTCAGTAAAGGTGTGCATTTGTTGTTTACGTTGATCTCTCTCTGCCTCATTTATATATAAAGTACCAGCTGGTGGCTCATAATTTGGATCAGCTGTTTCTTCTGAATGGTTCTCATCCGCTATTTCTGTTCCATGGTTCACATCATCAATTATTCTGTGCTTGCTAAATAACATGCCATCCATTGGAAAAGATGGAAATATCAAATTCCAACGTAAATATACCTTCCAATGATGCCATGCGAACATTTTCTTTTTTCTTAGCAGGATGCACTGTATGATCATGGTGTGCAACACCTTCTTGATGGCTGCCAAAATATACCATACGGTGTCTGTGGAATGCACATATCACACCTTCAACAGTAGAAATGTCTTATTGACTTTTATTACTAATAAGCTGAACTTCAGAAACATTTCGTTTTGGGTAAAATCCAATTTTTCTCATTGCGGTAAAAACATAAAATAGTATTTGTTACAATCTTTTTTTAAGGTGTTCAATAAAAACGTTTTACCAAAATGATGAACATTGTTTTTGACTCTTTTTTTTTCAGTTTTAGGGTGTACATCATTGCATGGAAAATTATTTCTCTGAATATGATTGCTAAGAATTACAACGTTATTTTTTTATTGCTTATGCTACAAATGAAATTATGACATTGTAAAAAAGGATATGGTTGCCTGCTGACTAGTCACATATAAAATTAAAAAAAACATATGACATATAGTGACATATAGTATAGGCCTAATATATAGCTAATTTGTAGGCTTTGTTACCATATTTTCCATTTCCACAATGTTTTGAAGTAAGCCTTATGTGCTGACATGGCCATTAGCCAAAGTTCTGTCAACTGTCTGTTAAAAGACAGGACTCATACTATGAAATACAATTATCAAGTTCCACATTGACCCTCAGTGCACTGAAATACAGGGTCACCAAAAGGACTTTTTTTGGTTTTGTTAGATACAAAAGTAGCTATTTTTAAGCAGCACTGAGGGTGAGCCATGCAGCAAATGAGCTAATTAAGTTAATACTGAGTAGTACTACACAAGTTAAACCCCAAAACTATGGCTGACCCTCAGTGCATGGGTCCATGAGGTCTCAGATATGGCGCTTTTTCATTTTCCGCGACAAAGTTTGGCGAACACTGCCAGGTTGCACTGAAGGTCAGCCATGAAATTTACAAAATAATTCAATTTAGCTACTAAAGATAATGTTGTAAACACAAGAATTACTTTGGCTGATGCTCAATGCACTGAGATAATCGAATACAGAAAGATGTCGATTCGAGAAAAATACTGAATCACGACCAACTTTAAGAATTTTTGTGGGTCACAAAAATTTTTTTTGTGAAAAAAAAAATATATAGGTGTCTTCTAAAATCATTAGAAGAAACCACCATAAAAATTTCGGCAAAATCAAAAATGGTGTGTATAATGACCTGCCTGACTCTTATAAAATCTGCCTCTTAATGATGTAAGTTTCTCATCCATTTCGGCCCATTCCATTCGATTCAAGCCATTTACAATTTCTGTTTCGTTTTGTCACAAATTTATATCTTTTTAGCACAACACTTAAAAATAAATTACAAGTTCTTTCTGTTCTGCTTGACGGAACAAGACAGTCTTCTGTGAATATCTAGACACACGGCAGTGTGTCAGCCAAGTTCCCAAAGCAAAAAAGTCGATACACCGGCCGTGAGTATATTTACACGAACCATTTCGAGCTGTTTTCGCCAAATTTCGACACTCTACTACTGAAAATCTATTTGACCTACCTACTTTTAATTTTAAATGTGTAGTAAGGCTCCCTTAATTATCCAGAATCCAAAATTTTTTTAATAACGCATAATTAGTTTCCGAGATAATGATATTTGAAAATGTCTGATAATTGATAATTTTACCAGTTACTCACTCACTCATCAAAAAGATTTCATATGTCTACTGCACTTACAGACTTAAAATTTGGTAAGAAGCTCGTTTGCACTACAAGAAATCGAAAAAAAATCCAAAAATTCTGAAAATCGATTAATTACCCACTTGGGGGTGCCCATTTTTACTTTAACGTTACGTCTATTAGGCGAGATTTTATTTTGCCAAAAAAAGCGCCAAATGTTGAATCCGGGCGGATCTTGCAGCAAAATATTTGACTATCAGCCATTTTGAGTTAATTTCAGAGAATTAATTTTTTGAGTAATGGTGCATAAAATTTACTTTTTGAGACACATTGTGAAAAAACAAAAACATCTTGAGAGAATACATATATCGAAATACGCATATATTTTGAGACATCCGCAGTTGAAATTCGCCTAATTCCAGAATTAAAAATGTAAACAAAAGAGAGTCATTCAAATGACTCAAATAAATGATGATGAAAAATGATTCAAATAAATAATGATCATGGATGATCTACCATGGCTCTAGGCAGTGTAGCTATGGCAAAATATTAGCTCATTTATTCCATCAAACTTACAAAAAGGCACGCGCGAGAGAAAAAAAAAATAACAACCGTATTTTAATTGTATCGAAAAAAAAACATGAGACAATCCATGGAGTCTTTCTCTCCTATACAATGCAATTTCAAATTCGCTTTTTAATCATAAAATATAAAATAAACACGTGCGGAGATGTCACACTTTATCTCTTTTGTGCTAGTTATGTTAATATTTACGATTTATTGTGATCTAGACACACGGCAGTGTGTCAGCCAAGTTCCCAAAGCAAAAAAGTCGATACACCGGCAGTGAGTATATTTACACGAACCATTTCCAGCTGTTTTCGCCAAATTTCGACACTCTACTACTGAAAATCTATTTGACCTACGTACTTGTAATTTTAAATGTGTAGTAAGGCTCCCTTAATTATCCAGAATCCAAAAATTTTTTAATAACGCATAATTAGTTTCCGAGATAATGATACTTGAAAATGTCTGATAATCGATAATTTTATCAGTGACTCACTCACTCATCAAAAAGATTTCATATATCTACTGCACTTACAGACTTAAAATTTGGTAAGAAGCTCGTTTACGCTATAAGAAATGGAAAAAAAAATTCTGAAAATCGATTAATTACCCACTTGACAGTGTCCATTTTTACTTTAACGTTACGTCTATTAGGCGAAACTTTAATTTGCCAAAAAAAGCGCCAAATGTTGAATCCGGGAAAAGTAATGCGCATGAACTGCGAGAGATGGCGCCAGTTTTTTAGTCTAGCGCAAAATAGGATGGTGGGATAATTTTGGTTGGTAAAGTGATGAAGTGATTATTCTTTTTTTTAAAAAAAAGGCGTCTTTACAACGCCATACATTTTAAAATATAAGGAATAAAATTAAGTATAGTTGTATTAAAAAATACATAAAGTTTTTTTTTCCCAAATGTATTATAATACATTATTTATTATTCTTTCTTATTTATTATGTTAGCTACCATTTATTATTTTTACTAAAATAATGTTATTTACTATTTTTTAAATGTTATGAATTTAATAAACATGTATTACATTTTATTTATTTATTTATTTTATATTAACTACCACTTTTTAACAATGTTACTTGATAATGTTAAATTACAGTGTTTAAAAACATGATTGGCAACGATAAACAAGATTGGTACTTGGCAACAATTTTAGGCAATCTATCTCCTGGCCCGGATAATACACTCATGTACTTAGATATTAAATACTGACAACATTAAAGAAGTGAGTATAAAACATCAAATATTTTTACTGAATGGTGTATACAAATTTAAAATTATGTACATACATTAATATTAAAAATATCGACGTTTCGACCACCATCTATGGTCATCTTCCGGAAAATTTTCTTATATTGCTTTTAAAGTTTCAAATGCGAAAAAACAATCCGCCCGTTGCCACAATATTATTGCCGTCCACAAAATAAAAATTAACAAGGGTAACACTCAACCATCGTACCAACCAACCATAAGTAGAAACGATGCAGAAGATTCTGCATCGTAATAATATTGTGGCAACGGGCGGATTGTTTTTCGCATTTGAAACTTTAAAAGCAATATAAGAAAATTTTCCTGAAGATGACCATAGATGGTGGTCGAAACGTCGATATTTTTAATATTAATGTATGTACATAATTTTAAATTTGTATACACCATTCAGTAAAAATATGTGATGTTTTATACTCACTTCTTTAATGTTGTAATATTTTATGGTGTAATGGTCCAGCATTTGTATTAAATACTGACTGTTAACATGAGTCGTACAATAGGATTGAAAGTAGGTGACACAGTCATTTTACACAAATTGATTCCAATGCCTCCCGATGGAAGTTGTCTTTTCCATTCATTTGCCTTTTCACTATTTAATTCTGTTGATTTACAACAAACAAGTAGATTACGAGCGGAAATCGTTGACTATGTTTGTCGTAACTGGCAAGATTTGAGTGTATGGACATGCAACACGGTGAACCTTACGATTCTGTTGAAGCATATCGTGTGAGTATGCTTAATTCGACAACTTATGGAGCTGTTTCGGAAGTAAAAGCGGCAGCAGATTTGTATTCCATAAGAATCGAAGTGTATCAGAATGGAAGTCTTTCTGGTTTGTTTGGTGAAGAGGGCCGTCCTACAAAACGTTTTCTCTTCTCTGGAGATCTATCGGCAGGACATTACGATGTTTGTCAACCATTGGCAGTTAACCTAAATATTCCTGAAGTGCAGGATGAGACCAGAGAACATTCTGGGAATGAAAACGTATTGCGAAAAGGGCGTCCACCAAAGCGTAAACTAGGTCGGCCCAAAACATCAGATAAATCCCGTGCTGAACAAGTGTGTGAAGCTAGTCAGCGTTACCGACAAAATCATCCCGAGGTTAATCAGAAATCTGTTAAGCGTTACACGGTCAAAAATCCGGAAGTGAATCAGAAAGCCGTAAAACGTTATACGGACAAAAATCCTGAGGTGCATCAAAAAGCCACAAAACGTTATAAAGAGAAAAATCCTGAGGTGGACCAAAAGGCTACTAACATTTATCAGTTACAGAAAAAGTTATCGTACACAGACGGACAGAACGTAATTAATCAATTGACTGGTAAAATAAAAAACCGGTTGGAAGCAGAACAAAATGTTAAGTGGGTTCTTCAACGTCGTAAAAATATGTTGGATAATTACTTTAATCTCTTTCAGCGCCTCCAAAAGAAAATAAATATAAGTGTTGAAAAAATGTGCAGTCTATCATCCGAAACAAACCTAAAAGACAAATTTACAATACTTTCAGGAGAATCTAAACATCTGAGTACTCAAGAACCTTACTACCATGAAAGTTCATATAAAGTATTAAGCTTAGAAAAAACCATTGCAATAAATGATGAGGGTCAAGCATATATATTTAATTTACAGGAAAGTAAACAAAATGTATCTTGGACATGTGATCCAAAAGTATGTTTATTAGATGAAACAGTTCTACGAAAACTGTTAGATGCTTTCCAATATGTTATTTCTAAATCAGTCATAGATCTATTTACTTTTATATCGAACCAAGACCATGAATATTTTTATCAAATTAGAATACTCAACAATATAAAACCTCATTTTCCTAAAATAAGAACAATTGTTAGAGAACTCTACCAGTTAGCATTTTTTTGCAAAAATATAAATACAATAGATTTACACCTAAACAGCGTAAACGTAAAAAAGTTAAACGAATTAGGTGTCCCCTTTAATATTAGTAATGCCTACTGTGAAGTAAATGCAAACGAAATATTATTGAATGAAGATTTGATTATAGAAAAATATAAAAGTGCTTACAATAACATGAAGAAAAGATGTGCCGATGTGCCGATACACCACTGTATATCCTGTCACAGACTTCTATGTTTTCGTGACATGTCTACTATTAATAAATTAAGAAATTCTATTCAAACTGATGTATGGCAGAGATTGCAGCTCTTCAATGAATCTCATCGCATTGAGTCAAGTTCTTTTGTTTGTCATTTATGTTTAAAGAAAATAAGAGCTAATGAAGTACCTTTTAATTCTATTCTTAACAATCTTTATTACAGCGATATACCTAAGCAAATTAGTAATCTCAACAAACTATGAAAAAATGTTAATTCAAAGGGCTAAGGCTTTTCAGGTTATAACTAACTTAATTCCTGTGGGAAACAAAAACATACCTAATAGGCAAATGATAAAAAAAATTAAAGGAAGGACGTTCCATTTGCCATTACCTGTAGAAACTACTCTAAAAAAGTTACCTAATCCCGAAGACCCATTAAACGCAAATCAAGAACTTTTCATACTTGTCAGGAGTACTCCTACTAAAAACAAAATCATGTGGCAAGACATAGTAAATATTAACAACATATACGACGCTTTAAAGTACCTAAAACTAAATAACATTCACTACTCAAATATTAATCTGCCGCAAAATCCTGCCAATTTGCTTGACCACCTGGACCAGAATCTTTGCCACAATATTGAAACTGCTGAAGATATTGAAGAATTAGAAAGTCCACACGACATTCTCACTCAAGTAACAGAAGAAAAAGAAAGTATTTATGAAGCCTATACCATCTATCCATTGCATGAAAAGAAACAAAACAGTACAGCTACAGCTTTGTATCAAATGATCACAGTTAACGCAGCACCACTTGATAACCGCAACAAGGAGATAGATACTTTATGTTTTCCTGACATATACAATGAAGGCAAATTTGGTCAGTTTTATCAACGAGAAAAAAATATTACAAGTGCAGAGTACATAAAGTCCCGTTTAATGTCACAAGATCCTAGATTCAGACTCAATCAGCAGTATTTATTTTACTTGTTAAATGACGCAAATCTAAGACAGCTGAACGCAGGCATATACTATAAATTAAATGTAACAAATCAAAATCAAAAACTGACAGCTCAAAAATATTTAGAGAAGTTGGAGAAGGATGAACTTGAAGGAGATTTAATGGCAATATTTGGTCGATTACGGATACGGAATACGGAACAGTTCTGGAAAAAACCCAGAAGCGACGTTGTATGTATGACTCGTCATTACGGGCCAGCCACGTGGTTCCTGACGATCAGTCCCTCAGAGTGGACGTGGACTGACCTTGCGGAGTACATCAAAGAAATAAATGGACCGGATGTAAAAAAGAAATCTGTAAACGAGTTAGTCTGTATGGATCCTGTTGCAGCATCACGATTTATCGATATTAAATTTAAATCAATGATCGAGTTTCTTACATCACCTGCAGCCCCTTTGGGTGAGATAATACACTATTTCTGGCGCCGTGAATATCAAGCGAGGGGTTTGCAGCACTTTCATCTTATGTTGTGGGTAAAAAATGCGCCAATACTACAAGAGTCAACAGTTGATGAGGTCGCAAGCTTTATCAGTAAATATGTTACGTGTGCTCTCCCCGATAAAAACATTTCACCAACATTGTACGAACGTGTAATCAAATACCAAACTCATAAACATAACTCATACTGCTTACGGAAGAAAAAAACCAAATCAGGATTCATAACTGTTTGTAGATTTGGTTTTCCTCGCCAGGTTACCGAATCCCTAACAATCAGAAACGTAACCGAATCAATAGCAGCGAGAAAAACGTTAACATCTAATAACAGGCTGTATAATATACCCCGTAAAGAAGAATCTCGCTACATCAACGATTATAACCCAGCTATACTTCTTGCTTGGAACGGCAATATGGACCTGCAATATGTAAGGGAAAAGACAGCTGTATTAAATTATTACATCACAAAATATACCACTAAAGGCGAAAAAAGTCACACAAGCGATACTTTTGACAACATTAATTCATCAAAATCTTTAGTTAGTAGGTTGTATAATGTAGGTCTCCGAGCTCTTAACAACAGAGAATGCGGCGCGCTTGAAGCAAGTGATACACTCTTGGGCATATCTCTTTACGGCACCGACCCGAAGACCACAATAAGATGGCTCGATGTAAATATGCACCGTAACCGTCGAGTAAAAAATAAAAAAGATATTAACCAGCTAGAATCGGATTCCACCCATATATTTTTCGAATCTTGGGTTGATAATTATTATCCCCAACGCCCTCATGACTTAGAAAAAGTAAATTTATATGACTTTGCTCGATGGTATGACATAACTACAACCCCACCCCCTCTAGCAACAGCTGAGCAAATACATAAAATATCATCAAATAAATTTTTAAAGAAACGGCAGCGCCCATACTTATTAAATCATTACAATTATGATGTAAACAAGTATCCAGAAAAATACTATTTCTCTCTCTTATTGATGTTTTATCCGTGGAGGGATCTTGCTGTACTTAAGTCAGGTCAAAGTACATACACAGAAGCCTTTAACCTATTAAAAATGAAATGAAAGATGGATTAAATTACGGGGAAATACAAACAGAATTCCTTAATAATATACAGAAAGCTTTCGAAATGATTGAAGAAAAAGTAGCAGAGATTGTAAGTAACCGAGATAGAGATAATAATGAAGATGACGGTATAGAAAACCCATTAGATTTTGTACCTGTTGAAGCCCAAAATGCAATGGAAGATTTTCGGAATGCAGAAGAGTTGGTGTCGGAAGATGAACTTGAAAAAATGATCAAAAACCTCAATGTAGATCAAAAACGTATTTTTGATCAAATTTGTGACACATTGAAACACAACAAGAAAATTTTGCGATTATTTGTGAGTGGAACAGGGGGCACGGGGAAAGCTATTTAATAAATACTGTCAAAAGTTGGGTTAAAAAACAATTAAATAAATTGGTTGCTGTAGCTGCACCAACAGGTATTGCTGCTTTTAACGTTAATGGTTTGACAATACACAGGCTTCTACAGCTTCCAGTGGAGCATGGAAATTGTCCAAAGTACACTTCTTTGGCAGATCAAGTCCTCAAAGTTTTAAGATGTGATTTAAACGAGGTTATTCTTTTGATTATTGATGAGGTTTCTATGATATCAAATGTAACATTGATGTACATTCATCTTCGCTTAACGGAAATTTTCGACACGGGTGATATAGAAGATGGCTGGTTCGGCAGAATTAACATCGTGTTATTCGGTGATCTTCTCCAGCTGCCTCCAGTGAGACAACTTTCGCCGTTCGAAAACATCAAATCATCAGATGTCCAAAAGTGTTTAGGATCGCTTAGCGCACCGAATTTATGGAAAAACTTATTTTCATATGATGAATTGATAATTAACATGAGACAGAAAAACGATCAACTGTTCGGCGAAATGTTGAACCGTTTTAGATTGGGTGTAATCACAAATCAAGATGTGAATGTCTTATCTGATCGACTCCTTAAATTAAAATCCGATAACCCAAAGGAAAGACTGGTGGAAATCATAAACCATTTTTCAGAAATGCCAAACAATACCATATGTTTGTTTGCAACTAAAAATATGTGTAACCAGTTCAATGATGCTATGGTGACAAGTATAAAACAACCAGATATCAAATTGAATGCAATAGATGAAATAGATTGCCCAAGATACTTGAACAAACGAGCCAGGGAAGTGTTAAAAAAAAACGAGGATGATTCTTCATTATCTGCCGGATTAGAAAATGTTATAACCATCAAGATAGGGACCATGTGTAATGTTACGTAGTAATATAGACGTTAGCAAAGGACTTGTAAACGGATCGATAGGGACAATAGAAAAAATACTTTGGGACGTCGACTGCAACAATAGTGCCAGAAAAATTAAAATTAAATTTCTTCATAATTTAACTTATGAATTAGAACGCATTAAGACTAAGTTTCAAATATTGGGTAATGCGTTTGTGCACCGGGAACAATTCCCTGTTTGTCTAGCCTACGCTATTACCATCCATAAATCACAAGGCCTTAGTCTTGACAACGCACTGCTCGACATCGGGTCAAATCCAAATAAAGGCCCAGGAAAGCTCCATCGTAGAATATAACCGCCTACGAACATTATATCGCCCTGATTTGACAAGGTTATTAATAAATAGGAAACGTGTGAAAAAAAACTCAGATAGTGAATGGGCAGTGCGTTATAACGTTTCAAACGTGCAAGAAAATATAGAAAATGATAGCGAAAAAAAACCAGTGCGTAAACGCAGGAAAAACGTGTGAGATTAATTAATATTAAATAATGGCAATTCAATATTAAGACTATTTATTTCAAAAAGGAAACACATACCTACTTACTTGACAAAAAGTAATGATATCCCATCAAAAACATACATGTGAAAAAAGGGCAAGTTCGTTAACGGTTTCGCTAATAAAAGAAGTGAGATCTAACTGGAAACCAAGTTCCTTTGAAGCTCCTTAAATCATAGCTCCTGTCATGCATAACGTTCTTCAATTGCTTAAAATGATTTGCTATGCTATTTGCTACTCAATAGAGCGACTTGGCAAGTTTTCACCCACCAACTTTAATCTTTGAGTCTGAGTACAATTTACTCTAGTATGTCATTGGTAAAGACGTTGTCAATCAAGTATTCGAATAAGTATGTCGAAGTTAAGGTATTGATAAGTTAAGGAAGTGATTAACTTTAAGTTCAAATCAATCAAGTAGAGAAATTTGAATAAGAGAACTTGCCAAGTCGCTCTATTGAGTAGCAAATAGCATAACAAATCATTTTAAGCAATTGAAGAACGTTATGCATGACAGGAGCTATGATTTAAGGAGCTTCAAAGGAACTTGGTTTCCAGTTAGATCTCACTTCTTTTATTAGCGAAACCGTTAACTAACTTGGCCTTTTTTCACATGTATGTTTTTGATGGGATAATACCTTTCCTGTGTATGAAAGTAAGAAAAAGATGAAAGACTGAACAAATGCTGTGATTGAAAAATTATTTAAAGTAGTATTAAGAATAAATTTTGTTTTAATGATATATTTCTATACATAAGTATGAAAGTACTGAATAACAAATTATTGAAATAATTACAGCAGTATAAAGTTTGTAGCTAAACAAAATTATAAGAAAACATTTCAAAGTGCTACTTGAAAACTAGCGTGATGTGCCAATCCTAAAATTCTCTTCTATCTCATATATGTTAATATTTCAAAATTTGCTATCGGAGCGCGATGAAATCCCTATTTTTCGTCATTCTGTTGTACGTCAGGTTCTTGCAAATCTCCATGTTACTTACCTTCTAAGCACCCTTCGCTGTACGAGCAGCCGATGTACAACACAACTACGAAAATTAGGGAAAATCGCTATCACAGCCCCTTCCGGCAGAATAATCCCGAATTCAACTGGGAACCAAATTACACCTGTCCATAGCCAAAAACATATACATGAAATTTGGTTCATTTCAATGTATAAAATCATACCTTTTTCGATGATATAATAATAAAAAATGGCCCGAAAATTGTTATTACAGCGCCCACTTCCGGAAGAATATCCTCAAATTTAACTGGGACTTGCTGGCGATAACAAAACAAATATATGCTGTTCAATTATGTGTATAATTTCATATGTTTTCGTTAATACAATAATGAAAATAACACAAAAATCGCTATCACAGCGACTCCTCCCGGCGGAATAACTTCAAATTCAAGTGGGACTTGCTGACTATAGTCAAAAACATACCTATGATATTTGGTCCAAATCTATGTATAACTTCATATACATTTCGATGGATGGACACACGGACAGACAGACATTTTGTAAAAACATGTTTTTCGAGATCTCTAGCCCTAAAACGTGCTCATTCGTCGAAAAGCGGCAGTAAAAAAAGTATCAGTTACAATAATTTCTTCTATTACATATAGCAAAAAGTAAAAAGATACATAATTATAAAGCATCGTTAAAAAATATGACATGATATAAAGTTTTAATTTTGAAAATTATTAGAGGATTATCAACTACTAATTTATTATCCTATTAAAAAATCTAATCTGCAATAACAACTTATTTATTAAATCTTAACATAGTATAAAACAAAGTCACTTTTTCTGTCCCTATATGCCTATGTACGCTTAAATCTTTAAAACTACGCAACGGATTTTGATGCGGTTTTTTTAATAGATAGAGTGATTCAAGAGGAAGGTTTATATGTATAATAACATCCATTAAATAGGGGAGAAATACTGTTATTTTTTAGGTTTAAGTCGCTTTTTCTGTCCCTATATCTCTATGTAAGCTTAAATCTTTAAAACTACGCAACGGATTTTGATGCGGTTTTTTTTAATAGATAGAGTGATTCAAGAGGAAGGTTTATATGTATAATAACATCCATTAAATAGTGGAGAAATACTGTTATTTTTTAGGTTTTTAATGTGATGTCGTAAATAATTTCATTTTTTTCCGCTTATACATTGCAAACGCAGGCTGAACCCTACAAGATTTATCAAAATAATGTACTAATTATTGTACACATTAAAAAGGTCTACAGAAAACACAAAGAGATGAAGGTTTTCAAGGTTAACCCGAAGCAAAGCGAGGGAGGGCCGCTAGTTACAATTAAAGTGAAGTTAATGAAAACATTCAATCTGACAAAATGTGATTAATGAGTATGGGTAAATAAATCAGAAATATTCTTGAAACGGCATGATTTTTTTTAAAAAAAGTTTTGCTAAAAAAATGAAGATTAATTTTTTTTAAATGATCATCTCAGCATATGTTAAAATAATTATTTTATAAATATTCTGTTTTGAATAGATGTTTATAGTTAAGAAATCATATGCACAGCCTCCAAAAGTTAAAACATAACCAGTTTTTTGCGTCTAACGTAAAAAAAAATGAAGATAAAAACATGAAAATTAAAAGAATTGTGGTTTAAACAATTATTTATCAAATTTTACTTCATTTTAGCACCAAGTATTATTTACAAATAAAGAATTCCATTTCTGCAAAAATCCACAGTTTGATAAAAAAGGGCAGTAAAATAAAAAAGAGTTAAATAAACAGATTTTAATAAGGCATGTCTGCGACCCTACTTATAATGCATTTGTGGCATCGACTTTCCGTACTGTCAATTAAGCTGTCATACTCTGAAATGGGGAACAATGCCCTTATATGGAGCAACGCTTGTGCCAGTTCATTTAACAGATTCGTAGGAGGACTTACGGCAGTCACTTGTCTACTCAGATAGTCCCAAAGATGCTCTATCGGATTAAGGCCCGAATATTTAGCTGGCCATTCCATTCACTCCAAATCTTGATCTTCAAAATATTCATCAACGACTCTAAGCTTAATGCGATCGGGAATAATTATTCATTAATATAAATTCATCACCAATAGAACTATCATACGATGTGAAATACGGAGCAAGGATCTTGTCCGATGTTTCACAGCAGTCAGACTTCTTCCATTGCACACATGGAGGTTACTGTGACCACTAAAGTAATTCCAGTCAAAACCATGTTTACATTTCCTCTATAACTGTGTGTTTCAATAATGTTACATAGGTAGAATCCAATGTCTTGTTCTCTTCAGATAAGCGCACGAAGTGAATCACTCTCCAAAGCAAACCGGGGCTCGTCTGTGAACAGTAAGGAAGCGAATTGTTGTCTGTTCCAGGACACGTTCTTGAGCAATGTTCTTAATTGCAAAGACGTCTGTATACCTTCTACAATTATACTCTGTTAAACCCAAAGTAAAGTTTAAAAATGCTTAATGTGATCCGCTTAATCTTCACCCGTAATCTACAGATGTTAGCTGAATTTGAGTTAATTCCGAAGAAGAAAGGCTGCGAGTATATATAGCTGTGATATATACAGTGCGATTCATAAATATCGAAACAATAGGCTATCTCTTTAAATATTGCTCCTAGACACATACTTCCAATTGCAAAGTTTCATAAAAAAGCTGCAAAATTTGATGAGATAAGTTGCAACTCCATGGGGGGGGGGTCTATTTGAGAAAATACAAAAATTAACTTTTTATACGGTACCCGTAGGATAAAATTTCCAATTAGGATATTACATTTGTTTAACGCACATCCTAGTCTCTCATACAAATCTGGTATACAGCGAAATTTACAAAATTTAAGTTTATTAGAGATATAAATTTCTTTTATGCACTTTATGTTTCAGGTTGGGTTTATTGATATGATGCGAAATAAAACCATTTTCATGGGCGATGCACTTAATTTTATTTAATTCATTATCTAGACAGGTGTCTGTGCATAGTTTAGATTTCTGCACAAGCCGATATTTGTACAAAAAATTCCCATTTTTCTTAGGATACAATTAAGATTATTTTAACGAATACTGAATATATATAAGAAAATTTTACAGTATATTTTAGATTACTATGTTTTCGCATGACAAAAACATAACTACCAAACCTCCCACTAATCCTCCGTAATATGTACATTAATTTGAACCAGTTAACCACTTTAAAACTAGAAAATTTGTTTAATGAACCTTTGACTTATTTAATTTAAATGTTTTAAGTGGAATCATTACTTCATTCAACTGAATTTCTTAAAAGAGTTTCTGGTTTGAACGCATTAAACCTGGGTCAAATAAACACATTTATAACGGAAGATTAGTGGGAGCTTGGCATCTATTAAAAAAATACGCAATAGCAACGTTAATGATTATTTATAGTATTAGACTGTTACATTCGAATAAAGGTTTATTTTAAAAAACAATGTCGTTTGGAATAAATGAAAAATAGGTTTAAAAACATCATAGCTTTTGAAGCTGTATAACAAAAAGTAGATTTTTAAAAATATTTCTGTGTAATTTATAAAATATATTTCTAATAATTCCGTTAACAGAAGTTTCATTATCGCTATTACTATTTTTATAAAACTTATTGCTTTCCCGACACGTCTTAAGAACAATAAAGACACGGGCCGGCACGGTCCGGCCAGCGCGCTGTGCCGATTACGACCCTGGGGCCAATCTCGGCCTCATGCAGACCTCTAGCATATTTCTCAAGCAAGTTTAACATAAAAATCTATATGCTATTATTTTATATCTAAAAGTTAAGACATTGTCTTAGATCGACTTTTAATAATGTGTAAATTTATGGTCGATCCCTAACTTGCATTTCAAATGAACTGATATCGCGTTTAGATTTTAATATCTCTGTGAATTTTGCAGATAACAAGATGGAATTTTTTTGTTTAATTCAGGACTGGACAAGGAATAATTTCCTTATTGGAAATTTTATCCTACGGGGACCGTATAAAAATTTATTTTTGTATTGTTTCAAATAGACCCCCATGGAGTTGCAACTTATCTTATCAAATTTTGCACCTTTTTTATGAAAATTTGCAATTGGAAGTATGTGCCTAGGGGCAATATTTAAGCAGATAGCCTATGTTTTCGATATTTATGAATCACACTGTATAGATACATATATCTAAAGCTGTGATATATGTAAATATATATATGAATATATCATCCAAGATTGTTGCTGGTAGATATTCGTAAACCAAATCTTTGTGAACCACCACAAGGGAAATCTCGGTTATGCGGAACTTACGAATGGAAAATCTTGTGACATATTATTCTATATCTCCTTTAGGACTAAAAAACATTGAAGATTAAAATATTTTTGAAGAAAGAAACTTTTAGTACATTTATGCAAAAATAATAAAATAATATGTGTGATAAATTATTATTTATTAAAAGTTAAAAGTGGCTGAAAGCTTTTCTTTTATATTCCTGGTTTTGCGTCAATTTATCGCGCACTATTTGTCGCGTAACAATTTATCATGCACCATTTATATTATTCTATGTCTATTTATAATTGTATGCTTTAATTGATTGTTGTACAGATAAACATTTAGAAAAAAAGGTAGTTTTTTTTTCTTTGCGAAAATACTAAAACAATATATGTGATAAATTTTAGATTAGTAAAAGTTAAAAGTGGTTAAAATATTTTCTTTTATATTTTCCCTGTTCTGCCTCAATTCGTCTGAGCTGGCAGAGCCACGCCCTCTTTCTTCCCTACTTTCTTGCATCAGGCAATAATCTCGATTGTTAATTAAATATTCCGAGCAGAGAAATTATCCAGATGCAAGAAATTCGGTTTGTTTCTATTTGTCGATTTATGCTTTAAATGATTTTTGTACAGATAAACATCTAGAAATAAGGGGGGTTTTTTCTTTGCAAAAATACAAAAATAATATATGTGATAAATTTTAATTTAGTAAAAATTAAAAGTGGCTAAAAGCTTTTCTTTTATATTTCCTACTACCTGCGTTTGTTTTATATTTTAGTAAAATAAACGAAACAAAACAAAAATATACTAAAAATATTTTTTTAAGTGATATAACAATAAGATTTACTTTTTTTCTATAGTTCACCTAAGTAAAATAATCTGATGTGCATTATATGTCATTCAGAATGGATTAAGAATAAAAATGTGACCTATCTGAGCGTCTCATAATGAATTGAAAATAACATATTTATTTATATAAAAAGGTGTTTATTAACGCGCAATATGTTATTTAATAGAACTTGCTATCAATCTCTACTAAACAGAGTAGTGCTAACACATTTATTGAAAAATTGATTGCGTGGAATAAAAAGATCAAACGTCAACTATATCTTATTTATAAAGATAACTTGTATGATACATGACAGACTACAGATAAAGAAAAAGAATAGATATCGTCTTACACAAAAATTCAATATTTACATACATAAATAAAAAAATATATATATTGAAATTTTGTTCTCTCCGAACCATATATTATTCCATTCTTTTAAAGAAATTTAGTCGTGAAATCTGATGTAATATATCTTTGACTTCTATTTTCAAAAATTTATTTAAATTGATCAAAGAAATATTTAACATATTCTAAAATGATGACGGTTTACTTAAAGAAATTTCTAGTAATCGAATGAATGAAACCTGAAAGTTTTAAAATAACACTTTTGAAATTAAAATATATATATATTCGCGTTTTACTGGGCCTTTGATATATTAAAACAGTATATTCAAATAATTAAATATTTTTATTGTTTCATGAAGATTTGGAGATATAAATGGTATAAAATACGAACATTTCTTTGTTTGTAATTATATTACTCGTACATTTTCTAATATTGATTAAAAGATAAAATCGTGATACGACTGACTACAAGTAAATTAATTCATTTAAATTTTTATTTTAAAATTAAGAACATCCTGCATCCTTATTTATACCACTGAATGAATCTTCAGTGCTCGTTTCGGATGCTTCATTGTTAAAATTGGTAGTATCATCTTCAATCTTATACACTGGATTAAATATGCAACACTTAAAAAAAAGTGTAGGAATTGGGATTTCTACCGCTAGATATTCGATGTGAGTTGAGGTCGGAAATGATTACCGGCATCAGTGCATCGAGACATCGAATAATGCTATTTTTTTTTCTTCAGCGACGAGCGGCACGTCGATGAGCGACATTGAGGGACCCCTGTTCAACACTATCTCAATCATTGATACCTCTTGTGGGGTAACGTTGGATCTGTCCCTTCTCTGTAGACACGATATAATCGTTGTTTGTCTTTTGAGATTCACTCCGTAGGTGCTATGTGCGGGAATTGCCTGACGCCTTGGTCGGTCTCTCGTTCGTTTTTTACTGGTCCTTTGATATATTAAAACATTATATTCATAGAATAAATTAAGTATTTTTATTGTTCAATGAAGAATGGAAGATATAAATAGTATTAAATACGAACATTTCTTTATTTGTAATTGTATTACTCGTACAATTTCTAATATTGATTAAAAGATAAAATGATGGTATCACTGACTACAAGTGAATTAATCCATTTTAAATTGTAATTTTAAAATTAAGGACATCCTACATCCTCATATACACTGCTTAATGAATCTTCATTGTTGGTTTCGGATGCTTCATTGTTAAACATTGCACACTCGAGCTGCTTTCCCCATATGATGCCTGACTGCTTTTTTCCTGCCCGAGTCGATGTAGGAGACTCCTCTGCACACTGCTTTGGACTCGTTCTTGATTCGGCGTTCTTCATGGAAATTTGCAATTTCGTTTTGGCATGAAGACAAGTTTTAATTTCTTGGTGTTGATGGTTCCATGTTTCTGAAACAAGTAAGATGAATTAAGTACTGAAAGATAGAAAATGTATCAGGCTACATTACAGTATAATTGTATTTTTGAATTTGCTCAACACCAAAGTTTTTAGAGCATAAACTTTTAGCTCGATGATCCGACATAAAATCGCGATTTTGATTACTAACATCAATGGCCATCACAGGAACTGTTATTTATACATGCAGATGGTTTTCGCGAACTTAATCTGTTGACGGTGCATGTGTCACTAAGTAGCGTTGGCAGTTGACTGACATATGGAAGTCGTCGTGGAACATGTTTTCTTCCCACACATTTTGGAGCGCAAACCCCGTGCTGAATAACCGACCGAGAAAGACGTTCCATCGAATTTCACTCAAATATTAGGAATGTATTTACATGCACATATTATACAATGTGCTACTACACAAATAAAGTTTTCAAAATTTTGTTTTGGCCAACCATGTTTTACCCAATCCATGTATTATATCGTGAGCAAATCGCTGGTTGAAAAGGTCTTTTTACGTAAACATCAAGAGATAGATTACCGTTGGAAATAAATTGCAGTCCACAAGGATCATCTAGTGTAATGAATTGCATCAGGTTTATATATATATATATATATATATATATATATAACCTAAATTTCAATTACGACATGCATATACTTTGTATGAATCCAAAACAACATCGAACCGCAATCAATCTGTATTTCATTGGGTTTTTTTTAAGTTTACCCTCAGGACTTGGGTTCGGTGGTCGCCTACGCGCCGAGATCCACTCTGGCGCATGGCGGCGCAGCTTTCTTTTACCAATTTTTAATTTGTCCAGCCATTTTCTGGATTTCTTACTTGAATGTTTTCAATAAAGTTTCTATATTCGATTTTTTTCCTTGAAACTAACATACGATGGATATTTGTTCTCATCGGCAGAAATGATATTTATGACCACCATTCTGAGTTTCAAGTTGCCTATTATTATCAAGTTGCATATTATTATCCTGCTTTGTGGCAGTATGTATACACTTCAATGTTATGTTATACCAAAATAAAACAGTGTTTGGTTAGCATTAGCTATCTGGTTTTGTACATGCTATATGCTATATTTGCTTTCTTGCTGATATCCGGTATAGAATATTATCGGTGTAGAACTTTTCTTTAAAATGGGTTTTTCCCACACAAAATAATTTTCTACTCATAATATATATATATATATATATATATATATATATTCATAAAGTATCAAATAAGTCTTTTGAAAAAATGAATCTTGCTCTGGATAAACGTTAACGATAAATTCGTCGTGTTTTATCGTGGAGTATTTTCAAGCCAAAAGGTCATTACATGTTGCTTTTTAAAATGTTTAGATTCTATATTCCTGTCAACATCGGGAAGACGACTCATCTTAGCTCCATAGAATGTACTTTGTTTGCTTTCTTTTCCTATGGAAAACATATTCATCTTTTCTGTTTCCTACGTCTGACTCATTACATTATAACTGAAACTCTATTGCATAATAAATCAATCACGACTGTGTTTGTTAAAAGCCACATACAGTTTTAACTATGCTATAATAGTCTATCGTTTAAATGACATTATATTCTATCTTCAAGCAGCAAAATGCAATGCTTCATTTAGAGAACATACATTGATACAAATGTTTGTCTCATTCCGTATCTTTGCAGTACGTTGGAGACTATAGATGGCCATCGAAACATAGTCCATTTCCTCCAACCAAGAAGTCATGCATCTTGTCAAGCAATAAAATCCTAGGTATACAGGAAGGTAAGAAATTGGACTTCATATTATCTATACGAATGAGAAAGAAGTGTTAAGTATTTCCATATACATATAATACACACACACACACACAAATTTGTACAGTATGGTGGGGCATCTTCAATTGTAAGATGCACCCAGTTATATAGATTCAATTTTGGAGTGTCAAAATACACTGTATATTCGAGTAAATATCGTATTTATTTTCAATTACACTTACTGACATAGATTTGAATATATAATTCTTCAGTTGCCCATTATACCATAGTGTATAATGTATAGTATAATATTTTGCAGTAGAACAATACAGAAATATACCACGTTGAAATTTTACTACGCTGTATTAATTTACAATTATTTTAAAAATTAATGTTTCTGAAAGAATTTATCATTATTTTTGAAATATTATATTTTTTGTGTCGAATAAACTATTTATATATCTACATTTAGAAAGTACACAATGTAACAAAATGTTTTATTCTCTTCAAGAATTGTAACACGTAGAATGAAAAAAAAAACTTAACTATTTTTATTGTATAGTTGTGATGTAATGAAAAAGAACACAGAAATACTCATTCTACCAGATATAATATATTTCGAAATACGTAATGTGCAGTAATAATGACTAGTTTAGCAATTAGGTCCTAACTATTTATGAGGAAGCGATTTTTTTTATTATTATTTGGATAATTTTATTAATTTGTTTTTGATTATATTAAGTAATTTGTTTTTTGACGTGATTATAGACATACGGTATTTTTCTGAATCAATCAATAATCAGAAATTGCTATCTTATCTAATAACGTTTGATATAAAGACATGTTCGGAATTTCAAAGAGTGAATTCCAATAAATATTTATGATGAAATAATAATTTTTAAAAAATGTTTCGAAGGTTACATTAGAGTTCTGATTAATTACGTCTGAGTAGCTGGGGCTAATTACGTCTGTCTACTTGAGACCAATTATGTCTAAATAATGTAGTAATTGCATCTTTATCAAAAAATCGCCATAAAAGTGAATACTTTGACAGTTAATTTATTTTGTTACGGTTTTAGAAGCAGCATATGGATTCTTTTAAATATATGTACCACTCTAAAATTTTCATCTGATCAAGTAAAATTTATATATATATATATATATATATATATATATATGGGGAGGGGTGTTAATAAACGAAACTTTTGCTCTGCGTGTGTGTATGTTTCCCATGGCTAGCGAAACATACCGCACGTAGAAATCTGAAAATTAGGATGAGGATAGTACAAGTCAAATCCTGATGCACTTGAGGCTCAGATTTTGAATGTTTTGATAATTAGGCCATATACAAAAGAGGGGGCAAGTTTTTATTAAATTTTAACTTCTTTTTCTAAAACATTCTTTTTTGTACAGGGGTGGGAATTTTCCACTTTTATTCTGGTGAATATCGCATCTTTTTTAATAACAAATCATTTAATTCCGTCTTCCCCGAAAATTTGTATTTCTTCCATCCCCCTCCCACACACACATAAAGAAAAATCTTTTACAAAAATTATTATTATTTTCTTTTTTTAATGTTATTGCAAAATGACAATAAAGGATATAATTAATAAATAAAATTCATATCAATCAGCTAAATTACCCCTATCCAGACACGTGAAATGCCGTCTTCCATTTGCCCCTCTAGCATAGAAAATGTAAAAATTATTTATTTTTATTTTTTGGCATTTGTATTTACTATAAAATAAAAATAAATCATCTAATTAATTAATGAGATTATTTCTGACATTTTCTATTCCACCTCTCCCACCCTCTTTTGCCTCCCTCTCTCACACACGGAGCATAATACCTTTGAAATTCCAATAAAAAGGCCTATTATACCTTTGTTACTTTATTTTTGTAGCATAAAATAAATATTTTTTTTATATAAATTTCTTATCTCTCTGAAATTCTTGCTTCTTCCTCCCCCTCCACCCTCCGGCATACAATATCTAAAATACCAAAAGTTTCTTATTTTATATTAACAAAATATGCTTTATTTGTTATTTTTTAGTTATAATTAATAAATAACAATAAAACATGTGATTTTAGCTTTCAACCACAAAATTTCCGCTCCCTCCAGCATTTATTTTTAATAATTGTTTACAAAATGTTCTTAATAATCCCTCCTGAAGTTTTTATTTAAAAAAATTATCTGTTTTTACTCTGTAGTTGCAATAAATAGATTAAAAAAAATCTAATTTTTCCGCCCTCAAACGAAATTATAACTTCATCTTCCTCCCCCCTTATTCTTAATTAAATCCCTCTAATCTTAATTAAAATTCTGATCTGCTTCTTACTCTGTACTTAAAACGAATGAATTATACTCAACCATCTAAAGTCACTTACGAAAGTTTCGCTCCACCCTTTATTCTAAAAGAGGAGGGGATTTCTAGATATTGAGGATGAAGGGGGGAAATGAAAAAAATCGTCTTATCAGCTGTTTGGATACTATCTCCAGCGTTCGTACGGCTCCTGGAATTTTGCGAGCAGGAAATTCTTCGATACCGGTATTTTCTTACAGAAAATCTCTTCTTAAACGAATGCGAAGTTTCAGGAGTTCAACCTAGATTTCTTTTTCTATAAAGAAAATACTGGTGACTCCGGGAAATTCTCTGATCCGAACGAACCCTGTATCTCACTTCTGTTTTAATATAAACAAATTTTATAATATTTTACCGAAAAATAAAATAAAAACTTTTTTTTACTAAGCAAACCTTTAGAAGTGCCCATTTGTAAATTCCAAAAAACTGCACATTTTTATCTCATGGGTTGAATGAAAATTTTATATATTTTTTATTTTTTATTTTTTCTTCCTTATTATCAGTAAACAAATATGTTTTTAAACAGTGAAGTTATTGCTTATATGGACTTTTAATTTTGTAATGGAATCTCTCAATCAACGTTTTCCAGATGGCAAATTTTCTTACCTGCCACTAGCTTCCTATAGCTATGATAAATATCCGCATTTCGATCTGTTGATGATATCCTTAATCAATGTTGTAGTCGTAAAAGAGCCATAGGAAATACGTTTATAGGTAGAGGGTATACGATAGAGTAACTAATGTTCATGGCTAGAGTATCTATAGCTTTATTTAAGAAACAGAGGGTATACGAAGCTTCTTAAAAAAATCTAGAAGTTATACGGCTCCATACATCCTCCACTACACCATTATTCTTAATATAACAAGAACCTTAAGATCCTTAGTTAATTTTGTTTCAACGAGAAGACATAGAGCTTCTTAAGGCGAACATGGTGTACATGATTTCTGTACACTTTTTATTTTTCCAAGATTTTTTTCTTGAAGTGGGTGTGCTGTTTGCTACAGGTCTCAGCTATATGCTACTGCTCTGTTTCTTTTATTTCTTAAGCGACACGATAAAGCTCTAACTGCTTCTGGAGTTGTACATGAGGTTAGATTCACGTTTAACTATTCTTCTTTTGATACGATCGTTAACCGCAACGTAAGACATTTTTTGGCAGTCCACATTCTTTTGGTGTTAAATATGTACTCGGACCGAGAACCATTAAGAAATCCTCAGGAAAATCTACGTTTCCGTCCAGCCTCTTAGATTGTTTTCATCCGAGCATATCTTTATTTCTATTAGTTTTTTCTCCAATGAATCTCCAGTAGAATTTTTGTAACGATGTTTGTAATGCATCGTTTTGTTCATGCAATGAATATTTTCCAAGATACTAGCATAAAAATCCTTAAAATCACCAGAGACAAGTGTCACGTTACTAGTTGTCTGTTACATAACATTTTGAGATCCACAAAAAAAAACTATTTCAGCAAGGCATTTAATCAACTAATAAAGTACACAAATTAATCTACCAACAATTAAACTCAGCCAACTAAACTGATAAAAAATGTTAATGTTTTCTTCAGATAATGTGCATTGACTCTGTCTTCTCTACGAGTCCCATGGTCAAGAAGGTCTCCGCTTCCACAGGAAGAGAAGATGAGGGCTTCGAAAAACAGGATTAGTGAATACAGATAGTGGGGTTGTCCAGTAAAGAAACCTCATTAAACTGCTTTCTATAGGGTTATACTTGTACACCCATATCGATTTTCATGCCGACCCATTTTACTAGATAATAAAAACCCACTAGATTTTCGTTTCTTTTCTTTTCTTTTGAGGGATGACTGTAAATTTTCTCCAACTAATGTTACAAGAAACTGCAGTATGATGAGACGTTGTATTCAATATTTGATTATGTATTTTTTTAAAGTTTAATTTTACGAGATTATTTCTCTGTTTAATGAGAAGAAATTGTAAATAAGCATGAAATCCATTCCATATATGTGATTAAGACTACATTAAAGAATCAATTTAAATTTAAATGCATAAATAAATTATGCAGTTAAATGTAACTCAAACAATTAATTGCCAAAAAAATATCGTGAATCAAAAAGTTCACTTAATCAAAGTTGTTTGAAAGTAAATAATATTTTTTTTTCAAAAACTCTACAACTCCTAACCACTCTTCCCCCGAATTACAAATAATTTAAATTCACAATGTTCTGTTAAGTATAATGTTGCATTATATAAAAACAATCAATTTTTGTCAATGCCGAAACTGGAAAGAAATCGTTCAAAACTGCCAACTTCACACAAGCAATGCAAATTTATGTGTGCTTATGAAACCAAAATATTTAAGTCTATAAATCTTCAGCAGACTTGCCAAGTCTCCGGCTTTTTGGATACCAGTAATTTAGTACGGAAAATGTCGTTTTTATTTAATCTGAGCATTTTGCGATTTAGAAGAACAACATTTTCTCTAAAAAATTACTGGTGTTCAAAAATCCGGAGACTTGACAACTATGCTTCAGGTATTTCTGAATACACTAGAAAATGTGTTTCATTTCGAAATTCGAAACTTCGATATTTCGATTTTTGGCCACATAAGCACAATTTCAGACCAGTGTGACAATGTCTTTGGTTAATTTTATTTTTAATATTTACGATTCAAAAAAGTATATATTTTCTGAAAGTCGTTTCTCGAATTGCCGATATATTTTTTTCCTATGCCTGCAGAAATCTCATTTGCGTTTTATGAGAATCGGACCAGAAACGCATTTTGCAACTTTATCGCATCTCGCACGTCGTGCTCTATTACACAATTTTTTTTTAAATATATATATATATATATATATATATATATACCGGGTGGTTATAAAATAAGTATCCCTATTTGGAGCTGTCTGTAGCTTGAAGGAATAACACGAATGAAACCAAAATTTGTACACAGACTATTTGAGAAGGGGGAAGAAGAATGGAACAATAAAAAAATAATTGCAATAATCGCCGACAGATGGCGCTTTTGTGTGTGAAATGTAATGTGCAATACAAGAACAAAGAATTAAGGCACAAAACCACATGCATACGTAATTTATTGGAAAATGTCACAGTGAATGGGGTTAAGATTTCGCATGGCGGTGCCAATCAAGTTCAGGTTCCACATGACCATTGTGCTGCAAGACAGAATTTAGGCGGTGGACGATGTGCTCAACTGTGGAATGTAAAGCATCAGGAGTGATGTTTCGCACATGTTGTGATATGCGATCTTTTAAGTCATTGACGTTTGCGACACCTCCAGTCCTCAATGCACGCGGTGTCAAAGGACCTTTTCCTTTACGCATTCCTTTCACACGCCTAAATTCACGTAAAGCAGCTGCACTGTTTGAGCTGTTAACGTAGAATAGTTTTAAAATTAAAGCGCGATCTGGTAAACTGAGAGTCATGTCGTACAACGTTAATGGCAGAAATGACCGCGTTTTGATTTTACTAATGATTACAACGGCGTTTGCAGCGAAAATTTTTATCTTGGCATTCTGCCCACACTCGGTAAAACCTACGTTTTTTTTCTTTCTTATTTGTTCGAAGGAATCAGATTTTTCCGGAGCAATTCTAGAATATTCTCCCGCGCTTTTCAGCCTGCAGCTTGATCGCTTCCAAATCATAGCGCCTAGAAAATTGAGTTCCGTAGTGCTGATTGGTCGAAAGACTGTTTTAACGGCTCTGTATTCGTGAGCGTTAGATAATAGATATACTCTGGGTTTCCCTCCTTGAAGGCTGAAAGAGATGTTGCTGGGAGCAGGATGTAAGTGGAAGTCCAACGCGTGGGTCACGATTATGGAATAAAAATCCCCGAAGCTGCTGATTTAATCGAAGATGCCGCCCCTTAACAGTTTTGATTTCTTCAAATGGTTAATTTGGAATACGAAGCTTTTCCTTGGTTCTACTGCATTGAAATATCATGAGAGCTAAAAGCATAACTTGAGTTCTCGGAATCCTAATAAAATTTGAAGTGGACTTGACTGCCTATTTATTTTTATTTTCAAGCACCAACGATTTATCATAATCGGCGTACGACTGAAAACTTCCTGGGTGGAGACCCCTGGCCTTTAGTTGATTTACGGAAGGTGGAGTGATGTGAAGTAAATATGTGACACACACACACACACACACACACACACACACACACACACACACACACACATATATATATATATATATATATATATGAACCCTTCTAATGGGTGCCCCTTTGTTCGATTGAATAGATGTTCGTCAAAAAAATATAAAATCATACATATTCGAGGGTGTAGTTCGTTTGAATAGATTTTCGTTTAAAAATATAAAATCATATAAATTCGAGGGTGTGCGCTGGCGAAGACAGTGGGTCAATTCTAACTCCGTTTAGATAGATTTCTGTTTAGAAAATACATAATCATATAAATTCAAAAGCGTATGCTGTCTAAGACAGTGAGGGCTCATTATTTGTTTGATTTGAACAGATTTTCGTTTTAAAATATAAAATCAAAACAGATCGGAGCGTGTGTACCCCGTCCGATGTTCGCAGCCAAAGTTTCTAGGACAGGAACGAACCAAACCCTTTACAAAAGCACCGAACTCTGCATTCATTTGCATTGATTTTCATTTAAAATATAAAATCCTACGAATTCAAGGGTGTCCACTGCCAAATACATTAACCCCCCGCTCACACACAACCTTACATTTGTTGGGAAAGATTTTCGTTTAAAAATCTAAAATAAAAACAGACCGGAGCGCACGTAGCACGCTCGCTGTACGCTGCCGGAAGGAAAGGAGCCCACAGCTCTAGATTCGTTTGGCTAGATCTGTATTTTAAAATAGAAAGTTACACAAATTTGAAGGTGTACGCTCAACATTATTTTCGATTGGAAAGCTAGTTGGTTGCTTTTGAAAATATAAAGTAAATCAAGATTGATTTTAGGTACATTTAAGGTTAGCCGGTTCCGGACAATGCCGGACGGGTTAGCTATTATATATATATATATATATATATATATATATATATATATATATATATGATCAAAAAATTCACATAGATTTTCAATTTTATTTGAAGATGTACAGAGATCTAGAAAAAAACCCTGAAAGATTCCTTTTGAACTTCATGAATGTAAATAATATGTTTGACATATTTTTCAGCCAATGTTTAGTCAGGAGAGCAATTAAGGGTCCAACAACATATTGAATAAATAAAATGTTTGTGAACACTTTGTAAAACAAATGCTCGAAATAATCTCTACCTGCAGCAGATAACGATGTTGGTGTTCTACATCATTTGTGTTAATTTGTATAAGACTAAAATGTATATTCATGGAGATATAAAAGTTAAAAAAAAAAATTCAAACAAATTCCGCGTGTTTCATGTTTTTGTCAAACAAGTCAACCAGCTACTTACAGTAAACAGCTGAAATTTATCTCACTATATCACCAATATCTTTCTTAATTTTCAGGATATTCGACAGAAATGTTTAGGTTCCTTACCGTGTATAATTGACCACTAAATTATGAATAAACAATTTTTTATACATATTTCGCGCACGCGCAGTTTAAATCTGTCTCATTCAAATGCTGATATTTACCAAATCATTAATATAATTACATTATAACTGCTGTGGGTTGTTTCTACTGCACTTTGTGAAGTTTCCTAAAAGTGACGATAAATTTGTTTAAATACCCTGTATGCTACAAACTAAAAACATGGAGAAATTATTTTATTTTTTTAAACAAATATTTATATTTATATGAATATACATTCTATTCTTACACATCAACGCAAATGTTGTACAGGACATACACACAGTTAACTGCTGTAGCTAGAGATCATTTACATAATTTTGTTTTACAATGTGTTCACACCACATATTATTATTTTATTCAATATGTCGTTGGCCCTCTAATTGCCCTCGTGACTAAACATTCGTTGGAAAAAATGAAGTAAAACATATTCTTTACATTACGGAATTTCCAGAAGAATTATATCACTATATTTTGGATAAAATGTCTAAAATTGAAAATATCCAGACACTTTTGAATAAATAATGTAGTTATATACAGCAGATTTTGGTTAATTTGGACACATTGGTTACGCATGATCTGTTGCAAAAAGATGGCTGCCGAAATTATCAAAAGTAAATTTAATGAATTTTGTTTCATTTTGTTCTTGATGTTTGGTCTCAATTAAACATTGTCTTCCAAAAATTAAATTCTAGAATTATACTAATTGCTTATGATTAAATTAAGAATAAAAATTGTGGATGTATATTTAATAATTCTGATTGTTTGTGTCGGATAGTTCCGGTAAATTAATTCTAATTAAAGCGGCAATTATTGCGAAAACATTGAAAATTAATTTGTTTTCTGATGCATTTCATACGGTTTCTTTTTAAAACAATCAACCATCAGAAAATTCGTCAGTCTTTTTAATAAATCTTTTTATAAAGATTTATTTGGAATTTCAAAGTGTGGATTCTAATATATGTTTGTGACAAAATATAAATAAACAAATTATAGATTTAATTCTGAATAGTTACATCTTAAATAGATGAGACTAATTACGTCTGAGTAATGCAGCAATTACATTAGAAATGAGAAAATTAAAGTTTTATGTAAACGCGAATACTTTGAAAATTAATTTGTTTTGTTTTACTCACATACGGTATTTTGAATTAATCATCCATGAAAAATCGCACAGTTTATCTATCGAATTTTATTTAAGTATTTTTTCATTTAATTTGTGCAATACAATAAATATTCTTAAAAAATAGAAAATAATATTTGTGAACCATATTTTAGAATTGCGAATTCTTACGTCTGAGTAGCTTAGACTAATTATTTTTTTACAAATGTAATAATTATATCTGGTTGAAAAAAATTAGAAAAATACTCTTTATGTATACATGAACACTTTGAAAATTAATTTATTGTTTGATTCATTGATACAGGGTTTCTTTTTAATAATTTAATCGTTCAGCCACTAATAATTTCTATGGTTATATAAGAATATATAGTTAAGTTTCATTTCAAAGAATCTTTCGGATGTCAAATTTGTGAAACTCAATAAATATTTATGATAAATAAAAATGAAAGTTTAGTTTAGAATTTTGTATTATATCTGAAAATATTGTAACTATATCTAATTGAAAAATTGAGACATGAAAGCCTACTACTAAGCGAATAATGGATAATTAATTTATAGTATGACACATTTAAAAGTATAAATTTTCTCGGTGATCATTTATTCCATTCATTCAATCAAACATTGTTCAGGGTATCCTTCAACTTTCTTTATTTATATTTTAATATATACTTATATATAATTAGATAAATATATAAATACATTTTAAAATATAAATAAAGAATTAATAATTTATAATTTCAAAAACTATTTCGATTCTATAAAACAAGAATCAGAACTGTAAGTATTAAAACATTTTTTGGTATCATAAGACATCAAGACAAAGTTGAAAGGACTTTTAGAGCATACCCTTCTCAGTAATACATGTAGAAAATCAAACATAAAGTTAAGTAAAATATAAATACTGATAGTCTGAGAGGGACCGCTCAGACGAGAAGACCAAAACTGTATAGCATATTTGTCCCACCCAGATTCCTTTATTAAGATTTTAAAAAAAGAAAAAAAGAAAATGTAATATACCGCCCGAGGTTAGTTTGACGTTAAACAAAAGGATGGTGCTTGTTCACAAAATATACAAGACAACATCCTCTTTGCCGGAGAACATATCTCTCTGGGAAACAGTAGGCAGTGAGGTACCGATGACGAATTGCGCGTCAGAGACTTGCTCTCTTGCGACAAGGGGCGCTGTGCCACCGCCAGAGGAAACTCTTCTCAGACTAGGCGACAGGGAGCGATGCCATATGAGGAAATAGGATTTGGTAGTAACTAGCTTGTCAGGATGGAGATGTGTGCTAGGTGTTGGTGGATGTGTTTGAGTTTATTTAAAAGTTTCGGTCTTGAGAGAATATTTTGTAGCCATCTCTTACGGTTAGTGACGTGTCAGTGTGGAGTGAGTGCGCATTCGTGTTACGCGTTGGTCGGAGATTCCATTTTGCCTAACTCATCTATTAGACCCTGCGCACTCAAATTTGTGGAGATTGGATTTAAAAGAGCCGTGTCATTTTAAGAAGTTCGCGGCGTATGGTGTGAGGTGATACATGTTGATAGCGCGGATTAGGTCAAACATGCGTCTGTGTTGTCAGTGAGTTCACAGTACTCATTCCTCTCCGATATGATATTGGATTTCAGGACCCTCTTGATGAACGACTGGGGCACTGGGAGGTGGTGATCACTGTTTGTATGCTTGGTGGCTTGCTTTGCGAGTTCGTCCACGCATTTTTTACCAAAAACGCCCTTGTGCGCTGAGACGTGGGTGAGATGTGCTAAGTACATGAGGTTCTTGAGTTTTAATTTACTATTTAGTACGAGTGGGTTCACTGTTCTAGGTGGGTTTATGTCCTGCAGTGCAGACAAACTATCGCTGAAGATGACCTTTGCTAAATGTTGGCCTTCTAGCCAATCTGGGGTTGCGAAGATTGCAGATAGCTCTGCCTGGAAGACGGAATTGTCATCTCCGAGCCTGCAGGCCCACCGATAGAACAATCTCTTCCTTTAGTGACGCAGAAAGTTGTTGACACGCCGGTTTCCATGCGGGACCCATCAGTGAAGACGGTCGTACAGGTAGCATGGGTTTGTACATTTGTGTGTTGACTTGACGGTGCGGTGTCTCTTCCGCAGGGCGGATCTGCCAGCCATAGACTTTGTGTTCAAATGTCGTTTAGAAGAGAAAGGTGCAGGGAATGTGCTGATGGTGGAGGTGGAGGATGAATGCATTATGGAAGTCATAAAATAACTAATTTATATTGAACAAAATGCATAAAAAGAATAGGATACAATTTTTAATAGCAATGCAAAAATTACCGTATCTGAAATTCCGAAAATAAACAAACAAAAAAGATATGCATTGAAATTGACTGCACTACCTAGTGAGTAGATATAGAAATAAGAACTTAAAGTGAAACTAGATTCGAAAAAGTGGAAAATAAAATAATATATATTAATATAGAAAAAATAAAAAAGGAGTTAGAAAAGATAAATTACTTAAATTATTAATGGAGCAGAATGACCAACCAAAGTGTTAATAATTAAATTTCGATTAATATAAGTATTGATTTTTTAAGAAGAGTTCTTCATTAAAAAACTTTTTCATATTTATTAGTTTATTATGGTAACAAAAAGTCTTCGGTTTAAAAAATTAAAAATTAAAAAATAATGTTTCTAAATGAGATTTATGGGAGTTACAGTCTCTCTCTTTCTTTCTCTGTATGCATATATATATATATATATGATTACAGTAAAAATGTATGATTAAATGATAATTATTTTACTGATAAATTGAAGGAATTCTGAATCATAAAGATTCCCACATTAAATTATTTTTCATCATATTTGAGTAAAAAATCATTCGAGTAAAAAAATGTAATTTTTTACGATAATTTGCCTATAAATATGTTTACATTAAATAACTTACCTGCTGAGCGATTTCGTCTGCTGAAACAATTTGATTATCTCTCGTTTCTGATCTATATATATATATATATATATATATATATATATATATATAGATAGGTAGATAGATAGATAGATAGATATATTTAAATAACAGTAAACAAAAGTAGATAATAAATATGCAATTAAGAGCATTTGTATTGTTGTACAACATTACGAAATTTAACACAGTTTTGTTACATTAAAACTACATAAAATTAAATAAACTTTTCACCTCTCATTTTTCTAAGTTAATTAGAAGCAATTGTTTTAAACAGAGAGTTATTATACAGCAGTTTTGGTGCAATTTTATTTTTTCTTATTGTAACTAAATAGAAGAAAATTAATATTATGTTATCTAAAACAAATTGTGTTCAATACTTTCGATTTTCTTTAAAAGAAGCACGGTTTGTACGTATCATTTAAGGGGACGGAACATTAATAACATAGATTCGGGTTTGTTAAAGGAATATAATAAAACACCTTTTAAACTTATTAGGTGTCGCTCGCTCAGCCCGGTTACAGGTAGTGCAGTGAATGGGGTTAGTGACTAAACTTTTTTTAGATGCCTTTTCGGGCAAAAATTAGATTAGTGAGCAAAGCACGAAATGGGCAATCCATTTTTGATGGTGTCGAAGTTTTGAAAATGAATTTTACAGAAAATGCCGGAAAGAAAGAACATTAAATAATTCTAAGGAGCTTTTCAAATATTAGAATGTCCCAGACAGCATTAGATAGATAGGCAAGGAGCACATACATCAGTAGAACTATGCAAGTGCACTGAGCATTAGAAAAGCAATTTTTTTGTTACCACAAGATGAAGCCCAAAAAGAAGTAAAAATTAGCTCAGTTGGCAATTAATAAGTTTTAGAATTAAAATATATGTAAGTTTGAAGTAGTCAAAAAGTGTATTGCAATAAGTTTTAAATCAAATTATGTACATTTTAACAATTACCCTAATGATAAGTAAGCTAACAAAAATGACCTAAAGAACTCTAGCAATGGAGAATTAAAATTAAAATTAACTTTGCAATGTTTCTTGAATATTACTGATTAAATTAGCTAACATATTATGTTAAATTCCAGATCATGAAAATTGGATAAACTTTTCTTAAAGTTTCTTATCAAAAAGCAATATGTACTTTCTAACAATAATACTTAAAACAATAACGTAGTACATTATTATAGTGTCTACTTTTGTATATTGAATTTTGTCAAAGCTGGCAGTGAAACTATTGCAGTTTTTTCCATTGAATGTATGTTTCAATTTGTACTGTAATATATCGGGTTTAATTAATCGCAATTATCAAGGGAAGCCTGCAGAGGAACTTATGGTATTATGGAACAGTCGGGTAATATAGAATACCAATGTTTCTCTTTGGAGAAATGCTGAGATCAAGCGGCAAAATCAGAAACTACTTACGAACATTTCTATAATACACTCCCCCCTCCCCCCCCCTCCAGAAGGCGTAGTTCGTCGGTCGCCGTCGGTACGCATTGTGTGAGTAAATATTTGTTTTTCGTGTTTGGTTTAGTTTCAGGAGATATTTTTTCAAAATTTGTTCTGTAATAATAGAAGTAATATTTACATTGAAATTAAGCATAATATACATCGACATATTTACAATTCATGATCTAATACTTGATCTAATACTCGACTACACACACACACACACAAAAAAAAAAAAAAAGAAAAAGAAAGAAAAACCCTTAAGCTTTAATGATAATTTTTATAGAAAAAATAAACGGATATTAACATAAAATATATATTCAAAAATCATCTCTATGACAGCAATATATATTTTAGAAACAAATTGTCTCGTCAAGAAAAAGGAAAACCTACAATTAAAGCTCACACAAATAACATTCACATCACAAGCCGTTGTTACATGAATGTTACAAAACATAAAAAATATTCTAGTACATTCATTTTCATAATAAATTTCCCGAGGTGTTTCAAACAGTACAATGTACATCAGTAAATTATTTATATTTCTATTAATCGTGGACTTTAAACGAAATATACAGCTCTGGTATAAAATGGAAAGACAGTAGAAGAAAGACATGTAAAAGACGTAACCAAAGGGTATTTGTAAAAAAATATATATTTATACAAATATACGTATAATTATGTGTAAACTATTCGAATTAGAAATTTGGTTTTTGTATTTATATAAAAAAGATAATTTATGAAATATATATAATGCTAATTATATTTGATCAGTACAAAAACCCTTAACGGGTTAAAAGTGTTGACGCAGCACTTTCTTTTGGCTCTATGAATTTTAAATATGGGTCTTAAAAGCAATGATATCAAAAATAAGTGACGCTATGTTAATATTTTTTTTTTAAATCATAATTTTCTTTTTAGTTTTATTTATGTTCACAGGTGCAATTATTATCTTAATATGAAAAAATATATAAAATTTATTCGCTGATGCTTTTTCATTCACATCTCTCATGAATTCAAAATATGGGTTTTAAAAGAAATGATATCAAAATTTGAGTGACACCTTGACGTTAATTTAATAGGACTCTTTTAAAATTCAATTTAAATTATTTTTGGTTTGTCTTCTAAAGTATATTTACACATACAAACAATACTTTTAATTTTTCAATACACTTTTAAATATATTACTTTCACTGAGCCTAATTATGTATTTAAATGTATTTATTTCAATAAATTGATTTATCTTCTGTGCCACGCTATCCAAAATCATAAGTAAAATTTATGTAAATGATTATTTTGCGTCATATTATCCACTTGCATACATTTCCCTTTGTTTGGATACTATGACGCAAAATAATCATTTACATAAATTTTACTTATGATTTTGGATAGCGTGGCACAGAAGATAAATCAATTTATTGAAATAAATACATTTCAATACATAATATAGGCTCAGTGAAAGTAATATATTTAAAAGTGTATTGAAAAATTAAAAGTATTGTTTGTATGTGTAACTATACTTTAGAAGACAAACCAAAAATAATTTAAATTGAATTTTAAAAGAGTCCTATTAAATTAACGTCAAGGTGTCACTCAAATTTTGATATCATTTCTTTTAAAACCCATATTTTGAATTCCTTGAGAGATGTGAATGAAAAAGCATCAGTGAATAAATTTTATATATTTTTTCATATTAAGATAATAATTGCACCTGTGAACATAAATAAAACTAAAAAGAAAATTATGATTTAAAAAAAAATTATTAACATAGCGTCATTTAAATTTGATATCATTGCTTTTAAGACCCATATTTAAAATTCATAGAGCCAAAAGAAAGTGCTGCGTCAACACTTTTAACCCGTTAAGGGTTTTTGTACTGATATCATTACTTTTTTAAGGTTATTGATGAAAATGTCAATTAGTCGAAATTAAGTATAGGGTATAAATTAATCATTAGTATAAAATTTTAAAGAAATGCTAAAAAAGACCCATTGGACCCCAATAAAATATGAGGGTGGTGGCCCAGGGAGAGGAATCCAAGACTCAACTTTTAAATTATACAGCGAGAGAGTAACACAATTAGAAGGATGAAAATGCATGGCAAAACCCGTTTGTTCCATCTTCCTCCGCCAAAGGGCGCAATCTTTTCTATACAAACATAGCTGAAAATTTTCAGGCTGTCGATTCCGAGTCAAATGAGCCATACATCGTCGTGATCGGTCCCATAGAACCCGATAGGGAAGTGCCCCTGGTGGTGAAACTTGGAACTAAAATCAATATATCCTGTCAATGTCGAGTCGAATGAATCAAACTGCATTGTGATGGGACCCATAGAACTTGAGATAGCTGCAAAATCCGTTAGTTCCATCTTCCACCACCAGGGGGCGGACTCTGTTCCATGCAAACATAGTTTAAATCTTTGAGGCTGTCGATTTCGAGTCGAATGAGCCATACCTCGTCGTGATGGGGCGCATAGGACCCGAGATAAGAAAGCGCCCCCTGGTGGTGAGACTTGTAACTAAAATCTATATATCCTGTCGATGTCGAGTCGAATGAATCAAACTGCATTGTGATGGGACCCATAGAACTCGAGTTAGCAGCAAAATCCGTTAGTTCCATCTTCCACCATCAGGGGGCGCTCTCTGTTCTATACAAACATAGCTGAAATCTTTCAGGCTGTCGATTTCAAGTCGAAGGAGCCATACCTCGTCGTGATCAGGCTCATAGAACAAAAGATAGGAAAGCGCCCCCTGGTGGTGAAACTTGTAACTAAAATCTATATATCCTGTCGATGTCCAGTTGAATAAATCAAACTGCATTGTGATGGGACCCATAGAACTCGAGTTAGCTGCAAAATCCGTTAGTTCCATCTTCCACCACCAGGGGGCGCACTCTGTTCTATACAAACATAGCTGAAATCTTTCAGGCTGTCGATTTCGAGTCGAATGAGCCATACCTCATCGTAATCGGGCCCATAGAACACGAGATAGGATAGTGTCCCCTAGTGGTGAAACTTGGAACTAAAATCGATATATCCTGTGGATGTCGAGTCAAATGAATCAAACTGCATTGTGATGGGACCCATAGAACTCAAGTTAGCTGCAAAATCTGTTAGTTCCATGTTCCACCACCAGGGGGCGCACTCTGTTCTATACAAACAGCTGAAATTGTTGAGGCTGTCGATTTCGAGTTGAGTGAGCCATACCTTGTCATGATCGGGGCCATAGAACCTGAGATAGGAATGCACCCCCTGGTGGTCAAACTTGAAACTAAAATTGATATATCCTGTCAATGTCAAATTGAATGAATCAAACTGCATTGTGATGGGACCCATAGAACTCGAGTTAGCTGCAAAATCCGTTAGTTCCATCTTCCACCACCAGGGGGCGCACTCTGTTCTATACAAACATAGCTGAAATCTTTCAGGCTGTCGATTTCGAGTCGAATGAGCCATACCTCATCGTAATCGGGCCCATAGAACACGACATAGGATAGTGTCCCCTAGTGGTGAAACTTGGAACTAAAATCGATATATCCTGTCGATGTCGAGTCAAATGAATCAAACTGCATTATGATGGGACCCATAGAACTCAAGTTAGCTGCAAAATCTGTTAGTTCCATGTTCCACCACCAGGGGGCGCACTCTGTTCTGTACAAACAGCTGAAATTGTTGAGGCTGTCGATTTCGAGTTGAGTGAGCCATACCTTGTCCTGATCGGGGCCATAGAACCTGAGATAGGAATGCACCCCCTGGTGGTCAAACTTGAAACTGAAATTGATATATCCTGTCAATGTCAAATTGAATGAATCAAACCATGTTGTGATGGGACCCATAGAACTCGAGTTAGTTCCAAAATCCATTAACTTCCCCTTCCACTGCCAGGGGCGCACTCTGTTCTATATGAACATAACTGCCCCTGGTGGTGAAACTAAAATCAGTAAATTCTATCGAGGTCGAGTCGAATGAGCTAAACTGCATCACGATTAGGAATGCACAACCTGTGGCCCGTGATGGGTAACTGGTGGCCCGCAGAGACCATACATGCCAACCTATCCAAAAATTTCGAATTTCCTTAATAATTCGTGAGAAAAATGCACAAATTTTGTCCATAGATCGTAGGAAAATATGAATTTCATCGATCAGGTGCATAAAATTATGAATTGACTGGATGCAAATTTTGTCGAATGGGCATGGAAAAATCACAAATTTTGCCATTTTGTCGCTAGAAAAAAAAACGCAAATTTCAATAATCGGTCAACAGAAACCAGAGATGCCAAAATCGGTAATTCTGGAGTTGTAAATTTCGTCAATTTTGTAAATCAGTTGAAAAAACCTGCAAATTTTGTCGATAAGGCACTTAAAATCGCAAATTTCATGGATTGAGCAACGAATTTCATCGAATGGCATGGAAAGATCGCGAATTTCAACGAACAGTCGCGGAAAAAATTTGCAAATTGTCCATAAATTGTGGGAAAACATTATGAATTTTGTCTATCGGTTCTGCAAAATTATGAATTTTGTCGATAGGCATGGAAAATCGCAAATTTCGTATATTGGGCATGGAAAAATCAAGAATTTCATCGAATGTTTGTGAAAAAATTGTAAATTTCAACAAACGGTAAAAAAAAAAAAAATGAAAATTTTGCCATTGTCTAGAGAAGAAAAATTGTGAATTTCATTAAATGGCCGACGGAAAGCATATCAGTTGAAAATCTCGAATTTTGTCAATCAGGCACAGTTAAAACATGAATTTTGTGGATCGGGAGAAGGAAAATCATAAATTTTGTTGAACGCATGCATAAAAATCATGAATTTTGTTTATCGGGCATATAAAAATCATTAATTTCGTCAAACGAATCCATAAAAATCAAGAAAGTCATCAATCGGGTGCATAAAAATCTTGAATTTCATCGATCAGGCGTGTAAAAATATAGGACAAAATTGCCATTCGCCAATCGGCGAGCAATACTGAAAATTTGGCGACTGACTTTACTGCCACCACTGGTCAAACTTAATAGTCCCAATTGCGATGATTGAATGGAAAAAGATTTTTTCCCCGCTGTCGCTCGACAAATTTCGAAACCATTTGGTGAATTTCACGACTTTTTCCCCGAAATTATTTGACGGATTGTGACTTTTTTTCTTCTCGAAGCCATTCGACGATATTCGAAAAAATTTTCCCCTGAAACCAGTTGATGAATTTTGTGATTTTTCCACTATCAATGAATTTTGTGATTTTTCTGCTATCGATTGATGAATTTCGTGATTTATCGACTATCGATTAATGAATTTCACGACTTTTTCCATGAACGAACAAATTGTGCACTTTTTTCCACTGCTATTCGACGAATTTTGCAATCCTGTTTCGCGATTGTTAGAAAAATTTCACTATTTTTCTCCCGAGATCATTTGATGAATTTTGTGATTTTTTTCCCCCGAACGTATTTGACGAATTTCTCTAATTTTTTCACGACAGTTAGACATAATTAATTTTTTTCCTGCAATGCCTGATTTCTTTCCCGAGACCATTTGACGAATGTCGCGATTTCTTTCCCAACACTATTTGACAAATTTCGCCGTTTATTCCACAATCGTTTGACAAATTTCTTAAATTTTTTATCAAGTATTTGTAAATTTGTTATTGGTCATTGCTGAAAAACAGGAGTAAAAAAATCCATGTACTGGCCAGTGGTCACTGAGAAAAAAGTTGAAACCTATACATAAAAGTTGAACCTATACATAAAAATCATGAATTTTTTAGAACGGGCACATAAAAATCACAATTTTGTCAAGTAGCCGTATAAAAATCACAAATCCATCTAGTGGGTGCATTCTTCCAAATTTGCAACCGAACAGTGCTGTATGTATGGATAATGCTAATTATCCCCCCCCCCCCCTACCCAACATCTCCTCGAAACAAAATTCTCTCTGTGCTACTGATGGTGGTCCTCGACAACCCAACAATTTTTTAAGTGGCCCTTCGCCTAAAAAGATTGGGCACCTCTACTATCAATTAACAATAAATTAACCTATCGCTTGTGTCATGTATTCATGAGCGGTGATTGCAATGCAAATTCTTGTTTACAAGAATAAGACTTATATTAGGTATTTTATTATTTATTTATTGTTTGTTAACTTATTTTGATTTGATTTTCTTATCCTTTTAGAAATTGACTTTAGATTGTTACTTAAATGGTGAGATGATTGTCAATTACCTGTTTTATCGATAAAAATGATACAAGGTAAGGAAATTGCATCGTGTCGAGTGAATATTTAGGAAGTATTTTAAAACCCGCAGACTAAAGAAGATTTGTGTTTTACTTGTTAGCTATATTTTGCAACTCTCCAAATTACTGCAATGTAAATATAGTATGAAGTTAACTTTCCTCTGTTGTATAGCTAATTTTATTGGAAAAAAACCCTGAAAATGCATTGTTGTAGTAATCAATTATTTTTGCAGTTGTGTAAATTCTGTCATAACAATTTTCAACTAAGGGAAATCTTACATTGGACATTTAATCACAGTATTTTAAATAAGAAAACTTAAAATATTTGCAAATTAAAGAAATGAAAAGAGATTTTGTTTAAAATTACATGTAAAGATTTTTTTTTTTTACAAAAAATGCAAAATTCGCCAGTCATTCGGGAAATTATCACAAAATTCTGCTAATAAAATGGGACTGTAAACAAAACGGTTCAAAATGTGTCCTTTTAAAAAATTAAATTCCATCCCAGCAGCCCTGTTGTTATGTTAGTCGAGCACTAGCTGATCGACAAAATTTTTTAATCTCGCCAACCTTTTTTTTCTGACCAATCTTTAACATAAGCTAATAAAGTATAGCCAACATTTTAACATTGCTATATAGTATCTTCAAAAACTTACTTAAAAATAGCTGAAATATAATCTTGATAAAATACGTAAACACAAACATATCAATACAAATAACAAAATCTCATGTAATCGGGTAGGGGAGACCGGTACACAGTGGACCACTTTTTCAGTTAATTTTTTTTCTCTTTAACAGACTGACCAATCTGTATGAAAATATTTTTGAATATTCCTTAAACCTTCTTACATCCATCATAATTTTCTCACAACATAGTTTTCAATACATTAAAAAATATATATATATATACACTGGTCCACCCACCAGGGTACAGTGGACCACTATTAGGTATTATCTAAAATATAACATAAATCTATTTTTCATTAATCTAATTCTTTTTTGTTGCCTCTTCATTCGCAAAATAACATAGTAATATAAATTTTGAAACAAAAACAAAAAATTAATTATATTTTGAAAATAATAACAGATTAATACAGGAACAATTGCAATTTAGTTGAAGTTATTACTTAAGTACAAAAAAAATCAGCTCACAATAAAATTTGCAAATGAAATTTTAAAATACTTATCAGTAAGATTGAGCCTGGAATTTTCAAGAAATAATTTTGGGTCTGCGAGCAACATTATGAAATCATTGACATCAACAGCAGATTCATCTACAGTTTTGGGAGAAATAAACTGATTTCCATTTAATTTGCATCTCATGAATCTTACTTGAATAGAATCATCAACAATTAGACTACAGTTATATTTATCAAAGGCAGTAAATACAAAACAAAATATTTCTTACTATGTTAAAAAAATTGTTATTTTTATTTGTTTACTTTATTTTACAGTTAATTCTACTTTAAAACAATCTTTCTTTATAGAAAACAATTATTACATATTTTGAACATTCTGCATTAGAGGAGAAGAGTGGATTGTGGACCACTGTGCCCCAGGAGTGGGTGGTCCACTGTACCCCATGTTGAAGTTCAATAAATAATCATATTAATATTGTTTATAGCTTTCTTTTAAACATAATAACTTTAAAGTAAAATAAAAACAAGTATCTTAGCTTTTCAAAAAAGCTGTTTTATTTTATTTATCTACAACCTTTAATTACTAAAAAAATAAAAATATGATGATGAAAAATTTTACTTTTAGAAGCTCAAAACAACAAAGCAGGATAAAATAGTTCAATCTGAGCTAAACATACTTTCTGAAGGCTATAAATAATCATTGCAGTGCTGTTGTCTATTAGGATAGAAGAGAAGCTTAAAAAAAATTTAAATAAATAAAATATTAGGGGGTGGTCCACTGTGTCCATAGGTTCACTGTGTACCAGTCTCCCCTATATTAATGATAGGCTTAGTCAATAAAAAAAATGTTGAAGTAAGCCATAACATAAATTAGAAACATTGTATTTCATAATGAAAACATCGTATCTAATTTTATATACATAAAAGTGAAAACTTACGTTATATAAATTCCATATATAATATACCAAAGTTTCATCACAATTAAACGTATTTCAATCACACTGAAATAAAAAGTTTTAGTTATTAAATTTGTGTGAGGTGAATGATGGGAAAGTTTGATTTGGAGAGTTGGAAAATATAGCTAACAAGTAAAAAACCAATCTTCTATCAACATCAGATTTTTAAAAGACTTCTTTAAAAGATTCACTGATTATTTTTAACGATAAAACATGTAATACTATTGACAATTATCTCACCATTTACGCCACTAAATCAAAAAACAATTTCTAAAAGGACAATCTAATCAAAATAAGTAAACAAACAATAAATAAATAAATAAATAATAAAATACCTCATATGAGTGTTTGAACTTTGAAGGGGGGGGGGGGGGCTATGAGACCTATAGCGGCAGGGCTGTCGTCTCGAATGATCCAGATCCAAACCATCAACATTCGAGACTCGTTGAAAACAAACAGATGATTGATTTGTTGATTAGAGGCTGTTTCAAATTAACTGATAAAAAAAAAATCTGAATCTTTTTTTCCTTTAAAAAATGACAAATTAAATATATAAATAACAATTAAATTGTATATATATAATTATAAAATATTTCAATATTTTAATCAAGGAATCTAAATATTTTTCGACTTAATGAAGATTTTGAAATAAGAAATTCTTTATTATAACAAAAAAGAAAAATATACAAACAATAATTTAATTTAATACATATATATTACATATTAAAAATGGCATTAAAAACTGTTTTCGTATTAAAAAAAAAAGAATCTAAATAGTTTTTCAGCGATATGGATATGCTTTAACGTTTAACTGTAACCGTAATAGGCAAGAGCTTCCTTATTGCGCAGTAATAAAAAGCAGTGAAAAGGCTGAAGATCTGTAATGTTAGTCTACTAGAAAAAGCATAAGAAAATAGTCCGATTTTAAAAGTGGATTATATTGAAAACAAGAGTTTTCCTACGTTAGCGCAATATCTTAAACTGATTAATATAATATATTAATTTAAAAAAAATCGTTCGATCCATTTTCGAGATAACAACTCTGTGCCCATTACACCATTACATTTTCCATTTTCGTTTAAAAATTGGTTTCCATATCTCAAAATCTACTGCATGTAGAAATCTATAAATTTCAGGATAGAGTTAGGCCATAGATATAAGACTAATGTGAAAAAATCGAAACGGTATGCCTCATATTTACTGAGATATTAAATGCCGGCGTTTCGATTTTCCTTTGATGTCCTGCTAGCTGTATATATGAGAGTGACGGAATCTTCGGTTTTGGGCTTACGGTTTTCGGTTTTTCGCTGCGTCACTCAAGAGACTACCGTCTCTTATGATATATCCAATACTAATTATATTTCATATCTTGAATGAATGCTAATTATATATGATATCTTGAATGAATGCTAATTATATTTGATATATATTTGTATGATGCCAAAAAAAAGAAAGAAAAGAAAACGAAATGAAGTAAAAAAGAAAGAAAAAGTGCATGAAGCGCTGCATAAGAGACAACGTTGAAAAATATGTAGAGAACAATAATAAACAAGAAAACAGAAATTTTCTGTTATTTTTTCTTTTTGTTATAGTAAGAAAATAAGAAAAAATTACAAATTTAAAACAAGGTGATCCAACGCCCGAGCTATTCGGAGTACAGAACTTCGGAGAGAATCGTTTCAAGACTCTAATAGTTTTTTTTTTAAACTATTTAGTGTGATTATTTAGGTTGGATACTTAAACACCAAAAACATTTTTACATAATCTATATGAATTATGTACTGAAACATTAAAGTTATGAATTTCATTTAAAATTACATAGTTAAAGTAAAAATGTAGCATTTGTCATAATTTCGTTTATAGTAACCTATATACAAAGATTTAAGGAATTATTTCAGTCATTACTCCATTTTACAAGTTTCTTTTTTTCTTATTTGGATGTGACAGGAAGGTTGAAAATCTCACCAGGCTAAGGCAATCCGTTGTCAATTATGATAAAGCTGCCACTTTCTCCTTAAATTTGCTTATTTATTTATATTACCGAAAATGTTACTTTACATTACTGTAACATAGAAAGGGTCATAGTTCAGAAGTATAAATAAAAATGAGCCTTGAAAATCGTTTTAAAATATTACCAGTGAATTGATTTAAGAATTTCAAACAAAATTTATTTTAACATTCATTTTTGTTGTATTCGATGATGAACAAAATTGAATTTATGCAATATGTAAAACAAAATATATATGCGTTAAAATCAAAAGCGATAGTGAAGATCGTTACCACCTTTTATTTGACGTCAGCGTTTGTACCACGTATGTTTAAGCTTTATAATATAGTTGTAATATACAAGAAAAAAAATATCTTTATATATTGCATAGATATCTGCTTTAACAATTACATTTCTATTTAAGGGTGTATTCAAATACAAACTGCTTATTTTGAGACACATTTTTAAATTCATTTTTGCTCTAAAATGCATCCAATTGGCAGGTTCTCTTATTCAGAAACTTTATAATGTCCCTATTGTCTCGATTTTTTGATAAAAGCAGAATATATTTCAAAAAATGCTGTCAAAGTGGACATTTGGAACAGAATTTCCCGAAGAGATAGCGCTGGAAACAAAAAAAAATTATCGTACTGTGAAAATAATTGTTTGTTAATCAATTTCTAATTAACTGAACGAAAAATAAAAACATGGGGCCCTTATAAATCTCATCATAAATCACCTCACCAAGTTTAATGTTTTTATTTTTAAAAATGAGTCTATAAATGTGTCTCAAAATTTTGAGTTGTTGAGCGTGGAAAAGTATTTTTTTTTTTAATATCGCCTTAATTTACTTGCAGCATACTTTAATAAATGATCCAAAATTTCTATATCTGAAATATCGATTAAGAAACATATGAGAATGGAAATTTTAGAATGTTTTCTAATTAATATATGGATATGTTATTTAAATGTAAGTTTCTTACTTTAAAAAACTGAAAGTCGTTGCCCTGAAAGCTTTTTAATTAAAAATATCATTTATGGAAATATATTAAGGAATAATGTAATGTCTTTTCACTTTTCGATAAATGTGATAGCATGTTATCTAAAGATCCAATATCAGACATATTTTTTTAATGAATTCCTACTGTGTGATACATAATATATCATTATTAATGAAATAAAAATATATGTATTGTCTTACAAAATATCCAATATTCAAGAAATACACATAAACATCTCTATAATCAAATGTTGCTTTATGTTGGCGTATAAAAAAGATATGCCTCGAAATACAATATTGAATGCCAATCATATTATATATAATCAGTAATATTTACTTTTTTTGAAAAAGAAAAATTATATAACTGAAACTGTCTTCCGATGAAACTTTACAGATGAAACTTTAATTTCGAGATGATGATATATGAATATTTAAAAAATATTTTCACTTTTAAAATTTTAGTTTTTTTATCGCCATCCCTATAAAACGCACCTGTTTTTACATCGGATTCTTTTATAAAAGTAAAATTTCATCATTTTCATAGTTATCGTTAATGAATCAGAATACAGTTGCTACTAATCTATACAGTGGCTAAAATTAAGATGATGTTAAACATTTTTAACTGTTTCCAATATACTTGAAAAGTGTTTTAAGACTTGGGATTGTTTTTCTGCCGCCTCTCATAAGTATGCTTGAATTACTATGTAATTCATATATGTTATTGAGGTCTACAATAGCATGTTCTGAATGCAAAATGGGGTGTTTAGAATTTAAAGTTCGCTTACACGGACACGCATAACAATTCAGTTACATTATGACATATGGGCATAAATCGATGGCAGTGTTTTGTCTGCATATTACAAAATTTCAAACATAATGAAATTTATATGCATTACTAGGGTGCACTAAAGCTTGCTTTCTGTTTAATGTGGCGTGCATAACAGTTTTCGTTTATTTAAAGGGGCATACAAAATATTTAGGTTATAGTACTGTATACAAGCAATAAAATTTGGAAGCATGTTTTCTGTTGAGGTATGCGTTTATAACTAAATTTTTGCGTACTATGTGGTCTATATAAATTCTATACATCATATACAGGGGTACTCAAAATAAATTGTAAACATTACTATTTATGAGCGTGAATTGCTTAAAGTTGATTTTTAATTGTATTATGCATTTTCTAGCTGAACTAAATTTAGTATACTAAGAGATGTTGATGGAACATATTTACATTCGTATACAGGGCTACGGAACGAACGAACTGGAAACATTGAAGTCCCTGAATGATAATTTCTGACAGTACATTTGCAGTTGTGTTATACGTTTCTTTCCTGAATAATATGAGGCGTGTTAGAAAATCTGTGGATGATATACAGGGCTGTATAAATTATTTGATTGCATTTTCGTCTGTTGGTGGAAAATGCTGAAGATGAATGTTCAACTATATTGTATATTTCATAGTTTGTTTACTTAGATATTTTATTTCGCCTTTTTAAACGGTCCAGCTCCACTACAGTATTCTGGAAGTGTTAGAAAGTTTTGCATAATCTATGTTTGCCGCAAGATTTGTCTTTCTTGTTACAATTTGGTTTGGTTAATTTCTTTTATTTTCATATTTTAATTTTGAATACAAACACTGAAATTTTACGATGCACAGGTACATGGTTAAACAACAGTATATATGACCGAACGTTTTTTTTTTTCTTTTCCCTCTAAATACATGCTTAATTTTGCGAATTCAACATTATGTATTCTAAAAGTGGAAATAGTTCTATCCATGAAATTTAGAGTTCTTTGATAAGAGTATGGTGGCAAAAAGGCAAAATAATTTAACTGTGAAAAAACATTTTGTAAGCTTTTCATTAACTTTGAACCGACAAGCTTGCCATTATCGCCAAACTAATCTCAAAATATATAAAATATGAAACTATTCTTCAGATAAAATATGTTCAATCCACAGAAATATTAACAAGAATCGATATATTATCGTTTTAAATATGTGAATTCAAAATTAAAGCTTATTGTGCCAAGTTGTTGAATGTATAAAAAACTACCCGCATTGCAGTTTTATTTGCAATAGCAAAAAATAAATTCAACATTAGAAGTTCCAAACTTTACATATACACAATTCCTAAACTACTTCACCGAATGAGTTCCCGTTTGATATAGAAAATGAAATTTACCGAAGAATTTAAATACGATTTCAAAATGGACTGTCCGTATTGAAATTTTAAATACATTTTTGCTATGGGGAGGTCCTTCTAAGTATATTTCTTTAACATAAAAAAATGAAAGAAGACGTTTTGGCAGTTTTCGGTTTACCCCGCAACATTGAGTGATAAAGCAGTATGATGTAAGGTAAAGCTAGGAGAGTCTGCGCACAATTCAAAAGAATAACAATAAATATTTTAAATATTAATTTTTTGCTAAACTATCCATGAATGATTTTCACTTCATTTGTCTTTTATGCATTTCCATTGCTAATTTGTTGTTACGTTGTAATTTAATAGAACAGTTGAAATAAAAGCAAGAAAGATATTTTGCGCAATCTGTCCTTACAGGGTGGTGTGATTGAGCACATGGGTAGGAGAGATTGTTACTAATAATAACTACAATTAAATTGTTAACAATAATAATTACACTGAAATGACATTGTTGTAAGGTTTTTATGAACAAATATTATTGTATTAGGAGTGAATATTTCAACCTAATGATTAAAGAATCAGAAAGAGGAAATAATTTTAAAACCGATTAAAAAATTTTAATTAAAGGTAAAAAAATTAAAGAATTAGAAAAAGGAAGTCTAGATAAGATTACAAAATAACATTAAGTTACTTAATAACACGTTTAACTTAAAATTAGTCCATTTTCATTTTTCATTTTTTCAGGCAAATTTACCAATAAGCTGCGTAATCTCTCCTAGCATGGAAACTAATGGAAACAATGCGCCATTTCTCCTAAGTAGCAGATGCGCAAACTCTCCATTTTCGGTAGGAGAGATTTCGTGGCCCTTTATATAAACATGGCGGCTACTAAAACGAACCGTTGATGTTCACATTGTTAGTCTAGATTAGTAGCTTATGAGAAATCGTTAATGTTAAAAATATTTTTTACTACTGACATTGTATAGAAATTCTCATGAATAGCTATGAAAATTCAAGCACTTACTTTGGGAAAACAAAACAAAATAGTGATGCTTTATCTTAGACACTCAAAACAATCAACGTGCACTTTCAAGTAGACACTCCACTACTGCTGTTGTACAACTACCTGGAGTCGCTGCGCACTCACTCTACTCCTTCCCCCCGAACCTCTATGTGTTCAATCTCTCCGACCGCGTCATCTCTCCTGGCTTTACCTTATTTAATCTATTGTAGAAAAGACCATTTATGTTTATGGTTTTTTTCCTTTAAAATAAAATTTATCTATTTAATAGAAATTTCATTTTAACACAAAGAGAGGTGTATATATTTTTTTAATTTCTAGAGTTCCAAATAGTACTGATATTTTTTTTAATAAATCTATGTAAGTTCCAAGATACTATATTTTTCTAGCACGTAAAGAAGCAGAAAAAATAGAAAAAAATTTTTATATATCATAGCGCTAGTGCAAAAACAACGAAGTGTTTTGTTAAAAATTAAAAGTTCCCGGAATTTTTTAAAATATATTTTTAACCTATTTCTGGTGATTAATTGTCTATTCATAAATTAGAATTAATTTTTTTTATAACTGTTTTTTGCAACAAATGCTTTTTTTTTCAATAAATTATCATTAGAACGAACAGAATGTTCTGAGACATTTTCACGAGTATAACAATATATACGTGTTATAGGATGGAATATTAAACCACTTTTAAAAAAAAAACAAATATATATTTTAGTCAGGATACTTATAATAATATATGGGTCTTAATTAAAGAGCTAGCAAATGTCTAATTACTTAAAATATATTTGAAGATAGCAAATAACTTATTAAACATCCAATTAGTATTCTTAAATTTATTTGAAATATAACGGTTATTAAATTTTATTTTGTCTGAAAATGGTCAATAAAAATGATTTTTACAGTCTGAGGCATTTTCACAAGTATAACAACATTTACGCTGTATAGGTAGATAAAGGAAACTACCTTTTAACAAAATAAATATATATTTTCGTCAGGAAAGTTGTAATGTTATAATATATGGATCCTAATTAGAGAACGAGAAAATGTATAATTACTTAAAATAACTTTGAAAATAGTAAAACACTTATTAACCATGCAATTAGTATTCTTAAATTTATTTGCAATATAATAGTGATTAAACTTTATTGTGTCTTTAAATGTATATATATGTTTTTTTTATTGTTGTAACGGCCATAATCTACAAATATTTCCCCAAAGGTAACAATTAGTTTGGGCGTATTTCACCTATAACATTAAATTATAACTTATGTTTCGACCTATATTTCTGAATATTGGGTTTCAGAAGAATATAGTTATTATATGTATTTTGCAAATTAGTTCATAATTATATGATTTAAAAGTAACGATTAACGCTATTACTCAAACAAATATTTGTATGCACACACAATGTTATCACAGTAAGAAATTATCCCAATGAAAAATGCTTTTTACAGATATTTTTAAAGTATAGGATCGAATTTACGTTTTTATTTATAGAAAGTAATGTGTATTTATGTTTAGAAAGTAAAATTAGTTACGTTTTTCTATCTTTTTGTAACGTTATAATCATTATCGGAATAAATGTAAGATTTTTTGAAAATATAATTTAAATTCCCCTTTTCGCTAATTTTGAATGATTTTTTTTTCTTATTGAATGTTAAAATGAATTTTTATTTCGGAAATCCATTTACATCATTTTCTGGGATTTTATTTTGCATGACGCAGAAACTTCACATAAAAATGAAATTGCATTAGTGTTAAAGTGTTTTAAATTCATTAAATTCAAAGCAATTAAAGACGGTATGTTACAAATTCAAGAAATGCACGCATTTTTGTTAAGATTTTTAAAGTACTTATTTCTAGTTTATTTCTTTATAAAAGCATTATAAAAAAATCAGATATATCAAATTAAAAATTGTGAAAAGATGTATAAGTAGGTAAAAAAAGAGAAAAACTAAAAACATTTCTACTTTTTTTTGTTTGTGAATTTCGTGTACTTATTTGAATTATAAATATAACAATTCCAATGGCTAACTTCTCAAAATAATCTCATGAAATTTCCGTGCTTTAAGAAGTTCTGTCTTAAAGATATTTGTGCAAACATGAATGAATTACGTTTACCATAATATGCTAGGGTAAACTAAAGTCTAAATAATCTTTAATAACTTTTGTGCGTATAAAGCTATTTCTGAAACTAGTGTATATATGTTATATAACTATTAAGCGCTATAATATGGGTATCGGCAGTGGGTTTAATGATAGTTAATGTGTAGCTCTAAATTATCGCATAATGTTTTCGAGATAAGGTCGATTACTTCTGAATTTCTGCATTAGGGACACCGCACGCATAATAGTTACTTGTTAGCACATTCCTATTTTACTGTAGATAGTCTCTTGCTTTACAGCTCTAGCTTTATCATTTTAAAAGTTAATTAAGGGTAGACAAATCTTAATTAAAATAAACGGAGTGAAAATTGTGCCAATGTATTAAATTACAAATAAAAAATATGACAAAAAACACAAATTATTCTAAATTCTAGATACTATATGTAACCTATACTAATGAAGATGTTTTAGAAACAGGTTTATGGTATCTTCATTTTACAAACATTTGAACTTTTGTCATTTTATTTTATTGTATTATATTATCCAGATTTTAGTTTGAATTAGCTTTCCGTTAACTGTTTTATGCATATCTTAGCTTCAGATACGAAACGGCAAGTCCACATCGGTCAAGTAGTTTAGGAATTATGAAGGTTTAAAATTTGGAACTTTGTCTGTTAAATTCATTTCTAATCGTTGCAAAACAGATAGCAATGCGGTTAGTTTTTAAAGAATAACTTAAAGATTCCTTGCCAGAAATACTTTGTAATTTTGCATTTGCATATTTCAAGATTCTGGAAAACGATTTCTATTAAAAAAATCATAGGTTACAATTCCTATTCTTTTCAAATGTGGTTTTTAAAAAAATATATTGTTTAAAAAAAATTTTTTTTTTAATTAAAATTAAGAAAACTATATGAAATGTATTAACCAAAACCAAATGACTTCCGACTTGGTTTCCGAATATACAATTTACTGCAGAATCTAAATATGATGCCAAATGCAGGTGGTGTTGTACGATTGTTATAATGTCCGCATGTAGGCCACTCCCGACAGAAAAAAATTAAGTGGGCATACGTTATTAGACGTTAATATTAATCAATTAGTACCAGTTATATTTTTATACAATATTTTTTTAGCAGCGTTAATAGAAGGGTAAACTTTTTTAACCAATCGTGTACATGTATTGTTTAAATGTATAAATTGTATACATGTATGTTTTAGACTTAATGTTTCGTAGGTAGTGTTTTTCTTGTTGTAAAGTGCTTATTAAAATTCTGTAATTACACAAACAGTAAAATAATATTCACATTGCAACTGAAACAATTTGATTTGAAAACCCAATTTGATTAATGTTTCTATTTATTATAGCCCTATCGGCAGCTACTTTATAAAATTAGCATTGGATAATTAAATATAAAGAAATATAACTACTTCATATTCCAAGAAATATTCTTTTGAACTCAATAAACGTTATTTTAATAATCTATATGAACAGAGCATATAAAAACTAAAAACAAAAAACGGACTATATTATAATTCGCTGAAAACTAACTGTAATGTTAGACATTCTAGTTAAGAAGAAATGTGAATAATAATGTAAAATGTTCTATAAAAAGGAAAAAAATAAAATCAAAAATCAAATGGAAATCCAATTTGGTAATTAGTTCTTTAAATTAAAGGCACAATAGTAATTAAAAAATATATTTAGCATCGTATACTTATTTAAATTAAGAAATTTTCAACTAATACAGAATTTTACAATTATTTCCTAGAAGTATTCTTTTGAACTTAATACACGTTATTTTAGTAACGTAAATGAGTATAGAATATAAGTGATTTCTAAGAAACGAACTTATTTTTAATTCTCTCAATGCACATTTCAATTTTAGACACGAATAGGCGTGTTTTTCAGGTAATAATAGGCGTGAACAAAAACGATATCCGTATGTCTTTTATTTAATGTGCGGTTTTGTCTAAAATACTCTTAAAAATAGATAGCGCTTTACTACTCCCATTTTCCTACGCAGTTATATAGACACTAGTGGACCTGTGCTAAGATTTTGCACACAGTCTAATAATTTTTAGCAATGTCTAATATTTTTTAGATGCAGGTTTAAACTTATAAAGAAAAATTAAGGATGAAAATATCCACAAACAAAATTAATCAAGCCAAACTAACGTTTCATTTATTCCATCAAAGTTACAGTAAAACTGATTGAAGAAAGCAAAAGGCACGAGAAAAAAAAATAACAATCGTATTTTAACTGCATTAGAAGATGACGTCATCCTCTTCTTGAAAAACACGAAAAAAATGATTGCATTTAAAATACAATTTAATCTAATATAAGTAATATAACTTTTTTTCTACATGTAAAATACCACTGCTTCGATCGACTGATGGTGTCTTTTTCTTCTAAACATTTCAATTTCAATTTTGCTTTTTAACCATAAATATGACTCATTTTTGTACTATTTATTTTTTTAGAAATATTGTTGAGCATCATACAGGGTGATTTTTTTTAAAGTTGTGAAAGTAAAACACTATAACAAAAGAACCACTGATCCAAATGACCTAAAATTTCACCAGTATGCTCCCAAAGCAATGGGTATTTTTTTTAGCATGGTTAAAAAAACTTAAAATCGCACCGACAGATGGCGCTGTAAGGTAGCAGAAACAAAGAATATCGTCTGTGGGAGGAAAACAATGGACGGTACTTTGAGAAACCAACTTCCGTAGACCCTCTGTCGTCAATGGACCTTTTCTTAAATTCTTAAGTGTTCTAAATCTCCTAAGAGCAGTTGCTGCGCTGTCATTATTCTGATAATACAGTTTCACTAACAACGCACGGTCTGTCAATGCAGCAGTCATTGCGAGGATTTCCGTAGAATAATGAACACGAGATGCGCCTATTTCACGTTTTTACGCCAATGAACCCGACTTTACTGCATGTACAGCACCATCTGTCGGTGCGATTTTAAGTTTTTTTAACAACGCCAAAAAAATTTCCATTGCTTTGGGACCATACTGGTGAAATTTTAGGTCATTTGGATCAGTGTTTCTTTTGTTATAGGGTTTTACTTTCACAACTTTAAAAAAAAATCACCCTTTTTTGCGTTGTTAGTGAAACTGTATTATCTGTATTAGTAAACTGTATATTAGTAAACTGATGTATATTATTTTGAATATGTTACAAAGAGTATAATATCATTAACGCCTTCGCGACGAGTGTCCTTTACAGAATTTTTAATCTTTTACCACCGGTTTTTCAAAACAGAAATTTTCGCCTAATTGAATCGCAGAAATGCTAACATAAAATAACGGAAAGCTTACAGTAAAAATCAACTGGTGGGAATAATCGAGGATTCTGAGCATCTTATGCGTCACGTATACGTGTCGCTCGTCCCCAAGGGGTTAAAACACATTGCAAGCGATTTTCGTCTACAGACCATAATGTAACCGAATACTTTTGATTGCCCCTGTAAATGAACTATGAATGATGCACACTTGAAAATGAATACCGAACTTGTTACGGTATACTACAATAACATATTTTAATTATCTGGATATCCGGTTAGTTTTTTTTAGTTAGTGAGCGACTAGACAGACTAACAGGCAAACTGAATTCATAAATACATTTCGACTGTGCTGTAAAGTTTTACAAATAATATTTTTTATCTAAAAACATCTAGATTTCCATCAAACATGCTTTTATACGATGAATTGAAACGAAATTGCACTAATTTCCGAAAATGACGTCATTTTGAATAACGGCCGCCATCTTGAATTCCCCGCACTTTCCGCGATGCCTCCCCTTCTTATATGCTTTGTATTAATATAGAGTAGATACTGACCAAACGGTATAACTGTATCACGATTTGCAGTTTTTTCACTCCTAGCACCTGGACTATATGTATAGTAGACTCTTTAGCTATTTTTGTGTCTATCAACCACTAACATACGATTAATAATCATTGAATACAAAATTACCGTTTTTCTTAAATTTTAGAAAGTTATTTTAATAAGTTGATATTTTTCATATAAAAATGTTTTTTGTTGTGTTTAATGAGCAAGCTAAAAAACTATCCTACATGCAAAATTTTTATTAAAACTTTCCATTAAAAATATTTTTTATATGTGTTTTGTACACTAAGCAGTAGTTTTTGTAACTTCGAATGCCCGGCTTGAATTTCAGAGCCTATATTACAAATCAAAAACATGTGCGTGAGTAACGTCGACGTCATATCGATGGTAGCTAGAACCTGGGCTATCAAACATTATTAAATTATAAATATCGCATAAATTCACTTTAAAAACCATAGTATAGAAAAAATGTATTTTTAGATGCACTTTGCTTTGTAACTGTATCTCAGTTTACTGAGTGTTTTTTTTATAATAAATTTCAAGCAGGTGTTGCATTCCATCCATTTGCAAAAGGTTAACAAGTTTGCGCTTGAAAAAATATAAATAGTTCAGCTTTTGTTATCGGCTAATATTACATAACAAAATTAAAATTTCACTAATAAATAAATACATAAATAAACACAATTTTAACAGTTGTGTAATAGAACTACGCACTTAAACGCTGAAATAATCAGAATAAAAACTAGTCGTTGGGGTCCACCGTAATACTTACCCATCATGGATATGCATAATATAAAATATGAAAATAAAACATGTGTAAACTGCTTATAAAATGCATTACAATTCGAATAAAATCGTGGCTTGATGACGTCATAAACTTTAAATGATCTATTACTGAATTGCGTAAAAGAAACATCCTTATATCTCCAAAATTGATAATCATATTAACTAACGGTTTAAAGCGTCGGATTAAGCGTTTCATTTACAATTAAAATATATCTTTGAATTGAAATTTGGATGAAATACAGGGTCATGAAAAATTGCAGAGTGTGGAAATAGGATTACAAATATCTCGGCAACTAATTACTCGATCGACTTCCTTCTTTATGCAAACTTTATGTTATTTTTTTATTGTCTTTTATATTCACTCCTTAAAATAAACAATTTTGAAAATTTTTTGGAAACATTTTATAAGAACGAATATTTCGAGAGTCCAAAGAAAATAGTTCCAGAAAATCGAGGTTACTGAAATTCAATAAGCTTCTTCCCATTATTACAGACTAATTACATACCAAATTTCAAGTCTCTATCTCAAATTGTTCGGGGGGATAGAGCGTTTACAGACACATACACACATACAGACACACAGGCAGACGGACAGCATTTTTTCCCTAAAAATATGTCTTTCGGAATCTCCAGTGTCTGAAACGTTTAAAACCATCAAAAAATGTTTTTCTATTTTCAAAACAATTACAAGACTTACCTTATACTACATATGATGGGTAAGTAATAATTGCGATGAATAATCAAATCTTTGGAAAATACCCTTGCTATTAATCGCTGCTCTGCGGCTAATACGAAAGTAATACTGGTTTTAATATATTGTAAAACTTTATTATCTGAATGCATAATTGATATTTTTCTTATAAAATTTATTTTTGGACTAATTTGTAGGTAATCTAAAAATAAATATTAAATACAAAACATCTGTTTAAGTTTTCAGTTAAAAATTATTTTCAAGTATGTTCTGTAACCTAGAAAGAACGGGTTCGGTACCCTAGCACTGATAATGATTGAACGTGGTAGTATTTTGTACGATGAATTAAGTGTGGCATTTCTTGTAAAATAAAGTGTTCAAATTGTCAATTTTTAAACAAAAACAGTTCACATTTATTTCATATTACAAAACTCAATTCAAAATTCGTCAGACCCTTTTTAGTATAAGTGACTATGTGCTCTCTTATGAAGGTATAGTTTTGAATTTTTTTCGATCGTGGTGTCCTAAGTGCTAACATTTGTGTGTGAATGAACTATCTATTATGTCATTTCTTTAAATATGGCAAAGTGTCTCTAAATCTCCGCGAATCTGATTTTTTAGATTATTTTGTGAAGTGACATGGTAATTAGTTATCTGTGGTAGTTTAGCTGCTATAGAATTGCGGCAGGAGTTAAGTTCAAGGAATTTAGTCGTATCACGCACTGAGAGATGCCCTAAACCAAATTCGATCATCACATTGAGTATTCCACGTACTGTGAAGGAAGCGAATTTTTCGAGTGATCTGTTTTAGAGTAGCATCCTCGCCTGTAAGTTAGCAAGCGTGTTAAGGATTAGAAATTTTTGTATTTCAAATAAAAGCGTGTTGGAATCCATGGTGTTCCATTAGCATTTCTATTACAGCATTTTAAATTGAAAATTTAAAGTGCTAACTACAGTGATTCTAATGACATTTTTTTGCTGTGCTGAAGTGACTCTGATCGGTTCTGGCAACCTATCAGAGTCGTTATTTTTTGTGTAAATCTAGCATTTCAATTTAGCATATTTGTTGTGGTAACCTTCCTCCTTTGAGTATTTTAGTGTTTCAAGCTTAATTTGAAATATATTTTATTTAAAACTGACGCCCTACTACTATGTATCCTTATTATAAAAATGAGATCATGTAATGAAATTGTTGTTATTGTTAAATTATGTGCCATGGCTACTGTTTATGCTGACAGCCCGGAAGGATCTGTCATTACTTATATCAATAACAAGCATGCTTCATTGTTCTAATTTGATAACCAATTGTTTACTACACATGTTGAGAAAATCTGCATTTATTAAACAAGTAGGAACAATTCGGGTTTCCTCTCAATCATATTTCTGTCTGTTACGTCACTTACTGTCTAAGCGGAAAACAATGTTGCACTTAATTAGATGATAGTTATTCATCGTTCTTAATTTTGAAAGCGTCCACTAACACCGTTCTTCCCTCTTTACACTAATTTTCAATAGTACTTTTTTCAGCGTTCTTCCCAAATTATTCTAATCTTCAACATTACTTCCTTCATCATTCTTTCTCAATTACTCATATCTCGATATTTTTGTTTCGATACATAATTGCAAACAATAGTACACGTCTCAAGCTAGGAGAATGCATTGTGATCTCACATTTTGTAAAAAGTGGATTATCATCCTTTCTCCCGCAACCCCATCACTTCTCTAACTTTTATATTTAATTATTATAACTTATATTTTTAACTACATTGTCTTTTGAAAGACTTCCCAATATGTAATCTTGATTTCAACACCAAACATTGAAAAAAATGCATGAATTACAAAAACATTCTCTTTATTTTTTATTTATTTTCTTTATTATTTTTTTTTGTAGTATTTTACATAGTTGCATACATATTATGATCTGCAAAACGAAATAAATTACGGTTTCTAAACCAAATACAATGCGAAGTATGACCATATTTATTCAAATAGATGCTCAAAAGATATCTATAGAAATGGGAAAAATACATTGTCTGCATTTACTATATATATATATTCGAAAAACATTTTTCTTTTTTAAAATATAAAGAATTTAAAGCAATCGCATCGAAGTTGAAATTCAGACATGATGTCTTTTGAAGAGGTTTATTTCATTGCTAATAAAAAATAATTCAATATATTGGAATGCTTTGAAAAGGTACCATAAATGTGTTATTATAAGATTTTTTCAACCGCATATTGAAACTGAATTTTGAAAGCATGCATTTTTAAGATATTTTTATACGTTTTTATTCAAAGATTCCTCCTATTATTAAATGGAGGTTTATAAACAGTGCTGATATAATTCTGACTTATCTTATTATTTGGTTTTCGAGTAAAAATTTGAAGATAGAATTGCCTTTTTTGTTAAAGGCTTCCACATGGTGCTCCATTTGCATGTGATATAAAAAGTGACAACTTTCTAAAAAATTCATGAAATATTAGTATTAACTCTTCGCGGTGATATTTAATCATGGAACATTGTGCATGAAATAACTTTTCAGTACAAAACAATACATGTTTTAACACTTTGAACATAGTTGAAAAGTATTTATGAATTCGGTTTGTGTATCTGCCATTTGCCTGTCTGCTGTCTGTCTGTCTGCCGTCAGTCCGTACTCTTAACTCACGTAAATATCCTCGGATTGCCATGTAATTGACATATGTTATTGAGGTTTAATATCACATGTTCGGTATTGAAAATGCCATGTGTAGCATTTATATTTCGTTTACAGGGACGCGCAAAAGAATTCCATTCCGTTACTGTTTATAGGAAAAATCGTTTTAATTGCGCTATTTAAATTATATTGAAATTGATATATATCACTGAGGTATAACTACAAGATTTTTACTATAGAATATGGTGTGCATACCGTTCAACTTAATTTACAGGGACACAAAAACATTCGGTTACAGGTCTATAAACAATAGTTTCTGGAATTGCGTTTTCAGTTGTGATACGTGTTTTAGGTAGCTTTCAATACTTATAAAGTATAAAGCTACCTATTGCAGCCGTTCGGAGGAAAGCAATTCCGGAAAATTTCGATATATTTTCACCGATCATGACCCCCAGACCACAGACCCCAAAACCACCCTCCGTTCAAATGTTGATTTATTTATTTATATATATATATATATATGTTATATAAAAAATTTATTTCCTTCGTATCCTTCAATTTTATTCGCATTAATCTTTTAAATTTAATCTAACTTCTGTCATAGTCAGTATTTCCTTAATTCTTAATAATATCTATTCCTATTTAAAGTCCTTTTAAAAGTAAATATCCGTATATTAATAATTATTTTATTCCAAATCTTAATCTAAAATTTAAGATCATTCGTAACTTTTATCAGTTCCCCAATCTATAAAATTCTGAGACGCATTCTCATTTTGAATGTTTTTTAAAGCCATTTTCTTTTTATTATTATTATTATTATTGCTCTGAATTTTTCGCGCGCTTGGGATTTTAACTTCTAAATTGGTCCGTACCCAAGTTCTTTACTGTTTTAGCCTCGCCCTCTAGCCTCATTCGTTGGGCTGGAGCTAGCTTCTCACTCATTGGGTTGTGCGCTCGTGACGTAATTCTGTGTATGTTTCCGCGGAGAGAACAAAACTCGCCCGCACCGGTCGGAGCGAGAGATTTTCGACGTTTTCGGAAGCTAAACAAATATGTGTCTGGTATTTTTAATTCCGTAGAATATTCAACTGGCCCAGTAGCATCTTAATTCAATGAAGTGAAGCAACGTTAGCCCGAGGGCTATAAGTTTTAGACTTTTGGGAATTGTTCTGTGTTGTTCGTCTTCTAATAAAATTATTCGTCTGGAGATTGGCTGGATTTATTGGAAAACTTTGGTGGAATCATTTCATTGCCTTCTACTTCGCCATACTTGCTAATATCGACTGCAACTTGCTATATCGTTGAAGGACTGCCATCTTGTCATCGAATATTATTCATCGTAATATCTCAATCTCGTCAAAATGCTAAATATATATATCTGATCTATGTCAATCTATGTCATATTATAACGCCCGTATTTATAAATCAATTTTGATGAAACTAATTGTGTGTATTAAGGTCACTAATGTCTCAACCGAGTTCGTTGGCCAGCTTGGTCCGCCATCTTGTTTCAAGATGGCGGCCGCTGAAAGATTTAAAAGTAAAATAATATACAAAAAAGTTAAAAATTCAAATTTATTTTTTGCTTAAATGTTAGGCCTTGAAACAAGGATTCCAGAGCACTTTTTGTTTTACCTCTATCTTAAAAAGTGGCTGAGATAGAACAGTTTGAAATTCTAGGGTAGCTGACATTTTGAAATAAGACAGCACATTACAAAAAATTAAGGGTTTATTTATGAGTTTTAGTGAACGCGATTTCTCGCAAATTATTTTCTTTCATTGTTGTAATTATTTTCCCAATCATACGCATAAAACTATATATTCATATCCGTAAGCGCCAAATTCAAGCCAAACTTGGCGACAATTGGCGAAATATCGCCAAATTTGGCGACCAAAATAAGTTTTCATAAATAAAGCCAACTTGGCTATAGCTAAATAATTTGGCGAATTTCTTATTCAAATTCTGTATCAACGAATCTTTTGTAAACGGTTTCTTTGCATGTTAGCTTGCTGTTTTCGAGTAACATTAGCTAAAATTTTAAAACGAAGATATAGGAAAGCTAACTTTTCCAGGCCGGAAGGACTTTTTAAATTTGAATAATTTTTTGCATGTTACTTGGTGTGTATAAATTCTATAGATCATATACAGGGCTGCACAACAGATCTCGAATACCTTTCTGTTTATTCACGGAAATTGCTGATGGGGGAATTTTCACCTGTGTAGCTGAAATGAATTTTTGCATACTATGGAGTATATATGCAGATATATATACCAAATACAAATCTTCAGAAAATAATTCGGATATTTTTTCCGACTACAGATGGTAATTCCTGAAACTGGTTTTTCAAACGTGTTTTTTCTTTCCAAATGGTTCACCTAGACATAATACTTCAACTTTTTAAACGGTGAAGTTTTGTTACGTTATTCTGAATTTGTCGGAATATGTTTATTATCTATTCTTGATGCATATTTTCTCTTTGTTGGTAATGTATAACTTTTCTTTATAAAATAATTGAGAGATATTTACAAGGATGAAAGAACCTATGTGTTTTGTTCAAAAAGATGAATTGTTGAAACAATTATTTATTTTATTTTACTATTATTAAAAAATTCACATGCAGGTATTTTTCAATTTTTAAAACTTTCCAACATTGTTGAAATGTTTTTATCACTTCGGCTCTTCGGCCCGTCTCTCCTAGCTCTAACTCTCGTAAATAAACTCGTATTGCCCTGTAATTGATATATGTTATTGACTTTTACAAGATTTCTCTTGAAAATCAAGTGTGTTACATTTATAGTTCGTTTACAGGGACAGTCAAAATAATTCCGTTATGGTACGGTCAATGAGCAAAAATCGTTTCAAGTGCATTTTTAATATTAAATTTCAAAGATAATGAAATTGTTATGCATTTATGAAGTGCACTGAAATTGGCAAAGCATTTATTATTTATTTGCAGTGTCACACAAAAAGTTCCATTACATAATGGTCTATGGAGAAAAATCGTTTGATGATGTTACACTATTTTAAACAAAATAATATTTATATGCATTACTGTGATGTAGTATAAGTTGCTCATTGAATAATACTGTGTGCATTGCATTTATCGTTCATTTAGAGAAAGGAATTTGTTTACAGTACTGTCTATCAGCAATAATTGCTGGGATTGAGTTTTCAACTTTGGTTTGCGTTTTTAAGTTTAACGATATTTTTCAATAGTACGTGGCGTGTATAAATTTCGCTCATCATACGTAAGTTATACAAAGGAATTCGTAAGTGTTACTGACTATAGGAGTGAATTGGTTAAGGGTAATGTCTAATTGTGTTATGCTCAACTATATTGGGTGGTATGAATAAATCAAAATATTTATACCTGGTTCGCTATAGCGGGAAAAACTTGCCTATGACATTGGTATAAAATGTAAAAAAATATTTTTGAAATTAGACAATATCTTCCAATCGCGCATATCGCAAAAAAAAGAAAAAATCCAAAAATTGACGAATTTCAGGGTTTTTAAGAAATAAAAACGAAAATAACTCAAATAATATTTTGACACGCTATAGCGGGAAAATGTTGCCTATGGGATTGATAAAAAAGATTTTAAAAAGTTACTAGAATTCACATAACATCTTTTGGGCACGCATACTGCCGAAAATTTCTGAATATTAACAAATTTAAAGGCTTTTTTCGTATATAAAAAAAAATTTCAAGTAATTTTTCAAACTCTACACCTTGCAAAAATTGTCTATAGTACTGACAAAAAAGATTTTTGAAATCGGATAATATTCTGCGACCGCGCATATACGTTAAACTTAATTAAATAAAAGACGTTTTTATACGGAAACTAACAAATACTGAATTATTTACATTGTTGTAATGGTAAGCGGGTTGTTCTTCCGTAATCGGGTTGGACACAGATTAAAAAACAAAATTGGAAATTATTTAAAAAAAAATAAAAAATCGGAAATATGAGCTACAGATGTCAAAGAAAATGCATTTGAAAGCACACTTTTTGTTCTATCCGACGGTATAAAAAATGAAATTGTGTGATGTTTAGAAGTTTTAAGAAAAGTGCAATAAATGCAAAATTTATGGGTTAACTCTCTGCCACCGTTAATGTGACGTAAGCGTTACTAGCGGACCCTTTTTTTGGAAAATATAGGTAGATATAATAATTGAAAGAAAAAAATAGAAAATGCATAATGTGTTAGCTTTATCGTCTCACAAGGTACGTAGACTATTCAGAATGTTGAATATTGAAATTGTAGCATTAATTGCAGCTTACTTAATTACATTTTTTTTGTTAAATAAAGCGAAAAAAATGTGGTTGAATAAATAATGAAATATTTTTAAGAGAATAAAAAAAAACATATTTTGCCATTAAAATAGATTTAAAATGGGTGATTAGGAACGAAAGAGTTTAATTTTTTTTTTTATCTTACATTTATTACAAAATTACAAACGAAACGCATATGAAATTTACACGTAATAAAATATTATTAACAGTTATTAAATAATCTCTAGTGATAATTTATACATTGAGTCCAGTAACACCAAGATGAATCCGTATGTTCCTGTTTAGGACGAAGAGCAAAAAGTCTTGGAGAAAATCTACACTGCAAAAAAATTGTTGATTTTACAGTATAATACTGACACCCAAGCACGCGGTAGTGGTTAACTGCTTATTTTACTGTTTATTACTGTAAAATCACCAATTTTTTTCGCAGTGTACTTCCATACAGATTAGACAAAAATGTCGGCAAAGATGGATTTTCCAAATGAATTTTTGAAATGAAAAGTTAGTTCTTCAATCTATTGCTGTATTTCACAAGCATATACCATCTTCATGTGAGGGTTGCATGTGTTAATGGAACAGAAAGAAACTATCTCTGACGTTGCTTTGCAATACAATCGTATATGATATTATAACACATAAAAATATTAAAAATACAGACATTTCTTCTGGCGGAAAACTGGGACTTTTTTGTCAGAATGTTATTTTAATGCTTTAGGTATTTTATTCTGATTTTAATAATGTTTACCTGTAATAACACTTTGAGGCCAAGCTTTATATTGTAGGAACAGAAACTTTAATTAAGGGATTATTTCCATCTGTTTCTTGATTTCCATAAACATAACAATATGTTTGAATAATGAATGAAATACCCGATAGAAATAACTCTTCACACATTGTATGTGATTCAAGATTGAATTTCAGTTGTAATATTAATAAACATGAAAAGTAACAAGGACTTGGAAATTAAACCCATTTTTACTAAAAATTAATTTATTGTGACAAATATATACATGGTGTCCCAAAACCATCGACCTTGGCGTTTAGTCCTTAAATATTGATCATAGCATATATTATAAATTACAAAGTCACGTAAAACAGAGTACAAAGCTTTATGAACTCGATTAAGATATTCAGGGAATTAAATTTAAAGAAATAAAAAATAATAATTTTAAACGGCCCCGTACAAAAAATTTCCCCAATGAATAAAATGCTTCCTATACACTAATAAGATCATGCACACGATTTCAGCATTTTATTATAAAAAGTCGCAAAGATATGTTTAAACAACGTTGGTAAGGGGTTAATCACAAATTAAAATGTAAATGCATGCATCTAGAGTGCAGATGACGTGACGCAGAAATGTATCATAATCAAATAAAATATGACATGAAACTACTGACTGGACAAGTAGAGACATCAACCAGAGAACGAAAGAAACAAAAGAAAACGAAAAAAGGGGACGTTAAAATAATGTTGACCAAATACTTGGAAAATGAAGAGTAGTAGATAAATCATTGATTAAGGAGTGAGAATTTTTAATGATGTGTTAAGCTTCCCAAAAATCAAGATCAAGGTTAGAAGAACATTTTTGGATAATGGTGGCTGAGGAAAGATGAACCTACACTGTAAAAAAAAGTGGGTCGATCTACTAAAACAATTTTAAATTTTCTCATTGATTTTTGTGATTACTAAAAACATTTTGTATTCTTACTCAGTTACAAAAAAATCTGTAAGAATTACTACAAAACACCTAGCAACATTACTAGAAAACAGCTAGCAACGATTCCGGTTTTTAGTACCGGTTACTAAAAAAATCTGTGGAATACAAATATACTAAAAAAAAATTTCGTAACCTCAGGTTTTTTTTTTTTACAGTGTAGGATGAAAAGACCTACAATGTTGACCAATAAAAGGATGTTTAATCTACTGATTTTTAACATAACCTTCATGCGCTTTTAAGCGAAATCTAAGAGCACGTTTAGTTTGACCAATATAAGAGAGACCACACTGGCAAGAGATTTGGTAAATACCCCAGTTATGTATAGGATCAATTTAGTGTTTGAGATTTGAAAAATTTGAAAAGTGAATTTCTTAAGTTTGTGTACAATTTTCTGAAATTGTAATACAAAATTTAAAAATTTTTACAATCATAATTCTTGAAAACGTAAAATAAAGATATCACTGAGAAACTAATTTCTGGTAAAGAATGTGTCCGAAAGTTTACTTAAGCAATGGTGATAAATATCTCGAGCATATAAAGTATTATTTAAAAGGATATTTTACTTATACAAATAGTGATTTCCGAAATTTCATAACAGCAATACATACTTGACAGAGTCAGTGTAGTCGCTTGAAAGTGTTTTAGTTGATTAAGTATATTTTTATTGATAAAGAAAGAAAAGTTTACTGCAAAACAGAGCACCTAGAATTTGCCGTGAGATGCTGCATAAGTATAAAAACAGAATGTTTATCAAGTACATAATTCAATTTTTTATGCTGAAAAGTAATTTATCATTACAGACATCGAGAACGTCACAGTTATTTTGTGTGTATGGAACTATTTGGTTTGCTTATTAGAAGGCTGTTAAGCGTTTAAGTTTACTGCAATCAAGTACAGCATATGTATCTTATTTTAGTAATAATAAGCGTTTTTTTCTTATATAATTCTTCAAAGAGTTGCGTCGAGTGTCTCTTAGATTATATGGTTTTCACTGTCTAAATACTAAAAGACATAATTTGTTTATGTAATTTGAATATTTGATGTTTTTTTTTTTTAACTTTTTCGTCAATATAGAATATAAGTATCAAAGTTTTAAATAAAAGATTCATCAATCATGACATCATGTTTGCTTGTACCGGGTGGTTATAAAATAAATATCTCTATTTGGAGCTGTCTGTAGCTTGAAAGAATAACCCGAATGAAGCCAAAATCGGTAAACTTACTGTTCAAGAAGGGGGAAGATGAATGGGACAGTAAAAAAAAAAATATTGCAATAATTACCGACAGATGGCGCTATTGAGTGTGAAATGTAATGTGTAATACAAGAACAAAAAATTAAGGCGTCAAACCGGATGGCATACCTAATTTGTTGGAAAATGTCACAGTGATTGTGACTACGCTTTCGCATGTCAGTGCCAATCATGTTCAGGTTCCACATGGCCATTTTGCTGAAGGACACAATCAGGCAGTACACGACGTGCTCAATTGCGGAATGTAACACATCAGGAGTGATGTTTCGCACATGTTGTGATATGCGGTAAAGTCATTGACGTTTGTGACACATCCACGGTACACAATATTACACATTACATGTCGCACTCAAAAGCGCCATCTGTCGGCGATCATTGCAATTATTATTTTTTTATTGTTCCATTCTTCTTCCCCCTTCTCGAATAGTAAGTGTACCGAGTTTGGCTCCATTCCGGTTATTCCTTCAAGCTACAGACAGCTCCAAATAGGGATACTTATATTATAACCACCCTGTATATGCGTCACATCTTATGCAAAAATTACCTTATTTCATTGACTTCTCTTTAAATATTGCCAATACAAAATAAGAGAGTAGAAAACAATAATTTTATATGTACTTTTTAGTATTCTGTATGTTATGTAAATAAAAGTACAGAAAAAGTCCCAATTTTCTGTGACTTAACTAAATGAGGCGGTGACTGTATTGATAAATTCTGTCATGTAGAATCATAAGGTTTACTTCAGTAAGCAAAATCTCACTGATTAAAGTGTATTTTTATATGGTAGTGGTTTCTTTTGCACATTCATTAACGTCAGAATGTTAGTAGTAAACAATAACACCTGGTGGTAATATTGTGAACTATTTTTACACTTTTATTTAACTCATCTTGGTATGAGTATATACAGATGGAATTTTGTAATCGATTATTTTTTACCGATTTGATTATTCGATTATTTTTATTTTTCACCAAATTACTCGTATGCTAGAATTTAAAGAAGAATATGTTTACAAGTGTGTTTCCGATGAAAATACAACATTTCAATATATTTATATCTTATTACACTAATTTTAAGGTATTTTTCCCTTTTGCTGTCACAGGTGATATACCGCCAAATATTCTGGAGGGTTACAACAACAATGGATTTAATAATACGCCAAAACACGATGGCCAAAATAGGACAAATGGCTATAAAACATTAATGATATAATTTTAAACACTATAAAGGAGAAAATAAAAATTTAAATACAAAATTAGCGGATAATAAATTTAAAAATACGATTTTATAAATTATAAATTAATATTAATTAAACGATGATTATATTTTGAGAAATCAATTTAGAAATCCTAAAATATAGTTTAAATAAAGTTTATTTTTCTTCTCTTAGCCATATCTTAACAAAGTAATAGAGCAAAAATCATAATTTATTAAAATAAATTCACGAGATCGTGATTTCTATCAAGCGCAAATCAAAGCGATGAATTGGAAAAATCACAAATTGCAGTCATGAAATTAGGCTTGATTTTGAAGATAAACACTGAATGCGTATAAAAGAGTTTCTTTAAAAAAAAATATATATATTTATTGTTGTATTTATGTTTTTTACTAATATATTTTCCTTCTCTCATTAGTGGATATGCTAAATTTGGTAGAATTGGATAAATCGAGAATCACCATTGTTTAAACATAGCAGCATTGCAATCTCTTAATATATGTTTGAGAATATCCACCCACATTCCTAAATTTACGTGATAATTTCTTGAATACATTATGGCTGCTTTGGTGAAAATTAAAAATCATGTCTAAAGAAAAAAATATGTATACTTTTAATATTTTAAATAAATCAAAACATTTCAGATTTTTTAAAATTACTATTTGGGAAAATACGCAGAGTAAAATAAAAATATAACAGATCAATAAACCGAATATCTATTTCAAATAAATGTAAATATTTTGTTATTGATAAAAGCACCGTAACAAAAATTATTATCCTCTTAAATAGGAAAGGAAAAATTTATATTTTATTAAATCTAAGAAAATAAAAAAGTTATCACATAAAGAATATTAAATTGAAAATAGGATGTATTAAATAAGATTTTTCTTAATTTGAAATTTAATAATAAATTGCAAAATAAATCGGATTAATTGAAAATCAAAAGAAAACATATTTTGAAATCAAGTACTGAAAATCATTAAATTAATCTGAAGTATTTAAATTTTTGTTATTCTATGTGTACTCATATATTCTTCTTCAATTTCGTGAATTCTAAGTACTTTTTAAAAGAAAGCTTTGAAGTTTTTAATTTAGTTTGCTTTATTCAGAATAAAGAATAATAAAAAAAAATAAAAAAGTAATATTTAAAGTAACAGTTTTTTAATTTAATATTTTACGACTCTGAAAACTTTTCATTATCGTCAAATAATAAATAGATTAATTTTTGAAATATGAAAGCATTGTTTTTCGTTACCAAAAACAGTCATTTTAATTTACTTTTTATGTGTAATTATAAAGCAATATGCTTAAAAGACTTAGTAAACAAAGTCCATTACATATAATCATCTGTTTCTTAAACAATAATGTTAAATTCTTCTTCCCAAATGTTTTCACTCTTTGGCTTTTCAATTTCTTCTCAACAAAACTATTTCTTAATTACTTGCTTCATTAGTTATATTTATAAAAGACTTGCTTGAAATTTCTAAAAAAAAATTAAAAATTAAGACGATATATTCATTTACATTATAAATATACTGGTGATGCATATGCGTTTAAACTTAGTTTTTAAAAAATACTACAATATGGACTGTATAATGTACTTTTTTATATAACGGAACGTCTCGCCCTCATGACAAAACAAAACAATACAAGTAATGACTTTTTTTAGGGTTAAATAATAACAAACAGCGCCAAAATTGAGAAAAATTATACTTTCAAATCTGAGTAAATCGATGTTTTCATTTTGTTATGAAACTTTTTGTTTCAAATATGACGACACAATGCTTTCAATTCTGAAAGACCAGAAATGCCCAGAATATAGAAACATGGACATTAGGGTGGAACGAAAATGACCTTAAATTTTTTTTTGGAATTTTTCTTTGGATAGGTCTCAAAATTTGCCTTTTGGCACACTGAATATTGAGTTAAATTTTCATTTCATTTGGAATTCATCTTTAGGGCTCTACCAGCTCTTAAAGATTATGTCTTTTATACGTGAAAAACCAAAAAAGTGTAAATAATCATGAAATTTTCTTTTTGGAATTTTTTCTTCGGATAGGTCTCAAAATTTGTCCATTGCCACACTGAATATTAGGTTAAATTTTCATTTCATTTGGAATTCATCTTTAGGGCTCTACCAGCTCTTAAAGATTATGCCTTTTATACGTGAAAAACCAAAAAAAGTGTAAATAATCATGAAATTTTCTTTTTGGAATTTTTTCTTCGGATATGTCTCAAAATTTGTCCATTGGCACACTGAATATTAGGTTAAATTTTCATTTAATTTTGAAGTCATCTTTGGGGCTCTACCAACTCTTAAAAATTATGCCCTTTATATGTGAAAATCCAAGATATGCACTATGTAGTGTAAAGTATTTAAATTATTTTTTTTCAGAATTTCTCTGATTTTAGTAAAATAACCCATAAAATATGACTGATTAAAGTATTACATTTGATCAATCTAAGTGTTGTCATGTTTTGAGACCTTGAAGGTAAAGGTCATACTAAAATGTAAATTTTAAAGAAAAAGATAAAGAAAAAGTTAAATAATTATTTATGCAGTTCACTTTTATGTTTTGAATATACATGAAAGATAGTTCTCTGAATGTATAAAGACAATTTTCTAAATATATGGGAATACAATAAAATGGATATATACGATGGACTCTAAAACTATCTGAGTATTCACTCTAATTTATATTGGCCTTTGGTATCAAAACTAGGTATTATGTTTCGCGATTTGATTTTTGCTCGTATATATCCGTCCCTTGCTTCTACTTCTACAACTTCTAATGTTGCATGTGTAACTAATTTCACGAATCTTTCAAAATCAAACTTTCAATCTTTTGCCAATCTTTGTTTCAAAATATCTAATAGCACTATTATTTCTTACTGTGTTTACAGCTGTTCCGTCACAACCTACAGCCATAGTTTGTCAAGGTTTAAATTGTTTTCAGTGCAGTATTTTAAAGTGCTTTCTGCAATATGCTTTCCAAATCCAGAAAACGGTGTAATGTGTCCCTGATACAGTGAATTATGCTCTTCAACCATACATAGATGTTCTTCACTTATAGTTATTCGATGTAATTTATCTCTAATTTTCTCTTGATGTAGTGTTTTATATTTTCTTCCATCAAAATATGTACTTTCGATTCCCGCTTTTAAAGCTTTCAGATCATCTTTTTTTTTGCACATTCTCTAGTTTTCTTTCGTTCTCTGCGTACTTTTCTTCTGTGAATTATATGTGATGAATAGTTTTCTATTATAATGCCAATATCTTGTAAAGTTGCATAAGCTATTGCTGCCACGCATCTATCAGAAACCCCATACTGATCTGAGATCCTTCAAACCATAGGAGATGTGTTCTCATTTGTCTTTGTGACTCTTCTTTAGCAGTAGATGCTTGTGATACGGATATTAAATCTTCACACCCTGATGAAGAGCTACTACTTCTTTCTTCATCACCACTGTCAAAATACATAACAACTGTACTGCCCTGATTAACTGCAGAATTTAAACTTGGCTTTTCAGCCCACATCGACTTCCTTGTTTTCCTGTCTTCTCTTTGTCTCAATTTACTTGTCTAGGCTTTATCGAGCATACCAATAACCCTCTTTCTTGCTGACCTTTGGTCAAGAAGAAATTCCTGTTCTTTTGGAGGCACCTTCCTTGATTTTTCACAAGTACATTTAGGAATTGGCTTGTATTTGCGCTCCGAAATGTCTAGAAGTTTATTTACAGCTTCAGATTTGAAAAACTGAACCTTCTTCATATAATTATCATTTCTTTTGGATTTGGCGAATTGAATAAGACTCTGGTATTTAGAAAAATCGTTGTCTATCATTTGGTCAATACCCCTCTGGGAAACTATAAGAATTGATGCTTTCTTCCAAATTTCTTTGATCTTCTCTCTTAGGATTTGAATTACCTATGACTTTGGTGGATCTTTACCATTCCAACTTTGTTTTAATTCTTGTCTTATGTATAAGTAACATTTTATAACGTCTGCTATTGTTCGCAAAACAACTTCATTTAGTTTTGAAGGCACACCAAATAAGAGAGATTCCACTGCACGTTTAGTAATGGTAAATTTCGGTTTGCTTCCACTCGCACTCATTTTTGCGCTAAAAATAAAAAAAATAATTTGTAAAACTCAATAAAACGTTTCAAAATTTTTTAAATAAAGATTTAAGGCTTAGAGATGATACATGAAATTACACTAAACACTTTAAATATAAAAATGTCAAACGAGATTACCAACTAACACTGTAAATGTACAATTTATGGTAAAAACCTATTGCGTGAAACAATGAAAATATAAAGGTCGTGGTAGAGCCCTGAAGGAGTTTTTCAAAATTCATAAAATTTTGTATGTATATTATAGGTACTAAAAGGCAACTTTTGGCTGCTATCCAAAATCAAAATTCCAACTTTCATTTTTTCACTCCACCCTAATGGACATACTCAAAACTGAGCTCATAGAGATCAGTTCATACTCATTTTTGAAACATGAACATACTCAAAAATGATTACAATCAGCATTTTTAACACTTTCCAACCTAGTTGAAAAGTGTTTATGACTTCGGTTTGTCTGGCCGTCTGGCCGTCTGCCGTCTGGCCGTCTGGCCGTCTGGCCGTCTGCCGTCTGCCGTCTGCCGTCTGTCCGTGCTCTAACTCCCGTAAATATGCTCGGATTGCCCTGCAAATTTTATATGTTATAATCGTTATCTATAGCATGTTCCCTATTTCAACGGAAGTGTGTAGCACTTATAGTTTTTTTACAGGGACACTCAAAAGAATTCCGTTACATTGCGGTCTATGGGGAAAAATCATTTGCGGTTTATTTAAATAATGATTCAATACTTTAAACGCATTGAAATTTATATATATCACTAAGGTGCATTAGAAGAAGCTTAATATGGAATAGGGTGTGCATAGCACTTATACTTACTTTACAGGGACAGTCAAAAGAATTCCGTTACATTACGTCTATGGAGAAAAATCGTCTGCGGTTTATTTAAATAATGTTTCACTATTTTAAACGCATTGAAATTTATATAAGGTTCATTACAAGAGACTTACTACAGAATATTGTGTGTATAGCAGTCATCGTTCATTTACAGGGACACACAAAAGAATTCTCTACTGTATGTTAACAATAATTCCTGGAAGTGCGTTTTAAGTTACTGAATGCGATTTTAATTTTAAATCGCTTTTTGTATATTACGTGGTGTGTATAAATTCTGTAGATCCTATACAGGGAAGTACAAAAGTTCGGGAACACATTTCCGTATTATTTAACTCCAGACGGAGAATTTTAAACTGTGCTACGTGTTTCCTAACTGAACTAAAATTTAGCATCCTATGTAGTATATATACAAATCTATAGATCCTATACAGGGCTGAATAAAGTATTCGGATTACTTAGATGTTATCTTTTAGCTTATAAAAGAGTATGATTCGTAAAATTATTTTGGAAGTGTTGGAAAGTGTTACATAATCTATGCTTGACGCATGATTTTTCGTTCTTGTTGAAGTATGGAAATACTGAAAAATGAGGACATACAAGTAAGTTCAGACTCATTTTTGAAACATGGACATACTCAAATCTGAGCACATGATGTTTTATTCTTGAGAGTGTGCATGATTTCAGAAATGAGTATATATATATATGTTTCAAACTTGAGTAATTTTGATTCGGAGCCATCTTCAGATTTCAGTATTTTTTGCTCAGTTTTGAAAATGTCGTTTCTTGAGTGAAGGAAGGCTCAAAATAAAAGATCTCTTATATTTAGGAATATGATTACAAACGCATACTGAAAATGTATTCTTTATGGGGTGGATCTAAATCTTGTAATTCTTGTATCTGTTTCAAATTGCCATTTGGTATTTTATGACACTATCTATGAAGGTATTTTGTTGTCCAGTATTTCTGTCATTAAAGACAAGAACATACAGTGAACGCATGGTTTTGAACTATTGCATAGATGAAACGTAATTTATTGATCATTAAACTGAATTAACTAGACATAGTGTACTTTATACAGGACTTCCTAATTTAAAAAATTTAAAAAAATCATTAATTATAATTAATATAAAGATGGAAAATGTAATATGTTTATGAGGTGTCTCATAAGTTTTGTATACATTAATATATAAAATAATAATTATTCTATCCGTCAATAGATGGTGCTGCGATTTTCATAAGAGTGGGAATTGTTAAAGTAATGTTTAAATCTGCATGAAAAGTATCCCAGTGCTTACACTGTAGTCTATTTAACTATTGATACGCAAGAAAATATATCATATTTTAACATTTCAAAGTTAATTTGAGATTCTTTTAAAGTTTGAGACAGCGCAGAGCCGTCATTGACAAGATTATACTACTTTCAAAATTACTCTAAACAAAATTTATGACCTAATTCATAATCATGTCATTTATTTCATAATCTTATTTAATATTAGTTAATGAATTACTACATTTTAATATTAGGTAATACTTTATGAAATACAGTTTATGTCGCTGTAGCCATTGAAGAATTAGTCTTTCACTAATTATATGTCTGCAAGTGGAATTAATAAATTTGAAGTCTCATTACAGGTGATTATTTTTCGAAAATCTGAATTTGGAAATATTTGATGCAAGTACTTGGAGGTATTATTACATTTGTTTTTATAATTTAAAGTTTTACTCTTTTTTTTAGGATATTTGCAATTATTTAGTAAAATGCACAAAAAAAAGAAAGAAAAAGAAAAGAAAAGAAATACATATGATGTAAATTAACCATTTAAATTATCTTCTTTGTGAATTAATTAAAAAGCATAAATCCAGTAATTAGTTGAATAAAAAATTAAAGAAAACATAAACATTTAATTATTTTTCAATTCTTGTGTGTCAGAACTAATTATATATGTAGTACTGGCTAAAGTTCATGGCATGTTCTGACTGTTGCAGTTATTTTTATATTATGCTATGTTACGCGTTTTTTTGACTGATGTATATAGTTTATATTGTTCTAAAATTTTAGAAAATAGTTAACTGTACGTAATAATAAAATCCATTCGTATATTGAGATTTTAATGCAATTTGTAAGCTATGAAATACTAAAAACGTGACTCCGTTATATGCTTATGTTTCTTCTTTTACGTATTTTTCTTTTATCCTTTTTTTAACAAAATATTTAACAGAATTCGACAATTCTACTTGATCATAACAACTGATATAAGTTGGTTATTTTTTCCGTCATCGCTAGTTAAATAGAAATTTTTAGCACTTTCCGACAAATTTGAAAAGTGTTTATAATTTCAGTTTGTGTGCCTGTCTTCTCTGTCTATCGATGTGTCCGTGATTTAACTTTATTAGATATACTCAAATTGCCATGAAATTATTAAACGTTATTCGGAATTAGTATAGAATGTGCGATATTGAAAGTGCAGAGTGGGGTATTCTTAGTTCTTTTACAGGGGCACAAAAATGAATTCTGTTATACTACGTATGACTTATGAGGAAAAATCGTTTACGTGCATTTCATTGATGTTGCAATTTTTCAAACATATGCGTCACTGAGGACGACTACAACATGCTAACTCGGGCGTATACAATAAGAAGCACTTATAGTTTATTTACAAGGAAGTACAATAGAATTCCATTACATTATTATCTATGATGAACAATTGGTTGCCGTGCATCTTAATGATGTTATGATGCTTCAAACATAATCAAATTTAAAGGAGGTCAAACATGCACTACATCATATTTTCTATAGATTAAGGAGTGCGTAGCATCTTTAGTTCATTTGCAGAGGCGCACAAAAGGGTTCGGTTACAGGACTGACTGACTAACAATATGATTTATTGGGGGGAAATAGCACAAAAGAAACATGACTGACTGACTAATGACTAATGAGTGACATGACTAATACATAATTGCAAGACTCCGCTGTAGTATGAAATTTTTTTCTAATTTTTTGTGTATAACGGGGTGAGTGTGAATCATATACACAACTGCACGACGGAATTCGCATACATTGCCGTATATGGACAACACCTGCTGAATATGGATTTTTACTCAGTTATGTATTTTTTTTAATTCCTTATTTAGATATGTCATTTCACTGCATATAAAAAATGAAATTACCAATAATAATAATGTTGAAAAGGTTGGAAGGTGTTTCATAATCTATGCCTTATTCATGATTTTTCGTTCTTGTTTATATTCAATTTTGATTTTCGATTAGAACATCCATTAATTATTTTGTTTTCAGCTAGTGGGGCCTACATAGCCCATTGGTTATCAAACTATCCATAAATACGAGGTTTTTGAATTTGAAAATAATTGCACTATTCTCTTTGAAACAAACGTGGTGGTAAAATAAATGGTTTTCCTTTTTTAAAAAATTTAAAATTTATTTTACATTTATGTTGAAAAATCTTGTTGTTTTCTTTTCGTTTTATTGCATTATAACAAATAATCGGGATATGCCGAATAAGTTTAGAGTGAACCAAAAAGACATTTTAAAAACGAATAAATGGGAAACAAATAAATTCAAAACATTTGGCTATTTTTAAAAAAAATAAGAACAAGAAATTATATAACATTTTTCATTCTTCCCAATTGACATTATATTAGGTAAAAGCATTGGTTTTTGTGAATAGCGGAATAATTCAGCAATGAATGTTCTGAAAGGAAAACGCTTGAAAAAATTTTATGCACGATTACAGAACATAAAAATTAAAATGACACTCTACCCGATAGAAAAGAACATTAATTTTAAAGATAATGTTACTAATATCTTCTAAAGGATTATTTTTTACATGTACTACTTTTTACTCAATTCAACAAATGATTTCAAGTGATATTTTCGCTTTTTAATATCTAATGTCATACGCATTCAAGTAGTTTCTTCAATTTCGAAAATTCTAATAACTTTTGGAATACTTTTTTTGCAATTAAGAGTTAATAAGTTTTATATAAAAGAGTCTCAATTTAAAATAACAAATAAAAGCCTTTTTACATCTCATCACTTAAAATTTCTCGTTTTTGCTGTTTTTGCATCGGTGCAAATAGGATTAACAAAAATATGTTCATTTACTTTTTATGTCTAATTTCAAAATTTTCGCTTGAATTGCTTAATAAAAGAAGTGTGTTAAATATTCGTATAAATGTTCAATATAAAATTCGTATGTATGTGTGTTAAATATTCGTTTCTTCAACATTATTTTTTATACAAACATAAATTTTGCGAATTTTCGTAGCTTTTGATTTCATTTTAATGAATACCAGGCATGATCACACGAAGTACATTAGTTACATTAATATCTGGTATGTTTAGACCTTCAGAAAATATATGTAAAATAAAAACATTTCTATTTCAATCGTAATTATAGCTTTAAAAATTTAATGGAAGAATTTACTTCTACCTGGAAAACGTTAAAATTTGCTTCATCTAATTTTTATTCGCAATTGGCTTTTAAAATCTGTAGTAGTAAAATGGTTTTCATTATATTTCATATTTTGTGTATTATGTATCGTTATGTAATATATGTGACAAAGTAAAAACAGATAAAAATCCTCTCGTTGTGGGTTAATTTAGAGCAAAGTGTAATTAAATCATATATATTTAAAATAACTAAGCACATTACGACTGAATAAGAATTTTAAAATTAAAAAGAAATTTAAAATCAGACATTTAATAAAACTAAAAATCGGCACATTAATATAGAATAATAATATAAACTGGTAGTCGACGTTTTAAGCTTTACTCAAACTCATCATTAGTACAAAATATCAATCGCAAACCAAAGCCCGTTGATTACACATGTTCTAGTTCAAAATACGTATTTAAAATGTTAAATTACAACGGGGTATATATCACAGTAGTGCATATTCTGGTGGAATTGTACATTTTTCCTTTAGCGGAGATTTCTGTAATCTTGTAAACCATCCTTCTACTAAAATTCTATTTTTAAAAATATATCAGTTATATATATTTTTTAATATTTCTATTTTTGGATGTGGTTGGTATCTATTGAATGATTAAAAATTTTCGATTGCAAACTGCCGGATTTGTAAGCGCGTTTATACTCTTCTAAACGGATGTTTCATGATAGGTCCAGTTTGATCAATCTAAAAAGAGTGACAATCTCAGACGGTGATTTTATATTTTAAATGACACAATTTTGAACGTGAACATGTGTAAACAACGGCTTTGGTTTTCGTATGATATTTTTGCTGATCAGAAACTTGTATAAACGTCTTCTGTAATTTATTTTATTATTTAATACTAATGTGTTTATCTTTAGTTTTATAAAATGCCTGGATTTAAACGTCTTTGTAATTTTAAAAGTCGTATATATATTTTAAATTGTATAAGAAAATTATAGCTTTATTAAAATTGAAAGAAAAATGTTTGATGCTTTAATTTTCCTGTCGGTACTGAAAAAGGATGTGATTCGCTGATCGTTAAAAGACCTCATACCACTGAGCTTTCGGCTGAACCAATTTAAATAATTATTATACAAGCTGCTCATTTGTAAATGAGCCAGCACTAGCTTTTTTTTAATACATTATCTTTTCATATTTTATTTTTAATTGTAAAAGTTTTAATAAAATCTACTGAAAATGGTAGCGATTGGATTATTTCTATTTTTTGTTACAGAGAAAAGGGAAATCTTTAGTGATGTCATTTTCTAATTACAATTAAAAAAAAAATTAATTTGAAAAAAAAATTATGTCACGTTTAAAAATAAACTGCTACATAAAGCTGCTACATTTCAATATTTTTTTTCATTCCGTTGATATTGAGTTTGAAACACTGATCTTTGCGGGTGTCGAAGCTTCATTGAGTAAAAATGCTTGTTCTAAAGGAAACGAGCATTTTCTTTGATAAAACTAAATGTTGTACCACAAATGCGTCTAAAAGAAATACATTTTTCAAATTTTTATTCGTCGGTACTGAGATTAGAACCTTAAGTCAAGGAGTGTTAATGTTCTCATAAAAACTTGTAGCTGCCAAATATGACGTGAAGTTTGGAAATGTATTTATCAATAAAATATTGTAGTTATTTTTTTTTTTTAATTTTTACGACGATGAAAATAACGTTAATTTTAAATTTCATTGCAAACAAAAATTTGATTCTGTCAAAGTGACGCACTTTTTGCTGTTGTTTCATCCCGTAAAGCGAAGGAATGGTCGTAGCCTCAATTGATAACTTCATCATACTTACTTAAGTTGATTACATGTAACTGTTTACTTATACGAACAAAGTTTAATTTTTCGTTAATTTGAAAAGTTGAAGTTATTCTGATAACTTTGGTTTAAAATAATATTTGTTTTAAGAGTTAGATAAACTAACGTAAGATTGATATTTGATTGTAATTATTGATGTAGGATTATTATAAATTCAATCTAGCAGTTCCCTTTTAAACATTTTCTTTTGTCGAATTTCGACGGGTTCCACCTTGTATACTTCAATCTCCAAATTGTCGCAGAAAAAATACGAATAATTGAAACTTTATACTGAAACTTTACCAAACTAGTAAATTTTAATACGAACATCTAATTTTTACATCATATTTAGCTTTTTCGGCAAATTGTACACTAAAGCAACCAAATAGGAAGTCATTCGGTCAAGTATTAAAGATTTAAATTTTGAACATTTAAATTTTGAAGATTTAAATTTTGAAGATTTAAATTTGAAACACCTAATGTTAATCCTATTTGTTTTCTTTGCGAAACAGGTCGCAATGCGCGAAACTCTTTAATCATAACTTGAGAACTACTTATTGTACTAAAGAAATTTAATTTGTAATTACACTTGTTTTTATTCAATCAAAGTTTAAATTAAGAATTTAAAAAACACATTCAATCCTATTAAATATGATTAATAATTATACACAAAAGAGTCACATAAATCAGTATATATCCATTTATTTATTTATTTATTTATTTATTTATTTTAAATGAAGAATAATATTTTTTTAAATGATGATCTCATCATTGGTTTAAAATATTAAAATTTTCTTTTATAAACATATGTCAATAATTAAGAAGCTTTCTATGTGTTTATTTCTTATTGCTCATAAAGCTGCAAAAACAAAGATGTCAATCAGTATAATGTGTAATAAAGATAATAAATGTAAAAATGGTACGAAAAAATGATCGAAATGATATACGTAAACTTATACCATTAACAGCCCAACAAAGTTTAAATGGTAGCATTAACAAAAAAAATAACAAATTAAATAGAATGTCACCAAAGCGCATCTGTGGGGGTTGCTGACAAAATTAATAAACGCACAAACATTGAGTGCTTCGCGTTGAAGACCAATGCTGCGCAAAATGTAATAAAATTCATAAAAATTGTATGTATAGGGAAGTTAGCAAAGCTATCATATCAAACTGAGAAAAAACTGCCAATACTGTACCTCCATCCCCATACTTCCATAAAAATAAAAAAATATTTTGCAGTGTAATGTGATCTGGTGGCATATACCCACAAAACCCAAATGTAATAAACACTAGAAGGATTCTTCCATATCACTGTATCAAGTCCACTAAATGCCGATATCTTTTGTGATGATTGATAGAAAAACATATGCCACTAAGCGTTTTGCCAATAGCAGACTTTCGCCCAGACGCATCTTAGTTCCAGAACAGCCACCACAGCTAAAAAGAAAAGCCATTTTTAATAGCCACATTGCCGCTTAAAATTATGGGAAAATAATATTATTGAAAATATAGTATAATGATTAAATAAATCCAATGGTTAGATGTTATTTAGAAGCAAATATATATATATATATATATATATATATATATATATATAATTGTTTCTGTGTTGTTCGTCTTCTAATAAAATTATTTGTCTGGAGATTGGCTGGATTTACTGGATTTGGCTGGATACATATATATATATATATATATATGTCGCATTTTGACGAGGTTGAGATATTACGATGAATAATATTCGATGAAAAGATGGCAGTCCTTCAACGATATAGTAAGTTGCAGTCGATATTAGCGAGTATAGCGAAGTAGAAGGCAATGAAATGAGTCCACCAAAGTTTTCCAATAAATCCAGCCAATCTCCAGACAAATAATTTTATTAGAAGACGAACAACACAGAAACAATTCCCCAAAGGTCTAAAACTTATAGCCCTCGCGCTAACGTTGCTTCACTTCATTGAATTAAGATGTTACTGGGCCAGTTGAATATTCTACGGACATAAAAATACCAGATACATATTTGTTTAGCTTCCGAAAACGTCAAAAAATCTAGTGCTCCAACCGGTCCCCACTAAAAAAAATATGAAGATTATCTTAAAAAAATAACTGTAGAAAATCTGTAGGTATTTGGCCCACTTTTTTCAAATCTTCAAAATATCTGCAAAATGTCTTAAAAAATTCTGCAGATTTTTAAAAAGGTAAAGTTAAAGCTGCAAAATGTCTTCAGATTTCTGTAGAATTTCTGAAGAAAGTGGCACTTTCTTAAGATAATCTTCAGATTATTTTTAGTGGGGGTGCGGGCGAGTTTTGTTCTCTCCGCGGAGATATACAGAAATTACGTCACGAGCGCACAACCCAATGAGTGAGAGGTTAGCTCCAGCCCAGCAAATGAGATGCGAAGGAGGAGCTAAGACGATAAAGAATTCCGAACCTGTCGCGAATTAATTTTGGAGTGAAACTACCTCAGCGCGCGAAAAAATCAGAGCAATAATAATAATAATAATAAAAAGAAAATGGTTTTTAAAAAACATTCGAGATGAGAACGCGTCTCAGAATTTTATAGATTGGGGAACTGATAAAAGCTACGAATGATCTTAAATTTTAGATTAAGATTTGGAATAAAATAATTATTAATATACGGATATTTATTTTTAAAAGGACTTTAAATAGGAATAGATATTATTAAGAATTGAGGAAATACTGACTATGACAGAAGTTAGATTAATTTTAAAATATTAATGCGAATAAAATGGACGGATACGAAGGAAATAAATTTTTATATAACATATATATATATATATATAGTTTTTTGTTATTTCAGATTCTGTAAATTCTGATAAGATGTCCAATGATACTATTTTGAAAAATAAAATACATTAGGGAAATCGTCAGACAAAAAAATTAAACAAATCTCTTGTCATATAAGTCGATAGTTCCATAGTTATGTATGTAAATAATGAGGTCTAGAAAATTTGCATAGCTGCCATTTTCAGGTGATTTATTTAACGAAAGAAAAGAAGAATCACATGATCTTTTAATTAAATTAAAGTAAAGAAGAAATTTAATTATTATGTACATCATAATCATTTAGAACTTATTGTTTATGCAGTATTCACGACATACTGGTTATAAATACTAAGTTTAATGTACGAGTATGGATAAAATATAATAGAGGCAATTTTAAAAGTTTATAATGCACATAGTATTAACTAAAACTATACAAATGTTATTTTTCTAGATAACTTTCTATAACTTCTACACACTTCGTTCAAAATAGTGGGAGTGTATTTATATGCGTATAATTAAAAAAAACCACAATGAATATGAATCTGTACTTCTGAAAACTTTGATATCTTTATCTGATCAAAATATTACTCGCCTTAACGCTTATTTAAAGGGATTCAGATAAATGTTAAGGAAAAAAATATAATGTGGACTATAAGGAAGATTATCGAGTGATTTATAGTAACAATTTTTGTGTCGTTACACCTCTTGGATGAGGTATTGCATCGTCCCTGGAAAAATGAACGGGGCGGTTTTAGGACCAATGTGCAGTTTTAAACTTCTCCAAAAATTAACATTGCTATAAAGCATTTACATGTACGTCACTCATGAGACAAGAAACGTAACAAAATGCCCTGTAAATCAAAAAAAAAATATTACAGAACACTACGCCAGTTTTTTTCTTTAATGGATATAATTCTCTGTATGTGCGGTATTCCATACTGGATCGCTTTGTTTCATCTTCTTAACGGCCATTCTTAAAGAAGTTCTGCAATTTCCATAAACTGAAACCTGAATAGTGTGTCATTTTTAAATTACATGTTCAATCTGCACCATATTTCAATGTGTTTTACATTTCCGATTGTCAAAGTTTTCTAAGTATAATTTGTGCAAACGCATTAGGTAATTTGGTTTATTCATAATGCGAGCGACTAAATAAATAAATGCATGAAAAATAAAACGATGTAAAATAATTTTTTCGGCAATACACTCTCACGACAATACAATCAATGAATTGAAGTGTTTTCCCTATTGATTTTGTTTTACGTTAAAACATGAAACTTTCTGCTTTGATTTGCACATTTCCGCAAAAATGCAGAAAAACCACCAATCTAACGTAAAAAAAAAATTAGGCAGGTCTATGTGGTGGCGCATGACGGTTGGTTTAACGTGAATCATATATGTCAGCGAGTCGCTTTTAGCGTATTGGAGTGAAATGCAAACGTAACAATAACTGCGTACGAAATTTATTTTAACCTCAACATTAAACGGTACCTGATATTTTATCCAACAAGTATATTCGAAAATAATTTTGTTTAACATTGGTTTCTGATATGAGAAATAAGAGACATAAGGGGTATAATATCATCATCGATGTGCCCGGATCATTACTGAAGTCGCAACAGAGAACGAGCGGAGTATCCATGTCTGGTCTAAAGATCGGTTATAATTACATTAAGTTCACTAAATATGACAGGTGAAACTGATAAAGTAACGGTTTATCATCTTCGGCCGACGTTTTGGGATGTATATGTTTACGGTCAATATCATAAATCCGGTAATTATTAATCTACAAAAACAACTTTTCAAAAGTAAAAAAAAAAAAAAAAAAAAAAAAAAAAAAAAAAAGTTGTGGTGAAAAATGGTGTGATATCAAGTTTTCAAGCTATTATATTACTTATTTAATTTTTTTTTCCATTAAATAAGTTATTATATATGTAATTCGAGTGCCTACGTATATGTTAATAGAAATCGTTTTCTCCTGTACTAAATACATCCTAACGAGTTTCTGAAAATTCAATTTTTTACAAATTATGCATGATGGGCTTGGCGGCCATCTTTGCATATTTTTCACAAAATTGTAAGCACCCAAATCCGTAATTAAAATCCGAAGTTCAAAATGGTTATTTAAGCAAATATTTTAAGCGTTTCATTTATAGACTTGTATGCTCTGAAAATTGTGTCTTAGATAATTATGACTTATCTTAAAGATTCATCTCATGATTTATTTTTTAGAGTAATTAATAATTTCAAACTTGTAAAAATCAATTTCTCAAAATATCAGTCTTATCTAATTTATCTGTCCGTAGTTAAAATCTGAAGTTCTAAATTGTTATAAATATATTACATTGCAAACATATTACGCTTTTACTTTAGAAATTTGGGTGCTTAGAAATATGAAAAGATGGCCGCCAAGCCCATCATGCATAATTTGAAAAAAATTGAATTTTCAGAAACTCGTTAGGATGTATTTAGTAGGGCGTATCGAAAAAATCCAAATTTCTTACATCTTTTTGCGGTAGGGCGGAAAATTTGTGAACTCCCTTTATTAAAAAGTGTGCGAAATCTTAAAACTGTTGGTTAATATCTTCTGTCGCCTCAGTGGGCCTAAAGTTCCAAAAATTAGACTAAAAATGATTAAAATACAAAAATTAATAAATAATCACAGATTTCACTCATCGGTTTGGGGTACTGCTTACAAGATACTATTTTGTAACAATAACAACCATAGAAAATTGTAGAATTATAGGTTAATATCTTCTGTCGCCTCATTGGCATCGAATTTTGGAAATTTTGACGCATTTTGGTAGTTTTCTGCATGACTGTTTACTGCTTGCACAATACATAGTCGAGACAGACTGGGTTTGGCGGTCTGCCAAAATAGTGAAGACAGGTGGGCAACAAACATGCGTCTTACACAGCGTCTTTGCAGCAGCCCACAAGAAGTGTTCAAATGCGTTTGAATCTGGACAACACAGTTTTTGTCAGTGAAAGGTATGATGTCTTCAACAGAGCCACGGCTGCTATTCAATCGAGTGTTATGCAAGATTTGGGTTTAATATCGAAATCAGATACCAGCCTCGTCATAGATAAAAATAAACAATAGTGGGAAAAATCGAGAATTTACAAAAAATTGGTCTCAAAATCAAATGAAAATCGTTCCACTCTATCTGGCCTTTATTTTGATGGACGACATGACAAAACCTTAACATCAGAAACACTCGAGGACAAGCAGTTCCAAAGAACAATAGTAGAAGCGCATTTCTATATTGTATCGGAGCCTGGTTCTACGTACATGGGACATGTTACACCTGAAAGCGGGACTAGTCTTGAAATATCTAATAGCATTTACGAATACGTAACAATGGCTTTATTGGATGATTTTAGAAACCTTATTGCTCTTGGGTGTGACGGCACTGTAGTGAACACAGGAGTGTCTAATGGCGTAATTCACAGGCTTGAATTGAAACTTCAGAGGCCAGTCCAATGGATTATCTGCTTACTTCATTTCAATGAGTTGCCATTACGACACCGGTTTCAGTCCATAGACGGCAAGTCATCTGTCCCCACATCTTACACAGGAGGCATTGGACGAAACCTCAAAGGATGCGAAAAACTTTCAATTGTTGCTTTTAATAGTATTGAATGCAAGTTGCCAGACATTGATCCTACCACCCTCAGTTCAGATCTGAAATACTTATTAGACATTTGTACCGTCAATAGTTCTGACGTTTGTTGTTCAGATCTATCTATCCGGGAACCGTGAACGTTGAATTTGTCCCGTTGGCTAACAACTTCCAATAGAATACTGAAGTTATATATATCTACATCAGACCAATCAAATGAGTTGCTAACTTTGAACTAACGTTGGTTGTATTCATTCTAAAAGTCTACGCACCCTCATGATTCCGAATTAAGATTCGTCATTCCATAAAGGATGGTGCTAGACAACTGTGGCATTTCATCAGCTCATCTCAGTAATTGCCAAAAAAGTATTGTGACGTAATCGACCCCGTAATTTCCCGCAACGCTTACTTTGCGGCTCCACAAAACATGCATTGGCCATGTTAACTGATGATAAATGTCATATTAGGACCCTTGCAGTTCGGCGGATTATCAAGGCAAGAGAAATTAGCCCAGACGGAAATTGTGTTCGCAAATTCGTTATTCCTGGTGTTAACTTTGGAGCTACGGACTCTGTAGATCCCATTGACTGGCAAGCTTGTGATGTGATATCGCCTCCTGTTCTTAGAGAGATCAGTTCTCAAGAATTTCTGCAGATGATACAGGGCATTATGCCAATGTGTTGCTGGGACTTGATTAAATTTGCTTCACACACACAAGCGGTTGAGCGGATTGTGAAACTAGTCACTGCAGCCTCCGGAAAAACTGTTGGGCCGCAGAACAGGGATATATTTATTAGAGCGACACTAGAATCCAGAAAACACATGTCAAAATTTGAGGCCAAAAATTATTACAAGCAGTAATTCTTTTGTCATTTGTATGTTCGAAAGTTAAAATAAAGTTTGTGTTCGCATTAAAATGAGGTAAGTGTGGCGTGTATTTATTTAAATTTTGCCTTAATTTTCCAAAATTTGGTGTCGATGAAGCAGCAGAAGATATTAACGTATAATTCTAAAATTTTTATGGCTGTTGTTGTTGTTTCTCGGCTTGGAAATAGGGGTGTTCCACTATTTTGGCAGACCACCAAACCCAGTCTGCCTCAATTGTGTATCGTGCAAGCAATAAACAGTTATGCAGAAAACTACCAAAATGCATCAAAATTTCCAAAATTCAATGCCGATGAGGCGACAGAAGATATTAACCTATAATTTTACAATTTTCTATGGTTGTTGTTGTTACAAAATAGTAACTTGTAAGCATACCCCAAACCGATGAGGAAAATCTGTGATTATTTATTAATTTTTGTATTTTAATCATTTTTAGTCCAAATTTTGGAACTTTCGGCCCATTGAGGCGACAGAAGATATCAAACCACAGTTTTAAGATTCCGCACACTTTTTCATAAAGGGAGTTCACAAATATTCCGCACTACCGCAAAAAGATCTAAGAAATTTGGGTTTTTTCGATACGCCCTAGTATTTAGTACAGGAGAAAACGATTTCTATTAACATATACGTAGGCACTCGACTTATAGATATGATAACTTATATAAAATTAAATAAGTAATATAATGGAAATTTAATATCACACCATTTTTTAGCCACAACTTTTTTTTAAATTTTTTTTTAAACTTTTGAAAAGTTGTTTTTGTAGATATCATTTCTTTTTTTTAAATAGATTAAACATAATTTAAATTATCTAAACATGAGAAATAATTTAAAATTAAATTTTACTTTCAGTCATTGTTTAAAGGGTTAAATAGAAATACCAGTAGATTTTTCAATTAAACTAATAACATTCTTAAAAACAACATACTAAATGTGGCTTGTTGTAATACTTGTTATCCTCCGTTAAAAAATATCACTGACTTATTCATGAAATGAATCAAAATGGAATACGTACATAGAGTGTCAGCGCTGCATTTGAAATCAAACGTGATATCACGCTCTTTTATTATTAGCACTAGCTGGCTTCGCCCGCTACCGGGCCCCTAATTTATATCGGGGCCTCGAATCTTGTAAAACATCGAATAAGATAAACCTCGACCCGAACGAACCTCCGACCTGGTTCCCCGCTGCTTTCGGCACCGGATAATCGCTTAATTTACACATCGAATAGTATTAACCTCTAACCAAACAAACCTAAGACACGGGTCCCCGCTGCCTTCAGCACCGTATAGCAGTCGTGCTGCACACGCTCAAGTTCCATCTTCCACCACCAGGTAGCGCAATCTGTTCTATATGAACCTCGGGCACTGAAATCGTTAAGGCTATAGATGTCGAGTCGAATGAGCTATACCACGTCGTGATCCAGCCCATAGAACCAGAGATACGAAAACGCTCCCTGGTGGTGAAAGCAAGCTAATCGCGTTTGGGGGGCCAAGTGGGGGGATGAACACCGGAGATGCATAATAGGATTAAGCGGTCACAGACCTTTCCAACTATGTATCACATGAGGGGTATGTGCAAAATTTAGAAAATACCCCCCTGCATAATATGATTAAACGTTCACAGACCTTTCCAACGATATGTCACATGAGAGGTGTCGGCAAAATTTTGAAAAGTGCTCCCTTTGGGGGGGTTAAAGTGGGAGGATGGACCCCGAAGATACATGATATGAATAAGCGGTCACAGGCCTTTCGAACAATATATCACATGATTAGTGTCGGGGGGGGCGCAAAATGTGGGGGTGACACCTGTGGTGCATAACATGACTAAGTGGTCACAGCCCTTTGTAACGATATGTGTCAGACGGATATCGTTAAAATTTAGAAAAGTGCCCCCCCCCTTGTGTAGGCAAACCGTGCTCCACCCCTCCCTATAATTTTTGACACGGCTTTATTTTTAAAATTTATGTTATGTGTTATAAAATATTGTAAAGTTTCAAACAGATAGCCTTATTATACTTCCTAATTTTGTTCACGCACCTCCCCATCCCCTCCCCGAAATATGACGCGCAATTCCTTTTTATACATTTTTTATCATGTGTTATAAACTAACTTAAAGTTTAAAACAGATCGCATTGGAATTTAATATATTTGCTGAAATCACTATTATATATAGAATAATATAGAAATAAACCCTCCTTTAGCTTGTAATTAAGATATATGAACAATTTTTAGAATTTCTGAAAGCTGATTTTTGTTTATTTATTTATTTATTTATCTAGTTATTTATTTTTATTTATTTATTTATTTATTTGCGTTGCACTGTGCATGTTTGGAATTTCTTAGCAATTTCTTAGATTTACATTATTTTATTCAATTAAACATTGTACTGTTACAATATATTTAAATGGAAACTTCACTTCTAAAACAAAAATAATTTAACAACTGGATTTCATTAATTTATAGGAAAATGACGTGAAAGGTATTCCTGCGAACCAAATGCCTGTCCGCTACCGTGTTTCTTTTTGTTTTTTTAGAAATAAGTGAATCACATTTAATTCATTTCAAAAATTTTGCTTACGTTTGGAAAGAAAATGCCGATAACTCTTAATGTATACATTTTAGAAGGTACATCTTCCCTCAAAAACTAATTTATTTTTAAAGATCTTTCTAAAAACGTAAATTATATACTTAAAATATTTTTAAAGCATAAACACTACGTCTGATTACTTTATTTTACAATATTATAAGAACACGCATTTTATCAGACAATTAAATACACTAAACAAACATGAGTGAAAAATTGACCTGGGCCAGAACTTGAACCTGAGACCTTATGCGTTCCGTGCTGACGCTCTGCAACTGAGCCGCCCAAATCGATATCCTTGACTGGTAATTTCTCATACTTATTCATGTTGGAAACAGTCATCTGCCACAGTTTGCAGTCATATTTAATTGTCTGATAAAATGTGTGTTCTTATAATTATGAGGTTTTATTTTAAAAATAATATCTTCAGAAGAAAATGGCTGACTTGCAGATGAAATTTGATGTGGTTATGACCTGTAACTGATTTGTGCTATTATAATGCAGATGGTACATGGTCGTTGGCGAGTTTTATCTCTGTTTTGGCATAATTTTTTAATCGGCAAGTTAATTAACAGTTTTTTGCTAATTAAGGATAAAAAATATTTTTTTTACACTGTATTTTATAAAAGCACATAGTTTACGTAATGACTTGTCCAAAAATGCAATCCTTTTTTTATTCTGCTCAATATTTAGGTCTGTAGGTTGTTTGAAAAAAAAAAAGTTTGACGAAGAAAAAAGTGATCATTTTAAGTAACTCGACCTTTTTTATTTAAATCTATGGTTCTGTTTATAAATCACTTATGATGATGAGTTTGGTCTTAAATTGAAGAAATTCTTCATTAGATTGTTCTAGTTTTCGTTTTTCTTTTCTGTGACGCTGGGTTTATTTGATATCGGATATTTTAATCTGGCATGTTTTGTCGATTTAACATTGCGAAGTTGCTTTCGTAAGTAAGCAGTAGCGGTCTTTAGTCCAGTGCTTGGCGTTTTTTTTTTTTAGCTTGGCTTGGCAGAGCGACCGCCCTGCTTGATACTAACCGGTTATTATTAATAATGACCGGTCATAATAATCAGTTATATTAATACTAACCACGGTTAGTAACTTACGGTAGCACGATCTTCGCACGGTTAGCACGGGTAGCACGGGTAGCACTATCTTCGATTCTTACGTTCACCAGGCATATGTCACCGACGTTATGTTTTCTTAAGACGGAGTTGTCGCAGAGGCTGATTACATCAACGATGATTTCTGGGCTGTTCGTGAACCTTTGCAGGTTTCTGTAGCTTACAGAACCTCCGGCTGTAGAAACTTGCGTCAGTGTTGCTCATGCAGGGCATACGGACGTTCTGTACGATATTCAAGCGTGGTGTTATTGTTTGCTTGCATTCAGCTAGAAGCAGCTGAGCTTAATAGCATTCGCACAATTCATTCAAGTCTCGCTAATTGCCAGATAGTCGGAAGATTTGATTATGCTGTCGTTTTACATATCTCATGCTTGAGCCAACAAACTTTGGTCATTGAAAGCAGAGGTGATTGAACTAGTTTCCGCCGTCAATGTAGTCCCCGTTTTCATCGACTTCGGCTACGACGTCTCGCTTTCAGTAATTTCTTGCTCACTTCGACAGCGTGGGCAGGCGATGATTGGCCATCCGCTCGTACTCATCACGTACTTCCATCACGACACTTCTTTCACCATCTAACTGCTCTGCATATAATCAGATATAACAGACAATTTCACATTAAAATAAATCAGACAGTTTGTAATGTTAAATTTTCACTTTTTTGAACGTTGCACTGAGGGGAAACTGGTTTTGTCCACATAACGCTGCGCTATCTCCCCACCGATCCGCTCGCCACCGATGCACACTCATAGTCGTATTAACGATCTGACCATTTATTTTTAAAAACGACATGCACTTGCGTCTCTGAAACTAATAATTAGGGAGTTATTACGGAAAGAAGATGTAAACGTTTCCGTTACGGTACAAATTTTTGTCCTGATATCCGTATGTTTTGGTGTGATTTTAAACACTTTTTTTACGTCCAAATGATCTAAAAACCTCCAACCTAAAGCTGCATTTTCGACTAATCACAGGGGTGTTTTGGTAACTGTGCTGCGTTGTACATTTTCTTAATAAAAAGGGAAATTTTACACATGTCCCCTTTTTCTTCAAAACACGAAAACATCGAGAACCGAAGAACAAAATCTCCTGAAATTCTTTCATCTAAGACGGAGATTTGTTCAAATAAGACAAAAAATCCCATCTAATCACAGGAGTAAATTTCTTCCTGTACTTTTTGCGTTTTTTGACGGAAAAACGTTTATGACAGTGAACTTACCATAATAACCATCACAACAAGGATAAAATGTATCTTTTGAATTTAAAAAAGTCTCCTTTATATTTCATCCGCAATCGTAATTAAAAATAAAATTACTTATCTATTGACGTTTAACTGTTATCAGCTACTGTTTCTTCTGTCTCTCCTACCTCCACGATACGCGATCTGACTTTACGAATTTTAGCTGCAACGCGATTTATGTAAAACCACAAAATTGCCGGGATAAAAGTGACGTGACTTTAATGTACTTAAGGAATGTATTAATTTTATTTTACACTTAATGAAACAGTGTTTCGTATTAAAGATTGACATTTTAGATAGTTTTCTCCTACACGCATTCGTATGTTATGCATATTAAATTGAAATCAGATAATGTGTTTGCGTATTATGTGATAATTTTGGAACGAATTAATTGCATAAAAAGGAATATTTGTATTTTACATTCAGTCTTCCGTTTTTATTCCAATAAAGATAATTACGAATGTTTCATTTGTTTTTCGGATATAGGTCCATTCAGCCCAGTAGTTAACAATCCGGCATAAAAATAATTTTCAGTCGGAGTTTACTGGTACTATCCTACTCGATTCAAGTTCGGTAACTGCATAAGCTTTCCGTTATTTTTCTTGACTGACAAGAAAATTTCTGTTTCATTCCTTTGAAAAAAATCTCATTTGTGACTTCGGTTTGTATATATATTATGATGAAATTTGGTTTAGGTTGAATAATATTAGAAGGAAATAAAATCCAATTTTTAAATATAATAAACCGAAGAAAAATATATTAAACTTGTGGTAATTTACGTTTTTTAACTGTCTAATACCGTATGTAGTAATGTAATTTTCCTCAGTTTTAAGAAATTTAATTATTTTTAAAAGAACCTTTGACAGTTCTGACTTAATTCACTTTGTTCAAACAAAATAGTATTATTTTAAAATAACATCAGTAGACCAAAGAACAATTTTATATTTGATCACATAAGGTTTTCTTTATCATTAAGAAATAATGAGATTCCTGCAACAAATGTTAATGAATTCATGGAATTTCCTGGAGGATTTTTTTGTTCAAGAATTGCAAATAATAATGTTAGAAAATGAGATAAATTTATTTTTTAGGTTTAATTTCAAAACGTTAATAATCGGTTACTTAATAAAAGTAGTCTATTAACGATAACTGTATTTTTTATTTGTTATACTTCATGAAACTAATGGTAGAATTTCCCTCTACTTGGCGCATCTAAGAGTTTTAATTAGTCTATTAATTTTACTTCAGCACTTGGTGTTTGAAATGGAAAAAAACAGTATAAAAGTTTCCTGTTATATAATATATATTATATAATGTAATGTAGTATATGTGACAAACTACCGTATTTATTTATTTATAATGCGTACTAGTGTATAACTCGCACAAATTGGTCGGAAGTAGCGCGCAACAAGTAGTAAAACAACATTGGTCGCTACTTTTTTCGGTAGTTTGTAGTGTAGCGCACTACATTTTAAAAAATTTAATGTAGCGAGTAGCGCGATACAAAAAACCTGTGTTTTGTAGCGTACAGTGTTGCTACTTTTAGCGCTACTTTACGAAAATGTGCCATTCTTCTAATCAAGTGACAGTAATTTGCTTCTTTTTTCAAAATATGTTTTGCTCAATAATTTGCGAATGTCAGCAACTCAACTGCAGCGTTTTGCGAAGCATCGTATGAAGTCTAGAATTTTTCCATAGACAGCTGCTGGTAAATCAAAGTGCAAAACCCTAAATCAAAGAAATTAATTTTCTTGCTGGAAACACTTGTCTACTTACTCGTTATTAGATCTTCATGTTCTTATGATGCGTTTCTTTTCTTTTCTTTTTATTTTTCTGCATAGGCTGTACTTACAGATTTATTATATTTTGGCATTATGGGAATTGTTGCGAAATGTATTTTGTAATTGCAGTATGTGGCTTATTAATTAAAACAACGGTAAATCTGAATGTTGTCAATTTTTAGTTATTTACATAACTGAAACCTGTTACTTAAAAATGAAGGTTGTTGGAAACATAAGTATAATTTAAAAGGTCACCTGAAAAAGTAAAGAAAAGTGGGGATGACCAGAATATTTTCTTTTCTTTATATTTGTTTGAACTCCATTTTATTACCAGCCAATATATTCAACGTGTTGCTTCAGTCAAGTAATACTTTTGCCGATATGTTTTACTTTTATTTCAGACCAAATTTGGATAACGTGGTGGTCAGTGTTTTAAGGGACATTTATTTTAATAGAAAAAAGTACAAATGGAATTAAGGAAATCATAGGTATTTCGTTAAGAAAAAATAAAATGATAACAGAAAAATAAAAATAAAACGAATTTAAAATGGAATGTTAGATTCACCTTGTTGTTAGAACTGATAAAATACTCATTAAAACATGCTTAAAAAGTGCTGAAAATGAGACAGACATATGCAAAAGATATTAAAATATATTTAATACCAAGAGATTTCAAACACAAACGCTTCCATCTTCAAGGGGAACTGCAGACTGACAATACAATTGTCGTTTCCACTGTGTCATTACGTAACAGAGTTTGAACAAGGGCTAGTCTATTAATCTGTAGGAGTGTATGAAAAATCTGTGAGTTCAAGCGCTGGAGTCTTTGATAATTTCAAAATATTAAACCATATCTTAGGTACATTATAAGATGAACTATCATTATAAGCTCTATTTTCTTTGCTTAAAATTTCCAATGATTCTCTGATTTTATCAGTAAAATCGTTCTTTGTAGGTACTATAATTTTTGCGTTTTCAAAATAATTCTTTATAGTCTGTCGTAGACTTAACGATAACTTAACGTAGACTTAACGTAGACCTCGATAATGCTGTGGATGGTGGGTTAAACTTGATGTCAGAAATGTGTTCTTTCAATATTTTTTTTTTAATTTGCCAGTGGTCATCCCTATATAGGATAAACCATTTTGCGTTTCTGTACAAAATGGGATAGAATAGATTCCTGCGATGTCATTAATAGGTATCGGATCAATTTTATTGTGAATTAAATCTTTCATATTTGGTGGTGGTTTGGCTACCAAATTCATATCAAATTTCTTTAATGTATATCTTAATCTTTCGTACAATTGTGGTATGTAATCGAATTTGCATAATTTAAGTGCACTTATGTTTACCATATCCTTTGGCTTTTTCTGTTCTATTTCATAAATGAATTTATTGGGGGAGCCGTTTTCTATTGAAATATATCTAATTTTATTCAATGCATTATGCAAGTGATTTTCCGTGCAAATGTCAAAGGCACGGTTTATATAGAATCTGTAGTCTGCAATTTTATATTTAAACGGAGAATTGCTGTCATAAGCGATAGTATTATTTGATCTGCATATTTATCTGTACACTCTTCGCTCTATTGTTCCTTCGTTTATGTTTTTTATTTACTCAATATATAGGTATGGAAAAATCTTTTCATTCTCTAACGCTAACGTGAATTTAATATTCATGTCGATTTCAAAATGATACCGAAATTTCATTAGTGCTATCGATTACATATAAGTCTTCCTGTAAATTATTTTAAAAATTAAATGTGGATAAGATTAAGGTTAGAAGGTTAAATGTGGGGTGGTTTTGCAAATTAGTACAGAGTTTTAATGTGAGACAATAAAAGTACGTCAATGCAGACACGCTTACGACACATGTTTTCTCAGGATTTTAAACTTGAGTTCCACTGCCTAGTGGAAACTGGAAATTAAAAAAAATAATAATTTTTTTTAATGACGAGAAAAAAATTCAAGAAATTATTAAAAGAAAATGAATGAGTATGAGTCATAATTTTGAATCATAACGGATTATATTAGTGTCATTTAACCCACGCTCATTTTTCAAAAAGTGAATGAAACTCCACTCAAAACTCACAGTATGTAAATAAAACTCCCGAGTTTCAACACAATGAGTTTGATTAAACAAAATAAAGCTACATATAATATGTCCCCCGGTTCTCTGATATAAATCTGTTCCCGTGAGCGTCACACAATCTAACATCTACGCTCTTCGTGCTTTTAGAAACCACAAAAATGCGCAAAGGTAACGGTCCTTTGTCAGTTAATGGTTTAAAAGCAATGGTTGAGAAGTTTGAGAAAACAGGTTCTCTAAATGTTCAGTCAGGCAGAGGACGAACACCTGTATCACAGGAAACAATCGAAGAAGTGGCAACGGCGATTTGTCGACAGAGCACCAGACAATATTACTACCCCTTCCAACGCTCGTTGGATAGCTCGGAATCTGGATATGCCTTATTGTACGGTATGGAAAATCCTACGAAAGATTATCCACTTCTAGAAGATCACCCGTGTACAAGAGTTACGTCATACCGACCATGATAAGCGATTGACTTTTTCTCTCACTTTTCTTGCCAGAATGAAGTTGGATGATGATTGGCCCTGGAAAATCTTATGGGGAGACGAGGCCCACTTTTACCTGAATGGAACTGTAAATACCCAGTACTGCCGAATTTGGGATAACGTCACCAAGAGCATTCAAGGAAAGTCCTTTGCATTCACCAAAGATAAACTTTTTGTGGCGTTTCACAGCAGATATGATCATAGGTCCAATCTTCTATGAGAACATTACTCCGACATGATCTGTAACTTGTTCTGTTACCGGAGAGAAATATCGCCAAATGCTAAACAACTTTGTTATTCCGGCGCTTCAGCAAAGACAGTGTCTGGAGAAAATCATTTTCATGCAAGACGGAGCCCCTCCACATATTGCTTTGCAGGTACAGCGGCTGTTACGACAGAAATTCACAACAGAAAGAGTCATTAGCCGCTGTTTTCCAACTGCATGGTCACCTCTGTCCCCTGATCTTACACCCTGCGACTTTTGGCTATGGGGTTAGCTAAAGTCCAAGGTCTATCATGGATCTGTCCAGGACCTGGCTACGTTGAAGGTTAACATATCGCGAACTGTATGGGAGATTCCTGCAGACATGTTATTCTCTGCTGTTGTAAATGCTGTGCACAGAATGCAATATGTGGTCCACAAAAACGGCGGCCACATCGAACCTGAGTTGGATGTGCTAAATAAACGGTAATTTTATTTCAGTATTGATTCTTCTTTTTTGAAACTCTCTTTTTCGAATACACAACGCCACATATTCCCCTGGAGGTGACTTTAGGAACAATTTTTTTTTCGCGGAATCCTTCGCCCCCCGTCTTGTTTAATCTTCCTACAAAAATTGGCTCCATTCTCGCAATTAGATCGCGCTACAGAACACTCTAAGTACCGTCAGTTTTATTATGGCCACCTTGTATTTAGTACTGCATTATTAGTAATGCAGATATCCAATAACTGACATTTCTGCACCAGTAACTGACATCTGGTATCAGACACCAGTAAAACAACTTAAAATTTTATTGTGTTTACTACAAGAGAAATTTAATTTATTATTATGCATTTCCAAACAGTTCAAATAATAAATTTCAACTTTCTTTAATATAACCAATAACTAACACCTCTGTCAGAGACTGGTGAAATGAAATTCTAGGAACCAATAACTGTCACCCCCCATTATGTTAAATTAAATAACTATAAACCCTCAAACTTCGCCCTAATATATCATATCCATCTTTAAACTAATTTCTACAAGTATAACTTTAAGAAAAAAGTTTAGCATGGTTGCATTACAAATAGATTAGAAAAACACTTCTGTACTTTTAGAAATAAGATGGTTATTTCAAAATGGTACGATTTGTAATCTCAAAAGTTTCTTCATCATTGGATATATTCCTGGCCCTCTAGTGGTGAATAAATTGACTCCAAAATAAAAATAAATGTCTCATTTACTCTCTCAGTGTGACATTACTTTGCAGAATTTTACAACAAAATGCTTATTTGAGTTAAATTTTTGCTCAAGTGTCATTTACTGGTTAGGTGTCAATAACTGGGGGTTTCACCCTAAAAGCTATTTAGAAAATGATGTTTTTACACTTTAAAAGGTACCTGATCCCTTGAAAAATTAAAGATCATTAACGTATATTTTTTAATTTCAAGGCTTTAATGTTTCCAATTTGTAACTCTTATTTCAAGTTTGATTACATTAGGAAAGAATGTTAACTTTATCTCAGATTTTTATTTCTATTCAGAAACGTTCTGGGCATTTACATTTTCTTATGCTCTACAAGAATAAAGAAATTTCAGGAATATATATTGCAAACATTATCTCTTTATTGATACATTAATGTCAATGCTGAACGGGATAAATAATGGAAGCGCTTCAACATCTGTGCACTTTGTTTAATTTTGGATAATTATGCATCTGAATCACTTTCCTAGTACATGAATAATTACATGCGTTCAACATAACTGCCAAATTCCATTCATTTTGAGTGTATGTAATACTATTAATATCCAGCAATTTCGAAAACATATATTCCATACATCTGTGTTGAAAGAACCCATTCACTCTGATAGTTATCAAGAATTATGTTTCCACTTAAAATATATATAGAATGTTTTGTATGTAGTATGTATTGTATTCATAAAATTCCCTAGTATATGACATTAAAGAGATCCATTAAGATATTATTTTAAAATAAGAAAGCGTATATGTTTACATTTAAATGTAGTTACTATTTATTAAAAATATTTTGTGTACAAAACTGATTTTGTATACAGGGTCAGTGAAGTGAATCACCTTATATATGTATATATATATATATATATTTCAATACTTTAGTACTTTACTACTAATTAAATATATATTGCATGCTGCAACATGAGAAAAGTATCACTTATAAGAGGCGCAAAATGTTTGGAAAGCCGCGGTTCGTAATCTGTTAACTAAGAACGGTACACATCTGTACCACTTTTGGTAGTCAGAGTCGATTATTGTTATTTTTTAACACCATTTATAAGCACTAATTTTCATTGAGAATTTGTACTTGAAATATATGTTGAATGCTATTACATGGAAATATTGGTAGAAAAACTAGTAAAATGAAGTAGTCTTCTGTGACAAAAAAGTAACAACCCTCTTTTTTAAATATAAGTTGAGGATAATTACTTTTTTTGTTTGAATCAACCCATGCATGTGTGCACTGGTGAATTTATTTTTATTAATTTACCCACCACTATTTTAAAAAATTAAAACAAAAACATTATGGTAGATGTGTACTAATCTTCGAGGTAGATCATTTTTTGCTTGAAAATTCTGGTAGAGAAAATAATAATAAAAGTCTCCAGTGGTTAGCCAGTGAACACTAAAACAGTAGTTCGGATTAAGGGGTTATACCTACTCCAAAGCTCCAAACTTTCAAAACATGCATTTTTTTAATTCAATTTTCTGAAAGTACATTTAGTAAAGAATATTCAGTTGCATTTTTTAGTCGATCTGATAAAACTGAATTAAATCTGAATTAAATTGTTCTAGTGTACAGAAATCATAATTTGATCTTTAAGCTTGATTATCTCAAAACTTTGTTTTTAAAGACTTTGATCACGATAAGTCAAACAACTCTCAACCAATCTACTTCAAATTTTGACCAATTTTTAAGAGCAATATTATCTAGTGATCAATCGTTCCTTTTTTGCGATTTAATGATTTTTTTCTATTTCATCTAAATAATCAAAGTTCAAAACTTTATGTGAAAATCGCTACATTAACTTTGAACGGCTGCCATTTTGCTCGAAATCAAATTTTCCGAAAAAACGAACAATTACTCCCCAATTACTCCCTAGTACTAATTGTTCGAAGTACAGAAATTATACTTTTTATAATTTCAGATAACAGAGTTACGGTGACTACTGTGATGGGTAACAGAACAACACAATCTCTGGGGAGCGGGTAAGCTGGGTACACCCAACTTTATTTCGCCATTACAAAGATTAATTTATTTTCTTTTAAGCGCAATAAACAAATTACAAAAAGGATTTTGAAATATATTATTTTATTTTCTTAATTCCCCCAAAATACAAGGTTTTTTTTTTTCGACCTTGCAGGTATCCCCTTAAAGAACCAATTTGAACATTAGTTCTAATTTAGGATTTTCATCACGTGATAATTAATTCCAAGTATCTGAAATTTTAAATTAACGCGAGCCTCTCGTATATATGCTAATTCTTTTATAATATTAATAGCTATCTAACATAATAAAAAGAATTCTACCTTTAATAACTACTAGAATAATATTTGGTAAATTTATCAAAAATTGTGTGGTATACTCTAAGAAATTCTCTGCTAGAGATATCAATCAATTAAAAATAGGTGCTATAGTCTAAAAAGCGATAAAATTATTGCATTGTTTAGTTTACTCGGTCTATGAGCATTTAATATACAGGCCCAATCTCAACGGTATCCAATGGCTATTTCCTAAACCGTTAGTCATAGACATATAGTTCCAATAGCAAAAATATTTTAAATGAGGTAAAGAAGTATTTTAAAAGCGATCTGGGTCAATTAAAAAACATTTTTTATGTTACGAAATTTAATTTTTATACGGTCCCCAGTTCCTATAAGTCATATATAGTAATAATTTTCTATTACAATAACAAGTAAGACAAAAAAAGTTCCATTCTTCTACGATTAAAACTGACCGAGTACTAGCTTTTTTACCAAGTCAGGCGCAGAATAATTCTGTTCGTAAAATGTTGAAATGATTGATTCACACCAAATTTTACAAACATTTTTTTTTGTTATAAAAGCAAAATTTCATTAAATATTCTAGGTGGATGAGTTAAATTCTTAATTAATGAAAACAATTGCACAAAAGTTTGCAATAAACAGTCAAAAAATATGAGAAATAACTTACTTTAACTGGGATATTCTTCAAAGTCTCAAACATACATACAGCACAGTCGCCATTGAAGTGAAGTTCAAGTGTGTTGCTACTCCGGTTTAGATAAACGCCCAGACGACAATGATAGTATATATGTGATATATCGATGTGTGTTCAAAAATTATCATATCCATGATGTCAAATGAGAATTGGCAATGGACAAAGTAGTGGAGCGACGAAACGTTATCATTTGTAAGTACAGCTAATGGATGCCTAGAATTTGACACGGGTTTTGTGACGCGTAAGATTATCGCCAGTTTTTTACAGCACAGACACCGCTTATTTGATAAAACTTTATTCTGCCATGAAAATTATGTCGGAATATCATATGAAAATCGATGTATTTGACAATAATGATACTTCTTATATCAATTCGGAACGTTTCTGACAATTCTGTGTTTTCTGGGTATGTTGGAACAGAGATGGTTACCAGCATTTTGCTACCATTGTTTTTTATATAAACTCGGTAGCTTTTTTTGTTTGTTACTGCAAGTGTTATTTTACATTATTATACTAAGGAAATATTTATTTCTACATTGTGTGCTACATGAGTGCTAACAGTTTCTATGGTTAATTTAGAGATGTCTATCTTATTTAAATGAAAGCAATAGAAAATTTTGATTTTCTCTAACACAGGTTTAAAAATGTTTCAATTATACAATCTAACAATGGCACACCGTGGTAAAATTGAGACATATTTTAAATTTTGCCAATTTCAGTTTAACAATGCACTACGTAGTAAAATTGTGACATATTTTGAATTTTGCTAATTTCTTACACATTTCTATTTTTCCACTCTTTCAAAATATCTCATGCATTCGACGAATATAACTGATTGAGTATAACGTCAGTTATGGGTAAGCTAACACTTGCGATATCACATGTAAAACAGCTAAAATTAATGTATATTTTTTTCTGAGAAACTACTAAAGAGATTTGAATACATTTTGTACAGTTTTTTTAGTAGTTAAACTATAAATTGTTGCTCTGGTAAAGAATAAATATAAAAAATACAATGACTAAGCAATTTTGCAACCATAAAAAATCACATATAAAACATCTGATATTTATGTACTTTTTTTCTTTGGGGGGTGTGGAATAATAAAGGTATTAAGATAATTTTTGCCGAAACGTTAGTTGAGGCTCACTGTCGAGACGCGAATTGTTTTTGGTTTCTGTCTGTCTGTCTGTTCCGTGATAACTGCCTTAAAAATCGTCCTATTAGGTTGATTTTTGGTGGGTATGTTAGTGCAGTACCTGGAATTAGCTGTATAGTTTTTAGTTACATTTGATTCATTCCTTCGAAAAATATAGAGCATTTCTTTTTAGGTCATAATGATTTCCTATGGGAAAGCAGGCGATTTTCAAATTTCATTTTTAACTGAAATGAAAATCGCATATTTGAATAATGGATTTAAACGTGAAACTATCAATGCTAAATTTTCGATATGGAGGCTTTAAATATATCCAATAGCTTTGAAAATTTGCTGATATATTCATTAGAATTTAGAAATTAATTATTTAAATTATTGGAAAAATTTTCGCATCTGTTCGGGAAATATAAAAAAATTTATTTTCATATTTTTTACAAATTTTAAAATGCATTTCTTTTTACTTTGCTCTTTAATTTATTTGTTGCTTAGCAACCATATTTCAAAGAATATCAAAATAATAAAATTAAAGTAAATCGCATTATTTTGCTGCAATATTTTATTATCAAAATATATTATTTTTGTATTCTATTTACATAAATGAAGTATTTATTTTAATACAAATTTACTCTTATTTATCTAAAAAGTAACATGAATAAGAAGTTCATAAGAATTTCAGAATATCATTGCATAAATCGTGTTTAATTTAACGCTTCTAATTTCTGAAACCTCCGAAGTATTTTACATGCCTATAAATATGTATGTAATGTAAAAGAATTAAATAGCGGATTGTAAGATGCTAAATAATGCGAAAAGTGAGATTAAAAAACAATGACTCTAAGAGCTGACGTTGAGGCTCCTGATCTGCAGATTTACCAGTTTTAAAAAATTTCGCCGAAGCTAAAATGTAAAAGAATCTATCGGCAAGAAGTAAATATATAAAATGTAACAGTTACATTTCGTAATTACTGTTCTTTACTAGCTGCATTGTAATCCGTTGTGTAGCATTTAAATTGCGACAGGTTTACCGATTTTGTGCCAGAAAACAAATCTAGTTTTATGCATTTCAATTTGTAGCCCTAACAAATCCAAATAAATCGTAATTTAAAAATTTGTCCGCTCACCTAACCTTTTTATATTTTGATTTTTTTTTTAGAAATTGTTCTTGAAAGAGCACTTACATCTTCTAAGTATTCACCATGTGAAACTTCAAGTATTTAGCCCTAGCAGTATCACAAAAATCATATTTTTAATTTTTTTTTCTGCATCAGTTTACATTTCGTTTCTTTTTCCGGAAATTGTTCTGTTGCGAGTTTTTACGACTTAAAAGTTACAGCCATGTCAAATTTCAAGTTTCTAGCCCTTACTGCTCTAAATATATCGTAATTTGGAATATTTTTAGAACCTCTTCCGTCCATTTCACCCATTTCCGCCCATTTGTATTTCGAACTTTTTAGAAACTGTTTGCATCTGAAAAGTAACCACTAGACAAAAACAAAACTTCCAGTTTTTAGCCACAACAATATCATAAAAACCGTAATTTTAGAACTTTTTTTTTGTTCCTGCATTTTATCTCCTCGGCTTTTGTTGTACCGACATAAAATGTAGAACATGTTTGAACAGAAATGATCACTAATGTTTTGCTACTATAATTCTTGATAACGAATCTGTATTTCGAGACATTACCCCCTACAAGAAACAACACATAAACGTAAATATTACTTCTTTATAATATTAGTATAGATATAGATAGCCAAACGGTTAATTTATGTTTTGTTTACCGACAAATATGCAAAAAAGAATGTTTTGAAAGTTGTTCAGTGGTTCCCCAGAAAAGGTACATCAATGTCAGTTGTCTTTACATGTGATTTTTTTTTCTAACGAAATCGCGTCATTATTGTATGTTTTAGGTACTTCTCTATTATCCCTTCGACCACTTTTCGCAACAAAAAACTATCGCAAAACTGTAAGATTAAACGCCAAAAATGCAGTCCCATTTACTTGATGTCAGAAGCATTATATGAATTTGTTATGTCATCAAGTGGTTTTTAATTCGACAACTGTGTCCTTAAATTCTTATATTTTACTTATTTATTTATTTTTATATTACAATGGCAACGTTCTCCCATTTATTTAGCGTTACAGTTTGGGATAGTTTTTGTTATGAAAAGTGGTCGACAAGATAATAGAGAAGTACAATTTTTCATTATTACTATTCCTTTTCCGAACGAGCAATGGATAATTTAACTACTGATAAAACGATAAATAAAATATTGAAATCTCTTCAATAATATAAATCAATGTAAATAAAAATTCGAAATTTTATATATGTCTTCGCAATTGTTCCCTCCTTCTTAACTATAGTAACCCTGTCAGCTCCTAAATACAAACATTTGTACACAATTTTTTAAATGTATGAGTTATTATTTTCTTAATAAAAATATTATAGCAATTTTAGGGAATAATAAGATGCGTATTTTTTATTTTTATTTTCTTGTAAATTAATCTCCATATTTGAGAATTCTTCTGTGATTTGACATAAAGAATAAAAGTAAACATTTTGTTATTGAAACAAATACAATATATAAATATAAATTCCCCTTAAATTGAAAATGTTAAATTCATATTTCATTAGTTTTAAATAAAAGTATATTCACTCAAAAAAATCATGTTAAACTTAATCTAGAGTACATTCAATTCGATATTATTAAGTTTCAAAATTAATACTGAATTTAAAAAAGGAAGGTTGTCTCTCCTGATAATTATTTTTCTTTTGAAAATCAGAAGAAAAACACAATTTGAAAGCAATACGTTTTTAGTCTTTGATAATGTTGTATTATTATTAAATGTGTATTCATAAATTTTTCATCAATTTCGAGAATTGTATTTACTGTTTAGAAAAAATACTTTCAGTTTTTAATTTAATTCGTTTAATTTAAAATGAAAAATAAAAAAAAAACTAAGTGATATTTAAAACAAATATTTTTAATTTGAGTTTTTGTAATGAAATTTTTTTAATGCAATAAATAAAATGATTCATTTTGTAATATGAAAGTTTTCGTTATCAGTACTGAAAAATGTCATTTTAATTTATGTTTTATGCGTAATTGTAAAGAGACATGTTTGAATTGTTTAACATTAAAGTCTATTAATTAAAACCACTTGTTTTTTAAACAAACATTAAATTCTTCTTTCCAAATGCATATACTGGTCTGTTCCATTTTTTTTATTTCTTCATAATGAAATCCTTGGTAATTATATTCTTCATTAACTTTATTAATCATGACCTTCCTTGAAATTTCTCAAAATAAGAACACATTATTATCTTTATAAATATTACTTCATATTATTAATGGAATTTGTTTCCGCCTGGAAAATATAAATGCTATTTTATTACCATACTTTCTACCATTTACTACCATACCATTTCTTTTATTACCATTTGGTATCCATTTCACATTGACAATTGGTATTTGAAATTTGCTTTTTGATATTATTTGAGAAAATCTCTTGCTCATTAAATGCAACGTAGAAAGTAGTTTTCAGTCATTACACAGTTTAAAGGTACTTTTATAATCTTTAAGCTGCATTAATTCCAATTAAAATTAGAACATATATGTTGTGTCTAGACTCCTAGAGATAATTGTTGTAATTGTTATATTTATTTTACATTGCCATTTGGAATTTAAAATTCTTTTATGAGTCTCATAGCCTTTTGAAATTTTTTTCACCGTCAGTAAAAAGTGATGTAGTTTCAAGTTCTAATAAATTTTCAAATACTTTTTGAAATTATATAAACATCTGTAACATATTTAAGGCATATTTCAGGCTTTATAAAATGAAAAAATAAACACTTATAATTTAATAATAAAAATAAAATTCAGTTCATATTGCAAAATATTTTCACATGGTATGTCACAATTCGCCTGATAACTTAGAATGAATATATGAACATAAAGCTTATATTAAAATGATCTTTAAACTATATTTTATAGAATGAATTAATGATACATAAATTCATTGACAGCAATTTTTTAAAAAGTTCAATTAAGTTTGAAAAAAAGGAAAAAAAAATATAATTAATTAGTCATAAAAATAATAAAGATATTTAACTATCTCAATAATATTAATTCATTCTATAAAATAGTGCTTAGCGATCATTTTAGCATACGTTTTACGTCCATGTATCCATTTTAAGTTATCGTGCTGACTGTGACATATCATGTGAAAAAGTTTACAATATTAACTGATTTTTTTTTTAAATTATTATATTATATTATAAGTGATTATTTTTACAATTTATAAATCCTGAAATGTGGCTTAAATCTATTACATAAGTTTGTGTAATTTCAATAAGTATTTAAAAAGCTATGAGAACTCGAAACAACATCACTTTTCACTGGCTGTAGAGAGATTGAAAAGGTGTGAGACCCCTTATGTCTATGAAAAGTTTTTGCTATAATTTACATTGCTCATTCAACACAATAACCTAAAAAAAAATCACAATTTACAGTTAGTACAAAGATAAAATGATTTTTTTATAATTCTTAAATTGCCTTAAGTGCAGTTAAGATAGGTTTTTTTTTTAATTCTAGGGGATATAAATTTTTAAAAGCTATTTTTATTTCACGTCGTCATTTGGTATTTCAAATTTGATTATCTGTTATACTTTTGCAGTGACATATATCGCACATTAAAATTAATCCCATAATTTTCCGTTGTTACACAGATGAAACGTACTTTTATGAACTTTACTGAAACGAAACTGCTTAACTACATCTAGGGTTATCCATAAATGACTCACTAATTTAAAAATTGAATTGGTGATTGTTGAGAGAAACTTGGTCGATATTTTGGCAGTTCTCAGTTTAAGGTGGTTTCAGTATTTTTTCATATTTCGTGACCATCTCGTGAAGAAGGGAACTCAGTCTGGGCACTAACAAATGTACATTGATGTACAAAATTAAAAGAGTTTTCAGATTTGGTCAATTATCTCCCGAACTACAGGAGAGATTTTGATGAAATTTGGCATGAACGTAGGTTGATATAATGTAAATAAAATAACAATTGAACAGTTATAATACACAGTATGATTGTAAACAAATTGGAAACAAAAGGTGTTAAAACAGTGGTTAAAAAAATCAAACAAAAAATGGGTTAATAAGGGGTATGGTCCCCTTTTACAGATATATAGGCCTCACACTGCGATTTCATGCCGGAAATAAGGCAGTTTATAAGTTCCTGTGGCAATTGTTCCCACTCGTTCAGCAACACTGTTTTCAAGCCCTGGCTGGTTCTCGGTGGGTTTGCCAGTTGCAATTGCACCTCTCAAAGCGTCCCAAAATGCTCTATAGGGTTGAAGTCTTGCGATCTGGCTGACCAATCCATCCGGCAAATATCTACAGTTTAGAGAAAATCGTCGACCAGATAATCTGTATGTGGCTGGGCGTTGTCGTCAATTGAAATAAAATTAGGGCCATCTGCACCTCTGAAAATGTGAACATAAGGCTCCAAGGTTTTATCTCTATATCTCACAGCTCTCACAGTGCCTCTTTCAAAGACATGGAGGTCTGTGCGACCGTTCAACATGATGCCTGTCCAGAACATCAAACCCACGCTGCCATAATGGTCAATTTCTCGGAGATTGGAAGGAAGGCAGCGAGTCCCTGATTCTCTCCATATGAAATACGGCAAGAATCAGTTGTTAGTCTCAACTGAGACTCACAGTGAAGAGGACGGTTGCCCATTGACACCTGCACTAATTTCTATGATTTTTGCACCATGTTAAACGGACTCTCCTGTTTGCAGAAATGGGCAGGACACAAACAGCAGATCTTCTTGCAGACAGGTCTCTCTCATGAAGCCGTCTGAAAATAGTAATCCTTGAAACTCGGCTTCCTGTGGCCGCGTAGAAGTCACGAGAAAGTTGAGAAGCTGTAGTATGCCTATTACGCCATGATGTAATTGACAAATAACGATCTTCATTGTCTGTCGTTGTTCTTGGATAACCTGGGCCATGCTTTCTCTTAATGGATCCACTATCCTGAAACTGTTTTCATATGTTGGACATGATGCTAGGCGTTATATCGATCTGTCTACAAATCTGGATATGCGACTGGCCTGCCTCTAATCTCCCCACGATTCGCCACCTCATTCCATCATATAAACGTCGGTGGTTACTCATTTTGACTGTTTGAATTTCAATTCAACCGATTGTTGCAAAAAAAAAAAAAAAAAACACCCAGATATTTGCCGAGGTGTGCGAATGAACGAAATGCGGATTGTGCCACGCACGCTTACCTTACGTATTCGACACACAATATTTGCATCTTTCTTCCTAAGCAGTGGTTTTACATTTCAGTTCAGTTCTTTTCATGAAATTCAAGAAAATTTGCAAATTCTCCTAATTTTGTACACTAGTGTATTTTGGGATGGAGGAATGCAAAAGTTAAATTAGCGACTTGGGAAATGTTGAAACATGGACTTAGTTCCTTTCAAAAATCAGCGATTCAATTCTATAATTAACTATAAAAAATATAAAATTGAAATAACGCAAATATACATGAGATAGCTCATAAGTTTCGTGTACAGTACATTAAATAAAGCTGTAATTTTACTTTAATAGATTGCGTTGCGATATCTGAAAGTGTACGAATAGCGTAACTAACGAGTTAAACTACATTAAAAATATGTCAGTATTTACTTTGATTTCTATCTAACTATAGAAATGCGAATATATATTTGTATTTTGAACATTTAAGGAAATTTGAATGTCTATTACCGTTTGAGACAACGCAACTCTGTTGACAAAATTTTAAATTATTTTTTTTTAATTTATTTTATACAAAATGTATGAGCTACTTAATATCAATATAATTTCAAATTTATATTTATTAGGGTTTATGAATTATTTATTTTTAAAGGTAGGCCTTTATGAAAACCTTGTATCTCTACGTTATAGCTCTTTAAAAAAGGTACTGAATATAGTTGTAATATCTGGCGTAATAGCATTACATCAATACCTAGACAGACTCTTATATATTTGAAAATGGAATCTATAAACCGTATAATACTCTTGATTATTCTACCACTAATACTCTACTAAAAATAATACTATTGACTACTCTACCAAAGTGTGACTTTTTTTAATTTTTGTAACCTACCTTACATTCGATGTTAGTCGAGTATAATTTGTTAGCGAATAAAAATAATTAAAACATTTGTATTTCATCTTTAAGCATATATATAGTTTAGTTGAGAAGCTGTTGTAATATGTGATGTGTGTTATAAAATGTAATGCAAAATATATGATAAAATTTATACAGTCATACCTTCTTTATGAATTTATTTACAAAAATGAATCAATAAATCCCATGGAAATTAAGAAATGGATAAACATATTTTTAAACTTAAACATTAATGAGATTTTAGAATGATTTACAAGCGTAGCATGCACATGCTCAGCTCAAGCAATTTAACTGCATGTTCTAATTATTGGAGCCCATTTTATAGCATATCTTCTTTTTGCCTATCTCATATCATTCCCTTTTCAGTGGAATTCTGAAAAATACTGGAAGATACATTGTCACAAGATTAACTGCATACATCAAGCTTTAATTTAATCTATGTTGTGAGATAAAACTATAGATAGAAGCCGCTGTGATGTCTGAAAGTGTACAAATGACCAAACTAACGTGTAAAACTATACATTAATGATATCTCACAAGGTAAACATCACCAGACATTTGGGTCACCGACTTGCCTAGGACAACGCTAGTTCGATTTTTTAATAGTAGTTGTTTTGTGTATTGACAATAGTTAAAAAAACTTTTAATGATATAAATGTAACACTTACTAATTTGTAAACTTAATTTACTTTATAACAACTTAAGAAATGTTTTTTATATGTTTTGTAGTGAAGAGAAGCTGCATAATAAAAGGAATTTTTTCGTCAGTTTGTGTAAGTTTTGTTTTAGTAATAATTTTATTAATTTTAATGGTTTCAGGGAATGGAATCAGGTTTGTGGCATTGACATAGGGACTAATTTGTTTAACACTGCTGCCAATAATTTCATTTTTTATTTTGAATTTAAATATGTTGTACAGGTTATATATTCTAATAAACGTTTTAGTGTTTGTAGGTACATTGATGATTTATTAAATTTTAATAACAACCTGCTGCTTGAATTAGAAATGGTTTATCCCTATTGTCTAAATGTAAATAAAGCCTGTGATAGAAACAAACTTGTTATTTTTTTATTTTAGATATAATTATTATGGACAAATTTTTAAATATTAACATTTATAATAAACGTGTGTTTTTTCATATTGATTCACATTGTATGCCCCATTGGTTTACAAGTTTAAGGAAAATAATTTTTATTAGTATAATTATAGAACAACTCATTAGATTTTTTTAGAATTTGTAATAAGATATATTTGTTATAGATTTTTTAAAATTCGTTTTTAAGAAACATTTTTTTAAGATCACTGCTAATTTATACTACAATAATTTTTATTATTTTCATTTCGTTTTTCTTTATGTGTACACTAACTTTATAAGTTTTTTGGAGTGACAACAGTAAGCAAATTATACACCGATACGGATACGAGTAGTTCGTATTGAAATAAATGAATATTCGTTGTTAAAGTCCCTTACTGGAAGGCTTCGTGTCGAGATGTTCTTCAGTGACTAACGCTTGCATTTTGAAAAGTTTTATTATGAAACTGGAATGACGCAAAGGCAAATAACTATTTTTTTATGCTGACTTCTGCAACACCTTAAGGATGGGAAGGATGGCAATGTGAGACAACAGCAGAATTGCAGTATCCTTATCATGTCCTCTAGGTCAAACTGGTTGGGAGAAAGCGGCTTGCGATTTTTTTTCTTTTTTCTTTATATTAAGATATTATTTACTTTTAAGATATTTATTTTTCATTTATAATTTATACTTTTGAAGCACTTTGGTATTGCTTTTGCAAAATATTTCTTTTTCATATCTTATTTAGTTTTGTTTCCATAATACATTGTAACATTGTCATTTCATTTTATTTTGTTCGAATATTACTTTTATTTAGTAATATGGTTATGGAGTATGCATGCAGGCTCTCTGTTCTGAAACCTGAGAAGCTACATTTTTTTATGCATATGTTGCTTTACCCAACTTCCAAGGAGTTTGCAGCCTTTTTGTGCTATTTTTTTACGTTGTTTCTCTTTCGAAGTTGATGTGTTCATATTTTGACAATTTTCTGACTTTTTATTGCAGCCTACGTTTCACAGTGTTATTTTATAATTTTCATAATTTGACTTTAAATATATATGTATATACAGGGTATCGAAATGTCATGTTACAAACTTTATTCATATCATCTATATATAAGATAGACAAATTGAAACTGGTGCCGAAATATTGGAAAACGAAACGCGTTTTTTGTTGCAGGCTTCCGAAACGTGGCTGTAGTGTAGCAGTGTCAGTGTCCATGAAACCAGAAACATTCACAAATCAAGAAATATGTCAGTGTATCCTCTGGTATCACGAGACCCAGTCACCCAAAACAGTGTAGAGGAATAAGTGTGTCTGATCTTGCAACTCTGCAACAACGAATAACCACTGTCATTAGATGGATCCGTATTTTGATGTTGGCTAATGTATGGACAGAAATTGACTACTGACTAGATGTGCTATGTGCTACCAAACCGTGCCGAAATGTTGGAAAACGAATCATGTTTTTTGTTGCAGCCTTCCGCAACGCGGTTATAGTGTAGGAGTGTTAGTGTCCAGGAAACCAGAAACATTCACAAATCAAGAAATATTTCAGTGTGTCCTCTGATATCACGAGACCCATTTACCCAAAGCTTTGCAGAGGAATAAGTGTGTCTGATCTTGAAAATCTGCAAAAACGAATAACTACAGTCATTAGATGGATCCGTACTTGGATGGTAGCTAATGTATGGGCAGAAATTGACTACCGACTACATGTGCTACGTGCTACCAAACCAGTGATTCTACAGCCACGTTACGGAAATCTGCAACAAATAAACTTGAGTAGTTTTCCAACAACTTGGCGCCAGTATCACATGTCTATTTTATATATAGCGGATATGAATATATTTTGAAAACTAGGAACGACTTTTTGGACAACCTGTATATTTACATGTTCTTGTGCATATTTTCATTTCTTCTTCATTATTACTATATTAAATCGAAAGTTTTTCTTCAGTTTCGAGAATTCTAATTACTTTTTTCGAAAACATTTTATTATTCACATTCCATTCCTTTTTATAAAAAAATAGTAGAATTTTATTTTTAAATAAAATTTTTTTTTTTTACAGTTGATTACATAAAAATTCTCTTTTCCTTCAAGAAATAATGAGGTTCATTCATAAAGTGTTAATGGATTCATAGTTTTTTATGTTGTTTTTATTACTATTTCCGTGTAAATAAGATACTTAAAAAAGGATGTTAATTTTTTATGTCTAATTTCAAAGTGTTACGCTTGAATTGCTTAATAAAAGCAGTCTGTTAATGATAACTATTTGTTTCTTAAACTTTACTTATTTTTATTCAAATGAAAGTCATGGCATTTTCAGAGCTTTTAATTACATTATAATGAATCCCACGTGTAATTGCATACTTTAAGAGCAACATTAATATGAGACTTGTTTCGATTTTCAAAGAATACTTCCGAATAATAATAATAAATAAAACCGATAAATAAAACCGATCTCCATCGTAAATATTGCTTTATAAAATTATTTTCGCCTGCAGCATCAAAGAGTCTGTTTCATACAATTTAGACTGTCATTTGTTTTTTTTTGTTTTTTTATGCAGTTATTTGTAACCATATTTTGTATTGTGTTATGTGCATTATGCAATCTAATGTAATGTATATCAAAAAAATAAAAACTGTTATACATTCTCTATTTAAATGTTAATTTAAAATAAAGTGTAATTAAGCCATATAACTATTCTATTTATATAAAAAACTTTATAAATTTTAATAAAGAATGTGTTCTGCTCTAATTTCCTTTTGATACTAAAATCAATTTGGGGATTGTACATACGATCTTATCCAGTAACCTAACGTACATTTGGTGCTTTTGAATGATTTAGGCATATGCTTAGTGCATTGTAAACCGTATACAGTACATAAATATCATATTTAAAAAATCGCCAAAATATTTTTATTACCGAAACGCAAGTTTTATGAACCTGAAATATTTTTATCTGATTATGTAATTGTAATTTGAAAACTCGACAGCGGACAGCAAGAAAGGTTGTTCAAACTCATTAAAATTTTTATAATTAATATAATCTTAAACTTCTAAGCCTTTTAAATAATAATTAACACATTAATTAACAGACTACATACATAGATGTATGTTATTATACTTTAAGAACATTAAAAATTGTTAATATTGGTTAGTGAATAAAGCTAATTCAAAAAATTTTCAAATATTTTTCCCAACGTAAAAAAATAAAATAAAAATAAAAATAAATAAAATGCTATCAAATTATAGACACCTGCTTTGTAACGATTTTCAGCTTTTCTGTCTTCAATAGCTACTGCTCATGACGAGGCATAGATTCAGCACGTCTGAAGAAGTATTTCGGATGATTGTCATTTTAAATGAAAGCTAAAAATTTCCACACACCAATTAGAGATGTTGTTGCTGGATAAAGTTCTTGCACTTTAATTTCCACAGCATCCAGGGATGATAGTAACAAGTAGACAACAGTGAAATTGATTTTGAACAAGGTCACTGACAACGGAATGTTAATAACACAATTATTCTGTTTTCAAATGCATTACTATTCAGAATTAGTGTACTTTTTAATTGTTTTTGTCTTATTTAGATTTTTCGAGAATGAATTCGAAAAATTGAAACAATGGTCTATTTTCAAAAAATGATAATACGTGTTTTGTAAATTAATAGTCATGAAACAATTTTACGCCAAACATTATCTCCGCGTATTAGATTTAAAAATAATGTAAATGTACTAAAAAAAGCAAACACAAGTAAAAAGATACATTAAATGAGTTTTTTTTATATATAATAGTCTCAACATCAGTAGCATTTCATTCTAAAGAAAATCGCTACAAATTCTGCTTAATTAAATTTAATAGACGTAAATTGGATTAAAACTGGAAAAGTGTTTCTGGAAAATCATATCAGGATTTCAAATTACTGACTTTTGTTGATCTACGATGTTTATTCATGAAAAATGCTTGTTGGATGTCTCAATTTTTGCTTTTAAAAAATATAGGTTACAATTCATTTTTTTTGCAATATTAATTTCAAAATATACAGGGTGGTCGGAAAATATATGGCAAAATTTTAAAGGGTAGAAGAACGGAAAACATAAGCATTTTTTGTCATAAAATGTGTGTTCGGAAATGACATAATTAAGTAAATATATTTAGAGTTTAGATATTTGTAAATTAAGTGTTAATAGTCTTCGATTTGTACTAGATTTTCTGGAGATATAAACATTTTAAATACGTATATTACTTAAGTATTACACTGTATTTGAAATATATTAGATTGGAGAAGCACTTAAAATTGGAGACCAGAAATGGTTTTAAGGAATAAACTACCTTAGAGACGTTTCCTCTAAGTATCAAAATTTGTGTTGTTTTGTTTTTAATTTCTGTTGATTTTTATCTCAGAAATGTAAATTACAATAGACACGTTTAAGGGGGATCTGATACATGTAATATTAGATATCAAAACTACCTAAAACGCAAATTTACTGAATAATTTAATATAGATCTACATTTAGAGCTACATATTATCTATTATTATAAAATAGCTGTTATTCTATAATATTTATATTATTCTAAAATAAGCCTATCTATTATTCTATTATTTTAAAATACTACGATACTTTGATTGGTGTAGAGTTTAAAAATGAAAAATTATTAAATATGTTTTAATAATTTATAAATAAAGAAAATAAAGAAGCGTTAATGAGGTAAAAACAATAAACTAATATTCTTTCAAAGAGAAAAACTCTTCAAAAAGACGTAAAAAGTCGCACGTTGTTTTATGTCTATTCCATATGCATGCATACTGCCTTATTCAGAATGTCAAAGGATTTTCTTTTCACACACATGCGCTGCACATACGACTAAAGTCTATCGATTACAAAGGTATTATACGCTGGAAGATTCTCAGCGTTGTCCCGAGCCTTGTGTTCCAGTTTTTATGGCTTCAACACTGCCTGTCTCTAAATCAATGGTCTTTCATCATAGTACAATTGCAAGTTTAATAAAAATGCATGTCTTTTGAGTAACTACGATGTTGTATTTAAAGAGCGAGATGCTGAAATGCTAATATATTTTTTTATATTATTTAAACTTATGAAGAAATGTTCACAAATCGTTTCTGCAAATTACTTTTTATCCAAAAAACTTCTGGGCATTTTTACGTACTTGTTCACTTTATAGATGAATAAAGAAATTTCCAGTAAGATATTATAAACACACAAGTTTTCACAAATTCTATGAAAATGGAAATTCTCTGTAACGGTATGATGTTTCGGCTACTCTGATTATAAGAGTAGGCGAAGTTTTGATTGCGAACCTACTTCTTGTCCAATAATTGTCAATTTACGTAAAAGTTATCACGGCTATCATTCTCTAACTTTCGATGAATGAGTGTGAAAACCTCGGAACTTGTAAGTTTTTCACTTCGTATCGATATGTATGCAAATTTTTACATCTGGTCAATCGATATTTTTGTATTTAAGCACCAGCAAGTGGAACTTGGATCGAATTTCTTCTCCATGTGAGGTGCTGTTAGATCCGGCTAGTGTAATCAACTATCCGAAGCTGAGAAGAAGAGTAGCTGTTGGTAAGCGTAAATTACGTTATTTTGGGCTAATTGAAATAAAGTTGTTTTGGTGCTCATGGAGCGCCCCTTTCAGTGCTATCATAGGCGGACATCTTGAAGTCATATGTTGACTAGTTTGCATAGCGGACACTCGATTTTGCTCGTCTTGCTGACTCATCCAAATTTGTAAGTGACATTTTGAGTTATCTCTAATTGATATTTGTAGTTTTATTGTGCTAAGTGAAGTTTCATGGGAACTGTTTCTTTCTGACCTAAGGAAAATTGGTAGAGCCTTTTCTCAAATCCCTGCCTCAAAAGCTTTTAATAAAACTGACTTTGATTTTATACGTCTTGTGCCCTCTTTCCGACTAGCTAGCATTGTTCACTGTCACTAACAGCGACATGGCTGTTGCCACGGAGCCTTGATTTAACCGGACTGAAGGAATATCATACGCTTATACCTGTGCACGTGGAAACCTGTTTAAAATAATTTTTCCCGTTTATTTCAATTCCGTCTTAACAAATTTTACTATATCTCATTAACATGCATTAATCTAAATGCATAATGTAATGAATTATGTAACGTTTCCTTTATTTGCACTCTTCCGTGCAATTCTGGAGTATTATATAATTGAACTAATTATTTAGTGCACACATTATTGTATATGCTTATCATAACTGTCACATGCATATTTTAACGCAATCTAGGAGCATATATCACTAATATGCAGCGACATTTAAATTGTGTATGTCATTAATCTGTGTTGTATGAACCCATTCACTGCGATAGAAATTGTAAAATGTGTTTGCACTTACATTATGTACAGTCGTGGTAACAATAAGGATACCTCTTTACTATCGCTGGCGAAAATCATCTTATAAGAATGTCGCTGTTACCAACCGATGTAAATTAATTATATACCTAAATTAAGCTTATGGTTTACTAAATATCAAAATTGTAACAAACTTTCAATTTTACAATTCTAACATCTAATATTTACTTAATATTGGGATTCTTCAGTACATTTTACCTCGGATTCCAAACAAAAAATCATTTAATTAATTATTTTAGGAAATATGTATATATAAAGTTTGAAACTCCTAATATGAAATTCTTTTTCAATTGTTACAAGACAGATTACAATGAGGGTATTTTTTTAATTTAGCTAAAACCTACTTCACGGAATGAGCTGAAATTTTGGTTTTGCTTGTTGGAGGCTTCTAGAAATTCATTTTTATTTAAAAAATATATAGGTTACAATTCATTTTTTTGTAATAATAATTTCGAAATGTTACAGGGTGGTGGGAAACTATCTGGCAAAATTTTAAAGGGTGGAAGAACGGTCAACATAAGCATTTTTTGTCATAAAATGTGTGTTCGGAATCGACATAATTTAGTATAATATATTCAGAGTTTAGATATTTGTAAATTAAGTGTTAATAGTCTTCAATTTGTACTAGATTTTCTGGAGACATAATTATTTTAAATACATATATCCCTTAGGCATTACGCTGTATTTGGAATATATTAGATTGGAGAAACATTTAAAATTGAAAACCAGAAAATTATTTCTTAATTTATAACGTATCTTATTCATATAAATCAAAGTCTGCTTATTTTTTTATGATTAACGTTTGCACAGAAGAGTTTTAAACGTATGTTACACTACCACCCATCAATATGATGATTAAGACGGATTTTTATAATTTTATCTAATTATTTGTACTGTAAATATAAAGGTCTTGATTGAAAAATTACTTGATGGATATTGTTTGATGGGAAAATATTTTTAGATATATTTTTCTATCCATAACTATGAAATTACTGAATAATAAAATCTACAAAACAACTTTTCAAAAGTTAAAAAAAAAAAAAAGTTGTGGCTAAAAAATGGTGTGATATCAAATTTCCAAGCTATTATATTACTTATTTAACTTTTTTTCATTAAATAAGTTATCATATATATAAGTCGAGTGCCTACGTATATGTTAATAGAAATCATTTTCTCCTGTACTAAATACATCCTAACGAGTTTCTGAAAATTCAATTTTTTTCAAATTATGCATGATGGGCTTGGCGGCCATCGTTGCATATTATTCCCAAAATTCTAAGCACCCAAATCCATGGTTAAAATCCGAAGTTCAGCATTGTTATTTAAGCAAATATTTTAAGCGTTTCATTTATAGACTTGTATGCACTTAAAATTGTGTCTTAAGATAATGATGTCTTATCTTAAATATCTATCTTATGATTAACTTTTTAGAGTAATTAATAATTTCAAACTAGTAAAAATCAATTTCTCAAAATATCAGTCTTATCTATTTTAACTGTCCGTAGTTAAAATCTGAAGTTCGAAATTGTTATAAACATATTACGCTTTTACATTAGAAATTTGGGTGCTTAGAAATATGGAAAGATGGCCGCCAAGCCCATCATGCATAATTTGAAAAAAATTGAATTTTCAGAAACTCGTTAGGATGTATTTAGTACAGGAGAAAACGATTTCTATTAACATATACGTAGGCACTCGACTTATATATATATGATAATTTATTTAATGAAAAAAAGTTAAATAAGTAATATAACAGCTTTGAAATTTGATATTACACCATTTTTTAACCACAACTTTTTTTTTTTTTTTGTAGATATCATTTCTTTTTTTTTTAAATAGATCAAACATAATTTAAATAATCTAAACATGAGAAATAATTTAAAATTACATTTTACTTTCAGTCATTGTTTAAATAGCGGGCCCCTAATTTATATTGGTCCCTCGAATCTTGCAAAACCTCGAACCGAACAAACCTCCGACCTGGTTCCCCGCTGCCTTCGGCACCGGATAATCCCTTAATTTGCACATTGATTAGTATAAACCTCTAACCAAACGAACCTCCGATACGGGTCCCCGCTGCCTTCGGCACCGTATAACAGTCGTGCTGCGCACGCTCAAGTTCCATTTTCCACCACCAGGTTGCGCAATCTGTTCTATATGAACCTCGGGCACTGAAATCGTTATGGCTATAGATGTCGAGTCTTTAGAACCAGAGATAGGAAAGTGATCCCTGGTGGTGAAAAACGAACTAAAATCGGAAAGCTCTATCGATGTCGAGTCGAATGAGCCACACCCCGTCGTGATCCGACCCATAGAAACAGAGATAGGAAAGCACCCCCTGGAGGTGAAAGGTAATCGCGTTTGGGGGGCAAAGTGGGGGGATGAACACCGGAGATATATAATAGGATTAAGCGGTCACAGACTTTTCCAACGATGTATTACATGAGGGGTATGTGCAAAATTTAAAAAATAACCCCCCCCCCCCACCTGCATAATATGATTAAGCGGTCACAGGCTTTTCGAACATTATATCACATGAGTAGTGTCGATGGGGGGGCGCAAAATGTGGGGGTGACACCTGTTGTGCATAACATGAATAAGTGGTCACAGCCCTTTGTAACGATATGTGACATGACGGATATCGTTAAAATTTAGAAAAGTGTCCCCCCCCCCTTGTGTAGGCAAAACGCGCTCCGCCCCTCCCTATAATTTTTGACGTGGCTTTATTTTTTTTAAATTTATGTTATGTGTTATAAAATATCATAAAGTTTCAAACAGATAGCCTTATTAAACTTCCTAATTTTGTTCACGCCCCTCCCCATCCCCTCCACGAAATGTGACGCGCCGTTCTTTTTTATAAATTTTTTATCATGTGTTATAAACTATCCTAAAGTTTAAAACAGATCGCATTGGAATTTAATATATTTGCTGAAATTAATATTATACATAGAATAATATAGAAATAAACCCTCCTTTAGCTTGTAATTAAGATATATAAACAATTTTTAGAATTTCTGAAAGCTGATTTTTATTTATTTATTGATTTATTTATCTATTTATTTATTTTTTGTTTATTTATTTATTATTATTATTATTGCGTTGCCCTGTGCATGTTTGGAATTTCTTAGCAATTTCTTAGATTTACATTATTTTATTCAATTAAACATTGTACTGTTACAATAAATTTAAATGGAAACTTCACTTCTAATATCACAAAAATAAATTCACAAAAATAATTTAACAACTGGATTTCATTAAATTATAGGAAAATGACGTGAAAGGTATTCCTGCAAACAAAATGCCTGTCCTTTACCATGTTTTTTTTTTTTTTTTTTTTTTTTTTTTTTAAGAAATAAATGAATCACATTTAATTCATTTCAAAAATTTTGTTTACGTTAGGAAAGAAATTTTAAATGCTGATAACTCTTATTGTGTACATTTTAGAAGGTAAATTTTCCCTAAAAAACGATTTTATTTTTAAAGATCTTTTTAAAAACGTAAATTATATATGTAAAATATTTTTCAAAGCATAAACACTACGTCTGATTACTTTATTTTACATTATTATAAGAACACGCATTTTATCAGACAATTAAATGCACTAAACAAACATGAGTGAAAAATTGACCTGGGCCAGGACTCGAACCTGGGACCTTATGCGTACCGTGCTGACGCTCTGCGACTGAGCCACCCAGATCGATATCCTTAACAGGCAATTTCTCATACTTATTCATGTTGGAAACAGTCATCTGCCACAGTTTGCAGTCATATTTAATTGTGTGATAAAATGTGTGTTCTTAAAATTATGAAGTTTTATTTTAAAAAAAATATCTTCAAAAGAAAATGGCTGACTTGCAGATGAAATTTGATGTGGTTATAACTTGTAACTGTATTGTGCTATTATAATACAGATGGTACGTGGTCGTTGGCGGGTTTTATCTCTGTTTTGGCATAATTTTTTAATCACCAAGTTAATTAACAGCTTTTTGCTAATTAAGGATAGAAAATATTTTTTTTTTTACACTGGGTTTTATAAAAGCACGTAGATTACGTAATTACTTGTCCAAAAATGCAATCCTTTTTTTATTCTGCCTAATATTAAGGTCTGTAGGTTGTTTGAAAAAAAAAGTTTGACGAACAAAAAAGGGATCATTTTAAGTAACTCGACGTTTTTAAAAAAAATCTATATCTCTGTTTATAAATCACTTATGAAGATGAGTTTGGTTTTAAATTGAAGAAATTCTTCATTAGATTCTTCTAGTTTTCGTTTCTTTTTTCTGCGACGCTTGGTTTATTTGATATCTGATATTTTAATCTGGCATGTTTTGTCGATTTAACATTGCAAAATTGCTTTCTTAAGTAAGCATTAGCGGTCTTTAGTCCAGTTCTTGGCGTTGTTTGTGTGGCGTTTTTTTAAAGCTTGGCTTGGCACAGCGACCGCCCTGCTTGATGCTTACATTTTCACAGAACATTAAATGTTTCAGACAAACAAAAATGCAATGAATTACTCTATTGTGCTTCTTTAAAAAATTGATGCATGATATTTAGTTAAAGTTTAGAAAACGAAGCTAAGGAAGAAAGTAAAAAAAAAAAAAAAAAAAAGAAAAAGAGAAAGCTACGGAAGCTAAACTTTAGAAAAGATTGCTATTAGAGAATTATTAGCTACTATTTTATATTTGTACTTAAAAATATAATTTGCACTTAAGCATTTATTTCTTAAATAAAAATTCAATTAAAGGAATAAGAAAAAATTATTAGGATTAATTGTGATTACTGCTTATGGATAGACCAATCACGGAATTGCTTGCAATTGCGTGATTTAATTTTTCTAAATTCTATGTAAAAAATAATGATCATTTTTTTAATTATTATTATTACTTCAAATGTTAAAATTGTTAAAGTTTATTAGTTCATTTAGTTATTTTAATTTGCTTAAATTTCCAAAGACACATCATGGCTGAACAACCTCTCAGTAATCAGATAAGCACCTCATCTGATGGCAAACTATGAAAGGCGTCATTATTTACATGATTCAAAACAGTCATCAGTATTATCTCACTGTAAGTATTGATAACGATATACACTCTTCTTGTGAGACTTAACAATTTATTGAATTTTTAAATTAAAACATCTACCACTATTTTCAAAAAGTAAACTTTATTTTATTTAATCAGGGAAAGTTTGAAATTAAACAAATCAAAATTATTATATGAAGATAAAGAACACTATATATTGCCAACGCGATGCACACATATTTCACAGTAGTAGTCATAAATATTCTAAAATTCAAGAAATCCAGTTAAAAATAATTTGCAGAAAAATAATATGCAAATGCTAGTGAAATTAGAAGTACATTTTTTCTGAAACGGCACCTATTTCAAAAAATTTTGTAGTAAAAAGAGTCTTAATTGCGCCTATAATAAAAAAGCAACATGCAAATGTTGTAATTTTAAAAGAAGCAAACTTTAAAACGGATTTTTATAGTGGCAAATATGCTTATTCATGAAACAAAACTAAGAATTACATACAAAGATAAAAACAATATTGAATTTGCAAGTTATAAGATGAAGTCATATTGGAGTCATTAACAAAAACCTGTTTGAAGCCAAAACAAACAAACAAGACCGATATTAATAAGGTATGTGAGCACCTCTCCCCCGCATACAAATTTTACAGCGTACCATTCTTTCCATTAGGTGATCAACCAACGAAAGGTCAAGTAATTACTATTCTTCCTCTAGAGCAGTTTGTAAATCTGTGTGAGAGGCTGAGGGTGGTAAACGTGTACACACAGCACATTTCAGAGATTTTCAATGGGATTAAGGTCGGAAGAGTACGCCGGCCATTCCATACGCGCAATTCTCTCACACTCCAGGTAGTCTTCGATGAGGCCAACTCTATGAGGACGCACATTATCATCCATTAAAACGACAGCAGGACCAACTGCTTCAGCATACAATCTCACAGTGGGGTATAGGACTTCCTCCTAATCTTGACTCATCCGTGATCATACCGTTGACGCAATTAATCACTGTCCAATTGATATGTTTCCGTCACCAATTTAATGGTACTAATCTAGATTAGACGGATAGAGGAATACTAACTCGAGGTACCCGGGCGTACAGTCCATTCATGTGTAGCCTTTGGCGCACAGTAGTGGCAGATATCGTCTTACCAATGGGAACTGCAACCATAGACGTCACACATGTGGAGGTCACTCTTCCATTCCGCTTGGCTACAACATCAATATATAGATCATTCGCTAGTGTCTTAACCCTTGCACGACCGGCCACAGATCTTCGGACAACTATTTGGCTGGTTAGGAATTGTTTCCATAATCTTGAAATTACTGAATGATGAACGTCGAAGAAAAGAGCAACATCTCTGATTTATTAACCCGCTTCAATGCCTCCTACGCTACGCTAACGCACAGACTCTTCCATTCGTCTTCTGGAAGCCATAGAAACACGTTTGTCTTGAAAATAAATGTACGAAGGTTCGAAACACTTTTTTTCAGCACTTACATGCAACTCCTGTAAAACTTCACAATGATGGCTTCTTATACGACTTCCTTTTTTGCCTAATTATCGGCACGAAATCGTGATTGGCTGTTACATAACATAATTTGCATACTTCCATCTAACTCTGCAGAGAATTACTGCGTCCTGAATTCAGACTGGCTTTCGGAAATTAACATTTTTCTCATCTTTGCGTGCTTAACTTTTGGCAGAGAGTGTGTATACCAGGAAATACTGTATTACTAATTATGTTTCTTCACAGGCATCCGATGCTCCTGATCGGCTTTTAATATCGCATTTAGCCATTAAGCTACAAAAATCTGTTAAATCCAACTCAAAAATACGGTGGTTGTATGCTAGGCATAATGTGGAAATGCTAGAAATGGTAAAAATTCGATGCAAATCAGCAGGCAATATTTTAAGTTGTAGCGATCTGTGGTATAATTGCATGGAAAACACTAACTCAAGTGGTCGAAACAATATCATCATTTTGAAGTGAGCGAGACGAGTACAGGGCATTAATGGATTCTACATTTCGTGAATGTTCCCCGTAAAAAATAAATAAACAAATCAGTCATCATGTTGAACGAAACAGTTTGATTAGCCAGTTCATTCTATAACTACAGAAAACAATCTCATGCAGCATGATGTTTCACCTAATATTCAGTCAAATATGAAAAATGATATTCCATTATTCCGGTAAAAATATTATAAACTACATCCCATTATTTCTGTAAAATCCAGCATTTCATTCTCCGCTCATCTCGACAACTCATTTGTCGGAAATATTTGACGGCTGTAATTTGGTTCTAAAAAACACGCGAAAATACACCCGTGCATCTATCGAAGAAAAATAAATAAGCTTGTGGTCAATAGAAAATTTTCAAATCGAATTAATTGAAACGGGAAAGCGTTATGCGACGTCAAGGTCAGTGGGATTTGGAAAGGGAGAAAGGTATTTTAAGACGCATAAAACCCACACTAAGTCAGGAAAAATTCAAAAATATTAAAAATGTGTTGCATTTCCTCCCCGCACAAAAGAAAATATAATTGGAGACCTAAAAGGATTACAAGTTCAAGCAAACTATACAAACTTAGATTACAAAGTTTCCGACAGTTGACTATTTATTATTTACTTGCTGTTTATATGTTTAAAAAAAATGTTGCATTTTCATTACTAAATTTAATTTTCCGGAATGACTGAAGAAATGCAGATAAAGAAAAAGGAGAAGACAGTTCTCCATAATCAATACAAAAATACTTACATAACAAAATAAAAAACAATAATACACAATAAAGAGAAAAAAATATATGAACACTAACTTATGTCATTTTTAAGACGGAGTCTTTTTGAAGTTTGTCAATCCTTATAAAAGTCTATATTAAAGTCTATAGCACAGTCTAAGTAATGGATTTTACAACAATTTACACGCATCATACTCTTACTTTTAGAATATTAAACTTTTTAAGAAACACAAAATGCAAAACACCGAGTGCCGTTTATAACATACTGTATGAGCAAACACAATCCTGTTAATTTTTTCAAGAGTTAAATTCACTGTTATGTTCATTGTCCCTTTTAACAGTAGTTTCTGTTTTGGTTAATAAATTTAGTCAACTCTTAATAATAATAAGTTGTTACTATGGTTTCAGTAATTTTCTTTATATATATATATATGTATATTTGGAATTTAACTTACTTGTTACTTAAAGATTAGTTTATTTTATCAAGTTTAAGTAACATATACCCAGTTCAGAGCTACTTTTTATATAATAACATCATTATATATTTTTTAATTCACAACATCATTTAAAATCCCCCTTAATAAATCTGCTAACATTTTGGTTGTATGGTTGTTGAGATGTTGAGAGGGAGAGTCTAGGAATGGCAAAAAAATTATGAAAATCAGCAGGTATTACTTTAATTGGAAACGATCAGTGCTATAATTACATGGCGAACGCAATTTCACCCAAGCACGATCATTATTGTGCGGTCAGCGAGACGAGTACAGACAATTATGGATTTATGCAGCATATTAGATTAAATGATAGATTAGGTGCAGTATATATATTATATACGTGCTTAATTAAACTCAAATTATAGTATATATAGCTTCAGTGTGTACCCATTCAGCTTGGCAGATAATCTAGATGGTAGCTGATTCGTTGCTCACTCGATGAAGAAAGTTACTAAGTTCACCTAAGCTGTGATATATATATTTTTTATGTCATCAAAAATTGTTTCAAGTGGATATACGTGGATATACTGCCACTTTATGAATTCCACAAGAAATATCACGATTATATGAAAAATAAATATTCGGCTATATTATTATGTGTTTTGCATTAAATAAAAACATATATAATTTTAAAAATCACTTTGAAGAAAAATTTTTTAGAAGAATATTTTTTTATTTAAAAATTCAATTAGATAACAACTATTTAGGGGTTTGACTTGATCTTCCTGCTCTTCCCATTTTCTTGGATTTGTCAATAATGTAGTTTGTGAACTAAATATCTCGAACAAAGAAATATTCAATTTGAAAGAATATCAGTTTGCAAGAATATATAAAATTTTGCTTTAAAGGATTTATTTTTATAAAAGTATCACTATCTATATATCTATATAGTCTATTATTCGAAATACATTTCCTTTCAAAATATGAGTTATTTAATCTTAGTATTTTATATATATACACTCATTGCCATAAAAATTTGCGCACCATGAAATAATTGTGGTATCGTAACGAAACTTGGCATGAAGATACATATCAGGCAGATATGTAAATGATTAGAAATGCAGCGTGATTGCGCATTGCGTAATGCCACTAGAGGGCGTTGAACTTCGTCCTCTTTGGAGTATAAAACTGGTAAGCAGAACTTGTCTGAGTGTACCTTTTCTTTTGCAAAGGAAACGCTGAGGTAGACATGCCGTTACGCAGCCATCAAAGACAATATGAGCAGCTGTCAGAGTTCAAGAGGGGAAGAATCATCGGGATGATGGAAGCTGGGTGGTCAGCTCGGCGAGTAGCTCGTCAAGTAGGCCGTTCTGATTTTACTGTGAGGAGGTGTTGGGACTAGTGGACTGAAGAGACGTCATTTACACGGCGACCAGGCTCGGGACGCCCTCAAGAGACCAGTCGTCGAGAAGACCGTCACATCATACAAAACGCACGCGTAGAGCCAACTGCCTCATTGGCCGCTATCCAGACACAGGCAGCACCTTCACTACGGACCCCTGTGTCTTCCCGAACCATCGCAAGGTGCCTGGCTGAAGGACATCTGGTATCGCGGCGCCCATTACGTGTGCTGCCAATGACACCCACGCACCGACGCCCCGGTTTGGATTGGTGTCCCGCACGACGGGATTGGAATGCAACGGAATGGAACCAGTCGTCTTCAGCGACGAGTCTAGATTCAATTTGAGCAGTGATGACAATCGTGTTCGTGTGTGGAGGCCCAGTGGTGAACGCCTCAATCCTTCCTTCACTTTACAGCGACACACCGCTCCCACAGCTGGTGTGATGGTATGGGGTGCCATTGCTTACGATACACGGTCATGCCTAATATTGATCCGTGGCACAATGACAGCCCAGCGGTACGTCCAGGATATTTTTCAGCCACATGTGTTGCCACTCGTGACAGGGCTCCCACGAGCCCTTTTTCAGAAAGACAATGCTCGGCCACACACAGCAAGGATGTCACAAGCCTGGCTCCGACACATTACCACCCTTCGCTGGCCTGCTCGATCCCCAAATTTGTCACCAATCGAGTATATTTGGGATCATTCGGGACGGCAAGTTGGACACCCTACGAGTTTGGTTGAACTCGAGGCGCGTTTACAGCAACTGTGGAACGTGATGTCTCAGGACATCATACGGAACTTGTATGCCTCAATGCCCGCTCGTATCGCATCGTACATTCGAGCTAGAGGGGGACCAACAGAGTACTAAATTTCCGTTCATTTGTACTTTTTTCTGCAATAAATGATCCTTTTTCTTTGGTTTTCTACTGACTTACTTATATCACAGTAGTACTTACGCGTGTAAAATTTCGTTTCATTTAGACGTGTTTTTCTTAGTGCGCAAATTTTTATGGCAATGAGTGTATATACAAAATGGCAGTTATCTCGCAGTATTTTATTCAATGCAATTTGCTATCAATCTTGCTAAATAATAGCATGATTCTTCTACATTTGCTCAAAAATTGATTGCATGGAATCATAAGATCAAGCGGCAACTATATCTTATTTAAGAAATGAAATCGCATGATATATGATATTTTTTAGAAAAAGAAACATAATAAATGTTTTTTGCTTTTACAAAATATCCAATGTTTACATAAAAAATATAAATTAATTTATTTCGAAATTTAGTTTTAACCAAAGAATATATCTATTATTTCGTTTAATAAAGAAGGTTAGTTGGGAAATATTATGTATAGCACGATTAAACACTCTCTCAGAAATTTTGTTTAATTAAACATATCATTTTACGGATAGTAAAATTATAGCATTTTCTATTTTCTACATAAATGAAAAAGGAGGGCTGTGATCCTGATAGTTTTAAAATCATTGTTTCTAATTATAAGAAAATATGCTTGTCTTTTACCGCGCTTATGATATGTTATTACAGTATATTCAAAGCATAAAGTAATAGTACAGGCAAAATAGATCAAGAATTGAGTAAAATACAACTGATAGCAGTTCAAAAAAATTTGGGAAGAACTTCGTTTTGGAAGTAGAAATGGAGATCGAATGAGCCCCCCCCCTCCCACAAAAAAATTAAAAATAAATAAATAAAGTTGTTTTACCGTGTTTTTTTTTGGGGGGGGGGAAGTGTGGGAATTTTAATTCAGGGATGAGGGGTGCGTCAATTTTTTTTAGTGGGTCAAGTAGTGCATCGTTAATTATGTATTTTTTAATTCTGAATAGAACGACACCATCCGTATATCGATACAATGATTCGTTACAAAGATACGCCAGGTTTTACAAATACAAAGTGGACGAATTACCTCAGTGCAGTTAATATAGGTTTTTACAGAAACAACTGATGGCCAGTCATTAAAATCTGGGAACAACTTTGTTTTTGCTCTAGAAAATAAGATCAGACGAGTCCCCAAAAATAAAGTTGTTTTACTGGAGTTTTCAAAAAGAAAAGAACATCTTTGTGTAATTGGAGTAACTAAGATCGGGTTATGTTATATTCTTGTAAACCGTTTTAGTAGAGTAAGAAACATTTGTTTGTATTTACAGTGTAGGTACTAAAAAATGTATTTTTCATTTTGCAATACTGACTGATATACTGTATAAACTACTCGGAATACTTTTCGAAAATTACGGGCAGCAAAAGACTTTTGTTTCCGAAAAAGTTTTTTTTATGCCGGAAATCTGTTGGTTACTGGAGTTTAAAAAAAAAAAAAGAAAATTTTTGTGTAATTGGAGTAACTAGGATCCGATGTAATATTCTTGTATACCGTCTTAGTAGAGTAAAAAACATTTGTTAGTTTTTATTTACAGTGTAGGTACTAAAAAATGTCTTTTTCGTCTTTGCAATACTGACTGATATACTGTATAAACTTCTCGGAATAATTTTCGAAAATTACGGGCAGCAAAAGACTTTTGTTTCAGAAAAAGTTTTTTTATTTTTTTATCCCGGAAATCTGTTGGTTACTGGAGTTTTCAAAAAGAAAATACCATTTTTGTGTAATTTCAGAAACTAGGATCGGGTTATGTTATATTCTTGTAAACCGTCTTAGTAGAGTAAGAAACATTTGTTTGTTTTTATTTACAGTGTAGGTACTAAAAAATGTATTTTTCTTCTTTGCAATACTGACTGATATACTGTATAAACTACTCGGGATAATTTTCGAAAATTACGGGCAGCAAAACACTTGTTTCAAAAAAAGTTTTTTTCACCCCGGAAATCTGTTGGTTACTGGAGTTTTAAGAAATAAAAGAACATTTTTGTGTATTTGGAGTAACTAGGAACGGGTTGTGTTATACTCTTGTAAACCGTCTTAATAGAGTTAGAAACATTTGATTTTATTTACAGTGCAGGTACTAAAAATGTCTTTTTCTTCTTTGCAATACTGAATTCCTTTTCCTTCTTCCAACGCATTACTTCTGAAACAGGATATTACTTAAAACAATCACAATCCTCATTTTATTTTCCACAAGCAGCTACAGGGTGTTTTTGCTGGATAATGCTGCCGGATTTGTACTACACGGCGAGAATTTTGAGGATTCTAAGTGGCCACGGAGACATGAAAGCGTTTAGAAGTCAAACCTATGGGCATGCAGTAAATTCCCTGGCAAACAAGTAGATAAGAAAAGTTAACTTCAGATTAAACGTACGAGAGATGAAAGAAGGGATAAAAAAGCTTCGAAATATACGTATACCCACACACATATATGATTTCACAGTATTCCAGGATGCCTTTTATTGCAAGACGTGAACAAATATATAGTTGGATTATTTTTTTTTAACACAATTATTAAATTGGTAAAGTAATCATACAAGTTGTAAATTTCCAACTGGACGAAAAATGTCCGGGCCAGGATTCGAACCTGGGATCGCTTGGCTGAAGCCGCCGAGCTCTACCACTGAGCTATCCCGGTCGAATCTGGAGGGCATAATTCATCCAGTTAACCTTATTGATCAAAGCATCTGGTCTGATATTTTAATCAGCTCAACAGAAAAGATCGCAGGTAATGGAACTCCAGTAAACGCTGGATACGTGAATACACTGGATTATTTTTTAACACAATTATTAAATTGGTAAAGTAATCATACAAGTTGTAAATTTCCAACTGGACGAAAAATGTCCGGGCCAGGATTCGAACCGGGGATCGCTTGGCTGAAGCCGCCACGCTCTACCACTGAGCTATCCCGGTCGAATCTGGAGGGCATAATTCATCCAGTTAACCTTATTGATCAAAGCATCTGGTCTGATATTTTAATCAGCTCAACAGAAAAGATCGCAGGTAATGGAACTCCAGTAAACGCTGGATACGTGAATACACTGGATTATTTTTTTAACACAATTATTAAATTGGTAAAGTAATCATACAAGTTGTAAATTTCCAACTGGACGAAAAATGTCCGGGCCAGGATTCGAACCTGGGATCGCTTGGCTGAAGCCGCCACGCTCTACCACTGAGCTATCCCGGTCGAATCTGGAGGGCATAATTCATTCAGTTAACCATATTGATCAAAGCATCTGGTCTGATATTTTAATCAGCTCAACAGAAAAGATCGCAGGTAATGGAACTCCAGTAAACGCTGGATACGTGAATACACTGGATTATTTTTTTAACACAATTATTAAATTGGTAAAGTAATCATACAAGTTGTAAATTTCCAACTGGACGAAAAATGTCCGGGCCAGGATTCGAACCTGGGATCGCTTGGCTGAAGCCGCCCCGCTCTACCACTGAGCTATCCCGGTCGAATCTGGAGGGCATAATTCATCCAGTTAACCTTATTGATCAAAGCATTTGGTCTGATATTTTAATCAGCTCAACAGAAAAGATCGCAGGTAATGGAACTCCAGTAAACGCTGGATACGTGAATACACTGGATTATTTTTTTAACACAATTATTAAATTGGTAAAGTAATCATACAAGTTGTAAATTGGCCCGGACATTTTTCGTCCAGTTGGAAATTTACACAAAAAAATATATATAGTTGTCTACTTTCTGAATTAACATCATGCCTTAGATTTTAGTAAATAATGCAATCATTTTCAATTACACTTACATAAATATTTATTAATTTCATAGATTTTTTTATTAGAAAATATATGATACTTTGGCAACGACGCCTAATAACAATATAATGTATAGTGTATATTAAAATATTTTGTGATACAAGTACAGTGATAATCCTGGTTTCAATTGTACAATACTGTATTACTTTACATCGATTTTATGAAACAGAACTTTTTGAAAATTTTCAAATTATATTAAAATAATTTATTTTTTTGTGTTAAGCAAGTAATAAATTCCTTTTGAACATTAAATATAATGTACAATGTAACAAGTATCTTTCACAGTTTGATAGAATTATTACTACTTTACTGCGCAGAATGAAAATAACCCTAACTATTTTTATTGTTTAGTACTAATGTAATAAAAGCAAACACAGAAACACTCACTCTGCCAGAGATAATTTATTTCGACATCGGAAACTTAGTAATTACGTCTAGTTCAGAAAATTTAGACATAAAAGCTTTATGTAGAAACGAATACTTTGACAATTAATTTGTTTTGTGACGTGTTTACAGGAATAGGGTATCTCTGCTGAATCAATCAGTTATCAGGAATGGATAAGCATATCTAGTAAAGTCTGTTATAAAGATTTATTTGGAATTTCAATGAGTGAATTTCAATAAATATTTATGATCAAATTAAAAAAAAAATTAGAAATCGACGGTATATATTACAGTTCTGAATAATTTCGCCTGAATAGCTAAGGTGGATTACGGATGACTGGCTGAGATAAATTACATCTGATGAGTAATGTAGTAATTACATCTATCTTAAAAAGTTAGACACAAGAGCAAATACATTGAGTGTTAATTTGTTTAGCTACGCATTTACAAACATATGTATTTTTTTCAATGAATCGACCAGTACAAATTTTAGTAGATCATCTAATAAATTTTATTATACACACACACAAACACACACACACACACACACACACACATATATATATATATATATATATATATATATATATATATATATATATATATATATATACAGGGTGTAACTGAAATGCTTCAACAAACTTTGAGGGATGATAGTACTCATGAAGACGAACAAAAAATGCAATGGAACATGGGGTCGCAAATGATGTTTAACCCCTTCAGGGGCAGCGGTATGTTTATGAAAGCGCTTAATTTTGATTCCAAAACGCCATACTGACACCAGAATTTTGCTAAAATCTTTTCCATTTAATATGTATGTGAAATATAGCCTTTTTAGGTGCGTTCGTAATTATATAAATACGTAGCACCTATAGTCGTCGTTTGGTCCGTCCGTCTGTCCGTCCGTCTGTCTGTCTGTCCGTCCGTCTGTCTGTCCGTCCGCATATAACAACGCAAAAACTACCCAACCAAATGGTTTGCAATTTAAAATATATTATCTTTGCAGAATTTTGTCGAGACATTTCAAATTTTATTAAAATCGAATCAAAACTTTAGGAGATATTAATAAAAATATTTATTAAGAAATTTGATTTTTTTTTTTAAATCGGTGCTTTTTTGTTAGAGGAGCTTCCGATGGATGTTAAATCGTCAAGCGACCGAGATACTTATTTTATTACAGAAATTAATCTGCAGACGATATAATTCATTTCACAGAATTAAAAATCATCAAGATCTGAATATTTATATAACTAGCTGATACATATATATCTGAATATTTATATAACTAGTTAAGATATTTGTATGAACAGTGTCATAAAATATATACTTAACTAGCTGTTTAGCCCGTTCTACGCACGGGATATCATGAATTTAATTCTAAAACGTGCGTACGAACGCACCTCGTTTGTAACGTTTGACGTACAATTTCCAACTTGTTCTTATTTACAAACAAATTTTTTTATAAATTCCGGTGCCAGTCATTTATTTCAATATTTTAGTACTAAAAGTAGTTTGCCCCTAAAAGGCTTAAAGGATAAAAATAGAGAAAATGCGTCTGAAAATGGACTGGCACCGGAATTTACAAGAAAAATTGTTTGTAAATAAGAAAAAGGCTATATTTCACGTAAATATTAAATGGAAAAGATTTTAGCAAAATTCTGGTGCCATTGTGACGTTTTGGAATTAAAATTAAGTGTTTTTTTAGACATACCACTGTCCCTGAAAGGGTTAAATGTCATTTGCGACCCCGTGTTCTATTGCATTTTTTGTTCATCTTCATGAGTACTATCATCCCTCAAAGTTTGTTGAAGCATTTCAGTTACACCCTGTATATATATATACAGGGCTTGACAACTGCTGTCGCTAAATTGTCACAGGCAACCAAGTTTTTTTTTCTTTTATCTAGCGACCAAGTTATTTGATGTGGCGTTATTTTCTCTTTATTTTTTTTTTTTTTACAAAAATTGACATAAAAAATTAAGCACAATCTGTATTTCTTTTCCCTCCCACCTACTCGTGCGCGGGAACATCTTGACCAACTTCTTTTCGCTCGTACCTTTAATTGAAAACCCATGTTTAAGTAGCATTTTCCATTTCATGCGCAGAAAACGCTATTATGTTCCATTCTATACATCTAGCATGTCACACGATTACAATGTAGAGAGATAGGGAAGGTTTCAATAAAAAAATAATGAAATAGTGTTCCTTCAGCCTCTGTGGCATCTAAAACTAGATACAATGCTAAAAATTGGTCAATATTTTTGTAAGTTTCAAATCAGATTTTTATGTTAAGAATTAAAATTAAATGTATAACATTCATTTTAAATAATAATAACATATAAGTGACTCAAAGTAATTCGTTTTGAGCAAATCTATAAAACTTAATTAAAATTTGAAGAATGATTAATTGGAATAAAATTAAAGAATAATATGTATTTTTAAAATATTTTTTCCTCGCTTGAAATGTTTAGCCCCTATGTGCATCGCACACATTGCGCTCCCCTGGTTTGGGGACAAGTTTCTCGTTTATCAATTTTTTTCGTGGATGGTTCGGTTTCCAGTTTTTCAGAGAAATTTGGTTAGGATATGGGAGTCAGAACTTTTTATTACGTGACCACTAGAAATGTGTATGACGTGAAATGTATAGGGCACTCCTTCTTTGTGGAATATCCTACTGCACATTTATTCATGCAGACTTTGTAATACATTCAGTAAACGCTCAGTTATCCGTGAAGTGGGGAGAACTGTTTAATTTATAATGAGAAATCGTTATTTAACAAATTATTTAACCTAGATAATTATTTCACTCAAGAATGGTAATGATAATTATTTTATTACATCATTTACTCAAGAATATTTTATAATTAAATGTATTTGGATTATCACATGTAGTAAAAAAACAAAAACAAAAAACAATCATTTCCCTTCAGATGAATATATATATATATATATATTAAAATTTATCCTCAAATTCTAATTGTAGATTGTTGGGTAAATCATTATCCACCCCAGAAAGCTGCTGTTTCCGAATACTACAAGGGCGGGATATTGGTTTACTTTAGCACTGCATATTGCATAATAATTTTTGAGTTGTTTTGCAAAGAGTGTGGATATTTCTCCTATTGGGATTTATTCTGTAAGCACGTAAATATTTTTTATTATTTGAGCCAGCTTATGGATACATTTTCTAAAATTCGTGTATTTACGGCAGTTACTTGCCTACAATTTCTATTAAGAGCAGTATTAGTCATATTGTTAACAATGTTAAATTAAAATTATCATAAGATGTCTGATTATAAATGTTGCAAAGTCAAACAATATTAAAAAATTAACTTAGAAATTATATCCAAACAAAAAATACTTTTAAATTTTATTATTTATTATTTTTATTTATTTATTTATTTATTTATTTATTTATTTGAAAAAAAAGTTCATTAAATGCAAATTTTAGAATAATAAAATCAGAATTGTTTGATTAACTTCGATAAGAAAATAAACAAAAAAAATTGCTTTCCTGCTTAACCTTCACGATTTCATCGAAGTCCCCCTCATCAGATATAAGATCTGTCGCACTTAGCTATTTGGACATTTGAAGTATTTGTCAATCCGCATTCAGAATATACCGATAAATTCAGCTTTTACAGCATTCCATTTTTTTTCAGAGACATATAATTTTGATAGGTTTCATTAGAAAACTTAGTTTGTATCACCATATTTCTAAATCATGTACTTTTCTAAACTATGCAACTAACAATTCTAAATAATGCTTGTTATAATGTTTTCTAAATTAACCACTGAAGGGGGGGGGTGGGGGTATAAATATTTTTTTCCTGGCGACTAGACATTTTATCAAATTTGTAAAGCTTTTGGAAATATTTGGAAACTTTATTTGCTAATTCTTATCAAACTTTATAATCAATGAAACAATAAAGATTGGGAAAGTATGTTTTGGAGTTCTCATTATTGAGTTTCAATAGCTCAGATTAATTAATTCTAAGTAATTCAGCAATTAGATCTGGTTGAGAAATTTTGACACAGATACATTAAGTAGGCATGATAACAATGAAATTAATTTGTTCTGTGTCGCAATTTAATACGATTTTTTCTTGCATCAATCAACCATGAGAAATTGCTGAGCCTATATGCTGAATTTTTTTACAAAGATTTATTTTTATTTTAAAGAGGGACTGAATGTTTACGAACAAATATAAAAAAAGTTTTTCGAGTTCTGGGTAATTATATCTCAAAAGCTAAGGTTAATTGTCTATGTACTATAAAGAAATTACATCCGATTGAGAAAATTATACATAAAAGCTTTTAGAAAATTATACATAAACGCGATTACTTTGGAAATTAATTTGTTTTATGATGCTTTTACATACCATACGATTTCTTGTTAAATTAATCAGGCATTAAAAGCAAACTACGCAATTTTTAATGGATGATTTATTGTAATGATAATGTTAAAATGTAATGGGTTTTTTCTTTGTTGTTCTTGAAAATTTAATTTGAGAAATCCAATAAATATTCATTATCAATTAAAAAAAAGTTTGGGAAGTACATTTTAGGGTACTGATTTATTACGTCTGAAACCTTGGGACCAAATATTTCTCAGTGATGCAGTAATTACATCTAGTTGATAAAATTTATAGATAAACGCTTTTATGTACACATGAACATTTGAAAAATAAATTATTTTGTGACTCATTTACATATGATTTTTTTTTATCAATCCTACACTTGAAATTGCTAAGCTTATTTATGAAATTTCATTATAAATGTTTTTGGAAGTCCATTTTGTGAATTCCAGTACTTATGTATGATCTAAAAGAAAAAAAAATACGTTTTCGTTTGTAGTTAAGTGTAATCTTGTCTGAGAAGTAATTTGTCTGTAGTAATTATATTTGACTAAAAAATTAAGACATCAAATCTCGATGTAGAAGCGAACATCTGACAATAAATTGGTTGTGTGAAACACAATACCAAGTTTCTATATATATTTACTATATATATATATATGAACGGGGGAAAACGCAAAAAAGAAAAAAAGTATAATGGCCGTCAATTTTGACATCCAAAAACAGCCGCCGGTATATTTTCTGCAGCATTAATTTTATTACGCAAAATGGACGCTATAAATCCTGATTTAACACTATATTGCGTCATTGTACTTTAATGAAGCTTATATTGTAACTGTTTCAGACAAGAACGATGATTTCGTTTACATAAAAGACATTAAATCACGTTAACACCAGAACAATCGGCAATTTAGACATCCTAAAACAGCCGCTGGTGTTATTTCGACACTACTAATTTATTTATGCAATATGGACGCTATACATTCTAATTTAACACTATATAGCGCCTAAGTTAACACTATACAGCTTATATTGTTACATTTTTCAAAAGAACGATGATTTATTTTAAATTCTGCTTGGTTTCGAAATAACACCAACGGACGGACGTTCTAGGTGAATTTGGCTGAATTTTAAAAAAAAATCGAATCACGTAATAACAATTCCGAGAGCGTGCTTATTAAGCAAAATGATTAAGCCATAAAATGTGAAGAATATAGGTGAAAAAGTGATATATAGATAAGAATAAATTCGTTTTGGTGCCGAAATGACACCAACGACCGTTCTAGTGTTAAATGAAACAATGACTAAAAAGAAGAGTTAATAATTATATTGAAATTAAAATAACTATACACATTTTATGGGATAATGAGAAGTGATTCCATCTTTAAAAACTGATTAATATTTATACGTTTGTCATTAGGGTCACTGTAATGTCTATGGTTCAAAAATATACAGGATGTATCTGAAATGCTTCAACAAACTTAGAGGGATGATAGTACTCATGAAGACGAACAAAAAATGCAATGGAACATGGGGTCGCAAATGACGTTTAAAGGATGAAAATCGAGAAAATGCGTCTGGAAATGGACAAACTGTGACAAGAAAGATATACTCCAGAAAATTATTTATTGCACTGAATAGGTACAACACAGCTCGTGATGTCCAAAGAAAATATTTTACAACAATTGTTCAAAGTGTCGACAGCGGACATTGTTACACAGAGTACATCTACGGAGGAACGACTGGCGGACATGCTCGAAAATTCCGGGAGTTTTCTAGATTTCTCCTGCAGCGGTCACAATACGCGCTACTACTTCTTTTGGCGTTTCTACTGGCGTCTCATAAATGAGGGATTTCATCTGTCCTCAGAAGAAGAAATCCGAAGGGTTAAGATCCGGCTAGTTTGGAGGCCAAGCAACACGGCCACCACATCCAATACATCTTGACGGATAAACTCCATCAAGGTGGTTACGAACGTCCACAGAAAAATGAGGCGGAGCACCATCGTGCATGAACCAAACTTGTTGCTGCACGCCGGCTTCTGTAGCAGAAAGCACTTCATGTACTTATAACGCATGCTTGCTGTAAAGTTGCGTTTATGGGTCTGTTTCTAAGATGGAAAATTTGCATACGTGGATTCCTGCTCACAGATTTGTTTGGCTCTCTTCCACGTTTTTGTTATCTCTTTCTGATCGGATATGCACAAAATGAAAAGAAAACCAGCTTCGTGTTACTAGCCAGTTCTGCAGAAAAGCAGCATACGAGATGTCGATATTTTTATTAGTTTTGCAATTTTCACCCTTTAAACGTCATTTGCGGCGGCCCGATGTTTCATTGCATTTTTGTTCGCCTTGATGAGTACTATCATCCCTCTAAGTTTGTTGAAGCATTTCAGATACACCCTGTATAATTCAAAATATTGTTTCTAAAAAGAGTGTAAATTAGAGTCCCGATATATACATGCATAAAACATATGTATTATATATATTTATTTCACTGAGAGAATTCCAATGCAAATGTATTATTAAATAAAAAAACCATTTTATGGACAAAATAAAGAATTCTGAATCACGAAGTAGTTTACCAAATTTTAACTCTATTTTGCAGTTTTTCAACTTAACTCCTCTTTTATTAAGATTTTAAAAAAAGGAAAAGAAAAAAGAAACTAATTTTCTACCATAATTTTTTTTTTTCGATTTGTTTAATGACAGAAAGGCACTCCGTGATTAAACAATAAAAGGAATAACTAAACAAAATTTCTGGAATGATAGAAGTTGTTTTGAACAAAAAAATGGCTAATTTGGCAACACTGGCCTTTTGTCGTATAAAAATTTATTCTCGTCAATAATATTATTATTATGGTAAATAATCTCAATATATGTTACATAAATAAGCTTACGTGCCGAGCGACTCAATCGGTTGAAAGATCATTTCTGGTCATATAGATTTATTTAAATCATAATAAACAAAACGAACTGTACAATTTCTTAATAAAATACCAAATATAACCAACAGCCTTTTGTCGCAAACAAATTCAATGAAATTCCATTCAATTTTAATTACTCATTTTGATGCGTAAATAAGGAGCAAATGTTTTTAAACATATAGCTATTATGCATACGTTCTGATGCAATTTTATTTTTCTGATATTAACTATAGAAAAGCAAAATTAAAGTTGAGATTTTCTATTAAAATTTATTCAATTTATTTGATTTTGTTTAAAAGGAGCAATAATTTTTATGTGTCTTTTGAAAGGAGCAAAAGATGCGAACTCGTTAGCTGTTTTATTACAGGTGAGAACTAGCGATTATTTTTACATTAAATCGTAAGACACAGTTTACGAAAAATTTCTCTGTTTTCGATTTGTTTTGAAAAATCTGAGTATAAGTGCACGGTAGAGACTCTTTTCATAAAATGGTACAAATACAATAAAAAAATACTCGCTGGGGCTTATGTGCCATGACCCTGTAATCAAAAGGTTAACAGAATAAAAAAAACACCTTCTAAACTTCTTTTAAGCTGGAGTTAATAAACAGTTATCAATCCTTTCTTTTTTTATAATATACAAGATGGAGTTTTTCTCTTAAGTCTGTACTTATTTAATAAAATAACTAATTTTTCTTTAAGTAAACAGTGACAATTACACTCCTGTTAAATTTCCTGTTAAATTGGTGTTCTAGTTATATTATTTTATTTATTATTTGGTGAAGTTTTAATTTCGTTACCGAATATTAGCCAGAAACAAATGCTGAATTATTGTTATTGTTTTAAGTGCAAACGGATTAATATTTTCTAATCAGGCTTCATGCGATAGAGATAGAATAAAAAAATACGCTTGCAAGTTATTTTAAAAAAGATAGAAAATCAGTAAATTGCGATGCTTTTGTATAAAAATATAGATACTTCCAAATTTATATGAACATTTTAAACTATTATATATGTCAATAGCTGGACTTCACCAGTTAGATGACTTCCGGATGACAGTTCTCCATTAAAACATATACAGAATAAGATGGAAATTTTTATTTTAACAATTATATTTAAAACTAGCTAACCCGCCAGGCGTTGCCCGGGTCCGAGGTAATTACAATATCAGAGAAAGGCGTTAACCCCCTCCCTCCCCATACCCGCAAATATAATGGTATAATTTGTTCAAGAGAACCACCGTCACCTACATTAACGCGACCATTAAAACAGAATTACATTTTTCTGATAATTAAAACATAACGAATACGCTACGCTAAAATAGCCAGCAGATGACACCCCTTCCCGAACTCAATTTCAAATCTATATCTTAATTAGTTACCTAAATTTTTGTTCATTAGTAAAAATTGGCAATTATATCCTTTCATTTTGGTAAACTAAATGGAGGGATCGACAAGAGAAACAGATCTCTTTGTAGTTCAATTTTTAATGAAAGCAGATTCCTGCCAAAAACGTTCTCCGATTGCTTTCACTGGCGCCGGCAGATTTTTGGCAGTTTTTTGCTTAAATTAAAAAAAAAAATACCGACCGAATTTTTCAAAAATCACATAGTCAGATACAGAATATTTTTTTACATATGCTCAGAAATTTTCAAATTAATATCTCAATTAGTTTTCTTAAAATTCGCTAATTAGTAAAATAATTTTGAATTCGTTCATTTCCGCTTGCAAATCCAATGCGCCTGTCCTTTTCTTTAGCCATTTTGATTTAAAAGATGTCATTTTAGAAAAGATGGTTAATGAGAATCTAATTAATATATAGGGTAATTATCAAAATATTAAAATTCTGAGACTCAGGTGCACATGGCCAGACCTTGGACTATCCACACCTAAATTTTCAGACTTCTAGGTGGGCTAGATTTTGCTAGCCATCGCAGACAAACACACACACACACACACAGAGCGAAACTTTCTTTTATTAATATAGACTTGATGGACTTTGTCCCCCATACTACCTCGGCCAAATGTGTTACTAGAATTGAAAAAATGCAGAAATATTTCTGAATGCAAAATGTTTCAAACTGAAACAATGCAAAAATATTTTTGAATGCTTAGATTTCTGGGAAAAGAAGAATTAAAATAAATAAATATGATCACTTAAAATATCATAAGAATAACCGCTTAAAAGTTATAAAATGAAAGGACAAGTACGCCATATGACAAATTAGATGATTCTTTTTTGCGGTAGAAAATCTTGATAATGGGATTGAAGAATGATACATATTTCAAAACTTCTCTTCAAAATTAACCAAAAACAATTATTTATTTAAAAATTAAATAACACATACTTCGTATCAACATGTCCACATATTTTTATTCCCGCGTTTACATATGGAACTGAAACTTTTTCCAACATTTTTCGACAATTGAGGTTCGGGAGGATACTTCTGCATTATGTTGAATAGAAATAAATAAAAAGTGCCTGTTATAAAGAAAAATTCACCTAGTTCTTAAATATTTAGAGTTTCGTTTTGAAAGAGTAGAAGAAATTATTATTTGAAACTTTTTTTTTGTATTATTATTATTCGATAATTTAAAAAATAGTTTCTCAAAATTCACGGACAAATTTGGTTGTTAAATTTTTTCTATAAATTAGAAAATTTATCTAGAGGTTTAAAAGCAATCTTTGTGAGAATGATATGCTTATCTTTATTTAAATCGTGCAAAAAATATAAGAAAAATGAAACATAGAACACACGCTAGAAACGAAAAACTAAAAAGTAGTATGAAACATTAAATAAAAAATTTCAGACAGAATTTTGAAATAAATCACATCATGGCACATAATTTCTTACCTTGAGAGAGTTGCCAAATTTTTCACTTTAACACATGATTATTTTATGTACAAGCAATTAACTTCTTTTCTTAGGTCTGAAATAAAAAGTACCACTGAACAGATTTAAACAGAATATGTTACTTAAGAATTGATGTAATATTTTCTTAATGTTATTAAAAGATTCAATATACGATTAATCTTATTAAAATATTATTACTATGTGATGAACATAACAAAGTAGAAAAAATATTATCTCACATACATATACAATAAACTTATATATATTTCAAATTTGATTTTTTTGTAGGCGTGTAAGAAGATAAATTATAGGGCATGTAATATCGAATGTGAATTATATTACATATACTCGGTGATATTTACTTTCTTTGAAAAAAGTAAATAAATCGATGAAACTACCGTATTTCAAATAAGAATGTACTTTCGAGATTCTGATATATGACTATTTTTGAAATACTTTTACTCTGAAAATTTTAGTTATTCTAAAAAAAAAAAAGCCTCTCCTCTTCTTGCATGAGATAATTTTTTATGTAAAGTTTTTCTAATTATAATAAGTTATCATTAATGAGTCAAGAATTCCTTTACAATAGGTGTTATTAAAGTACACGGTAATCAAAATGTATGTCATATATATGAAATGTTAAAATTTAAATACATTTGATATTCTAAGATGTTTTTATTCATTTAAATTTATAATGTCGACACTTTGAAGCTGCATCGTGCATAGTTATACGGTTGAGTAAAGTACTGTATTCGCATTAAAGGCAGGAAACACACAAAACATTTTGATCTGATAAAGCTAGATTTCTGAAATGAGAGTCTGCCTATAGTAAAACGATTATGCGGTATCAAATGAAAGTAACTGGAGCTCTCCTTGGTGATATTTGGACGTTATTTGATGATATAGGACATATGATATCGAATGCCAATTATATTACATAGTATTCGACCCTTTCAGCAACAAGTAAATCAATTAAAAAATCATGGAGTGTCCTCGATTTTCTAATTTGAAATGATGTTTTACATGCAAAAATAAATTTTTAGAATATCTTTAATCTAACTTCTTTGACATCAAATCAACGATTTTAATACGCGCTAATCAAGTGTAGCAGTGTAGCAGTAGCATGTGTAGCAGTATAATGCAAATGTATATTTACTAATAAAAATAACATTGCTGATATGTACACCATACACGGTAATACACGTGAATTTTACTAATGGTGAATACATTGAACATATGCAATTATTCAGATTTATAAATTATAGGATGGAACAGTATATTGTCATTTAATACGATAAATAATGACTTTTAATTAATAACGTAACAATATAATGTTATATGGCTCTTTAATAGCGAATTGGCAAATGTATAATTACTAAAAGTAAATTTGAAAATAGTAATTTGTTTATTAAGAACCCACTTCACATTCACAACTCAGTTTTGAAAAGATAACTGTAGTTAAAAATACTAATGCTTCCACAATGATGTATATGGAATAACTTTTCTAAATCTTGTAATTATATCCTTCAAAGAGTTTCTCAAGTGTAATATTTAGTTTGGGCGTATAGTACCCAATACATTTAATTATAACTTGTGTTTAAACTCATATTTCTAAATATATTTTACAGGGCAACATAATTATTATTTCTATTTTGAAATTTAGTTGATAACGATATGCTTTAAAAACTAACCATTATATTTATTTCTGAAACAAACATACGTAAAAAAAGAATTAATGTAAGATTAATGCAATAGAGAATCTCTTTGATAATTTTTAAGCATCGTATTTAATTTAGGTTTTTAAAATAAATCTGTTTATAAAAAATACTATAAAAGTCAGGAAAAACAATTATGGTAGATATTTCGAATAATTAAAAAATGTGTGGAGCTGTGTCGGAGAACTTAGACGCTGGTTTAACGGAAATGTCTCTGACTGCGAATCGCTTTTAGCGTATAGGATTAAAATGAAAACGAGACATTGACTGCGTGCTAAAACGTATTTTAACATAAAACAGACACGGAGCGGTACATGACATTTATTTCGACCTACCCAGTGCTGTTGGTTCTGTATGCACGTATTTGAGACTGAACCGTTTTGAATCCATTGTCTGCTGCACGAAAAAGTTCCGGCACCGCATCGATTCGACTGATGTTGATATCCATTAGCTCGGAGAGGGCTTTGCCAGATGTATGTGTGGCATATCATTCGGTATGACTGTGGTTTCGGGTACAGCAGCGGTAGAGGTGCCCGCACCGTTGTTTACCGAGTGCGGCGGGTCAACTTTGCAACTTTCCCGAAACAGCCTTTAATCTGTCTGTTTTTGACATTTTCGGAAAACGGAAAAAAATTAAGTTCGAGCTGTCATAAAATACTTTGTTAAAAAATATTTAAACCCCACGAACATACAAAAAGTGTTACAGTCTATTTTAAAAATTCTTGTTCTTCATATTCGACGATAAAAAAGATGGGCTGCTGAATTTAAACATGGTAGTAAATCAATTCCCGATGATGAACGCTCAGGACGCCCAAAAATCGCTACGACCGACGAAATCGTTTAGAAAATTCGCAATGCGGTATTGCATGATCGCCGATTGAAAATACGCGAACTTGCTGACATTGCAAACATCTCGATAGACTGTGTCCACAACATTTTACACGATGTTTTGGGAATGAAAAAACTTTCCGCTCGATGCATGCCGCGTTTGTGAACATCGACCAAAAACGCCTAAGAATGAACAATTCTCAAGAGTCTTCTGAAATGTATTGTGTTGCAAGTTGAAAAATAAAATGAAATATTGTCAAAAATCTGGTATTTTATTTTTCAGGCCGGGAACTTTTTGAACTACCCTCGTACAGGGCGACACTAAAGAATTCGCACGAAAGAGTGTATCTTAAATGCATTGAGTTGCAAGGGTCATTAAAAAATAATATGGAATTATGTCAAAAATCTGTTATACTGCATTTTTCATGATTTCAGTGAGAACTATATCTAAGGAACTAACTCATGGAATTTCGTCATACTTCATATTCTGCTTGACCTTGAATTGAAAAGATCGTTATTAGTTTTGATAGTCCAACAGGTGTAGCTGCTATGCTCTGTTTTTCCCGGTTTCTGAGATAGCTAGTTCTCAAGAATGGATAGATTGTCATTTAATTTCGTTTGCAGGTGATATGATTTACACAGAAGAAAGTTTTATGATGGTTATAACATACTATTTTTTTCATATCATTTAAAGTTTTGAAAACCAGATATAGTAATACACTAGAACAGGGGTGGCGAATACAGGGTGTTTCACAAAGGACCCCTAACCTTAAAAATCAATAACCCGGAAACGGTTATACATACAAACATTAAACCAGTAGTATGTTTAATAAAAAAAATTATAAGAATCTTATACATAAACCTCAAAATTTAGTTAAAAATAGTACCGACAGATTGCGCTGAGAGTGTTAAGATTCCTTATACAGATAGTTCAGAAGAATATAAAGACTTGCCGTTGAAGATAAAGACTTGCCGTTGAAGATTTTGCCATTGAAATCTGACCGCTATTAGCTGATAGTGAAAATACTTCCGAAAGTGATGTATACCGTGGAGGAACGTGTGTTTATTGTGTTGGAGTACCACCGATTAAATCAGAGTCCTACTGCCTCAAGGAGAAGTTTCCAAACGCGATTTCAAGTCGCAAAAAGCCCAGATGGAAAAACAATTTGTTAGCTTTTCAAAAAATTTCAACAAACAGACCGGTGACATACAGCAGAGAGTCAATGACAATTTCATTCTTCGTCTGCGATAAGTCTGTTGTGTAAAAGTTGCCCCTTTGGAATCACTTTGATACGCCTATTTATCGCAGCGCAATCTATCGGCGCTATTTTTAACTAAATTTTGAAATTTATGTATAAGATTCTTACGATTTTTTTAATAAACATACTACTGGTTTCATGTTTCTCCCTATCACCGTTTTCGGGTTATTGATTTTTAAAGTTAGGGGTCCTTTGTGAAACACCCTGTATATAGAACACGTGCCAAAAATAGCACGTGTCAGAATATTTCCGGCACGGCATTGATTGAGGTTATAAATCAAACTACTGTGAAACTGCACAAATTATATGACTTTACACCAGCTGACTTTGTCTAAATTTAATTTGTTATAATTTGAGAAAATTTAATGCAAACTATTGAATATCTAACTAATTCTATGTTGGCTCAAAGTTTCTTTTTGCAAAATAAGAGAGGATTTGATCAGTAAACTAGTCATTGGGAGCCACCGTAATACTTACCCATCATGGATATTAATAATATAAGATATGAAAATAAAACATGTGTAAACTATTTATAAAATGCATTGCAATTCGAATAAAATCCAGGTTTGATGATGTCATAAACATTAAATGCTCTATTACTGAATTACATAAAAGAAACATCCTTATAACTCCAAAATTATAATCATATTAACTAACGGTTTACTGAGTAGGATTAAGCGTCACATTTCCAATTAAAATATATCTTTGAATTAAAATTTGAATGAAATACAAGGTGAGGAAAAATCAAAGAGTGTGGAAAATATGATTAAAAATATCTCGGCAACTAATTATCCGATCGACTTCATTCGGTATGCAAAATTTCTGTTTTGTTATTGTCTATTCACTCTTTAAAATAAACAATTTAGAAAATTTTTATGTACCTTTTATCAGAACGAATATTTCGAGAGTCCGAAAAAAATAGTTTCGGATACTCGAGGTAACTGAAATTCAATAGGCTTCTTCTCTTTATTACATACTAAGTACATACCAATTTGAAGTCTCTGTCTCTATTTGTTCGGGAGATAGAGCGTTTACAGCCACACAGACACACAGACAGACGGTAGTTTTTTTTTCTAAAAATATGTTTTTCGGAATCTCCAGTGTCTGAAACGTGTAAATCCGTCAATTTTTTATTTCGATTTTTGAAACGTTCACAACATTTACCCATACTACGTATGATGGGTAAGTAAAGGGAAGACCATCAGAAATTTTTATCAAAAGTACCGATGATAAAATTATGACAACTTGAAATTTTCAATTCCAGATACGAAGAGCTTTGTAAAGTAGTTGGTGCTCAGTATTTTAAATATTTTTCCTTCGCATCAATATTTTCGGAAATGTTTAATATTAAAAATCCAAGTACAGAAATCTTTTCAAATTATTCGAGTTTATCTGTTATTCTCTTCAAAATAACTAAATATGAATCTTATATCAAATATTTGGCATTTAAAATGCAACAACAGAAATGTAATTATTTTAATTACTATCTAAAATATAACACTGTACGCTACTCATATCTTTTATACCTAAAACGCAATTTCAAGTATTAATTCTTTATTTTTTTGATCCACTAAATGTTTCGTTTGTTGGCCCGTTGGTCACGTAAAATATTTTTTTGGAAAAAATTGGCACATGAATGTGAATAGTTTCGCCACCTCTGCAGATATAGAAAAAAAAAACCCTGTGAATGTAACTCAGCAAATAACCACCTAAAATCCAATAGCAAAGGTAAACCAATGTAGCTATCACATTAAAAAGCCTACTGTTGCTTATAAATCTTACATGAAATCGAGAATAAAAAATATTTATTTGCAGCCATCATTTTTTCATTGTTTCTATTTTTCAATTCATGCCTCTCTCAAGTAAAAAAAAATCCCTCACGGCTCGGCCTACAGGCACAGGTAGATTTCGAAGATGCAGACCATGGGGCCCCTGTTTGTTGATAATTGCGGAAGAAATGACCTTTTTGCCATGATACGGCAGATGGGAACCGCCCACTGCGAAACCTAACTTGTTTGTAGGCGGAGCCGGCAGGGATTTTCTTTGTTTTTTTTTATTTTTGTTTTTTGCTATAAGGGTTGGTTCTATAAAAAACTTGGCAATATAAAAGTTTTAGATAATATTAAGAGGGTTAATAATAAATCTAAGCGGATTTGATAACTTGAGAATTGACGAAGTTATGATTTTTTTTCTTCTAAAAACCCCCTTTCCCCTCTCCTTTGGGTCCATTTTTAGTGATATCAAAAATCTGTCATACATAAATTTTCGGCCCTTTTCCTAGAAGTAATAATAACTTTAAACGCATTCGACACGTATCATAATTAAGCAATTATGGCGGCTTTTCTGTTTTCATAAAAAGCCCCGCACCCCTCTTGGTTTGATTTTGCCCATTAACGAACTTGATCGAGATTTTATGCCCCTTGATTTTATGTATGAATTTGGAAGAGATTTATGCAGAATTTTTCCAGTTATCCTGTCCATACAAAGTGACATAGATAGATAGATAGATAGATAGATAGATAGATAGATAGATATAAAGTTTTGATTTGGGGGTGGTTTTGGGTTCTGGGAGTCATGATCGGGCTAGATCTGCAAATTTTTTTCAAAAAATCCAACTTAGGTGAGAATGTAATAGGTAGTATTTCTGACGAAATCTACCTAAAAATAAGGGTGCGCCAGGAACATATAATTTTTCAATGGGTACACCCGGCATAAAGGATTGGAAATTACTTCATCATCTAAGAGTGACTGCATTCCACTTATGGTGAAATTTGGAAGTTATGCATCCTGTGTCAAAAACTGTGAAAAATAGCGAAAAGAAATCAATTATAAATTTTTAGAACGTTCATGATTTCATTTGAAATGAAATTGGAATCAAATTTTGGTATAGGAGTTTTAGGTATTGCAGTTTTGGTACTCGCGATTTTTGTAATATGAGTCAAAGTGGAAAACGCTAATAGTCAAAATCTACTAATTTCGGATTATTTTATTTTTTTTCGGGTGATATTACAATGTCATTATTTCCGTATGCCTATGTTTAATATGTTTTGTATCAGCTATGTTTTCCGAAAGACAACCTTGATTTTAACATCAAACAAAGTTTACCAATCTGACAAATAGTACTGTTGACTCAAATCTCAGAAAAATGTACCGTTGTCATTTTCTTCCATAGCCCGTCATCTATATTTTTTGTCACTATCGCACAACATTTTCACGATCGCTTCAAATACATTCAATTTCTGCTCGAGATACGCTTTTCAGATGCAGTTTTTCGAGTTTTTTCGAGATGCAGTTTTCATTATATGCGAGTGAATTGTATATTTACTGTATGTGGAAACTTCCTCACTAATATAGTTAATTGGATATATTCAGACCTTTGTTTTCACCCTGTATTTAGATACATGTATTTAGATAACGATACAACTATTTGCTGCTAAATAAAACTTTAAATTTTCCATGAGTAAAATGTTATACAAGACGATTTCAATAAAGCAAAAAAATAGAATCATTCATAATTAAATTATACTAGATGAATTCTGATTTTTTTTTCTTTTATTGCTAAATAGATGATTTAATACACCATTAAATAAAATTTAAATTTCTTGTAATCATTATTAATGTTTAATTTGAATACTTTTAACGCTAGTTTGTCTAGATTTTGATACATTGCTTTTGCATTGACGTAAAGATAACAAATTTTGAATTGTTCATTAAGAAAAAAAGCTTGTTTTCGTATGTACTTGGTAAAATGGGATTGTCAAAATTTAAAACTTGTTATTTCGTTATATATATATATATATATATATAAGATTCATATTGTCCTCATTGAAACGTTGGTTTCGCCGAATACAGCCCATTACGGAGCTTATTTGTGTATTTGAATGTGTATGTATTTGAATGAATATCGTAAATTAGTGAATTAGTTTTTGTTATAAAATATTTTTGAAAATCAAACTATAGTCAATAATATTGTTGAAAATGATAGTTGATTAATTAATTTTGTAATGCGAATAGTAATTTGCTTTGTGAGAATGCATTTGAAACAGATAACACTAAATTGAGTGAGATAGAAACTGATAACATACAAAATCATCCGAACTAAAGGGTATTGTAAAAACATTCAAAGATTCTGTAAATTGCGAACAAGTGAATGTTAAATCTTGTGATATGTTAAATAATATGTACGGTCAAAATATTATTAGATGCGCATAAATCAAACAAAAGAATGGAATCCACTAATTTGGGAACAATATTTAATAGTTTAGCGAGAAGAACATTCTGGTAAAAATCATTACTATTTATATGATTATTATTCTGAAATCTCAAAATCATGAATATGCCTACAAAATATTTAAAAAACAGTTAGAAATAACAATTATTAGTATAAGTAAAATAAGCTAAAATTCCGAACATCGAACTATGTGGCATTGTTCTTCAGCAAAACTAGTAAAAACTAGTCGGATGTGCCAATCCCAAAACTTTCTTCTATCTCACACAGATTTCGCATACACTAAAAACAAATCAGCTCCAATTTATATCAAGGTCTAACTGAATCTAAAACTTTATTAAATTCCCTGCATTAGTTCTTCAAATATGACTGTCGCTAAAATCTTGTAAATCCTGAAAAATGCAGCATAGCAGCGCCACCTGTTGGGAGATTTACACCAAAACCTAATCAACAACAACTTATGTCAACGTCTAACTGAATCTGAAGTTTGATGAAAATCCGTGCATTAGTTCTTGAGATATAGTTATCGTAAAAATCATGAAAAAAGAAGCATAGCAGCGCCACCTGTTGAGCTACTTTCACCAAAGCGTAATCAGACTCTTTTTATTTTAAGGTCTAACAGAATCTGAAGTTTGATGAAATTTCGTGCATCTTTTCTTGAGATATATCTATCCTGAAAATCATGAAAAAAGTAGCATAGCAGCGCCACCTGTTGTGATATCTACAACAAAACGTAATCAGCGTCTATTTATGTCAAGGTCTAACTGAATCTGAAGTTTGATGAAAATAACTACATTAGTTCTTGAGATAGAGCCATTGCGGAAATCGCGAAAAATGTTGCATAGCAGCGCCACCTGTTGGGCGATTTTCATCAAAAACTAATCAGCACCAATTTATATCAGGGACTAACTGAATATAAAGTTTTATTAAATTTCGTGCATTAGTTCTTGAGATAGAGTGCATACAAATTTTTTGTCACATACAGACAGACAAACAGAGTCACAGATTCACATATAGACATTTTCTAAAAACAATCAAATCGTGTTCAGGACCTTCTAAAGCGTATAAATCCGTCGAAAACCGGAAGTCGAAAACTTTCATGAATCCAATACTTTCTTCTTGTAAAGATAGAAGAATGTAAAAATGTACTAGCGTAGATTGAATAACCAGTTTCTCACTAAAAATTATGTTTGAGAAACTATGTAAGCATGGTACAAAATTTCACTGAATTAAAATGACGGAGACATATCAGCTCAAACCAGAATCCAGCTTATGTAATATCTATAGGCGTTGATGTAGTTAAAGTAATAAATTTGTAACTATGGTGGAATGCATCTGCTTTTCATTACCAGATCTTCGAATTAGAACCTCCAATATTAAATATCTTTACAATTATAAATTGTCTGTAGAAAAACACAGACTTTTATGTGAAATAATTGAAGGAACTTCCTGAAGCGGTGCGTACATTCGTGCAAATTTACAAGTTAATCTTGTATATAACTCTTCGTCATTTTATAAACTACAACTGATAGCTGCATTGTTTAGACGTTTTATTAAAGTACAAGGATTTCAAAACTGACCCTGTTTATATCAAGTGAAGAATTTTCTTGTGCTTAGACATGCTTACTTTAAATTGTAAATTCAACCGTTTTTCTGATGAATTTCAATTCTTAAAGGAGAAAAGGTGTATACTAAACTCTAACCATTTATTGAATTTATATCATTTATATATCCCTAATGTGTAGTCATTGTAAGAGGAAGGTTGAAAGCTTCTATATACTTTATATATCATGCGCATTATGCTTTTTTATATTATAAGTTCTATGTATGTGATTCTATATATATATTATTTCTATGCGTGATAGAATGCACTAATACTATTTCCATCATATTAAAAAAATGCTTGGCTTTGCTTTTCTAATTTTAAACTTTGAAGCTCAGGCGTTCTGAAGCTGAGGTAAAATACTTTCCCTTTTTGTAAACTCGTCTTGTTAGATCTATTCACAATTTCTTGACAGGGTTTAGATCATGACTTCTGTGCGGCCTTGCAAAACTTCAATATTTTTCTTATGGAAACAGAGTTTTGTCCATTGGCTTGTATCAGTCCATTGGGATTTATCAGCGCTGATATAAGCTGATAAATCCCTTTTTACACTGCCAGAAGTGACGCAACAGGTTAAAGATGGTCCGACAGAGTTTTTAGATATGACTTCGAAATCACTCTTCCTGAAAGAAATCCAAGGGATCCCACTCCACTAAGCGAAAAGCAAACCCATGTCTTAATGTATCCGACATCTAATTGACGTTTTCAAAAAAAAAAAATTCTTTTCTCAAATCATGCCAATAATACTTCCAGTGATCAGGACCAAGTTTCATTTTTTAATGGCGAAAAATAACCTGCAGCCACTCGTCGTCCCAAGTCATTAGTTGTCTTGCAAACTGTAAATGTTGGATTTTGTTTCCAGTCAATAAAGAGGGTTACACAATTTTGCTGTGTATTGTAAATTCCTAGATCGAATAATTGTATTGCATATTGTTTTCTTGAACACATGGATCCCAGGCGTTCATAAAATTTCTTTACTTGATTGTTTTCCAGTTGATGCTAACGTTAAAATTGTCCTTTCCTCTCTGGGTGAGAAGGTTTTTGGTTTACCTATAGCATTTTTTTTCAACACTTGTTTTTTACCTTTAAAACATTATTGATGACGGATTTAGATCTTCTTTTTTTTTCAAAATACTCGACAACTCATTCGATCGACAATGTAAAACATTCTATAGAATCTTTTTCATATTCAGTCAGTTTACTTACTTTTGGCATTATTATAGAATTAACTCTTAATAGAAAAGTTAAAAAAATCGCTATACAGAGGAGTTTTTAAAATGAAAACATTAATAATTATATGCAACATTTCCATAAAACAATAGTGGTGTCTCTAAAGATTTTACACAGGCGAAAATAAGGTTTGTTTGCATAATTTTCTTTTCGCATTTAAAAGACCACAGATACATTTTGTTGACTTTTATATTAGTATTTCAACTTTATGACCAATATTAGTTTTCATTTCAATTATCTCATTTTAAATTTAACAAACTTTTTACAATTTTTTGCTGTTATTAAAATTTTACACGCACTGTATATGTATATGTTTGTAAGTTTTAAAAATCTTTAAACATTTTTTAATTTCTAAGAACAGTTTATAGTTATTGGTATCAGTTTAATGGGTATTATTCAATTAATGAATATTGTTTTTATTAAAAAGGGAATTTCTAAATAGATTTAACAATTGAAATTTTACGTCCAAATTAGTTTTCTATGATTATAAGATATTTATAAGATATAAATTGTAACGTTGTATATTTTCTGTTAAATATTTCTTAAACATTTTAATTATTTTGTATAAAAATAATATCCTATAGTTGAAATGCAATTTGAGGTGTTCCTTAGGGATTATTAATGTGAAATTCGAGTAGTCATTATAAAAAATAGCCAAAACATTTTTTTTAATTGACAGCATTGGGTATAGCTGTTTTACCTTTTTTAAACTGATTAAAACTGTCATTGAAATTGTCAAGAATTTTAGCTAAGACGCGCAAAGAACATAAGGATTCAGAAAGTATGACAGTATGTGTAAAATATGTACAATACTTTTAAATGAATACTTTTAATTGCCTTTCCTATATTTTTAAATAAAGGAAAACAAATGAAAAAATATTTTGTAATTTAAGAACGATGCTGATTTCTCCAACATAACACTTCAGGATAATATTATAACCTAAATAAAAACTTTTTGATCACTTGCCAAGAAACATTTTGTTGACATTTTTGTCTAAACGTGATCTGAGTCATGAATTTTTATTCATTATTTTATCACACTTTATGATATTCCAAAACATATTTCGTGATTTTGCATTTATTTAAGACTAATGCTAAACTTTCATCCACAGATGAATATTTTTTAAAAGTAATAATGATGCTTTAATAAAAGTGATGTTTCGAACAAATTAAGTTCCTTAAAATATAAAATAAAAATGTGAAACGATCAAAAACATTTATGTGCTTATCAAATTCTATGATTAATTATTGCTGTCAATTTCATGTATTAAACTCTTTCTCATTATTTATAAAAGTACCTGAAAGGCAAGTAATGAATAGCGAAAAACGAAAAGAATCGAGGCAGATCGATTAACATTAAGTATTTTCTTTCGACACACTTTTAATTTATATACATTAATTTTGCATGAATAACTAGTTTTGATTTTGATAAATTAAAATACTGTTGAAAAGAATTATTTTCTTTCACAATTCTGATGAATTTATAATATTAATCGATTCTACTTAGTTAATCAATTTATTTTCGCAAAATGTATAAGACTTACATCTATCATTGTGAAACAATGATAAATAATACGTAACCAAGGGGGACGTGTGATAATTTTTGTTACATGAAAATATGCACTACTTTTTGGTAGAGGAGGAAGCGCGCGGGAACTATCAGGCAAGAGACATTTTGTACTTACTCTAATCTAAGACGCGCTTTATTTTTACCCCCGAAAATAAGAATTTTGTTTAAGGTTCACACAAGAAAATTCGAAAAAAGAGCATGTGGAAATTTTGAAACATTGTAAATCTTCATTTTATTTATTTTCCTCGTTCTTTCCTAATTAATGTTCATTGTCCGTAACATCTTCTTATCAAACACACTAGAATTTTCAATTTCTGAGTCATAATTGCTGCTATCGTCTGTGATTTCTTTTATAACAAGGGTGAACAGTATCACAAGAAGTTTTTCGTCAATTGTTTGTTTTTCAATGTAATCCATACATAACACCGTAGGCAAATGAATGCTTAATAGGTCAGCGATTGAAGTGGACATGCATTCTTCCTTCATAAAAGCTAGATGAGTTTTGTTTTTTACAGACTAGATTCCAAGCCGCTTGAATGAACACAAGCATGAACTGCTGTGTATCCGTACCTGGTCATGAAACCCCAAATTTTGAAATAGTTTTACTCGTCATAGAGCCCTTTTTATAAAATTCCACATGGTTATATTCAGGAAAAGGTTTTTCGGGAAGGATTTTCTTTGGAAAAAATAAAATACTTGATAAATTGCTCCCATTAACAGTAATGAAATGCATGATCATCATTTGGAGCTTCTCGTTAACTGTGTTAACTGTTGTTTCAATAATATCTTCTACAATACAGTTTTATGAATCTTAACTAATTCTCACTATTTTTTACATTACGAGAAACAATGAAAGATAAATAAACTTCCGAATATATCCCTACGAAAATACGTCGTGTTTGGTCAGCATTCCCTGTCTGGCTTAAAATATTCTTCCCTTGCTGTTTTACTAATCTGATGTGAAAAACTATCGATTTCTTTCCAGAGTTAGATTGGATTATCTAAAACGTACGCCACGTCACACAAAATTACTATATTCCTTTCGTAAAAAATGTCCGTAAGAGAAACAAGGAAAGATAAATAAACTTCCGAATATATTCCATTCTTCTGATTTTACAGTGTTGCGAATTGCGTTAGCATTCTATTTCAAGACGCACCCAGTGAAATGAGTTCGAACTTGAAGAAAAAAAGGGCGTTTAGACGGTATTTTCTTTAAAAATTTTTAGAAGTTTAAGCAACACTGTGTGCAAGAGTTCGCATGTTCAATATTGACCATTTTAAGCACTATTTTCCAGATTTCAATTAATGATAGCTAATTTGGTTATTATCTACTGTTTTTTTTCGTAAGTGATTCCTTAACAGCTGATACTTCAACTGGTATTAACTTTGTTCGTGTTTAAAAATAAAAAAAATGACAAATTTTTAATTCTGATGCTTGATACTAAAAAAAGGAAGCGTGTACGCACTAAAGTTTATCTTCAGTGCAACTACTGTGGAATTGACACATTTTGGTAGAATCCGAGTCTGAGAGACATGAGAGTGCATCCTTCTGGCTTAAGAATGCTTTCTACATACTGAAGTATCAATTTACTTTTTAATTTGTGCCATAAGTTTATTTCATAATTATCTTTTTATTAAAAATAACCTATTAACTATCAAATCGTATGATTTTTTTACTAGTTTTAATTTTCAAGTTTTTCTGATGGCTTAAATATCTAAAATTAAAAAGCAACATGTATATATTTCACAATTGAATCCATTTGGACATTACACTGTTAACTAGTTATTTTAAAAACACAAATTGCACAAATTGTGCCTATTAGTTGCTAAAATCAGTGTAAAAATTGTTTTAAACTCATAAAAGAGCTAAAATCCTACATGTTTCGGCTTTAAACTTAAAGCCATCATCGGGGAAGAAGAACCTATTTGTGCAATTTGTGTTTTTAAAATATATATATTTATTTTAAAAAATATATTTTTTTTAATTTTAAATTACGAAACTTTTTAATGTTGATAGAGATATCTAAAATAGTAAGGCAGTTCATATTTTTATTTTTTTTCTCAGCTTTTTCCACCGTTTACCATTTATGATGTGTTTATCTTTTTTTAGGTTTGTTCGGTCTTTTTAAAGATAGTCATGATTATAAATGTTCTTATTTTAAAGTTTTTAATGCGATATGACATTAATCTCGCCTTAAATGTATTTTTAAGGAATGAGTTAATTTGTTATGAACTTTATAGATACGAAAATTTCCAGGTAAAATTACTTTGATATAAGTGGTAAAAATATTTTAAATTACACTTTGTAACAGTACTGATAAAGATTGAACACCTAACTATTTTGTCTGTTATATAAATTTATATTTAAGCATGACATTTTGTGTAAAATTAAGCGTGAAAACTTAATTATTAACATTATTAACTAAAATACTTACCATGCCACTGGCATTTCAAAACTCTTTTAATAATAGAAATACAGCAGATACTTCCGTGAATGATTAGCAGGTACTTTTGTACTAAATTCACAAGTAAATACATATTAATTCGTATCACACACACGAACGTTTAAAGAAGCTGCATTTAAATGAAAGCACGAACAATTCGTGTTTCCCCTCCATCATATTTTGCTTGAAAAATTACCTATTTTTATCTTATAAAATTATATTTAATTATTATTAGAACAAGTAATTTTTTCGGGGAAACCGGGAAAAAAACAATTTCATGCGATTGTCTCTTACCTTATTGCACTGATGATTAATTATGGCACGCCAATTGGCGTGCAATAATTGAGAGTTTCTTGGTACAATAGAGTGTTTTTGTGGGAATCTTTTATTCCTATCCGCATTTCTTTAAATCGTATTGTTTCTAATATTGATCATTTTAACGAGCAATAAACGTTCCTATATTAAAATGTTTAACATGGCCCTTTAAAAATGTTTGTACGATACGAAGCCTATTTTAAAAATATAAAATGTATTGTAATAACGTGTTTACATTTCGCGACTGCTGACGGATTGTTACGAAGATAATAACTAGAAAGTCAAAATATTAAAATAAAACAGACAAAATGACAAGCATACTGTTTATGTGTTCGTGGTTAAATTATTAATGATTAACATATCGAGTCCTTTCTAGCAACAACAACAAAAAAAAAAATATAAAATCGAACCATCTATTAAAATTTTATAGATATACACGCATGCAAAAATAAATAAATAAATAAATAAATAAATAAAAGGAGCTGCACATATTGTATTTGCCAGTTGTTAGAAATTGGTTAGTCATATATAAAAAAAACTTATAGGGTGAAACCCCCAGTCATTGACGCTTAACCAGTAACTAACACGTCAGCAGAAATCTAACTCAAATAAGCATTTACTTATAAAATTCTGCAAAGTATTGTCAACTTGTGGTAACTTATTTCTCTTAACTGTTATAACTTATTTTTCAGCTATTAGTTTTTCGAAAAAGAGATTGTGTCAGTTACTGGAGATGTTGACCATATTTATAAAAATTAATTTTTAGTAATAACAAGTTGGAAATTGTACGTCAAACGTGACAAATGAGGTGCGTTCGTACTATAGCTAGTTAGTTATATAAATATTCAGATCTTGATGATTTTTAATTCTGTGAAATGAATTATATCGTCTGCAGATTAATTTCTGTCGTAAAATAAGTATCTCGGTCGCTTGACGATTCAACCTCGGAAGCTCCTCTAACAAGAAAGCACCGATTTTTAAAAAGAAAATTCAAATTTCTTAATAAATATTTTTATTAATATCTCCTAAAGTTTTGATTCGATTTTTAAAACATTTGAAATGTCTCGACAAAATTCTGCAAATATAATATATCTTAAATTACAAGCCATTCGGTTGGGTAGTTTTTAGCGTTGTTATATGCGGACGGACGGACAGACAGACGGACGGACCAGGCGACGACAATAGGTGCTACGTATTTATATAATTACGAACGCACCTAAAAAGTATATTATTTCAAAATTTTGTCAACAATAATTGTATCTCTGCTATACTTTCAACAGCAAAGATAAGTGTATGAAATAGATTTAAAACATTGTAATAGTGATTTAAACAAGAAAATATCGTTAAATTGTCAGTTAATGACTGTTTCACCCTCAGTTCCAAATAAATCATAATACGTATACTTGACGTCAACCTTAAAGTTATATAAATTTATATCAATCACTAAAAATTGAACTTTCTGTTTATTTTTCAACGACTTTTTGCAATATTGTGCATGTTATACAATATTACGCGTCGTAACATATTTAATATGATGTTGTCTAGACTTTATGGTAGGCAAAACCAGTTATATTAAATTACGGTACAGGAAAACGAAATTTAATATAGAAATATGACGACATTTATTCAAATAACTGTGCAAATAAAATATGAAGAAATGGAAAAGTATACTTTCTGCATTTTTCATATTTAAAAAATAATATTTTATTCATGTTAGCAGGAATTTATAGCAATCACTTTAAAGTTGAATCTCAAACATGGACTCTTTTGGAAAAATTTATTTCACTCGTAAGAGAAAATAAATCAGTATACAGGAATACTATCAAATGGAACATACAAATAATAGTATAAAGTTGTTTTAAACTCGTGTTTACACTGAATTCTGACAGAATGAATTTCTAATATTATTTTTATCCATTTTTATTCAAAATGTTGCGTTATTATTGCTGTAAATATCGCTGATGAAGTAAAATAGTGCTTAATTCTGTAAATAATGCTGATGTACATTTTACATGTATCTTAATATTATGTTTTTAGGTAAAATCATGACGAAAAATTTGCTCCTTTTAACACTTTGAACACAGTTGAAAAGTGTTTTTGATTTTGGTTTTTTTTTTTGTGTCTGCCAATTGTCTGGGCATCTGTTCGTGTTCTAACCCTTGTTAATATACTGATTGGCATGCAATTTATACAATTTATTGAGGTTTATCATATAATGTTCACTATTGAAAATCAAATGTGTAACATTTATAGTTCGTTTACAGAGACACATATATGAATTCCATTACATCATATTGTAAAAAGAAAAATCGTTTCCAGTGCATTTTAATAACGTTACGATACTTCATACATTTTTTAATTAATATACTTCACTCAGGTGGACTACAACATGCTTTGTATAGAATCTATTTCGTTTACACAGACGCCGGAAACCCACCATTACAATACGATTACGAAAAAAAAAAATGTTTTGCAAAGTATTTTAATTTTACAGGACTTCAAAAACAATAAAAGTTTTGCATATCGCTATCTCATGTAGCAGTGCACCTCAATGCTTTCTGTACACGTTTTCTATAGATTATGGAGTGCGTACAATATATCGTTCATTTACAGAGACAAACAAAAGAATTCGATTACAGGACTCGCAATGGGCGATATCTGATGAAAAAATGCGTTTCCAGCTGTGGTAGCCATTTTTACACATAACACATTATTACAGCATTACGATGTGTGTTTAAATTCTACAGACCATATAAAGGCTGAGCGAAAACATTCGCACACATTAGAGGTCACAGACAGCGATTAAGGTTTTTTAAATTGTTTCTTTCGATATCTCATTTCATTGTATGAAAAAATGAAATTTCTCAACAATATTTTGATAGTGTTAGAAAATGTTTTATAATCTGTGCCTAATGCATGATTTTTCGTTCTTCTTTTTAAGTTTATCAAGGTACTCCGTAATTTGACACGATATATATGTGTAATATAAGTTTCTACTGAGATGAGTATTGAAATGAAAGAAAATTAGAAGGAAGAACAGAAATATTGATGCTCTTAAATTTACCAGATTATTTATTTCTCAGAAGGTTAGAAAACAATTCTATATACAGTGCTGCAAAAATTTATTATATTACTTTTATGAAAAAAAAGGTATTCCTTTTTTCATAATAATTAAATAAAAAATGCAATTTTTCTACATTTTCAAACATTTAAAATGTCCCAATCTCCAGATGTTGTCTGTGAAATTGTAAATCACCCATTAAAGTTAGCGAATGAAATTTGGCTTACGGATTATTTAAATTAAAAGGTGAAGTGATCGACATCTGTTGACTGCGTTGTATCGTTGACGGAGATATATACAAATTCTGAACAAAGATTCTGAACAAAGTGATTTACTTCAATTAGAAGTCCGGATTGCGCATCTTACAAGCGGGTGAAACATAGGTCATGCTTTAGGCATCCATACGTCATGCTTTCGAAATCCATAGGTCATGTTATCGGCATCCATAGGTCATGCTTTCGGCACCCACAAAGCTGGATTTGCATGATCCAAAATAATTTTTGATGACTGGAAATGAATACCGAAATCTATGTCAAGTTTGTAAACGATCAAAAAAGTCAAATAGATGTCGATATTTATATTTAAGGCTGACGACCAGGAAAGCAGCAAAGTTTGAAAGTCACCCTCATCCAATGCCACATAGGCCCGACTACTGATATCATATTTTAAAGTCAAACTTTGCGAAGACGACTCCACATTGTTCGTCTGTATGGCTCTCAGGTCAAGAGTTGTGTGTTTAATTAACAGTATGCCATCCTGCTGCACGCGGTCTTGGAAGACGGAAAGAGAAAATATATATAATACAATACATAGGTTGTCCCAAAAAAACGCTGAGGCAAATTTAAAGAATCCATACGGCATTTAATCAAGCGCAAGAGACTCTTGAAAACCGCCGGGTGTGAGACTGGGAGTCTTCTATGTTAGCGTCTAAATTATTGTAGCGAATGTAATAGTTCAAATAATGTCGGAAACGCGCACGCGTGTGGTACGTTCATATGGTGTTTTTTCCCGGAGGAGGGTTGTTACATTATAAAACTTTATTTTTTCAACAAGCAAATTTGAGACTATATCGTGAGAAGCCTGGAAAACAGTATGCGCAATCTGACTTAACAATTTACTGAATAATGCAGCGATTTTTTAATAATCATGCAATAGCCTGACACACGGAAATTAATTTTAGTGGGCATGTCTAAGGATTATCATGCATGTTATGGACACCTTAAATTAGCCTATAATTCAGCCTTTCCTCTTAGAAAAATAATTGGGACTTTTTCTTTGTCAGCTTATTACATATAGGCATAATATATCATTCTGTATATTACACTAATTAAGAATAATACCCCTATGAGATCAGACTTTCTACTGTATTAATATAATACTCAATGCACAGTCCTTTCCGTCTCGTTCTTAATTTCCATAGACATATCTGTGTATTTGAATAATGAATCGAGGGAAACAACTCGTCACAGATTGTTTGTGATTGAAGATCAAATTCTAACTGTAATATTAATATATATGAACAGTAACAAGGACTTAAACATCAAACGCATTTGTACTGAAAATTATTCTTTAGTGACGATTAATTTCTACATCAAAAAGAAAATAGAACAGCCACTTTTTAAATTAGTTGTTATTTCCGTATTTGTTTAATATAAGGGCTTTCACTTTTTTTTGTAAGTTTGCCGCAATTTGTGAGAAGTGTTGCCGAGCAATATGAACAGCTATGAAAACAAACATGATGAACTTTCATGCTTTTTTACATATGCATTTATACAAATAAATAATAACATTTTATTTATATATACTGGACGTCCCAGAAAAGAGGAGCTCTTTTTTAAATTAAATAATTTGAAAATGGTTAACGATAGAAATGGTGTTGTAACCTGAAAAATTTAAATAGCAATATTTTCGAAATATCTGTCATTTTCAGCAATAACATGACGCATTCTGATTGCAAAACTTATCGATATCATGAATATGTTTCATCAGAAATGTCCTCATATGTCGGATATGTTGTCTTTTAAGTGTCGCCACAGAAAGAAAACGAAGTGATTCAAATACGGCGAATATTGTCATTTAGTTTTTAACGCTTATAAAGCCACCTATTCTAGAAATTTTAACTAGTTTTGAAATCGTTTGGTTAAAAATTCGTTTATTTTCTAATACAGATGAAACGAACGTGGAATTTCTATCGTTAACCGTTTTTAAACTATTTAATTAACCCTTTGGCCGCCGAACAAAAGGGCAAAATTGTAAAACTGTTTTCTTTGTATTTTCTAAATGCCAATACAACATGATATAAAAAACTTAATTACGTTTATGAATATAATCATTGAGACTGTTAATGTTTTAAAACTACGTTATATTTGCAGATTTATATTCAAATAATGCTAAGATTGCAGAGAAGCCTACAGCAAAGTGAACGGATATATCAGTTCACGGAGGGCAGTGACGAGGTTAAAGGATACCCGATACATATTAATATTGTTTTATATATACAAATTATTTCTCTTTGTATTTATATGGCCTATATTTATATTAAATACGTTGTATAAATATTGAAAAAAGAAATGCTTGAGTGTATAAAACAATGAATAAGTTGCCGTATAATCTGTATACACATTTTTTTACTGTTGCCGAGATCACTTTCGCTATTTCGAAAAAATAGCAAACAAGTACTGTTATTTTTGTACAGATTCAGAAAGACTTTTTTATATGAAATAAATGAAATTTGATGCATTTATGAAAACAAACTGTATCTAAAACAGCATTCATTAGAACCGTAATCGTAAGAACTCATAATGTTGATTTAATGTTTCAAAAAATAGCTATACATAATAGAAAAAATTAAATTAACTATTTCAGAATATGCAATGCAAGTTTGGAAAGTTTTAGTAAAATACTATGGAATTACATGAAATTATTTAAAATCCAACAAATTCAATCGAAATAAAATATTTTCCTACTTTATTGAAAATTTGCATCACAAAAAAAGATGTATGCATTTTAAACATGTTATCAAACAAGCGACCTCATTAAAATGATCTCACCTACATTTATAAGCCGTGATTTTTTAATGTTTCAATTATAATACTTTGTTATTTATCAATGTATTAGCTTTAATATATATATGAGTATTTTAAAGCTCTACTATCTGGTTGTTGTTTAAAAAGAAGAAAGTACTTAATTTTCTGTGCATCTATAACTGGCAATTTTTTCGTTACGTTAGAGGAGCTGCAATTTTTTCTTACAACGTTATATATTACAATATTACAATCTTAAATTGCCAAAATATATTGAGTATGATTTTTACATGTACAGCGTTGAGTAAAAGGACACCATCCATGCGATAAATCCGCTGCTAATCGTCGTATATAAAAGTGACTGGCGCCAATCAACGGAAGAGTAATAACGTATATTACATAATGTTATAATTACATTATTCTTTAGGGATTGTATGCTTACTGAAATGGTAACAAACTTTGAAATTTTCAATACTAACGCCAAATAATGCCATCATAATTCGATTTTTGAACAAAATTTATCTTCAAATACCAAACGGTACATCATGTGGTCAAATAGTTTCCGAACTATGTAGGTTTAGAGACTAGAACTTATAATGTTAATTTAATTATTAATCGTTGCAAAAAAGTTTTCAGTGCGGGTAGTGTTTTAAGAAAACCTCTAAAACTACTTGAAATCTCATATTTGATATCGCAAGAAATCGATTTTCGTTGAAACTTTGATAGCTTACAATTAAAAACATTTCCCAATAATAATTGAAAATATATACAAGATTAAGTTTATCTTAATTAAGTTTATTATAATTAAGTTTATATTAATTAAGTCTTATCCTTAATTAAGTTTATCTTAATTAAGTCTTATCTTTAATTAAGTTTCGTCGCAATAACTGGTGAACCGAGTTAGCTACACCACGAACGGGTTGTATGTGTATAGTAAAACGTATAGTCGGTACACGATGAGGTAGCTGGCCACACCTCCTTCTAAACCACGAAGTTAGCTTTCCTATATCGAAAACGGTACGAGATATGGTGAAAATGCTAGTTACAGAATTATACAGCGTTCTCAGTTTAGTATGAAATTATGCCTTACTTGTAAAATAACTTTATTACAAGTCCTAAATTGTATTTTCTTTTTATCCAATCACTATCTTTAAATATGTCACTAGGGATTACAATACCGAAAGATTTTTAATCGGGAATTAATTTCTGGCAAATCCTTGGATTTACGGGATTGAAAAAACACGACGGTATGCAAAAATCTACCATTCCACTAGCTTAATGAAGAATACAGCACTCGTAATAGTTATAGAAAAACTGATTGAAATTGTTTATTTGAGAATTGGTATGGTACTTTGAGAAGATATATGCAGTTTTAAATTGTTGAACAATATTTTATCTCGTACTAGCAAAATTTTACATTAGTTATTACATTAGTTCTTTTAAATTAAAAGAAAAAAAATCTGCAGATATGTAATATCAAATAATCAGAAGCAGTGAATCACAAAAGGGATATTGAGAATTACATAGTTTAAGTTATTTATAGAACTTTAACAGAATTTGCCAGAACATAGAATTCTGATGGCGATCTTTTTTTCTTAATAGACTGAATGAAAGACTGAATAGACTGAGTTCTTAATGAGTTTTCGGAATCAAGTAAACATTCTTACTGAAAGATAAAATAACGCTTATAAATAGAATGGATTTAAAACAGTGGTAAATATCAGAAAACGAAATTAATGATATACTACATTCCGTGGAATATCATTTAAAGAATAACCAAAAACAAAGAAAACTACTGAAATTTTTTAACTTATACTAAACCAATTTGAATTTTCTTACCTGATAAAGAGTGAGATGGTATTCTGAGAATGGATGAGTCTGCTTCTATTATTTAGAAAATGAATGCATTTATTATGCATATGCAAAATGTCGTTTGTCAGTTGTCACATTGGACCAAATTACCAGGAGAAGGTGAGGGAAGGACTTCGGAGGACTATTGAGAATGTCTTTCTGACGAGAAAATACTCAAATTCTCATTTAGTGCAGGTAAGAAAGAAAATGTTACTCATTTACAGCTTTCATTCACATTAGTCGATCTTTCCATCTTGGTTATAAGCGTTCTAATAAGAAGGCTGAACAGTCTCTCATAGAGAACTGAAGAAAAAATATTTCTTAGTATAATTACCTATAATTATTGAATCAGAACGAATATTATCGGCATGTTGCTTTATTGAAAAAAAATTGAATTTTGTCCAGAAAACAACCACAATTTTATTTTTCTATTATTGCATTTCAAAGGTTATCTAGTACAATTCCTTACTGCAAATTATTATAAACTACGTGAATCAAATAAATATATCATATCTTTTTTTAAGTAACATTAAGAAAAGAGAATGACGCATTTATTCCAAAGCGTAAACTATATTTCTACATAAATTACCGGTTCTAAATAATTACGTCATTTAGTTATGGAAGAATGCGTGGTGCAATACTGACGGTGGTGAACATATAGAGCATATGTAATTTCGTTTTCGAATAAATAACGTATGCCTCGTTCACATGTGTTCGTTTACTGGTAAATGTTCATGTTCCTTATAATTCAGCGTTTCTGCATGAAAATATCGGCGATTGATTTGATATACAAAATTACATTTGAAGTCTTCTAATAAAGTTATTTTTACATGTAAGACATCATCTCATACTAATTAGTGGAAGCTCGACAATTTTTGGCACTGTTCCCGTACCTTGAAACGTTTTAAAGATATGGACGATAACACCACTTATTGCGCTAGTAGATGATGTCAGATAAGGTACATCATCATTCGAATCATACGACGCATGTCCATTTTACAACATGTTCACATACATCATGGTCTCGGCTGCAGATAACTCAGCTCTAGGCTGTTTGAATAAATTATTTTTATATAATTTGTATGAAAGATAAGAAAATTATAATGTTTAAATTAACTCTATTTCAATTGCTATACAAAACAAATGTTTATCAGTTTTAAGCAATGAAATACATGTTGGTTTATATCTTTCAATGAAGTTATAATCTTGCATATTTGCTTTCATTTTTAACTTTAATATTGAAACTCTGCACTACACATTTTACTACTCTAGTCGTTCTGAGAGCCGTTTCTTAACATTTTAATTTAATTTGTCGATTAATATGATATAATAAAATATCTGAGAAACTACATTTAAGAGCTGATAATAAATTATATTTTATTGAACAAAATATAACATATTGTGTTTTGAAGAAATGATATTTATGTTTATATATATTTTTAAAGATATTTAAGAAAAATAAAAAACTGATTAATGGAATTGCTTTTGATTTAGCTGCATTTCTTTTGGCAGATAAATTATAACCGTATTAAAAAAATCATTAAAAGCTCTAAAGCTGTAATACCAAATGCCTATTTTTTTCAAGTACATGTTTGTTATCAGCAGCGTAAATTTCTAAGCAGGCTATTTTTTGTCGTTCATTCGAGCATTAAAAATTCAAGTTTGATCTCTTCTGTACAATATATTCTTATTTCTGTATTCTTTTGTTGATTACAGCTAATATAATAGCATCGGTTCATTTGCATATCAAGAGCATTTTGCTTTGCATTAACATATATATTACATAATTGTGTTTTCTAATTCATAAAACATATTTTTAAAAATAATAATGTAAGGAGAACTAATATCGAGTTGTTCAAATTTAGCTCAATGTAGAAAAATAGATGCAGTTCACTCGAGTGTAATTATATTTGCTGACTAGCTAACCCGCCCGGCGTTGTCCGAGCACGTGTAATAAACTCAAATCTTTTTAAAAACGAAACTCTGACCAAGCTCTCCGATGGCTTCGACACCGTATACCGGGCACTCTCGCACGCTCCGAAAAATCTTTTATTTCCCCCTTCCTCCGCCAGGGGAGCAACCTCTTTCGGAAAGAACCTCTGAGACAGGTCTCACGTTGCTTACGGTACTGTATAGTAGGCGTGCGACAAAATCGAGCTGGTTTCGAGAAGATGGAGCATTGGAAGCCGGGTTATTGAAATAAGGCACAGTTAGAGAAAATAATCATGAGTGAGGTGCCAGGTGAAGGGGATGTTCAAGTGTCCTTCAGAAAATGACTAATTAGGAGGACCACTTTGCATCTTTAAAAATTCGTTCATTTGGTTAAGCTAGAAACTTAATTACAAATTTGGTTTAAACTATTATTCGGAAATAGTGGTAGCCATTACTCATAAATTTAGATTAATGTTATAAAGGGTGTCTATTAAGTTAATTATAATGTTTGGAATCACTTGCGTTCAAATCGAAAAGATAGTTACTAAGATACGGAAACGGGGCATAGTTAGGTAAAAGACATTGAAGGAGTGGTCGGGGGGGAGGGGATGTTTAAGTTCCTTTCAAAAAATGACTAATTAGGACAACCACTATGCATCTTTAAAAATTCGTTCGTTTGGTCAAGCTAGGAACTTAATTAGAAATTCGGCTTAAACTATTATTCAAAAATAGTGGTAACCGCTACTCATAAATTTAGTTTATTGTTATAAAGGGTGACTATTAAGTTAATTATAATGTTTGGAATCACTTGCGTTGAAACCGGAAAGATAGTTGCTGAGATATTGAAACGGGGAATAGTTAAAGAAAACTTTGAAAGAAGGCCCCGGATTGGGGGTGGGGGCCGAAGTTCAAGTGACCTTCAGCAAATAACTAATTAAGAGGATCACTGTACATTTTTAAAGATTGATTCATTTGGTTAAGCTAGGAACTTAATTTGAAATTTGGCTTAGGCTATTATTCGGAAATACTGGTAATGGCTTTTTAGAAATACACCTTGAAGCAATGAATGCTGATTCTTACGATAATTTAGTAAAAATGGAACTAAATGGAGAAGTTCGGAATATTATTACTGAGACATTACTGAGAGACTGAGATTTAAAATAGCGGTATTTTGTATATAAAACAATAATTAAATGCTACGGGTGAAACTAAAAAAAATGTTAAAATTGTTAAATGTAATTAGACCTTACCTCTCGCCATTCCCGCAAATATATAACAAATAATCTGTTAAATAAAGTTTTCTGTATTAATAGTCTCTATCATAATAATATATGTCCTGTTTTAAAAAAACCTTAAACCCAGATGTTTATAATGAAGAAAAACCTTCCTGGAAATGTCTTAAACAGGTGTCGTTTGTGTAATTTGCCGTGAGTAGATGGCGCTACATTAGCTTGGCTAAATGCATGTAACTGCAATCCATGTTGACACTATTTTGTTATAAATCCTTATCTATGCATCGTTACTCTGATTTATTTAATATGTTCTGAGAAGATATTCTACACAACCAACCAACCGAAGAAAAAAAGCGTATTTTTAATGAGAGTTCTTCGTGCATTTTAATTAATATTTCAGAAAGTAGTTAAAATATTAAAATTCTGACGTTCAGGTGCACCAGGAGAGGGTTCGGACTACCTATATCTAAACTTCCAGCCTTCTAGGTGGGCTAGATTTTCCTAGCCATCACCAACAGACACCCACACATACACAGACAGACAGACACAGGCACACACAGAGCGAAACTTTCTTTTATTAGTATAGATATCAAAATTATCTGTTTGAAATATAACGCTTAAGGCGGTATTAAAAATAATAATTTTTCACGCTCAACAACTCAAAATTTTGAGACACATTTTCAGACTCATTTTTAAAAGTAAAAACATGAAACTTGGCGGCGTGATTTATGAAGAGATTTGTAAGGGACCCATCTTTTTATTTTTCGTTCAATTAATTAGAAATTGATTTACAAACAATTAATTATTTTCACAGTACGATAATTTTTTTTTTGTTTCCAGCGCTATCGCTTCGGGAAATTCGGTTCAAATTGTCCACTTTGACAGCATTTTTTGAAATATATTCTGCCTTTATCAGAAAATCGAGACAATACGGACATTATAAAGTTTCTGAATAAGAGAACCTGCCAAATGGATGCATTTTAGAGCAAAAATGAATTTAAAAATGTGTCTCAAAATAAGCAGTTTGGATTTGTATACACCCTTAAGCGTCTTTGACGGAATTCTTAGAAAAGAAAACGATTTTTCCTATCTTCCCTTCAAAATTTAAACAGGTTTTTCCGGCTCAGTATGAAAATAGGTTTATTTCAATTCCTACTATTAGCTCACATTCTCTATATATTTATATATCTTGTTCAAATTTACAATCGTTAATAAAATATTTTCTATTCATCCTACCAAGTTCAAATAAATTTTTTAAAACTTGTACTGGATGACAATTGATGTTAATACAGTTTTTTCAAATATTAATTTATTAATTAAATTTAATTAATTAATTTTAATTTTATATTTCATTTCTGTTCAAAAGTATAGACTCACTCCATATTTATAGTCTCACCTTCACACGTAAAAAGATTGGGACTGTTCACGGACGAAGATCAGGCGGCTCGCGGGCGAAGGAGACTATAAATGTGGAGTGAGTCTATACTTTTGAACAGAAATGAAGTATAAAACTAAAATTATATAATAAAATTTAATTAATTAATATTTGAAAAAAAACTGTATTATCGTTAACTGTAACATCGCTATGACACTTTATTGTGAAATTTGGTAATTTTTGAAATTCAATATTTGAAAAACGGCATAATCATTAGATTTTAAATTTATATCAAGAAAAATACAATTTTTTAAACTTTCTAACGCAGTTTGTCTAACAATTTTGTGAGAAATACTTTTCGAGCTATTAATTTTTGGTATTTTAGCTATTTATTTTTTATTTAATTTTTAATACATTTCAAAAATTTCTCTTATGTAAGATATTTAGCAGGATATAAATTTAGGAATAAATATCCGTCAGTGGCGAAGCGTGTAGATCGCTGGAAAAAAATTTCTATTTGACCTAAGTAGGAATTGACTTAAAAAAAAAAAGTTTTTATATTACTCGTTTATTTATTTATTATTTTCTTTTAAAGTACGTATACATCATACTTAAAACAAATTAAGAAACTTTGTCTCACAACATCTATGTTCGATATTTTTAGGAGAAAGTATTTTCCAGGGAAAATTTAACGTTGGATTACTAAATGTAATTGAATATATATAAGACAATTTGTGACAGATGTTAAAAATTTTGTTGAAATCATAAACATATGCCTGTGTAGTTCTAAACGTAAGAGAGTGCCAAAATGGTTACAACAATTAAAATAAATCTGCGAGGAACTGCGTTCCCTAAAGCTCATAAATAAAACCTGATTATAAAAAAATCTGTCATCCTAGAATTTCAAACTTTTATATCTCTGCCATTTTAAAACATAGAGGCAAAACAAAGCATGCACCGGGATTCTTGTATCAAGGCCAAACACTTAAGGATAAAAACAATTTTAGGGTTTCCAATTTGTTTGCACATTTTTACTGAATTTGAAATCAATAAGTGGCCGCCATTTTGAAACATGATGGTGGGTGCAGATGGACAACGAACTCGTTCGAGATGTTGATAAATCCTGTGCACATGCGTAGTTAGATTCAAACCAGTTCATAAATACGAGCATTATCACATTACAAAAATAAGATATAAATTTATATATAAATAAATATTTGGACGGAGGTGATTTTGGGGTCTGGTGCTCATGATCGTTGAAAATATACTAAAATTTTGCGGAATTGTTCCCTTCAAATGGCTTCAAAATGTAGATTCTTACTTCTTGTAATGGAATTTATATATATATTCCTTCCTGAGTTCCTTCAATCTTTTTTTAGACGAACAAAATGTCACCCGCGTTGAAAGTAGATTACAAACTTCAATTCTAACATATGAAAAAGAAAATTTTCAAACATTCTTCCTAAAATTCATAAATTGACAGTGACTATAATGAGACATTTTCATCGTGAGTAATTGCAAGTTGGACCACGAACTATTATTTTCTTGATAAGAAGGCATTCCGGTGTTTAAAATGTAGAAGTATCGCAAAGAAAAAATAGTTCACGACTGAGTGGTGTGTTTGAGGAATATGAAAAAGGTAATGCATCCAATTAAGAGTAACATTTCCACTAAAAAGGGTAATAGCTTGTCCACCATTTAGTAATGCTTGTATTTATTTTTGTGGCCCTTTATTTATGAAATATGAACATCAACGTAAGGGCACATTACATAAAATTTGTTGAAATTTTGTTGTTTAGCTATTCGTCATATCGATTTAGAAATCGTTTCAGACTTCACGACAGATTCATTTATAGCGTTTGACGGATTCATTCCTGTATCACCTTTGGGACCATTTGTACATATATGCATCTTTAAAAAGTGATCAGCAATTATTTTGGTACAAGTAATGAAAAAAAACAATACTTACCATATTTAACAAGATAATTTCCCTGAATTTTAACCCTTTCCGGCACAGTGGTCCCACTCCGGGCACACCTAATTTTAATTCCAAAATTGCATTCGGCACCAAGAATATTTTAATTAAATTTAGTTTCTATAATGAAAGCTTAAAATAAGGAGTTCGTATTTTCTAAAAAAAGTCGTTTGTAAATTCCGGTGTCAGTCAGCAATTTCTCATTTTACGAACAGACTTTGGCTGTGCCGGAAAGGGTTAAAGTAATGGTAAATGCTTTAGACAACCGCATAATATTCGTATATGAGAAAGCAGGTCCCGAAAGAGTTAAAAATATTTAAGCCTAGACGTGAAAATGTACCACCATATTTTCGGAAATTGGCAGCAATTTTATAGCTTCCAGCTATCAAATAAATCATTCGAATAACTTAATAAAATATCCCGATGAAGTTCTGATAAATTATCTAACATAGAAAACTATTAATTGGAAATTTATTCTTCCTAAATCTTCACATTTTGACGGACTGTGTGACGACGAAGAAAGATCATTTAAGATCCATTTAAGATCCTTTAAAAAATCAGTTCGTAATCTAAAACTAACATATGGAGAATTATTCGCTATTAGAGACGAAGTTGAGAGTGTTTTAAATTCAAGACCTATTAGATGTTGTCTAATGATGCAAATAATTTAGAAACCGTTACGCCAGTTCATGTCCTCATTGGTAGACTCTGAACTATTATTGCGGAACAGAATTTAACTATAATGGATTAGAACTATGAGAGCGTACTACAAAAAATAAGCAATATTTATGGAAGCATTAATAACGCGATTATCGGAATGTCAAAAATGATCCAAATAGGAGTTCAATAAAAATAACTTTATTCCAAGAGCACTAGTGCTTATAAAGAAAGACAACCTACCTTGTACAACTTAATTGCGAGGCAGAATTTGAGTGAGTATATTAGGGAAGAAAAAAAAGAATGAGTGTGTCCTGTAAAACTACGTTAGGCATGTTGACACACCCTGTAACAAAATTAGCCATTTTAACAATAAAGCCTTAATTATTGACAAGGAATTTTCATTTCGCTTGATTGTATATATTGAAATTAAAAAGTAATTGTTATTTATATTATCATATTACTCCTTCTCATTGTATTTGTTCTTTATTTTGTAATGTGTATTTTGCTCTGTATTGTATCTAATACATTTGAATATTATTATTGTTAAAATGTTGCCTTTTTGGTAATTCAAATTTTTGAATATCGATCGACACTAATTTGTCGGATCGGTTATTTGAGCCTGATTTGTGTTTTGTAACAACCTCTAAGAGCAAGCTGGTCTCTCTCCCAAAAATGATGTAACCCCATTGACTGTTGTTTCAAGAGTAGTGTTATTTTGGAATGTGATGTAATCGGCATCTCAAAATGAAACTAAAACATTGTTTCGAATACTTTTCTATAATTTATAGCTTGTAAGACACAATCCATTAAAATGAAGCTACACCACTGTACCAAATAGGTCCAAATTGATTCAATAATTCGAACGTTACCGTGATCACAAGTTTTGCATGCTTAGCTTTGTGTTACCCTGTAAACGAACAATAAAAGCTACTCTACACTTGATTAAAAACATGAATTTCAGTATGTTTTAGAACATTTTATAGTTTTTATGAACAAGTTTTCAAATACCATGTAAATAATTCGAACTTTCTTTTTAAGAAATTGAGTTTCCCAAGATTTCTTTTCTTGATATTTTTTTATTACATGCTTCTCCATAAAAATATTTTGAGAGACTCATTTTCAGTCGAAATATAAAAATTCTACTTTGGTGTTGAATTATTTATTGAAAAATATTTTTATAAAATGCTCTTTATTAAATGCAAACGTATTACTTTAATTTTTTAAATGAATGAAGATTGACGTTTCTCCTAGTTTGTGTTTTTCACCTTGAAAATATAATGAGATAGAAAGTTAATGTTTTATTTTCGTGACTTTGGTAACTAGTTACTTCTGTTAATCGCCAGCATTTTTAGTAAAACAAAAAAAGACTAGACAGTCACTTTTACTATTTAAATATTCGAAACTCATTAAAATTCTGACTGAATTTCAGCAAATGGTGCACGAATGAATCAAAGGTTATAATTTAAGAGAAAGTTCAATGACTAATTTATCCATTTTGTGAAGCATATATAAATTCTACAGATTGAAAAGGAATTCAGCTAGACATAGAAAAATAATTAGGAAAAAAGAATAAAAAAAGATTTTTTTTTTTCCATTTGGACATGCACAAGTTTTTTTTTATAAAAAAGTGGATTATAATATAAAAAACATATTTTTATGCACTTTTTCAAAAAGTTGTCTTCATTTTTTATTAATGATTAACATACTACATTTAAAATTTGAATTTTATTTTACACACAAACACTGTTATATATACATGTACCGGGTGTCTCAAAAACATTGATCACGGTTTTTATTCATTAAATATTGATCATATATTATAAATTACAATGTTACGTAAAAAAAAGTGCAGAAGTTTATGAAATCGATTAAAATTTTAAGGGGAATAAATTTAAAGATATACAAAATTTAAATTTTTATACGACTCCCATACAATGTTTTTCCCAATGAGTAGAATGTTCCACATACGCTAATAAGGTTATGTACATTATTTCAGTATTTTATCATAAAAACGTGCAGAGATATAGTCATGCAAAGTTTGTGAGGGATTAATCATAAATTAAAATGTAGTTCATAATGAACAGAGGAACGTATATTCAACTAGATAAATAATATCCAAATGTTGGTGTGTCATAGTAGAGATTTTTCCAACAGAGGGACCTCCGGGATAGCTCAGTAGGGAAAGTGTTGGTACGGCAAACCAAAGTACCCATGTTCGAGTCCTGGTCCCAGCATATTTTCGCTCTGTTGGAAATATCTCAACTATGATACTCCAGCCATTGGATATAATTCAACTAAATGAATATAGTTGAACTAGTTGAACTCTGTTCATTATGACCTAATTACATGGTATACAGGAGTTTCCGTGCTATTTTCAGATTCATCATGTAAAATGCTATAGCTCGGATGAATTAAATTTGCGCTGCAGTTCGCAGCATTGTCCAAACAATAAGAGTGAAATATGCCAGCCAGGATATTGTCGGGAAAGCTCAGTAGAAAGAGCGCTGTTACGGTAAACCAAAGTTCCAAGGTTCGATTCCTGGTCCCGGCATATTTTCGCTCTGTTGGAAAAATCTCAACTATGATACTCCAACCAATGGATATAAATGTAGTTGTTTACAGCTAAAGTGCAGATGACGTGACGCAAAAATGCATCATAAACAAATAAAAAGTGGCTCTTATCTTTAATTTTATTTACAAATTTACAAAACAAAGCTTCCTGAAAAATACCTTAAAGTTTTAAATGATGAATTACAGAATAAAACTTGGAAATAGCACACGCAATGAACATTAAAACAGCTTATAAATGCTTGAATAAAATCTATATATGCAAATATCTGCCTCTGATCGGTGCGTTACATATCGCAATAGACGCTTCATTACATGAGAAAACTATTTGTGCTTTACCATAGGTCAATAGCATCACTTACATTAGCTTAAGGCGCCCAATAGAACAGTCTAGGCGAATCGTAAGTATTTCACATTTCTGCTACATTTTGAGACTTTAAGAAACCTGTACAGACAGTATTTCGCAATACAGCAACGAAAAACTTTTTAAAATGGTAATGTTGTACTGTTTATGGAATCACAATGCTAACAACACTGCACGGGATTTTCAGCGTACATTTCCCTATTTTCGACATACTTCTTGGAGATTTATACCTCGATTAATGCATCGAATGTGTGAAACAGGATGTGTGCATTCTGTAGGTGTACTAGATAGGCCCAGACTTCACTCAACTGATGAAGAAATTCATATTTTGGCTTCTTTTGCAGTCATCCACGTAGTACTGTTCGTACCGCTGCTTCAGAAATGAACGTATCACGTACAAAAGTGTGATGAATATTGAGACGGAACAAATGACATCCGTTTAGCATTTATGGTGTGCAAGAACAGGAGCCAACAAATATCAACGTCGTCTAGATTTTTGTAATTTACGACCCATGAAACACGATCATGATTTTTTTTCCTTTTGCGAACTCATATCCAGATATCGAAAAGCGGCTTAAGTCAGCATTTATGTGTTTTCATATCTCTGCTACATTTTATGATAAAATGCTGAAATTTTGTACATGAACTTATTAGTGTATGAAGCAGATTTTATTCTTTGGGAATTTTTTGTACGGGAGCGTATGAAAAGCTAAATTTTGTATTTCTTCAAATTTAATACCCTGAAAATTTTAATCGATTTCATAAAATGTTGTTCCTTATTTTACGTAAACTTTATAATTTATAATATTAGCCTATGATCCATATTTAATGAATAAAAGCTGAGGTCAATGTTTTTGGGACACCCTGTATATTGTTGGAATTTTATTCAATATGAGGGTATGAGTATGTAGTTCCACAATAGTGAATGAAATAATAAAAATAAATTAAAAGTTTCACCTTTATGTTTAGAGTGTTATCGTTTTTAAAACTGATTTCTTCTTTAATATGAAAAAAAAATACAAATTTATTATAGAAAAAAAAGTCATATACACACACTGGGTGCTGGTAGGAACAACACAACATCAAAACAAAATTTACATAGAAGAATTATTTACAAAGTAAATTGAAGAAACAATTCGATAATACTTAGTTTTGAAGAAAGTTCATTTGGAGCAACATCTTAGAAGATATTAGGTTTTTTTTAACCCCACAGTATTTTACCATATTACTCGGTAAGGGTTATTTTACCAGCTGTAACTGATGATACAGTTTCTCTTAGCAGTGAAGCCAAAGTACATTGTCAGGTGGTGTCATCTGATGGCTGTATCAGCAAATAAAAACACTATCTCTAACATCTCCCCCGATCTGCTGTTTTCTGGTTGAATATAGTACTAGATGGATACAGTTTTGCCAAAGTTCAAACTTTGCCTTTAGCAGCAGTTTCGTCTTTATACCTGCTAACATTTCATTTGTTGATTGATATTGGATAGCTATCATATTTGTATTTTATAATCTTCTATATAATGATACTTTGTATCGATATTTTTAATTCGTGATTTAATTTTTTTAGATTCGACTAATTTAATTGTAGATTGATTGTCTTCAAAATTTTTAATTGAAAAATGCTGTTGTTGAGAATCTCGGAGATTGTCGAAGTTGGGATTCTCGAAGTTGAGATTCTCGAAGTTGAGATCTGTCGATAATTTTAAGATCCGTAACACCTCTTGAGTTCCTTGTGACAGTGGCACGTATGCAGCTTCTGCTTATGGTAAAGACACACATATTCGCTTTTTTCAGAACCAAGAAATTCAGCTATTGCCCAAAAATATTATATTTCCAGAGGTGGATTTTCTGTCTGCAGTTCCTTGATCCCAGTCTTAATCTAAATACGCATCTATGCTATGATAATCCTTTGAAGAAAAGTACAAGTCGATATCTTTCGTAGTCTTTAAGTATATTATTACTCTTTTAAAAGCATGACAACCTTTCTGCTTTGTATTATTGCATCTTCTATATAGTATGTGTGTAGTAGCAATAATAGCATGTCTTATGCATGATGAAATATATAAAAGACTTCCTATGGGTTGTCTATAATTCCCATTTGATGATAAAAAAATTTCTTCTTCTTCTGGATTATAATAATTATTTAACATTGGAGAATAAAATGGTTTTGTTTCTTCAAGTAGAAAATCTTTAAGTCTTTATTTATTTTACTTCTTTGTGACAGTAGTTAAATTCCATCTTCTTTTCTGCAAATTTCTGTACCTAAGAAGTATTTCGCTTCTCCAAAGGATGTTATAGTGTCAAAATATTTTAAATATTTAATTCCTTTATCAACTTTTATCTTCTGAAGTTATCAGCATATCATCTAAGTGTAATATGAGATGAAATGGTTTCTTCGTTTTCTCTTTTATGAACATACATGTGTCTACTTCACTTTTTTAAATTTCATATATCTTTAAAATATTTTCAATCTCTTCGTTCTTGTCGCTCTCTCTCTTCTCTTCGTTCAAGCACTTGGCGGCTGGTTTGAGACTATATATAGCCTTTTATAATTTGTAGTTTTTGTCATTATTGTCTTCATCATGGAAACCTTCGGATTCATCAATCTGTAGCTCATTATAATTTTATTTACTATGTAGAAAAGCTGTTTTAACATCTACTTGAAATACTTTGGCTTAATGATAAACTGCCCATGTAAGAAATACTCTCACAGTTGTATGTTTGACAACAATAGAAAAAGTTTCATTAAAATCAGTGCCTAGTTTCTTAGTGAAATCATTGGCAATAACTTTCGCTTTCCATTTAATTTCTTCTGCATTTTCATCATATTTTGTTTATATAGCTTTCCATTTATGGGTTTATTTTTAATCTATATAAATCTTTTTCAACTTCTGCATCTAAAACTAGGATATTACTTTTTTTAATTGAACACATATCAGCTTTAAATATTAACTACATAAACTTTGTCAGTGCAAGATTGGACAGAAAACAAATTACTATCTAATTCAAGAACATATAATACATCATCTAAGGTTACTTTGATCATTAAAAGTCTCACTATTAAATGTACATTTATTCTTTTCTTCAGCGGTTTATGCAGTTCCATTAGCATTTGCAATCGTTTCCTTACTTGACTTATTTAATTCTGAGAATAATTCTAAAGAATTTCCGAAATAAACAGACTAACTTAAATCAATAACAACAATCAAAAATCTGTTACAATTTCCTTTTAGTTGAGATTTCATAACAAAACATTAATAATTTGATTCTTATATTACTTCACAACTTTTCTGCGAATATTTTGTTAATTTTTCAATCTGGCTAGTCGCTTTAGAAGCAGAATAAAGGTATGGTTTCTTTCACTGTTGACGTGATCTATCTTGAACGAAATTAAATTTTGGATTCTTAGTATTGTTATCTTTTAAATGAAAATAAATTTCATGGTTATGGTTATTCCTTTTGCAATGCGAACCGAATTTTCGTTTTTTCGAATACTTAGGTTTATCCCTATTACCTTTTAAAGCAATAGATTCAAATTCTGTTAAATTTTGTCCGGTTTCAACTCTTCTAAGATACTTATTTATTCAATTGTTTTGAACATATTTTAAAGGATAGTTCAGTTTCATTTTTACTTTCAATAGAATTTGATAATGAACAGAGCAAAATAGCTATTAAATTATCACATTTTTATATTGCTTCAATTACATTTCTTAAATTTTCTGTCAATTTTAAGACAAAATTTATATGTTCTTGAATTTTTATAATTTCATTATATTTAGTAGATTACAATTTAAAAAGAAGATAAAGTTTCTTTGTTAAATTAACCCTTTCGTGGACAGATTATAATTGGTCATATGTCTCTTAAGCAAACTTATAAGTCTGAGATACTTAATCAAATTAACGATCTAGCATATCTAACATTTGTATCCCGATTTTTGTCATCTTTAATTTTTTAGTTTCAAATAAAACATCATACTTTCTTTCATTAAGATTTTTTTTTCTATTTTGAACATTCATGCTAAATAGTTATAATCAGTTAACTTATCAACATAATGGGATTCTTTACGACTAGACATTATGATGCAATAATATTTGTTTACTTCACACAATATATAAACTATTTATCTTAGTAATATATGAGAACAAAATTATAATCACTGATGTGATACTAATGATGGAAAAGAACAAAATAAAATTATTATTACACATTCAGAAATTTATTTTTGGTTTCAGAAAAAAATATGTTCTGACATATTCTAATTCTTTATTTAAAAGCATGAATTTATGCTTTCAAATTTATAATAAAATAGGTTTGAATAAATTTCAATAATAAACTAACAAAATGGATTTCAATTTTTTTTATTTCATATCAAATAATTCTGATTGCAAAAATAAGAGCAATTCTTAGAATTTTCTTTTATATTATTCATTTGAAAAAAATATAACATCCAGAAAATAATTATTTCTTTGAAATTTTAATATATATTTTCTTCTTTAATATAAATTGCTGAAGAAAAATGGAAATGTTTAAATATATGAAGGCATGAGTACGTGGTTACTGAATAAAAAAAGAAATAATAAAAATAAGTTGAAGGTTGTCAGCATGTCACAATGTCAGGAATTACCATCAATAGTCGGAAAAGCATTCGAATTATTTTGTGCAGTTCTTTATAGGATCTATAGATTTGTATATAAACTACATAGTATTCTACAATTTACTTCAGTTAGGAAACGCAAAGCACAATTGAAAATTTCCCTACAGAAAATTCCACCAATAAACGGAAATGTACTCGAAATTTTTTGTCCAGCCCTGTATAGGACTTTGCAATTTATACACATTCTGTAATATGGAAAAAAAATAATTTAAAAACGCGTATCACATGTGAAAACGAAATTCCAGTAATTCTTGTCAATATAAATGAACGATAAATGTGCAAAACTAATTCTATTATAAGTATCGCGTAGTGCACCTCAGCGATATAAATCAACATTTCAACAGCAGTCATTTTTTAGAATTTGCTTACAGCCATTTTATAACAATATAAAAACATATAGTAGATAGAGCGATTGTTTTCACACAGTGCACGAACGAGCAGTAATTTTTGTAAAATTTTAACGCAATTTTCGAAAAACAGTATTTCTTTACTTGGTATCTAAAATGTCAAGGAATAGAATGAACTGATTTTTTTTTAAACTTTTAATTCTTTTTTTTTAAAGAGATTTTTTATTGAAAATTGATACATTGAGTTTCAAAGTTCGCCATTTTTTGGAAAATGCAAGATTTTAAAAAAAACCGCGGATCATGGACTAGATAATTATATATATTTAAATTTGATGTTGTTTTTTTGTATTCTAATAGTACTGGTATTCAGATACGACGAACGCTACATGTCGAAATTGAGTCAAAAAGGAGCATATGTCAATAAAAAGGTAGTTTTTGTAAGTTCAAAATATGCTTTGTCACAGACTTACTAGATTGTTCATTTTATCAAGGATGTTAAGATGAGCTATCAAAGAGTCTAATCAAAAAATATATTGTGAAATTAGATGAAGAGTAGATGCATTAATGTTCATTATTCATCTAAGCAATTATTTAAAATAAACACGATTACGAACTTTTAAAATAACACATTTCGATTCAGATCAACTATTATTACGCAAAAAACGTGATGATTGATTTCAAGCTTTAACTTTTCTTAAATATGAAGCCTTGTATAAGTGCTTGCGATGATGGAAAATTCATACATGTACTCATCATTTTTGTTTTCATTAATCGAAGTCAGTAAAATGATGAGTAAGAATGATTTTAAAAGTTTTTGTTTTCTATTAATTAAAGTTATTCAATCAATTGCTATCGTATTTTTATTATTTGTCATTATTTTTCTATATACGATGTTCTTCCAGCTAATGTTTATTATAAAACATGAAGAAAATTGCCTCTCTCTAAAGCAAAATATATTTCAATAATAACTATGGTATCAATGGAATTTATTAAACCAAAATAAAATACAGATTTATTGCCAATCTTTCAGTATTTTACTTAATTCTAATCTTTAATTATGTTTTCTCTTAGATAATTATCCTATCTATTTCTATAAAAGTTATTATTTAAAACGATAATTTATAGAAATCACAGGTGACTATAACTGTCGGTATCTTTCCTGCAATCTGTACAATAATTAAGCGAGAGAACCAATATAATGTGCTCCTACTAAATGCCGCATTTATTATATCTTTGTACGGAAATAATATTTCTAAGATGTACATCGTAAATGTCAGCATTACTTGAGATTAAATTATTCTCCCGTAATATATTTGTTATATACGTTTGAAATTAAACTGTTTTAATCCCAGCGTATTAAGTTAATTTAATTTAGTAATGTACTTCAAATCATATTTCCTTAGAGATGGTTAGATCTTAATGTTTAATTTACTTAATTTAGTACATTTTAAAAAGTATTGATATGGAATATTATAATATATAAGTATATATTATAATAATATAATATAAAATGGAATATATATTTTATAAGTCAATAGTTAAAAATAACTTTTACAAGGACGAGTTTGTGAATGTTAAAAGCACTTAATTTAATATTTTAAGGTACTTTTAAAAAGGTTAAAATTTTAATTTTATAACTTTGAAGTATGATCTATGTCAAAAATTACAAGGCTCAATTTTCTTTTTATTCATCTCTTTAAATTAATTTATAGATATTTTCTCTACATAACAGATCCCAAACTATGGTACTCCTACCAGTATTGGTACGTGGGTCTCCCAATACTAGTACGCGAACCTTCTTTTCTGAAGGGAGTAAAATATATAAGATCTTTCAAAGTCTCAGCACACTATGCTGAGCTCATTAAAAAAACGAAAACTTTAAACAAATGGTTCCTTTACTTCTGGATTTCTTTCTGGTGAAATAATTTTTTAAAATATTAATTTTATGCAATTTTCTTAGTGGTTATGAACTAGTAAAATTGCATCCTGATTTGCCTGACATATAACAAATTTCTGCAACTTTTTCCCATGTAATTTAATTATACATATTTAATAAGAAATCTAGTTTTCATTTAATTGACCATGTCATTATCGCTAACGAGATAAGCCACTGATTATTGCGAAAGCCTTAAAATTTCTGCTTGTGTTTAACACAACATATCAGTATGAGAATGCTTTTTCTCCACTTTCAGATATGAAAACAAAATTCAAGACACGTACCAGTAGATACCACGTAGGTTAAGCACGCCCATTCTTTGTGTAAACGATATAAGTTAAGTTAGTATCTAAAATAACTTAAATTTTTGAGTGCAAAAATAAGAAAGGATTTGTGTATTTGTTAGCCAGTAGTATAAATAAATGTATGCCAGTAGTCATAAATTATTCTAGTTCCCTTTTGCTTCAAGTTGTTTTATGATGTTCTTTGTACATAATCATCAGGCTACTGCATGTATGAATGTTAAAAAAGGAAGATAATTTAAGTACCTTTTTCGTAAATTAACTAGTAGTTTTAAATATTAGCATTCAGGGACCGATTTATTAACTTGAGAGACATGGGTAAACATGCTTTTCAGGTCTTCCTAATGCATTTTATATGCGCATTAATGCTTTTGTTACGTCTATTTTGCAATATTGGGACCCTTCAGAATAATGACTGAAGGTACATGAGCCGAATTCCCTGCATTAAATCAGTCCATATTAACGGCACCTTTGTTACCTACAAGGAAGCTCTCCTTAAAGTGCACTGAAACTTCTCATGAACTTAAAATTCAGCTGCGGAATTAAAATAGAAAATTCATAGAAAAATGAAATACTTCCGAGTATTTTGCGCAAAAAAGACGTGATTTGACGAGCAACACTTTTTGTTTGCCAGATGCAAGCGATTTTAATACATTTCAAAATTGCTCGTTAAATGAGCGTTTAAATGCGTAGTACTTATTTAATTTAAACTTAAACGAAGAAATTGTTTATAATTATTTCTATAAGCTTATAAAAAATATATAAATTGCATGTTGCTGCAGTTATTTAGTTTTACGCGACTTCACTATCTGGATAAGCTTTAGATGCACTTTAAAAGTAACTGCCTGATTAAGAACGCTGTCGTTATACATTTCGATACTGAATAAGTCGTTTTTTCCATGGCAACAATACTGTTCTCTTGTTGCTTCCTACACTAACAATATCGAAACCTAATTGACAGTGCTCATGCTCGGACCTTAATTTTCACCTTGAAACAGTTTTTTTCAATTTAAATTTCGTTCTAAATCATATAATAGGATCGTTAAATTTTATATATACATATGAATGTATATGAAAAAAATTCAGTTATAAAAGTGTGTTTATTTCAGTTAAACTTACTTTAATTAGTTTGGTATGGAGAGTAGAAAACGTTTTCCGTTAAAGAGTATTTATCATAAAAGCGTATTTTTTTTAATTATTTCATTGTATAGCCAAGCGACAATTAATCGTCAAAAAAAAAAATGTTCACTATTTTGTTACGGACGCTATATCATGTTTCCGCTGATTTTTTTTATAGATATATATATTCTCATGATAAGAATATTCTATAAATGTTTCGAATTTTTCTGAATATGCGTTTATTGAGACCTTCCATGCTAGGGCTACGGTGGAAAATATATTTAGATTTTGTCGTAAGCATTTTTTTTAATTTGAGAACCCCAACTCTAGAAAAAGAATTCAAGTGGTTGTTGCAACTCCTAAAATATAACGAATCGAAGATCAGAGCAATAATATTAGCAGTGTGCATATTAGCAGTGTGCATATTAGCAGTGTGCATATTAGCAGTTTTCATTTGACTATACACTTTATTTTCTAATAACTGGGTAATAAAATTCGTTTATGGGTATCTATCTACTATATATATAAAACACAAACGGAAATTTCGTTCCGTTACTTTATAACTCGAGCTCTGCCAAATGGATTTTGATGGAACTTATACTGTTCGAGAGATATTTTTTCAGGGAGTGTTTTAGTATATAACACAACGTTCTATGTATATTAGTTATAGAATTATGATAGAAAGTTCTGTTATTGTGGCCGAAAAGGCTACCATTGCTAATTTTTTGGCGATCATTACTGTTGCAGAAAGAAATGAAAAGGCTATACATGTCGAAAAATAAAAGAAAATCTGTTACTAATTTTATTAAAAAAAAGAAAGAAAGAAAAAAGAAAGAGAAAGAAATAAAAGAGTTTTGATGAGAGAATATTATAAAACGAAAATATTTAATTTAAACATGATTGGGAATGTTCGTAATGCTTAAAAAATTATTCTAGCGGCAAGATTTCTATATTGAAACAATATTTGGCGATGTATCTTTTGTTTTTGGCGATTTTGATTTTACTTTTGATCTCAAACAATTTGATTTTAAGCCAAAATGTGTCTTTTTTTGTTGCAGAAAGAATTGAAATGGCTATACATCTTGCAAAATAAAAGAAAAAACTGTTACTAATTTTACTTAAAAAAAAAAAAGAAAAGAAAAGAAAAGAAAACCCGTTTTGATGAGAGATTTTAAGCCAAAAGGCGTTTTTTTTTAAGTGTACGACTGCATTTTTGTAGGGTTTTTTTTGTACTTTTCTGTTAGCCGGGCGCCAGTGATATATATATACATGTATATATATACACATATATCTACACAAATACACGTATATACATACATATATCTACACAAATACATGTAATAGTATACATATATATACACTTATATGTATGAATATATACATCTATATATATATACATATATCACTGGCGCCCGGCTAACCGAAAAGTACCCTTTTTTTATTCAAATGCAAACTATATTAATGGCAATATACTTCTATTTACTTCTACATATATGAAATTTCGTACCGGCTGCTTATATAACTCGAGTTCTGCTGAATGGATTTTCGTAGAACTTAAACTGTAAGATAATTTTTCAGGGAAGGTTTTATTGTATAACATATCGTTCTACATAGCTTAGTTTTAGAATTATTCTGGGAAGTTCTACAATCAGAGCAATCCGATTATGAAATATTAGCCTTTTTAAGAGATTTTGCCGAATGGATTTCGATGGAACCTACACTGTTAGATAATTTTCTAGAATTATAGGGGGAAATTCGAAAATCGGGTGACCATTTTTTTTATCAAATATTAGCCTTTTCAATATTTGATTCCTAAAATGTAAGATTAGCCTTCTGAAAAAGTTCTATTGGACGGATTTTCATGATAATTCTTTTGTTAGTTAGATGCTATTTCAGGAGTGGTTTTAATGTACTACATATTCTTCTACGTTGTTTAGTCAAACAGTTATGTGTGAAGGTTATATAGTCAGGTGAACCCGATTCCGAAAGATTAGTCTTTTTGAAAGTTTTTACTGGGCGTATTTTTTGCGACTTGCATTGTTAAGTAGATAATTTATAAGGATATTTTTAGTATATTTTATATCGTTCTGTTAGTTTTAGAATTATGTGGAAAAGTTCTATGATCAGATGAACCCGATTATCAAATATTAGCCTTTATAAAAAACATTCTTTTGAATGGATTTTGTTAGTTAATTTGTTTGCATTGTTAGTTCGTCAATTTTTAGTGATGGTTTTAATATATTGCATATAGTTTTATCATTCTTCAGCAAATCTTAACTGTAAATGACCAAATGAAAGAGTTGGTCCTTAACAGCTAAAATTTTGACTGCACATATTAGAAAATATAATAGCGCAATCACGTCATTTTTCAGTAACGTGGAAGGATATTCCAGGTAAATATACGGATTGCTTTCAAATACAAGGTCAAATTAAACGATATATTTCGTTTGATTCAAGATTCATATGTAGAAACCGACCAGCGCAGCGGGTGTAGCTTGCTAGTTGGGTAATAAAATTCGTTATATGAATCCTGAGATTTACTGTTGCAGTTATTATTTCGTTATGATTTTTAGGTTTGCCGTAACATGCCAAAATTTTAACAATAATCCCTATATTCGTACAAAATATCATCGTATCTTCTCATTTCACAAGTTTCGACATTTCTTGGAAGGGTCATTCTTGTTCCTGTCAATAATTCACAAGGATTCAAATTCCTTTCTCACCGAACCGTTTTCATAGCAAGCAAACTGTTGAAAATGGTTTATTGTATTATTGCGCATCGTACAGCAAATTTATTTTGCATCTGGGACGAATCTGCACCATAGGTTGCAATTGTTCATGTACTTCAATTTTGGAATTATAATATGTTCATCGTTAACAACAACAAAAAAAACCGTGATTATTATTCCTAGAATTTCCATTCATGTGTTGCTTTTATGTTATATGTTCCCCAACACAGATCGATATGCATCATTTTCTATATTTTCACCTTAATTAAGTTAGTTTCAAATAAAGTGCAAAAAAAAAAATACTTTTTCACAAAACGTTTCTAATTTGTCAACACTATAAATCATTTATAAACAAATCAATGCTATTCGCATAGTTTTTATCTTGAAATATTGTAGGGGATATCGGGGCCATTTGGCATAATTTTTGGTTAGTTGTTTTTGATTCTTTTTTACGAATACTTTCAGTGAAAATGATCAACGTTTCTGATAATGGTTCTTCTTTGCTAATAAATACTAAAGAATACGTCATCTAAAATTGTATGGATTACTCGTCAAACCTGTTTACAAAAGTATTCCAACTTAGCCAATTTACACCAGACGAAAGGTAATTTGGCTCACTCCATGGGGTTAGTTGGCATCATATAAAAGTGCTGCAAGATCTGTGTAATAAAGCAACGATAGTCACTTCAAACCAATTATTTTATTAGAAAGAAATTTCAAATACATGTAGATGTTACCCAATACGTTTATTTAGAGTGAAAAAAACATAACATGTAGCAATTCCGACTGCTTTAAGAAAATACAAAAATATACCAAGGATAAGCGAATCCTTAATGATTCATGTCTACAAAGAAAGTAGAGCGATCGTCAAGTTGAGCTGGTGACTATTGTTTTGCATTTATGGATATACAAAATTATTTGCTATCCATGTCAATTATCTTTTCTGCTTATTCCTGGGCTGTATACACCGGAATGTCATCCACCTGATATTCATCAGAATAATTCTCCTGATTTACCTCTATCTAATTCTTATCTGGATGTTATGGGTGCTCTGTAGATTCTAAAGTCTCGGCTCTCATTCCTCTTCATTGCCTGTAGGGAGGCATGAACTATTCCCTATTCCCACTTTTTTCATAACTGTTTACATAAAACATTGCACTTTCAGATGTCGTACGGACAACTGAACGTGCTGTACATCAGCCATAGTACGCTTCTACAGCATTCTTTATATTCTCAGGAAAATACATTATTCGTCTTGTCTTCCTTTTGTTACTCCTCAGTGCAATCTTTAATATGATCAACAAATACTAGTGAAAAACAATTGGAAACATACTTACTTAAAATTGAAAACATAAAAGTGAGGGTTAAGTTGACATTATTTTGAGATTAGTCACGTAAAACTCCACAAACTGAACTATTACTTACCGTGGAAAGACATGGAATTTTAAGGCAACAGAAACTAATAATAATATTACTTAGAATAGTTGCATGTAACACGTAGTGGCCCCGCAATGCTTCTTTCAGCCGCTATTTAAGAGCATACGCTAATAACTCGAAGACACTCACAAACTAATGTTAAACCATTTGCAGCGGTTTTTTTTTTAATTTCTCGTTTGCATTCTAATGTTTTCAATGTTTTTTCCATAGTATATCTGATGTCGATGTCGATGTCTAACCGGGTACATTTGTAGGTTTTTTATTTTAGGTGCAGTTTCGAAACAAATTCCGAAACTCAAATTATCCTCATAAATAAAAAAACTACAACGAATATGTAACGATAGGTTGAGATATCGACTTCAATTATCTTATGCAAATATATATATATACATATATTAAAATACAAAAACAAAAATTGCAAATAACGATACAATTTTTTTTAACATTTGCTTGCAAGTGGCTTCTCATTACTAGTGTAGGCTCAAAAATCATCATATGACAGGAATTACGGAAATAATCCTTTTCGATGCTCTACAGAATATTATTCCACGTTCGACAGTTTTTTTCTCTAATGTAATTTACCAAAATAACCATTTGTAATTCTCCTTGCGTTGTGAACTGCTCTGAACCGCAGCATAAAATACTAAAACAACTGAAACGCCACAATTTGCTGGCAAATATAATTAATCTGGCAAAACAATCTTCTTTATTATATAAATCCTATGTATTTCTGGTCATTTCAGTGAAAACTGATTGCTTTATTGTCTATACTTTTCGAATCAGTCATTTCGAATTTCATTTTTGACTTTTGGATCACCGCGGATGCGAACAACTTTGAACAGAGGAGCCCGTGGACATCTTCCACACATCCCCAGAGCAAAGCAAAAAGAGATTAAGATGATTGTGGTTCATAACTGGTAACACCGGAAGGGGGAGGGGCATAAGCATAAAAACACGCGCACTAACAACAAAAATAAATTAGGAGGTCACAGAAAAACACAAAAAATAAACATAGAAAGGTTAAGGATAGCATTACGACAACAAGATATATTTTTGTATTTTATAAAATTTTTTGAATAATTTTGGTATAATTTTTCAATTTTTTAGATAGATAATATGGAAGAGAATCAAAAATAGGAGAAAATTGCAAACTATACAGCAGCAGTTAAAAATTTAAATAACGTTACAATACTGGTATAAAAATATTTAAACTAAAACAATTTACACATATCCACTTAAATCGACAATGTTAATAGAGTAGTCATATTTTTAAAAATGCGTCATTCTGAGATTAATTTCTTCATTAAAAATGGAAAGAGTCCGGATGTCGTTGATATATTGAAGATTGAGTATATCTGTTACGGTCAATAAAAATAAACCGATCATTATTAATAATAACTGGTTATTATTAATAATAAACCGCGATCATTATTAATAATAACCGGTTATTATTAATAATGACCGGATTAAGCATACTGACCGTAACATATCGATTACTCACTGCAAAAATTAGGCTACTTCTCACATTGTTTAGTATTTCGATTCTATACATTCTATAACTCAGGATAAAATGAAAAAAAAACAATTCTTTCATTTTCTACATCAAATATGAAATTGCACGAACTGCATTGCATAAATTGCACTATACTATATAATTTGTTTAAAATATTCAAGTTTGTTTTTATCTCGAAAGAAATGGAATTTCTTATAAATAAATTTAAAGAAAAACTGTAAAAAATATAAAAATTAGAAAAAAAATCTTAAAAGATGAGCGAAAATTAAAATAAAACGTCTATTAAATATTTTTGTTTTAAGATAGCGTGACAGTAAAATTTCGTGCTAAAATTTCAAACCAAATTCATTTTATGGCAGTATTTTTTATACAAATTTAATAAAAGGGAATTTTAAGTTAATCCATTATTTTTCATTAAAATATGCTTTTAAACTTTAAAAAGAGTAGATGCATTATGGTATCCCATATCTATTCAAAGAAATAAAAAAAACTTTCAACATAATTAAAGAGTGTTATTTAATTATGAGGACGTTAAGATGAAGTTATGAAGAAGTTAATGTTATAAGGAAGTTATGAGGAAGTTAAGAGGACGTACGGTTTGTCTGTACGTCCTTTTGTATGTTTGCTGAGATTTCTGGAGTTTAACTCATGTAAATAGACTGTGGATACCAAGTAATTCATATCACTTATTGAGGTTTACAATAGGAAGATCGATATTAAAAATGAAATATCTAGCATTTATAGTTTGGCTTCATGGGCACACAAAATAATTTCTTTACATTATAGTCTAGGGTAAAAAAATTGTTTTCAGTTCATTTTATTGATTTTACAATATTTCCAGCATAATGAAATTGATATGGTTTTCTAATAATCACTAAAACATGCTTTCTGTAGAATATGGACTGCAAAGCATTTATCAATAATTTTTAGTGTGGCACAAAGTATTCTGTAACATATTTGTCTACGGAACGAAATTGTTTGCAGTGTGTTTTAACGATGTTACACTATTTCAAACATATAGAAATTGATATGCCTTGCAGTTCCGCCTATAGCCATAAATTTCTAAAGGTGATTCTTTAGAAGTGTCATGTGTTTTCTAACTGAACTAAGATTTACCATTCTATGTAGTACATATAAAATCTATAGATCGTATACATGGCTGCAAAAAGAAATTTGACTATGAACGGTAATTGTAGAAATTGGGTTTTTAAATATGTTATTCATTTTCTAAACTGTTTACATACATATATTATTTCACTTTACTAAAATATGAAGTTTCGTTACAGTATTCTGGATGTGTTGGAAAGTTGTTTCATAATCTATGCTTGATGCACGATTTTTCTTTCTTGGTAAAAATTGTAAAGAAGAGAAAAATATATTAAATAAGAGATTAAAAAATAACAACCTGAAACAAAACTTATAATAAAAAATATATATAATTACATTTTGTTTTTGTTGAGCGTTTATTGCGTATCTGTTTGCAAATATTTATTTTATTTTTATGAAATATAATTAGTATTTCGATGGGTTATTTTTCAATTAAAGATAAAAAGTTCTTTATTAATTATTGTATGGAAGCCCTGTTTGATATCTACTTAAAGAATCTGTTGCAAAATTTACAAAATAACGCATACTTTGAAGTTATTCACTTTAAGATATAATTAAATAGTTGCTTTTTGGTGTGTGTTAAATGTGATAACAAAGGGGTTGGAAAAACTACATTTTTATTGTAGAGAACTACAACTACAATTACTTTATCAAAAATGTAGTTAACTACAACTACAACTACTTGTTTTAAAAAGTAGTGACTACAAACTACTTTTCTAAAGTAGTCACTACTTCGCTACTTTCAGATTTTGTCAAAGGGTTCCATTTACACTAGGAATGAAGACACGAATTAAATAATAAAGCGACCCCTCGTTATATCGCGTCTGCCGGGATATAATTAAATAAATGCAACATAATCGAGGGCATTAAAAAGATAACATACAAGAAAATGTTTTGTGTTTGTCTCCAAAATGTTAATTTATACATACATTAAATTTCGTAACAAAATTAAGAGAGAAATTATAATCTAAAAAATTACAGAAAAACAACTCTAGATGCAAATAATAAATAAATCTGTAATTCAAGAAATTCCGAATATTAAGAAACCGGTGTTAAATCATGAAGACTTAATCATATATTCTAATACGAGCAAATCTTGTGTGTGGTTATATATATATATATATATGCAAAAATTATCTTAAAAACGGCTCTAATGATTTTGACGAAATTTTGTATCCTACCGTTTTGGGGCACCAGAAAACCATTGAGCGAGGTCACGTGTTCGAGAAAATTCGATTAGTGGGTCATTTTGGGTCATTTTGGGTCATTTTGGGTCATAGTCTAGCTAATTGTATCTAAAAAATGTTTCAAACGATTTTGACGAAATTTTGTATCCGACCATTTTCGGGCACGAGAAGACTATTGGGCTGGGTCACATGTTCGAGAACTTTCGATTAGTGGGTCATTTTGGGGTCAACGCGGGTCAAATTCATTTTATCTAAAAAACGGCTCTAACGATTTTGATTAAATTTTGTATCCTACGAGTTTCGGGCACGCGAAAATCATTGGGCTAGGTCACATGTTCGAGAAAATTCGATTAGTGGGTCATTTCTGGGTCATTGTGGGTCAAGATCTAAAAAGCGGCTTAATTTACACTAAATTTTGCATCCAATGGTTTTCGAGCACGAGAAGACTGTTGGGCTAGGTCACATGTTCGAGAAAATTCAATTAGTGGGTCATTTTGGTCATGGGTTATTATGGGTCAAGCTATTTTATCTTAAAAATGGTTCAGAGGATTTGAAATAAATTTAGCACCCTACAGGTTTAGGGAACAACACTATTAGGCTAGGTCACATGTTCGAGAAATTTCGATTAGTGGGTCATTTTGGTCATGGGTCATTATGGGTGATATGTAAATTTTATCTTAAAAACGGCTCAGACTATTTACACTAAATTTTGCATCCTATGGTTTTCGGGCACGAGAAGACTGTTGGGCTAGGTCACATGTTCGAGAAAATTCAATTAGTGGGTCATTTTGGCCATGGGTCATGATATTTAAACTCAAATTTAATTTTGACCGAGCATAGCTCGGTCGTCCCTGCTCGTAATGAGTAAATAGACAAGTGATGCCAGAAGGAAAATTAGTTCATTAGATGCATAGGTGGATTAGATGCATTTAAATATCAATAAACAAGTATTTTTCTAAATTCAACGAATATCGTATTTTTACAGACTAATAAAAACAAACGTTAATAGGTAATTATAAATTTTAATATTCAGATAGTTTAAAGACAGTTACGTTAATATATTTAGCATTTATATTTGTCGCATTTTGTGTTTTATATATATATAACACTTTAAAAATAGTTTATGATTTTTTTAAAACGTTATTGTTGCCTTCCATAAAAGACCAATGTATCCGCTTTATGCAAAATATTCCACCCACTCGTTTTCTTAATGTATTTCCTATTTCTAAAATCCGTGGTTAATGCATTACAAAATACATTCAAAAATACTCCAAGTTATTAAATAGATATACAAAAAACATTCTTTTAAATATTTAATGTAAAATTTAACCGCAGGTCATTTTCTTTTGATATATATTTCGTTAATTGAAGCAAGTATTTTGTTTGTTAAATATAGAAATGATATTGAAAACATTATGTAGTATTCAAATTAAAAAGAAACAAGGTTTTAAATATATCATATTTTTTATTGATATTTCATAAAATATTAAATCCCTTTTTAGACACTGAAATTATATTTTGAGTGACGCAAATATAATTGAATATTTAATATGCACCGTAAAACATTGTAAAAGTTTGAGATAGTGTTAAAGCATCGTGTCATTAAAGGTTAAAGCATCGTGTATTAAAAGGTATTACTTGTACTGTAAGAAATAGTTGTAAGAATGATTTCACCTATATATTTCTATATACTTGCATTTATTAAAAACATATTTTTAATAAATAATGGTTGGAATTTTTTCAATTTATAAATACAGTGTGGGCCAAAAGTCCCGCATCATAGGAGTTTTTTAATTTTTTTAATTTGTAGGTGAAAATTCTGACTACTGAAGAGCGTATACAGTTTGCTGTTTGGGGTTACCTTAAATCGGAAGTTTACAATGAGAAGATGAGGGATAAAAACCATTTGAGTGAGCGAATTGCTACTGAGTGCCATGCTATAACGCCAATCTCAGTGGCCAACATATTGAGGAACATGAACGATCGCCTGCAGTTGTGTTTCGACAACGGAGACAATCATATTGAGAACATATTGTAACAATACATGTGTTTCCTATGATGTGGGACTTTTGGCGCACCCTGTAGATTTTCATCCATTGTTCATATCATTGTTTTCGCAGAAATGCGTAACTGTACACTTATGTAATTAAAATAATAAATATTTAAAATGTATCTGATTATTTTTACGAAATTGTATAATACATTTTCAAATATAATTTTTGGACGGAATATGATTTATACATAGCAAGCACATCTATGTTACAAACATTTTTGAACTGTTCATAATGCGTAAAAAACTCAAATGCAATAATAATCATTCTTCTCTCTCAATTATTAGATAGTGTTCTATGTTATTAGCACCATTTCAATTCTGTTTATGAGAGATTCATGATAGTACTGCAACTCTATATTTTTTTAATAAAAGAAATTATATAATACCAATAATATTCAGAATGTTTAAATCCGTTTGATAAATAAAAATAATTTACTTTTATAAAATTAGTAAATTCAGTCTATATAAAAATTGAAAGAAATATGCTTAGTTGTGAACATAATTCAAAGATTTCATTTTGCACGTCTTGTAACTCGCAGCCTAACCACATAACATTCAGATGCGTCCTTCAGTTAATTATATGTTTCTATACAGGGTGTGCCAAAAACATTGACCTCGGATTTTATTTCCTAAATAAGGATCATAGACATATATTATAATCTAGCTGTACCCGGCCACGCGTTGATGTGGCTCAGTCTGGTTAAATGGAAACGAAAGAAAAGATAAAGCGCACGTTTCTAATATGTTTAATTTCACTATGCTTGATGATTAAAATGTGTGTTTTTATATACCTATTATTCCCTCTCCCCCCAATTTACTTTCCGGGAGAACTTTCTAAACTTTTTTCGACACCCATCATTAGATAGAACTTGGACCACTCTTTCATATTGTGAACCTCGCTTTCGCCTCCCCACAATTTGCCCCCTCGGGGGCAATTTTTATTTTTTTCCAACACCCATCATGTGATATATCATTAGAAAGCCCTTTTACCACTCTTTCATATTATACATCTAAAATATTTATTCAAGTGGTTCAAAATATTAGCATAGTTCACATTAATTCTCCTTTAATTTACACCAATTCATAACTGGTGGCATCATTGATTAAATTCAGACGATTTTATTTAAAATCAGTATTCTTTTTGCAGTTTGTTCGCTTTTTCCTCTTAAAATGGGTCGTGTGAGTTATATTCCTGAATCTATTAAACTTCGTATGGTTGATTTGTATCGGCACTGTAAAAATCAATGTTATATAGCGAATTATTTACATTTTTCGCAATCAAGCATTAGTAAAATACTAAAACAATATTCAAAAAATGAAAATTTTCAAAATAATCGCTGAAATGGCGGTCGAAAACCAAAAATATCTGCTAGAGATGACAGGAGACTGAGGCGTATAGTTAAGAAAAACCGTTTTAAAAGTGTGCGATTCTTGCACCGAAAATGAAAAGAAGAAGGAGTTGAAGTTTCTACATCGACAACATTAAGACGTCTCCATAAAGTTAAGTTTGAATCTCATGTACCGAAAACAAAACCTCTCATGACAGAAAAACAAAAGCGTATAAGATTGAATTGGTGTAAATCAAGACGTTTATGGAGCGAAGAAGATTGGAAAAATTTATTATTTAGTGATGAAAGTGTGTTTTGTGTTTCATATGGTAATCAAGGTATTCAAGTTTGGAGAATGAAGCAAGAAGCATTTGATAAAGAATGCCTTAAACGTTCCGTAAAATTTGCTACTAGTGTCATGGTTTGGGGTTGCATGAGTGCAGAAAGACCTGGAAAGTTGTGCATCGTCTACGAAAAGGTTAACTCTCAGATATATCAAGAAATTTTGGAATACTACAAGATTCCATCATTAGAAGATTTATTTGAAGATGATTTCATCTTTCGACAAAATTTGGCGTCGCTGCATACCTCGGTGTCAACTAAGAATTGGTTCCGCCAACGCAACATTAAGGTGCTTCTTCGGCCACCAAACTCACCAGACCTTAATCCCATCGAAAACTTATGGTGTATAATGAAGAAAAAACTCCAAAAAAATCCTCCTTCAAGTAAAACTGGGTATGCGGCACGTATAAAGTCTATTTGCGCTAATATTGATAGAAATGTTTGTAAACACCTTGTAAATAGTATGCAAGATCGATTGTACGCTGTTATCTATACTATTATATAAAGGGGAAACGGTGACTGACTGACTGACTCATCAACGCCCAACCTAAACTACTTAAGTCAGGGTCACGCAATTTGGACTGTAGATTGCTGTTATGGCCTAGGCAAGCAATAAGAAGGAATTTTTGAAAATTCCCCCCCGAAGGGGGTTAAAGGGGGTTCGAATGTTTTAGGTCATTTTGCCATATCTCAGCAGCAGTTATAGGTAGGAGCTTGAAATTCCAGAAAAAAAATCTACTAAAAAATAATTAAACACCTATTTCAGCTCTTTTAGAAATTCCCCCAGAAGGGGGTTAAAAAAGGGTGGTCGAATGTTTTAGGTCATTTTGCCATATCTCAGCAGCAAATATAGGAAGGAGCTTGAAATTCCAGAAAACAAATCTACTAAAAAATGATTAAACACCTATTTCAGCGATTTTAGAAATTCCCCACAGAAGGGGGTTAAAGGGGGTGGTCGAATGTTTTAGGTCATTTCGCCATATCTCAGCAGCAATTATAGATAGGAGCGCGAAAATCAGGAAAACAAATCTACTAAAAAATGATTAAACACCTATTTCAGCGAATTTCAGAAATTCCCCCATAGGGGGTTAAATGGGGGTAGTCGAATGTTATAGGTCATTTCGCCATATCTCAGCAGCAGTTATCGGTAGGAGCACGAAAATCAGGAAAAAAAAGCTACTAAAAATGATTAAACACGTATTTCAGCGATTTCAGAAATTCCCCCCGAAGGGGGTTAAAGGGGAGTTCGAATGTTTTAGGTCATTTTGCCATATCTCAGCAGCAGTTATAGGTAGAAGCTTGAAATTACGGAAAACAAATCTACTAAAAAATGATTAAACACCTATTTAAACGATTTTAGAAATTCCCTCCAGAAAGGGGTTAAAGGGGGTGGTCGAAAGTTTTAGGTCATTTCGCTATACCTCAACTGCAGTTACAGGTAGGAGCGCGTAAATCAGGAAAATAAATCTACTAAAAAATGATTAAGGCTGCTCTTCAGTAAACTTTCCGATTCCCCTCTCTAATGGTATTCCTATGGGCGTAGGATGCATTCGTATTTTTAAAATATCTCCTCGGAAAATTAATATTTTAAACTTCTGTTTTCTTTGTACTATTCTTAAAGAATGTCTCTTTTTTTCTTAGTTGTCAATTTTTTTCTAAAATATATACTTAATTTTAACTGAAACGTTAAAATCTTATTCAGGTTCGCTAAGATTTTAAAACAAAAAATGTAAATTAAGCACATAATTTAGCAATATTTTGATAACTAAGAAAAAAGAGACATTCTTTAAGAACAATACAAAGAAAACAGAAGTTAAAAATATTAATTTTCTGAGGGGATATTTTAAAAATACGAATGCATCCTACGCCCATAGGAATAACATTAGCGAGGGGAATCGGAAAGTTTACTGAAAAGCAGCCTTAAACATGTATTTCCGCAATTTTAGAAATTCCTCTCCCGGAGTGGGTTAAAGGGGGGTCAAATGTTTTAGGTCATTTTGCCATATCTCAGCAGCAATTTTAGTTAAGAGCACAAAAATCAGGAAAACAAATCTACTAAAAACATGATTAAACATATATTTCAGCGATTTTAGAAATGCCCCTCCCGGAGGGGGTTAAAGGGTTGTGGTCGAGTGTTTTAGGTCATTTCTTCATATCTCAGTAGCAGTTTTATGTAGGAGCGCGAAATTAAGGAAAACAAAGTTACTAAAAAATTGGTTTATGAAATACATTTCAACTGCGCATGCATGGAAGTTACCAAAATTTTTATTTCTTAGTTTTGTAGTCAGGTATTTAGGGCAACTTATGTAAAAAGTCCATTGAAATATCGCGAAAATTCAGAAATATTGCAACAATACAGTGAGTTGCTTTCTAAACGTACTTGGATGATAAAGGATTTTTATCAAATTTGCCAATCAGCTCATTTTATTGCCGATATCTTTCTGAATTTTCACGATATTTTACTTATCCTTTTATATCAGCTGTTCTATAGAATTGACTGCCAAGTCATGCAAAAAAATCTTTGGTGTAGTTTGCGCATGCGCAGTTAAAATTTATTAATACAAACACCCATACATCATCAAATATTCAATATATTTATATTTTAATTGCAGTATGCTGTTTATATTGTGCTTTATCAAGTTTTTGGAAAGTGGTATCAGATTCGGTTCACAACTCTGTATGCTATAAACAAAAAACATTTAAATTTTTCACAGAAGCGTTAACATCTTCACAAATATGCATTCTACGCTTACATAAATGCACGCAAACGTTGAACAGGACCCACGTAGCCATTTGCTACACTGGCAGATCATTTTGAGTATTTTATGTAACTTGGGTGATCGCAAATATTGTTTTATTATTACATTTATTACTGGGCCCCTAATTGCCCTCAGGACTAAATCTTCACTGAAAAATATGAAGTCAAAATGTTCTTTACTTTCTCGAAATTCACGGCCGATTTGTCAAGAATTTTCTTTGATATTCGAAAAAATGTGTAAAATCGAAAGCGTCCGTTCACTGCCCCTATAGTTTTGGCAGCAGTGTATATATACAGGGTCACTGAAAAGTCTTGCCCTGATTATGATTCATTACGAAATAACCGATTGTATAATAATGTAACGTTTTGTGTCATTGGATAGTTCAATTTTAGTAGTTTTTCTGTGTAATAGATGATGCAAATTGCTCTTTCAAGAGTGACTCAGGGGAGCACTTGTAATGAAGACATTTTCGGTCGAAATGCCGTCTATTCAAGAGAAAGTTCAATGTTTGCTTTGGTTTCACGAAATGAAATCGCCCATTAATGTTCAGCGAGCGACGTTGTTATGGACGCAACCCTCCTGATTCAAAATCAATAAAGCGATGGTATAACAGGTTTAAAGACACAGACAACGTTATTAATCTGCCCAAATGTGGTAGACCTAGTGTGAATGCCTAGTGTGAGTGCACTAATTGCTGACGTCAAAGTACTGAAGACTAAGATACAAGCTGCTTAGTATACTGTAACAGAAGACATGTTAATGAACACTTAGCGGGAACTAGAATACCACTTCGAAATTCTCCGAGCCACCAACGGGGCACACGTTGAAATTTACTGAGGTATGTAGTCTTATAACAAAATTTATAACAGCACTTATAATGTATCCATACACACTTTATCTAATTATAATAGTTGGAGCACAATAAATATTTATAATCAGGGAAGGACTTTTGTAATAATTACCGGATAAATCATATTGACCGTAACATATATATATATTAATAACTAATATTACTTAAATATTCATTAAGAACAGAAAACAATCTATTTTTATTTTTATTAGCATATAGAAAATCGAGCATCAAACTTGTAAAATAAAGTTATTTTTTTTAAGATATGTTGTCGAGTTTTATTTTAATACTTCCAAAACAAAACCTTAATTTCACAATTTATCCACATTCACTGTGCTCTTATTCAAATAATCATTCAACAAAAGAGACTGTTAGCAGATTTATGTTGATCTAAGATATTTATCATTTTATTCTAAAGAAATTTTGGATGTGTGTATGTGGGAATTGTACTTAAATAACTCTCTTTTGAAGTTTACTTCATATTTCCACTTATCATTAATCATAGTAATAAATAAGAGGTTTATTTCTAAAATGTAAAAAAAAATAAATAATCTAAAATCGTTTTTCTGCAAAACGATCCACTACACATCATATGGCAGTATTCATTTCTGAAACAGAATATACATCGTTTTTTACTTAATTTGCATTTAACGGCAATTAACTCCTAATTTGAATTTACTAGTCAAAAGCTTTCCGATCTGTTTCATGTATAATATTACTTTACATTTCATTTGAAATTCCACCCTTTCCTTTCCTCAGTTAGAACTGCAAACCATGAACAACAAAGAACTATTTAAATGCAGTATTTTGTTGTTTATTTTTCAAACCTGATGTAAGTTTATCGCTCAATTCTGAAAGTAAATTGCGATTTAATGGGCCGTTTTAGCTCTTTACGGAGAGTAAAGTCATAAAAGTGGTATTTGTTAAGAGATTTTAAACTTCTACACAGCGAAATTTTAAAAGTAAAAATAAATAAAGAATAATGTTCATTATTTAGAAAGAAAATGCAAGTACTTTTATCTTAAATTGACCGCAAGCAAATTTATCTTAAATTTGTGGTAAATTTTTGTTTACTCTTATCTATAACCTTTGATGCTAAACTCTGGAAAGGCACAAAATCGGATAATGCGTGGAAATTGTTATTCCAAACTAAACTTAATGAGCGTGTTGCGTCTGAGCGAAGTGGTGTAAATTGGCCGCCAAGATTATGTTACTTGACGCCATTACTTTTATTTATTTGTTGGTTATCTGAAGGGGGTACCTCCGATACCGCGATACTTTTAGAGAATTTTTGGCATTTTTATTTTAAATAATTCTCACATAAAAAAATGTTTTTGGCATTGAACTTAGTGCACTTTCGAATAAGTGGGTGAATATCGTCATATAAAATTGTTGATATTGCACGCGACACAATAATTCGGCGTAAGCAATTTCTCTTTTATTAATCATCGTAAACAAAATAATCACACAGATCCTTGAAATATGTTAAATCAGTCGAATGACAAACCTCAAATTGATAATTTAAATGAAATTTTCAGAAAATGGCTATTGTTTGAAATTGGAGGTCATTTTAATGGTCATTTTTAGCCATTTAGTTCCTTTTAAATCAAAATTATTAAACAATTAAACTTTTTAAGGTTTGTACGCTAACTTAAAAAAAGTGTACTTTAATTTGCCAAATACAAAACATTGATAGTATGAGCAGTTTAAGCACGAGAACGTACGCCGTTTTAAGAAACCGAGTTAGCAAAATGCGTTTAAAGTTTTTGATCTGTTTTTATCAGCTATTTGACACCACTGAAATATTGGGTGAAACAAAAAACAGTTTTGTGGGCATATTTTAGACACTTTGACGGTTCAAAATGTTGAAAAAAATGGATTTTACGAAAGGTCTCTGGGTGAACGTTCCCTTAAGAAAAAAATATGCATCAACAAACCACAAACAACTGAAAACTTCAAAGACGAAATTTGACACAACATTGCGGAAATTTTCTAGCAATTGGGCCAACGTGTAATGGATAATTTCACAAAAATGGTAAATATGTGCTGAACATCGGCGATGCGGCCATTTGTCAAATGATTTGTTTCACACATAACTTTCAGATATATATATATTTAAATAATCGTAGTTTTCTGGCGTCTATTCGTCGGATGTTTTGCTTTGCACATAAATTTCATATCTATGCTTTTACATTAAAAACATTACATAAAAAAAACATAAATGATCAAAACCAAATGTATTTCAATAAAAAATAAAATGTTAGCTCATTGTGGAACAACCTATGCATATCGGATGTCTGTTCTTATACTTGAATAACAGCTAATCCGTACTCCGCTAGATTTACAGTTGGAGGAAACAAAGACACATGTCAACAACTTCTATTTCATTAAATATAAATACAGGGTGTCCATAAATTATTGTTCCGGTCTCCTTACCTCGATTCCTTACGTTAATTTACGAATATGCAATAATATTTTTTGTCATATTCTTAAATTAAAAGTTATGAGGTAAGGAAACAGGGAGAATTGTTTATGAACACACTGTATATGTTGTATCTACAGTAGATAGAATTAATAGCAACTGTTAACAACTTTTAAAATAATTTTAGTGGAGTTAATTTTCTTAAATATAGAGGAGAAAGTCCTTCAGCGGGGTGGGGGGGGGGGTCATATTGTCTAAAAATATATTAATTTTAAATAAGATACTAGAAGGTTCAGCCATCTGGTGGCGAGGACATGAAACAATAACATTTTGATGAGGATGGAGATAGGGGAAGATGGAGTAGCTGATTTATCAATGCCGTTTGCAGTTTCCATTTTTCATCAATCGACATATTTTCCAATTTATCAGATAAGTGAATTCGAATTTCTGTACATTTAAATATATAACTATTTCATGTTTTGTTTCAACCACTTCACTAACGTGCAAATAAGCTACGTTTTGAGATCCTTGATCAACGGACATCTTAAACTTATAATAACTGCGTTTCAGTAAAATTTTAACATACTGTTGGTTTAAAAAGGGGCTAGCCTTAAACATTTAATAAATCTGGAGCATATTATCTAAAAACAACCCATTTGAGCCCCATTTGAAAATCAACTGAGACCATAGTTGGGCCGTCGTCACAACAGAGTTATTTGATATTTCTCCAGTGCCATCTGCTTCCAAGAAAAAGGCCACTTGAAGTTGAAATTTCTCAAAGGATTTTCTTTTGACGATCTCACTCTACCGGAACGCTTCTGCAAATCAGCACTAAACAAAAACAAGAAGCTGATTCCAGAGTGATGTAGATTGTAGAAGCCTGAAAAAAAACGAAGCATAAAAATGAGCAAATTAAACGTGACAGAAAGAGGGCTACTAAGAATGAACTTTCCCGGCTACGAAGAAGAACATAATGATCCCAAGTTTGGTGATAGTGGCCGCTACCTGGACACTCTACCAGGAGATTGTCTGGATAACTACAATGCAACCTGCATATTCTGTAAACGAATTTTCTCTTCTGAGAAAAGAATAGGAACTTGGGTACAATCTGTTCAGCGCCAAATGTGGCTACACACACAATGGTGCTGACGAAAAGGATGTATATATGTGTGACTATTGCAAATAAATTTAAAATGCAGTATTTACACGAATATGGATTGATTTTATTATTTTTTTTTAAGTTTTTTCACAAATCTTATGGGTGGCCTATAATTTGACACCCATTTGAAAAACTACTAATTACGCAACTCGTGCAAATAAATTTATTGTAAAATACACAAAATATTGTAAGAATTTTTTTACTGCAAATCTTGATCATTACTTGTCTTAGGTTGTATTAACATCTTAACTATTGAAAATAATGAACATACAGCTTGTCTGACCACAAAATGAAGCATGTAGCCCATATGTAGACCGTTTCCTCTACTTTATTCGCATGCTCTCTCTATTACCCTATAGTTCGAATTGTAAAAATGTTTCAAATGTTCTTCCGCATCATACGAAAATCCACTTGCATCAAAATAGTAAGAATAATAATAAAAAAAAAATTACTGTCCCTGGGATCTATAAGATATATTTAAAAACACTTTTTTTCAAGTAAAACAACAACAAAAAACTTTTTGTACGACCACAACCTACCGAGTTACGTTAATTTAAATTGTATACAACTTTGGCATTTTTGGCACTAGAAACGTTATTTACCGTTTTTAGTGTAAGAAAACAAACATCTATTAAATTCAAAGTATCATAGATCGGTAAGTTTGTTTTGTTTTCAGAGAAGAATGTAATAGCTATTGTTTATATATATATATATATATATATATATATATTTTTTTTTTTTTTGAATTTCGGATCTTTTTAGAATATTCGTAAAATAAATGTAGTATTAAGTTACTCTTAGTATGACATCTCAAATTATTGTTTTTCTACCTGTTTCATTTTTGACTATCAACCACACGAAAACGAATTACGTACAAAATAAAGAACATAGGAGTACCGTGTTTATTTTAATACAACGTTTCTTAACCTCGCATCATGTCGCTTTTTAAAGATAACTAAAAATCCCTACAGTAGCAGAAATTGTCTACTTAAGTTTAGAAATAATTTATCAGCCGATATCAATTTTTATTTGTTATAATTTTTTTTCGAATATTAATTTAATAGTTTATATTTCTTTACCCAAAAGTATGTGAATTACAAAATAAAAAATATATTTATGTCTCGGCTTTTAAACTAATACACGTTCGATCAAAAAATACGTGGGATTAGGTTAAAATTTCAGACAATATTGAAGAAAATATGTAAATGTATCTGGACATGAGGGTCAAAAGTTTGTAATAAATGTAATTATAAAACTTTTGGCGCAAATACTAGACATTTTGTATCCGGGCATAAATTTTAACAGAGATTAAAAGTATGTTATGAAAATTAAATTACTATTGAAAATTTAAAAAAATGGGGTCAAATTTTATACAGACCCCAAAGCTCACTTCTTTCATATCAGTTAAGGACAGAACTTAAACTCTATCGATTCGTACAGTCGCGGAAAAAAAATGAACAACATCTACTAACTCTACAACAAGTTATTGTAAAAGAAAGTTACTGGCACCAAACGATTGGAAATAAAGTCTACTTTTCAATGATGTATATAAAATTTTCTTAGGGGGGCATCTACATATCCAAACAAACCCACACTTTGTTTCTTTCAATGACAAGACCCAATTTTGACAAAATATTTTAAATCTGCAGTTCAAACTATTCCTAGAATACAAATGTCATGAAATTCCCTCGATTATTTTCAGAGAAATTAATTGTTTTAAAATGAGAATATTTTAGGGCATGTATTCAAATTGAATCTCGGTACTCGATTGTTGAAATGCTAGAGAATGTATTATTTCTTGCCAATATGACCATTTTACTCACTTAATATGTTTCGGCTATTGACATATACGGTAAAATCCTTTTGAATATTCTTTTTTACAATGTTTACAAGCGTTGAATTATCCTATTAAATATATAAGGTTAATAATATATATATATAAGGTTATATATATATATAAGGTTATAATATATATATATAAGGTTATCTGTCCTTAAACTGTTTTTCCTATATGTGAATGTGATTAGAAATTTATAGGTGTTTTTATAAGGCTTCTTCTCATATTTTGAATTTGTTTTAGTCGCCCTTTTCTAAATTTATATGTGAAGAATATCGGCGAATACAAAATTTAGAATAAAAAATAGTATAATGCAGTATAAGGAAACGATCTAAAGAAAACCCAGACGAATTGATTTCTGTCTGAATATAAATCTTAAGACGATTGCAAATGGAATATTTAAAAACCTTTTCAGCAAATACACAATACATATGCATTTGTAAGAAACTTTACTTCAAACGTATATACCGCAGAAAAATAGAAATAGGTTTATTAGACTGGAGAAGAAGCTAGAAATTCAATTAAAGGTAACATAAATAATGAGTAAGTTTTTTTCGAAGGTAGGACTGTTCATTTAAAAAAAACGAGCTTTGTTAATTTAAAAATAAAAGCGAAACTAATTTACATAACTGACGTAAAATTATATCACATGCAAATGCGATTTACTTAATTTTAATAAAAAAAAACTAAAAGCAGACAAGAAGAAGTAATATATATATATATATATTCTAATCAACAATAAAATGAGTAAAAAAAAAATCAAATTATTATTTTCTGCACATCATAGACAGCCCCTTAAACCAGCATTTTGCTGTTTTTTAAGCATAATTTAAAACTACTTGGACGAAAAATTTTTAATTTTAAATGCGCACAAAGCACGGAATTATAAATATGAATCCATAAAAAATAATGTAGGTTGTGGCAAATCATATTTTTTTCGAATACTATTAATTTCATAATTCATAATTCATATTGTAAAATTATTAAAATTACAAATTCAACGTATTTATGTTTGGCTGTATTATTATTATAACCAAACAAAAAATAGCACATTAGGATTTTAATTTCCGGAGACATTAATAAAAATATGAAAATGTAATTTAACTTTGGAAGTTCTAAAATTTGAATGTTTTTTATTCAAAAACGTATCATCCAAATTACTTGAAATTTCGTATCTAGGTATAGTTGTAACCGAAGATGTAAAATATCTTGGCAAAATTGGGTCTTGCTATTGGAAAAAAAAAATGTTTGGTTTAGTTTTGATATGTAGATGGCTCTCTAAGCAAATTTTATATACACCATTTAAAAGAAGTCGCTATTTCCAATCTTTTGCTACCAGTAACTTTCTTCTACGATAATTTGTTGCAGAACCAGTAGAGGGTGTTCAGTTTTTTTTCTACGAATTTACATTTATTTTTACTCTAATTTAAACGTACTACACATTTAAAACAGCACATGATAATGCGTTATTTTTTTAGCGCAACAGTAACTGATGTTTAAATATTTTGTTGTTGTTGTTGTTTGCCAATTGTAGATCCCTTTTGTGATGCAAAAATAGTGCACATATTGTGTTTAATTGGCTTTAAAGGTTTATTTTTATTATTTGTATCCATTTCATGCTCCAGTTTAAACTTCTGTAAATAACAATTTAGTACCCGATATGTTAAAAGAACATAGCTCCGTGTAAAGAGAATATAATTTGCACTGAAGCAAATTCTTATATTAAAATATTTTAAAAGAAAATAAGAAGATATATATTAAGAATCTATCTTGCTTTAAAAAATATCTGTTTATAGATTAAAAAATATTCGTGTTTAACATTCATGACTATATTTGAATTAAAGTAAAATCACGTACATAGACCTTTTTTATTCCGTTGCTTTTCTTTTACATAAATGTTTAATAAGTTTTCATTAAATGAGTTGTAACAAGTAAGTTTTACAAAATTAAAACCGACTTCAAGGTACTATTTATAATTTCGTGTTTTCGTTGATAGTAATTCGTGGCATTTCTTGGGACTTCTCTACGTGTTATTCTTATGTATATACGAGGGTCGATCCAAAAATAAGGTTCCCATCAAAATTACAAATATGCAACATTGTTTATTCTCATAGAAATTTACATCGTTGGAAAGAAGAAATTTTGCTCTATTTCTCTACAGAAGCGCCATTTTTCTACGCATTTTTGTAGCCGGTGCTCCAATTTCTGTATCCCAATGTCGTAGAACTCCGGCGCCAACCCGTTGAGGAAGCGTTTCACGTCTTCTTTGACGTTATCGTCGCTCCGGAAGCATTGGACACCCAAGTGTTCCTTTATCTTGGGGAACAAGTGATAATAACTAGGTGCGAGGTTTGGACTGTAAGGTGGGTGGGGCATGACAATCCACCCACATTCTGTCAAAAGCTCCTGGGTTTGACGGGAGACGAGAGGTCGGGCGTTGTAGTGAAGCAGCGTTACACCGGCTGTCAGTCGTCCTCGCAGGCGGTTCTGGATAGCTCGCCTGAGTTTTCTTAGTGTTACACAATAACTCGCACTTGGCGGGATCAACAATGGGAACCTCCATCTCGGACGGCTGCTGAGCCAAGAATAAGCGGAGCAGAGAAGCGCGGCCGGAGGAATGGTGAGTGTGGGAACAGCGGCGCACAGCTCTATTGCCGTATTTCGCCTCACACCTTCCCGTGCGGATGGAGCTCTTTCGAAACCTTATTTCTGGATCGACCCTCGTATGTTCATTTTCGAATATAGTTTTTAAATTCTAAAAAATGTTATGGACTTCCTTTTCAAAAACGCTAAAAATAAAAAATGAGATAAAATAAAATAATTTGAAAAAAGAACCCGAAACAATTATAGTCATCCTGATCCCCAGTGAAAATAAATAGGTCTAACTAGATTCAACCGGACATAATTCAAGTCTAATCCATATTTACTTTAAATATCATTGTTTGAAATATCGCTTACTTTGACTCGCAGTGGACAATGATACATTAACATTTTTGAGGTGTCTGCAGAAAGGGTCCTTTCCAATAAATGATAAGTAAGTAAATCCGACTATCAATTCAAACATTATGCGTGGACATGCATAGCATGAAATTATACATACATTGTATAAACTTCGTTGGACGTCGGTTATAAAGCTGTTGTAGAATTCATATTTCGAGTATTAAAATTACTAAAACTGTTTAATAAACCTACATAAATCAATGACTAAAATGTAATGTTTTCTTCTTTTCATATATCCAACATAAAGGCTAAATTTTAATGGTTTGAATTTCCATGTACATTTGTTAAGATATTGACATTTTAAGGGTATTCGCTACCAAAAAACATTATTCTGTAAATAACACCTATATTAATGTTTTTGGACCACGTTTCAATGAAGCAAAATCATTCCAGATAATAAATAGACCATAAATTGTTAATAAATTAATATATATATATATATATATATATATATATATATTGATTTTTTTTATTTAACATTTAAAAATGTTTTCTTATTTTCTAATTTTGATATTTCAAATTAGATTTTAGTTTATATATTAAACTCAAAATGCATTGTTCTACAAACAAATGTATCGGATTTTTTATACAAAAATTAGGTCAGAAGAAAAAATATTAATAATTGTGTGTGTATGGAATAAACATATGAAATACTGATATATTTAAGTTCTGAGTTTTTTTTTCAAAGATACCAAATAATAGATAATTATATATCATAGAATCTAAATATACATTAAAATTGCATAGTGTATATGAAAAAATACGAACTGAGAAAAAAAAAAGTTTAAACATTTCATTTACAAAAGAAAATATATTAAAGAGCCATACGTAAAATTAGCCATATTCCCTTTATTATTTATCAAGATAGTCCAGAAATTTCATCACAATGATTTAGGGATGTTACGGTTCATTTAAGGATATAAATATTAAATTCGGCATTTTGACATTCTTTTGTCAAAATGAGAGGTATTGAGATTCTAAATGTAATAAAAATTGTGAGGCGTAGATTATAAAAGATTTAATATAATCTTGTAAGTTTTTACACATATTAATGAAAACAGCTCTGGTAAACTTTCGAATACAAATTATTCTTATGTTTTCAGTTATAGTTTTTTTTTAGGTAAATAGATTGTTCTACATTCGAAATCTCAAATTAAAATCTGTAATTTGTTTCTAAATTTTTGAAAGATAAATTTTGTTTCAACTTTTTTAACCATTGGGAAAATGGTTGTTGTTTTCGGTCGAGAATGGACCTCTTGACGTTGTCACATCATTTTGTCAAGCATTTTTAAGCGTTTTTAACGAAATTCTGTAACTTTATAAGAATTTTTAACGAAAGTCTGTAACTTTAGAAGAATTTGTCTTTGAATAGGCAATAGAAATGCATAAAATCCTTACAAAAATGTTAAAGTTACAAAAAGAATAGATGGAAATTATCAGATATGAAGAAAAGCCGAATTAAAAAATTTACTTCGGATGAGAAATCGTCTTATAATTTTTTTGTTTCTGTTTTCATTAATATATTTTTAATTTGGTACTATCGTGTTATAGCGGTTCCCAAGGATGAATCGCCAAGCGAACAAGATTTATCGCCAAATTACAAAGCATGTATGACATTATAATAATATATGATATATATATATTATATATATATATATATATATATATATATATATATATATATATAACATTTTTGTTTCTGTTTTCATTAATATTTTGTAAATTTGGCACTTTCGTGTCATAGCGACCCCCAAGAATGAATCGCAAAGCGACCAAGATTTATCGCCAAATTATAAAGCATGTATGGCATTATAATAATATATGATATATATATATAACATTTCTTGACGTATGTGGCCAAGTTATAATCATATATGATGCATGTATGATGTATATATATACATGTGTATATTATGTATATACGACATATAAGACGTAAATAATATGTGTATAATGACGTATATGGCACATATAGGAGTGTTTGGAATATATATATATATGCGTATACAGGATGCATATATAAGCTTTACGATGATCTTGGCGAAATCATAACTGCAACCGTGGCATAATCATAATTGTGGGGCCGCTATAACACGAAAGTGCAGTATTTTTTTTTAAAGCTTTCGGAACATTTTCCCAATGGTTATTGTAATTTGTTAAATTATAATTTTTTTATTTTTTTTTTATTTTTTTTTTTACATAAACAAATGTAACAATATCTAAAATAATTATAAACAAAAGCAGCATAGTCTGCGAATTATACGAAAAAAACGAAATGTATAAAAGTAAAATAAGATATATTTTTCACGCTAACCAGTTTTTATCTGAAACGATTCTGCGGGCAATTCAAACTGCATGTTTAAGTATTCGAAATAATGCTCTTACTTTCCTATATTTTCGAGAAAAGATTTCGATTAAAGTAAAATCACGTACGTAGAAAATTTGTATTCTATTTCTTTTCTTTTAGGTTCGTGCTTAGAATGTATTAAATGAATTGTAAAAAGATTTTCCAAGAATTATATTGTCATGTTTTTATGATTGTATTTCGTAAAAATAATATTTTGTGTAGAATACATTTATAATGAGAAAGCAGTAAGCAGAGTAACGTTTATTCAGTTATTTTTTTCAGGTTATACGTTTGTATATTTTACTTTCCGTTTTATGTTCAGTATGAACGTTTTATTTTTATGACGTAATATTACTTCACATTTCTAGTTATACATTGTTTCCTTTTGAAATTCTATTTAAAGATTTATATTTTTGTAAGAATATCGTTTTCACCTAAACCTTTTTATATGCTTTGCTAATCATGAATTACTAATCATTTCTGATTATCCTCAGTTGCAACAAATGTTTTTTTCAATGTAATAAAAAGATTCATTTCAACGATTAACGCTAAATTGATTGAATATTATAATTTTTAATAATATGTCTGTTTTAATTTCTGCTACTAAAAATTATTCAGAAAACATTTATTATTTCTTAAAACTCTGTAAATAATTTTGTTGGGATTTCAAAACAAATAACTTGTATGTTTTTAATCGGTAAATTTTACTTTAATGGGCAATAAAATAAAAATGCAAAGAAAATACTCAAACAATCTCACAACTTAAACCCTTACTGTGAGACTTTTCCGGACAGGTCCTCTCTCCCATCTACAAATCTCTGAGAGCAATGTTACTATAGGGAAGTTGCAATGAACTGATGACTTTCTCATTTGTCAATAACAACTGTCTGGTTGACCTCCAGCAATGCCCACAGTCTTCTCAGCTACCAACCAGAACTGCCCTCCAACGCTTGATTGTGACGTCATTTGCAACTACCCAACATTAAGGCTCATACAATTCTGTCTGACTCACGCCGCCATTTAATTGCCCGTAAGAAAAGAACGATTGGTCACGACACTTCTAGCCGCGTGGATAACAATCGCTGATTGGTCTAAGTGGGCAAAATTTACAAAGGTTAGTGGTTAAATGTTTAGTGGGCAAAGGTTATAAATTTCTTGATGAATCAGTCTGTATACAGAAGCTTTACCTACATCTAGGAAAAGTTTCGAAATTTCAACCGTAGCCAATAGCGAGCGACTCACTGTCTAACGACATCAAAAGTGCTCGATTCCGTTTTCCAATTGGTTTGGATTAGAAACACATTATATTTAATTGAAAAATATCAGTAGAAATGTTCGTGTCAAAATAACATTAATATTCAAAAATATTATTTACATATAGGGCAAACTTCACATCTAAAATGTAAACTATGTCCTCTTTTCAACTTTCCGAAATTTTATTATTAAATTTACTATTTTTTACATTAAATTTCGTTTATACCTCAGTATGAACAGTTCATTTACATTAAAAACAAATGTAAAACAGTAATTTTTATAAATGAAATCTTAAAGACCTGCAAAAGAAGCAAATTTAATGTTAACATGACTGCAGTTATTATTTTGTTAATAATATTTAATATAGTATATTTGTAATATTTGATTAGTATTCAATTTGAAACGTAAGGTTCTAATATTATTATAATTTCGTTATGTTTTTCATAAAAACTTATAAAAATTAGAAAAAAAAATAATAATAACTTAGGTTTTACCCTCACACCACAGATACACAACATATAGTTTTGCGTAATTAGATTTAAAAGATAAATAAATAGAAAATTTAATGCATAAATAGTTGAATATTTAATATTTTTAAACTAAAATAGTTATGCGATATAATTATATGATTTGATGGAAATAAAATTTTATGTTCAGAGTAATAAATTTTATAAACACATTTCGAAAAGTTTATTTAAAATGAAATTTTAATGTCGCATAATAATAATAAATATAAATGTTTAAACCTAATTGAAACATGATAAGGTGAGTATTTGCATGAGTTTAACGTTTAAGTAATAATTTTTACGTCCAAATAAAGTGCAATATTTAAAATTTAAAATTACATCTCTTTTCAGTTTTTCATTACATAATTTTAAATTTTACTGTTGTTTCCTTCAGATTTCATTTAGGCGGATAGTGTGATTAAATATCAAATTCATACATATTTTTTATAGGAGGAAAAATAATGCAGCAATATTCAAAATACAAATAGAATCTTTAAGCATTAAATTACAGAATTTTTAAATCTAAGAGATTTATGCGATGTACGGATGTTAAATTTGAAATTCAGAGTCATATATTATATAAATTCCTTTCAAAATGGTTATTTAAAATCATATTGTAATACTGTATGATGATAAAATTATATAAAATTATTTAAATAATTAATATATTTCAGAATATACTTTCATTTCAAGCATATGATTTCATCACTGGGTACATTTTGAAGATGCATTGCAGATAAGCGCTCTATTATTTGCTATTTTTCGTAGGGGAGCGTAGCCATATTTTGACCGCCATTTTAAATGGACCGCTGCAATTCTGCCGTTAATTACAGAAAGATACGCCATCTATTGCTGAAATCCTACTCATCAAAATAAGGTCATTAATGATTAGAAGAAACAACCGCCTTGCACCGTGCTGTTTTCAGACAATTTTAAAAAACCTAAAATTAGCTGTTTTGATCTAATGTTTTCCTCCTAAACGTAAGAGAATACTTTAAAACTAAGGTAAGATGTTATGCTTTCATATACATATCTAAATTCATGTGTTCATTGCGAAAATTTTTCACGCGAATTTGTTTGCTTTCGTTTTTGCCATTAGTCTTTATATTACACACAGAAAAAGGAATTGATTAAAACTACAAAACATGTTTTGTTGAGTACATTAAGGTTTTTTTAGCAAAAATCAAGTAAAATTGAACCATTTTACTTGAATTGAGAAAACATTTTTTGCTGACGATACAATTTTTTTTTTTTTTTTTTTGGAATTGCAAAAAAAAAAAAAAAAAAAAAAAAATTTCTTGATTCAAACAAAATTTTCATTGACCTATATTTAAACAAAAAGTTTTGTTGGATCAACTAAATTTTTGTTGATTCAACAAAACTTTTTTCTGGGTGTATCAGTTTTAAAAAATAGCGCAGTTGTCTTAGTTGGACCAATTTGAGTTTCCAAAATTGGACCAGATATACGATCATAAATTTTAAAAGTAAATAATGAATTTCGAGGGCTGTACACTCTGGACATTATTTTTTTCGGAGTCAGAGTCAGTAATCATGAAACCTACTAAAACTAAGAGAGAAAAAGAATTATAAAAACGACACAAACAAACAGTCTGGAATAAAAACATTAGTGACAGCAAAAGTTGTCGAAGATATAGGAAACGAAAAGAAAAGAGTAAGGTCGAATAGATTGACCCGCAAGGGGGATGTAGCTACAACCACCTCTACCCCCCCCAAAAAAAAAACAAAGAATCATTAGAAATGTTATCTTTCTTGCAAAAATCAGTTAAGTCAAAGTACAGAGGAAGCCAAAAAACAGCTGAGTTAACATCTTCGTCATATAAAGTAAACGTTGAAATGAAAAACTAAAACACAAGAAAAAGAAAGCTCTTAAAGCACAAATTAATTGCAACATCAAGTTAAAAAAATATATACGTAATTCAATTGGAAAGAAACTGATGTTTTAGCGACCAGTCGCTGAATTTGGACCACATTTGTCAATTTTTTTTCAAATTAAAATAAAACTTAAGATTTTCCAAAATAAATTATTCTAATGATTTATTAATAGAATGAACACGTGTAGTGATATTGTGCAGATATTTCAAAAATGAAGTGAGTTACACCTGAAAATAAGTGAAGTAGTCCAAATTCGGCTACCCTTCCCTGTACTATTTTATCAGGCAATCAAAGTATATACTCACTATTTTTGATTTACTGGCAGCGTATTTATTTTTTAATTCTGCTGAATATATTTCGTTAATATGTATCAATCGAGTGAAAGTTTTATTGTATTTCTGTGCATATTTGGGAATATCAGTTGTGATTTTTTGCACGCATTTTCAATAATATTAAATTCTTTCGAAAGTGAGCTGTATTGAATTTCATTAAAACTCTTTTCTAGCTGTTTTACAAAATATTTCGAACTGTCTATGTTAGTAGAGGCATCAAATTTTGATTTTCTAGAAGGGCTATCCTGGAATGTCTCTAGCGCACTTTTTCTAACATCTCTCTTTTAAAATACTATTTGTGTGGATGCCTCTTGTAAATTCGGAGGTGAATCGTTATGAGAAGAATTAATTTCAAGTACAAGCAATTATTTTTTTATTCACAGCACAAGTTTCTGATAATTTTAAATTTGGTAGATCATTTTCATGCATTATTTATTTTAGCAGGAGATTAAACCAAATGTTTTCCTTTCAAATTCCATATGTTATCATTAGATTCAAAGTGATCGGACCAAATTTGGAAATTTTCAGCATTTGAAACTATTATCTGCTCGTTTGCATGCAATGAACCATCTTTTTTATATATCAGATTTCTTCGAAAATGTATAGTATAAAACATTTTGATAAACATCAGAAAACATTCCAAAAGATGAGCACACTTTGAAATAACACAAATAATAGGATGTTTATACGAATCATTGCAAAAAATGCGTTATTTTACAGCTTCTTCAAGAGATTCTAGACTTTGTCACTAACGAGATCTAAAATGGACAAATATCAGCCACATATTTTTAAAAAGTGATCGGAAATCTCGCTTTCGGAGAAGCAATTAAAGCTTGTGTTTGAGCAAACTGCCCCGGGTGTCAAAGGAAATGACTATGTTTACTTCTCTCTCCAATCCCTTTCATAAATCGACTAAAGATAACAAGCAATAAAAACTCCTTATTTCAGCAAAAATAAATAAATAAATAAAATACACGGCTATTTCATTTGAAGAAAAAAAATCCCGTCGAAATAGCTATATTCTTAGAGCGAAAAAAAATTTCCTAATGGAAAATGTTCTATTTTGAAGAACTATGCTTTATTCTGACTATAGAAAATATATTTTGAGAAGAAATTCTACTTGAAATGGGAAAAAAAGCTTTTTTTTTCTGTTGTAGGAATAGTGACGACAGTGACGTCATAATAACCGAAACTTAATACCTAGAGCTACTATATATGTATATATATATATATATGTTATATAAAAAATTTATTTCCTTCGCATATCTTTCGCATTTATTTCGCATTAGTCCTTTAAATTAATCTAACTTCTGACATAGTCAGTATTTCCTTAATTCTTAATATAATTTATTCCTATTTAATGTCCTTTTAAAAGTAATAACCCGTATATTAATAATTATCTTATTCCAAATCTTAATCTGAAATTTTAAGTTCATTCGTAACTTTTATCAGCTCCCCAATCTATAAAATTCTGAGAGACGCTTTTGTCATTTCGAATGTTTTTAAAAGCCATTTTTTTTATTCCATGCTCTGCTTCGCGCACTAGGTATTTTTCCCTTAAAAATTAATGCGCGGCTACGAGAGGAATTCTTTCATGTTAAATCTTCTCCCTCGTGCCTCATTCGCTTGGCTTGAGCTCGCCTCTCACTCATTGGTTTGTGCGCTCGTGACGTCGTATTCTGTAACACTACGCGCCGTGAACAGAACTAGCTTGCACGCTTTTGGAGGGCAGATTTTGGTCGTGTTTGGAAGTATAACCAAATGGTTATCTGGTGTTGTAGTCACGTAGAATTTTCATATACGCTCTTTAAGATCTTTTAAACGATGTAGTGAGCCATCATCAAGCCTGAGGGCTATAAGTTTATACCGAATACTGAGGGAACTGTTACTTGCATCGCTCCTGTTCATAAATGATTTATCCGGAAATTGGCTGGGCTGCTCTTTATTCACGAAACTCTTGTGGTGTCTCATCATTGCCTAAACTCCTCGCCATGATTTTTGATTACGACTGCAATCATTCACCATCGTGAACAATACCATTTTTTCATGGAATAAAAAACCATTCGTAAAAACACCACATTTATATATAATACCTTTATTAATACCGAAAACAGAGGGAAATGACATTCTTTTGCTTGCGAGATGACTGCCCACAAACTTAATTTTACGTGAGATTAGGTGACATCTATTCGGAGCCAGAAAGAACAAATAAGGTTACATTCCCAACTAGTGATCACGACTAATACTGATTCATTTCCGTTGTCGGATGATATACTCTACATAAAATCATTGTTTGTGTTGACCCCAATTACCGAAATGAGTTGTAGGAATGTGTACAGTTATTCTTTAAAAATATTTAAAAACTATCTTCCGTGAATTGGACGGATTAAATGGAAGCATAAAACATGTCTTAACCTCAAATGCGGATTCACTTTTTTGCCTCTTCTAATGAAAATCTTGATTTTTCAAAATTGATAGATACCTTTTGGTTGATCTTTCTGACAAATAAATCAAGTTGTTGTACTGTTAATTATGGTTGTATATTTTAATAGAAGTATATTTAGTAATATAAAGTGTTAAAAAAAATCTTCATATACAGGCAAATATATTCACAAAAATTCTTTGTAACCTCGTAAGTATCGAAAATTCAAAAGATTTTTGCATTTTCTTCCGAAACCTTTAAAACAATGAATATATGTAGATTATAAGAAGAGTAATATGATATGGAAAGAAACTGAAAATCAACCTTCTAATGATGCATAATCATGAAAATTTGCCATTTTCTTATGACACAGTTGGAGATAGGATACAGATTATACAAAGGATAAAAAGAAATGTAACCTTCTAAATTTTCCAATTTTTTTCGAAACATATATAAGGTAGGATATAACAAGGATACAAAAATTAAGCGTTACAATTATCCACGATTCTGAAAACTTTAAGCAAAACGCAAATACGATATGGAAATACAAGAAAATTCAGCTTTTCAGTTTTCTACGATTTTGGAAGCGTTTTATCTTCCTTCCCAAAAATTTAGAAGATAGGGTAATCGGATACAGAAGCATACAGAATTTCAATCCTCTAGTTATATAGGATCCTGGAAAGTTTTCCATATTCTTCCGAAACGTTAAAATATGTGGTATGAATTATTAAAACGATAATCGGATAGGGAAGGATATGAAATTTCAATGGAACTTTTTGTTATCCACGATTCAGGAAACTTTGTTGTTATTTTTTTAAATCTTCAGTAGAATGCTAATAGATTGACGAAATTTTCAAAATGTTTCTTTTTACAAGAAACTAATTGGTTCACTTTTATTCCACGCATTTCTCCGTAAGCTAAAACAAAATGTCATTTTCTAAGGTCTGACATTAGTTCTTTTCGAAATGATTTGCAGCATCTTCTGTAACAATGGTATTTTATTGAATTTCCATACGCTATAGCAGAAAAGTTTTCAGAATTTTCCCACAGTGTAGAGCAATGAAAAAATACTTCCTTATTTGGAAAGGATCTCATTTAAAATCTCAATTATTTTTTTAATCAGAATATTCACTCACAAATCATTAGCATAGATACCATCTATTAATTTATTTTACTTCTTATCGTTAAATCATTTCTATTTTAATTATTATCTTTAAATTTTACTTAATAACTTTTGTAAACTTAGATATATTTGACTAACTAAAGGTTACAAGTATAGATAGGGTATTTAATATATATATATATATATATATATTTTTTGAAAAAACCTGTTTTCTAAAATTCTATATTATAAATATTCTATATTATAAATTAAATAACTTTTATTAACTTAAAGGTTACAAGGAAATACAAGATATATGTATATGTATATATAATATATATATCATGGCAAAATCATGAATCACCAAATGTAAACACTTAAAAGACTTACAGGTATCCATGACCACCAAAAATTTTGTTGCATTAATGTGTGCTGATTTTGTGCCTATCTTTGAATGATTTTTATAATTTTACAATATCTCTCTCTCTCTCTCTATATATATATATATATAGAGAGAGAGAGAGAGAGAGATATCTATATATATATATATATATATATATACTAATTCTTTTAAAATTCAGAGTTATTCTTCGGTAGGCCATATCATCTACAATACGCAGTTTAAAACCGTTGAATATTGTTTATTTATATCAATATTATTTGCTTTTATCGGCAGCTTAGTACTGGAATTCTTTTAAATATTTGTCTATCCACTTTATTGTTGCAAAACATAAAATAAATTTTAATAATTACCTGAAAAAGTTCTCTTTCAAGTAATTTAAGAAATAATTTGTTGTCAAAACATAGTTCCCTCGTTTAAGGTTTTTATCTATGTATATTTTATCCACTATGAAATATAATGTAAGTTTCGTGTTATTTCAAAATAGTTCTAATTTTAAATGTCCAGTATGTTTTAGAAAATATTGTAAAAATATATTAATTATTCAAAGCGATGATTTTTAATTTGAGAGAAATATTCTATTGCGTACGTTAATATGACTTTACATTAAAATTGTTTCTAACGGAATTTGTTAGATATGTAACATTTCAATTATCATTTCAACCTGAATGTAGAAACATAAAGTTTGAAATGTATAAAGATTTAAAATTAGTTTTAACAGATAAAAAAGTCGAATGAGTTAACCTTCTATTACAACCACATAAAGCTATTACTATAATGATATATACACCATTTTAGAAAGTTTAGAATAACTAAAAATACAAAATTGCTGGAAAAGTTTCATCATTACTCATTCAGAACATTATGAACTAACGTCATTTAGATACGTGCGTCATATAAATGGGATTGAAATTCTAGTTATCGGAATACGTTATCTAAATACATTTTCTGTAATGGTTAATAAAAATTACATATTTTGTTCAGCAAAATTTAGATGTAATATCCTTCGTAATTTTATTAATGCTCATCGTAGTTTAAATTAATATTTTAAACATATTTTTACTTTTTAGTTCAAAAGAATCTTTATTAATCTCATTGGGGTTTTTATCTGAAATCGTATTTAAATTTTTTGTAATAAACTGAAAACTGTTTGACAATTGCATTTGGTTTTAACTGAAATTAATGGAAACTAAATCAGATAAAGATATGATCAGTTTCACTGATTATTTCGATGTAAAAAACAACAAAAAAAAACTATCTTCCTTCTGTAAAAATAATCTGAAAACATCTTTTACTATGTAGAGGACAAGCTACTCTCTTATAAAGGGAGTCTAGTTTTCGAGTGCAAATGTTTTGTTCAATTTTAACCTGTGTGCGTAAAAGCTATGTCCGTTTTCTTTAATTTCTGAAGTGAATTAGTAGACTTTGGAATCTGCTGTTTGATATTTTTGCTATAGTGTGATGCTAATTAGGGCATGCGAAATCTGTGAGGTATAAAAGTGGTATTCAAATTTGGTCTCGGTAGATATTGGGTCGAGTCCTGTCTCATCAAAGAATAAAAGACTGGAGCTCTCTCCTTTCAAAATTTGAAGTTCGCAGCCTGCCTTGAGAGATTTAAAGTCCAGAGTTAGCTTAGAGAATCTGCCATTTTGTTAAGAAAGTATTTTGTCATAGTTGAATAAAGTTTTGTGGCGACCACGGGAAAAAAGTTGCAATTACGGGAAAAAGTAGCATTCACGAGTTACTAGCACTTACAGTGACATTTTACGTAAGATCAGAATTTGTGAGCTAATATATTGTTTTCAGCGATAGCGTTTGTTGGACATCGAAAGTTATCTTGGATATAGTTTTAGCAGTCATCCTTCCATATGTAAGTTTGTTTTAGAATTAATAATTTAGCATTTTTATATAGTGGCAATTTTTGAAGGTTAAATTAATTACTTGAGAGCAGTGTACGCAAAATTTAGAAGTTGCACTACAGTTCTTCCCTATTTCACTTTCTATAAACAGTGTTTTAAACTGTAAATCTGAGTATGTTTCAATTACCTCGAGGCGGCCCTGATGGGGTTGTCACAACTAGAAGTTTATATACGATTACAATTATATAAACAATAACAAAATACTAAAACAGTTGTAGCAACAACTCCTTTTTAAATATTTATTAACAAACATAATTATGCATATGCAGATTTCCATACAAGTTTTTAATGTTGCAACAAAGAGCTATTTTCTGAAATAATGTGCAAGAAAACTTTAAATACTTCTAAATAAAATTAATCTTAAATTTTGTGCTGTTAAATGAGTTTAATTTTGGTCTTAATATGTTATGATAATGTGAACTATGTAATTCTGAAAAACTAAATGAATATTAGGCACGAATATGTGAGAATAGAGAAGCCATATCTCTCTTGTTCTGTCTTGTTGTGAAACCGTGCAACAAAATTTTTGTCACAAGTATGTCTAGTTGTGAAATATGAAACAAATGGATAGAGACGTATGAAACAACATAATATTTATCCTTCTATCTTGTTATGCTGCCTTCTACTTGGTGGTACACTTTATAGTTCTTACTAGTTGACCCGGCTGGTGCTTCCCGGGTCCACAATAATAACCATAAACATACCGAAAGTAAGTGTCGAGTACAGACATTTTTCTCAGAGAGGGATTTCTGCAAGGGGGAAGGGTTCATTGTGGAATTCGGAGGGGGTATAATTATAATAATAATAAATATATAATCATTAATAATCATAAAATTCATAATCACGTCTTCCACGCAATAAATGAAAAAGCAGATCCCTACCGCCGTTGAATAGTCCCGACCCGTTCAAAATAATCTTGCAGTTTCCTTATTTTAGTCTAAATGTATCTCGCATATGTAGTCGGGTTTTCCGAACAAACATGACTTCTTTCTACGCAACGAATAATTAAAATATAATAATAAAGCTACCGCCTACGAAGTTCGTCCTAGTAACCGTTTTTAGTGACAAAGAGTGTTACGAAACCAACGCTGGATATTTTCCCGATATTTTTCATGATTATTTTTTTTATTTTTCCCTTCACTATCTTCGCTGCGTTTTAGAAAAAAAAATCGACGCCCTTACTTTATTTAATAATTCATTAAAAAGCAATTTCATATATTTTGTTTTTTGTAAAAATTGATTATCAAACGTCTGCTCTATACAGGGGCATAAAATATAAGATTGGATGGATAAAGTATCAAATAGAAATTCTATAACGGAAAGCGAAATTCACATTTTCGGTAAAATAGTGACTTTTTTAAAAACAAAATGACGAAAAATGAAAAAATCGCTGTACAAATTCAAAAAAAGAAAAGAAAAAGAAATAAAGGAAAGAAAAGAAAAGAAAAAAAACATTGTTGGAAAGATGATTTTTTTTTATATATTGAACTAAAAGATTGAATTTGAATTGCTTTTATGATTGGATAAAAATCGCCTCTGAACTTGGAAGATCGGTGAAATACGCGAATCCTTCCGTTCAGAATAAAACACAAGGAATCTAATGAAATAATTCACAATCTGAACTTTAGGTGAATTCAGGTCTGTTTTTCTATATCCGGAACTAAATTTGACGATTTCCACATGCTATAGATTTCTTTAGTTATCGCCAACTACAACAACAACAACAAATAGACAGACACCCACACACATCAATAAACGAAAACTTTCTTTTGTCAATATAGATTGACATCCCCCCCCCCATCTGTTCCTTTTTGTAAATTTTCCTCTTAATTTTAATCATTCTTTCTGTGTGGTAGAAAATCTTGTTTTGACTCTTGAAGAATGACCACATTTTTTTTTCTCTTTAAATGCGTTATGCTTTTTTAATTTTTATGAGGTTATTATTTTCCCCCTTTATATTGTGTCTTATACCAGTTTTTATATTTTATTTGAATGAAAATTGGCGTTACTTACTACAGAATTAACTGGTTTTAATTCATTATAATAATATAATTAATTAATTAACATAATTCCTATTTTCAAATACCCCAACTAAAATTCATCATAATAAAAAGAAATCCCTTTTCTTAAAAAAAAAAGTTTCTTTAAAACTGCATTCAATTATGCCGATTATCCCCTAAAATCCTGAATTATTTTTCAGAAAATCTTTTGAATTTAATCATTAAAATACATTTCAATAAAGTGATGCTACATATTTTTATAGGTTTTAAGATGCGTTTATAAATATTTTGTAAAATACGAGGTGTTGCGTAAATACAACGCTAGGCTCTAACATGATCACATTTTGCAAAAAACGCGAAAATTGCGATCTTTATAATTTTTAAATAAAAAATAAACGTCTATCAATGCGCTTTGTATGTTTCACACAAATTTAATACAATGTTAATTAAAAACTGTTATGTATGGAATACTTAAAAAACAATTTCCACAAATAACAACATTACATTTTACATACATTTTCTGAACAATAGATTTACAATATTGTCTAGAACAGCATTGTGATTTATTCCTAGAATTTTTTTTATTGATGATTGAGGGAATCAAACATTATTGAATTTAAAATTTTGCCTTATGTAGAACTTTCCTTTGAAAAGGACGAGCATTACAGGATATTTAGAAACCATCTTAAAACGTTTCATACTGCTTTTACGACCACTCTTCTGATATACGGTTATTTCATCGTTTTCCTGCAAAGCTTCGAGCAATTTCAGGTTTTAGAAATTGCTGTGTCAACTAGCTATGTATATATAGGCCAAAACCTGTGTTTGCTACGTATACGGATTCGGTATCCATTGACATTTGCATCCATCAACTTGATATACTCCAATAAACTTGTTATAAGTTTCAATAAAACTTGGGATTTAGATATTCACAACTTTATTACTAGTTTGTGAACACAAAAATCTGATTTTACAAACACTGATTTGGTTTTACGGACTTTAGAGGAAATTTTACCTAATCGAAAAAAAAATCGAATGGAATGTTGAATCGGTAGTAACAACCACATTGACACGCCATCATGTTATTAGAATTCCAGCATACATTAAAAACATATTCAAAAGTTCATATATCTATTGTTTTCATTGTTCTAGTACAAAGTAGTCCATTCGTATTCTATTTTATATTATAGTTCCCGTTCCATCATACTCTAGATACTCTACCATCGGAATTCCACGGAATAAATTATCAAAATAAAAATCTTCATCACTTAAATTATTTTCTTTTGGTTGTATGATGAATATACAATCGTCATGTTCATTATCAGCATCTGTGAAAAGCAAATCCTGAGCTTTACTCAATGTCAGGCCAATTGAAATAAAAATTATAAATATATAATTATTATTGTAGTAATGGTTTGATAAATTTTATGCTACAAAAACATCGTACTTCCTTCTTATAGCGGCTCCCGTGGATGAAGCACTAAGCGAATGGTATTTATTGCCAAGTTATATGACATATATGACATTATAATCACATATGAAATCTGTGATATTTTATGAAATATATGACAAAGTTGTAATTATAAATGATGTATACATACTACATGTGTTTAAGACATATAGGATGTACATTTAACATATTAGACGTACAAATGGCGTATATATTACTTATATATCACTTTAATATGACATTGACATACATGGCGCTTGTAGGACGTAAATATGACTTAATATATGTGGTGTATACGACGTATGTAGGACGCAAATATCATGTACATGGCATATATATTAGTGTTTGACGTTTATGTATGGCGTATTTAAAATGTATATATAAGCTAGGCGAAATCCTAACTGCAACCTTTGCGGAATCATAATTGTAGGGTCCGCTATAACAAGTAAGTACTAAAAATCATTTATAAATAAAGCCCTATAAGATATGCAGACATTTTTACCATTAAACTCTAAAAGTAATTTTCACCTTGTTAAATCTCAATATTTCTTACGTTAAAAAAATTAAAAATTTCTTTTAGAAAATAATAATTTCCCCATATTTTATAAGTCTCTACTCATGAATTATGTATTTAGATTTTTACTATTAATCTTCATAATTATGAAATTTGTGCTCATTATGAAACTATGTGAGAATAAATTCGCTAGCCATATCTTATTTCAAAATAAATACATTTTTTAACATAGAGCTGCATTAAAGTAACGCTACTAAAATGAGCAGTTTTAATAATAAAATCTTAAAGGAAATATCATAAATGGATCTGGTTCTACTTAAGAAGCTTAATAACACCACTTTAAATAAATAAATAAATATATATATATATATATATATATATATATATATATATATATCAATTTATTTAGTTATTTTTGGATAAAAAGGAAACTTATTATTTACGCCTCACCATGATCTGTGGAATATAAACAAAATTTTGAATTTAGAGTGTTGCTACTTTAGAAAGAAAATATTCAGGAAAACAAGTGCCACAGATGATTACTTTAGTTTATGGAGGAAATAAAAAATGCAGAAACATAAAGATTAAATTACTGAAGTTGGTTTAAGAAAAAAAATAAAGTATCACTATTGGTGTTGCATTAATGTAACGCTAGAATAAAGCTATTATTAATTATTTAAATGTTTACAGAGTTATGAGATATCCTATAGGCGTATATTAAACTATAATTTAAAATTTTTAATTTACAGTTACTCTTATAAGAAAACATTTTTTATGAAGGCATTAATTTATAATTCTGCTGCATGTTTCTTTATTTTTTTTATGTGAAAAGTTTTTTAAATATCTTGATAATATATTATTTCAATTTTAGAGGTGTAAAGGAAGACGAAACAGTCAAAATAATTGATTAAACATTAAAATCTTTAAAACTTATAATAACATTATACGGAAATATAAAAATAACACAATATTATGTTATTTCCAAATAATATTACTTTAATTAAGACGAACTCTTAAATTACCTTCCATCATCTACTAACTTAACACCCTTGAGTACTTTAATAAGAGCAGTTATAACAATAAAATCTTAAAGGAAATATCATAAATGGATCTGGTTCTACTTAAGAAGCTTAATAATACCACTTATATATATATATATATATATATATATATATATTAATTTACTAGCAGATCCGCCTAGCGTTGCCCGATCTCGTCAAAAAATAATACGAAACGCGAAATCACTCTAAAAATCGCTCCTCGAAACCCTTTCTTTGCTTTCGGAAATTAAATAAAGAGATGGGCCCCGAAGCGGGAGTAAATTCAATACTACACCCTCAAGTGTCTGGATCATTTGATACAAAAAGGGTCAGTTTTCGGTCAAAATATTACAAAAGCCACCGTCTGATTTTCACAAAATTTGCGTTTTCGGAATCAGAAAATAAAATGTGAGTTTCGATTCAAATAATCCAATACTTTTCTTAATACTCGAGGATGAGTGAAAATGAAACTTTTTCGTTGTCTGGGTTTCTCAAATCGCCCTGGGTTTATCAATTTCTTTTGCGGTTTCAATAAAAATAGTCATTTTTGGCGCACGCGCAGGGAAATCTTTTACTTCCACCGCCAGGGGATGCATTTTGTTCTAAACAAATTATCCCACACGCGTCCCCGCTGCCTACGATACCGTGTATAGCAGACGTGCTAGGCACACGCCCTGCAAAATAATTTACTTCCCGTTTCTACCTCTAGGTGGAGCATTCTGTTTTAAATAAACCTATTTCCGAACGAAACTCCGGCACTTGTTCCTGTTGCTTACGCGCAAAAAAATCTGTTAGTAGAATGCGTGCTTTGCATGCGCAAAAAATCTGTTAGTTCCACTTTCCACCGCCAGGGAGTACCAAATCTATGTCTTAAATAATTAGCTATATCTTAATTAGTTCATGTTAAGTTGGATAAACCGATTCCCGGTGAAATCGGACCCACAGAACACGAGAAAATTAATCACCTCCTAGATATTAATATTCATAAATGGTGGTAACCAAGGGCTGAAAAAATGATACTGAAGTTTATTTAGTTCCTGCGAGACCTCCGAAGAATGTCAGAAAAGATTGCGTTTGAATCGGACAAAGATTAAATGCAAAATCATTTAGTTACATTGTCCACCTTCAGGGGGTGCACTCTGTTCTAAACAAACCTGTTTCCGAACGAAACGCCGGTACTTTTCCCCCGCTGCTTATGACAACGTATAGAAAGCGTTCTGTGCACGCGCAAAAACTCTTTTAGTTCCGCTTTCCACCGCTAGGGGTGCCAAATCTATGTCGTAATTAGTTATCTATATCTTAATTAGTTCATGTTAAGTTGAATGAATCAATTGCTTTTGAAGGGCCCTTTGTTTGAATCGCGCAAATTTTAAATTCAAAATTGTTTACTTTCACTTCTTCCCGCTAAGGGTCCACTCAGCTCTAAATAAAACTCTTTCCGATCGAAACTCCGACACGTGTCCCTGCAGCCTATCGCACCGTATAGCAGGCATTCTTCAAAATCTTTTAGTTCCATTTTCTAGCGACAGGTGGCGCTAAATCTGTATCTTACTTAGTTATCTATATCTTAATTAATTCGTGTTAAGTTGAATGAACTAATTTTAATTGAAATTGGACCCATAGAATAAGATAAAATACCCCTCCCTGGTCATTAATGTTCAGAAATAGTGGATACCAAGGGCTGAAAAAGTTATACCAAAGTTTACTGGTAAATGGGGACCTGAGAAAAGGTTTCGTTTGAATCAGACTAAAAATTAAATAGTTTTGATTTTGAAGGCAGGGGGTGGGGAGAGGGAATTTCGATCAGAGCATTAACGCGATATTTAAACAACAACTGAACACTCACCTCCCTCCTATCAACAGAATTTAAACAAACGGCGACGTTAAAAAATTACCACATATCATTAACTTTCTAAACAGAAACAAAATGACTTTTTTTAACATACAAAAACAGTAAGTTACCGTTGTTAATTTCTCAATTATTATACATAAATGGTGTATACATGAGAAAACTCTAAAAATTGCATAAAACAAATAGCAAAAATTCACGACGCGCTGTTCGAATTGCAATCAGCTGACGACCTTTTTATCTACCAATCACAACTGCCCGATTGAATTACAGCTGTGCCTACAATTCTATCAGTTACCAATCACAACTGCCCTCCAGTGGTGTTTGACTTGTAATGGGCGATTTGTGACGTCATTTGAAACAAAAAACGCTGCTAAACATGAAAAAAAGATTAAAAAACACATACAAAATGAAATTAAAAGAAAAGTCTAATACAAAAATCGAGATAATAAATAGTCCGCCCTTCCCTTTAAAATTATGATTTTTTTATCTGTAAAGAATTATCAACTTTCTCCAAGCCTCAAAAATGGAAGCAATCACCGAACCAATCAATCATTCTGGGCAAAATTACTTAGTGTCAAATGAAAAAATTAGCCAAAAAATCAAAAATTGCTGTACGAATTTCGCATAAACTTTATTGAAAAGAGGATAAAAAAAAAGTATATTGCGCTAAAAGATTGGAACCGGATCCCGGTTACTAATGTTGATAAATCGCAGCCAAACGTCAAAAAATCGCATTTTTAAAATCATGATTTTTTATCTGTAAAGAATTATTAATTTCTCCAAGCTAAAAAAAGAAACAAAATTGACAATTTTGAACGTATCTGAGGCTGAAATTGAAGCACAACCACCGAACCAATCAAGCATTGTGGCAAAATTTCTTAGTGTCGAAGGGAAAAATTCGCCAAAAATTCAAAAATCGCTGTACAAATTTTGCATACACTTTATTGAAAAGAGGATAAAATTTACTACATTGTGCTAAAATATTGGAACCGGATTCCCGTTACTAATGTGGAAAAAACGCAACAAAATTGTGAAAAAACACTAAAAATCGCATTAAAAATTAAATTTAAAAATATCTATTAGAAAATTCCAAAATCTGGCTTCAAGGTACAAAACTACATGCAATGAGATACTTTCCCACCAAATTTTGTAGCTCTGCGTGTAGTGGTCTCTTCAGAACATAACGGAGAAACACCCAGGCACACACACACACAAACTTCCTTCTTTATTATAGTTGAAGATTTAGTTATTCTTAGATAAAAAGGAAACTTATTATTTATATATATATACGCCTCGCCATAACCTGTGGATATAAACAAAAATTTGAATTTATAGTGTTGCCACATTAGAAAGAAACACAATTCGGGAAAGCAGGTGCCACAGATGATTACTTTAATTTATGGAGGAAATTTTTAAAAAAATGCAGAAACATGAAGATTAAATTATTGAAGTTGGTTTCAGAAAAAATGATAAAGTATCACTCTTGGTGTTGCATTAATGGAAAGCTAGGATAAAGCTTTTATTATTTTTTTTAATTTTTACAGAGTTATGAGATATCCCATAAGTGTATATTAAACCATAATTTAAAGCCTTTAATTTATAGTTACTCTTAAAAGAAAGCATTTTTTTGTGAAGGTTTTTATTTCTAATTTCTGCTACATGGTTTTATTTTTTCTGTGAAAAAAGCTCTTTAAAATATCTTGATGATAATATATTATTTCCATTTAAGAGGTGTAAAGGAAGACCAAACAGTCAATATAATCGATTAAAGATAAAGATCTTTAAAACTTATACGGAAATATAAAAATAACACAATATTATGTTTTTTTTTCAGATAATATTACTTTAATTAAGAACTTTTAAATTACCTTCCATCATCTACTAACGTAACACTCTTGAGTACTCTGGCATGAAATTAATGGATTTTTATAACCTGATATAGATCGATTTTAGGTGACTTCCATTTCTCTTTAGCTCTCTTATAAGTGCATTAACCTATTTTATGATAATTAGTTTTTTGTTGTGTCTTACTCATTGTATTATATAGTAAGGAAAATCTTATTTTTTTAGATCATATATTTTTTACGTCATTTTATAGATAAATTAATAGACTGAAAATGTTTTTTATGTACAGTCGTAAACAAAATTGCAAACCTTCTCATAACTCAAATTCTAAAAGTCACAAAATAAAGGAATTTCCATGAAAGTACATTGTTTATGATGTCTTATGCTATTGTTTTAATTAATTCATCTTGAGGGTTTTTTTTAATACAAACTTTGAAAATCTCTGTTTCAGCCCCTATTTAATTTTTTTTTACAATTCAAAGAGCCATGCGCAGTTATTTAAATAAAAAGTGCTATATATTTTATTTTAAAATACTGTAAATGTGAGTTAAAATGTGTTAGGTAGACTGGACGAACATTTAGAAACACATTTTAAATACTGATTAACATTATACATATAACTATTAAAATAGTAATGTAACAATTATTTGTTACGAGATTGAGCACTTTGAAAACGGAAAAATGTTATTTTTTTGGTTAATGTGATAAAAATTAATTAATATCAATATATTGCAGTGTGCTAGGTAGAAATTAAATTTTTAAACTTTTATAGATACTAGGGCATCCAACCCGGGTTTCCCGGGATAGAGAATATATATGAAAACCATTTTTTTTAACTGAAAACTCTAATAGATTTCTTACATTTAATATTTTTTTAGATTACCCTAATAACACCGAAGAGCATTTTTACATGAAATATGTTAATTATATATTCAAATAAAATTTTGAAATTTATTAAAAGCAGTAATTTCGTATTGGCCTCGTGTCAGAAGTTAATAGCCACAGAAATCGCTAAAAATTTCGTTATCTAAAGCAGTTTTTTTTTAATTCTGATAATTTCAGCGGTTTTAAGCGCTTCTTTCGATTACATATGTCTGTTAAATTTGTGTTTCATTTATTGTTTAATGACGTTTTAACTTCGTTATGGAATATTAGCTCGAAACAAATGCTGAACTTTTTACATTGTTTAAAATGCAAACGGATTAATATTTTGTAATCGTCTGCAAGCGATATAGATTTTTTGTTTTTTAATCAGGCTTGAAATTTAATTTAAATGCTATAATAAATCAGTCACTTAAGACGCAGTTTTCAAACAAATTACATTTGAAAGTAGTTTTTCCCCCTATATAACGGTGTAAAAACTTAATATGTGCGATGTTTAGAAATAAAAAAGTTACAGTAGCAAAAATCGCAAAACTGAAATTTCATCGTCAACTGTTGCCATTCGCAAAATGACGTCAGCGTTACGCACGGACACATTTGTCCTTTATAATATAGATAGATAAGTAAAAGAAAAAAAATTCTTCATAATTCAAACGGATTTTCCCCAAAAGAAATCTTTCTCATTCTATACCCACATGTTTTAATTTTCGTTCCATATTTGCATATCGCTAAGGGACAATCTTAATACATCGTAAAAGAAATGTGTGCATTCATTTTTGGAATACCGGTTTATTAAAGTCTTTAAATTAGCATTCTGTTAACATATAAATTTTCAATAAAAATTTAGATTAGAAGCAGTTTTCCATCTTTTTTTAACACTTCTCAACGAAGTTCATAAATATTCTTGATTTCCGTCTGTCTGTCTGGTCGTCTGGCCGTGAGTAAATATACTCGGTGCGTAAATATACTCGCGAAAAGGTACTCGTAATTTACATGTAATCTTTCAGGTAATTGAAGTTCACTATAGGATTTTCTTTATTGAAAATGAAGTGTGTAGCTTATATAGTTCGTCTACATGGACACACAAAAGAATAGCATTACATTATGTTCTATGGGGGAAAATCGTTTGCGACGCGTTTTATTAATTCCTTATTTAGATATATCATTCCATTGTGTAAAAACACGAAATGTTTTAATAATAGTTTGTTAATGTTGAAAAGTGATTCATAAACTATGCATGATTTTTCGCCTTTGATTATTTAAACAGAATATTATTTTTTGATTATTATTTATTTAAACTATTGGATTAAAAAATGAATGAAAAAATATTTTGAAGTTAGCGTCCACATTGTCCTTCAGCGATATTGAGAATTGTAAACAAAAAATAAAACGCGGCGGATAGTATTTTAAAGATGTAAACTCTGAATGTAAAGTTAAAAAATGCATGTGAAAGAAATAACATTTATTTTCCTCACTTACCTTTTTAAGAAGTGTCAATATATTGATTTTTTTTTAAATTTTAACAACACATTTTAAAATATAAAAAAACATACTTTTACTCTTTTTAAATACACGGTTTCCGTAAACAAAGAAAGAATACTTATTTGTAAATCCCCAAATGCGGTGTTGATTTATTAGCATTAGAATCTGAAAAAAAAAACAGAAACAATATTTTTACATGTTCTTGTCTCGTTGTATGTTAATTTAAAATAAAAACAAAAGAGTTCAAGGCAATGCGATGTAGGTTTGAAAATCTCTCAGGTAATCTATTACTTTTTTTTATATGTATACATACTGAAATGTAAGTAACATATCTCATACTGCATTTAAATTTTCAAAAGCAATAAATGAGCTTTTCTTCCACAACAAGAATTTTTGGGCCGATTTTTTTAGCATGTTTTCATGGCATATATTTGAAATGGTTTACGTTTATGGGCTACATCTTAATAATTGAACACTTGAATAATGTTACATAATATGGAGAACGCATATTATTTATGCTAGGGTGTATCAAAAGTATTTTCGTTTCTTGCCCTCTTTTGATTCCCTGTATTTTTTACAGTCCACCTACCTAATTAGTGGTTAGGGCGCTATCTACTGGAGAAGAGTTCAATAAAGATGAATATTACAGATAAAACGCTTTAAATTGTTAGTAAATTAATATATTTTTTTTTAAACGTTTTCTTTTAAATTTAACAATTTTAAAATTCTTTCTGCATTTCCATTTTTTCTATTTCAAACTAGATTTTCTTTTACTTTATAATCAGAGTACTTCTACAAACGTATACAAATATATATATCTATATCTATATCTATCTATCTATCTATATATATATATATATATATATGCAAATATATATACAGGGTGTTTCACTACCAGACCGACAAATTTGCTGGACGTGTAGAGGGCAGAGACAACTCGGAATCATATATCAATTCGGGGTCGAAAATGCCGTAGTTGCGAGCTGTGGTTCAAAGAAGCAGAGAAAAAGAACAGAAACAACAACATATTTATGAGACAGAAAACCTTTTATTGAAAGGTGAAGAAATATGATGTTCGAAATTACGACCGGAAGTCGTCTTCTTTTTCTGGGGACAAATGAAGAGTTTGGTATACGAGATCCCCGTTCCTTCAGTTGAAGACCTCACCGATCGAATAGGATCTACACCGATCGAAAGGAATCCATGCAGCGCCGATGTCAAGCCTGCCTGACGACTTCTGGATGTAATTTCAAACATATTCTGTAGTACAAACTTTCAATAAAGTGTTTTCTGTCCCATTAATGTGTTTCTGTTTCTGTTCTTTTTCTCTATTTCTTTGAACCATAGCTCGCAACTACGGTATTTTCGACCCTGCATTGCTATGTGATTCCGAGTCTTCTCTGTGCCCCCTACACCTCCTGCAAGTTTGTCGGTCTGGTAGTGAAACATCCTGTATATCCAAACGCACACACACACACATACATATATATATATATATATATATTTGAATATATATATATATATATTTGAATATATATATATGTAAATATATATATATATACAGTGGAGCCCCGATTTTACGTTTTTCACGGGGCCAGCAGAAAAAACGTACGAAACGCGAAAACGTAAAATCGGGGTCAAAAAGAGAAAAACACTTCAAGAAAACAAATTATACAAAAATAAACTTACTAATACCATATTAGTATTTAAAAAAGTCTGTTATTCTTTATTGTGTTTTCTTTTTGAGTGTAATTTCACATATACTCTATTTTCAATGCATGCAAGTTTTTGAAATTTGTTTTTCTTAATTTTCATGTCCGGTTAAAATTTCTTTAAATTTTTTAAACTCGCAATGGCCTTTGCCGATGAGGGCACGATGTCTTCTGGATCTTCATCAATATCATCCTCACTTCCATATTGCTAAATCAAATCGGAAGTAGTCTGAATGTCTGTGGTAGCGATAGCATCGTTATACTAAACAATGTACTCACCAACATTGATGTCTGCAAGTATAAATTCATCCTCTTTAGTGTAGTGTTCCATAGAGAGCTCTTCCGACGGCGCTTCACTGTTAATTTCGGATTTTGAAAATTCTCCCTTCAGAAAAGTATTTGACATGCATTTTTCATCTACACCATTCCACGCCAATGCGATGAAATGAAATGCCTCCAGCACGTTTAGCTTTGTTTTCTAAGCATCTTGAAGCTCAACTGAATCAAGTGAAAAAAGGTCTTTTCTTACCAGTTCTTCTATAATGCATTTTGGAGGATCTGTTTATTCGCAAGTCACATGGCTGAAGTAAACTAGTACAGTTGGGTGGGAAAAATTCCATACGCACATTCTTTAAATTTAGATTAACATGAGTGCACTGGTCTACGAATAAAATTATTTTTCGCTTTTGTAAGCTCATTTTTATATTCAATTTTCTTACAAAATCTTCAAAAAGATTTAGGTTCATCCAAGCATTATGGTTGGCATTGTAATCTGTCGGCAAACTTTTAACCTTTTTGAAGCATCGAGGTTTCTTGGACTTACTAATCACAAAGGGTGTTAGCTTCTCAGTTCCGTAATAACAAAACTGTTAATCGCACTTTTGATAGCTTCCGACTGTACCACGTTTCTCCTTTTACAGTGTATGTTTTATCAGGGAAGAGTTTAAAAAAACAATCTGGTCTCATCTGCGTTAAAGATGTCTTTTTTGAGTAATTACACACAAGAGAAGGCAAAGTTTTTGCCCATCCATTCCTCAACGACCGCAGTATTTACTCCATCTGCCTCACCACAAATAAACTTGTAAGACAAATTATACCTCTTCTTGAATCGGTCGATCCAACCGTTGGATGCCATGAAATTCGGCATTTCGAGTCGAGAAGAAATTTCTCCTACTAGAACCTTTTCCTACAAAACTGAGCCATTGATTGGAATCTTAGCAGAACGGGCTTTTTTTAAACCACTCGTATAAAATCTTTTCCAGTTCCTCAAAATGAGAGGTTTTCAATGTTTTTCTTTTCTTTGACAAATTTCCCAGTTTTTCAGATTTTAATTCCACAGAGACCTGTATTGTTTTAGGATGATTTGTAACGTGGAATAAGCTATACCGAACGATTTTACGAGTTTTACCTTTAGTTCCTTTGGAAACTTTGGACTTTTCGATAATTTCTGCCTTTTCGGCTACAGAGAAACTTTTTCTTTTAGACATCCTACTTTTGACTGGCAATCACTTAATAGACAGCAAAAGAAAGCTGCTCCACTGAGGATTGAAATGAGTGAAAGACGGAAAAATTATCCCCCCCCTCCCCGATATCACGAATCACAGGTTTGGTCAAGCGCTGATAGACGAATAATAGTTCTTTGTTACTTTGAACTGTTTTTGGTAACAATCAAACAGTTGACCAAGTGGAAAACATTTTTGTTCTTTTGAAAAATTTTCCATGAGTGAAAAAAGATAAAATTTCCTGAGGTACTTCGACTAAAATGACGTACCAAGTGGGAAACACTAAGAGTAAATAACGTAGAATCGAGGTATTTTTAACATTATCGGAATAGGAATTTTCTGGGGCCGACGAAAAATAACGTAGGAAGCGGGATAACGTACGAAACGGGTTACGTAAAATCGGGGTTCCACTGTATATCCAAATATATATAATTGAATGTACACACAATAAACTTATGAAAATCGCATATATTTAAGTTCAGATTTTGTTTTAAAACAAAAATTTCAAATATATCAAAAAATCGATTCATAGAATCTAAATATACATTTTGCAAAAATCTTAGACATTTTGCTCAATTATTGTGAAAGACTTAGCATTTTCGTTACATAGAGAATATGAAAAATACGAACTGAGAAAAATGAGTTTAAATATTTCATTTACAAAAAAGAGATACACGTATAATTAACCATACCTTCTTTACTATTTATCTAAGAAAGAAGCTATTCTACTAAGAAATTTGGGCGCAATATTTTACAGATATTAATGTTCATTTTAATATAAAAATCTGAAAATCGATATATTTTATTGTCAAAATGAGAGATACTGAGTCCATTTAGCTCATGTAAAATCTGAACACATTGTGTCTCTGGAGTTTACTAGTTCCTCAAAAGATTTTCTGGTGCTAGAGAGGGAATACTTTCTTAATTTCCAATTCAACATTTCCGGGTTCACAACTCACGGCCTATCACTTCTGGGTTTAACTTAATGGATGAGGTTAGGTTACATAAAATATTTCAACTAGTTATGAGCTTTCCGGACATTAATCTTGTAAGGTCATTGTTCCTAAATGTGACGACCCCTAAATGCAACAGTTTTCTTGTACTTAAACTCTTAATGCAAGAATCGTATAAAAATGCTATATAATAAGACAACCGAACTTCAGGGAGAAACCAGAAGCATTTCTCTGTGTTTAAAACGTTTCTTTAAAAACAAATTCCTATTACAATACACATCGTTTATTATAAATCCCCACGATATTCCCTGCATGCAACGAAAAATCACGAAAATGGTTCACGGTTTTTCCTTTTTAACTTTGAAGGTCAAATAAATTTATGGACGTGAAGGTCTACAACGTCTGTTTCATTTGCCTGGAGTGTAATGACCGGAAAATGCGACAAGTTTTCTAGTTAGAGTTCCAAAATATTCTACGCATTTTGGTGACTGGTTAAGAGACCAATTAACGATGAACAGTATGCCCTAAACGCTGAAAGACGTTTAGGAGATTAACTGAGATAAGTTTATTTGGTCTTTTCACATATTGTTTTAAATGATATTTAAAGGGAATATTGTGTTTAATTAACCTCTGTTGAGTTAATAAATTAGGAATTTCAACATGATCCTGCAATAGTGTTTTCATTTACCAGGACTTAAATACGTGTTTCAATTGATCAAATAGAAACAAACTACATGTCTGTAAAATTTGTAATAAAAAATATCATTTTCCCATTCAATCAGTGTGCTCTTAGAGAATCATCTTTGGATCCCAATGTCATTCAACGATATAGAAATTGACAAAATCGAAAATATTAATTAAATAAAATAAATACTTGTATACCAGTCATACCGGGGCCTCCGAGATGTCGCTGTGTGTCCTACACCGGGCCTGCTACAAGTAACGTCACAACCTGCTGACGTCAAAACTGTGATCCATAATAAACTAAAAATTTTCATGTACTTTGTTCGTTTGTACGTATTGTTTACGATAGTATTTTGATTTTATTTATTGTTTTATATAGTAATTAATAATATTTTTCAGTGTATTTAGATTATAATGCTATCAATAATTATTGATTATAATTATTAAAGGAAGTGTAGATTATATCTATAAAATAATGAGAAGAAAATGTTGTGCTCCTAGTTTCTAATCTAAGTCTTCAAATTCGCTACTGATAATGAAAAGAAGAAATTTTAGCTACGAAAATTACCTTGTGATAATTATTTTTACATTTCAACAGAAGTAGTCTGCATTAAATGTTTCGATAAACGTTTCAATTCGTGAAGCTAGAATTAATATGATTGTATTGAGCTTGTTGTGCAGAAAAAAAAACGTAACAACAAATGTCTAATCTATTGTAATGGAAATATTCTGGCATATTTGAATGAATTTGTACTTCCAAATCGAAAAGAGTCAAATGATCTTTAGAAAATAAATAAATAAATAAAAGAAGCAGACGATAAACAGTTTAAAAAATGATTTTGAAAGAAATACTGTAATAAATTGACTAATATCTGGATACATTTAGTTAGAAGTGAGTGATATGCTTTGTTTATAAAATTAAAAGTAACTGATTTACACAACTTAGTAATTCTACGTAGTTCAATTTAACATTTTAGCTAAACTTAAGTGTACAAATATATTATGAAAATAAATCTTTTGATAAGTTAATTTGAGTGGTTATTAGGTCCTAGACTCAAGTACAATAAATAGACAATTTTTAAAATATTACAAATCAGTTACAAAGTCAAGATAGAAAATTGGGTACTTTTCGGTTAGCCGGGCGCCAGTGATATATATACATATATACACACATATATATATACACATATATCTACACACATATATATATATACACATATCTACACACACACACATATATATACACATATCTACACCACATATATGTATGAATTAATATATATATTTATATATGTACATGTATCACTGGCGCCCGGCTAACCGAAAAGTACCGAAAAAGGCTTATGGCGAGAGAAGGAAAGTTGCAACATATTTTCTGGCAACCTATTCGTAGTTTCATATAAATAAGTATTTTTTTTTTCAATATCTATATATTTAAAACGCTAAGCGATTTCTTTCGACAATCCGTCAGAACAAACTACTGCATCAAATTACACCATTCTTTTTTTAAATGAAAGATATTTGAACACAGATTTGTTATCGTGCATTCGTTTGTTCGAAAATGTAATTAATTAGCTGTAATTTTCAATTAAACATTTACTTCTGCTTATGACGTCATAAAGTCCGCAACTCCCACTTTTGAGGGCATAGAGTTTATTCTCTGAACTCTGTGTTTCGCCCATCTTTTGACATTAGCTAATATCAATTAGGTAAGATTTTAACATTGTAGTATAAAATCCTAAAAAAAAAACTTATTTAGCTAGAATATAATCATAATAAAATATCTAAACGTAAACATATCAATATGAATAACAAATCTCACGTAAAATGTTCCAATTTAAATGATTCCAATTGAAACAAGATTTGGAGAGTTATCCTTGACACCCATCTAACATAAAAGTACCTATTTTATTTTATTTATTTACACACATATTCAAATTTATTATAAAACACCAGGTTGCCATACAAAACAAAAATCGTCATTTAGGCGCCAAAAAATAGCCCAGGTGCGTCTGCGATATATGTACTGATTTAATAAAAATTATTTTCGTTGCACCGCATATTGCAAAATTAATTAAATCCATGATTATTGCTTCTTTCTCAGATTAAAAATAAGAAAATTGGTACTTCTCTATTATCCCGTCGACCACTTTTCATAACAAAAAACTATCGCCAAACTGTAACGCCAAATAAACGGGAGAACGTTGCCATTGAAATATCAAAATAAATGAATAAATAAAATACAGGAATTTATGGACACAATTGTTATTTTAATTAATGAAATAACTAATAAATCAGTATAACATAAGGAAAATAGACACAAATCTCGAATTAAAAACCACTTGATGACGTAATAAACACGTATAATGCTTCTGACATCAAGTAAATCGCACTTAATTTTCGGCGTTTAATTTTACAGTTTGGCGATAGTTTTTTGTTATGAAAAGTGGTCGACAGGATAATAGAAAAGTACCAGAAAATTTAATGTTTAACGAAATTCAATTATTTAATCGATCGCAAATTTTGGTTCTTTTCCGTTATACCGACACCATGTCATACATGTAAATATACGCTTGGCGACAATGGTGTCCGTATAATGGAAAAGTACTCAATTTTTTCTTAGTTCGGGTTATACCAAAAACAAACATTTTACAGGTAACAAACAAATCGCCGAGAATGGCTGCTTCATCAGCTGTTATGACAGCAAAGTTGGATAAAATCTAATAACCTGAATTTTACAACGTTTACGTGACACACCACAGAGAATACACGCTATTTTTATATAAGTAGGGTATATTTAAACGAATAAGAGAACTAACAACCTTCAATAATATAATGCATGAAACAGTAAACAAATAAGTGATTCAGCAAATCATAAAAATATGTATTTCTTAATATAACTATAAAATACAGAAAAATAATCTGGTATCATCAAAAATATTCATTATCCAGTCGAAATTCCGTGCATTATCCCGTCGTCCTATTAAGAAAAAAAAAGTACATGCAAATTAGGTACTTTTCGGATAGCCGGCGCCAGTAATATATATATATATATATATATATATACATATATATATATATATAATAATAAACTCCAATGGAAAATTACTTGCAGAATCATTAACACAAAAGCCAACCAAAATCTATAAACCACATAAATTCAATACTAGAAAAACAAAACTATATACATTATATATATTTGTATGTATGTATGTATATACTATATATATATATATATATATATATATATATATATATATACATATATACTTCATTGGCGCCCTGCTAACCGAAAAGTACCTCAAATAATTCGCCAAACTGTAACGCCCAATAAACAAACGGAAGAATGTTGCCATCCATTGAATCTCAAAAAAAGAAAAATAATAATAATAAAAAAAATAATTAAGAAAAGCCCCATTTACTAAGGTATCATTTATCAGTAACTTTTAACAATAAGATTTACAATATATTAATGAAAACAGAATAAAAAATAATCTTGGATATTTATTTATTTACATTATTTCCCTTAATTATGGAAAAGGAATCATCATCCTGATTATGTCAAGGCATGAAGAAACCATACAAATAAATTACACTTGAAAACATTAAGATATCCTTTATCTGCAGATTGATTTAATATTGTAAAAAAAATTCTTTATCTTTAAATAAAAATTGATTAGCTTAAAACAATGGATGCGTTTCAGAAGATATGGATTTGAAACGAACAATGATTAAAGAAGACACTTTAAAAATTTTTGATCAAAACATTTTAAAACTTTTTTTTAACGTCGAATTTCGACGGTGCGTTTGAGGAGATGCAATGCACATGCGCATAGGAGCTCATTCGGTTGCATTATCACAGGGGGGGATGTGTGCCTTATTTAATATGTCCTTTTATTGACTGAATATGAGATGAACGTAGGGATATGCTATTTGTATGATACTTCATAGGTTCAGGAAATTTTCTTTCTTGCCGTGAGGAATAGGGCAGTAATGTCAAACTGATTTCCATTTTGTTTACGGATTGTTTGTTTGGAGTTTGCATCGGAAATAATAACGTAATTCACTGGGGGATTTTTTTTTAAATAAAATATTTGAAAGATTGTTTCCTAAGCATACTTATGTAATAAAGAAGCTTATTTTACTAATATTGTTATTGGAATTTTTTCCGTCAAGTTTTGACGGGTACCATCTAGTTTATATAATTTATTTAATATAAAGAAGCCATTTATCTCTTTTTATATGCAGGTAGAACATAATTGTATACATAAATAATTTTATATATATATAAATAAACATAAAAGTACATTAGGTTTGTTTTCATAATTGTGTATATAATTTTAAAACATATCTAACTTTCTGAAGCCCGGATTACGCCAAAGCGTTTAAAAAAAATGCCAAGGTCTCTATAGTTAAAAAATGTCTATTTCTCTATTTAAATTGACATTTATTGTGTTTTGATGGTTAAATTATGGTATGTAGTTGTAAAAGGGAGGAATGGGATTGATTTTGTAAAGTTTTTGGTAGATTTATTATATTTTTTGTACGTATATTTATTGTAAAACATTGTTTTTAGGAAAAGGTAAGTCAATGGGTTCAATCTGATCTATTAATCTTAGCAATTTTTTTAATTTAAAACTTTTAATTTCCTTTAATAAAACAAGTATATTAATTCCCTTTTATTTCACGATTATGAAATTTAATATTATTTATGTAATCACAAATTATAAGAGCGAAAATGCTCTTTTTATTACATCTTTCTGCTGCGATACATTGACCAAAGTGGATCACTATTGTGACGTCACTAATACTTATAGCAGGCCCGGTGTAGGACACACAGCGACATATCGGAGGCCCCGGTCATACCAACCAATGACTCGGCTGGAAGAATTTAGCTGTAAGCAATGGTTTGTACACTGTTCTCTTTCCTTTTAATTTTTATTAATGATTGTCATATTAATAATTTTTATTAATGATTATCATATTAATGAATGAATTATTAATGAAGATCTTTCCGCTAAAGATGACAACATGTTTCCTGACTTTTAAATTAGAGATGATTTAATAAAGAGGGTTAATGAGGACTTAACAATTACTGCTGAGGCAATGAAGTGAATGAGCAAAAACAAAGAGAAAAATTGGAATAGAGAAAACAATTAAAGCTTTAAAAAACAAAAACAACATTTGAAGAGCAAAATTTGGCAAAAACTCGAAGAGAATCGCTAAAAAACACTGAAAGTAAAGGTGCAGCAGAAACCGAATTTATGAAGAAGCCTAAACCTCAAACTTCTCTAGTTCCATATCCTTCGGAAACCAAAAAATAAATAAATGAGGCCAACTCGGAAAATGAAAAGCAAAAATGAGTTAAAAGCAAACTGAAAAGCAAGAGATTTGGTAAAACTTGTTGCATCAGTCATACATTATTTATTTATTTATTTATTTATCCATGGTCAAAGTTAACAGTGTGTAAAGTATGAATGTTGAAGTATGCATTATATAACTATAATATATTCAATATTATGTGTATCAAAGTTAGTTATTTATTATTGCAGTTGGAATTAAATAAAGTTAATAGTACATTAAGCATTTCAATAATAATCTATTCAACTATTCAACTTTCAGTTTTATGTATTTCAACTTTTTATTAACTAGCTGAGAGAAACTACCTTCGCTGTTTTTTTTTTTTTTTTTTTTTTTTTTTTTAATATATATATTTATAATAAAGAAGATATTCTTTAAAAGGCATTTCTTTTTTTTCTGTTTCTTCTTTTATCTATTAGGACACTTTGGTCGAAATATGAAAATGCCCTAGGTCGACCACTTTCAACCACCATATCTCCCACACCCCTACAGAATTGTCCTCGAACATTTCAGAGCGTTCTCGATTCTTTCAGTCCATATGTAAACCTAATAAAAAATATATATCTGTATGTGTATATATATATATATATAATATAAAGAACATTTTAGTACATTCTAGAAGATTCCAAAAAAATATTTTAGAACATTTTGGTCGAAATATGAAAAAGCCCTACGTCGACCATTTTCAACCACCTTCCATGTCTCCTACACACCCACAGAATAGTCGAACCTTTTTTATCCTCGAACATTCCTGAAAGTTCTCGACCTTTCCGGTCCATAAGTAAGCCTAATAAAAATATGTAAATGCATATATATATATATATATATATATATATATATATATATATATATATATATATATATATATATATATATATATATGTATAAATATAAAGATTATTTTAGTACATTCTAGAAAATTCTAGTACATAAATGTAAAAAATATATATATGTATGTACAAAATATATAGAACATGTACATTCTAGAAAATTCTAGTACATTCAAGAACATTCTACTGCATTCTAGAAAAATTTAAACTCTTTGATCGAAGTATGAAAATGCCCTAGGTCTATCACTTTCAACCACCATATCTCCCCCAGACACATCTATCGACATGCAACCATCATACTGAATGATGGGAGACTCGGGGCTACTACCACACACAGACACCAGTGGTTTCCGCTGGGTAGTAGTGGCTGCAAAGTGAAATATACGGACACACACATCAATTTATATATATATATATATATATATATAGATAGATAGATAGATATATAGATATAGAGATAGATATATATTAAAACATTTATAGAAATTACAGGATTATTTAAATTTTGAACTGACATGGATAAAACCTATTGTCACATTTAGGACTTTGGACGTCTTATTTAGGTTTTTACTACCTTAAATGTAACAAAAATGACCTAAATATGCGACAGTCATACTTTGTTGGCTTATATTACAGATAATGATCACATTTCTACAATACAAGTTAGTTTTGAACTAAAGACACAGCATTCAATAATTTTCTGATTAATAAAATGTATATTTACTTAATAAAATGTCAAATAGGCTTTAATTGCGACAAACGTATGGGACATCGCATCGAATTTTGGCACAATGACGTTATTAGTCTTATATTTCCCAAATTTTGCGAAAAGCTTCAGTTTCTTTAAAGCTGACGAACGAAACCCCATGAGCTGAACATAGGCAAATGTTTTACAACTCTTATATAATATCAATATAGTCTCAACCCTTAAAAAGAACGCTTAACCGACACTGTTTCAATATATTTTTTTAATTTATCAAATAATATCGCTTCTCTTTCTGTTTACATTTTCATATGGAAATTAGAAATATTTAAAAAGAAAAAATTCGCCTTTCTAAAAATATTATGCAATCTCCCAAATGTTTATGCTGTCTCGGCACATTTTTGTCATTGGTTACTATTTCTGATGTATGAATATATGTAATATAAAAAAATATATATTTAAGATAAATTGAGAGACGAATTGAATTATTATGAGTTGAAAAATATTCTAATTCGTCTTTCTTAAAATCTTATTAAATCCCCAAAATATTTCGTAAGTAATGCTGACTCATGAAACTTTTGACATTGGTTACTATTTCTGATGTCAACATCCTTTTTTCTGTGCACATACAAAACGTACAAAGATGAATGAGGTATCATACGAAAGGATTTTGGTATAGTACACTAACATTTTGTTAAAGCAAGTTTCTAGATTACTACACATTGCAGTTATTAAAAAGATAAGATTACAGGTCCATTGATTTTAAAGTATCCCTTAAACTGGATAAAATCTCAAGATTCGTATCACCTAGTATGTGATTTTAAAATGTAAGAAGGCAATATGTGTGATTAAGTAATACAGAAAGACAAACCATCTTATGTAATATTTATGCGTAATCATAGAGGTCAGCAATTCAAAATACAGGCTTTGATATCAAGCATTTAAAGAGCAGAAATACACACTAGAATGATTTTTTTATTATTTAAAAAAAGCTTTTTAATGCACATTTACACGTGATTCGATTAATGCAAATAATTTCTTATTTTTTTATTCTTTTATTCCATGGAAATAAAAAATAATACCTCATATTAATATACTATTTATTTTAGTACGAATGTAGTAAATATTGTAAATAGTTTGTGTCAGTTTACTACTTGATTTGACATTGGCTGTTTGAATGATTTATGAACATTAGTGTATTAATTATTAAATTGTTGTTAGAAAAATCGTATTTTAAACTGTGAATAACATTTAAAAGTTCTTTTCAGAAGCTTTGATAAATGCTAAATGTCAAGACTTTAAAATGTTACAGAAACGTTAATTGAATTTTTCCGTTTCTAACGTTGGAAAAAATAATATTGATTATTTCAAAGAAAAAAATTGAATTCTAAATATAGTTTAATTATCGTAAATGTTAGATGTTTAGCTATTTTAATGAAAATTCTAATCGAAATTTCGAAATCAAATTTTATTAATGGAAACACTTCTAAAAAAGTGTATGTACGGTTTGAAGTAATGATTTCTTTTTACAGTTTTCTTTAGAATACTTAAAAACATTCTCCTTTAAATCAATTAAATTATTTATAGTAGAAAATATATTTTTTAAGAAAAATATCTTGAAAATATTCCATTTGAATTATTCCTTAGTTAATACGTCCTTTGTTAATCGCATTATAAAGAAATTGTAAGTATTCTATATCATATAGCCTTCAAAATTTAACTCATACAGTATATTGCTTACTGTAAAAGCCCGTAGAGTATATTTTTCAAGAATCCATTGTAACTTCATACTGACCATGATTTTAGAAACTTTTACTTTAGCATCAGAAACTTTTATACGAAGAAATTTCTTTTGAAACAATTACGGGAAACGATAGAGAGAGGAGTTTATTTTTCTGTTTTTAGAACCGTTTACAAAAATTTCGGAAATATTTCATTTCGTATGGTTTTTAATTGGTTATTTTTCCAGTGCTTTTTAAAGATAAATAAAAAGTTTACGAAATTGTGCTAACTGTAAGATTACACATATTATCTGCAAGCATTTCTCAAATGTTATATAAATCTATATATATATTTCTCTTACGTGGCGCGGAAATATGGCTGAATTTCTAGCTTATAGTTTGGCAACAACCGTAGTATACAGAGCTCAGACCAATGAACAGACTAGATTGGTTCAGATCAGCTCTTTATCCAATATGGCGGCCAGTGTGAGAGCAGTGATACTCAAACTAGTAACTATTAAAAATAAAATAACATGTACATAATCCAAACCGTTTGAGGTGATTCCTTATTTTAATTATAAGTACTATCGTTAATTTCAAATGATTTTTCAACTCTTATTTAGAGTTTATTTACGAATTTCGTCACACGAAAATTGGAGATAATACAAATATCAACTGTCTAGATTGTACCTGCTGCCATCTGTTTCTGTCTTGATGAAGTAAAAAATAATTCATTTTTCAAAAATCTGTAATCAATTAAAACAGTAAAATGTCGAACGAAATTTCCTGTCTTGATGAAGTAAAAAAATAATTTATTTTGTAAAAACCTGTAATCAATTAGAACAGTAAAATGTCGAACGAAATTTAAACAATGATTGATGATATATATAAACTATCTTCCGATCACTTAGTGTTTTTTATATGAATTTAAGCCGTGCTGTACAATATTATAAGTGCAACGAGTTTTAAACTGATTGTGTTTCCAAGATCCTTTTTTTCATAGTATTTAAATGATTTATGATCATTGGTAGCACCAACATAGATGCATTTTTAATTGTGTTTTCAACAAAGTTTTCAATTACTTTTTTTACATTAAAAAAATTTGTCAATTTTATATGTTAAAATGATTTATTGTAGTACTCATTCCGGCTAGAATTGTTGAAAAAAAGGGGGCGAGCGAAGCTAATTGGGACCGCATAGCGGTCTTAATCTGAATTTATTCGCAATTCACGGGGGTTGGTGAGCATTAGCGAGTAGAAGGCTGAGCCCATTAGTATCAATATATTCGCAACACTTATATAAGATCAATCAACCGATACTGTCTCAATTTATTTTTATATTTATCAAAGAACATTCCGTCTCCTTCTCTTTTCAATTTTACACGATTACAAATATTTAAGATAAGAATTCAGCTGTAATATATTGTAATTCGTCTGTCTTGAAATATTATGCCATCCACAAAATGTTTCGCATTTAAGTAAAGCTGACTTGAAACATTTTTGTCACTGATTTATAAAACAGTCATGGGTACCCAAGGGCATGATCAAGGGCAAAAATACATGATCATTTCAATCAAAATAAAATATAATAAAAAAAAATAGTAGAAAAATTATAATATCTGAAATTAGGTCTAATAGAATTTAGGAAAATACATATGTTGAAGGGTTAGCTTAGTATCACAATGTATATTAAGAGAATATGCTTTCTATCATTAAATCGATGAAGAGAAATGTTTTAATTTGAATAAGTAGGAAATATTGATATTATGCATGAACTCAAAATTATGTAGAAATAGAACAATACTTTGCTTTTCTCACTACAGAATAAGTTCTAATTCATCTCGTGAGATTGTATTTTAAACATGTTTCAGCAGATTTATTAAACATGAAGATGAGTATAAAAACTCGAACTTTCTAAATTTTTAGTTTTACAAGAAAGCAGATATGGAAATATATGTATATATATATATGTGTGTATGTGTGATTGCGTGTGTATACAGTGAAAATAATCATAATAGTAATCACTCATGCGTGCAGGTTGGAAGAGCATAATAATATATCGAAATCAACTTATAATAAATCGAAATGAACATTCTTGAATTAAATCTGGTAAATTCGATATTCGAGATTGTGAAGGTATTTTCTGAAGAATGCTGCAGAATTGTCTTTTTATGATTTATTTTACTTCACATAACACGGACACACATAAAAGATACAAATTAAACATTAATAAACATATTCGAGAGAAATTAAAAATCTAATTCTGGAAGCCGCATTTTGCTTTCATTCAATCCGAGAACATCATGTTACTGCTACATAATTCTATTGCGTCACTGAGGGGACTCCCCGCTATAGACAGTCGGTGCCAATCTGCGCCGCTCACGTGATTCGCAACACACTGCCCCACCATGAACATAGGGATGTTCATCACTAAACATATATATATAACAATACAAATTAAATCAAATACAATCATTAAATAATAATACAAGCTATACAAATTAAATCAAATACAAATATTGAAGAATAATAAAATTATACATACTTCAAGGCTAATTTTTAAAAACAGTTCAACACTAATTCAACTAAATAAAGAAAGAAGAAAAATTATATTACAGTTCAATTATTACAGTTAGTGTTCAAATTTTGTCTCAGTCCATTATAGTTCAAGATTGTAGATTAATTGAATAGGTCTTTTTATTATGGACTTTTCAGTCTTAATTTTACAGGCCCTCACCTTGCCATCTCTTCCAGGAAATATTTCTATAATTTTACCTAAACTCCAGAAATTTCTGGGTAATTTATCATCTTTAATTAAAACAACATCATTTATTTTAAATTGGGGAAGATTGGTTTTATTTAAACTTTGGTGGGCTGACCTCAAATTTAATAAGTATTCATTCTTCCATCTAGACAAAAACAGCCGCATCAATTTTTCCCGATAGTTAAAGGCTTTAAGCAATTCTTTCCTAGAAGAGAAATTAGAGTCAAGGTGAAGCCGTACGGGGGGGAGAGAAGATATTCTTCTCCCTATTAAAAAGGGTAGGGGGTCCTGCCTTTCATCACTTATGTAAGTCATGGGTCTGGAGTTCACCATTCCTTCAACCTCGATAAGTACTGTATGCAACTCATTAAGGGTCAGAAAAGATCTGTCCAATGTCTTTCGCAGCGCAGTTTTTACAGACCTTATCATTCTTTCATAAAATCCGCCCCACCAGGCGGCCCTTTCCACTATAAACTTCCATTTTATGTTATTGGAAGCAAATAATTCTTTCACCTCTGAATGAGTCACTTACTGGGTATACCGGTTAATTCCCGCTATTTTTTATTGATTTTGGAAGCTAAAAATACATAGGAAATAATAAAAATGGATTATTCAAACCAGCGGCCATCGCTAGCTACACATTTTCCCCATCTTTCTGGCAATTTGTGGATGCCACGCCAAAAAAATTGTTCGTGTTTTGAGCCAAACCAGTCATCGAGCCATTTTTTCACATTTTCGTACGAATCGAAGTGTTGCTCTGCCAATGCGTGCGACATTGATGAAAACAAATAGTAGTCGGACGGGGCCAGGTCCGGAGAGTACGGCGGGTGAGGCAGCAGTTCCCATCCCAGCGCTTTTACGGTGTCCGTGACCAAAGTTGTGGTATGAGGCGGAGCATTGTCATGCTGCAAAATCACTTTTCCATGTCTTCTAGCCCATTCTGTCCGTTTTTCGATCAATCCATGGTTCAAATTCATCATTTGTTGTCGGTAGCGTTGGCCATTAACTGTTTCGGACTGATCTGACACGGATCTTCGTCGAGCAAATCTTCCAATTCGGGATCTTCAAACTTTTTTGGCTGACCTGGACGTTCTTTATCTTCAACGCTGTAATCACCACTTTTAAATCGTCGAAACCAATCTCTGCATGTTGTTTCTGATAATGCATTGTCACCATGAACTTTCACAAGAGTTCTATGAATTTCAGCAGCCGATTTCTTGGAATGAAACAGAAACAAAAGCACAGTCCGCAAATACTCTTTGGAAGGAACGAAATTCGACATTTTTGAGCACGAAAATTTATATGATGTTATTACTTTGAGAACTTTTGACATTTATGGTTTTCAAGCCTTATGTTAGTACAACAAAACACACTATATGTCAAATGTTTGAACGTTGCATTAATAGCTGCTGCCATCTATTAAGTAAAACAGCGGGGATTAACCGGTACACCTAGTATAGTCCATAGTCTCTTAAGTTCTATTTCAGCACGTTTAAAAGTTCGTGCGTTATCGGAGTAAACAATGGAACATAATCCACGACGAGCGATGAACCGTCTAAAGGCAAGTAAGAATGTTTGTGCTGACAAATTGTCAACAAGTTCCAGGTGGATATTTCTTGTTACAGCACACATTATTAGTAATATATACTGTTTACTGTCAGAATCTTTCACAAATAAAGGTCCTGCAAAATCGACTCTTATTACGCTATATGGAGCTGACTCTTCGACACGTCTGGTCTCCGGGAATTGATGCAAATAATGCATTTTTTCAGTTGATTTTTTATTGTTTGTCTAGCTTTTAGTAACAAGAATTTTTCTTTCACTTGTACAAGTGTGTGAGAAACTGCTGAATGAAATACTCTAACATGAGCATCCCAAATTATCAATTCGCAAAACTTGTTTTGGGCGGAAGAATTATCGGGTGTTTTTCATCCGTTGAAAAATCAGCTGTACCAAGTCGACCAGAGACACACAGGACGCCTTCGGAATTAAGTAAGGGGTTCAAACAAAGGAAGTGCGAGTCTTATGGAAGAGGTTTGGCATTTTTTAAACACTGTATGTCATTAGAATAAAATTCACTTTGAACTAGTCTTATCCAATACAGCTCTGCTTCTCGAAGATTTTCTGGTGTAAGTGCACAGACTTTCTCGTGATTGTCCTTTAGCAATTTTATAAAATATAACACGTAAGCAGTTACTCTTAACAATTTTTTCAAGCTACTAAATTTATTTATATCGGTTATTTTTTCATTAACAATGATTGAATTAACTATAATTTCGCCTTTACATTCATTTTCAATTTCTGGAATGGATGATTTGATTTTTAACTTATTTTCTTTAGGCCAAAGATTTTCGGGATAATTAAGCCACTCAGGACCATACCACCAGCGTCTTGAATTTATTAACTCTTTGGAAGAGAGCCCTCTAGTAAGCATGTCTGCCGGGTTATCTTTGCTATTCACATGCCGCCAAGAACTAGGATCGGTCATTTCCTGAATTTCAGCTACGCGGTTAGAAACGTGCGGTTTCCACTTGGAGGCCGATCCCTTAATCCAGTGCAAAACTATAGTAGAATCGGACCACAAAATTATCTTTTCAATATAGCTGAAAAGATGTTTAAGATGGTTGGCAATTCTGGCAGCTGTTAAAGCTCCTAAGAGCTCCAATCGCGGCAAGGTAACTCTTTTTAAAGGAGCAACTCGAGATTTAGATATTATATAACAAGTGTTAAAATGGTCTTCGGATGTCCTATATCTAAAATAGGCTACATCTCCGTATGATTTTAACGAAGCATCAGAAAAACCATGAACTTGAACTTTGTTTACTGTTACATCTGAGTCAAAATAATATCTAGGTATTTTTATATTTTCTAGTAGTTTTGTTTCTTTATACCACGTTTGATATTTGTTTACAATTTCTTCGGAAAATGTGTCATCCGAGTCAAGACCAGATTCCCATAATTCCTGTAAGAGGAACTTAATTCTTATTATAAAAGGATTGAGGAATCCGACTGGATCGAATATTTTAGCAGCAGTGTGGAGAACGTGTCTTTTAGTGAATTGTAAATTATCACCGTTTGACGCTAAAGATGACAAATCTATGGACAGAAAGTCCTCCTTATTATTCCAATTAATTCCTAGTATTTTAAAGTTTGATTGTTTTTCTTCTATTTCAATTACAGAGTCAGCATTCTTCCACTGTTCCTTTAATTCTACAGAATTGGAGTTAAATTTCCATAACTTCATATTCGCGTCTTTAAAAATTGAAACTGCACAAGATGACAGCTTAAAGGCTTCTGGTACCGTAGATGCTCTGTGAATTAAGTCATCTACATATAAATAATTATCCAACATGTGGTATGCGACGGGATTGGATTCTTTATAATTTTAATGTGTTTTTTAGAGTTGAAGCCAAAACATAGGGAGAACTGGTGAGGCCAAAACACTGTCGATTAAAATGATATAAGGTTGGTGGTTTATTTATGTAGCAGTCATCAAAATATAAAAAACATAAATAATCTCTGTCACTCCTCGATACCTCTATTTGCAATAAAGACTCGGGCCAAATCCCCACAAAAAGCAATTTTATGCCGACTGAAATTCAGTATAACATCTACGAGATTAGGATTTAAATTTTCCCCAGAGAAAATACATTCATTTAAACTTTTGTTACCACCCTGTCGATTGCTCGCATCATAAACAATTCTAGTTTTAGAGCTAGAAGAGTTTTCTCTAAAAACCGCTCTATGAGGCATTACGTAATCTACAGAACAGTTATCATTACACTTTTGAATAAATCCCTCATTCAATTGTTCCTTCATAATTTCATTATATCTTAAAAATAAAGATTGATCATCTTTTAACCGTCTTTCCAAAACTGCAAATATTCTTTCCGCGACTTGGTAATTGTTACATAAATTTTGACTATCCGTATCACATCGCCACAAAAGTGGTGCGACGTACCTATCATTTTCGAAGCATATTTCCTTCTCGAATTTATTTATGACCTCAAAATGTTCATCATCTTGTTTATCTTTTTGATTAAATAGAAACGATTCCATTTCCCATAAGTTTCTTAAGTCATTATCTATTGACGAGCATATTATTTTTAAACAGAAAGTACTCTGTAGTTTAGCGCCATAAATTCTTCCTACCAAAGTTTTTCCAAATATCGTTGGTTGAATAAACAACGATTGATTTATTTTTTTAACTTCTCCAATTACCGTTGAAAACATATAATTAGCACCTAAAAGAATTTGGATGGGTTTTGCATGAATAAATGTGTCAGCAAATTCATTTTCATTAATACCGAGTTTATTTATTAACTGAGAATCAACAGAGGCGATAATTTTCGCTCCGCTAATGACCTCTGAGACAAGCGCTTCAATTTGTATGTCAGCGTAGGGGGGAACGCGACTGCGTACCGTAATATTCACAACATCGAATTATGTTCTATGGCTTTGTGGTTTTCGAACGTATAAACTAGAGATTAATTTCAAAGCTGTCGCTAGACTTTCTGTAAGGAATGTCCTAGAAGATGCCGAGTCATATAAAAGCCTCGTATATAAGGTTTTAGAAGTACCTTGCACTTGTACACAAGCGGTTTATAATAATGTTGAATATTTTTCGGAGGAATTTTGAGTCTTAATAACTTACGATAATACAGTTTGGTTTTCGGGAATTCGGGAAAATTCGGGTGTTTCCGCGTTCTCAACGGGACGATTTTTATCTTTCTTAGTGGGGCAAAATAAATAATTATGCTGATAACTTTGGCATAATTCGCAAGGTTGAATTTTTACTTTACAAGAAGATAATAGGTGATTTTTATTCAAAAATCGATAACACCTCCAACTTTTTTTTTAACTTATAACGTTTTTGTTTGTCCGAGATTTCCTTGCATTTTAGACTATAATGATTTGAATTGCAAAATATGCAAACATTTTTTACAACCGTGTTAAGCGCGACTGAAGTGGGAACATTAGTTTTTAATCTAGTCGGATTTTTTCTTATTTCTAATGCTGACTTCGCATTCATCGTTCAATTCTCGTAACGATCTGGTATTTGAAGCAGACTTTACAGGCTCAATTTCTAATAGTTTATTTATAAACCCACTAATCAAATACTCTGTTTTTCCATATCTATTGTTTAATAACTCTAGAGACGATTTATAATTTTGTTCATTTAGAGCAAATCCTGAAATCGATTTATAAGCTTCTCCTGACAGAAACGATTTCAAATATATGAACTTTTCAATACTACTCTTTTTTTCATTAGAATGTATGGTACTTTTAAAACAATTTATAAACTCTAGAAATGTGTTAGGATCACCTTTAAATATTGGTATAGTTATCTTGGGTAAATTTATTGTAGGTGATCGTGTATTAGGATACGGCATTGTACTTGCATTTGATGCAGTACTTGTATTGCTCAATTCAGCGTTAGCTTTAAACTTTTTTAATTTTCCTTTAATTTTGAATTTCGCTTCATTAATGTTGTCGTCATACTCAATAGTATTTTGAATCTCAGTTTCAAAAAGAGTAGTATCAGATATTAACTCTTCAATTTTAGGATTTATTAACTTTAATTCATCTTGTTTTTCAATTAAATTGTTCAAATATTCAGAGAGTTTTCAAAATCAGTTTCGTTTTTTAAATCTACACTTTGAATAAATGTATCTATTTTAGTAATCAATTTGGTACAGGCAATTTTAATTACTTTTCGTTTTGATTTTAATTTCTATAGATCCATTCTTAAAAATAAATAAAAGGTACAGTACCTGATTTTGCCGGGATAAAATCTTAATCCAGTGAGTAGTCTTCGAATCTTGAAAATAATGCGATAATATTTACATGAAAATGCTTCAAGAATATTTAAATATCCCGGGTTTCGGCACCATGAAAATAATCATAATAATAATCACTCAGGCGTGCAGGTTGGAAGAGCATAATAATATATAGAAATCAACTTATAATAAATCGAAATGAACATTCTTGAATTAAATCTGGTAAATTCGATATTCGAGATTGTGAAGGTATTTTCTGAAGAATGCTGCAGAATTGTCTTTTTATGATTTATTTTACTTCACATAACACGGACACACATAAAAGATACAAATTAAACATTAATAAACATATTCGAGAGAATTTTAAAATCTAATTCTGGAAGCCGCATTTTGCTTCCATTCAATCCGAGAACATCATGATAGTGTGGGATGTGGCTCGTAGAATGTTAGAAAGTAGCGTGAATAATATATTTATTCTCGTAGATAATCGTCTTTATAAAACTTATTAAATATCACAAAAATACAGCAGCCAAACGATCATTTTATTCTTTTTCTTTCATTCTAATGACAACAAAAACCTGGACCGTTGCCAGATTTCAAATCAAAAAATGTTCCAATAACTTTAAAAAATAAATAAAAATAAAATAAAATAAATGGAACATGGAGTTAATAAAATGGGTATTCAGTTGCTTTAAACTGAGTAATCGAGCCACTACATTTACTCCCCTACCAGTAACGAACGTTACGTTAAAAAGAGGTAGGAAAGTATAAAACATACAGATAACAATATATATACAAAATAAATACAATTTTACAATTATTCAAAATATTTACATAAAGAAAGAAGCAAATTTTTTAGTCTGTAAATCTTACTGGAAGTTTAATTGTTCTACCAGTTCGTGATTGTTTCAAAACAGGTACAGGCTTTTCCACTGTATTACCAGGTTGAATAAAGTTTCTATTGTTCAGATTTTGTGTAGATGAAGTCTTAACTTGTAACTGGGTTGCTTGTTCAGGGTGTGAATTTATTTTGGGGTCATCTGAGAGGATATATGCTGGTTTCAGTCTATCTATAGATACATTCACATTATTACCTTTAATTTTTATAGTGAAATATTTTGAAGAGCGACTAATTACTTCATAAGGACCTTCATATGGTGGTTCTAGTTGTTTGCGTACTCTGTCTATCCTTAGGAAAACGTGTGTACTTGATTCCAAATCCTTATGAACAAATATATTTGGAATATATTTATGTTGAATTTTCTTGGTCCAATTAGTTGAATCTGCTCTTGTAATTTATGAATAAAACTTCCTGGTGAGACTTGCATGGTACTCGGCTGTAAAAATTCACCGGGCAGCCGAAGTTTCTCTCCATAAACCATTTTTGCTATAGTGTACGGAGTATCTGTTCGAATTGCTGTGCGAAGACAAAAGAGAACTGCAGGTAACGTTTCAGTCCAATTTATTTGATTATGCGCTTTTAGAGAAGCTTTTAGTGATCTGTGGAGCCGTTCTACTTTGCCATTGCATTGCGGATGATAGGCTGTTGTATGTTGTAGCTTAATACCGCATAATCTTGAAAGGGCTTGTACTATTTCTGAATAGAATTGACCTCCACGATCAGAAATGAGCTTTGAAGGTGTTCCGAATCTAGAGATCCAATTATTATAAAAGGCTTTTGCTACAGTCTCTGCCGTGCTGTTATCCAGTGGAATGGCTTCCATCCAGTTGGTGTATCTGTCGATGCAGGTTAAGCAATAGATGTTGCCATTTGATGGTGGTAGTGGACCAACGAGATCAATATGGACTACTCGAAATCTCTCTGAGGGCTCTTGAAATTCACCAATTGTTGATTTTGTATGACGAGTAATTTTTACTTTTTGGCATGAAATGCATGATCTAGCCCATTTTGTAACATCTTTATTAATATTAGGCCAAATGAATTTCGATGTTATTAGCTTAACTGTTGATTTTACTCCCGGATGGGATAATCCGTGAAATTTCTGGAAAATCTTCATTCGGTATGTATGAGGTATATAAGGACGAATATTGGAAGTAGAAACATCACACCACAGATTCTGACCAGAAGGAAGAGGGTATTGTTTTAACTGTAAAGTTTTAGACTTTTGCAAATCTTTAATTTCTTCGTCTTGAGATTGTTGTTTGCTATTTCATCATAATCGATTATTGTAATTTCTTCAAGTCTTGATAATGAATCTGCTACAATATTATTTTTACCTTTGACATATCTGATGTTAGTAGTAAATTCGGAAATATATTGTAATTGTCTGCACTGTCTTGGTGATGCTTTGTTAGGCTTTTGCAAAAAGGCATACACCAACGGTTCATGATCCGTATAAATCGTAAAGGTTCTTCCTTCAAGTAAGTATTTAAAATATTTCACCGATAAGTAAATGCCCAATAGTTCACGGTCGTATGTGCTATAATTCTGTTGAGTGACGCTTAACTTCTTTGAATAAAAACCGATAGGTTCCAAGATTTATTTTCGTATTGGTGCAGGACAGAGCCTATGGCCAAATCTGATGCATCTGTAAACAAACCTAGAGGTAAATCAGAACTTGGGAAGGATAATAAAGCTGTATTTGCTAGATCTTGTTTGCAAATTTCAAATTGCTTTCGTGCTTCTTCAGTCCAGTCAATTTTTGTTTTATCTTTTTTCTTGGAACCTTTAAGGTATTCATGTAGTAATGCTTGGTGTTTAGCAGCATCTTTTAAATAACGACGGTAAAAATTAATCATGCCAAGAAAAGTTCTTAAATCATGAATGGTTTCTGGTAATTTATAATTTAAAATAGCTTGAACTTTTTCTGGTAAGGGACGTGAACCTTCGGGTGTAATAAGATAACCTAGAAATTCTATTTCTGGAACTGCAAATACTGATTTGGAAATATTGATTCTGAGGCCGTATTTGTGTAATCTTTCAAAAACTAAATTAAGGTGATTTTCATGTTGGTTTTCATCAGCAGAAGCAATTAGTATGTCATCTAAATATGGAAAAACAAATTCAAGATCTCTTAACACTTCGTGAATAAATCTTTGGAACGTTGCGGGGGCATTTTTAACACCAAAACTCATGACATTAAACTCATATAATCCAAAAGGAGTAATGATAGCTGTCTTACATTTATCCTCTTCTGCAATCGGTATTTGATAGTAAGCTTTAAAAAGACCTATTTTTGAGAAAGTTTTTGCACCTTTCAAAATATGATGAAAATCGTCAATTCTGGGAATTGGGTATCTGTCAGGAATGGTACGGGAATTAAGCTGTCTGTAATCACCACAAGGACGATAAGATCCATCCTTTTAACCACTAAATGTAATGGACTTGCCCATTGGGATTTAGAAGGACGAATAATATCATTGTCAAGCATGTATTTAAATTCTTCTTTGGCTATTGCCAGTCGTTTTGAATCGAGTTGACGAGCTTTATTGTACACTGGAGGACCTTCCGTACAGATAAAGTGCTTCACATCATGCTTGGATGTTGAAATTAGCAAATTTGGCTTCGCAATATCGGGATACTTAGAAAATAAATTTTGAAATTTAACAGTTTTGTTTAATGTGCCAATATTGTTAAAAGCAATTGAAGAAACTTCACCTTTTACACAAAGTTTTGTTTCTCCATCAATTAACTGTTTATTTTTCAGGTCAATTAGAAGATTATATTTATTCAAAAAGTCTGCTCCAAGAATTCATTTTGTAACTTTAGAAATCACGAAAGGGAATTGAAAATCCCTACGAAATCCTAAGTCTAGATTTAGAATTTTAATGCCAAAAGTTTCTATTTCTGTTCCGTTTGCTGCATATAGCTTATAATCGGAAGATTCTTTGTTTTTTCCAGTGGCTGGAAGAACACTTATATCAGCACCACTGTCAACTAAAAATCGCAAATTTGTTCTTAAATCTTTCAGATAAAATCGAAATTTGCGACAACTTTCGACATTTTCTGCAGTAGTATGTGCCGCTAGATCTACTGCAGATCCAAGTTTTCCTGTTTGGAATCGATTTTTTTGTTCCAAGCACATGGCTGAATGCATTTATCAGGGAAACAACGATTACGGAAACGGAAATGAAAATAACACAGTTTGCCGTTAGGATTGTAGCGCTGACGAGACCTGCTTCGGGAGCGAGAACGGTTTTCGTTATTTCGAAAGTTAGGCCTGGATTGTCGTGAAACGCACAGTTGCGAAATTTGCTGTTCCAGAGAAGCAATTCGATTTAAAAGTTCATTATTGGCAAACGACGTCGTGCTATCATTAACAATTTCAGTTTTATTACTTGTGGCAAAGATTTCGGTTTTGGGATTCATATCGCTGATTTTGTCTGCCATTACAGCTAATTTATTTAAATCTTCTTCACTAACAAGCAATATATTTTTTATGCAATCGGGCAATTTTTCAAGCCAAAGCGTCTTAATCAACTTTTCTGAAACATCAGCAGTAGCGACAGTTTTTAACTTTTGAAGTAGCTGACTAGGTTTCATAGTGCCAAGTTCAATTCCGGTTATCAATCGCTTAATTCGAACATTTTCACTTTCTTTAAATAAATTAAGCAATCTAGTTTTCGAATCGGAATATTTGGTTAAGCTTTCACTACTTATTATGTCCCAAATATTCTCTATGAATTTCGGCTCAAGTTGCGCAACTAAATAATTGAATTTAGTTTCCTCTTTAGTGATTTCGTTAATTTTAAACTGAGCCTCAACTTGATAAAACCAGATCTCTGGTCTATCAATCCAGAAAGGTGGAATTTTAATACTCACCTTGGTAACTTTTGGCTTTACCGTGGAAGGCGAATCATTCTTCTCCTGTTCACTGTCACTCGTAGACATTTTTAAAACTTAACGGGTCACCAGTTTGTGGTGGGGTGTGGCTCGTAGAATGTTAGAAAGTAGCGTGAATAATATATTTATTCTCGTAGATAATCGTCTTTATAAAACTTATTAAATATCACAAAAATACAGCAGCCAAACGATCATTTTATTCTTTTTCTTTCATTCTAATGACAACAAAAACCTGGACCGTTGCCAGATTTCAAATCAAAAAATGTTCCGATAACTTTAAAAAATAAATAAAAATAAAATAAAATAAATGGAACATGAAGTTAATAAAATGGGTATTCAGTTGCTTTAAACTGAGTAATCGAGCCACTACAATACTGCTACATAATTCTATTGCGTCACTGGGGGGACTCCCCGCTATAGACAGTCGGCGCCAATCTGCGCCGCTCACGTGATTCGCAACATACAGTATGGTGAAGCAATGCATTATGTATTCTGCTTGTGTGTAAATAGTGTGAAAAATGAAAAGACTTTACTCGGTTTTCTTATTGTAATAAATTGTATCTTGTTTACAAGATTTAGTTTTATTAGAAGCGTATTTAAACTGGTGAATTAATATAAATAAATTACATTTCAGGGCTTCGACTAAGCTCGTTTTGCATGTAACACATAATTTGAACTAAATCGGTGACTATCTAGAAATTTTATCTTATCTCTTATAGATTTCGAAGTTTCTCAATTTACCACTAGTAAGACTGTGCCATGTAAAGCATGTCCGTCATGTAAAGCATGCCCGTTTTCCTATACCTATAAATCACGTTCATGGTTGTAGCTGATTCGGCTCACCAGTTATTTGAGAATCTATCCACATACACAACCACAATGTAGATACAGAATACTATGCTATTTCCTTTTCTGTTTCTTAAATTGCTTTTAAATTTTTATTATTGCTAATATTAATGTTCATTACCGTTTTATTATCACCTGTCTTTCTAATCAAAGAAAAAACAAACTATTGTTTACTGACAAGCTTGATATTTGCGGAAAAGGAAGAACCTACTATTTTCTAAGAAGTTAAAAATGTTAAAAATAGAAGAATATCAAACTAAAGTAGTTAAAATATAGTGATAAAAACTTTAATTAAAAACTTTTAATTTTAATTAAACTTGAATGTAAACATAAATTGTGTTTGCATTCAATTTAAAATTCGACGACTTTTTCAAATGAAAGATATGATATTTTAAATTTAGAAAGACATTCAAGCTGTTAGCTTTTTCATCTTCAGGTTTTTAACGAATTTATTAAACAGAGAAATTTGTTTTCTGTTTAATTTTCATTTTTAATCAAATGAATGTGAAAATAATTATCTTCTAAATATTCCTTTTTATTTTAAGCTTAAATAATGATTTTGAGATTGTACATGAGAGTAGAATAAAATTAAACTTTAAATTAAAAAAAATTGTATCACTTTTAAGTCTGTGTTTTTAATTCATTTGTTAAAACTTAAATAAAGGATTTTCATATTATTTATTTTAATGAAAACCAGAGAATTCAATTCGGGTTTTCCGGGCTACAAAACATACTGCACGATGTACAGAACATAGGTCGAAATCATTTTTCATTGATAACTGTAATATCGTTTTTACATTTAATACATGTTTTTTTAGATAACATATTTTTAACCCACTAATATCACGAAAAATCATTTTAGTACGAAAAATATCAATTATGTATTCAAATAAAGTTTTGATATTTACTAAAACCGGTGTTTTCGTATCAACCGCTTGCCAGAAATTGATAGAGGAAGAAATCGTCAAAACTTTGCTACTGTTTGCCTGTTTCCTTCTGATTATTTCAGTTTTCAAGCACGTAGTTTAAAAACCTACCTGTAAAATTTGTGTTTTATTTTTATTATTTTATTTATATAGTTATTTATTGATAAAGTGTTAATTTCGTTATAGAATATTAGCCGGAAACAAAGACTGAGCTATTCGTATTGTTTTAAGTGCATGCAGGTTATTCTTCCGTAATCAAGCTGCAAGTAGATTTGGGCAAATTTGCAGTTGGAATTTTATGCAAAGTAATTTCAATTTAAATGTATATAATTGATTATAGTTATAATTACATGCCGTAAAAAATTCCTGCAGCACTGTAACTGGAACCGCACACCAATCACCGCACACTCATTATTTGACGAAATTTCTCTGTTTGAATGTGTGCAACTATAATAAATTACGTACACTTAAATTGTACAATTAAAACTTTTTCCCTCTCTGGATGTAAGAGATAAAGATAAATTTTAAAAAATCATGTTTAAAAATTAGTTTAAAACCAGAAAAATACTAAATTGACATACAGTTTTCAAACAAATTGCATCCGAAATTACACTTTTCTCCTTAATGGGCCGTATAAAATTTTAAATCATCCAATGTTTAAGAATAATTAAATTTGAAAAAAAAAAAGGAAAATTGATTGCTTATTTCGTTGCCCCCAAAGATATCACGTCACCGTTTCGGACTGACATTTCATATGCTTTACAAAATAGATTGTCATTTTTAATTATATATTAAGCTATAAAACTTTTTAACCACTTTATGACCAAAAGTATGAATTATTCAAAAATTTTACCTCTCAAAGCCTTTCCAGAATTTTTGAAAATATGCTTGAAAATTTGTGCAATAATTACATTTTTTTTTTTTTTTTAAAGATTTCGCTCAGTACAATTAATATACCAAATCTGAATTTATAAGCGTTTTGTAGTATATTTATAAAGCTATCAAAATAATATCTTTAAAATGTAGTTATTATTTTTTTTATAGAAATAAAAATATATTCAAAATAATGGCTTCAGATATACCTCGGGAAATTTGTCACATGTGAAACTTTCCACTACATATTTTGAACATAAAGAAATCTGAACAGTTATAACAGTAAAATAAATTATTCATTACAATAATAATTTACCCAAGTTGACTCTTTTGACCATGGAATAAACCTATAGTATGTTAGAATTGTCCATATTACATATTTTTCAAAACAGATCAAATACAAAATAAATCAGTCAAGTAGGAGTATAACTCGCGCTCAAAGGGTTCCGTACATTAAATTTATTAATTACTATTTATTAATTAACAAACTACTACTACTCCTATTTTTTTCATAATTTTAGTTTCAGTCGATTCGCAAATAGCAGGGGGGAGGGGTGCATATTTCTCTAGTATACTTATGACGACATCTCTGAGAATATAATACCAAAATTTAAATCAAATATATTTTGAGTTGTTACGAAATCTTTTGAACAATACCCTACACGATATATGAGGGAGTTAAAATAACAGTGGAGCGAGTCAAAAATTTGAAAAATCTAGATATCCATATTTTTAATGAACGTATATTAATTTCTGTTCAGTGTGACAGTCAAATAAGTCACAGTTCACATAGAGAGTCGCTACAGAGCAAAAAAAGTTGGACCACTTAATGCAACGACAATACGACAAGTTTCACAAAACACTTCATTTCTCAAATTACTAAATATTGTCTTACTCGAATGTCATTATAACCACCTCATAAAAAATGAATTTTTTTTTCAAGTAACTTAATTAATATCTCGGCTAATTACCAGCATTTTCTTTTCAATAGTCATTATCAAATATCCTTGGATGATTCTGCGTCGATAGATGCCTTGAGTGCCCGTTAACGTCTCCGCTGACCGCCGGAAAAGTAAAGTTTGTTTGTAACAGAAAAATGCGTTGTTTCAAAAACTATGTTACCACTAAAAATCGCTATAGTTTTACTGCAAGGTTTAAATACTCCTATTTCCCCTAATTTTTTCATAATTTTAGTTTCAGTAGATTCAGAAATAGACGGGGGGGGGGGGGAATATTTTTGCGGTGCATTTTCGACTATATCTCTGAAAATATAATATCTAAAATTAAAACAAATATATTTTGGAGTTCGAAATTACGAGATCTTTCACACGAGACCCCACATGATATACGAAAAGAAAACTTTTTTCTTCAAGTAACATAATTAGTCCTCTAAATGTTTCCTAAACATATTTGTGAACGGCTAGTAATCTGAAAATATGTGGGTAAAAAGGCTTTATAACGTTCCCCAGTTTGAACTTTCCACGTCCAATAGTTTACGATAAAAAGGGCTGTCACAGACGGACAGACAGACATAGGAGTGATCTTATAATTGTTTCGATTTTACTTTTTAAGTACGGAACCCTTAAAAAAATTATAAAATTTTCAATATTAATTTCAAGTGGCCGCTAATTTGTCATTTTTTAAAACTTTTTCAATATTTTTATTTATTTATTTATTTATTTTTTATTGCATAAACCGTTACATTAACTAATGTGAAGATAGACATTTCCGATTTCAGACCACGAATAAGCTGGAAAGCTAAGTTGTTGGTTTGAGTTATTGTCTCAAACAAACAACAACAAATAAAAATTCTAAATTGCCACATTTTTCAGGCAGTTATATGTAAATGTCGCCTGAATCTTCCATAATTGGGTCAGATTATAGGTTTTGCCATCATTGTTACAATGTCCTTTAAAGTAAATGTGAATAACCACTAAAGATAAAAAAAAAAAAACACTTTTATGCCAAATCACATTTGATGAAATACGCTATTGGACTATGAACAAGACGACTGCCCAAAACTGAAATCTGTCAACGAAAAGATAGGTTATTATTTTTGTATATCTCCAATAATTTTGAAAATATATCGCTACGATGGTTATGACAAAATAATTTTTTTTAAATATATAAATGTGTGTATATGTGTGCGGTTTGGAATTTTTAACTTTAAAATGTCTTATTTAATATTATCTTCATCCTTATAAAACATATAATTTTATGATTAAAATAAAATCGACTTTAAGAACGCCACTTCTCCAACGTTATCAATAGAATTTTGTAATAATTATTTTTTATTTGTATCAAGGTAAATTTTATATATTTTTTCTAACTTTCCCTGACGAAGAAATAGCGTCCGTTGCTAATATTTATAAGTTATAAAAGTCCTTCCGGCCTGTACCGGGAGGAAAAGGTAGCTTTCCTATATCTTCGTTTTAAATTTTAGCGAATGCTACTCGAAAACAGCAAGCTAAAATGCAAAGAAACCGTTTACAAAAGATTCGTTATTACTGAATTTGAATAAGAAATTCGCCAAATTATTGAGCTATAGCCAAATTGGCATCATTTATGAAAACTTATTCTGGTCGCCGAATTTGGCGATATTTCGCCAAATGTCGCCAAGTTTGGCGAGAATTTGGCGCTAACGTATATGAATATATAGTTTTATACATATGATTGCGAAAATTATTACAACAATGAAAGAAAATAATTTGCGAGAAATCACGTTCACTAAAACTCATATATTAATCGTTGTTTTTTTTGTAATGTGCTGTCTCGTTTCAAAATGTCAGCCACCCTAGAATTTCAAACTGCTCTATCTCAGCCATTTTTTAAGATAGAGGTAAAACAAAAAATGCTCTGGAATCCTTGTATCAAGGCCTAACACTTAATTAAAAAATTTGAATTTTTAATTTTTTGCATATTTATTTTAGTTTTAACATTTTCAGTGGCCGCCATCTTGTTTCAAGATGGCGGACAAAGCTGACCAACGAACTCGGTCGAGGCATTGGTGAGCTTAATACAAACAATTAGTTTCATCCAAATTAATTTATAAAAACGAGCGTTATCGTATGACATAGATCAGATATATATATATACCCGCATAGCATGCACAGTCACAGTTACTTCATTGTGACGTCACTGTGAGTCACGTACGTCACGTCACATCTGTGACTAAAATTACACCACTTTGTAACGTCACACTGTGACCAAAATGTGAACGTCTTGAAGATCTAAAGAAAACTTAAAATAAACTTTAGAACATCTGATGGCATCAAGAAAATTACTTTTTGACAGCTTTAAAAATTTTTGTGACGTTGGAATGACGTCACTGCAAGTCAAATAAGTCACGTAAAACCTATGACCAAAATACCAACACTCTGTGACTTCACGGTGTGATCGGAGAGTGAATTTGGAAAAAAAAAACTCATAAAATATAGAATTGAATTATGTCATGTACCTAAATCATTAATAGAAACATTGTCACACATTATTTAAATATATTGAGACTTTCCAAAATAAAATAATAAATAAATATCTGTTTACATATATAAAGGCAGATAATTTTTTACAATTTTCATTACCATTTTCATGAAGTTTAACAAAATATACTATCCTTAAATAGAAATTTAGTAACGTAGGAAAGTTTTAAAATAAATAGAAATAAACAGAAATAGATCTCCCATTCTAATAAATTGAGATTTGTTAGCATTTTAAATACAAACATTTAATTTTTTTTCTACTACCGCATGGAACTCATTTGCTAATTTCGTGATACTAAAAATATTTCTGTAAAAATCTCCAATCTTTAATTATTTTGAGGGGCCACTCAACCCAATCATCAGCTTTCTGTTTAAAAAGTGAGGACACCATACGGCCTGCTCAAGGTGACCGTCGAACGCGTTCAAGATTTTCCCTGTACTGAAAAATTAAGGTGGTTTTCAATTGAGCTGCTCAACAACGGGAAGCATTCTGACATAATTTCTTAAACGCAAAGGCATAAAATGGGCAGGACTGGCTATGGAAGCAATTTGGAATCGAAATGAGTTTTCCATTTTTTGATAAATAAATTACTTATCGAGTTATAAGCAATTCGTGTCACGTGACGACTGGTTTTTCTCTTTTCTTTCACTGTTACGTCGGGTATTTGGTTCAAAACGCTGGGGGACATTCTTTTCTGAACATTTCTTTTTCTGAACATTTCTTTTTCTGACATTCTTTTCAGGGACATTCTTTTCTGAAAGATCTTCTGCTTTTACCAACAAATGGAGAACGTCTTTGAATTACATAAATTCTGAATAAAAACACCAGCCAATTTCATGCGTTTCCGATCAAAAACGAATTAAAAATATGTCTTAAAGTATATGTCATTCCTATAGCAATTTATCCCAAAACTGGTCAGTGCGTAAGATATCACCTCTGTTAAATATATTGCTCTTTTCAATAGCGTGTAAAAAATGAAAAATTCGTATTAAGGAAATCTGATAGCAGAATATTATTTATATTTATGTCGTAATTATATAAAGCCTATTAAATCCATTTTTATTTAAAATTTATGTTTACTTTGGACGCCTAAAGCAAATGCAACTGATTAAAAAATACATAAAAATATAAATTTTCACAGCTTATTTCTAAGAATACTAAATTCTCTCATATAAAAATAGAATATTATAGCTTCATTAGATGTTATTTGTCAGCCATATAAACTACAAAGCATTTGAAATGTCTTTATTTAAATAAATTGTTTTCTTTTTATTATTTTTCTGGAAACACCTGCTAGATGTTATGTTGTGGTAAACAACAGTGCGCAAATCATAATCGCGCATATTGAGGGCAGACGATTTATTTTCATTCCAAGCTCGGCGGATTAGAGTGTGTTGTGTTCTTTTAAGTTTGTGGAATTATATTTTGGAATTTATACCGTGTAAGTAAATTAGCGTTTTAAAGTGAATCATCCATTTTAACCTCTCCCTGTGTCTAGCTGGGTTCGTTCATAAGGTCTGTGTGATATTTGAAATCTCAGATCTATGAACACACCTCTGCTGGACCACTTTGAAAATTAAAGTAGTGGATTTGAGTCTCATTTTTCAATGAAAAGGAAGCAGTCAAGGACCATTACAACTTAGTAGAACTGGTGGTTTTACTTATAGATTAGCAGGTAACTTTCAATGTCTTCGCAGTTTTGTTAATAGTGCATGTTTAGTAATGGTACATTTAATGGTGCATTATTTAAAAGTTAAGATGTTTAAATCTTTTTCTTTTTTAATCACTTGTATTAAATTTTGTCTTTAATGCTTTAAATAGAGAGTTTGGGAAAAAGCTTAAAGTATTTACTAACAATATGTATTCCAAATGTAAAGTTCTATTTATAATGATGAATTTATTTATATTTTGCGTTTCTCAGTTCAATTTTTATAGTTATTCATTATAATTAAAAACATTGCAATTTTAAAACTATTAATATTTGATTTACAATTTGAAAATTTCTTAGCTAGTGGAGGTTTCGAGAAATAATTTTCCTGTATATTTGAAATAATTGTGACAATTTAACGCATTACAAATTTAGTTGTCAAGATATGTCAATATTAGGTGCACAAAAATAATGAATATTGATGAAACAATAAAACAGCTATTCAGTTAAGGTAATTTTTCCAGTTGTGTTATCGATTTTTTTATAGTAAAAATTGATATATAAGTTCTGTATTTAGTATTCTATCAAAAACTATAAATGAAATAATTTGTAAAGAAAAAATATGTGTATATATATTTTTTTTTGCGTTTAAGATCTTAAGTTTTAAATTTCATTTGCTTCGAAAAATGTTTTATTGCTTGATACAATGTTTATTATTTAATAATATCGCACAATAGGTAGATCTATTATTTAAATGGATTCCTAATATAAATTTTTCACAATGCTTATTTAAAAAGCTATACTTTTATTTTCATTAAAGTTGTTCTTAAATCCAAAATAACTAATTTCGGAATTCATTTTTATTCAGAAACACATGAAATTGGCAGGTGTTCTTATTCAGAATATATGTAATAGAATGGCGTTTTCCATTTTTTGGTAACAGCAGAAGATGTTTCAGAAAACACTATCAAAGTCGGTGTTTTGAACCGAATTTCCGACGCGCAGCGTCAGAAACGGGAAAAACGTGACCAAAATTGGTCTTAAGTATATTTCATTTATCTAAAAATGGAAAACGCTATTCATTCCAAATCGCTTTAATAATCAGGCATGCAAACGCCATGCGTTTAAAAATTTGTTCATAAATGTGCCAGAAAATTTTGTGATACTGAACGAGGGGAAATAGGGCAAAGTATACACATTTAAAGACACTTACAAAGACTTAACAGCAAAATAGCATAGTTTTAATTATTGTCAATATTTATAATATTGTCATAAAACAAATGGAAGTAGAAGTTAAATAAAAAAGTTTTTATTTGCACAATAGAAGTTCATATTATTGAAGTATTAACTTTTATTATAATTTTTAATGGATTCACATGTTATTTTTGTATTAGTATGCGTTTTTAACATTTATAATTTTCTTGCTTAACGGCTTCATTAGACGGTTTCCCAATCAGATGCAAAATTTTAAATTGAATACGAGTTGCATCAATAAAAATTATTGCCGATCCAATCCTTATCGTCGATCTTATCCGGATTTGGTAAAACCTTGCTATCCGAATCTATGCGAAATCATTTATCAGGTTCGGTCGGGTTGTGGGCCTACAGATTTTGTTGTCGTTGTTGTTGCGTTAGGGTAAGAATGCGGGTTGAATCAAAATATATTTTCAGTCAACCATCATTCATGTTCAAGTAGACATTCAATCATGTTCAAGATGTATATCCCCGGATTCGTGCATGACTCTAGATCCGAGCCGACATCAGAAATTGTGTCGTAACACAATTTCTGATATAATCTGGTTACTCGGTCGTATGCAAGATTCTATTCCTAACAAGACTTACAGTAAAAACATTATACCCGAATCAGGTCAGATCAATTTCATGAAAACCAGGTCACCCGACCACTAATCCAAATCTATTCTGTAGCCAAACAAATCCAAAAAGATCGATTCGAACTTTCTGGATTGGATTCGGGTAAAATCTGGTCACCCGACCTGTTGCAGTGTCGTCACAAACGTCACAAATTTGTAGCATAAAAAAATGTCGATCCGAACAATCCGGATAGGATTCGGGTAAAATCTGGTCACCGTATCCGATGCCGATTCATCACATTTTTCACATTGAAGTCGCACGGTGACTTCACAAAGTAGTCACATTGTGAGGTCACAGAAAGCCTTGAAAACGGCCATAACGACTTTACATTTAGGTCACAATGACTTCACATCGACGTCACTTGACGTCACGACGACGGTCACAAAGTCACAGTGTGACGTCATTGTGAAGTCACCGTGACGTCACAATGCCTTACGGGTATATATATATATATGTGTGTGTGTGTGTGTAACGTTTTCACTTGTATCACCATATATTTTGTAGATCATTAATCCGGCAAGGGTTTCCACTGAGGAATTTGCAGTCGGGCGCCGAGAATCCAATTATTGTGTGCGTACAGAATGCAAATAAGAGGCAGTCGGTTCCAGTTCATTTTTTATTCGAATTTAAAGGAAAATGGCCATGCTTCACTAATTACGATGCTAATTCCGTACATGATGATTTTAATACCGTGGGGAATCTCCGAGTATAACTATTATCTAACGCCCCACATTACAGTTTCACTAAACAGTCTTTCGACCAATCGCGGCTAAGGGACTAAATTCTCTGATGGTATAATTTTGAAGTTATCAGACCGTTGACAAAATGCGGGAAAATATTTCTAGAACATTACCGAACAATCTAATTCCTTCGAATAAATAATAAGAAGAAAAATAGTAGGTTTTACCGAGAATGGGCAAGATGCCAAGGTAGGATTTTACATTGAGACTGAAGTTAGCTTTCATAATTTTGAGAAAAAATATTGTTTTGTCAGAAAACATAGGGAAATAAAAATGAAAAAAATAAAAAGACATAGGTTGTTATTTCAAGAGAGTTAAAATATTTTTAGCTGGGAGATTGATGTTTAAAAGAATTAAATTCTAGGATGCATTTATTTAATGAAAGAAAAGTACGTAATTTTAATTTAACAGCGATCAGAGCCATTTTTTAAGAGAATGAATTTAGAATAAAGTATTTTTAGCTAGGTGGAATTTTGACAGTTGAAATACTAGAACGAGAAAATAATTTAGAATAATGGGATTTACACAGAATTATAGCTTTGATGAGGCCAACGGCGAAATTTTTTTAAAATTTGTTTCATATATATATATATATATATATATATATATATATATACTAGCTAATCCGCCCGGCGTTGCCCGGGCCCAAAATATTAATAATCTGTTCTATACGAATATGACTGAAATCTGTAAGGCTATCGAAATCAAGTCGAATGAGGCAAACTTCGTCGTAATCGGGCTCATAAAACCCAAGATCGGAAAGCGCATCCTGGCGGTCGAAAGTGCATCTAAAACATTTAAGGCTATAGATATCAAGTCGAATGAGCCTAACCCCGTCGTAATCGGGTCCATAGAACCAGATATATTCCTATCGTTCCACTTTCCACCGCCAGGGGGCGCAGTCTGCTCTGGAAGAGGCCTTTTCAGAACACATGACCCAACCAAATTTCCTAGTAGAATTGCAATTTAACTACGGGTAAACATTGACAAATTGCGGAAATCGCGAAAGTGGGTTACGTAATCGATCGGTTTCTAAAGGGTTAATGTAGATATTTTTTAAAACCCAAGGATGCATTTTGAAGAAAAGGAACCTGTCTATGATCTGGAGTCCGTACTTGCATTTCCCGAGTCGATGCCGATTTTTAAATCTGAACCAAAAAAAGGAAATTCGCGTGAGTGAGTTTTGAAAAGGATTTTCTTTCGGAGGGTTAAAATTAATTTTTTTCAAAACGGATACCAGATTTGAAAAAACAAAGAGATATAGATTACGCACGGTATTTTTAGTTTTTCGTATCTTGTTTATAAACGCCAATTCGGATTTTTAAAAATAGGAGAAATAGTTAAAAAAGCGAAATTGACTTACGGTTAAAAACGTTTTCGAAAGGGTTAACGTGATTTATTTTTTAAACTGAAGGTTTCTGCCTAAACCCGACAGAATGTAGATGTCTTTAGGTGTGTTTGCTTTTTGTTTGGTTATTTTAGAAAGCCGATGCCAGATTTAATATATAGCAGAAAATCGGAATTCGCAAAAGAGAGTCCTGCGCACGAATTTTTTTGAAGAGTTAATATTCGTATTTTTCAAAAACAAATACATATGTCGAAAAAAGAATAAATGTAGATATTGTCTGGTATTTTTGGTTTTTCGTACCTGTCTCTGAATCGCCGATGCGAAATTTTAAAAATTGCTAAAATCGCAAAAATCGCAAAACGGCATACAGAAAATATACTTTTTCGAAGGGTTAATTTTTGTATTTCTTAAAACCAAAGGTGGCTTTGAAAAGGACAAAAACAGTTCTTTAATTTGGTGACCTTCGTTTTTCCGTATATTTTGTATTCCGGTAGATGCAAGGCTCGGAAAACGGGAGAAAATAAAAAACACGAATTCGATGCTTTTTGATTATTTTTTTGAAAGGGTTAAATGTAAAATTTTTTCAAACCAACCAGATCGTTCGAGACGTAAAAGTATGTTCTTTTAGAATATGTAGACGGTTTTTCCGTATTTTTAGCCGTTTGTAAATGACGAATTTAGAAATACTTTAAACAAAAACGGATTGTCTTCTGCTTTCTTTCTTCTGTTCCGGAAGATACGGAAATTGGTTTCTGCACATGCGCCAGCTCGCTTCAGAATAATGACTTTTTTATTTGTGATCTTTGATCAGTTTTTAATTGATAACTACTTTAATTTTCAAAATTTTAAAATTCTGAGGCTCAGGCATATCAGGAGAGTGTTTGGACTACCTAAATCTAAATTTACAGACTTCTAGGTGCGCTAAATTTTCCTAGCCATCGGGTATATGGCTTGGGGTCATGATCGGTGAAAATATATCGAAATTTTCCAGAATTGCTTACCTCCGAACGGCTGCAATAGGTGGTAGCTTTATACTTTTAGGTAGCTTTTAGGTCACCGATCATGACCCCCAGACCCCAAAACCACCCTCCGTTCAAATGTTGATTTATATATATAGATATATCCATATATATATATATAAGGTAAAGCTAGGAGAGTCTGCGCACAATTCAAAAGAATAACAATAAAAAATCTAAAAATTCATTTTTTGCTAAACTATCCGTGAATAATTTTGACTTCATTTGTTTTTTATGCATTTCCATTGTTATTTTGTTGTTAGGTTGTAATTTAATAGAATAGTTGTAATAAAACCAAGAAAGTTATTTTGCGCAATTTGTCCTTACAGGGTTGGTGTGATTGCGCACATGGGTAGTTGTTACTAATAACAACTACAATTAAATTGTTAACAATAATAATTACACTTAAATGACATTGTTGCAAGGTTTTTGGGAACAAATATGATTGTATTAGGAGTGAATATTTCAGCCTAATGATTAAAGAATCAGTAAAAGGAAATAATTTTAAAAACTATTAAAAATATTTAATTAAAGGGAAAAAAAATTAAAGAATCAGAAAAAGCAAGTCCTGAAAAAATTACAAAATAACATTAAGTTACTTGATAACACGTTTGACTTAAAATTAGTCTATTTAAATTATTATTTTTTAGACAAATTTACCAATAAGCTGCGTAATCTCTCTTAGCATGGAAACTAATGGAAACGTTGCGCCATCTCTCCTAAGTAGCAGATGCGCAAACTCTGCAATTTCGGTAGGAGAGACTGCGCGGCCTTTTATATGAACATGGTCGCTACTAAAACGAACCGTTGATGTTCACATTGTTAGTCTAGATTAGTAGCTTATGAGAAATCGTTTAAGTTTAAAATATTTTGTACTACTGACATTGTATAGAAATTCTGATGAATAGCTATGAAAATTCAAGCACTTACTTTGGGAAAACAAAACAAAATAGCAATGCTTTATCTTAGACGCTCAAAACAATCAACGTGCACTTTCAAGTAGACACTCCCCTAGTGCTGTTGTACTACTACCTGGAGTCGCTGCGCGCTCACTCTAGTTCTTCCCCCTGAACCTCTATGTGCGCAATCTCTCAGACTGCGCCCTCTCTACTGGCTTTACCTTATATATCTGACCTATGTCATACGATAACGCTCGTATTTATAAATCAATTTTGATGAAACTATTTGTGTGTATTAAGCTCACCAATGTCTCGACCGAGTTCGTTGGCCAGCTTGGTCCGCCATTTTGTTTCAAGATGGCGGCCACTTAAATATTTAAAACTAAAATAAATATACAAAAAAGTAAAAAATTCTAATTTATTTTTTCATTAAGAGTTAGACCTTTATACGAGGATTCCAGAGCATTTTTGGTTTACCTCTATCTTAAAAAATGGCTGAGATAGAGCAGTTTGAAATTCTAGGGTGGCTGACATTTTGAAACAAGACAGCACTTTACAAAAATGTTCATTGTTGTGATAATTTTCCCAATTATACGTATAAAACTATATATTCACATCCGTTAACGCCAAATTCTCGTCAAACTTGGCGACATTTTCCGAAATATCTCCAAATTTGGCGGCCAAAATAAGTCTTCATAAATGAAGCCAATTTGGCTATTGCTCAATAATTTGGCGAATTTCTTATTCAAATTCAGTATTAACGAATCCTTTGTAAACGTTTTGTTTGCATTTTAACTTGCTGTTTTCGTGTAACATTAGCTAAAATTTTAAAACGAAGATATAGGAAAGCTACCTTTTCCTCCCGGTACAGGCCGGAAGGACTTTTTTGTATTGAAAGCTACCTAAAAATATATAACAAAACCAGCTTCATTCATGCCGGTAATATTTTTATAAATCACTCAATGTTATATGTTATAAATATCTATATAAGTGACAGCAAAACTAGCATTTAAGTGACCAATGAAAAGGATTGTTTGGTAAGAAACTTCTATAATTCGTGTAAAATGTTTCAATGAAAAAAATTTGTATGTGGATATATATTTATGTGCGATCAAATATATATTATTTGGTAATTATTAAGATTTCTGTAACGTTTAATGTAAGATATCTCATTAGAAGGGATACAAGTTGCATTCTTATCAATAGTCTTCTTTTCATCATTAGCTTAGATGGATTCCAATAAGATATTAAATTTGAGTAAGGCACATTGTATATCATATTTAAAACTGTTATAAAACGACTCTGTTTCAGTAGAATTGTGCAATATGGAACATAAATCCTTGTTTTGACAGATTTTTTTTTTTGTCTTTTTTCATGAAGATTAGATATTTACATTTGTTAAATTTATTTTTATTCTTTTACATAGCTACTACGGAAATAATATACTTTTTATTAGACTTTATTCAAATACACAGGGTTTCAGTGGTAAAATATGTAGAAAAAATTATATTAAGTAAAAAAAAAAAAAAAGTTGTTTTTACATTACTTTAGACATATCATCACGTTAATATTTACAATAATAGTAAGAAAAAATTTAGTAATATTCCATTACATATTATTATTGCATTGTTCTATTAAAATTGTATTATTAACTATGTACTTGTATATTGTATTATTAACTATGTACTTGTATATTGTATTATTAACTATGTACTTGTATATTGTATTATTAAATATGTACATTTTTCTATGATATATTTGGAATAAGATCATAATATAAATTAAATTTGAATCCTCAAATTTACCGTCCGTATTAAAGTGATGCTATGTTCGTAACCATGATGTCAGCAGACCGGAAGATTGTTCGTAAATTGTTTGTAACGCTCTAAGTATTAGACTGAATTGAATGGTACTGCTCAATTGGTTTTTGTGTAAATAATATTAATTGTTATTCAATTTTATTTTACTATTTTATAATCCTTACTTGTTTGTATATTGGTCTGGGATTTTTACGTTCATGATTTTTTCACAGTTATTATTATATTTCTTAGATAGATATTTTTACACAAATATCTCTTGAAACGTACTGCTATGAGATGTAATCTTCCCAACTAGGCGAAAAAGTCCGGTCCAGGATTCGAATCCGGGATCCCCTGGCTGAAGCTGCTAGTGCTCTACCAACTGAGCACTCCCGGACGAATATGGCTGAACTAATTCACCGAGTTAACCGTATTGATCATAGCATCTAGTCTGATATTTGAATCAGCACAACATAATAAATCACAGGTAATGGTACCTCCAGTAACCGTTGGAAACGTGATTACACTAGATTAATTAAGACACAATTATTCCAATTGGTAAAGAAATCATATGGGATGTAATCTTCCCAACTGGGCAAAAAGTTGGTAGTTGCTCAGTTGGTACAGCATTAGTAGCTTCAGCCAAGGTATCCCGGGTTCGAATCATGGCCCGGACTTCTTCGTCCAGTTGGGAAGATTACATCTTATGTGTTTTCTTTACAAATTAGAATAATTGTGTCAAAATTAATCTAGCGTAATGCTACGTTTAAAATAATTAAACAACCTACTCTTTATGCTAAATGTTTTTTTTATATTACTGTCATCTCTTGAGCTATTTAGAAGCTACTAAATTTCTTCTACCGACATAACTCATTTTTTATGACAGAAGTATTTGTCAAATAAAAGAATAAAACAAGATTACTCATTGAAATTGACCCTGAAATTAGCTTTACAAAGCACTGAATGAAAAAGTAATGTATCACGAAAAAAGTGTTTTAAATCAACTGTACTAACCCTTTAATGCGCGTATTCACCATCTACCTGAACTGCCAGTTAAGTGCAAAATCTAGGTCGAACGCTCAAATGAAATTCACGATTCACTTGATTGGACCTGACTGCGGCCTAATGTCAATTAGATTAATGATGAATGCCATTTGAGCATTCTACTGATGTTTTTGGGCTTACCCAATGTATATAGATGCTGAATACGAGCTAAACAAACTAAAATACAAACTAAAATATTGACAGATCGCTCTTTGGAAACACTGTTCATATCAGAAATTAACATATTTAATTATTATTATTACAATAATTATTCATATATATTGTTCGTTTCTACAACACCGCACTTCCATTTTAACATTTTTTTTTATTGCAATCTTTTTAAATAAATATTCCCTTTTTGACACCCTTTTGCACGGTTCTAAGAGAATCACCCTTATAAATTGTTAGCTCTCAAACCACAGACGCCAAACACATTACAATTTCAAAATTAAATTTTATCTGCCTATTTCTTGGGGAAATATGCCTGCTAGTCATCAATACTTATTGTATTGAAAAGTATTTTTTAGTTCAAGTTTTTTTTTGTTCAAGTAAATGTTTCTGAGATATATTTTCAATAGAATCATAGCGTAATTTAAATTTTTACTACTGTAAAAAGCAAAAGTACATCTCAGCAAAATTTATTACCCGTAATTTACAAATTCAGCTCGAAGAAATTATCCAAGTCAATTAAATTGAAAGTTATTTGTTATATCTTCAAAATATATAAGGGGGATTTTATTGTTGTTTTTATTTCCCTTTTAAGTTTTAATACAATTGCAGACAACCTTTATATGCAGTACTTTTAAAATAGAAATAGCTTACGTGTATTAAACCAATCTAATTTTCAAGATAAACTTTTATTGTAATTGCTCGTCTAGACTCTTCGTAAAATTTTGTTTTCAATCTGTTGCATATGGAACATTAAAGAAAACAGTATCAACTCTTACAAGACTAATTACACTGATCGGGACCGTAATCTTCCTGAAAAATAATTCTGACTTCTTATGCATTTCATGTTACAAAATAAAATACAGGAATGTAATGTTTAGGGGGAGGAAGCTTGTTTTTAAAATAAATATACTGCAAGTCTTGCTAAAACGTCAATTGAAACTGTGTAAATAATAAAATGTATGTAATAATAGCTATGCAAACTATAAATAAATGTATTGTGATGGCATGGGGGCTATCAGCAAAATTTATTCTGATAGCAATAAAATAAACCCAGAATAAAGTGGAGTGATATGTCTTGGTTGGCACCTATTGTAAGAGGATTATCTTAGAAAGAAGATATTTGACCATTTCAAGTAAAAATGAAATACCTTTCCTGCTTTGTATAGCCTTGCTAAATGTGTGTGAACTATTTCTATAAGAATATTATCTGAAGGGGTTCGAAATGTGTCAGGAATGTATTCGTCTGAATACTATGACTAGAGAAATGCATTTCGAAAAACGCTTTGGTATGAAAGGGTGTGTCAATCAAGTCAAGGATTGTGCAGAGTGGAAGAGAGGGAGTGTTTCGCCATGAATGGGCGGTCTGGTTTTTGAGTTCTGGAAAGATGGACCTTGTCTTCGGTGTTCCTGAGATGTTAAAAAAATGTAATATCATCTAAAAATTTTCTATCATGTTTTTTTAATTTTTGTTTTTAAATAAAACTTTTTCGTTTAATACGATATGATATGTTTAATTATATATATGCGACCTCGATACCACAGTATATACAATTTTAGCTGAAATACAGCGGCAATAGCAGATTATTATTATTTTTTTTTTTTTTCGGATTACTGTTAGACACAAGAGGGTCGGGGGAGGCTCTAAAAAAAAGAATACAAGATACATAAGTTGACAAAATGGTTTTCCATTATAGTGTTTAATGATTTTTCATTTAAAACACTGAAATTACATTTTTACTGTTTGCAAATGTATCTAGCATTGTAAATGGATATAACAATCCATCATTATTCTTTATTATTCATAACTCTTTACCATAAAAATGGTATATTCTGATGCAGTTCGGATGTCAGATTTATATTTAAGAATGTCAGATTTCGAAACAAAAATTAGGAAACAAATTTGACATATTTGTTTTTAAAAAGATGTGGCATTTTCATTTATTCACTGCCGACCAGTGTTATTTCTAAATGCTGCACTTCAGGAAAAAATACTATTTTTTATGTTTCATTGAAATGCAATAAATTTAAAAATATATTCAAAACAAAAACATCGCATTTCTCTTTTATATGCAGGAACAATATCCTACTCTTTTAAATTCTGGTTTATTCACATTAACTATTTCTACTTTTATGTAACATTAATTCATCTCCAAATATAAATATCCCACTTCACACTTATTTGAATTTTAAATTTATTTAAATGTATAGTAGACTGAAAGAAATATATTTTTATTTTATTTTTCAACGCACATACTAAGAAACAGGATATTGAAAAGATCAGATGCGTTTTAAATAAGAGAAAACTTAACTATTGCATAAATTATTTGTTTTCAAACATTTATTTATTTTACAATTTGTAGTTTCAAGAAAATATGTTAATTTTTTTTTAAGTCAGAAAAAAAGAAAGAAAACATAGATATAAAGATTGGAAAATGTTTTTTATTATTTCAAGAAAATACTTTCACTAATTATTTTAGATTATCATTGAAACAAAACGTATTCTTGCTTGGGGAGGTCTTAAAGTTTTATTATAAACTATCTGAGGTGCCCGGCGTTGCCCGGGCCCGTGATAATAACCTTAAAAATACCTAAAATCAATGTTGAATGATTTTATATTTTTAAATGAAAATCTATCCAAACGAACTGAAGGACAGTCGTTATAGTTATTGCCGATTTAATGGCGATTTAATTTCTGATATTTTGATACATTAAACTTTCAATTCTGACCAAAAGTTTCTGTGGAAACCTAAATAATATAAAGCGCTCCCCCCACCTTTACTCTTTTAAACTCAAAATAATAATTGGCAAATTTATTAGTCCCATTCGAAAAAAAAATCCAAAACCTTGTTTCTAAGATGATTATAATAAAATTCAATAAAAATCATGCACTCGTGGCATCATAATTCACTTTTATATTTTAACAGAATAGTAAGGCTACTATAATTTGTGACTCGTGCTATATCCAGTATACGTCAGGACACATGACCGTTATCATTATCTTTTTACGCGTGAAAATTTCGCTATGGTACTCCATTGTGAAATTTGGTAATTTTTGAAATTCAATATTTAAAAAACCGCATAATCATTAGATTTGAAATTTATATCAAGAAAAATACAATTTTTTACCTTTCTAACGAAGTTTGTCTAACAGTTTTCGGACAAATACTTTTCGAGCTATTAATTTTTTCAGTAACTTCAAATGTTTCATTTTCCGAGTTTATTCTGTGGCAACGATTATCGAAAATCCCAGGAGTCAGCAACGCTTAGCTTTTTATTAAAGAAGATGATAATTTATCATAAAATAATCAAGAAAAATATTCTATGTATAGATCTAAATATGTCTAATTGTATATCATTGTGTTTGGTTTTGGAAAGTTCTCAAATGTTACAAAAATTGGTTCTTAATTTTTCATGTAAAGTGGTTCGACGAGAGAAAGTAAACTTAAAATTTTATGTTTCAATTCAAAATGTGTGCTTTTTCCGACAGATCGTATGTACTTACTATCATACCTATAATAATAAATATAGATGTCTGCGTGTCTGTTTGTCTGTTTGTTGTTTTCTGAAGAGGCTACGCACATAACTACATGATTTGGCAGGAAAGAACCTAAATGCCTTTATACATCCCGAAGACAGTTTTTGAATTTTTTAATACATTTGTAATATATTTTTTAATAATTTAATTTGTTGTGCAAATTTTAGCTCTTTTTTGCGTTACGTGGAGATTTTTCCCATTCTTAAAAGCAATCCTATTATTTTTTTACGATTTTTAGCTGTTTTTTTTTTTTTTTTTTTTTTTTTTTTTTTTTTTTTTTTGCATTCGGCGGTGTTTTTTTTTTTTTTTGACATTAGTAAAGTTAACCGGTTTCAATCTGTTAGCATAATATAGTAAATTTAATTGACTGCGATTTAAATTTAATTGACTAAAATTCCCCTGCGGCTTTGAATTTTTCATGAATTTTGGATTCAATTTTTAGTGTTTTTTGCGGTTTACTGCGTTTTATTTTAACATTTTAAAAAGGAATCCAGTTTTGATCTTTTAGCCAGATATAGAACTTTTTCTCTGCGATATTTGTGTTTTTCCCGATTTTTTTTTTGCGCACTTTTTAGCATTTATTCCCATTTCGCGTTTTTGTGTTTTCTGAAACTGGAAGAACTCTTTTATAAATTTGGCAGTGTTTAAATTGAAGTTAGAAGAATGTCAATTCTGTTCTTCTAGCAACGTGTAAAACAATGCTGAAAATATGAATTTAATCTGGGTCGAAATAAAAGCGTGATAATTTAAGGTTCGTTTGATTCGCATCCCCACCACTAGCTGAGAGGTTCTGCTCTCAAATCTGGTAGACGGGGGGTGCTGGGTTCAAACCCCTGTCGCGCTAGTCAATCTAACCGTTCGAATTTTTCCATTTTTTTTTTCGAACATTGCCGTAAATAAGGGTTAGGATCCCTCTGAAAGACCCCATCGGAGGGCATCCCCCGCAAGGCCTGTATCCCACGATCAGATAATCTTCCGTCATAAATCCACCAACCAACCTCTTGTTTGTAATCTAGTAGTTGCATCTATGAAATAGCTGCGCAAGCGCAAACATCATGATTTCATTTCATTAATGTTAAATTGCTGAACGTTCGTATATTGTTTCAGGTGCTATATACATTTCTTTTTTCTTTCATTTTATAAGATTTGTCAGATTAGGATCTCGCAACAGTGACGGTTCCCATTTTAAGAATCCCGTAGATTGAGGTCCCCACCAGTGGCTGAGAGGTTCTGCTTCCAAAGCTGATAGACAAGATGTGCCGGGTTCAAACCTCTGTCGCGCTCGTCGACCTAACCTTTCGGAGTTTTTCCTGTTTTTTTTCGAACGTTGCCGTAAATACGGGTTAGGATCCCTTAGAAAGACCCCCATGGAGGGCACACCCGTTAATATGTTTGTATTTTAGTAAACATTCTTCTACGGTTGCGGGACTCTTCGTTCACCCTGTATTTATAAACATTAAAATATAAACGATAAATTTGTAAAGAACGCTCCCATATGCTTATCATTAGCTTGCGAAGTGTTTTCGCGTGACTAGCGTAGCCCCTTGACTACTTTTTTTTTAAAATTATCATTTAAATTTAGTCACCCCCCCCCAAAAAAAAAAAAAAAAAAAACAACTTAGAGCTTAGAGCTTACCGAAGTGCGTCCTATTCCGGTTCCATTCCCTCCGAATTTATCTGTATCTATTTCAATTATGATCTCAATGAAAATTTTGTTTTTGGCTTAGAAATCACATTTGTGGTTCTGTGAGGTCGTGCTCAATCCTACTTAATCCAGTATTTGTGAATTATGTTCAAATAAAATCCTTTTTAACATGTTCCAACATAGTTGAAAACTGTTTATGAATTCGGTTTGTCTGTCTGTCTGTCTATCTTCCGTCTCTCTGTCTGTCTGCCATCTGTCTGTCCGTGCTCTAACTCGCGTAAATATGCGCGGATCTTTATACAATTGATATATGTTATTGAGGCCTACTGTGGCATGTGCGGTATTGAAAATGAAGCGTGTAACCCTTATAGTTTTTTTAGAGGGACACTCAAAAGAATTCCGTTACATTGCGGTCTATGAGGAAAAATCATTTGCGGTTTATTTGAATGATGTTACACAATTTCAAGCATATTCAAATTGATATAATCACTGAGGTGCACTACAAGAGACTAATTATAGAATGTGGTGCGCTTAGCACTTATAGGTCCTTTACAGGGATACTCAAAAGAATTCCGTTACATTACGGTCTATGAAGAAAAATCGTTTGCAGTTTGTTTTAATAATGTTTCACTACTTCGAACATATGGAAATTGATATATACCACTAACGTGGATTACTATAGAGTATTGTGTGTGTAGCTTTCATCGTTCATTTACAGGGACACACAAAATAATTCGGTTAAAGTACTGCTTATTAATAATAATTGCTGGGAATGCTTATTCAGTTGCTGAACGCCTTTTTAAATTTAACTCATTTTTTGTCTATTACTTGATGTGTATAAATTGTATAGATTGTATACAAAACAGGCAAAAGTTCCGTTTATTGTCGAAAATTGCATAAGGGAAATTTTAAACTGAACTACGTGTTTCCTAACTGAACTAAAATTTTGCATTCTATTTAGTATATATACAAGTCTATAGATCATATACAGGGCTGCACAAAAAAGTTGAGATTTTTTCTGAATATTTTTGATAATTCCTGAAATTGGATTTTTAAATATGTTATGCGTTTTCAAAATTGATTAGTTAGATATCCTCTTACACCTTACGGTAAAGATTTGCAAAATTATTTTGGAAGTGATGGAAAGTGTTACATAATCTATGCTTGACGCATGATTTTTCGTTCTTGTTAATATGTTATTTTAGCCACAGTATTGATATTATTAAGTCTCTCTGTGTATAATTAGTTATGCTTATAAACTATGTTACAAAGTATATCATCAAAGCAAGAATGATTTTTTTAAATTATACAACATGATAAAGCACGTGCAACAAATGTTTATAACGTTTCTAACGAAATTCCTTTATCAAGATTTAAAAATGATCCAATAAAAATTTATTCATTTTTATGTAATCTGTTTTTCGTTTAATACATTTTTTACAAGAAACCTTTGATAAATTGGAAAAAAAAAATGTACTTTCTTTTGACACAGTTTTTTTAATGATTACATTAGATAATTTATGTAAATTTTTAATGTCTATCAATTAATCTCACATAAAGAAGACAATGAAACCGATTTAAAAAAATAAACGAAAATTAATTAGATTTTTTTAAAGATGTTAGTGAAATTTGCTTAATTTTCCCTGATGTTCATTAATCATATTTCATTACACGATTTTCTTTTACTTTTCAATAATCATGAATTAAGATATAAAAATCCATGATCTTTCTGATACAAAGAAATCTGTTAAATAGTTAATTATATAATGGTTTTCTTTAATTAACGTCTTAAAAACGTTGTTATTAATCAACAGCTTATCGTAATTAATGAAGTCTTAAAAAAAAGGCATTGATAAAAATATACAAACATTGAATTGAGGATATTGGAAAATAGTTGAAAGACTAAATGATCTTTGGAACCTTTAAGGAAAATGTGCTAATGAAGTATTAAAACTTATTAGAATATTTAATTGCTCTCTAAGTATTCTTGTAATTATGATTTTAGAAAAGAAAATCAATTACTTAATCATACATTTTTGAAGCATCTGTTTATAAAAGTTAAATGTTTTCTACTGCATTTTATATTCACTCCTTAAAAAAAAAAAATTTCGAAAATTTTTGTATACCTTTTATCAGAACGAATATTTCGAGAGTCCGAAAAAAATAGTTCCGTATAATCGAGGTTACTGAAATTCAATAGGCTTCTTCCCATTATTACATACTAAGTACATATCAAATTTGAAGTCTCTATGTCAATTTGTTCGGGAGATAGAGCGTTTACAGACACACACACATACAGACGGTAATTTTTTTTTTGAAAAAATTTGTTTTTCGGAATCTCCAGTGTCTAAAACGTGTAAATCCGTCAATTTTTTTTTCGATTTTTAAAACGATTACAAGACTTACCTTATAATACGTATGATGGTTAAGTAAAAATTACCATAAAATTGAAGTACAGAAATAACACAAACTATTTTGCGCAACTAGTTCTTATTAAAAATATAATAAACTTTATATTCTATTTAAGACAACACATTTTAAATAATGCGTACAATTACGAAGGGGAACAAAAAAATTTTTCTGAGGCATTACATTTCTTTGGTGAGTCTGATACATATAAAAGTTTATAATTATGGAATATAAAGTACTTAAACACTAAAAACACCAACGTTTAACACACAATATCATAGTACAATGGACAGACGTACGTTTCGTGAGTAACTTGGACTCACTCCCTCAGTGTCAATAAAATATTATATTAATAATAAAATAAAACTATTGTATCTCCCCAAAGACATGAAATTGAATCGAGAAAACCCAAATGAAAACAACAACAGACCGAGAAACTCATCAAGCATGAGTGTGAGACACTCATGCGTGATGACACTCATGAGACACTCATGCGTGATGAGTTTCTCGGTGTGTTGTTGTTTTCATTTGGGTTTCTCGATTCAATTTCATGTCTTTGGGGGGGATACAATAGTGTTTAATTTTATTTTATTGACACTGAAGAAGTGAGTCCAAGTTACTCACGAAACGTACGTCTGTCCATTGTACTATGATATTGTGTGTTAAACGTTGGTGTTTTTAGTGTATATTTATCCACACAAGATTTTATTTATAAAGTACTTAGTTGGACTTTCTCTGCTTCTTGAAATAATTCTTTATTAAGGTATCCCCTGGGTTGTTTTTTACACTGTCATTTAAGCAGATTTCCCGAATTATAGTGAAATTTAAGTGGTAATTATAGTGAAGAGCGGGGTGAACGGTTCCACTAAGATATTGGCATAATGGAGCAAAAGGTTAAAAAAAATTTGGGATCGCCACTTGATGACTCACTACTCCTGAGCCTTACAAAGGGATTGTCCTGAAGAAAAAAAAATTGAAAAATCCTACAGGAAACAGTTTTAACAGTAATGTTAAATCTTTATTTCTGTTTTACAATACCTATCTCACTCAAAACACAATGTTACAAAATATGTAAAAAAAAATGTCTATACGTATTTAATGTTAGTTTTTTTAATTTGTGCAATTATCGGATTTTTGGCTTTATTTATAAAAATGAGAGCCATTCCAGACAATTTGCTAGTATCTTATTCAGACGACTAAGGTTGCTGGAAATCCATTGTCCAAACCCGTGCCACAAAATCGCTGTTTCCCGGTGTTATCAATATCTGCCGTTTTCACTTTTTTAACTATCTGCTACAGTTGTCGTAGAACGTTATTTACGAATATACAATTTTAACGAAATTGTAATAGACAATACACGCAAATATTAAGATTCTAATCAGGTTTATACCTTAAAAAACTGCCGTGGCTAGGATATCTGCAGTACTTTAATTATTCTTAAAGAAAAATACCCTTGTTCTTATATCACGTATGTTATTCATCTATAACAATTCATTATTACCATCTACCATGGGATCAAACCTGAGCTTCCTGTGTTTCAAAACATACTATGCTTAGTCCGCAGAACATAGGTGAAAATAATTTTTAATTAAACAATCTGATACATATTTGTATTTAATAAATTTTCAACAAAAAAAATAAAAATAAAATAATCATAAACATTTTTTAGTAAAAATATTATTAAAATTGTAATTTCATATTAGCCGCATACCGTTGATTAATAGCCAGATAATTAACTATTTTTAGCAACTTTTTCATTTCGTTTATTTCAGTGTTTTAGCGCATAGTTCGCATTGTTTTAGCGCATAGTTTTATTTATTTTATTTTACTTATTTATTTATATTGTTTAATTATTTTTAATTTAATATTCACCAAAAACAAATGCTGACCTATTTATATATTTTTAAGTACTAACTGTTTAATATTTCGTAATAAGGCTGCACTCGTAAGAAAAAAGATATGCTTGAAAGTTATTTTAAAATCCTTAAAAAATCAGTAAATTGAGAGAAAGTTTACAAACGAATAGCTTTTGGAAGTACATTTTTCTTTCGTATTTGGCAGTGTAAAAATTGAAATTGTGCAATTTTTAAACCTACTTTATTTCTATGTTCCTAATCAGTTTTTCGAAGCATTTATTTATTAGATACAGTATTGCATCGAAAACAGTATCACATTATCACACCGTATCAAGTTCGCAGTTCCGTTCTATAAAAAAAAGTCACTAAAACTTCACTCAATTTAACGTAATTTTTTACTGCTATATTAAGTAAACTCTTTTTTTTTTTAACTTTCATTATTTTCTAATCAATGAATATTTTATTTTCCATATTTCTTTATATAGTTTTTTTTTATCCATTTTTAACACATCAAATGCTAGGGTCTAAATGTAAAATTTACAAATAAAAAAGTCATTTAGTAGAATATTACAAACTCAATCGCTAATAAAAAAGTTTTCTATTTTGTTTAATAAAATATGACGCATATATTTTAATTCAATTTAATATTTTTTTAAAGCTAAAGCCTTAAAAACATATAAAAAGTATCAAATTAAATAAGTCTGCTATACCGTGGGCGCGCTTTGCTCAGATATGCTCAGTTTATAGTAATGTTTAATCTGTTTAATACTAAGAGTAAATACACTGATAATACAATTAAAGTTACCTGAGTTGAAATATATAACTCTAATAACAGAATTCATGATAAATTATTAAGCTACATAAAAACAAATTACAATGTTATTGCAGACAGAAGAAATCATACAAAAATATATAGTGATATGTTATGGCCAACGTCTTAAATCGGCCAGTTCGCGAAGAGGCTGGCCATTTCGCGAATTGGACAACTTCGCTTCAAATTGATCGGCCAGTTCGGGAATTTGCCGGTCAGTTCGCGAAATAGCTAGGGGCAGATGGCAAGTTAGCAAAACATGACCTGATTTTAGAGATCTGTATAGTTTATACTTAACCAATTTTAACATTTTTCTTCAATGAAAGGTTCATTTTCAGATGAGCCCGCATAATATATTCTCTTTTAATATTTTCATTTTTATTTTATTTGAAGCTTAAATGTTTTTAATGAAATTTCTTCAAAATTGTGGCAATTGGGTTACTTCCATTTTTCCAAAAAAAGGAAATAGTTGAGATTTTTATATTTTATTGGTGTCATTTTTTATTGCAATAATAATAATAATAATAATAATAATAATATATATTTTACATTTGAAAAAAAAATGTGTTTAAGATCACCAAGTTGTCTTTAAAGTAAATTAACATCATTTAACAAAGGAAATACGATTACTTTATTAACGATGCATGGGTGTGAAAGACACAGAACCCAGATAGAATAAATATAAAAATTGATACACTACGATGATTATGTGACGCTAAAACCCAACACAAAAAACAGAATAAACTAATGTAGACGTTCCAAATTTCCAAGTATATTTAACATCCCATGTGTTTTCATAGAGCGAACTACTGAACTTCCAGCACTTTTCTTGATGTAACTATATTTTCATTTTTCAGCATAAATTAAGGAAGTCATGCCCTAATAGCGCAGGCTAACTATCTGATGTTCCCTTGATTCGTTATTTGATTTGCCTTTACAAATATGGTTACAAATATAATAGTCACAACGTGACCAAACTTTGATTTACCTATTCAGTTATATTTTTACCCTGCACTTACTGTCATTTAGAGAAATATATGAGAAATCGGCAAAGCGTGATTATGTTGTGATATTTTCATTAAATTTGTATGTCACACATGGCGGTTCACGAAAAGGAACATATATACATCACACTGTTTTGGATTCAGGTCGTTTTCGACATCACTTATTGACTATAGGATTATTCAGTGGCTTCATATTTGTCATTATGCCCTAAATAATTGATGGAAACATTTGCACTTTCTACTGTGCGACTTATCTGATTAGCAATGTATTTTTTCACTTATTTTAAATTAGTATGAAAAGAAGGTTGCCCTATATGAAAATTACAATACATGTTCAAAATAATAGACAGCTCAGTTATGCATGATTAAGGGTCTTATTAATCGTTTACTTATTTATCCCTCCAGTAACATTAAAATTCACATGTAAACAATTAGGTCTAACTAGGAAGTTTTGTTAATGTATAGAAAATCTTGCATCAGTCTAATTTAAATTTTTAATTAAAAGTGTAAAATATAAAATCAAAGTATTTTTTTTTCAGATATGATGTTTCTAATAAGAGATTCATATAACAACATTTTCGTAAATTTATGTTATTTCGTAACATTATGTTCTAGTTATCCGGATAGTATAATTTGTCGTAAAAGAACCAGTTTTTTTAATTGAAATTAATTTTTTTACCTCTTGACGAAGTTCCTAGTAGAGCGTGTTGAAAAAGTATTTCCAGAAAATGTTTGCTTTAGAAATAAGTAAAGTACAGGAATGTGTATTTCAGCTGTGTTTGAAAGCTAAAATATAATATTTCGAGAACATTCTATGATTACCTCTTTTCTTATATACAGTGCTGGAAAAATGTTTAAGACCACATGCTAATTTTGTTGTTTAGAATAAAATTCTGAAAAGAGTTAAATATCTTGAATTCAGACATGTATATCTGTTATAATATGTGAAGTTAATTCAATTATAAATGTAAAAAAGTATTTTTATCTACAAGTGTTAAAATCTTGTAATATGAATAAATAGAAATAAGATTAGGACGAGTAATTTTTTTTTTATAATCTAACAGAATCGAGGCTAACGAAAAGGAAAGGCTACCGCGGATCTTTACGCGTATCTTTTTTTACAGACAGCGGGAGTCACGTAATGCTCGAATGCACCAATGCAGGTGTACGAAAAGAGCATCACCTCACTCTAGTGGTCTGTAAAAAAATTAATTTGGAATGTACCGCGGTAGCCTGTCTTTTTCGTTATCCTCGTAACAGAATGAGGTGACGTCATGACTGTAGTATTTCATACGGAACTCATCTGTTATGATGCTTACAGGTTTAGTAGTCACTAGATTTGACGTTTTGGAACATGCAACTGCTGCTTTGAGCATGGATCGCGGGAAATCATTGACAGGAGAAAAGATGGTAAAATCACGGCTTTCCAGATTGCGGGCTGGTTGAAAGCTAAATGTCCCTAAAAAAATAAAGAAATAAAAAATTATGTGAACAATTTTCTTTCTTATCCAGTGAGTTATGAGAAAAATAAAAGAAGCGGACTGCCATCAAAACTCTCAGTGTAAATGGAACGATATTAGAATGGTGGTTTAAGATTGTACCTATTCCTACTGTAAAATCTGATCTAGAACTCTCTCTCAGTAACGTTCACAACTGTTAGAAATGTGTTAAATGTGCCAAATCCTTGAATTAAAATAAATTCAAAGCCAATTCAAAATTACAAAAGCATCATATTGATGCAAGACTAAAACTCGCTCCTCCAGTGTTTTAAACTGCAATGTATGGCGAACATAGGTTTTTACTTATGAAAAAAAAATCGACCTTAATGGATCCGATGGTTTAAGATATTACCCGCATGATTTACGAAGTGAGCTATATGGTTCAGGGGTACGGCACGTAATTATCCTGTTTTATTTTCTCCTGTACTTGTTTTTTTAAATCAACATTTTCTGAAATACTTTTTAAGTTGTTAGAAAGATATTCGATTTTTAAGTTTCTGCTGTCTGTTATCAATTATTAAGAATACGCGAATAACAAATCTTTTCATGTCTTTTCTTAAAAGTTTACTAAACTTACTGGAGAGATTATTTATTCTTAATTCGTATTCTTAATTTTCCTCCAGACTCTAATTGTTTCACAACATCTGCTTTATTTTCTTGAAATCTATTTATCTTCCATTTACCCCTGACTTAAGTCCATCAATACTGGAATTTCAATCACAGGAGTCATTACAGGAGCAAACGTTGCAACACTATTGAACAACGAACTAATTACATTTCTGTAATGTATTTAAACCATCATTTATGTACAATTTATGTGTGACACCCTGTATACAAGTGTAATTTTATATGTAGTTACACGGATATTCAGTTTTGAATTTTCTTTTGTCTGTTATCAATTATTAAGGTTGCGAAAATAACAAATCTTTTCATGTATTTTCTTAAGTGGTTACTGAATTTAGTAGTGCGATTCATTATTCTTAATTTTCTCTCAGACACTAATTGTTTCACAACAACTGCTTTATTTTATTGACATCTATATATCTTCCTTATACCCATTACTTAAATCGATCAATAGCGGAATTTCAATCACAGAAGTCATTAGTGTAAGCAAACGTTGCAACACTAATGAATATTTAACTAATTACATAACTGTAGTAAAACATAAGATTAATTGAAATCATATCTTCAGTTGCTCATTATAGAGATAGCTTTAAATCTATTTGACAATTTAATTTCTAAATATGTATTAGTGCTTTATTATACATTGAAGTTTTAAAATTAAACTGCTTTAAAAGATTCTGCGCGTCTGAGGTAATTATTTTATAAATCAATATTGCATTTATAAAAATGCTCATTAAAACAAGGTTAACTTATAATGCTGGACGGGAAGGAGGGTCGTTTCCAACACCACCTTCCTCAGGTCTAAATTTTAAAAAAAAGTCGCGATTATACATGTTTTTGTTTGTGTCGACTGCTGAGACGTTAAATACCCTTTCAAATATTTTATATAATTCAAAATGGTGTTTTTATTTTCTTCTATATACAAATACAGAACGAATTGGAATCGAGAAAATTTTTAATTTCAGACTGATGTAGAGGAGACCGGGGCAAGATGACTATGTTAACAATTTTTGTTGTTTATTAATTTATTTTGAAGTAATAGTAAAATTAATTTTACATGCACTGATAGAGTATACCTTTGTAGTATTAAATACATTACCATTTAATTTTTCAAATAAAAAAAATAAAGGATAATTTTATTTTTTCATAACATTAACAAATCGTCATCTTGCCCCAGTACTGGGGAAAGATGACTTTGGCCTTGGGTCAAGATGACAACACTGAAAAAGATTGAACATATTTTATCTTTTGAATATCTTACATGGTTTAACAAATGATAACTATGTTTTTACATCTTAAAAATTATCAAACTAAGCATAATGCATTGATTGTAACGTAATTTTGAAGTGTTTAGTTGTGCAGCTAACAATAGTCACAAATAAAAATGTCATTTTCATAATTGGAACATTCCTCATGCCACCACTCTTAGCATTTACAGCACTGGATCCATTCTTCTGTTGGTGGGTCACAATGCCGAAAGTTGGCCTTAAACGCTTTTTGAATTTTTTGGGAGGAGGGGTACCAGCGGGGAAGGGGGACCAGTGGGGGAGGGGGGAGGTCTTGACCCCGTCGAACGGTACTCTCCTCGTACCGATCGGACGCTTGGAAGTGGAGATACGGACGCCGATAGCGTTTTTCTTTCGGGAGGCTAAGGGGGGCTTAGCGGATGGCAAAAATGTCTTCTTCTGGTCGCCCCCTTTCGAACGACACCTTCCCCGATCCCATGCTCCCCTTAGCCCCAGAGGAGATAGAAGAGCAAGGTCGTGCGAACAAACACACAGACAAACAAGCGTTTACAGGATTTAAATAGAATGGACAACATAGTTAGTTTAATAAATTCCGAAACACAGGGCCAGATGACGAGCTCGTCATCTTGCCCCGGACTGCCTGTTTAAAAATATTCGTTTTCATTGCCATGAAGGAAGGCGATTAATTGACATTTGTTCATGGTAATGGGTAGTATTTAAACTAAGTTACTCATAAATATTAAAGAGAAACGATATATCTTACCTGTATCTGTAGCAGAGCTTATTTACACCTGCATAAAAGTTATAACGTGGCAGCGGAAAACAATCAAAGCTTCACAACTGACACAAAAATGGCGATTTCAGCGTCTCTATAGTATTGTTTAACGAACGGTCGGCAGGTGAGCCAGTAGTGTCCGGTTGATGCTGCCACCTAGCGGAAAACGGAAAAATTAAGACATTCGTCATCTTGCCCCACTCTTCATCTTGCCCGGTCACCCCTACACGCTTTGTAAAGACTTGAATAAGATTTGGCTATTTCTGGAAAATATCTATGTGCTTGTGTGTGTGACATAATTTTTGTCAATTCTAACTCAAGTCCAAATTCACTAAATTTTATTTAATTGCATTTTCAGTTTAAGGTTAACACATGGGTTGTTTACGTTTTGTTGTATACCGCACAACAAGTAGCGGTGCTACGCTGTGTTTTCTAAAATTGTCATGATAGCTATACTTAAAGAACTATAAGAAATTTTTATTCATTTATACTGTAACATAAATTAGTTAATTGGTGTATATCGCTTAGCAGGTGGTGTTGCTATGCGTTGTTTAACACGATTTACACGACTTACATCAATCCTAGGGCATTTATTGGACAGAATTGCACAAAACGTAATATATAAGATGGTTATAAAAACAATACTAATTATATTTTGGTGTTGATTAATTAACAGGGATGTTGTTATGCTATATTTTTTCAGACGAACATTACAGCTATATCGCACTTTCTATAGGGTTTAAATGGACCTAATTTTGTGTTTCGTGGTATTAAATAGAAAATATATGTATTAAGCTAATTTTGAATTTGAATACAAGGGACATTGTTGTGCAGTGATTTTTTAATTCAATGATCACTGTAACTCCATGTTAAAACCAAATAAATATACGATATGTCATATTCAATATTGTGGATTCATAACTCAGGTATTTAAATCATATACATTAGAGCAATGTTGAATAAAGTTTAGTGACGATTGCACCGTAGTAGTTTTCAATTGTTAGACAGAGGGAGAAAGTTGTTAATTAAGTTGTGTACTTTGAATGTAGAGTGAAACTATATGATATATGTACTTATCTGGTAAATCATTAAACCTGTCTTAATAATTCTCGTTTTTGACAACTACAGCCTCTAAGAAAGTCATTTGTATTTTGTTCCAAACTTTTGCTGAAAAAAATAATAATAATACTTTTTCTACTAATACTACTAGTTATAACATAATTTTCTTTAAGAAAATTAATAGTTTGCCAAATTTCTACGGTCAGTTTTAAAATGATTAAATGATGTTTGTTTGTTTGAGAAATATCTTTCCGAAGAAGTAGTGCCCACCAGTCAGAAAATTCGTGAGGTGGAAGCAGCATATTATTTTCTTCTGATTTTCCTGGTGATAACTTTAATTTTATTTTTATGAAATTTATTGTTTCAAATGTGTCGAATCCAATAGCGATTTTCGTTTATAAATGTTATTTTCCCCAAACAAACTTAGAAAACGTATCTTAATTTAACGGGCATTACGAGGCATCCTTCTATCAAATGTTTTCCGCAGCTTCCTGCTAAGAGATCTTTCATATATTTTCATCTTCGGTATTTCTTAAAACAAAATTATTTATATATATTTAGTTAAATTTTCAGCGGAACTGAAATTATGTTAGAAATAAATAACTATGTCAAATGATGCAAATATTCACTTGCTACGCAGCGTACAACCGAGGAAAAATGCAATCGAGGATATCGATAAAGGATCCGTGTTCGATTCCCGATTATTCAAAATTATATTATTATATTATTATATTATTATATTATTATATTATTATTTAAAAAAATAATTGTAATATTTTAATAAACAAGATAACATTTCTCAATTAAATAACGTTCTCTATTTAGGTCTTTATTCTCAAGAAGAAGTGAAAAAAGTGTCTTTGATATTATCTTACTCGAAGTTAAATCAAACAATGTAACATTTTCGAATAACACTGCATGTATAGCTTTCTTTATTATATGTTATTAACTGCAGACTTGTCACTTTGTAGGACTAATGTAGCAGAGCTAAATTAGGTAAAGAAAAACATTTCTCACGTTAACTTAATCTACGTTAGCCAAAGGGGCAAATATCTGGTAGTTTGATACTCTATCTTTGACATCTATCTATAAAATAAATTGAGGTAAATACAGTCAAATATTGTTTTCTAAATTAATGGAAATATTTTGGTGTCATCTTATTGCTGCTTACGAGAATATAGAATAAAAATAAACAGGTAAGATTATGAAAACACTAACATTTTCTTAATCTCATTGGTGCTAAAAATAACATTCAGAATATTAATAAGGTAACAATAAAAATAATAAAGAAATAAGTAAATGTTTTAAAAATGTAGAGTGAATAAGGTACTTCAAATATAGAGAGAACATAAGACATTTATATATTTGGTGAATCATTAAACTTATCTTAATAATTTCTAATTTCATTGTATATATATATATTTATTTATTTCAAAAATGTTTTCTATGAAAATCTTTTGCATTTTGTTTAAAATATTCTCTTTAAAAACAAAAAGGAAATTTACTTTTATTTCCTGTTAAATCATTTTATTAATGCAAATACGTACTTAATAATATTATATTTACTAAAATTTAAAAAAAGTCTCTAGCATTGCGATATTTAATTTTTTAAAACAGCAATTCAGGCCTCTGTTACCCTTTAATAAATCATATGCGATGACTAAAAGAAAAATGTCTTAAGAATGCATTATTTCTAAACGTTTTAATGATACTTTATTGGACAGTAATTATGAACGTAATAAATGAGTTGAATTCCAACCCAGATAATGGTTGTGTACTTTCTGAGTAACAACAACTTTGTGTTCCAATAAAAATAAAGAAAAAGCATTTATGACAGGAAGAGGAAGATTAACCCTAAGCATCTGCAAATTTATGAAAACTTTAAATTGCTCACTTTTTTTATCATGCAAAGAATTAAGTTATGTTTCTCAAAATTTGAAAGCACTGTGTTATTCAAAAGTGTCTTCCTTCATATTTTTGGATAGATAGATGGTTGAATATAAAATGACTAATTTTTCTCACGCCATATGTTAATATAAAGCAAAAAAAAAAAAAAAAAACACGTTTTATATCTATACTTTGACGTTAAATACTTAGTTTCATCTAAAATCTGATACTACAATAGGGGAGACTGGGGAAGGTTGACCATAGGGGAAGGTTGACCAACCTTCAGTTTTCATATTTAAAATAGTTTCAGAAATTTACGACTAGGTGGCAACGAAAGCTACTGGAATGCTTAAACAAAAATCTTTGTTTCGTGTAGATAGTTGAAACAGGTGTGGGACGTATCAATTGTGAAGAGTTTTCAACTTCAAAGATGAGTTTTTAGAAAGATTTCGTAAGATTTTCTCAGATAAAATATATCATAAATTTAAGGAACTATGTTTTAAGTAAGGCAGAAATACTGAGATTTCATTCCAGGCATAAAGCTTGTACAGTAAATTAAGCTTAACATAACCATGTATTATTCTTTACAAAATGACTATGTGGAGAGGCTTCACCCAATGAATGTGAGGGAGGGTTGATCAGTTGGTCAAGGCTTCCCTAATTATATGTTTCTGGAAATCCTTTTAATATGCATGGTATATAATGAAGGGCTACATTTGTATAAGAATGTAAATTTATTCTTTAAAGCTTTTAGTAATATGGTGTGATAGAACGGAAAATATTTAAAATTGACAGTTTTATGATAAATAATCCAGTCGAGCCAATCAGATTTTATGATATTCCAGAACTTATTAGTAAAAGCTTTTTCCACGCATTTTTAATCGAATTAACATCCAGAAAGGTTTTAAAATTACTGGAATACATCCTTACGACTCCAATATTTTTACTGAATCAAATTTAACTGACCCTCACCAACCAATTCTTGTCTTTATCCTATTGCTTACAACTTGTTATTTAAAACAGAATATGAATTAAATATTGCCAGTACCTCAACCGTTATCATGCAGCTGTAGCGACAATAAATTTGAGACTATGATCCTTAACAGATTCGACCTTTCCCAAAAGCTGGACCCAAAAAAGGAGGAAATAAGACAGTTTGTGAAATCCAGAATATTAACAGATACACCTGTAAAAAAGCTTCTAGCAAAAAGGAAAGTAATTCATATTCAGATCTCAGACAGTGAAGATGAAATACTTAGACAAACTGTGAGTGAAAACCCACACGTAACAACAGGAAATTTTGTGTTGGTTAAGTTTGTAGCTAAAGCTAATACTTTATATGAAAAGTGCTTCAGAAGGAAGCGGACAATAATTTTGGAAATTTTGTGTTGGTTAAGTTTGTAGCTAAAGCTAATACTTTATATGAAAAGTGCTTCAGAAGGAAGCGGACAATAATTTTCTTATTGTATTTTTACGTTGAGCTGATACCAAAGTATTTTCATTTATATACCCGGAAGCATAAGATATATATATATTTATTTATCATTTGTCAGTACAGGATATAACAAAATTACAAAATCGAAGATCAGCAGGAGGATCTGAATGAGTGGTATGAAATAGTGGTATTTTAACTTTTCAGAACACAAATCTCGCTAAAATGATGAATTAATATTATTTCTGTGCATCAATTTATTTTTTAAGCATCATATATTCACAAATGATTTTAATAATAATTAAACCATTTAGCATAAAGTTATTCTGCTTTTCTTTAAACTGATTTTATTTCTTGTAACAAATATTTCAATATAAAATAAAGTCGGTCAAACATCCCATATAGTGGGTTCAGCCTCCCATATGTGGGGGGCTTTGACACATTATTTACTCATCATTAAAATCAATAATTTTTCAAGTTTCTTATATATCACACTTATGAGGCAATTTTATTTTGATAACTGATTGTATAATGAATAAAATGATATATGAAACTTTATGCTAGGTTTAATATTTAAAAAAAAATCAGTTTTGTAAAAAAATGGGTCAACCCTCCCAATTCACCCCTATCTGTAAAATATGTTGTAGGCAATATTAAACGTTAATAATTTGTTGTTTTGAATAATCTTTATTTAGAATATTTTGATTTAATCCCAGTTTAAGACAAAGATGGATTTAATGATAACTATTCATAACTTTTATTTTAATAATTGTTATGAAAATACTGATTAGTTGACAAATAATATCAATTATTTTTCCTTGCAAAACTGCAAAACTAAAACAAATATGAAAACATTAACGAAAACATTAATGGAACTTAATCCATCACTTTGAAGTTCTGTACACAAAACAGCTGAAATGACTGATGCATTTGTTTAAACTCAAACAAAAAATTATTTTTTTTTTGTATATGATTGTAGTGTTCCCTTTTTCTAGCTATTAGAAGAAACTCAGGTTTCCCTTCACCATTCACAATCTCACAACGCACGAGCGGAGCTTGTTGTTCTAACATCATCGCACTGCCCCTTGTAATGTGAAAGGAATGGTTATCCGATTACTGATGACTACCTGTGACTCGCAATCAATCGAAATAGCCTTTGAATTACAACGTTCTAATATCGAATTCTGTCAGTGTTTGGAAATATCGCCTACATAATCATAATAGACCGAAGAGCAGCGTCACAGTTTTTGCAATCAATTTTAGTGTCGAAGAATTTGATATGTATTTGATATGTATATAGAGCAGATAGTATAGATAAAATAAACTCCCAGTCAGCAGGCGAACGTGCGGGGAGTGTTCTCACAGCAACATCGCACTGCTCCCTGTAATGTGAAATGGATGGCAATCCGATTATTGATGATTGCGTTCCAGTCGGGGTAAATACGTAATAGAGTTGTCATTCATTCCACATTACAGCTAGGCCTCACTAGTGGCTGAGAGGTTCAGCTCTCAAAACCGGTAGACGGGAGATGCTGAGTTCAAGCACCTGTCCCGCTCGTTGAACTAACCGTTTGGAGTTTTCCGTTATTTTCTTCGAACCTTGCCGTAAATACGGGTTAGGATCCCTTAGAAAAACCTCCACGAAGGGCACTCCCCCCTATGGTCTATATCCCAAGAGTAGATAATCGGTCATCATAAATCAACCAACTAACCATATTACAGCTATCTGTTTCTATGATACCCCACCTCCCAATGGTTCACGAGCTGACTTGCAGTTCCGATATCTGTAGCATCTAATTATCTCATATATCAAAATAATCTCTCTAAAATTGGTTGCAAAAATGTGACGCGTATATGGTGGGAGAGCAATGTACCTTGAGGAATATTTTCAAAGGATGCCGTTTCATGAGTACATTTAAGTTTGAAAAATCTGCGACAACCCTAATGAAAGCAATCGCGTTCAAAGTCATCTAAGAATACGAGTAGTAATTTTTCTAACTGAATGAAAATGTTTTAAAGTTAGGACTCGAACCCAGAACCTTTGGCTTTAATTACCAATGCTCTTCCAATTGCGCTATTTGAACGACATCTCAGCCAAAACAATTCACACAAAAAACAATTTGGTAATTACAACTAGTATTTTTATTTTTAAAAGAGCCTGACAGAAAAAATCGCAAGTAAAGGAATTGCAATAAACGATTTATACGTAATTACACTTTTATTATTATAACACAATCAAACTGACTGGCAAATAAATCATACGAGTAGTAATTTTTCCAATTGACTGAAAATGTGTCCAAGCTGGTACTCGAAGCTAGAACGTTTGGCTTTATTTACCGATGATTTTCCAATTAAGCTGTCATTAAGCTGTCGTCAAGCTAAGGATGTCATTCCAACCGACACATGAAGAATGAGTAAGATTTCACATCTAACAAGGAGAGGGCCAAGCTTGGTAATCGCAGATTTTGATTATTTTTATATATGATGTAGGTTAGATGCCCCTTAGTCTTAGGTGCAACGAATTTTATGCAACGCTCCTTCGTTCTCGCGAAATAGCGAGTCTAATATTTTAACACAACTTAAGTACTTACTTTGCAACGAAATTACTACGTTGGTCGTAGCTCAGTTGTTATGGAGTCTGCTCGGTGACCTGCGGGCCCGAAATCGGGACGAGCTACGTTTGTATTTCTTATTTTTTGTTTTATAAATATACATGCAATTATAATTTAATAATCTCAATTAACAATTTTAATGTCGTACCTTAATTAATTATAATGTTAACATATTTAAATTTAAATTTAATTTATTTGATTTTTTAAGCCTTTATTAAACATTCCTCATCATTCAAAGAGATTTTTCTAAAGAAATCCGCTATTGATTAGAAAAAATTCCAAATTCGTTAAAAAATCATACCTTATTTTATTAAATACTAGCTGACCCAACCGGCGTTGCCCGAGCCCGTGTAATAAACTCAAGTCTGTAAAAAACGAAACTCTGGCCAAGGTATCCGATAGACGCTGTAATTAGATCCTTACCCCTCGCCATTCCCGCAAATCTATAACAAATAATCTGTTAAATAAAGTTTTCTGTATTAATAGTCTCTATCATAATAATATATGTCCTGTTTTAGAAAAACCTTAAACCCAGATAATTATAATGAAGAAAAACGTGCCTGAAAATGTCTTAAACAGGTGGCGTTTGTGTAATTTTCCGTGAGTAGATGGTGCTACATTAGCTTGGCTGTAAGCAGGTAACTGCAATCCATGATGGCACTATTTCGTTATAAGTCCTTATCTATGCATCGTTACTCTGATTTATTTAATGTGTTCTGAGAAGATATTCTACACAACCAACCAACCGAAGAAAAAAAGCGTATTTTTAATGAGAGTTCTTTGTGGATATTAATTAATATTTCAGAAAGTAATTAAAATATAAAAATTCTGACGTTCAGGTACACCAGGAGAGGGTTTGGAATACCTAAATCTAAATTTCCAGCTTTCTAGGTGGGCTAGATTTTGCTAGCCATCGCCAACAGACACACACACAGAGCGAAACTTTATTTTATTAGTATAGATAACATAGTTCAAAGAGCAAGCATACGTATTACAAATTAAAAAAATCTTTAATATGCAAAAAAAAAAAAAATAATAATTTAATTCTGATGCTAAACTTTAATATAATTATGCTTCTTACTTTTAAAACAGAATAGTATTCTAATCGCATTGACTTCCCTTGTTAAGGCAATAAATAAATGATGTTTCTTTAAAATCACGAATTGACACAATTGTTCAATATCATTGCATCAATAAAGCATATATGAAATACATTTTAAAAGTAGTTAAAAAAATAAACTGTTTAATGATGTTTTAGGCTACGATTTAGTTACAAATAAAAAAATAGGTTAAGATTATAATTAATGCAATATATAATAATTTTTAATTAGGAATATTAAATAATAATTACAAATATATTTATAAAACAAAAAAATGAGAAGAACAAACGTAGCTTGTCCCGGTCTCGAACCCGGGCCCGCAGATCAATGAGCAGACGCCATAACAGCTGAGTTACGACCAACGCAGTAAAAGTAAGTATTTCAGTTCTGTTAAAATATTAGACCCCTTATTTCTCGATAACTAAGAAGCGTTGTATACAATTTGTTGAACCTGAGACTAAGGGGCTTCTACCCTACAACATATATAAAAATAATGAAACTCTGTGATTACCAAGCTTGGTCCTCTCCTTGTAAGTATGTTTTCAGCAACTCTAATTATGGTGGCAGAAGTGTATAACTGCAGATGCAGAAGGGTAGCACTTTAATGCTGGTTGTGCGTAACACATGATACAATATATTTCCAATGATGATTGGTCACTTGCGATTTTAGACGTTTTTTTAAATATCTGGAAAGATACACGAGAATTATCCTGAAACTTCCGGAGTGTAAACAGCATGATCGACGTCATAGTTTTCCGTGAAGATTTTTTCCCGAAACCACATAAGGGGCCGTCAACAAATTGAAGAAAAACGAATATATTTTGGATAACCCTGTAAAAACTAATATTGCAAAAGCATTCAAACTGTAGATTATGATTAAATGGATTATTGTAATAATTTGAGTTCATTTTTATGCAGATAGCATGTATACTTGAAGAGAAATTCAGGTTTTTATAAAAACAGTCCCAAATTTTATCAAGTTTTTTGCTTATAATTTGCAGAGTTTTTAAAATAAAAACAAGTTATTTTCAGAAAATATGACAAACAAAATTGTACACAACACCCTGCAATCAGAATTAAAAAATAATAAAAATTGTATGAAAAATGAGCAGGTTTACTAAATATTGTTTCAATGAGCATGCGCGAATGCAATAAAAATATACTGTGTATAATATATTAGCTAAATATATAGAGCAACTTTTATGAAAGCCTCAAAAACATAGCTTGAAAATTGTGATAGTAATCGTCGATAGAATAAGCTCGAAATTCGCTGTTCCCAAAAGGAAGCAAAAAGATGAGGGGTTGTATCAAATATAGAATGAGAGATACTTCATTCTTATTATGATAACTTTCATAAGCTAGTATATTTGGATACAACCCCTCATCTTTTTGCTTCCTTTTGGGAACAGCGAAATTCGAGCTTATTCTATCGACGATTACTATCAGAATTTTCAAGCTATGTTTTTGAGACTTTCATAAATGTTGGTCTATACATTTAGCTAATATATTATGCACAGTATATTTTGATTGAATTCGCGCGAAATAAGTGATGAAATAATCGCAGTGAAATAATATTTAGTAAACCTGCTCATTTTTCATACAATTTTTATTATTTTTTAATTCTGATTGCAAGGTATTGTGTACAATTGTGTTTGACATATTTTCTGAAAATAACTTGTTTTTATTTTAAAAACTCTGCAAATTATAAGCAAAAAACTTAGTAAAATTTGAGACTGTTTTTATTAAAACGTGAAATTTCTCTTCGAGTATACATGCTATCTTCATAAAAATGAACCCAAATTATTACAATAAGCCATTTAATCATAATCTACAGTTTGAATGCTTTTTGCAATATTAGTTTTTACAGGGTTATCCAAAAGATATTCGTTTTTCTTCAATTTGTTGACGGCCCCTTATGGGGTTTCGGGAAAAAATCTTCACGGAAATATATGACACGTTTATCATGTGGTTTACACTCCGGAAGTTTCAGGATAATTCCTCATGTATCGTTTCAGATATTTCACAAAACGTCTAAAATCGCAAGTGACCAATCATCATTGGAAACATAGTGTATCAATAAATCATATCCACTAGAAAACCTGTCTCCGACAATTTTAATTCCCATTAGTTGTGATTTTCTATTTCTTCCTGATGTGTCAGATTTTCTTTTAGCTTTTAAAGCACTACATTGTCTTCGTTATGTAATGGACTGAATAATCGAACATGCCTTTAATCATTTATTAAGAGACCAATATCACAGACACATTCAAAAATACAATCACGCAAGTCACCTTTAAATTTGCGTGTTATTTCGAGTAAAGAATGTATTATTACTGTAAATCATACCAATAAAGGATCGCAGAATTTATCCGCTTTAGGAGGTGTTTGATCTTCAGAGGTAAAAACACAAAAACATATAGGCGTTGGAAATTGAAAAAGTTTTTGCTGAATAGAAGTGACCGTTATTCCGAAGTGTTCGTTAAAGTATTTTTACTGTACTTTGTACATTCTACTTTAAATTAAACACTAATAAGTATGTGCTTTATTTTTATGAAAAATGTACAGTATTATTTAAATTAAAAATTATTTTATATACTGTTAGTAATTCTATGTAACTATGAAAGAGCATGCGGAAAAAAATTGAGCTGAACGAGTTAATTTGCAAGTATTCATTTTTTGTTACCAAACCGACAATAATCATTTCTATATTTGAATGAACATTAAGAATACTTTAGTTGTTTCAAGAAAGCTGTCCGAGGGTTTTAATTTAGGCTTTTAATATTAAATCTCAGCCAATTTGGATCTATAATTAATCCCAAGAACATGATTTGTGTCAGATTTTCTTTACACAATCCATGCCAGCCATATCACATATCACTGTGTTGAATTTGATCACTATTGGTCGAACAGTTTAGACGGAGTATCGACAGAAGTGATTATTGGACAGGACGCATAAGATCGCATAATCTCAGCTCAATTAATAAAAATAAAAATTGCAATTAAGAAAACTTTATGAAATAAGTGAAATCTCATCGAGTAATATATGATTTAATAAAAAACTTACATTTATTGAATAAATTTGTATAATATTTCGTTAAAACAAATTAGATATTTTTATATCATACAAATATTTTATATATATCGTAACATATAATTACATATTGGCCAAAATCTCATAAGTCCAATTATTGGCTGCGAATTTTCTGCTGATATTTGATTTTTAAAAGTATCATATTATACTCAATTTGAATTTTTAATACCCACTGATATATTACATAATAATAAATAGTAGAAGTGCACAAACGTTATTGAAAATAAATATGAAACGGAAGTTTTTATCAGGCAAAAACCAGATTGTAAGGGACAGAAATAACCGAAACAGTAGTGACATTTTTCGCAATTTTGCTACTTTACTCACAAAAAAAATTTTTTTTTGGAATGTTGTATGCTGTATTTTCAAAGACATATCAAACCTACGATTAAATGGCTAGAGATTGGTTAATCTATAAATATCAATATTTAAATTAACAATGATAGTACTGTAGTGATGGTTAATAAAGTTACGCTTACCTTTATTTTTTATCAAGAAAATCTTTTTTATCAACAAAAAGCCAGAAATGACGACTTTTTAAGAACAACATGTGTTCCACTACTGAAAAAAATGCTGAAAATTACTGCATACTGCAATGCGATGAAAATATGAGTAAATTTAAAAACTGGGACAGTAGTGACAAAAAAGCGAGGGACACAACTTTAAACCCAACAAAAACAAATATTAAACAATTCACTAATATAAAAATTACAATATTTTGCTCTATGAGAATCATATTTATAATAAATGCATTGGTTATTAAAATTTTTTTTAATAATTGTAGTTTGTTAAATTTTAATGATCATGTTATGGGTTGAGGACAGGGGACAGTAGTGAATTTTCAGATTTGAAATATTTAAATTTCATTTTAAAGATTAAGAAAAAAGATTATCACAGTATAAGTAACATAATATCGTAGAACACACAGTAACAAAGAGAAACGTTTTAACATTAAATGAGAATTTATATTGAAAATATATAATGGGCACTGAGAAATCACACGTATGACATTTTGGCCCATATATCAATAATTACGCAAATATTTTGTAAGAAAAACTCATTAAGTTTTTTGGCATGATAATAGGGGAAGATTTTTATTTTAAAAAGAAATAAATTACATAAAAGTTGTTAGATTTATTTGAAAAATTAAAACTTTAAACACTTTCCAATCATTTAATTTTTATGCCTGAGATGACTCAGAAACTTTTCTCATTAATAATTGAAGTTTTCATACTTGAAACATTAATAAAGACATAGAAACGCCCTACAAAAGAAGTGAACAGAGTCACTTAACACTTTGTATAGGCCAGATTGTCTGGCTATTCATGTTCATGACGCGCTATTAATGGAAAACTAATGGCTGTTGCTTTTCAGGTTACAAACACCGATTTACTTAAATTTCTTCTTTTGAAACAAGACAAATACTTATATTAAGGCCATACAGGTTTTATTGACTCATAATATTGAAAAATGGTGTCATATTTCAGAGCTAATAAAATAGAATGTAGATATTATACAAACTTAATTTTGTTCTATGTTGAAGTTTTCGAATACATTATAAATGCTTTAAAAAAATAAAACGCATTAAAAAGGGAAAAAAAGATAAATTACCTTGACTTATATTGTTCTACTATTTACAGTTATCCCGAATAATTTTATATTAAAACATTAAAGCATTAGGTATAAAAACGTTTTATGTATTGTTTCATTGAAAAATTGGAGTTACGTTTTCGAAGAGGTATTTCGTGCATTTTAAATGCATAAACTGCCAACGCTGTGGCAGCTTAAGCCAAGGTCCCGGTTTCGCATCCCGGCCTGGATACAATTCACTCAGTTGTAAAATGTACAAATCATATGATTTTTTAACCAACGAGTATGATTGTATTAAAATATTTAAATATGATATACAACGCATATATGTATAAAATGATTTTCTATTTCATAGTGAATTATATCAACGTATTAATTCTGGTAAGCGATGAATTTGAGGAATAACATATGTTTTGCAGCCGAAGTGTCTAGATGGAAGACGATGTTTATAAAATACACTAGGAATTTTCCCGTAAAAATAACAGGAAGCTGCATTATTATCAATACATTTATTGACATTTCACAAAGCATAGACAATTTCACTAATTATCAAGTTGAGAATTCATAACTGTGCTGTGTTACGTCATAGAAAAAAGCATGAAGATGTTACATATTATTAGAGATATACACCAATTTAAAGACATTTCTCCTCCAAGTGACGGGTTTTATTTAGCAAGTCAAAAACGTAAGAGTTCTGAGCTCGCAGCTTTTGCAACGTTTTTTATACTCCGCGAGGCGTAAGAATCATTCGCCAATGCAAGGGTATTTTAACCAATGAGCGGGTTCCAAGGCTGCGGGACTCTTTATTATAGTCGGCATAATTTTGAAGAGAAAAAGTTAGACGCGGGAGTTGTAATGTATCGTGGGATATCGAATGATAATTTTAATAAAAATAAAAATGATATTAAGAGGCGTTATACAGAAATAAAATTTTAATGTCTCAAAATATGAAGGAATAAATTAGGGGTTTTTACAAAGAAGTGTCGCATTTAACAGATTAAAGTTTTTAGAATAAGAATTAAAAAATATGTTAATTAAAGATATGGAATTAAAATATGCTTTATATTTAAGATATTATTAAAAGACAGGGGAAAAAAAGTAGAATTGTAAGAATTTGAAATAAATTAATTAAGGTAAAATGGCGATTTTTTAAATTATTACATGTATATGTAGGGGAGATGGGGGATGAATGGGACATTTTCACAAAAATCGTTATTTTAAATATTTTATTTAAGTTATTATCAATATTATATATCACATGTCGTACATTAAGTGTTTGACTACATCTTAAGCACTACATTTATTCAAGATTATTATTATACAGAAATATAAATGAAATTTAAAAAGAAATTCTTCTATGTCCCAATCATCCCCACAGCAGGGATGAATGGGACACAAAGATTTTCCTCCCCGTATTCAATGTTAAGGACTAAAAGCTGACAAAAAATACCTCCTTGGCAAAAGCTGAGAGATTATAAATTATAATATGATCTCCAAGATTATTTGTTAGCCAATCATCTTGGACTCATCTCAGTTTTGTTTTAAAAGGCCTATAAACAGAAGCATTCAATGGCTGAAGACAATGGCTACAATGAGGATGAAATGTTAAAAGAATAATTACCATAAATTATTAATTTATCAACCTATATAATATTATTTAGTTAATAAATATATTTTTCAGCATCCTCTAGGGATGAATGATACAGTTCCATTCATCCCATTTGAAATGTCAAAATCATCCCCATGATGCATATATTCAACTGTCAGCCATTTTGTCTAAAAATTTATTTTGTCACAATGGTTAATATGCATTCATTTTAATTACCAATATTTAGCCTTGAAATAAAAAACTACTACATATCTTAATTGTTTATATTGCGTAAGATATTTAAGTAAGTTCAAATGAAAAAAAAATTACTTTTAAGCAGAGTTTTCAGGAAAAGAAAATTGGAAGAAAATTGAAACCAGCCATGTGCTCTTGCTTTTGGTTCTGAAGCACACTATGGTAGTGAAATCTATGAGGATAGGAAACAACTAAAAAAAAGTTTATCGCCTGAAATATTGAGAACGTCCCATCCACCCCTTGTCCCATTTATCCCCCATCTCCCCTATATAATGTATATATGTGTGTTTGTGCTCGTTAATATATTAAAATATATATACATGTTAGTTTAATTTTTTTCAATTTCTGTCTATGAAAGGGATATTTATGTTTAAATCATTAGTTATTAATTTTCGCCCTATAAAAATTGGCAGTAAATTTCCATTCTTACATAACATACACATATTCCATTTTAGCTTGACGCGTATAAAAGGCCATTTATTTATAATAAACTTTCATTTATACTGTGTATTTATACTGCTACAGTAAGATATTTTTAGTAACAAGTCGTATAGTATTAGTAATTATTCTATGTCAAATGTATTCTTCTATTGCGCTATATTTAGACGAGACCAGACATCTTACTTAGGTAAAGGAGAATGTTTTCTTTCACTAATCAAATTTAATGTTACTTTCAAAGGCGGCAAAAGAAAGAGATATTCATTGTTATGTCAAAGAGTATTTATTGCTCTTTCATAAATATTAACTCTTATCTTCGATTGTTTCATATAGTAGAAATATTATTTGCTAGGACAAAACTTCACTTTGTATCTTTATTGAAGTTTACAGTTACTGTACATTGTTGAAACAAACAGGAAATGTTATAGAAGTTATTTATAGGTGTTCTATTGAAACACACACACACTCTTCGTTTAAATAGTTGAATGACAATGAATTACTCATCGGTAAATTGAAGAGTATTTCTTTCTGTTTTATTGATATCGGTTGTTACTTTCCTTTATAACAACAATGCAGCTTGTTTAGAATTGTTGTTCCATTTCATATCTTTTTTCCCACTCTTCTAACAAACGGAACTTTTTTATTTCTTCCATTTATCTACGAGAAATGACTATTTATAACACACTCCAGCATAGTTCAAAAGTGTTAAGAATTCACCTCGTCTTTTGGTCCATCCGCTCTCTAACTCTTGTAAATATACTTCGATCTTTACGTTATTAATATAGTATGTTATTGAGATTTACCGTGGCATGTTTCTTATTGAAAACGTAATATAAGTCTGTAACATTTATAGTACGTTTACAGTAATACTCAAAATACACCATATCTTACAATTATGGTGTATGGGGTAAAATCGTTTCCAATGTGTTTTAATGATTTTATACTATTTCAAATGTAGTGAATTTTATATTCATTTTTTGGTGCACCAAAATATGCTTTATGTAGAACATGCAAGGCATTTATCATTCATATAAAGGGTCACAAAAAAGAATTCAATTACATACGGGGGAAAATAGTTTGCAGCGTGTTTTAATGACGTTACACTAAATTGAATGTAAAGAAATTTATGCAAATTAATAAGCTGCAATAGAAGACTTACTGTAAAATATAGAGTTCTTAGCAATTATTGTGAAGTTCGCTTTAAACTTCGGTTTTCAATTTTATGTATGTGCTAATTACATACTGTTTTTAAGTTCTGTAGTTCATATACAGGGCCTCAGAAAAAGAATTCGGATGCATCACTGTCTATGCTCGTGAATTGATTTTTTTTTTTTTTTCAATTGCTTAAAATGAATCTAGTATACTTAATGCATTTAGTATACTTAAATATGTTTGTAGACTTTAAAAAATCATATACAGGGCTGTGCAAAAAAATAGATGCATTGCCGTCTGTGGATGGCAGTTGCTGTAAATATGTTTCATTTATGGTATGAGATTTTCTGATAATCTAAATTAAGTTTTACCTTAATATGTGGTGCGTATAGAAATTTTTAGGTAACATTCAGGGTTGTACAAAAGTTATCGAGTATATTTTAATCTATTGACGGTTGCTGAATCTAATTTTCCATCATTGTTGTGTATTTTTTAATTGCACTCAATTATCCATTATATATACAAATATACCTATCATATTCAAGTCTGTACAAAATATATATGTGTCTTTCTGACTATAGAGGCTAATTGCTGAAATTTGGTTTTCAAACGTGTCATGCGTTTTCCAAATTCTTTACTTGAGATGTGCTTATATTACCTTATTAAGCGGTAAAGTTTCATTACAAAATCGAGGAAAGTGTTCCATAAGCTGTGCAGGACACATGATTAATAAGCATATATAAAACACTTTGGGCGAATTTTATACATAAACTAAAATCTTTAGCAACGTTTTAATGCACAAAATATTTAAATGGGTTCAAAGAACCCCTCGGTTATAACCCCGAGTACTGTCGAGTACGGAGTTTGAAGCCAGTACTCGGGGCTATAACCAAGGGGTTCTTTGAACCCATTTTAATCTTTTTGTTTTCCCGCAGTGAGGAAGGGGAACCAAGAATCGTCGAAACGGCCGTATGTGATATTTTTGTGCCATATTTGTACGTATTTGTGCGTTAAAACGTTGTTAAAGGTTCTGGTTTATGACACATAATTATTCTGTCTTATTTCATTCATGATGAATTTCTGTTGAGTAATAGCATTTGTGCATTTTTATGACAATGGAAAATTAATACTGAATTATTACAGTTTACTGTTATTGCAGAAAGTTATTTTATTAATTTACGGATTCTTTATTGATATTCTATTGAAACTTAATATTAAATTAACTTTTACACAACAAATCGATACTCATTTGTAGATCGAAGTGTATTTATGGCTGTTTTACTGAAATTGGCTGCTACTTTCCTTCATTACACAACAGTGCAGCGTGTTTAGAATTTATATTGTATATAATTAGGTTCTTTTATTTTACTGTTGTAAGAAATAGATTATATTTTATTCAATTTATCGACAAATATGAAAATAGTTGTTTTTGCATTCATATTGAATTGTTGTACAACATTAACATGCATTCATTGTTACGACGATGATTATTTATTGCTGACTAATTATAGTTTACTGTTATTTTTCAAGTTTGTACAATAAAAATATATGTATATCTGTATCAAAATGAATTTCACGCATAAATCAACAAGAGTACAGAAAATTGTTTTAATATTTACAAATTTTTACTAATCAAAGATATTTTAAAATTAATAATTGAAAACAAGTTTGCGATATAATAAATTATAACACCTTGTAATAATATATTAATTTTAAATGCTAAAGGTGTAAAATTAACAACTTAATATAAATTAAAATAACTTTTATTAGTTGTTTTACATGTTTCGACTCCTTCCGAGTCATTTTCAAAAACAAAATGAGAATATTCTAAAGCTGCACGGGCTTTGAAGTTATTATTTTCATGTACTTTTTTAAAAATTACGCACGTTATCTATTATTTTTTTACTTGATTGTTTATTTTCATATCTTTGCCCATAGCGTAACTCTAGCCGCAGTTTCGGTAAATTAAAAAAATGCCGCATCGTTACATATTGTATTTTTGCGCGTGAGTATCTCTATGGTTTCTCTTATTATGGATGGATAGTATAGACTGGAGGGAAATATTATTTTACTTTCATTGAGATTTATTTGGATGGTCTCATAAGCCAGAAACTGGTTATTATTTTTATGTTAGGTCTTTTTTTTATTGCTTGATGTAATTTTTATAACAGTTACTTTTTTAATTTAGCAATTACTTCGTTCGTGAAGTGGAATTTCAGATCAACTGTGGACTTTCCGCACAACCTATAACGGCCCCACCCCTTCCTCTGAATGATTTAAACGTAAAATATTTCTTGATTGTTATTACGGATGTAATGAATCGTGCTTATGGATAAATATCAAATTGGATAAAAGGTATTTATATTGTATAAAAAAAGTTCCTTTCATATGCAATCGATTGTGTCCGTAGTTCGTTCCACTTCTAAGCATTGTCATCATGATTACGACGTTCTTTAAAAGGAACGTGAGTACTATTACAAATGTAGAACGTCAGTTTGCATGAAATTATATTTTCTTCAAAAATTCATTTTGCTAGGAATCTGATTATGGAAGATTAACCATATAATGTCATTAATTACAAAATACCGTACTTTGTCGTTTGTACAAATTTTTAACGAAAAGATGTTTGACGAAATATTAATATCACATACCTAAGGGATATTCTCAGACAAAGTGACATTTTAGCTTTGAAAAAAATTGTTTCTAATCTCCCATTTTTTTGTGATAATGGAATATATGCATGTCTGGCATTATGAGGAAAATATCATATGAAATCGTTTGCCTGGTTTATGGCTTTAAATAATTAATTTGTTTTCTATTGCGGCATGTTAACGGTATGGCATTGTGGGTCCTGACGCTGCACACTGGACGGTGCGAAAAGTGTATTTTGATACGACAAGAGCTAATATCACTGTTAAAGTGGAAAAGCGATCTAAAAATTAGAATTTGCTGTTGACGACATGAAATCGATTCTAAACTTTTGATGTTCTAAAAGACAAATGTGTGGATGCATTCTTTTAGAGTAAAGCAAATAATTTTGTTCATAATTAACTCCATAATAACTGCTGTTTAAAGCTTCATGTATGTTCCTTGTTTTGTTACTTCGTCTTGGCCCTATCTACATTCAAAGTATCCATTAGTGGTTTATGAAATTCTTCCTCAGTATTCAGCTGCTTTTCCTACAAAATGGGATATCCAGATATGTATTTTATCATTACGCTTACTCATATTTATCTTCAAACATGACCAACAAGATGATCTAATGACGAACGGAACATTACAGTGTTAAATATTCGTACCGCTTCAGTGTGCTATTTTAACTGTATCATTGGATTCCTGCATAGAATGATGATTTTTTACACAAGTATTTTTTTAATACTTTTGATGGTATTAGAAGCTATTGACTGAATAAATAAAAGTTAAAAACGGCAAACCTATAAAATTGGGCTGTTGCATACTCTCATTTTAACGAAGATAAAGGCAGAAAAATCGTCTGAACTAACGTCCTTTTTCTGCGTTCAGTGTTTTAGTAGATGACACAGAATTCATATCTAAATTAAAAAACATCACCGATAATTTTGATCAGTTAGAGGCATCACAGTCGCTAATTTGTTTCTATTAGAAATAAATGGTCCTAAAGATGAAATTGCATACCATATTTTAAGCGTGGTATGTGACCTTCGGAATTTGAAGGATATGTTCATAGTGTACTTAGCTTCTGAGATGAAAATAGATGAACCACCTCAAATTCCTAAAATTCCTCCTACGACAACATGTCATCAAGCATTTTACCAGAAAACATGAAATCGGTGTGAAAACCTCAATTTTTCGAAACCTTGTATCGCAATCCCGTTGCATTTAGTGACTTTGGAAACATTATACCTTCTTTTAACAGCATTTCCTTCCAGAATATTGATAAATGGATCGCTAATTTTGATGGTGTCACTAGTATGTTCAATTTGTCTGGTTTTCATAAACATATATTTGCTAAAAGAGCCCTAAGGGGAATTACCTAAATGTTGATTCCAACTGAAAGTCATATAAATTTACGGGTTAAAGACAAATAACTTATTTTATCCAAATTTGGTTCATCATATAATTCTGCCAAATTGTATGCCATATTGAATAAGCTCAAATTACAGGAGGTTGAACTTTTAGATGAATATTTTCTTATCATGAAACGATAATATACTTGCGATAACATTGAGGATTCTGCCGTAATGCAGTTATTTATTAATGTTATGCATGATGCCGTCTGTAAAAAATCAGTTTTATGCGAATAAGAAAATAATTTAGAATTTAAAAAGAAGCAAAAATTTATGAGACAAGAAGACCCGTAAAGTCAAATCTCAAATACCAGTCAATCAGAAGTCTTTTTGTTCTAAAACTGGCATCCTTTGCTTCCAATGCGATCAAATCAACCATAAAATTTGCCAATGTAGGCAAAAGGATAAATGTGCTCGTTGTTCCAATTATTTAAAATTTGGCCACAAGTTTCTCCAATGCTATCAGCCTAGGAAGCCTGCAGTAAAGTCTGAATTTTATTCATACTTATCTTGATTACAAGTTTCCTATATATTCTATGCTTTGTTACGTAATCTTGTGCCTGTCTACACTTAATAAATGTCTTCGTTAGTAATTTATGAAGTTCTTCCTGAGTATTGAACTTACAGTATGCTCATGGTAACAACAGGTATGAAAATGATGGTAATGACAATCACAAGAATGGTAGTGATATATAAAATGATTATATTTGTCTTTAAGTAATTTATTATATTTTATAGTAGATTAGAAACACCCAATGTTTTAAAATTTCATATTTCTGTAAAGCATTTATTTTATAACATTTTCTGATCATCGAAACTTTCCTCAAAAGCAAAATGACGGCATGATATTGGATATCGTGATGAAAGTTTCGAAACAAGGTTCTTTAAACATATCTCTGTTATTAACATTAGAAGGAATTATATGAAATGGCTTTTAATCTAGAAAAAGTTGAGCATACTATTTTGATATATATTTTTTATGAAACATGTTCATTTGTGAAGATTTATCAAAGTATCATCCAGTTTTCTTATTATTTGTTTCTGTTTATTCAAAGTAACTGTGTCTTTTTTCCTAGGACATTGGGTGTTGTTTACATCATCTTCCAAAATATCATTGACTGAATATTGAAGTCTCATAGACAATTCTGACTGTTTCTTCCTTTCATATCTGAACAATTATTCATGATTTACATTTATGGGGGTATCTTTTAAAAGGGAGTAAATCTTTACAAGAATTTAACTCTTAATACTTTTTTTATTATTTCCTTCTATGCCTTTGTAAAAAAGTTGTTTCGTTTCGTCGGTTTTATAGTTGATGTAACTTTCATGCAATTGACTTTTCAATATCACACTTTGAAGTAACTTTATTCATATTTCAGTTGAAACATTCTACTAAAGGTTAAGAATTTTTTAACAGCTTTTTTGGAGATGTTTGCTTGGCATTTTTGTTTAAAATAGAAAATCTTAGAAATTCCTGATTAGTTTTCCAGAATAGACCGAAACATACGTTTCACACCCGAGTGTTTGCTTCTGGAGGCAGTGGAGCCTCCCGTAACACTAAATCCCTCCCGGACCAAAATATCTGAATTCAACATTGATATTAGGTATATTTAATGTTAATATCCTAGTACCAGGTAACGTCGGGTGAGTCAACTTATATATAATGTCACAAAGTGTAATTTAGGCAGACGTATTTTAAAATAAAACAAAATAAAGATGGAATATAGATCTATAAGAAATGTGAAAGATCCGCAAAGGGGCAGTAACAGGAAAATGACTTAACAATGTCAAAATTATTGAAAAATAAGAATGAAAATTACAAATTCTAAACAAAATTTGCAATTTTTAAATATCAATTTTCTGTATTGTTATCTATTATTTCGTTTTTTTTTCTATATTAGTCAGAATGAAACAATCGTAATACATGTGTGCAGTGCATTATCAAAATTAATACAAACGATGTATGAGTGAATCAATAACTACGAGTGAATCAATATAATAATTCTATTACATATCAAACATGACGAGAAATTACGCAAATCTACCCTTTTTTATTTCAAAATATGTTCAGTGGAAAATGAATTTTTTGTATTTTCAATACAATTATGAAGTTTCTCGTTTCTGACGTAATACGCCAGAATATACGAAAGAAACAACTTTTTAAAAAAGTACTTGAAAGAGTTTTTAAATAAACAGAAAGACGGATTATAAATGAGAAAACTACATACAAGCATGGAGGCTGAATGATTTATTGTAGTGATTTTCTAAGCAGTTTTCGAATGATTAACATAAATTAGCTTTAGTTTTGGATACAATACTGTCTTTTGCAGTGGAAATGATAGATGATTGGATTTGAACGTTATATTTACACTTAATATTTTGTCGACTTAAAATAGCGAAACAATGTTTCTTATATACCAGGTGATTATATCTAAAGTTAGGATTTCAAAAATCGATAATTTTAAAACTACAGGTCAGAATGATTTGATATTTTAGCAGGACAATCGTGAGGCAATGGAATTTTGTTTGGCGAATGAAAAAAATAGTTCCAAAATGTGCCGATAGATGGCACTGTCAGGGCAATGTTCAGGTAAATGCTTCGTTCTGCTTGCCAGTAACGGTACAGGTAACGGGACCAGCAGGTGTGATCTCCTGAAACAAAAACGGACAGACGATAAATGCTGCCATTATTCCGCACTCAGACTGAAGAGGTAATGGCTGTATCTGGGACGAATTCTCGGTCGCCCATATCCTGAAATTTTGCGTATTTGCAGAGCCGTGCAAATGAAAGTGGGCTTCGTCAGACCACAGAATGTTCCATGGCCATCCGTTTTTCACTTTCATACGGGCAAGAAAAATTGTAGTGCAAAAGATTGACGTGCTTCCAAGTCAGCAGGTAGCAACTCTTGCACATGAGTTATCTTGTATGGATAACAGCGCAATATGTTCCGTAGGACTTTACGCACCGTGCTATTTGGCATATCCAGCATTCGGACAATTCCCCTTGCACTGCTGATTCTAGCACCACTGTTAGCCTGTTCTTGTAATAATGTAACCATATCTTCCACTGCCGCAGCCGAAACTGGTTTCCTTCCTCTAATGCGTTAAGCGTCAAATAGACCGGTCTCTTCGAATTTAGCAATCATTTTTGCAGACCATTTGTGGTTTTTGGACCCCTTTTTATGAATTTTAATGTCCGAAACTTCCTAAAAGCTGTAAGTGCACAGTCATCGTTCTTATAAAAAAGCTTCAAAAGCAGAGCGCGATCCTTCATAGTCAGAGTCATGATGAAGCATTCAGGCAAATAGCTGATGCTCTGCCTTTTTATGGCAGCTATGTCAGCGGTGCGCATGTCACGTATTGGTAATTTGCATATCTCCAGACAATGTGAACCCTGAAAGCGTCATCTATCGACACATTTAGGAACTATCTTTTTCCTTTGCCTATCAATTTTCAAAAGATAAAAAACATGGCACAACCCAAAATTTGAAAGACAGTGTACTCTAACAGCATTTTAAAATCTGTATCATTTTGTAAAGAATTGGGGCTGTTGTTTTTCATCCGTTTACTTAACAAAAATTCTGTAATTTTTATCCTCTTATATATACAGTACAAATTGTATATTTTGCATTAATATGTCAGAATGATTATAGATTTCACAATTATATTAGATTGCAATGTTAATTTTTCTCTCAACTATTTTTTTGATATATCTGACGATTATTTATATTTCTACTACATTTGTCAATGACCCCTATTTCGCAGCAAAAAATATACTCCACTTAAAACAGCTATTTTTCAGTCAATTTTAATGTTAGATGAATGGGACTTTTTTTGTCGTACTTGTTAGTGTCACAGTAAATTTTTACTAAATATCACTTATAGGACCGGGGGACCGTACAAAAATGTAACTTTCGTCATTTTTTAATATATGTTTCTCTTGACCCAAATCACTTTAAAAGTAATTCTTTACCTTATTTAAACCTTTTTTGTAATTGGAAGTATGCATCTAGGACCAACGGTTGCGAAAATAAAGGACGGTCAGGTTATACGTGGACAACCTTTATATATATATATATATATAATCAAATTTTCCAATGAGTGTTTTGTGTTCTATGTTCAATGGCAATTTTGTAACTTTGTGCACGAGTAATATAATAGTAATAGTCATCGCAGCATATTAAGATACTTTGCATTGACTTTTCATTAAATATTTATGAAAAAAGTTGTTTAATTTTTACATACATTATCATTTTTAAGAATATTAATTTTAATTTTTTAATATTATTTTAATATTAATTAATTGTTTAATATTAGTTTTAATTTTTAAAATTCTTCTTTATAATTATTGTACTGCTTTGTAACATGCAGACAAGAATTTACAAAACAAAAAACCGCTGACGGAAAAAAAAGGAAAAAAAAAGAGTTAGAAAGAGCTTTTAGATGGACAGTATGGTCGATTTAAGTATGAAAGTACCAGGATGAATTATTTATTGCAGTGACTTTCCTCGCAATTTGTCATTTACAAATGAATATCTTTAATTATCTTCATTTCTTCTTCCAAAATTGGCTGTTGTAATGAAATGAATTAATGATTGTAATGGAACTATATATCATACAAATACGTTTTTTATTTTGCTGTATCCTGAAAGTTGATTATTATTTTTCTATCTTTCTATCTTTCTATCTATCAATTCAGATGCGTTCTATATTATGTACAGGGTGATCTTTTTTAAAGTGACAGTGTTTGGAACGCCCTGTAGCGCGATCTAATAGCCGAAAAGGCTCCAAACTTGGTATTTAGACTAATCAAAATATGGGAAAAGGGATTCCGTGAAAAAAATAGTTCCAAAAATCGCCGCTAGGGCATTTTGTGGCGCTGCTGTACCTTACAATAACGAGAATTAGCATAAAACACGGGTATCAAAGAAAAATGCAAATGTTGTGCGATGACAGCGCCAGTAATAGGGGCTATAAAAGCAAGTAGTAGACAGCTCCGACAAATAATCTCAGCTGAAGTAAACGAGCTCCACTGGACATGCCTCTCACGTTACCGGAACGTGCGTTACTGGTGAAGCTGTATTATATGAATCAATGTAATGCATCCACAGCTCTTCGGGAATTTCGAACCAGAAAAAATTTTCGAAAGGGGCCTTTATCGCTGACTGGTCTTAAGAAAATGATTAAGAAGTTCGAGGAAACGGGGTCACTGACCATTCGCGTATGGAGAGGTCGTAAACAAGTATCAGAAGATGATGTGGCAACTGCAATTGTCGAAGGATCGCAGGGAACCATTGCTTGTACTAGCAGCGCCCAGGGTGTAGCTCGACAATTGGACATGAATTATTCCACGGTATGGAGAGTTTTGCGGCGCGTTATTGGATTTTGCCCCTACAAAATCAGCCTCTTGCACGAACTGAAACCAAGTGATTATGATAAGCGAGTGAAATTCGCTCTATCGTTTCTTGCCAGGGTAGAAATTGATGATGCTTTCCCATGGCACATTCTGTGGGGAGATGAGTGCCATTTTTATCTCAATGGGTCCGTAAACACACAAAATAGCCAAATTTGGGCTTCTGAGCATCCCCACACCGTGAAAAAATTATCCCCATAAATTCCCCAAAAGTCACTGTTTGGTGTGGTTTTACAGCCGAATTCGTAATTGGGCCATTCTTTTTTTAGACCATCCTCCGACAGGACACAAAACGTGCACCATAAATGCAGAAAGGTACCACAAAATGCTGCAAACGTTTGTTTTTCCACAACTTCAGCAAAGAAACCGTCTCCAACAGACAATCTTTATGCAGGATGGTGCTCCGCCACACATTGGTAAAAAGGTAAAGCAGCTGTTGCGCCAAACCTTCACTGATGATAGAGTCATAAGTCGGAGTTTTCCAGTTGCATGGCCGCCTCGTTCCCCTTACCTCACGCCATGCGATTTTTGGCTCTGGGGTTATTTGAAATCTCAAGTTTATGTTGGTGGAGTATCAAATTTGTCTATTCTAAAGGACAAAATAACGAGGACAGTGCAGAATATTCCTCGTGATATGTTACGTACGGCTGTGGAGAACGTTGTGCACAGAATGCACGGTGTTATTTCTGAGAACGGTGCTCACATTGAAGGTGGTCTAATTCCTCACCGGGGAAGTTAATGTAGTAAATAAATATTAATAATTTAACTGTACGACTGTATGTGTTAGTATTTTTCTTTTCTCACATTTTATACATTGCAAAGCGCCACAAAAGGCCTTAGGGGCGATTTTTGGAACTAATTTGTTTTTCACGGAATCTTTTTTCCCATGTCTTGATTATTCTAAATACCAAATTTGGGGCCATTTCGGCTATTAGATCGCGCTACAGGGTGCTCCAAACACTGTCACTTTAAAAAAGATCCCCCTGTGTTTTGCTAATTGTCACTAACTAAAGGCGATCTTTAGTATATTTTGCTAGCATATGTATTTTATTAAAAAACAAGAAAGAAAAATCATGCGTCGCGCATAGATTTTGAAACATCTTCCTAAACATTTAGAATATTGTAACAAAACTTCACTATTAAATAAGACAAAAAAAGATAGCTAAAACTACAATTTAGAAACCGCAAAACACAGTTTATTCTAATTATTTTGATCATCCGTGTACATGATCTATAGATTAGTTAGATTCAACATTGTTTTGTAAAGTTTAATTCAGCTACACAACGCAAAACGCAATTGAAATTTTTCCCAACATTCACCACTTGAAATATTTTGTGCAGTCCTATATATGATGTACATATTTTTATGCACACGACATATGAAGATAAAATTTTATTTAGTTAGGAAACGCATAAAATAACTAAAATCTCACTTCCAATAATTAACATCCATAGACGGTAATATATTCAGTTTTCACATAGCCTTTCTTATATTTAAATTAATTTTTATACAAACACATCTTAATGTATGCTAACTACATATAGTTAAGCTGAAAAATGACACAACATGCATAATGCAATTACAAACACCTCTAAGCAAGTCACTTCAATGCTTACGAAATGTTTTTTGCATCCCTATATACGATCTATGAAATTCATACTCACCACGTAATGTACTATTTTTTTTTACTAAGTTTAAAAACACATATAGCATCTGAAAACATACTTTCAGCGAATACCACTCATAGTCAGTACTGTAACCACCGATTTTTTTTTGTGTCCCTGTAAATGAACAAATAAATGCTATGCACTCCATATTCTACAGTAAGCCTCTTGTGTCGCATCTCAAAAATTCACACCAACTTCCTTATGTTTGTAATAGAGGAACTTTTAGAAACAGACTGTAAACGATTTTTCCATATAGGCCGTAATGTAAGATAACTCTTGTGTGTGTGTTCCTGAAATGTATAATAAGTGTCACGTATTCCATATTCTACAGAAAGAATATTGTAATGAACCGCAACAATGTATGACAATTTCAGTGTATTTGAAACCGTGCAACGTTATTAAAATACACAGCAAACGATTTTACCCAATATTCTGTAATGTAACGGAGTTTTTTTGTGTATCCCTGTAAATGAACTGTAAATGCTTTTTCCATTTTCGGTACCGAATGTGTCATGGAAAAGTTCAATAACGTATATCAATTACATGCAAATTGAGTATATTTACCTAAGTTAAAACACGAACAGACAGACGGACAGACAAATCAAATTCATAAACACTTTCCAACTACGTTGAAAAGTGTTAAAAATATTTATTTCTATGCATTTGTATAATATTACGTTTGTAAAATAATTTCATGTACCGATAAAAGACTGCATAGATTTTGTCTAAATACATATTTATACACTACTTTAGAATTACACAAAATATGGTTTTACTTCTACATATAATATCATTTTATAAACATACCTTCAAACTCATTAAAACTCTTCCTTACAACTATAGCATCAGTTTCTAACATACAAAATACGAATTTACAGAAAAAAAAAAAACATCAATTGTAAAAAAAAAAAAAAAATTAAATGGGCAGAATATTTTAATTACTACTACAGTGAATTTTTCACCATCATGTCATTTTTAAATGCATATCTTTAATTATATCAATTGCTGGTATAAAAATTGTTTGTTGCAAATTGATTGATAATTGTGTTAGGACTACACCGCAAAATTTTTAATATTTGATTTTGTCAAACGAGAATTTCAAAACAAAGTTTAACTAGCTTATATTCAGATGTCGTCTATTTTATACATTTTTTCTAAATTTCCTAAACTAAAATTAATCTTAAATAAAAGTTTACTAGTATATCGATTTTACCTAATGAATGATTTGTTTTATATGCATAATATAAAGTTTATAAAACCATATAATGCACGAAAAGGTGACTGATTTCATATCATATTTAAATATGTTTATATAAAATATAGTTTCACTTCCATTAAAAATAAAATTTAAAAACCATATTTAAATTTTTATTTTTGAAAATTCTTATCACTATTCAAGTACCAGATTCTGACATATAGAACTAAAATGTATGAAAGGAACACTTGTAAAAAATATCGAAAGAGCATTGAAAAGATTTGCTTTGAAGAACATATGATGAAAAGGGTGAGATGAATTATTTATTGTACGATGTCAAACAAGACAAATGTTTCTTAATATAAATCTCATGTTTCTTAAGATGAACGAAAAATATAAGTTCATTCAAATTACTCGTGATTCTAAAATAAATAATCCTTTTTCTTTACAAGCCTCTCAAAGGAAAAAAATTCCTAGATTTAAAAAGCATTTATGTAAAAGTTTCCTTTCATGCCCTTACATTTTAGAAACGTTTCAAAGTAGTCCTTTATAATGTAATAATCGGTTTCTACTACTCTAAATATCTGTATATCGGATGTTTTCGATTCTCAAATAAACATTTTCAGCTTCGTAACAAAATTTGGTACTTCTGTGTTATAGCAGCCCCCACAATTACGATTATGCCAAGGTTGCAGCTATGACTTCTCCAAGATGATCGTAAATCTTATATATGCATCAGATATGCGCATATAGATACTTCAAGTACCCATATGTGTGTCATATACGGCATTATACGAACATCATTTATGTCTTAAATAACAATAACTTGGCCATATACGTCATAAAATGTCATATACATTATATATTGTTATAATGTCATCTATGCTTTATAATCTGGAGATAAATCTTGGGCGATTGGCGATTTTTCCTTGGGGAGCAATTTATACATATGACAAATTAATTAATTTTAATGTTATTGTGTATGCTACGGATTTTAATGTTAATTGTTACGCAAGTATTGTATCATGTTTTTGAACATGAAAATGTTTATTTGAGAATTCATTAAATCAGAAAAACCATAGAGAAAACTGATTAATACACTATAAGAATTACTTAGAAAACATTCCCGAAAATTAAGGGAAGGAAAATAGACTTTTATTTCATAAATGCTTGCATAAATCGTGGAAATCTATTGGTTTCTGTGATTTCTGAAGATAAATGAGCGCTTTTTGGAATCTTTGTTATCTTGGAAGACGTTATATTATATTACGTAAACCTTAACAAAGATAACATCTATATTTATAAAAATTTGTCGTTTTTTACTGTGTAGTGACTTTTGAAGAAATGCATAATTTTTTAATGAAACAATTTAACTAACAGCTAAACTTACTTTAATTTATGATCACAAAATTCTCTGTTGAAATAAAATTGATAGTAATGGTAAACTAACTTGAAATTGTCTTTATTTGAGAAATGAAATTTCTGACATGAAGTTTAATTATCTTGATTTATGTTCAGATGCAGCTATTTGATGTAGTTTGCTAAATGTCATCAAGTGAAATCGATCTTTAAGAAACAATTTATTTTCATATTGATTTTATGTAAAGAAGCATATTTTTTTATGCATAACATCATATTTTTAAAGTCATATAATGCATGAATAATAAAAACTTTGTTGAATCGTGTTGAATTTTATCGATTTTATGTACTTTCAATGCAATTATGAACTTCTCCGTCTCTGATGGAACAAGGCTATACGAAAGAAACATCTGCTGAAAATATATTTGAAAGTTCTCTTAAATGGACAGAAAGATTGATTATAACTAAGAAAAGGACATAAAAGCCGTTGAATGAATTACTTATTGAAGTGACTTACCAACCATTATGCCATTTTTCAAATGAATAGCTTTAATTATCTCCGTTTCTGGTGAAAATTTTCTTATTGCATTGAAAATGATTGATCACTGTATTGAAACTACGCTTTTTTATATGACATATTTCATATAATAAAACTCCGAAACAAAGTTCTCACAATTTATATTCTTACTTGTCAAATTGGTATGTTGTGTTAAATGTCACAGCCTAAAACTTACCTGCAGTAAAATTTTATTGCGGCATTGATTTTCGTAAAGGGTTTACTTTTACTTTCTTAACTTTACAAGAAAAAAATATTGGATTCCTGAAAAATTTAGACTTCCGGTTTTTGATGGATTTAAACGTTTTAGAAGATCATGAATTTGATTTGACTGTTTTGAGAAAATGTTTTTCCGTGAGTTTGTCTGTATGTGTCTGTGTCTCTCTGTACTTCTGTATGTGACAAAAATATTGTTTGCGCTCTATCCCAAGAACAAATTCACAGACTTTAATGAAACTTCAGATTTATTTAGACCTTGACATACATTGGAGCTGGTTAGGTTTTGGTAAATATCGTCTAAAAGATGGCGCTGCTATGAATTTTTCAAGATTTCCGCAATAGCATGTCTCAAGAACTAATGCATGGAATTACCTCACAACTTCATATTCTGTTAAACCTTCACGTAAATATATCCTTATTAAGTTTTGGCGCATACCGCTCAACAGTTGTCGCTGCTATGTTCTGTTTTTCCCCATTTCTGCGATAGCTATACCTCGAGAACGAGTAGATTGTCATTTAATTTTAGTTCTAGACAATTTGATATCTGTATAGAAAAAAATTAATAATATATTAATATACGTTTGCTAATTGCAATGGAATATTTACTGTAATTGTTTTTAAATAAATGGTAACATCCTTAGTACAATTAGTAAAAATACGCACAGATTTTTTTTTAATCAGGGCGCATGTATATAAGAAATATCTATAAATTATGATTCCAAATTTCATGTAAAATTTGTAAATGAACGAAATTTTCATATCCAAAATTAAAATAATAGTATTGTTATGAATTTGTGAACTTTGAGAAGCAAAGTAACGAAGGAGTTCTGTAAATGTCATAAAAAGCATAAACAGACTTATGATTTAAATCCTACATAATCTAGCACGCAAAAAACTGTAAAAGTCCAATTAATCATTTAAAAAAAAATCTATGTTAATATTATAAAGAAGTAACGTTTGTTTGCTTGTAAGGGTTTATCTCTGAATCTACCGAACGGATTTCGAAAGTAATGATGGCAAATTGATGGTAACAGTACCTGCTTCAATATAGACACTATGTTTTATGTCGGTACCACTACCCCCAGGAATGTGAAGAGCAAAAAACTTTCTAAAATGGCGATTTTTGTGATACTGAAGGAGCTAGAAATTTGAAATTTGTCATGGTAGTTATTTATAAGATGTAAATGCTCTTTAAGAACAGTTCCCTAGAAATTCGAAATTTAAAAGGGTGAAATAAGCGGAAAAACACTTAAAAAATTTTCTAAATTACGATTCCAAAGGAATTCTTAAGGATAAAAATTTAAAAATTGACATGGCTGATGCTTTTTATGCCGCAAATGCACACACAGAACAGTTTTAAAAAAATGCAAAATTTAAAAGTGTGCAAAACAAATAATAAAAAAAAAACATTCTAAATTATGATTTTTTTAATACTGATTGGACTAGAAACTTGAAATTTGGCATGGCTGATACTTTTAAGATACAAATGCTTACTAAGAATAGTTTCTAAAAACAATTCTAAATTTAAAAGTGTGAAATGAGCGGAAAGCAATCTAAAAACGTTCTAAATTACGATTTCTATAGAATTGCTAGTGATAGAATCTTGAAATTTCACATGGCTGCTACTTTTAAGAAACAAATGCTCGTCCACAATAACTTTTAAAAAATTCAAAATTTAAGAGGGTGCAGGAGCAAAAAACGTTCTAAAATTGCAGTATATATGATACACTTGGTATAGAAGCCTAGAATTTGGCATGGTGGTTACTTTGAGATCAAAATGCTTGCTAAAAACAGTTTAAAAAATATTCAAAATTTAGAATTCTCGCTGTAAACGGGACAATTTACAATGCACCAAATTATCTGCAAAACACTGGTTTTTATTCATAGTCATTTTCTCAAGAATTTCTTGTTTGAAAATATTTGACGGTCTGTTTAAGACAGTTTCGGCCAAAGAAAATATGCTCTTGTTGCCGCTTTGTTTGGGTATATGTGCATGACCTTAAATTTTCAATTTAATTTAATTTTAAACTTTCAATTCAATTTCTAATTTTGCAGTTCCAAAGAGTACATTCATCAATTTTATTAACAATAAATTGAAACATGCGTTAATCAAAGGCAGAAACATGTTTTTTGAAACGTGTCGGAGATTCGATTACAAAAGGTCTAAACTTTGTTCCAAAATCTTTCTACCGACTCTGGCTTCGGTTCTGATAGTTTGCAAAAATGACTTTGAGACGATGATTTCGAAACGGGGTGTTTTTCCAACAGTACTGAGAATACGTGTTCTTTAAATGAATGTAGAAAATCCTTAACTATTACCGAATATCAAGAATATATAAAATTAGCGCATGAGATTTAAAATATTTTCAACTATGATCCGGTTCATAAAATCTGTAAAACATCTAAATATATAACAATATTTTAGTTATTTTATATATGGCAATTTAAATCATGAGAAAAAGACAAATTATTTTATAAAATAATTGTGTTTCGAAACATTCTGTTTAGTTTCATCTATACAATCGGACTACGAAAACACCATCTTTAGAGATCTTTTATATTTACAGAAACGGCACCAATAAATCGTACACAAATTTTTGGTATACAACATCGATTGCACAGAAAATGCATGCGCCGATGTCGGATAATGACATTCGCGTACAATTTATCGGTGTCACGTCGGTAAAAGATAAAGCGCTCTCACTCCCACCTCTAATTTTTGGCAGACTGGAACCAACTTCCGATTCTGATTTCAGAACCGATAAAATCATTTCCTTCGAACATCTAGTTTGTTTCAAGTGTTTAAGAAAATAAGATAACCCAAATTTTCGAGGTAATTTTTAAGGTATTTTCTCATTTATTCAAATCACATCAAAACATTTGCGCTCAAGAAATTAGAATCATGTTTTTCCAAACTGATCATACTTGATATGCGAGTGACAGAGTTGCCAAGTCTCCAGCTTTTTGAACACCAGTAATTGTTTAGAGAAAATGTTTTTCTTTTAAATCGCAAAATGCTCCAAATAAATAAAACAACATTTTCTGTACTAAATTACTGGTATCCAAAAAGCCGGAGACTTGGCAAGTCTGGAGTGCTGACATGTGCTCAGAGCACATTCACAAATTTTTCTATCCAAACATAACAGAACACATCTACATAACAGAACACAGCTTTACTTAATGTCATGTGTTTGCTTAGATGAATTGGATAATGAACAAGCAATATATTTGCAGCGATTACAAATTTCTCTCAACAAAACAAAATATATTGCCTGTTTATAACCACTCTGATACATTAAAACACTCTACCCAAACTAATAAATTAAATAAAAGTTTAATAGTGAAACAAATAAATACTTACTTTGTTTGTTTAGATTTTTTTCATTACTTTTGGCTGTATATATAAATATATATATATATATATGTGTGTGTGTGTGTTTGTGTAGATTTTTATCATTTTCAAAACGGATATATATATGTATATATTCATCACTAAATATAAGAAGACAAACAAATGGAATTATTTTAAATTGCGGTTATTGCGCAATATTTTTTCCTGCATTTGAAATTCCATTATAATTTATAACACTAGCTGTTTAACACGTTCTACGTACGGGAATTCATGAATTTAATTCTAAAACCAAAATTAAAAATAAAAAACAGTACAACCAAACTAAAGTTTATGAATATAAAAATTTGTTATGTCTATTAAAAGTCAGTATTTACACAACCAATATGAAACAAGTATGTACACAAAAAATCAGTTATGATTCAGTTTTTCTAATCATAAAAGTCATTAATATCAGTTATGATGCAGTTTTTTATCTAGCTGAACCGCCCGGCGTTGCGTGTGATAAACTTAAATCTCTTAAAAAACGAAACTCTGGCCCGGGTCTCCGATGGTTTCGGCACAGTATACCGGGCATGCGCGTACGCTCCGGAAAATCTTTTATATTCACCTTCCACCGCCAGGGGAACATTCTGTTCTAAACGTACCTCCTTCCGAACGAAGATCTGACACAGGTTCCCGCTGCCTACGGCACCATATAATAGACGTGCTACAAAAGTGAGCTGGTTTGGAGAAGATGATAACATTATTAGCCGAGTTATTGAAATAAGGCACAGTTAGAGAAAATAACCTTGAGGGGGGTGCCGGGGGAGGGGATGTTCAAGTGCCCTTCAGAAAATGACTAATTAGGAGGACCACTATGCATCTTTAAAAATTCGTTCGTTTGGTTTAGCTAGGAACTTAATTACAAATTTGGCTTAAACTATTATTCGTAAATAGTGGTAACCGCTACTCATCAATTTACTTTAATGTTATAGAGGGTGACTATTACGTTAATTATAATGTTTGTAATCAGTTGCGTTGAAATCGGAATGACAGTTGCTGAGTTATAGAAACGGGGCATAGTTAGAGGTAAAAACGTTGAAGGAGGTGATCGGGGAGGAGGGGATGTTCAACTGTCCTTCAAAAAATGACTAATTAAGAGGACCACAATGCATCTTAAAAAAATCATTTGTTTGGTTAAGCTAGAAACTTAATTACGCATTTGTCTTAAATTATTATTCGGAAATAGTGGTAACCACTACTCATAAATTTGCTTTAATTTTATAGAGCGTGACTATTAAGTTAATTATAATGTTTGGAATCACTTGCGTTGAAATCGGAAAGATAGTTGCTGAGTTATGGAAGCGAAACATAGTTAGAGAAAAAAACCTTGAAGAAGGTGCCAAGGAGTAGCGGATGTTCAAGTTCACTGCAGTAAATAACTAATTAGGAGGACCACTATGTTTTTTAAAAATTTGTTCGTTTGGTTAAGCTTGGAACTTATTTAGAAATTTGTCTTAGACTGTCATTCGGAAATAGTGGTACCGCTACTCATAAATTTATTTTAATTATACACACATTGATTATTAAGTTAAATATGATGTTTGGAATCAGTTGCTCTGAAATCGAAAAATTGGTTGCTGAGATATTGAAACAGGGTACAGTTAGACAAAAAGATTTGAGGGAGGGGCCGGGGAGAGTGGGACGGATGTTCTAGTGCCTTTCATCAAATGACAAATTAGGAGAACCACAATATGCATCTTTAAAATTGATTCATTTGGTTAAGCTAGGAACTTAATTTGAAATTTGGCTTAGACTATTATTCAGAAATTCTGGTAACTTTTTTCTAGAAATACACCCTGAAACTATGAATGCTGATTTTTATGATAATTTAGCAAAATGGATTGGTTTGGAGAAGTTCGGAACATTTATCTGAGTTCTGGAAACAAAGTACAGTTAGAGAAAAACCTTGAAAGAGGTGTGGATGTTCATGTTCACTTCAGTAAATAACTAATTAGGAGGATCACTATGCATCTTTAAAAATTCGTTCGTTTGTTTAAGCTAGTAACTTAATTCGAAATTTGTATTAGATTGTTATTCGGAAATAGGGGTACCCGATACTCATAAATTTATTTTAATGATACAGACGTTGATTATTAAGTTAAATATGATGTTTGGAATCAGTTGCGCTGAAATCGGAAAATTAGTTGCTGAGATATGGAAACAGGGTACAGTTATACAAAAAGCCTTGAGGGAGGGGCCGGGGGGTGCAATATGCATCTTTAAAGATTGATTCATTTGGTTAAGCTAGGAAATTAATTTGAAATTTGGCTTAGACTATTGTTCGGAAAGACTGTTAACTGTTTTCTAGAAAAACACCCTCAAGCTATGAATGCTGATTTTTATGATAATTTAGCAAAATGGAACTGGTTTGGAGAAGTTTGGAACCTAACTATCTGAGTTCTAGAAATAAAGCACAGTTAGAGAAAAACCTTGAAGGAGAGGCCGCGAGGAAGCGTGCAGTCAAGTGCTCAACAAAAAATCAGTAACTTTGACTGTTGGTATGCATCAACTGAATACGGGCTCAGTACTTTTATTGGGAACATAAATTTAATTTTTACAAAAACTGTTATTCTAAAATAGCGGTATTATCTATATAAAACAGCGATTAAACGTTACGGGTGAAGCTAAAAATGTTAAATTTGTTAAATGCAATTAGTTCTGTTGAAATCAGAACAGTAGATTTGGATTTATTAATAAGGAGGGTCAAGTCAATGAATGAAAAATACGCCGGCATTTGGCGCGCGGTCAAGTAAAATATATGTGATGTTTAATAAAAAGTCGTTTATCCCCACCCCTCCCCACCCCGGCTAATTTAACAAATAATCTGTTAAATAAAGTTTTCTGTATTAATAATCTCTATCATACTAATATATGTCATGTAAAAAAACAAAACCCTTAAACCCAGCTAATTATCATTCATTAAGTCAATAAAATCCTTTAAAATTAAGATTTTAGCATTTAGCAACGTTTAATAATGAAGTTGATTGTCTACATGTCATATAATTTCTGATACATTGATTTTTAACAATCGACTCGCAATTGCAATGATCCTTACCTTCATTTATTTAATGACTTCTACGGAGATTTTATACAACCAACCAACCAAGATGAAAAAGCGTATTTTTGATGAGATCTCTTTATGGATGGATTTTAATTAATAGTTAATCTATGAAAAATCTATTTAAAATTTTCGAATTTTTTGCCCCAATCGTTCATGGTCCCCTTACCAGCAAGCCGTGTGCCAAATTTCGTAGCCCTGCGCCCTGTGGTTTCCGAGATTTTGAGGTTACATAGATACGTGCACGGATTTTAATAGTATAGATTACCTTATTTCAAAACTTCATTCAAGTACTCTATAATAATTTGAATTGTTAGTTTGTTTAAATTTATAGAAAAGACTCAAACCGCATTCTATGAAATAGAAAATGGAAAAGAGATAATGTGGTGTCATAAAAAAAATCAAAGAGTATTTTTTATGTAAATAAACAGTTTTAAAATATATATTTTGGTTTATAATTTAGACATTAAACTGAACTTCTTTCTTTAGAAAAATTAAATTTTTGATAAACAGAACAATTTTTTAAGGAAATCAAATTAATATAAATAAATATATATATATTCATCGTTTAAATATTTCACATCTGTTGATTGGATGTATCTTTACTATCGCTAATGTATCGTTAATACTTGGATGTATATATATTTTTTTCTTTTCTGTTATTATAAAACATGAAAATGTGCTTTCTGCAACTTGGACGATAAATCGGGTTATTGTTTCTTAAATTATATTACAGAGACAATTTTGCCATTTTTACTGTTAGATAGAAATTTAACTTGTTTTTGGTCTTGACTTACGTCTGGTGCCAAATTTACAGATACTTCGCTAAATATCAATGAGTTAAGGAACAATATGGCCACAATGTGTTTTCGCTCGCACACGTGTGTGTCATCGTACAGACAAAAATTGCTGTGCATTGTTTTATAACGTATCATCAAGATATCAAAGTTAATCGGGTACACGTTTCTGCATTATATCATGGATACAGCACCAGATTGAAAACTCCATTTTAAATTAAAATGAAATAACAGTTTCATGGAATTTAAAACTTAGACAATAATAAGTTTCAGCTCAAATTCGGTCTACGGTCCTCCTGCTTGCTCCTATATTTATTCAAATTTGTTTACATTCTTTTTTAAAACGTTAAAAATATACGAATAAATTATTTTGCGAAATTTAAGTTTTGATAGTTTGCATTACTTCTTTACTGCAAACTGGCTTTACCGAGATGTAAGGTTTATAATAAATTTTAACGAGAGTCTATAAAACAAAATCATATTTAAATAGCTCATAAATGCTATATTTCAGTTTTAATGTATATATATAACGTTGTAAATTTTTAGAATGTTTTTGGGCTTTCCTGGCAAAACCCCATAAAAGAAATTTCCTTAAAGCTCTGTTCCACATCATAATCATTTATTTCAAGTATAAGTACGAAATACTCAACGTTCCTAAATCTGTAAATGTTTAAGGTATTTTTACCCATATTCGAAAAAACCTACAGAACCTAATACATTTTGCTATAAACGTAAAGCCATTAAACAAAGTGTGAAATGTAATGTTTTAAATTGATTTTTGGCACATTAATGTCACTAAAATAGTCTTCATAGAGAAATCGAATTTAATAAAATGTTTATTACACCTATATAAAATTAAAGAAATTAGTCCAACTCTGTAGTATTTGCCTATCTTAAAATTCTCCTATCTAAAAGAAAAATTTATTTGTGAAATTTTAAGAGAATATTTTAAATTTTCAATCTCAAATGGGAATAATAAAATAATTTTAAAACGACTATAATGAATTCCAGATTAGTTAAGACTGTACATGAAACGTACAAATTTTGGTTTCTAGTTTTTGAAAAATGTGCTTACTACGCAAAGAATTTCCCTATCTCCATAAAATTAAATTATCAAGAATTTTTTACATTGAAGATATTTTCATCGGCAACCTGAATCTGATGTAATTATTGTTTTTCAATTTCACTAAAATAAAAAGACAAAAGGGAAAAAATTTCAGAGATCCTGTTTTACGTATCCGAGCTCAACAAGCATAATGAACAGATTGTGGTGGTACATAACTTATATCTTCTAAATTGCAACAATTTTATGTTTCTCTGAAAATATATAGCCCTGGATTATTTCGTCAAGTGGAGTGTAGTTTTGAGAATAAGATCTGAACATCAAGCTATCTCTGTTATATTTCAAATTTATTTTCTAATTACATATTGCATAGTAACATTTTTACATACACTAGTGTGCAAAACTTTAGTAACAAACACAAAATGCTAATTTCTGAACACGTGAGTACTCAAAAGGAAATTCTATAAAGAGCAAGTGTAGGAAAGAGGCACTACCCTAACAGCACGGCTAGTCGATGTGAAGTCCCCTTGACGTCATACATGGTTAGAAGTGTTAAAAATCGATACGGTGAATCCAAATATGGGATATTTCACTGTCTCATTATTACTCTCAAACGATTGTTAACACTGAAAAGTCACTGTGACTGTCGCTTTGTGATGGGTCACCAGATGACATTACAATGAAGTCACCTTGTGATTCTCAAGTCCCTGTCAGTTGAAGACTGAACTTTGAAGTCATTGTGAGCATTGCATTGGGATGAGTCGCCAAATAATGTCACAATGAAGTCGCATGGTGACTTTCCGGGGATCGACACTCTATTGTGGAGTCATCATTGCACTCCTTTGTGAAAAGTTTCCAGATGATTTCATTTTCTGTCACTTGGGAACTCGTCACAGAACAGCTATCATGATGACTTTACAATGGAGTGTCAAAATGAGTCACATTTGAGTTACAAGATGACTTCAATGTAAAGTCACCGGGTGACTCTCAAAAAGCAGCAGTTTTGGTGACTGTTCAGTGAGTGACCAAATGAGAGTAAAAATGAGACGAATGAAATATATCACATTTCTGTTCATTGTAGTGACTGTGACAATTGTGACCATTTGTGATGTCAAGAAGACTTCACATCGACTGTCTGTGCTGTTTAGGGTAGTACCTATTTTCTACACTTGCTGTTTATAGAATTTCCTTTTGAGTACTCACGTGTTCAGGAATTAGCATTTTATGTTTGTTGCTTAAGTTTTGCACACTAGTGTAATTTGTCAATATTTCTTGATACAAATTAATAGGCAACTGTAATAGCAAACCTACATTGATTATATTGGTTACATCGGATTTCAATAATGGTTTTGCACTGTATTTTTGGATATATTTCCAATGAAAGACATTTGGCTAATTTAAACTATTGACTTTAAATTGGATATATATATATATATATATATATATATATATATATATATATATATTAAAATGGCACTTATAGAGAAATATTGGCTTTATAATTAAAATATTGCTAATAAAATTGCGAATTATTTCTTGCCAATATAAACAATATTAACCAAAATATCACCAACAAAAACAGCATGGACTAAGATATAGCCAATACAACAATATTGTTCAAATATAGTTTTGGTATTATGTTACTTTTTTGGAATGTCATATGTAGAATTTTAAATACTTCCCATCAGTTTTAAGAAAGATCATTTCCCACAGATTAAAAATTTTAGAAGTCAATAAACATAGTATTTACAAATATAGGTAATTACAAGTTATTTTCAAAGTTATGTGAAACCTTTTCCTATGTTTTTAATTGTATCCAGCGAAAGATATTGTATAATGAAGTCTTCTCATATAAAAATGAATTTTAATTACTTATTTTATTTCAAACACTAAATGAAACAAGTTAATGCAAACAACACGCGAAAAAATCGTTTCTAAGTGTCTTAAAAAGTTATGCAAAGTCTTAGAACTGATAACAACTTGTTTTATAGCGCTCTGATCGTTGGAAATCGAGTTGATATCCGGAGATATAAACATCCATAAGTTTGTCATTGACGACCTTACGAGCGATAATGTAACAAAGACTGCATTTTAGACTGATTTACTACTAAAAAGACTGTTTAGGATGAATTATTTGATATTGTCAATTATAGAATGTGTGATCGCCATTTTACACCTCTAATTTGATTCAGTTGTCGAAGATTAAGCAGCGTAAAATTTCAAGGAAACATTTTAATGTAACTTTTTTGTGTTATCAAAACGTTTGCGCTCAGAAAAATGCTAACATGTCTTGCCAAACTAAAGTTTCTTTATAAGAGATGGGGTAACATATGCACACAGTGCGTGACCGAACTGACTTTATTTTATCCAAACCATAGCAACCCATAATACAGAACACGGTGGTACTTTCTCATGCGACATCGCTTAGATAGGTTAAACAAATAAATAAATATTATCTTGGCGGGAATGGTTGATCGCCAAGTTTTGCCCAAAACTCATATCAATTAATCAAAATTTATTGGCCGTGTGTTATCAGTCTGACAAGTTAAGATACACTAACTTGACTAATAAACGAATAACATTTCAAATGAAAAAGTGTACAGGCAACAGTCTATCAATTGAGTTATCCTAGGAAACTCTGGACAATATCTTCACCGAAGCAACTTTTAAGCATTGATATCCATTATGCGAGTTTACACTACTCAAATTATCAAGGGATGGAAACTTTTGGAATGTAACCAAATTTCATGCATTCAATTCTAGGTCTGGACACATTTTCAATCATCTGTACAATTTCTTCCCTTGTAATTTTTTATTGATAAATTTGATTGAGATACAAATAATAAAGCTAACTAAAAAAACTCAAATAAAATTATCCCTGACTGAAATACATTCTTTATTTCTTTGTTTTTTGAGATAGTATTTTTAAAAATAACTGTATTTTTAAATTTCAAAACTGAATAAAATACATTTTTCTTCCATTCACTATACACAGACATAGCAGTATTACTCTTTTAAACTCTGGTTTATGCATCATATCTTTCTGTGCATTTCAAATAACATTAAATTGTATGATATCACATTATTTACAAACATCATTCTATTACATTGCAGCAATTTGAATTTTAAATTTACGTACATTTTATAGTAGACCAGAAGATGTAGATTGCTGTTATTACTCATATTTCTAAATTACATATACTTTGAATTTCAAAATTGAAAACTAGAAAATATGTTGTAATAACTCTGTCAGAGCTTAATTCTTAGATAAATAAAGAGATTTAAAATATATCATTTTGTTTACAATTTGAAGATTATAGTAAACTTCAGTCTTTTCAAAATGAAACTATTGATAAGAAAAGTCTCTCCTTTACATTTTGAAAATTGTTAGAATTACCACTATCACGCTATAACGAAATATTGATGTGTATGTGGTGGATTTTGGTGAACTAAGTTAACTGTAGAAAATCACTCGCATATAGATTTTCCTGGAAATCAAGTAATTAATTAAATACTTATGTGTACGCACTAAAAGTTTAAATGTTTATTTTTTTTTTTTCGTAAGTCATTTTAATTTAAACTGATGCAGTCGAATTTCTAAGTTTGTGTGTGCTTTCTCATGTCTTTTATTGTAACATGCAAACGAATTGAGTCAAATTGGCCAGTTAGTCAGAAATGCACTTTGTTTTGACGATAAATTATCGATATTTCACGAAATATTTCAAAACTTCGCGACAAATTGGCAAGCATATGCTTGCGCGCGTGCTTGTGTGTAAGTATGTGTCTATGTACAGATAAGTATTTATATACCTAACTATATCAGTAATCGTAACTGAGTTTTTAATTTGTTTAATTTTTTTGTTTTATTATGATGATGGTATGATGAATTAACGTAATATCATGACATCAGCGTTAATCATGTATACGTTTTTTCTGTAAAGAATAGAAATAGCAATTTCATACTATTAAAAATTTTGACTTTAAAAGGTTTCAGTTCCATATCAGTAGTTTGTCTATGTACTTGCGTCTACTACTGTTCTAATATCTGTATCTTCTTACTTAAAACGTTAACAATACAGAAACAAACAATTCTCGAATTTTTATTGTTTACAATTTACGAAATAAATTTTAAACTTCATTTTACTTTTTTACATATTGATTCTTACTATGTACTTTACAAGGATTTAGAGATAACAACAAATCGTTATGGGAATCACTAATCAAAATCCAATTATTATGGTTTGTAACTCTTTTATTAACGTTCTAACGTAATATATAATGTTCGGTAAAATTTGATGTATTTTGATACATTGCAGCCCACCAGTACAAGTTCCTTAATGTTGTTTTCAAATTTACAGTCGTAGATTTCAAATGCAATTGCGAAATTACAAGCATTATTTCGATATGTAAAGAAACGTTTAGGAATATTTGAAAGAACCGAAACAACGTAATACTTTTTTCTATTAACATAAAGGCGTTTTCATAAAATATAATGCATGTGATATATGGTGTTTTAAATTGATGCATGGTTTAAAAGATTTGAAAGTGGCTCCCATACAGAAGCAGATAATATCAAAACATTTCCTACATTTATAGAAAAAGAACGAATTACATTCAATTTTCTCATACATGATTACCAATATCTGAAAATTCCCCGTCTGTCGAGAAGAAATCGTTTATGTGATAATGTACGAACAAACCATTATACTTTACTAGCACATATGAAAGAATGAGAGAATTTTAAAACAGCCGCAAGCACTGTCACATTAGTTAACCATACTACAAGTAACCATGCTATATAAAAAACAAGCAAATCTTGGTTTTTAACATAAAACGTTATTTAAAAGTTCGTGTTATAACCTCAAAATATTATTAAATCTATAAAAAAAATTATAAAGAAATATTTTAAAAATTGTAAACGTATTATATTTGTTTATCATTAAGAATATGATTTAAATAACTTTTAATGGAAAAAAAAATACAAGCAATGGATTTTTTTGTGTATCGAAGCTTAGCAAGCATAACCAACAGATTGCGGTGGTAAATAATTTTTATTTTCTAAATCATAACAATTTTATTTTTCTTTCCTAAGTGCTTTTTCTTGATACTTTTGTAAAGTAAGGCGTTACATTGAAAATAAGACTTAACGATCCAAACATCATCAAATTAACACTCTAACCCTCATAAATTACTCATATATATATTCTAAATAAACGATTTATTTATACTGATTAAAAATTTTATTTTACAATAAATATAATATTTACTTATCAATTTCATTAAAAAAGTAACAAAAATTTAACAGTGTGGATTTAGTTTTTTTATTTATATTTCATGCAAGGTTTTGATTAGTGCAATTATGTAAAATGTAGTTGATTCTTAATTATTTCTAAATCAATATAAATGACTTTGTGAAAAGAAAGTAATAAAAATATCTTTATTAACAATTTTTGTAAATGCGATCAATAAACACCTGTGTTTATTTTATTTTATTAATTGACCTTGTCGATTTGTTTTATTTTACTTCACCGTTTAATATTCTGAATTTCAAAACTTTATGATGAGCATGACATACTCCTATAATTACATAGTAGTGTTAAAACAAATGTATGTGTTAGATAATAAATTATGTACTAATTTTATTAAGATTGTATTGAATTTTCAATGACATTCTAATTATTCTGCAATTTATGTGGAATCAATTATTGTAGTTTTTTATGGAAATGAAGTTATTGAAATAAATAATTTTATTGTAATATAGATTAAATCTACAAAAACAACTTTTCAAAAGTAGAAAACGCCAAGCGTAGAAAAAAAAAAAAAAAAAAAAAAAAAGTTGTGGCTAAAAAATGGTGTGATATCAAATTTCCAAGCTATTATATTACTTATTTAACTTTTTTCCATTAAATAAGTTATCATATATATAAGTCGAGTGCCTACGTATATGTTAATAGAAATAGTTTTCTCCTGTACTAAATACATCCTAACGAGTTTCTGAAAATGCAATTTTTTTCAAATTATGCATGATGGGCTTGGCGGCCATCTTTGCATATTATTCACAAAATTCTAAACCCTCAAATCCGTAGTTAAAATCCGAAGTTCAAAATTATTATTTAAGCAAATGTTTTAAGCGTTTAATTTATAGACTTGTATGCTCTGAAAATTGTGTCTTAAGATAATGATGACTTACCTTAAAGATTCATCTTATGATTTATTTTTTAGAGTAATTAATAATTTCAAACTAGTAAAAATCAATTTCTCAAAATATCAGTCTTATCTAATTTATCTGTCCGTAGTTAAAATCTGAAGTTCGAAATTGTTATAAACATATTACAGTGCAAACATATTACTCTTTTACTTTAGAAATTTGGATGCTTAGAAATATAGAAAGATGGCCGCCAAGCCCATCATGCATAATTTGAAAAAAATTGCATTTTCAGAAACTCGTTAGGATGTATTTAGTACAGGAGAAAACGATTTCTATTAACATATACGTAGGCACTCGACTTATATATATGATAACTTATTTAATGGAAAAAAGTTAAATAAGTAATATAATAGCTTGGAAATTTGATATCACACCATTTTTTAGCCACAACTTTTTTTTTTTTTTTTTTTTTTTTTTTTTTTTTTTTTTTTTTTTACGCTTGGCGTTTTCTACTTTTGAAAAGTTGTTTTTGTAGATATCATTTCTTTTTTTAAAAATAGATTAAACATAATTTAAATAATCTAAACATGAGAAATAATTTAAAATTACATTTTACTTTCAGTCATTGTTTAAAGGGTTAACTAGAAATACCAGTAGATTTTTCAATTCAACTAAATGCACTCTTAAAAACAACATACTAAATATGGCTTGTTATAATACTTGTTATCCTCCGTTAAAAAATATCACTGACTTATCCATGAAATGAATAAAAATGGAATACGTACATAGCGTGTCAGTGCTGCATTTGATACGAAACGCGATATCACGCTCTTTTATTATTAGCACTAGCTGGCTTCGCCCACTAGCGGGCCCTTAATTTACATCAGGGCCTCGAATCTTGTAAAACCTCGAATAAGATAAACCTCGAACCGAACGAACCTCCGACCAGGCTCCCCGCTGTTTTCGGCACCGGATAATCCCTTAATTTGCACATCGAATAGTATAAACCTCTAACCGAACGAACCTCCTACACGGGTACCCACTGACTTCGGCACCGTATAGCAGTCGTGCTGCGCACGCTCAAGTTCCATCTTCCACCACCAGGTAGCGCAATCTGTTCTATATGAACCTCAGGCACTGAAATCGTTAAGGCTATAGATGTCGAGTCGAATGAGATTTACCCCGTCGTGATCCAGCCCATAGAACCGGAGATAGAAAAGTGCCCCCTAGTGGTGAAAAAACGAACTAAAATCAGAAAGCTCTATCGATGTCGAGTCGAATGAGCCATACCCCGTCGTGATCCGACCCATAGAAACAGAGATAGGAAAGCGCCCCCTGATGGTGAAAGCTAATCACGTTTAGGGGCAAAGTGGGGGGATGAACAAAGGAGATGCATAATAGGATTAAGCGGTCACAGACCTTTTCAACGATGTATCACATGAGGGGTATGTGCAAAATTTAGAAATCTCCCCCTCCTCCCTGCATAGTATGATTAAGCGTTCACAGACCTTTCCAACGATATATCACATGAGTAGTGTCGGGGGGGGGGGCGCAAAATGTGTGGGTGACACCTGTGATGCATAACAGGAATAAGTGGTCACAGCCCTTTGTAACGATATGTGACATGACGGATATCGTTAAAATTTAGAAAAGTGTCCCCCCCCCTTGTGTAGACAATATTCGCTCCGCCCCTCCCTATAATTTTTGACGCGGCTTTTTTTTTAAATTTATGTTATGTGTTATAAAATATCGTAAAGTTTCAAACAGATAGCCTTATTATACTTCCTAATTTTGTTCACGCCCCTCCCCATCTCCTCCCGGAAATGTGACGCGCCACTCTTTTTTATAATTTTTTTATCATGTCTTATAAACTATCTTAAAGTTTAAATCAGATCGCATTGGAATTTAATATATTTGCTGAAATTACTATTATATATAGAATAATATAGATATAAACCCTCCTTTAGCTAGTAATTAAGATATTCGAAAATTTTTTAGAATTTCTGAAAGCTGATTTTTATTTTTATTTTTATTTTTTTTGTTTATTTATTTATTTACTAGCCGCCACTGGCGACCAGTTTGGTCTCCCTTAAATGCATGTTAAGCACTGTAACACTTTACTTTTATTCATTATTTAATTTTTCTCCTTAATCCTTCGCCAAACCGGAAGATTCTAATAGAAAAATCAAGAACTTTTGCAATCATGGTATCATTTCGTATATTTTTTGTTGTTATATGTTTCATCTTTCTTGACAAAAACCGCTTAACCCACTTAAGCATTTATGCTTCATGTCCGTTTGCATATCAGTTGCTATATGTTCGCAAATGCGGAGATTATTAAACATATTAAGTAATTTTCCGTAATTGGATCCTTGCCAATTGGCGTATTTTAGGTAATATGATTTGATGCAATGAAGTCTATTTTGTGAAAGTCTTTCATAATATCCACATTTACACTGAACCATATTGTTGCTAATATTTTTTTGTTTCTCGCACACTTTGGCTGTAGACTCGATTACGGAAGATTAGGAAATCTATCATTATTCTCATCTAAAACGTCTTGAATAATGTGCCATAATCGGGCTGCATATTATTCCACGTAATTTTCGAGTATGGTTTGGTGAAACATAGAACTTTTGGAAGTCAGTTTTGATAATCACATTCCCTTTAAACCATCTTTGCTGTCAGCACTTTTGACCCGGGGCGTACAATCTGATTAAAAATATTCACGAATTTCTTTCTAGATGCCAATCTCTGTTCGAATTTGTTTTTCTCTGCTCCCCTTTCTTGATTTCTTTCAGGGGTTTTCATAATTGCGTAATTCTCTTACTTTGGCACTTCTGCTTAATGTCTACTGACTATTAAGATCCGTAACAGATAAATCCACCGCGCCAACATTGGCGCCTGTAATTCTAATTACAGCAACCCATTTTTTCTCTGTATATTGTAACTCTATAGTTAATATTATGTAGTAGAAATGTAAAATACACAGGAAGACGTTTTTATTGATACAGTAGATATAGATATGTATATTATATTCATAGGTATATAGTATGTGATTAAAATATATATCTCATATTCTTTCCGGTGGATATAAAATACCGTCAATAAAACTAAGATAGTAAATATCTAAGCTAAACGCCATCAGTATGATTTTACGTGTTTTATAAATGGGCACTAAATTATTTTTTGTATTATTTTACTTTGATTTTATATTATTTACCATTTTTAATGATGGATCCTTTTGGGTACAGTTGTCGCAGACGCACTGGATATCATTTTGGCGATATAATTATTGGCTAAATAAATTAACCTTTGTGTGTGTTTCATAATAAAATTTTGTGTTTTTTAATATAAAATAAACTATTTCATAATAAAATAAAAGAATCATGTTGTTTTAGCAATCTCTAACAGGTACCTGAAAATGGGGTTTTCTCGCCAAAATGGCGCAAAACAAAAATCGTGCCAACCCCGGTGCATCTGCGACATTTGTTAGAATTTAAAATACATGCTGTTCACACTTTTAGTTTAAAATAGAAAATAGAAAAATAAGAACTGAATATCATAAATCAAAACATTTGATTTTAAAATCAAAGTATCGTTTCTAATTTGCACACGCGAAAAACAAAAGCTGGTATTGGCGATTTAAAAAATGCTATTGGCGAGATTTGCGCCCAAGTAACATAAAAGTACTTAATAATAGTATGTATTTCATAAATGTATATTAAATTATTGTCTTGAACACGATTAGTCATTAACAATGGTAAATATGATTGGCGATTAACAATCATTTTCGGTGATATCTCTTCCTGCCACGTATGATACATAAATACCAAATTAACTGACCATTTCAAAATTTGATTCATGAGTTGTATTTGTTTACATCCAACTTACGTCAAGAAAAGATTTGGAAGGAAGTTGAGTTGTATAAGCACTTCATCAAACGAAATTATGGTAAACTTTAATTGTCTCACAGGTCCTGGTGCAAATTATTTTTTGACACCAGGCAGCGCTCCAAAAAATCATTCACGGAAAACTTACTTTACGAACGATTATCTCCATGGTTTAATGGTTTAATATTTTAAACCTTCACGACGAATGAATCTTTTTTTTTTCTTTTTTTGTTTACTTTCATGGATCAAGAATTTGAACTGTGAAGCTAATTTCATTTGAAGTTATTGCAGAATACATACATAATTGAACGTAAGTCATCTCTCAAATATTAATTTATTTTGAACGATCTTTCTAAAAATGTACCTTTTATGCAGTTTTATTAGAAAAATAATTTTGAATAAAAATGGCCGCCTGGCATACGAAAAAGCGATGCGGGCTTTCCGGAACTGTTGATGACAGTCACATGACTTACGGTTTTATTATAGAGATTTATTTTTGCGTTGCCCTGTGCATGTTTGAAATTTCTTAGCAATTTCTTAGATTTACATTATTTTATTAAATTAAACATGGTACTGTTACAATAAATTTAAATGGAAACTTCACTTCTAAAACAAAAATAACACAGGCCTACAAAATTTGAATTTTTATCTGGGGTTTTCATGAATTTATGTAAATTGTAAGAAATCTGCTATGCTTATTTCAAAATAATATCCATTTTTATGTATCACGTCAGGATTTCTTTCAATTAAGAAACTAAGAATTTGGAATTTGAGAATATACAATTTACACAACATTCATTTAAAAATGTACAAAAAAATCAGATAAATAGATAAAATCATATATACATATGTAAAAGTGTGTGCATGTTTTATAAGAAATTATATTCTAGTATATACAGTAAAATTACTTTTCTTTATCATCAAAAGAACGCTTGTATCCTTTAGATTTTGAAGCTGGTTTAGTGTCTCTTTTCAGCCCCCAGCAGTAATCTGCCAACATATTTACATTCCAGTGTCATGGATAGCGTTTTTCCAAGCATTTTATGTCCTGGTGAAATCTCTCACCTTGTTCTTCACTCATTTCACCAAGATTTTCAGGAAAACATTCAAGATAAGGGTGCAGAAAATTCATTTTTAAACTCATGTTACAACCTAGTTTTTGAAAGTTTTGAACCATTTTTTTCAATGATCGTTGCGTAGTTAGGATCTTTGTAATTTCCTAAACATTTCTGAGTAACGTGTTTGAAACTAATCCATGCATCTTTCTCGGTTGATTTAATTTTTTCCTAAAAATTTTCGTCTTTCATTAACCATCTCATATCTGGGCCAACGAACACATCTTCTTTGATTTTACCTTCCGATAAATGTGGAAAAACTTCATTTAAATATCGAAAACTATCACCTGTTTTATCTAAGGTTTTTACGAATTGTTTCATTAAACCTAATTTAATGTGCAGGGGAGGCAAGAGGACTTCTTTTGGATCAACTAAGTTCTGCCGAATCACTTTTTTTTTATATCCTGGATTTATACAACCTCTTGATGCCATATTGCTATAAGAAACTGACAAAAAAAAACGTAAGATATAAATAAACGAGCAAAATAAATGCATGTTCTCACTACAAATGCGCGGGAGAAAATTGCGCTTTCTCAGGCAAATATCAATACATAAAGTGGCGCCATCTATATTTATATTTCACACCCTTTAGTGCATTATTGTATTTTAACATTTATTAATGTCACTTTACAAAGAAATTAATTTTTGTTTTTATTAAAAAAATGTATCTTATTTAATAAATATTACACATTGATTTTATTAAGAGGCACCCCCTTCTTTTTTGTTTTGTGAAAAAACTGTGGGTATTAGAAAAAAAACTAATGTCATATTTGTGATCAGCGTGACTGATTTACTAAGAAAAAAGTGCCATTCTTCAAACCCCAGATTTGTGTTGGGCTGTGTAATTTAACAACTGCATTTCATTAATTTATAGGAAAATAACGTGAAAGGTATTCCTGCGAACGAAATGCCTGTCCTTTACCGGTTTTTTTTTTTTTTTTTTTTTTTTTTTTTTTTAAAGAAATAAATGAATCACATTTAATTCATTTCAAAAATTTTGTTTACGTTTGGAAAGAAATTTTAAATGCCGATAAGTCTTAATGTATACATTTTAGAAGGTACATCTTTCCTCAAAAACTAATTTATTTTTAAAGATCTTTCTAAAAACGTAAATTACATATTAAAAATATTTTTTAAAGCATAAACACTACGTCTGATTACTTTATTTTACAATATTATAAGAACACGCATTTTATCAGACAATTAAACACACTAAACAAACATGAATGAAAAGTTAACCGGGGGCAGGACTCGAACCTGGGACCTTGTGCATGTCGTGTTGACGCGCTGCGACAGAGCCACCCAGACCGATATACTTGAGCGACAATTTCTCATACTTATTCATTTTGGAAACAGTCATCTGCTACAATTTGCAGTCATATTTAATTGTCTGATAAAAAGTGTGTTCTTATAATTATGAAGTTTTATTTTTTTTAAATATCTTCAAAAGAAAATGGCTGACTTGCAGATGAAATTTGATGTGGTTATATTATAACCTGTAACTGATTTGTGCTATTTTAATACAGATGGTACATGGTCGTTGGCGGGTTTTATCTCTGTTTTTGGCATAATTTTTTAATCGCCAAGTTAATTAACAGTTTTTTGCTAATTAAGAATAGAAAATAATTTTTTTTTACACTGAATTTTATAAAAGCACATAGATTACGTAATTACTTGTCCAAAAATGCAATCCTTTTTTTATTCTGCCCAATATTAAGGCCTGTAGCTTGTTTGAAAAAAAAAAGTTTGATGAAGAAAAAAGTGATCATTTTAAGTAACTCGACGTTTTTAAAAAAAAGCTATATCTCTGTTTATAAATCACTTATGAAGATGAGTTTGGTCTTAAATTGAAGAAATTCTTCCTTAGATTCTTCTAGTTTTCGTTTTTTTTTTCTACGACGCTTGGTTTGTTTGATATCTGATATTTTAATCTGGCATGTTTTGTCGATTTAACATTGCGAAGTTGCTTTCTGTATATAAGTATTAGCGGTCTTTATTCCAGTTCTTGGCGTTGTTTGTGTGGCGTTTTTTTTAAGCTTGGCTTGGCAGAGCGACCGCCCTGCTTGATAAATAAACGCAAAATATTAGTACACTCCTTAGAGGTAATAAAAGTAAAACTATAGCGTACAATTGGACTTTCAGTAAAGTTCATAATTTAATTCTTCATTAATATTTAAAAATGTAAATATTCTTCTTCACATCAAAATATTTAAAAAATGTACTTTTTGAAAATAATTATTTATTCATATATAAATATCTAAAGCTTATTAGTATATATTAAATATTTTGCGTGAATCTTTATTTATGCTTACTATTGAAAAAGCGTATAATTCATTAAATTTCTATTTCTTTACGTTAAATCACATGGAAACACATGGGTAAGAGGGCAAATTTGGACCGTAATGAATCAATCTATATCATCTTGCCTTAATGGTGCTGGTCAGTGAAATCTCAGATTTCCTTCTCTAATGTTAAAATGATGGGCGTTGAATGCATTTGTATTTTTAAAATATCTCATCAGGTAATTAATATGTTAACTTATTTTTTTTTTGTGTTTTAAAGGATATATCTCCCATTTTTTAGTTGTCAAAATAACTTAAAAATATATGCTTAATTTAATCTCTTAATCGTCGCCCCCGATAAGCATAGGCTACTTTTTTAAAATTCAGATTGCTTGATTGCCACCAACTTTTTTAAGTAGAAAATATTCGGATTACTTAATGGAAGATAAAATAATGCGAGCCAAATAAAGCCAATTACAATATTTAAAAAAAAGTGGTGGGAATCATACAATATAAATTTTAAAAAAAGTAGTCTACACTGCCCGTGAATTTATCGGGAGCGACGATTAAGGGATCAATGTTTTGTATGTTAAAGACTAATGCGCTGTGAGTGAGAATTCTACACTTCGAATAAAATTAATTACATATTTTAGAAATATTTTGTCAACTTAAAAAAAGAGTGACATTCTTTCAGAAAAAAAAAACACAGAAAAAAAGTTAAAAATATTAATTTTCTGATGATATACTTGTTCCACCCCCATAAGTTTAAGTGTGCGAGCTAAATCTGAGATCTCACTGACCAAAAGCCTTATTAATTCCCTATGTGTTAGCCTCAGAAACGTACGTAAGGTGTCGCAGTTTAACTTACAGGGTGTTTCAAAACTGACAGGTATATTCGAAAAATCAATAAAAACTAAACGGGCCGTGACAGAAATACACCGTTTGTTGCAATATGTTTGGGACAACAGTAAATTTTCAGGCAGACAAACTTTCGAAATTAGTTACAATTTTCAACAACAGATGGCACTGCAGTCTGGAAAAATCTGAACAACGATATTTTCCACGTATCCACTATGCGCAGCAATAATATGGCGTAGTCTCTGAACGAAATTGCCTGAAACCTTTGTAAACGTGTCAGGCGGGATGGCTTCACATGCAGAAGAGATGTACTGCTTCAGTTGTTCAATTGTTTCTGTATTGTGGCGGTACACCTGGTCTTTCAAGTGTCCCCACAGAAAGAAGTCACAGGTTTACAAAGGTTTCTGGTAATTTCGTTCAGAGACTACGCCATATTATTGCTGTGCATGGTGGATATGTGGAAAATATCGTGGTTTAGATTTTTCCAGACTGCAGCGCCCTCTGTTGTTGAAAAATGTAACTAATTTCGAAAGTTTGTCTGCCTGAAAATTTACTGTTGTCCCAAGCATATTGCAACAAACGGTGTATTTCTATTGCTGCCCGTTTAGTTTTTATTGATTTTTCAAATATACCGGTCATTTTTGAAACACCCTGCATTTGATAAGCTCGCTACTACGACCTTCAGTTTGCATCACCAGCGAGCTTTGGCGGCAGGGAGAACACGCAGCGCTAAATGACCGAAACCTGCACTATCTCTCCTTTTCATTCGTATAACTCAACACTCAGGCATCGAAGCGCAGTAATTCATGTGTTTGTGTATAGAGTTTGTCGATAGCAATCGATTTAAATAAAAACAAGTACAGTTTGGATAATATTTCCATGTAACCTAAAGTATGTGTGCTTAAAAGTAAAAAAAAATGTCGGCATCATCCGGAACAAGAGCCAAGCAAAATATGTCCTGCATATCATTGAAAAGAGGTGTTACGAGTCACGCACAAGTACCCCAATGCCCGGTGCGGAGCGAGCGAGACTGTTTTGGGAGCGACGCAAAGTTAACGCGTCGGGCTCGTTGAACAACGTCGTGAACACTTCTACAGCTGCTGTAACCGAAACGATGGACATACCCAGTGAAAATGATACCGATACATATTTCGATGATGTCTCCAAGTAGACAGATATCAACATCAGTCAAACGTACACTGTAAAAAATGGGGAGTATAATTACGCTTAATTTGGGTTTATGAAATGCCAAATAAGGTTTAAATATGCACTAATTTTGGTGTCAACACTGAATTAAGTGTTATAATACACTTAAAATAGTTTATCTGTACTCTTTAAAAAAAAATCGGTGATATCACACACCAAGAATGACAATTTGAAATTAATTCCGGAAACCAAAACTCCAATATAGGTGTACATTTTTATCTCGCAATCCAGCTCTGTGGTGTTGAAATATACGATGACGTCAGAGTGTTGCGTCAGCAGACGACAACAGAGCAGAGAACGGAATGAACCATTTTGATTTCATTATGAAGTGCTGTTAAAAACATAAGGTAAGCCTAGTAATTATTCCTTATATATTTAATAGATAATACTAAATAGTGTTTGTATAGTTAGATGAGGGAAATTAACTAAACAAAGCATGAGAATTTTTACTTTGTTAGTTGTTTTTGCTTAATAATCCTCTTCACGCACTTGACAACACTCGATCGCTAATGTTAATTCTATATTCTATAGGCATTATTTTTCTAATATCTCGTTTGTATTTGAATAGTTTTAAATGTTTTTTTTTTTTTTTTTTTTTTTTTTTTTTACATTGGGTAGCAGGGATTAATCTCTATTTCCGCCGTTGATTACGTTTTCGATTTTCTTTGCGGATTTTTTTTAGGAAGATGCTTTTACTTTCGAAACCGGTTCCGAAAATGAAAGTATCTTCGTAGAAAAAAATCGAAAAAGTAATCAACGGCGGAAATAGAGATTGATCTCTGCTATCCAGTGCAAAAAAAATAAAATAAAATAAAATAAAATCATTTAAAAATATTTAAATGCAAACGAGATATTAGAAAAATAATGCCCTATAGAATTAACATTAGCCCTTAATAAAAAATTATCATATTTTAGAACATAATATTTAGTTCCTGTTTTATTTTTAAAGCAAAATACTTGTGGATTGCATTAAAAGAACATTTAAATCATATTTTAAAGGGGAAAAAATCAGTAGTGTATGTTGTATCTGAATAATAACGTTTAGAAATCATTGTTTATGTGAAAAAAAACAGTATTTATTGTTAAATATCTAAGCAGTCCATAGTGATTTGAATTTTCATAATTTTTCCTCTGTACTGTGAGGAGTTTTGAAATCTTGTATGCAGCATAATTAAAAGTAAGCTTATTCCCTGGACTACACTCTCTTTGTGTTTGGCTTTTCTAGAAATTCGTACTACCATTTGTTAAACATTTGCTCAAAAGCAAACTTTTGTGATTATAAAAATATAATTTGCTGCTTCCGTAGAAGATTTTTAGCTTTTGGAAATCTACTTTTATTTATTTTATAATTCTGCAATAGTTGTGATGTAATTAATATAATCCTAATAACAGTATTTTTTACAAATCTTCTAGATTAAAAAAAAATGACCCCCCCCCCCCCCACACCCCCTTAGGAAAGATTCTCAGGTCACCAAATGAAACTGTTCAAAAATCGAACTTTGTTTTGGGATCCTTTTACATTTTTTAACATTCTTACAAATACTAAATTGTAATATGTATAAAAACTGCAAATAAGTGTTTTAAATTAGTTTAAATAAGTGTTTTAAAAACAATAACTTTAAAATGCAAAGTACATCCTTGATTTTGTCAATTTTTTTTATCGTATACAAATACAACTTTAAAATCCTTAAGGGTAGGGAATTTTAATAAAATAATTAAAGGTTGCAACTCTTTATGAAACGGGTGAACCGCAAGCTTTTTATTTATTGTTGACATCATCACTTATTATTTCACCAGTATAATTATACACTAGTTTACACTGGAAATTTTTATTCTCCAGCCTTTTCTTTTCTTAGTATACAATGATGTTATCAACAATTTAATAAAAAACATAGTGCCTAGAATATGAATATACACTAATTTATCTTTCTGCATAATACTTTGATTAAAGGTTGCAACTCTTTATGAAACGGGTGAACCGCAAGCTTTTTATTTATTGTTGACATCATCACTTATTATTTCACCAGTATAATTATACACTAGTTTACACTGGAAATTTTTATTCTCCAGCCTTTTCTTTTCTTAGTATACAATGATGTTATCAACAATTTAATAAAAAACATAGTGCCTAGAATATGAATATACACTAATTTATCTTTCTGCATAATACTTTGATCATCTATATATATATATATGTGTGTGTGTTTTTGTGCGTGCATGTGTCAGAGAGAGAGAGAAAAACAAATATGAGCCTCCGCTACATTTTCTTGAGACCCCCCCCCCCCTATTATTCACATCTAGCTACAGCCCTAATTTTTAAATATTAGAAACTTTACTTATTTTTTCTTGATTTATGCTCTTGTATATGGTATTATTCTAAAATTTGATTTAGTTTATATTTTATCATTTTTAGCATGGAAAAAGATATTTTGGTATCCTATAATTCAAGAAGTAAATTGTTTAATTTACCAGCATCATTGGATGAATTTGAAAATGTAAGATATTTAAATTTTGCAATGTTTTTTGTAAAGAAATTAATGTTTACTATTTTCTAAACAATATTGATGTTTAATGCTACTTTATTAAATGGTACTTGTGTACTAACGCCACCGCAGCAGAAGTTGCGCTAATGTGCCAATAAAGAACAATCTTGTTGTTTGCACGCGCACACAGTTATCTTTTGGATTCCTTGTTGTTTGCTGATTTTTGACGCCATTTTTTAGTGCTATAAAAGATTGGCGGCACTTAAAAACCGCCAAATCTGTACCTACGGTGGTGTTAATACGTAAGTAAATATTAAATTTTAACTTTCTTCTTTATTGTTTCATTTTCCCCAAAATTTATCAACTTTGAACTTTAAAAGTTAAATCTAAAGCTCTATTAAAGCTGTTTTCAAGTTCACTGTGCAACAAATTCAAAATTTTCTGACACAATGACGGGCTAATTTTAAATGTAAAGATACAAACAGTGTTGAATTCAGGAGGTGACCCAGGGTGGACAATAATAAACGTTGTATGTGTCACATGTTAAAAAATATACACAGTCTTTATATAAATATGTATTATTTTATGTATACTAGATGGAACCCGTCAAAACCTGACAGAAACAAATTACTATAACAATATGAGTAAAATAAGCTTCTTTATGAAAAAGTGTTTCATAAATTTTATTTTAGAAGTTCTTCCCCTAGTGAAACACAGTACTATTTTCGATGCAAACTCCAAACAGACAATCTGTAAACAACTGTGTAATGCAAATCATTTCGAAATTGCAGTTATATTCAGTACTGCAAGAAATAAATTTTCAAGGACTTATGATCATGCAAATAGTATATTCCTTTGTCCATATCATATTCAGTAAATAAAAGAACGTAGTATAAATAAAGTACATTACCCTGTGATAATACAACCGAGTGAGCTCCTATGCGCATTCTGCATTGCATCTGCTCAAAGGCACCATGGAAATTTTATGTTAAGGCGGTATTAAAAAAATATTTTTCCACGCTCAGCAACTCAAAATTTTGAGACACATTTTCAGACTCATTTTTAAAAGTAAAAACATGAAACTTGGCGGTGTGATTTATGAAGAGATTTATAAGGGACCTATGTTTTTATTTTTCGTTCAATTAATTAGAAATTGAATTACGAACATTTATTTTCACAGTATAATTTTTTTTTGTTTTCAGCGCTATCGCTTTGGGAAATTTTGTTCAAAATGTCCACTTTGACAGCATTTTTTGAAATATATTCTGCCTTTATCAAAACATTGTGACAATACAGACATTATAAAAGTTTCTGAATAAGAGAACCTGCCAATTGGAGGCATTTTAGAGCAAAATTGAATTTAAAAATATGTATCAAAATAAGCAGTTTGGATTTGAATACTCTTAAATTTTTTTTTTTAATATTTAAAAGAATGTTTTAAAATGTCCTCTTTAATCATTGTTCGTTTCAAATCCATATCTTCTAAAACACATCCATTGTTGTAAACTAATCAATTTTTATGCAAAGATGGAGAAATTTTCGCTATTGCCAAACTATGGGATTTAAAGCTAAAAATAATGATCGTGGCGTCACATTCAGTTGACGTCAAATGCGTTACACGTGCTTGTTATTTCATCAAATGATTTTTAATTGGATGTTAATGATTTTTTAATGATGTTTTACTGATTTATTAGTTACTTCATTAACTAAAATAAAAATTACGTCTTCGACATCATGATATTTAAACAGAAAAAGCATTGAAAAAATGTTGCAATGTGTAGTTACGTACAATAGATCACTTTCAACTGACATCACAAATATTTATCCAACAGTCGAGAGGGATAATTTAAAAAAATAATGTAAATAAATAAATATCAAAGATTATTTTGGTTTCTTTTTTCTTTAATGTATTGTAAATTTTATTGTTTGAACTTGCTGAGAAATGATACTTTAATGAATGGGGCTTTCCTAATTTCTTTTTCTTTCGTTTCTTTTCCTTACTTTTTTTTTTGAGATTCAAATGGCAACATTCTTTCATTTGTTTATTGGATGCTACAGTTTGGCAAATAATTTGGCGATAGTTTTTTTTTTTTTTTACGGAAATTGGTTGACTGGATAATATAGAAGTACCAGAATATTTTTCTGCATTTTATAGTTATATTAATAAAAATACATTTTTAAGATTTGCTGAATCACTTATTTGTTTACTTTTTCATGCATTACATTACTGAAGATTGTCCTGTTATTCTTTTAAATATCCTCTACTTACATAAAAAAATAGCATGTGTTTTCTATGGTGTTTCTCATAAACATTGTAAAATTAAGATTATTAGATTTTATTCAACTTCAACTGTCATAACTGCTGATGAAGCAGTTATTTTTGGCGATTTTTCTGTTACCTGTAAAATGGTTGTTTTTGGTATAGCCGTAAATAAGAAAAAAATTTCCAATCGATCAAATAATTGTATTTCGTTAATCCTTATATTTTCTGATTTTTAAGCTAAGAAAGAAACAATAATCATGGATTTAATTAATTTTTCAATTTTTAATCATTAATTTCAGTACACCCAAACAATTTTGATTAAATCGGTACAGATGTCACTGCACAGGGTTTTCTTTTTGGCACCATAAATGGCGATTTTTGCTGTGTATAGCAACCTGTTTTTTTATAATAAAAATGAATATATGTGTAAATAAATCAAATAATATAAAAATAATAAATTCAATTAAATGCGTGTGTGTAATAAAAAGATTGGGAAAATTGGGTTTTTTTGCCAAAATGGCGCAAAGAAAAATTGCACAAATCCCGGTGCGTCTGCGACATCTGTTCCATTAAATCATGTAAGGGTAGTTTTTATTTAATAAATAATGAATTTTGTAAGAAGCCTATGGCTATGTTAGTAAAATGGATTTTGAGAATGGGCTTGCTTTATTAAATGAGTTTTTATGAAATAGGCCTCCAATTTTGTCAGGATCAACTCCTGGTATGGTTACTGAATTTATACAAGATGTACTTGAAACTTATGCATTCTTATTTGATGTTTCAGGAGGTGTATGCTAGATTTTGTATTGATCGGACAGTATCCATTATTATACAGTTTTTTAATGAAGTTTGGCAGGAGTACATTGATGTACAAAAAGATGAAAACATTCTTCCAGGTAAGAAATATAGAATTGTGTTAGATACACCCAAAGTATTATATATTGAAAATTCAGTTCCTGACTGTGCTGAATCGAAATCATCATCCCATATAACTGAACCATTTTTCACTGATGAGAGAAATGATTCTGGTTCCTGTGAATCATCAGAACCAGATCTATTTGCTGCAGCAACTCCACAGTCATCTTTTCCCCTAGATAATTTCACAATACCCGCTAAAGACTTTTCAAGTCGCCTAAGACAATCTTTGCAAGATGAGGTACCCTTACCTAGGGTTTTGCGGTCAGAATTAATACATACCATATGTTCATCTGTTGTGAAACATTCAAAATATCCGACATCAGTTATGGTGACCGACATGGCAAGAGCCATTGTTTCTAAATACCCATATTTAAAAGAGTCCATTGGAACTGGATATGGTGGATGGCGACAGGCTATTCGAGATAAATTGAAAAATATGCGTAGATTTGATCAAAGTGAGGAAGTAAAGCAGAAGAAAATAACCAATAAGTTCCATAACAAAGGAGAAAAAGCGAATGAAAAGAAAGAAATACCACAGTTCAAAAAACAACTCATGGTTATTAATGAACAGGCTAGTGCTTCATCTGAGTTAAATGAAACATTTGACATTAGAAGAGATGAAATTGTCAATCAATATATGAAAGTTGCTGATTTAAAAATTAAATATCCAAACTTATTTAATAAACAGCACTTTGCTGATGAATTTTTCCGAATAACAGGGAAATCTAACATTTTTCAGTGTATTCCAAAATTTCTCAGTTTATATAATAAGCAGCTCTATAATTTATTATTGGCACGAAAAAGCCTTCCTTCATGGGTTGAAACTCTGAAATGTCTCCAAGAGCAAGCTGACACAGCAATAGCTAAAGATGAATTTCTGCTGATCTCATTACCTGTGCATTTTTCTGAAGACCAGCTATTTTTAACATACACGGTAAGTGATAAATTACAAATACTGTTATTAATTTATTTGATTATCTGCAAAAATAAGGTGTCTTTGGAGAAGAAAGGTTTAACATAAGAGTAAGAGTTTCCCCCTTCCCCTCCTCAAGGGATGTTGTGCCTAATGTTTACATAAGATAGTTAGGTAATATTTTATATGCAATGTTGCTTTCACATTTACAAAATGACAGCATTTTTTTATACAATTTTTATCACTCTTATTAAATGTTTAAAGTTTTTATAACATGCTATTTAATTTATTTACAGTGTTAGTGACCGTACAAGACAATAACATGTTTTGGTACTTTTCCATTATACTGACACCATGCCAAAATGTATGTTAATGCATAATGTATATATTAAATGTATGCTTGGCGACAATGGTATCCGTATAATGGAAAAGTAACCATATTTTTCTTGCCCACTTTTATTTTCTGTGCATCTATATTAGAAACATTTCTTTGATATTAAATTAAAATGTCTTGGTTTGTAACATTATTTTTCTTTTTTATGAAATGTGTGAAAAGTATGTATTTTATTTGCATGTGTTAGAAATGAATTTAATGTGGTTGAAAATGATAGGAATATTATTTAGCAGTGTGCCACCTGTTATTGACTTGCATAAAAAGTATTGTTATTACATACATGTAAATGTTTAAAATGTCTTCCATTGCCCTTAAATTTTCAGGAAAAAATTTCTAAGATTCCTGCCTAATATGTTAGAAAAATCCTAGTTTTAGCTCTGCATTTAATCAAAGACATTCTTATAAAAATGATTTTTATCATGATTTAAATTTCAGTTTAAATAATATTTAATAGAGCCTCCGTACAAAGCCCTGTGGGTCGGTTTTGGGTTGGGAGATGGGGGTGAAGGCTGATTGTGCAAAATGTTGGGGATTTTCAACATTACAATTGAATAATAGGTAAAATGTAGCACTATAATAAATACGGCAATGTTTTCACATTTTATAAATAAATTATACGCCTCAATTAATATTTCACAGGTTTCTATGAAAGGAGACTGCAAATATCAGCTTTAACTATTGTTGCTCATGTGTTTATAAATTACTTTCATATGCTAAAAAAATGAGTCACTTGTCTCTAAGATTGATTAGAAGCTATAACTTTTAGATTTCACCTAGTATTAGAAAAATATTTATCTATCAAATCTTACATTTAAATTAAACAACCCTGATAATGTAGTCTGTTTCCTTATGTCACAATCTCATTAAAGATTTGAATTGCTTGATAAAGAATCAAACTAAAGATCTCATCAAAATGATAAATATTTGCTTGTACAAACCTTTTTTGTTGTTGTTGATGTTGCCCATATTTATGTAATTTACAATAGACTGCCAAAATAAAGCATTTATAGTCAGTTACAACAGATGAAAGAGAAAAAATACATTCTTTATTTTACATATCAGAATCTGCTAAATCTCTTTAACTGTTTGTTAAAGGATTACTAAACTTGTAGTATCAATAAATATTTCTTTATAATTTTTCTTCCTGCATGCCATACTTTCTAAGTTGGTTTGTTTTCTGCACGTTACTCTTTGTATAAGTGAAATATAGCTAAAATCTATGTGGTAAATGTTTTGTCTATAAAACGATAAATCTTGTCTTAATCTTTCTTCTACATTATCAGTTATCAAGTTTTATAATAGCATGCTTGGATGATCAAGGGTCGATCCAGGAAAATTTTGGGGTCTATTTAGAGCCCGTTCACAAAAATCTTATTTAACAAAACATTCTCCTTCACAAAATTCATTTTAAAAAAATAGACACTTTCACAAATTTCTATTCCATAAAAACATACTCTTCATTGATTATTTTTATTTCGTTATGTTTTAAAATTTGTAATTTGCCAACAAAACAAGTTCACTGAAAAGTAAAACTTTAACAGAAGGACTTAAAGAAGAAATTATTATTAAATGCTTCGTTTGAATTTGAGTTAGCTAAATTTCATCCTTTGTTACAAAATGTTATTTTTCACAAAAATATGATAAATTTCACAATAATAACTTATTTTTCACAAAATGGGCCCCAAGTAAAAAAAAAAAAAAACTGCATCGACCGCATGATGAGGTTTATGCTATATTTAAAGAAAAAAATTAAAATTGTATTTGTCATGCAGTGAAATCGAGTAGCACTGATTTTAATTTTAATTTCTCTTATAGGCAACTACTTCTATTGATGACATTAAGAAAGCAGGTTATTCATCGCCTCATGTAGGAATCATTGGGTTTGAGACTAAACAAGAAAAATACTATGTGCTAGCTGAGCATGAAATTATTCTCCACTGCAATTCATTATCGGAAACAGTCACCAATCTGATAGCATCATACTTTATATTTAATTGCGAGTATCCAAAACGTTGCATCAAAACCCTTATTTTTATAGAAAAGTTCATCTTTGACATTCAGTCAGACAAGAAGAAATTACCATCAATTGTTGTAAACTTTGCACAAAAACTTAAAAATTGTATGTAAGGATAACAATTAGAAAGACATTTTATACTTAAGTCAATTTATATTGTTTAGTGCTTTATCTTTTTTATAATCATGGTTTTAATTTGTAATTTTTGCCCAAACATAACATTTACAGTTTTTACCAAGTATCTTACTCATTTAAACTTGTTTCATAGCCAAGAAAACAATTTTTTTTTGCAATGTGCTGTTCATGACTGTCCAAATACGTTTACTAATTTTCACGCATATAAATCTCATGTTTATAGAAAACACAGGAATACATTTTCTCAAGATAGATCTATTTTTCCTGGCCATTACATATGTAAAACATGTATCAACTGTCCATAAGTAAGCTGCTTTAAAAATCTGCCAGATATTTCAAAACATTTGAATGTACATACAAAACAAAATAAAACAATATTTTGCCCTTTCATAAGCTGTACAGCCAAATTCAAAAGTTTTTCCTCTTATCGATCACATTTGAGTAGAAAACATACATATTATACGCACACTGATAAAAGTAAAAATAATTTGAATAATTGCGATGAAGAATTTTTAAGTCACATTAATTGTAGTAAAGATCCGTTAATGGACTTTGAATCAATAAATGTAGAAGATGATATAGGTGCAACTGAAGAAAATTTTGATTCAAAAATGAAACGACATGTTAGTTTATTATTATTAAAAGCTCAGGAAAAACACATGCTACCTTTGTCCACAACCCAAAAAATCTTGCAGGATTTTAATTCTTTGTTGGAAATGCAGAGTGATTATTTAATTAACAAAATTAAAAATGAAACTTCTAATTTAAGTATAAGTAATGAGAGTTTTCTAAAGATTAATGAAATTTTGAAACAAAATTGTATTTTTGAGAGCATTGATTCATTATCTAATAATTATAGGAGAATGAAGTACTATGAAACAAACATGCAAATGGTTCTTCCTGTTGAGTATATTTTAGGAAATAATAGTTTCAACAAGTCGTGTTGTTTTCATTATGTGTCTATATTAAAAACTTTGAAATTTTTGTTGATGCAAGATGATGTATTTACACAAGTTGTGAACCCTAAGTGTGACAAAGCCAAAAATCTTATAACAAGTTTTGATGATGGTAAATTCTGTAAAACTCATCCCCTGTTTTCTACCAACTTCCATTCCTTAAAATTAAATCTGTTTTGTGATGAATTTGAGATTTGTAACCCATTAGGTGTTCATAGAAAAACTCACAAATTACTGGCATTTTACTATGTTCTAGGAAATGTATATCCACAGTATAGATCTTCAACTGATATAATTCAATTAGTTATTATTTGTAAAAGTACAGATGTGAAATATTTTGGTATTGGTAAAATTGTTGAACCCTTAGTTAAGGATTTGAATATTCTTGCAACTGATGGAATTTCTGTGAGAGCTGAAACTTTTGTTGGCTGTCTGTCTTTTATTAGTGGTGACAATTTAGGAAGCAATATGATTGGTGGTTTTGTGGAATCATTCTCTAATAAAGTAAAGTGTTATTGCAGAACATGCTTGTGTAATAAGGCTGAGATACAAAACACATATACTGATGATCATATTACATTGAGGACTCCTGAAAACTATAAACAACATGTAACAGAGTTGCTTGCTGATGACACAAAGTTAATTCAGTATGGAATAAAAAACAATTCTCCATTTAATTCAGAATTTTTTCATGTTACACGTGGTCTCCCTCCTGATATTGCCCATGATTTGCTAGAAGGAGTTGTCCCATATGAAACATGTTTAGTTTTAGAAGCTTTACACACACACAAAGTAATTTCTATTGATTATATAAATAAACAAATTGAAATGTGGCCTTATGGACCTTTAGATTCTATTGATAAACCATCTTTAATAAATAAAAAATGTAAAATAAATCAGACAGCTGCTCGAATGTGGACACTTGTCAGATTACTCCCGTTAATGTGTGCTGCTGTCATTCCTGAAGACAATTCATATTGGAAATTGTTTATAGATTTAAAGGGTATTGTTGAACTTATTTTTGCCCCTGTTCTCACAGTAGACCATATTGCTTATTTAAAAATTAGAATTGATGACCACCTACATTTTTTTAGAGAACTTTTTCCTGATAAAATGATGATACCAAAGCAGCACTTTCTTATTCATTACCCTTCTCACATGTTAAATTTTGGGCCTCTCCGTCACTGTTGGACATTGAGATTTGAAGCGAAGCATTATTATTTTAAGAGACTTGCTGCAATAGGAAAAAATTTTAAAAATATAACTCTCACATTAGCAAATCGCCATCAATTACGTCAAGCATATTATGCTTGTAATTCAAATGGATACCTTCAGCATAATAAATCGGTTGGGATTACCAAACCACTTGAATTAAGTTCTATACAACCAGAAGCTGCTCAGGTTATTGTGAAAGACAAAGGATTTACTAGGGAACTATATTCTGTTTCACACTTTACTATTAACTTTTTAAAATATGTTAGTGGTTTATTTATTGTTAGGAAATTAGTTGAAGAAGAACCAATTTTTTCAAAAATTTTGCTCATTATAACAGATAGTGATAAAGTTTTTTTTCTTTTAGAAGATTATGAGTGTGTTTTCAATGATCATTTTGGTGCATATAAAATTAAAAAAAATGTCTAATAAGGACTGTTCAAGATTTTTTTTTATGGATGCAAGTCTCTTGCAATTTAGATATCCATTTTCCAGCTACTACAAAAATGGAAACTGGTACATTGTCTTAAAACATATTTTGGTAACATTAAATGATGTTTCATACATGGAATGTAATACTTAAGATTTTTTTTTGTTACATATAAAAATTGTATAATATTGTGTGTAATATATCTTAAGTGGGCAATTTGAACAGTACAAATCCAAAATGACAATTAAAAAATTGTGTAAGCCTGTTTTGGGTTTAACTGTAGGTATACTATTTTGGTTAATATCAATATATTTAACCATGAAATGTGTTTTGATAATGTTAAGTAATAATTATATGCTGTTTGTGTGGTTTGGTACACTGCAATATGCAATTTTTTTTTTTATGATTAGCTAAAACCGTTCTTTACTTTTAACCTTGACTTATGCTTTTTTATGTGCTTATAAAAATCATTTTTTTATTGTGAAATTGCAAATATACTGATTTGACCAAAGGCTTACTGTCAGAACTTTGCCCACCTAAGATATGAGTAAGTAAATGTCTTCAGAGAAAATTCTATAATTTTTTTTGCTAACTTTATGAGAAAAGTATGTGTCTAACCCATTGGTCTGCAAGCTGTTAAGAATTATTATAAGCATTGCTTGCCTGTTCAAATTAAGTTAGGTTATTTTGTTTATTAATGCATTCAAATTTCTTTAAGATATTTTGAATTTAACTTTTTTTCTTTCTTCACTGTATTTCATTCGTTCTTACTTAGTTATTAGTCTCTGATTATTTTCATATAATACTTTAAGTATTGACAAATGTGTATTATACTTTCCAATTTAGTATTAGTTAAATAAATATCATAAAAGTTATTTTGTTCTTAATTCTTACTATTAAAATTTTGAATAAATTCTGCATACATGGTTACCTGATTATTCTATTGATCAACTAAGTTATAACCAGAAATGTAAGATGTGTTGGGATGCCATAGTTAAATATCACTAACAAGTAATACTTGTAATTAAATCCAATTAATTTAAGCTTCTTAAGAGTGATATTTTAAAATTAATTTTTATTTAAAGTGAGTAACATTTTCCTTGGGGTATTTCTTAAGAAATTTATTCAAAACGCAAAACATTCATTACTAGGATAATAAAATATTAGGTGTTACAAAGTCTAACAGAATTTCCTGACTAAGTTTATTTTAACATTTATGTAATCACAACATTTATATTGTTAAATTTCTATATGGAATTCTTTTTAATTATAACTGTAATTGAATAAGGTTTTATTAATGGTGGCAACAAAGTTGTTATCATAATTGTTGTAATTAAACACCCGATAAATCTTGCAGCACCAAATTATTTTTTATAGCTCTTTTCAAGTCTTTGACCGGAAATATGTCGTCCCAAATTATCCTAAGAGAAAAGGTGATTGAAAGGTTATGGATATTTACGTAAAGCTACCGGCATTTTTACTGGATTTTTCTTCTTTTGATTAAAAGATAACATATTTTGAAACATCAGTAAACTTTTATAATTAAAATTAAAAAAAATTATATTGAGGATTTCAATTACAGATTTGCGAATTGACTTTTAAATATCCTTTTCTGAATCAAAGAGAAAAAGATCTCTAAATTTTCTGTAAACTGTTATACATTTATATAAAACTTAGACATATTTTTCTCTTTGATTCAGAAAAGGATATTTCAAAATTAATTCGCAAATTTGTAATTGAAATCCTCAATATATTTTTTTTAATTTTAATTATAAAAGTTGTTTCAAAATATGTTATCTTTTAATTAAGAGGGGAAAAATCCAGTAAAAATGCCTGTAGCTTTACATAAATATCCATAACCTTTCAATCACTTTTCCTCGTAGGATAATTTGGGACGACAGATTTTGAACACCAAATTTGGTGTGATGCTGCATCGAAGTGGCATATCCTGAATTAGTTAGTAGGACACCCAATTTGGTGTTAAAGCACACCAAATTGATGATGGTGTTTTATTACACCACTTTTGGTGGCAACTTTGTTGCCACCAAAAGTGGTGTTTCTTTACACTAATTAATTTTTGGTGTTTCATTACACCAATTTACAAGGGGTGTTTCTTTACACCGTTTTTGGTGGCAACTTTGTTGCCACCATTTTTGGTGTAAAGTAACACTAATATTTTTTACAGTGTATGAGATGCAGGATCATTGCAATTCAGCAGACAAACTCTCTTCATAAACATTCGGCCACAATTACGTGTCTACAGAACTGACAACACTGGGCAACACCACGATCGATTGTACGTTCAACAGACATATCGATGTTTCTGTTATACCACCCCCCTTCTTAAGTATCTTACGTCTCCCATCACAGAACAATGTTAAATAAAATTGTCGTTAAATATCATGGGCAATTCAGTGTGTGTTTTATGTTAAAAAAATTGGTATTCAGTCAATGTCGGGTTTTCATTTCAATTCAATAAGCTAAAAGCGACTGCTTTCCATAGATGTTTCATGTTAAATCAACAGCTTTTAGACACGACAGAGCATCGCCCCCTTTTTACTCTTTCGACATCAACGATTTTCGTTTAACCTATAATATAATGATGAAAGTACACAGTCTGTTCGGATGTTGAACGGTTTTGATAAATTATATATTAAGTTTTCAAGTATGTCATTTGAGTTTAAAATATTTTATTTCATTCTTCTTATTGTTATCTCTTAATGCAAAACTTCATTTTTGTTATAATAAAAAAGTTTCATATATAAGTGGTATTTAGAAAATTTCTATTGTGCAGGTTTCCAAAACCTATGAATGATTTTCGAGCAATTTATACTATGTAGCCAAAAATCATCGGTCGCTTGTGATTAAAAATGTATTTTTCAATTTTCATAAAATTATTTTATAATTTACTGTTTAACTTCGGCCATGTGAGAAACTTGCTTAAAGTCACATCTTTCAGTGAAGACTCAATTAGAGCCGCATTTGAAGAGCTAATAAAAATTTTAACAATATAAAAAAATTGTGAGCACTCTACAAAAAACTGAAAATAATCATTGAAATAATAAAAACATTGAAACAAATTATTAAAAAACACATAAAAGAATCTGTAACTTTCGAAAACATTTTTACTTGCTATATCTAATATTTGTATGAACTTTTGTAAGAATATCGGCTATACTCAAGAAGATTTAACAGAACTTTTAAAAAATCAATTTTTTTAGCATGTGTCCTTTTTATATGCAGGGTTTTCTTCTGAGTTTCAAGAAGATTTCAAAACGTTGTACACTGATGTCCAGAAATTAAGGGGCAGTGACCAATTTCAGACGTTTCGTCGAATATCTACTGAAACTCGTGAGGATAAGCCCGAAATGCCCTTGAGCTTTGAGGATGTAAAGAACATGTTTGACTTCATGTTTTTCAGTGAAGGTTTTGTTGCGAGGACAATAAAGGGGGGGCAATAATAATTTTAATAATAAAATAATATTTTCGATCACCCAAGTAACAGAAAAGGCTGTAAATGGTCTGTCACTGTAGCAAATAACTTTGTAAGTCCTGTTCAACATTTGTGTAAGCGTAGCACGTATATTCGTGAAGATGTTAACGTTTCTGTGAAAAACTCAAACGTTTTTTTTTTATAGCCTGCAGAGTTTTTAGTCGAATTTCACACCGCATTCCAAAAACTTTACAAAAAATTGTAGAAATAGTATACTGCAATTAAAATATTAATATATTGAATATTTGAAGAGATATGGGTATTTGTATGAAATAAATTTTAACCTATTTTCCGAATTATTTGGAGCCCACATTGTAGCATATATTGTAGAACGCCTATTGAATATCGTGAAAATTCAAAACATTATCAGTGGTACAGTGAGCCATCTTTCAGTGAATTTCATAAATATAGCTAGTTGATAAATGATTGTCTATAAATATTTGTTTTCCACCATAAATAACAGTTTCATATATATTTATATAAAAGGTAAATAGATACTAAATACATGTACATACTTATGAATTACACATATAAGATCACATAAACTTCATTCAATTTTATTTCCTGAAGTACAATAATTTTTATTACATAAAACACATTACTGGAAAGTTCATTCATTACATTCACGTCTTTTAGAAAGCGGCGGAAATGCATCGCCAAAATGTCTCTGAATTTCCTTGATATTCAAATGGAATTGTTATATAAATTTAGTCGGCTGCGAATTTTGTTGTGTCTTACGCATGCATAAGTAAGAAACCTTTCTATAAATATTCATATCTCATCGAATATTAAATGAGTTTATTTTCATTTTCAGTATAATGTATGTTCTCAAGTGCTATGCAGGTTTTGTGAAATTTACTTGAAACCTCTGCATGTTATAAGCAAATACGATAGTAAGAGTAGTATATATATATATATATATATATAAACTGTTACACCTTCATAAATACGCATGCTGTTCTTACAAAACATTGTGTCCGTAAATGAATCCTCATAAAAACGTTTCATAGGGCAAGTGAAATTACTCTGAAACAGACGGATTATTTCCAGTTTTTTATGATACAGAGTGATTTCATTATCTGCTACTATGACTGTACGCATTTTAAATGTGGTTATTAATGAATCTTAAATTGACTTTATCCGTTAAAACATGTTCTTTAAATGGCGGAATTTGATGAAAAGTTCATTTAGTTTTCGCCTAGTAAATGAGAAAAATGTCTAAAACCGATTGTGCCCGGTGACGTATGGCTATAATCTTGTATACTCACATACACACACACATATATATAAATTTTTACGTCTTTATTTATGTCTAATAATTAGTTTTGGCACTGTAGCACTAGTCTATGACACTCTGGAGTTTATTATTTAAATTTTCTATCCACCGTAGAAGTAAAATAATAATTAAAAAATGGAACTTCAATGTTGGAGCAGCAAAGTTGACGCTTATTCCAAATGACTAGGCCAGGACTAGAACATGGGCACCTTGGCTTGCATTGACAATTTGATTTTAAAAATTTCAAATATGGCAATTTTATTGCAAATATTTATGCAAAGCAGCCCACACTCCTTAGAATTTCGAAGGAGATGACATCACGATTTCAGATTAGACATTTTCTATTTAACATTGAATTAGCCGATTTCGTAGCCACCTTATTTATACTCAGAATTTGTAATGTTTTTTGGCTGTTAAATAAGGGTGAAAATTATATTAAATAATTGTGATATGTCTGATTGCACTGATGTTAACATTCTCATAAATATAATTATTTTTTTTTTTTTACAATTAAAGTCATTTTTTATAGTTTTGTAGAAACAGCTGATTGAGTTTCATACTTTATTTAGTCATACAGGACATAATGCAATGTAGAATTTATATTTAATTTTACATTTGGCTACATCTTTTTTCCATTACTTTTTATTTTATGTCTTGATAAGATCTAGGGTAAATTACGGAAATTACAAATCTAGCGATGCTTTTTGTTAATAGGTTGTTAATTATACTAAAGTGAATTATTATTATCCATTTTCCTTCAGCATGCTAATTGTTTCTAAGCAATGTCTCTACACATTATTCAAACCTATTTATCTTTTTTAACGCAGGAATTAATCAATAGAGGAATTTGGATCACGAAAGTATTTAATATAAACTAGCTTTGCGGCATCTAATTAATCATCCAAACTACTGAAAGAGATATGTATAATTAACAGATTTCTTCAAATTCTCATTAAAATGTTGACTTTACAGTTGTTTACTAAATTAATTTCAAAATTTATAACTTAACCTCTTGAATACGACAACATGCATTGCGTACGTGGTTGAAACAATACACGTTTTGTATGGTCTTTAAGTACGAACATTAGTATCTTTGTATAGTAATGTTTGACTTCCCTTTAAAAAAAGACAGATGTTTCGTAATCTAGGAAAATATACAATAACCTCTTCCGAATTAACAGCGAAAAACATTCTTAATCGTTAGAAACTTCAGAAACCAATATATTTCAGAGATTTGAAGCAGCATTCATAAAAAGCAGTATTTAACTTTCTTTTCCTTCCACTGATTTTTGGAAATGTTCTCGAGTAGATTTATAGTGTATTAAAAAGTTTTCTTAACCCGTAATATAGGTTCTTGATTATATTATATTTTTGTAGATTAAGAAACATTTGTCTTTTTTACAGTTTTATTAAAAGGTAGAATTTCTACAGATAATTATCATGAAGATTACTGTTCCGACAAACTAGCATTAAAGCACGAAAACTAAATGAACCGTGTTACATGGACTCGAACCCTGACATTGTCATGCGGTTAAGTATTTTTACTAGCGTCAGAGACCTATATATTTCAGACAAGAGTCATAAATTAATTCCATCAAAAATAGACCACTCTTGATACTTAGCCATCATAGGAAGTATGGGGTACATCTTGTAATCGTTTTGAAAATAGAAAAAAAAATTGACGGATTTACACGTTTTAGACACTGGAGATTCCAAAAAACATATTTTTAGAAAACAAATTTTGTCGTCCGTCTGTCTGTGTGTGTGTTTGTAAACGCTCTATTTCCCGAACAAATTGAGATAGAGACTTGAAATTTGGTATGTACTTAGTATGTATAATAATGGGAAAAGGCTTATTGAATTTCAGAAACCTCGAATATCCGGAACTATTTTTTCGGACTCTCGAAATAATCATTCTGATAAAAGGTATATAAAATTTTTCGAAATTGTTTATTTTAAGGAGTGAATACAAAAGAATAAATAAAAAACATGAATTTTGAATAAAGAATGAAGTCAATTGGAAAATTAGTTGCCGAGATATTTGTAATCCTATTTTTCACACTCTCCGATTTTTTATGACCCTGTATCTCATTCAAATTTCAATTCAAAGATACATTTTAATTGAAAGCGAGACGCTTAATCTGACGCTGTAAACCGTTAATTAATATGATTTTGAATGCCTAAGAGGGACTGCTCAGACTGGGAACCAGATCTGTAGAGCATAGATGTCCCTCCCGGTCCCTTTATTAAGGTCTTAAAAAAAAAAAAAATACATATTTTAGCTGGAGCTGAACCCGCCAGAAAACGCGACAGGGGGCGGGGTGGAAATAGTACATTACAGGTAGTTCACTGCCAGAGACATACCTCCAATGCGACACTGGGCAGTGAAGATGGTTTAAGATTGAATGATGTTCTCAGGAGCGGGTCAAGTTAGAAAGATCCATCAAGAACTTAAAGATGTTTTTTAGTTTATTTAAAAGTGCTGGGCGGGAAAGAATATTATCAAGCCAACCACTAGGGGGAGAAGAGGGGCGACGGATGTGCCAGCGAGCTGTAAGGGGGCAGTTAAAATAGAAGTGTGAGGCTGACGCCTCTGCGCCGCACTCACAGGTGGGAGTTCGGGCCCTTTTAAACCTGTTTAGATATGACCCGAAAGGGCCGTGTCCCGTTAGGAAGGCAGTGGTTGAGGGAGTTAAAGTAATAAGATTCGAAGATACCGCCGGGACTATGTCATAGGTATATCTACCTTTCTCTGAGTAGTCCCAGTGGTCTTGCCACTGCTGCAACATGCGCATTTTAAGGGATCTTTTGATATAGGAGTGGGGCGCAGGTAGCGAGATGTCTATGAATGTTTTTGTCGTTGCTTCCTTTGCTAGCATGTCCGCAGATTCATTGCCGAAGATGTGCTGTCACATGACCTAGCGAAGTCTTATGTAGCAGGTTACTAAGTTGGGTTTTAATTTCGTGGATTTGTGGATTGATGGTTCTGAAGGCGTAGATTGCCTGCAGGCTGGATAGGCTATCACTATAGATGGGGATTGCAATGGTTGTTTGTTGTTCCGAAATCCATTCTAGAGCTTTTTGGATGGCAAAGAGTTCAGCCTGATATATCGAGTTGAAGTTGTCCAATCTGCAGGCCCACCGGTGAGTCAGCACTCCGCCTTCCGTAGCACAAAAAGCTGCGCCTACGCCAGTTTCGGTGCATGAGCCGTCGGTGAAGACTGTTAAGCGGTGGGAAGGGGAGTAGGAATTGCATTTAGGGTTAACTTGGAAGTGGGAAGTTTCATCAGCTGGGTGAATTTGCCAGCTCTGTATCTTGTGTTGAATGGTTAAATGTGGGAAGTGGATTTGTGTTATGGCATTATTATGTAGGTGTAAGATGTTATTCCTTTGAAATTCGTATAGAATGGTAAATGTGATAGGAGGGATGCCGGTAATGACTGCTAGTGCATCACTAGAAATAGTTTTATATCCTCTAGAAATCTGCAGTAGGAACATGCGTTGGATGGATAATAATTTTATTTGCGCTGCCTTGGTTAGGTGGCCTCCCCAAATTCCTGCACCATAAGTTATGATTTTTTCTGTTGTTGTTGTGTACCATATTTTTAACATTGTATTTTTAGTACCCCATGATTTAGATGTTAATTTAGTGGAGTTGTGGTAGTAGTTAATGAGCTTAAGTTTTAAGTAATTTATGTGTGCAAACCAATTTTGGTGTTGGTCTATGGTTAGGCCTAGAAGTTTTAAGGTGGAGACATGGTGTACACTGATGCCATTAATTCTGATGGTTGGTTTCCTTTTTAGTTTGTAGGGTTTCGCGAATGTGAGGGCTTGTGATTTTGCAGCTGATAGTTGCAGGTGTAGAGACTCCAGGAGCTGGCAAAAAAAGGGAAGGGCTGAAGCTGCCTCAAGTTCTAAATCCAGACGACTTCGACCAGAGAAGATGAAGCTGAAGTCATCTGCAAAAGCAAAGAGGAGAAAGCCTAAACGATCTAATTCTTTAAGAATCAGGTTTGCTATGAGGAGCCAGAGGATTGGCCCAAGGCATGAGCCTTGAGGGCATCCCTTCTGTTGGTTGTGGCTGGATGTACCTGCTCCCCAGTTGACTAGAATGCTTCTATTCGATAGATAGGTTCTGATGACTCCAGCGATGTTTGCTGGGCAGTTTAGAAGACAGAGCTGTAGTAGGATATCTCTCCATTCGACATTATCGAATGCTCCTTTGATATTCAGTGATACAAGGGAGGTGTATTTTCCTTCTTTAATTTTTAAGGCGCAGGAAGATAGAATTTCATTCAATGATTTTTCACATGATCTGCCCTCTCTGAACCCAAATTGCCGTTCATGTAGAAGATTGTTTGATTCTAAGAAGAAAGTTAGTCTGTTAACGATTAGCTTTTCTAGTAATTTACCTAGGGTTGGAAGTAGGCAGATTGGGCGATATGAGGTGGGTTCAGAGGGTGTCTTCCCTTGCTTCAGAAAATAGACTACCTCTCCTTGCCTCAGTGTAAGGGGAAAATATTGGTGGTGGAGACAGAGATTTGCCCAACGGATAAAGATCTCTGGGAGTGTTTTAAAAGTGCGCTTAAGTAGACGAAAGTCAATGGAGTCCGGACCCGGGGCTTTATTGTCATTGAATTTGCTAAGGGTGGCCCGAAGCTCAGCTTTGGTGAATGATTTGTCGTTTTGGGCAGAGAAGGTGATATCTGTATTGTCATGTTGTGGGTAGGCGGTTTCGCCAAATAGTTGTTCTGTAAGGAATTCTAGGTTTCTCTGTCTGGATGATTGGCCTGAGGGCAATTCAAGGAGGATTTCATCTGGCGTGAAATATTTTCCCGTGAAGAATTTATGTGCAGTACCAAAGGGATCTTTTTGGTTGGAGCAGAAATATTTCCAGGCTGTGCTCTTGGCGTCAAGAATACAACGTTTGTACTGCGCGGCGAGTTTATTGTAGTTTATTTGCAGTGGTTTAATTGTTTCAGGCGGACTGCAGTTGTTCTTAAGCAATCTAAGTTTTCTCCTAAGAGCTGTTAGCTGGTTGCGTTTGGCTCTTAATTGTGGTGTCCAGAATGTGTATGTTGGAGATTTTCTATGGGTTTTGAGACGGAAGGAGGAACGCGCTGCTGATTGAATTGTGGCTATAAGTTTTTCTGTGAAGGAATTAAGCTGTTCAATGTTTGTGATTGTGTTAAGGGCGTCTCTAAGGAAGTGTTTACTGGCTTTAAGCTGCATGGTGAATTTCTTATAGTTTCCGTGTTTTGTGTTAAATCTTCGTTGTGCTGCAAAGAGTGGTGTTGTGTTGTTGACTTCATCAAGCCACGATTGCATTCGAATTGCAATGCATTTTATAATTAGTTTACAGAAGTTTTATTTTTATATTTTATAGTATGCATATCCATGATGGGTAAGTATTACAGTGGCCCCCAACGACTAGCTTTTAATCGAAGTAAAAACCATTAGATTCTATACATTTACGAAACGAACATCAAAGAAGGCAATTTATTCAAGCAGAAGAAAAATCTGAATATCTGATAAAATCTTCAAATGGATCTTGAATAGAACTACATTAAAATTGGAAATTTCAAATTGCGTAAAGATGTTTTTAAATCTTTACGCAAAGAAAGTTAATAAGCATATTTTTCTAATTACTTTATTACGAACATAACAAATAACGAAATATGGAACTCAATATGCGGGTATAAAGTTTTACATAAATTTTAACTTTTATTGATAGTCTCAAAACATTCGCTAATGAGAAATATTAAGATGTCTTCTGTTAAGCAGTTGCTAATTTTACCCGTGTGATTTATTATTCTTAATTTGCTATGCGACGCTAATTAATTGCAAACAGATACCTTAAACCTTATTTCAATCCATTTATCTTTTTTAATCCTACGACCTATATCAATGTATACAGTAATTCCAGTCACACAAGTCATTAGTAAAAGCAAGTATTCTGACACTAATGGACATTTACTAATTAGTAAACTGTTACAAAAATGTGAATATAAAGGAATTTATTTTTTAAATTGCTCCTTAAATTAATGTCTTAAAAGTTATTTATTATTCAATTTTAAAATTTATTACTTAAGTACTTTCTTTCGTGGCAGAGTGCTGTTTTTTTCTTGAGAGACTTCATTTTTTGAAGAGTGATTCCAAAACATTTAGACTTCTGATATTTACTTTAAAACTTTTATATTTGAAATCGCTTATAACGGTTTTAATGTTTAAACAAGCAACATTATATGTGTATAGCTGTTCATGTATCTGTATATAGAATTCTGTTTGGATACTTGAAATATCTATTTATTTTAAGCAATAGAAAAAAGGAACATAAACTTATAAAGTTTGCGTTTTGCTTTTTACAACTTAACTGTTTTCCTGAAACACTGCTCGGGAAAGAAGACTTTGCTTGCTTCGTCAGTAAAATATTTTGGATACCAGTTATTTTTAACTGTAAACTTCTGTTTACTAATTGCGCAGACAATTTTGATTATATAAATCAAATACTTTAGTACCAAAAATGTGGTGTTATGTCGCTATTTATAGTTTATTGAGTTAAATTTTTTTTAAAATGAAATTGTTAAGTTGTTAATTCGTTACAAGCGTTTTAATTCGTCAACTGCATCATTTTTTGCCCCAAAATGCTGAATAAACATAGGTAATTTAACTTGTTTACTGATAACATGACGCATATATGTCCAGAAATTAAGGGGCAGTGACCAATTTCATACGTTTCGTCGAATAGCTACTGAAATTTATGAGGAAATGCCCGAAATGCCCTTCAACTTTGAGGACGTAAAGAACATGATTAAGTTAATGTTTTTCAGTGAAGATTTTGTCGCGAGAACAATTAGGGGAAGGGGATAATAATTTTAATATTAAAATAATATTTTCGATCACTCAAGTAACAGAAAAGGCTAATAAGTGGATAAGTGTGTTCGAAGATCACTCAAAGGGTTTCGTTTAATATTCCTTTCAAAACACTTTATAATTTCTTTAATAAATTCAAATAAATTTCATTTAGCAACAACAACAAAAAACAAGTCATGTTTTTTATAAAGTAAAAATTTACCGGTCTATTTTTTTCGTTTTTTCGAATATCTAAACCAGCCGGATAGCGGTCGAAGCCCGCTATTATATTCTGTCATAATAATATCCGTCATACGGACTAAATGCAATATTTAAAAAATAATTTCAAAATTAAACAAATTGTAAACGTTCAAAATGTTAAAATTTGCGAATATTTCCATAATCGGATTTTTATCACGATTCAATATGTTTCTCAAACTCATATATTTACTATTCTCTATTACTCATATTGATACTAGCTTTGTATTATTCTCAAACATTTGAAAAATTCGTTAAACTTCCAATAGGACGTCAGATTTTCTTTTTAATTCTCTAATGACGTGGTATTAATCTGCTTTGTGTACATACACATACTCATATTGAGAGTATTATTGAGAAATCTTAAGCATTTTCCGTTTTATTACCACTATGACGTCAATCAATTTTATTTCATATTTATCTTTTTTTTCAATTGGTAAAACTTTTTATTTCATTTTCATTTTTCACGTGGAAATCGTCGGATAGAAAATTAATTATTGTAGAAAGAATTTCGTTGTGGATTTAAAATTTTTGGCATCTGCTATAATGAAAAATGTTTAAATTTAATAGGAAAAGGCTGTTAGAATTTTGGTTTTTTATCTATATTTATTAAAATAATACGAATTTTTCAAATTTTAATATTTTGAGCACTTCACATCTGGTATTCATCTATATACACAAAGTTTCAAAAGTTATATAGTTTTTGAGAATGGGTCTGTGACGGACAGACAACGGAGCGGGAGTAATAGGGTTTCGTGAGATGAACGAAACCCTAAAAGTGGTCTGTCACTGTAGAAAATGGCTATGTAGGTCCTGTTAAACATTTGTGTGAATTCGTGTAAGGAAAAGCACGTATATTCGTGAAGATGTTAACGTTTCTGTGAGAAATTCAAAAGGTTTTTTTTTTTATAGTATGCGGAGTTTTTCCATATAATCCTATGGTATCTCCTCCTCAATTTATCAATTATTGCTGTAAGTTTTTGAATTTTCACAATATTTACTGGTATTTTTATATGAGTTGCCCTATAATCCTGACTGTTTCACGTGGAAATCGTCTGATATAAAATTAATTATTGTAGAAAGAATTTCATTGTGGATTTTAAATTTTTGGCATCTGCTATATCGAAAAATGTTTCAATTTAATAGAAAAAGGCTGTTAGAATTTTCTTTTTTTTATCTCTGTTTATTAAAATAATACGAATTTTTCAAATTTTAATATTTTGAGCTCTTCACAGCTGGTATTCAGATTTATACACAAAGTTTCAACTCTGTAAGTTATATTGTGGTCTTATTGTAGATATTGTAGATTGAAGCTTGACAAAAAATCTTTGCTGTAGTTCGGGCATGCACAGTTAAAATTTATTTCATACAAATACTCATATCTCATCAAATATTCAACATATTAATATTTAATTTCAGTATACTGTTTCCATATTTTTTTGTCACGTTTTTGGAAAGCGGTGTTAAAATCTGCATGCTATAAAAAAAAACCTTCTGAATTTTTCACAGGAACATATTCAGGAATATACGTGCTATGCTTACACAAATGCACACAAATGTTGAACAGGACCTACATACTCATTTGCTACAGTGAGAGACCATTTTTTGAATTTTCTGTTACTTGGGTGATCGAATATATTATTTTATTATTAAAATTATTATCCCCCCCCTAATTGCCCTCGCGACAAAATCTTCACTGAAAAACAGGAAGTCAAACATGTTCTTTACATCCTCAATGCTCAAGGGCATTTCGGGCATTTCCTTACGGGTTTCAGTAGATATTTGACGAAACGTCTGAAATTGATCCCTGCCCCTTAAGTTCCGGACATCAGTGTAGAATTATGGAACACAAGTAGAATTATGGAACTCAACATGACATAACTTGTTTCATCAATTTAAAGTATTGGTAATATATTGCGAAACTATGCAAATTACAAATCTAAAGATTTTTTCTGTAATAGGTAGCCAATTTATTCAGATCTATTTATATTTACTAGTAGCTTTAACTACTAAATCCGTAGATAGAAACATTTGGATTTTGGAAGTCCCTAATATAAGCAATTCCTGTGACTAGAATGATGAGTTAAATAATTATATAAATGTTGTAAAATATATGTAATTGAATTTGTAGCTCAGTAAAGGTAAAAAGTGATAATTTTATTCCAAAAATTCAGACTACTGATAATTATTTTAAAAAATTACATTTGAAATCGCTTACACAAGTTTTAAATTTTGAGCATTTGGCACTATTGTTGCATATTTTTATAACTATTCATGTATTTGAATACAGTTTGCTATCTGAATACCATAAATATTTATTTATTTTACGCAATCCTAAAAATCAACATAAATTTCTAAAGTTTGTTACGCAAGCCTTCTTATTCGACGACTGCATTTGCACAAAAAAGCTAAAGAAACATAGTTAAATCAACTTGCTTATTGAGAACACAACACATATATAATTATTTAACACAATATATAATGTCATAACGTTTTTCATCAATTTTAAATATTCGTGAACTATTTCGAAACTATGTAAATTACAAATTTAAGATGTCTTCTGTTGAGAGATTGCCAGTTTTACTTAAGTGATTTATTATTCCTAATTTTCAGTTCGAATGCTAAATGTATCTAAGCAACTGTTTTAAATATTTTGCAGATGTATGTGTTTTTCCTAACCCACTTAATCACGAAATAAGTCGAAGGGAGAAATTTTGATTTTGTAAGTCACTAATATAACCAAGTGTTGCAACTATAACGATCCATTATACAAATGTTGTAAAATATGAGTATAATTAAACATGTTTATTAACAGCTCAATGAAGTTAAGACTTTAATGTTCTTTAGTAAAGTTTTAACTTGAATATTTTTACTTCCAGTAGAGTGATATTCTTTTCAAATAAAAGTCATAGTTTGTGACATATATAATATCTACAAATTTAAGTACTGAGTTATGCTGTATTTTTAAGTTTGCAATCCCTTATGGAAATTTTAAATAGTTTGCTCAAATAAAGTGTAATACACAAAGTTACATAAATTTGTTTATTAAGATCATAGCAAATATAAAAATATAGAACTCACACTGAGAAAAAAAGTTTGCCACTGGCATCTAGAAACTAAATTGTGGCTCTAGAGAAAATAGTTCCATGTCATCCTTATAAATTTTAGTTCCTTTTGCTAGAGAGTTCTAGTCTCCTCTACACAAATTCAAGAACTTTTTCCTATATTATCGTGGTCAAACTTATTTAAAAATCTGAGCAAATAAATGTGTACATAAGAGGTTAGTTGTAGTAACTAATAACTCTTTTTTATGAATTGTTTCCAGAAATCAAGTGATTATTTCTCGCAATTCAAACGATTCATAATATAATTTATCGTTTCATCACCTAGAAACTATAGACTAGAAATTCTCTATCATTTCAACTGTTCAGTTTATTTGTTTACCTTATTCGCATAACCCAGACATCTATATTTCTAGTTTAGGGATTTAGAAACTTTCTACTTATTCGTTCTAGATGAAGGCGGTATAAGTTTTCTTTCAGTGCAGTATATATCTATAATAGTTTTCATACTATTTAATTTTTGCTACTGGATTTAAGACTGTTAATGAGAAATCTATAGATGTTATTTGTTATGAAGTAGCTTATTACTCGAGTTATCGATCATTCTTGATGTTCTTTCGGGCGATATACATTTTCATATATCAGTCACATACATGCTATTATAATATTTTTATCGATAATAATCTGACAACTTAAATAAAAAAAGAAAGAAAAATCAAGTGTCAAGCATAGATTATTAAACACTTTCCAACACATTCAGAATACTGTAACAATACTTCACCGTTTAATAAGGTGGAAGATGATGCTTAGAAAATGCAAAACACATTTGAAAACCTAATTTCAGCAATTACCTTATATAGTTGATAAAATATTCAAATTATTTTGTGCAGTCCTGTATATGATCTATAGGTCTTTATGTATACAACATAGTGTGCAAATATTTAGTACAGTTTGGAAAAAGCATCAAGCAGTTAAAAATTCACCTATAGCAATTTCCACCAACAAGCGGAAAAGTACTTGAAATATTTTGCGCAGTCCTGGATATGATCTATAGAATTTATACGCACCACGTGCTATGCAAATATTTTGTTAAATTAAAAACGCAAACCGAAACGCGAATAAGTTTAAAACAATGTTAAGGGTACCGTGGACTCTCAAAAGTAACTTTTTAAGTTTCCAAAGATTTTTTTTTTAAAATCCTGGAAATATTCATAGTATAAATATCTCCTAATGCACAAATTTTTGTTATACTATATTCAGTAATTCTTGAGATACAGACAGATATTTTTTTTAATTAGTGAAAAATGTTTGTAACATCACTAAAATACACTGTAAACGATTCTTTCCTCGTAGAATATTGTGTAACGAAATTCTTTTGTGGGACCCTGTGAACGAATAATAAATGCTTTGCACTCCATATTCTACAGAAAGTATGTTTTACTGCACTTCAGAAATGCATAACATTTTCATTATGAAATGCAAAGGATGTGAATTATCACTTTACTAAACAGCGTACAACCATTACAGAGAAAAAATGTCCAGACCGGGGTTCGATCTTCCTTTGTATTTCATTAATTTACAGCGTAATTTCAGCTCTGTTGAAAAATTAATTAGTGTATAAATATTCACCGATACTGGGTTTAATTTGTCTCCTGCATGACAACGGTGTTGTGCTCATGATTGACTTTCCATCTCGTGCTGCTTGGTTGTAGCCTTGCCATATAAGAGAGAATGCTACGCTGGATGTCGTCTGGATGGCTTAATTGGTAAAGCACTTGGTGCGCTACACTTAGGGTCCCGGGATCGCACCCCAGTCTGGACATTTTTTCAGTCTAATGGTTGTACGCTGTTTAGTAAAGTAATATTTCACATGATTTGTATGTGATTAATTTACAGCGTAATTTCAGCTCTGCTGAAAAATTAATTACTGTATTTTCATTATGTTTGAAATGGTGCAACATCGTTAAAATTCCCTTGAAATGATTTTATTCTTTTATGTAATTGTGTAATTTTATGTATGTTTTTTTCTGTTTCGGTATTGTAACAAAATACTTTTGACTGTTGCTGGAAACGAACTACTATATATATTGCGCACTTCATTTTCAATGGCAATTGTTATAAAGTAAACGGTTATAACATATATAAATTACAGTGCAATCCGAGTATATTTACGAGAGTCACAGTTTGGATAGATGAATAGATGGACAGATAAACACAAGTCATAAACGCTCTTCAACTATGTAGGAAAAATTAAAAAGAATTTTGATCACAGAATCCATTAGCATAAGAGATTGTTGTGAGAATAATCATTGAACAAATTATGTAATTGTTGGAAAATATGATTATAAAGGAATGTGTTTTTTAACTATTCACTAAAGAAGTGCGTTGAAAGTTATTCAGGGAATTAATTTTAAAATGTATAACTTGAAACCTCTTATTAACAATAAAGTGCAATTGTATTCATGAAAAAGCCGCACATTAGGACAATACTTATCACGATATCCTTTTTAGTTTCCGGTCTCATATGGAATTTTTGAGTGGTCTGTGAAAAAAAGTTTAAAGAAAGAAGTCAATTTATTTTGTTTCTTCAGGACATCACAAATAAAGAATTTGTATAGAATTAACTATATTTATGTAGCGTTTTCCATTAATTTTAATGTTCTATAAGAGATTAATAAGCAACAAAAATTAGTAGAGTTTAGAATTCTATGCTGAGAGTTTGCTAATTTTATTCGAGTGATTTTTTATTCGAATAATTTTATTCAGTGAGTTTCAGTTAGTGCGGATTTATAAGGAAAGTTTTTTTTTTGCCCGCACTAACCCAACCATTAAATGATGTAAACAATTTAATGTTATAAAACAATAATTTCTTTGAATAAATTGAATTCAGCTTTTGACAGAAATTAAATAGATTACCAATTTAATGCTAAAATACACAATTTTTTTCAATTAGTAATTTTAGTTAAAAAGAAAATTGCAGTAGGCGATCGGTTCACGAACTTAATCCGTTCCAAAATAATGCTCGCTAACCGAATTAGTCGTTAATCGATCATAGGTTTAGAATAGATTTGCATGGGAATTCATTTAACTCGTTCTGAAGAGCTAAATAATGTATATGCGTTAATGCAAATTCTCAACAAAATTTATTTAAATGTAATAATAATAAGACATACATTACACACATACACTACACACATACACTCTTCCTCTTCCGTCAGGCATGCTTTTGTTTGAGTTTGTGGGGCATTAAAAGTTTGCCAAAGGTTATTTTTCCACTCTGGAGTTTTCAATCTTAATTTTTTAATAGTGTTAATATACGTCTGTATATAATATAGACAGATCGTAGTTTGATGGCTTTGTCGGTGTCGTGCCATACTTAAAACAATAAATGACATGTCCCTTGTACAAACTTTTAGGTTCACATTAATTGACTACACCATTAATTCATATCAATTTATCACTTTGACCTATAAAAAACTGCATTGGTTCTCTAAAAGATCATGTTTACTGCAAGTCCCAATAAAGCTCAAGTAGAGCATAGAGACTGTTAATAATTTATTAACTTAATTTCAATTAAAATAATTATTTTCCAATTACAAATAATTCTTTAAAAAAGGATACAAAATATAAAAATTATGTTTATAATCTGTTCGTTCTAATTTTGGGCACCGAACCCCAGAATAAATTACGCTATAAATATAAAACTGTTAAAATGTTCTCTGAGTAGATACAATTAAATACAGCTCGGCAAATCTGAAACACAGCATTGCTTCTTTTTGGGTTTGTTTTGTGAGGTGTTTTTTACCCGAACATATGTTTTTTTATCCTAACATAAAAATTTGTCTTGAAAGTGTTCGTTAACCGATCTGTTCGTAAACCGATCGACCACCATAATCACAATTTGTTAATACAAAGTAATAAATTAATGATGATAAACAAAATATGCCAAGAAACAGCTGTACTTATACAATTCAATCTTGAAATAGTACCCTACTTTTCGTCGTGTTTCTTGGAGAAATTATCGTTTTACCAGATCATTTCCGAGTTTTGCGAAACATTAGAAAAATTGGCCTGTTATATCACATTTTGAGTGGTAATATCGGCAAACAGAAATTAGCAATTTTTGAACTTGGTGGTTGAAAGTTTTCATTCTCTTAATTATTGTCACTGACAATTTCTTGATAGCTCACTGACTAAAGTTTTCACAGTTGCTTATTAAAAAATATACAAAAGCAGTTCCGAATCAGCTGGATCTGTTTGTGAAAAAGGTGTCCTTATTATCCCATGAGTGTTACATGAGCATTCACTTTAAGCGATGGATTTGACATTAATTACAAATAGAAAATATTAAATAAAATTTAAATGATCCTCATTTATCGAAGATATATTTGAAGTGGAATCCACTAAATAATTTTCTTAATTTTACTTGTGACAGTTTTCAAACAGCTTTTTTAAATCTTATAAAACTCTATTTATCCACACTGATTAAACCAAAAATTGAGAAATTTCTATCACAGAAAGTGTCAGTGTAAGTGTTTCGATAACAATGAGAAACTAATTATTCATGTAACTATTGCAAAAGGATAATTTAATTCATTTAGTTCTATTATTCACTACTGTAATATCTTTAAAGATGTTAAGATATTAAAAACATATAAAATGCATTGTATTATTTTTATTTTTGTATTCTCTACTTGCATGCCACAGAATCAACGTAATAACAACAGAAAAAAAAGGTGATATCTAATTAATGCATGATGATTATTCTTATTCATAGTGTATTCCATTCTCATAAATTTTAATCTAGCCAGTTTTAGTATGCTTTATGGAAATATTAATAAAGTTTATTGAAAAAAAATCCATTTTTTTATAATACCATAATGTGCACAAACATGCGTGTATGGTTCCAATCTGTTTTTTAAATTTTAAATTTTAAATCTTACTGTCAATTACAAGTTTAAATTACAAATCTATATTATTTTTTGTTAAGTGATTTCCAATCTTTATTGAATGGTAAATAACGTTTAAAATTCCTTTCGATGCGACGGTAATTGCCTTCTAACAGCTACTTTACATCTTATTAAAATCTGTTAACTGTTTAAACCAATCAATGGAGAAATTTCTGCATGAAAAGTCATTAATGTAAGCAAATGTTGCCACTCTAATGAGTTTCTAATTAATTACGTAACTAATGCAAAATATAAGTATTAGATAATTATCTCTTTCTAATATTCACTAATGGATTTCAATTGTTAAAAAAAATAAAATTCCAAAATTCCAAAATTATTATTCTATTATTTTTTAACATCCACATGCCAAAGCATTAATGCAAACGTAAGTAAAGTAAACATAAATATTAAAACCAACTCGAGATAAGTTAATATTCTCATAAATTTATTTAATTGATATTTTTAATTCAACTAGTTTTAGTATTTTTTTAAGCAAATTAATAATAATAAATTAATAATGAAATAATTAAATTCTTTATAATTTATAATTAGAATGTGCACAACATATAATGTATGTAGAATTCAGTATTTGGTTATAACTTTTTTCCAAATTTATTACCTATTACTTATACATTTAAAAACTGCACACTCAATTACAAATCTGTATTACCTCTTGTAAAGGTATTGGTATTTTTAATAGAGTGATATATTTTTCATAATTTTACTTGAAACGCACATTACAAAGTTACTAATGTTTTTCGATACGATATTTTTAATTTTATTCGAGTGTTACATTATTCTTAATTTTCCATGGGACTCTAATTGCTTTTAAATAACAGCCTTACATCTTATTATAACTACACGATATTTTTACACGAACAGTATTTAATTAAAATATGCTTACTATTGAAAATTTTGTAAAATTTACTTTAAAGCAATTTTCACACTTGATGCCCTTTAATGACTTGAAATGCCCGCTGGGGAGCGATATTGCCCATATTAGGAAGCTACGTTACAGCATGCTGGAAACAATCATCAGACAAAATATGCATACTAATGATGTATTCGCAGACTTTTATTTCGCTTTAAAATGGGCAAAAATTAATAAGTATTATATTTGAAAAGAAATCTTTTGCTTCTGTTGGTGCTTACGAAAATCAGTAAAATAAGGCAGGTTTTTTTTATATATATTTTTTATATTTTGGTGTTTTTCGTTTTTTTTCTTTCTGTAATCAATGTGCTTCTACTTTATCAATGCTGTTCATATATTTTCTAAGTTTGTATTGCACGATTTAAAAAAAAAATGTATAGCCGGTTTAATTTTTTCTCCAACGATAATGATCGCCAAACAATGACCAATGGTAACCTTTTCGTCCAAAATAACAGAACTTTCCATCATAATTTTATAACTAATCTGTGTAAACCGGTATGTTATATACTAAAACAGTGCACGTTCCATCAAAATCCATTCAGCAGAACTCGAGTTATAAACAGTCAGAACGAAATTTCCATTTGTATTATATATATATATATATAGTACATAGATGATTTTTCCCCCATATACCAGAATGTAAGGGAGTTCTTTTGAGTGTCCCTGTAAACGAAATATAAATGATATACACTCCATTTTCAATAACGAACATTTCATAGTAAACCTCATGGCAATCCGAGTATATTTACACGAGTTAGAACATGACCAGACAGACAGACAAACATACTTATTGTCAGCCAAACCAAAGTCATAAAAACTTTTCAACTATGTTGCAACATGATAAAATGTACGTTGTTTCTGTATGCAATAAAATAAAAGGAAAACTTTAAGTCAGGGACTACAACTGCTAGCGATAGGTATATCTGTTCAAAACTTTTTATCTAGCTACTGACAGAAAACGGCACGGACATTAGTGCCTGTGTCTCATGACGATAGTAACAAGTTAGAAATTCTACTTAAAACGTGACAAATGAGGTGCATTCATGCTATAACTGGTTTTGCATAGTAAAACATTCATCGTTATTATTTCAGTGTAATACATTATATCGCCTGTTATGAGCGAAATGAGCATACCTTTTCTTTTCTTATTACATATGTCATGTTTACAGATGCGATTTTTTTCGACACTAGACAGCGCTGACAAATTCTCCATGACGTTCATGATTTGCGAATGATTCCCTTCATGGTTTAATATTTCTATGACTCGCAATGAACGAATCTCCCGTGTTTATTTACTTTAATGGATTGAAATATTCGGCTGTTAATCTAATTTCCACTGAAGTTATTTCTTTTTTGAACGATCTTTCTAAAAATGTAACTTTTATGCAAATTTATTCGAAAAAATAATTTTTAATAAAAATGGCCGCTTGGCATATGAAAAGCAAAGTGGTCAACCCGTATTTGTTTTCATCAGTCACATGACTTGCGCATTTATTTTATAGTTTACGAATGATAGGGTTTAATACAATGAAGAAAGCTTTTATTAATATATTTTTAAGTTTTGATTTGATTTTCACAAGTTTTGAAAGGACTCGACAAAATTCTGCAACGATTATACATATTAACTTTCAAATCATTCAGTTGGGTAGCTTTTGCCCTGTTATATGCGGACTGAGGGACGGACCAGATGACGACTATAGCTGCTACGAATTTATATATTTACGAACGCACCAAATAATGGGAGATTACACAATGGAGAAGATATTGTTGTCCTTAAATCGGGAAAAACGAATTCTATAACTTCTGTGAAACGCTATTTTCGAACACTATATGAATCCAAACTTCAACTACAAAATATATCTCCGATGGACTTAAAAATTCGAAACAACGTGAGCTAAAATGTTCTAAATGAGCGAGTGTATCGAAAGAAGTTGTCGAAGATCACCCACCGTCATTTTCCGAAGTAGAGAAAATTAAGAGAGTGAGTGAGTCTTGAATATTTAAAGTTGCCATCGAAAACGTCCTTAGACAATTTCCAAGATTCCTGTATGATCATCTTAACGACACAAAACGCATTCTGCACCATGGAACATGAGATATTGCTATTTTAACTTTCATGATACGCCCACAATTTCCTATCTCACATTTTTCAGTGGGAAGACTCGAACATTATTATTTTGTTTATCGTTGATAAATTTAGCTACATAATCAATAGAAAGTGGAGAATGTCGGTTGGCTGAGTTTAATACCTCATACACTGCACGCTTTGGGCCACAGCTTGATTAGTGTCTAATGTCTCTTTGTATGCCATGTTAAAGGTTATAAATGAAGTTGAGATGCAGCATACATTATTACGTTTTACAATTTTGCTTTGGACTAAGTAAAATGTACTAATGCATTACTAGTACCATATGATGTGGAAGAAAATTGAAACTAAAAACATGTAGTCATTTATTTCTTAAATAAAACTGTTCTATTAAGTGAATCCTATCTCAGAAATTTGTCTATTAATATTTTTTTCTTAACACACTGTAACCCTTCATATCAATTAATATTTTTTAATTTAAAATGCCTGTTATATATATATATATATATATATATATATATATAAACTCTACAAATTTTCCGTTTTGTGAAAAAATAGTGCAAACATTGTTATTTTTTATTAAAATAATTACGTTGGTAAAGGATACCCCATATTTAAATATCTATAACTCACAAAGTGTTTTAATGGCTCATTTATTGTGCCTGTGAAGTTTTAGAAAGTTTGCTCTTTAATATTCTTAGATCTAAGCATGATACAAATAATGAAAATAATTATTAATGAAGTGAACAGAGTCATTCAAAACTTTTTATTGGCTATCTCACTTTTACCATTCATATTCATGACACGATATCAATGAGAAATTAATGGCTTCCTTCTTTTTGAAATACGAAGAATACTTAATATTAATGATGATATATGAACATAATTTTGTGCTAAATACTTTTTCGTAACAACAAAAAATCTTATTTAAAAGCAAAATTGTACTTAACGGGTAGATTCTTTTTAAAAAACAAGGTATAATTTGACAAAAAATGAATATTTTTTGTTTTGAAAGTAAAGCCTTAGGTATATTTTCTTCGGTTTTAATACAATGTATTCTCTTATATGTATTTTTAAAAATGTTATGATATATATCTTCGTATCTTCATATTGCTTACCTTTTATTTAGATCTTCGTGTTGTTACTGAAAGCGGGAACATCGTAAACTTTCAATCAATAGTCACCAGATTAATAATTTTCTTTAAATAAATTTTATGCTTATTACGCAATATCTATACAAAAAACGCGCATTTAAAAAAAATTTAAATGATAAACCACACATAAAAGATTAAAGTAAATAAAAGAAAAGTTTTTGACTATAATAAATTAGAAGTTTAGAAATATATTTGTTCTGGAAATTTCTTATCTATTTAATTGGATATTTTCTTTTATCGAATTAGTCTTAAACGCCTCTTCAGACGTTTTTCTCATTTCCGATGTACTTTGTTTCTCTTTTGTGCTTGGTTTAGTTTGTTATTATTCCACATATCAATTATATAAAAGATTTTCTTTGTGCATTTGCTAAGCTATATAAATAGCTTTGTGTTGACACATAGTTACTGTCCATTGCATTTATTTGTCTTTTATATCAATTGAATTGGCTGCATTCATGCTTTTAGGTATGATTTATTGTGTGATAAATGCTACTATTTTTCTAAGTATCCATTGCACAACTTTAAAAAGTTGTGTTAATAAAATAAATTAGTCATTTATATCAATATAGCAAAAATTGGTTTGTATATATGTGTAGTAAATATTACTCAAAATTTCGTGACTAAATGACGGACAAAAAAACATATTTTAAATTTATTTGTAAACATCTGTTTAATGTTAATTTTATGATTTTAATTGAAGAAAAACTAATTATCAACCTTGCAATGAAATTAAAAAGTCCTTCCGGGCGGTGCCGGGAGGAAAAGGCAGCTTTCATAGTTCATGTTTTGTCAACAAAAATCAGATTGTTACAAAATGTCAGCCACCCTAGAATTTCAAACTACCATATCTCAGACATTTTTTAAGATAAAACCAAAACAAAATATGTTCCGGAATCCTTCTAACACTTAACGCAAACAACTTTTTCAATTTATAATTTTTATACATCTTTTTGAATTTAAAAAAAGTTAAAACAATTTAACTGGCTGCCATTTTGAAACATGATGGCGCATGAAGCTGGCCAACAAACTCAGTCTAGACTTTGGTATATTCTGTGCACATGATCAGTCACATTAATATCGGTTCATAAATACGAGTGCTACTGCATAACAAATTTCAGATTGTTTCAAAATCTCAGTCATACTAGAATTTCAAACTGCCATATATCAGCCTTTTTTTAAGATATAGCCTTAACAAAAAATGTTCCAGAATTCTTGTATCACATTCTAACATTTAACGGAATTTTTTTTTAAATTTGTAATTTATTGTACATCCTTTTAAATTTTAAAATTTTAAAAATTTAAAATTTTTTAACTGGCCGCCATTTTGACACAAGATGGCAGATGAAGCCTCAATCACACCCAATTAGGTTCAGAAATAAGAGAGTTACAGCATGACAAATGTCAGATATATATATATAAATCAACATTTGAACAGAGGGTGGTTTTGGGGATCTGGGAGTCATGATCAGAGAAAATATGCCAAATCTTTTTGGAATTGCTTTCCTCCAAACGGTTCCAATAGATAGCTTTTTGTAATGAAAGCTACTTAAAGGTATTTATATTATCAATCATTATTTTTTTTAATTAAGCTACTTAGTAAGTTGTTTACATTTAAAAAGCAATACTGCAGGATTTACATTTTCTAGCAAATTTTCTCTTCTTATTTAAAAGACATTTAGTTTTTTAAAACCTTGTGCTGTTGATGCTCACTAAATTATTGATATTGAAGCATCGAAGCGAATTACTATTTCTCTTTATAATATCTTCTATCTTAAAAAGAGCATATTGGAAGTATATTTACTGAGAAATCGCAATTGTATTTTGCTCAATGTTACATGCAGTACAATTTAAGATTTTTATCTAAATTTAAACAATATAATTTTCAAAAAGGATCCATTTAAAGTTTTAAAGGAAAAAAATCAAGCTTCAAGCATAGATTATGCACCTTCATCACATTCAGAATACAGTAATAAAACTTCACCGTTTAATAATATTAAACACGATATCTAAGTAAACAATCTGTAAAACGCATAACGTATTTAAAAACGTATTTAAACGTATTTAAAAAACGTATTTTAACGTATTTGGCAGTTGACACCTATAGTTGGACAATTATCCTAATTCTTCTATGAAGCCATGCGTATTATCTCTAGATTTGTATATATACTAAATAGTAAGCTAAAATTAATTTCAGTCAGGAAAATTTTAGCACAGCTGAAATATAAACTTCAGAAATTTCTGTCAATAAGGGTAAATGCACTCGAAATCTCTACAGCCCTGTATATGATGTATAGAATTTATACACACCAAGTAATATGCAGAAAATTACATACAAAACGCATACCACAACTGAAAACACAGTTCCAGCAATTATTGGTCATAGACAGTACTATAACTGAATCCTTTCATGTCTCGAAGTAAATGAACGAAACATGTTCTGCACACCGTATTCTACGGTAAAGCTACTATTAGTTTCAATGCGTTAGAAATAGAGGAACATCATTAAAATACGTTGCAAACAATTTTTACCCGTACGCCGAAATATAACGGAATTCTTTTGAGTTTCCCTTTGAACAAACTGTAAATGCTACGTACTTCAATTTTAATACCAAACATGTCATCTTAAAACTCAATAACATATATAAATTACATGGTGAACCAAGTATATTTACGCAAGTTAGAACACGGACAGGCACACAAACTGAATTCATAAACAATTTTCAACTATTAGGATGATTTCTATATTGATGTCAGAATGCATCCAAATAAAGGATATATCCTGCATAGTTCTTCATTTCCTCATTATTTGACAAAAAAATGTAAATTATAATTTACATTTCACCACGTATTATGCAAAATATGTAAAAAATACATTCTAAAATTTTGTAAAACCCTTACGTGATAGGAAATTTGCGATAGAAAATTCGGATTCTATATGCAAAAATACATAAAAATATGTTTATTACAAATCAGATTCAAAATGGCCGTTGAGTAGTGTTTTACCCATAGACTTTACTCATCGACTTTAAAATTTTTCGACATTACACATTACACATCACAAGACAAATATTTAAACATCATCCACAACTACTACAAGACATATACAACACACTTCTCAAGCTTAACTACTTCCCGACCGCATGGAAGCAAGGCGAACTAGTCTTCTTCCTGAATAATGGAAAGCCTCCAACTGAAGGAAACTCGTTTCGTCCGATCTCCCTGCTGCCAATCCTGGGCAAAATTTTCGAGAAGCTAATACTTAAGCGTATCCTACACGAATTACACAACACACCAAAACTAGCTTCGTCCCAACACGGCTTCGTCCCTGGAAAATCGACAGAGACGGCAATCCAAGAAGTGCTGTCCATAATAGAACTAAACAAACAGGAAGACAACTACACATTTCTCATATCCCTTGACTTCCACCACGCCTTCGACAATCTCCTTTGGGATGCAACAGTTGAGGAGCTGGAAACCCTTGAGCTGAGCAGACCATACATTAATATAACAAGGTCCTTCCTCTCGTTTAGATCTGCGTACACCAACTTGCTCTCTGGAGACCTTCACTGGTTCGAAAAGGGCTGTTCCCAGGGGTCGTGCTACGGCCCGTTTCTCTGGAGAATATTTGTAAACAAGATCCTGATAATCCTCAGAAAAAATGGATACAAAGTAGTAGCATATGCAGATGACATACTTCTAATAATAACAGGTCGTACAAGGAAGATCATTGAAGACAGAGGTAATGCAGCTCTTGAACTGATACAAAACTGGGCGGATTGTCACTCAATCCAAATAACACACAAAATATCAACAGTTTTGCAAATCAAGAATCCTAAATATCTCAAGCGAGCACCCATACTTAAAATTAATAACAGATCTATCAAGCACAAACCCACATTAAAATACCTCGGCTTAGTTCTGGACAGCACACTTTCCTTTCTACCACATCTGTATGCCAAGAGATCAGAAATCAACACACAAGTCTAAAACCTCCTGAAGGTCGCAGCTCCACAAAGAAGTATTTTAAAAGCAATATTAAAAATCTGGAATAATCAAATCTTAGACAAAAATAACATACGCTGCAGCAAAATGGTTCCCCAAACTGCAAAAATCACACGGACTGCGACTCCTCTCGGCAATACAAGCACAGTGTCTGCTTTTGATCTCCCGTGCTTACAAGAAGACAGCAACATCAGCTCTCTGCGTCTCTCACGGGAACAATACCGCTCTCACTAAGAACAGAGAAGATAGCAGCACAAGGATCAATAGGCATAGGCATACCCTACCCATGTATGGTATACAACCAGACATATACCAACCCAAATTTATACCCACAGAAATAACACCATATAAAACTTACAACATTAAAGAAGTGAATATAAAACATCACATATTTTTACTGAATGGTGTATACAAATTTAAACTTTTATACATACATTAATATTAAAAATATCGACGTTTCGACCACCATCTATTGTCATCTTCAGGAAAATTTTCTTATATTGCTTTTAAAGTTTCAAATGCGAAAAACAATCCGCCCGTTGCCACAATATTATTGCCGTCCACAAATTAAAAACTAACAAGGGTAACACTCAACCATCGTACCAACCAACCACAAGTAGAAACGATGCAGAAGCATCTCCTAACGGACAAAAATCTAACTGCTGTAAATGTATTATTAATGAAGAATATTAAAATAAAGAAAAGCGGAATAAACTATTTCAAGATGTTCATCCAAATTTTAGGGATATTAAATGAAATGCTATCATTACAAACCTCATTTTTCCTAATCATAATTTCAATGGACTCCTTTCGCAGACCCTCAAAGACGTTATTACATGGAATTTTAATTTTAGCGTTATCAAAATCTATGTGGCTGTCAGGATTATTAAAATAGAACTTAGACAGGGCTGTCGTCTGTTGATATTGTGAAATATTCCTTTTATGTTCTTTTAGACGTTCAATAAATTTCCGTTTTGTAACCCCAAAAATTGGGGTTACAAAACGGAAATTTATGAAAAATGTCGGAAATTTATGAAGGAAATATGACGGAAATTTATGGAAATTTATCCAAAGGCCACTCAGGAATTGCGGGCAACGAACATGCTGAGAGACTCGCCAAGGAAGCCACACAACCAGACACATCAATAAAACACATATTCCACCCAGCACCACCATCCTTCCTCAGAGGTCAACAAAAACATAAATACACATCCAATTGGCAAGTCCAATGGACAGCGGAGCACAAGGGACGAAAAGTCTACAGCCTCTGTCCAAAAGTCACAGAGGACTTCCGGGTCCCACACAGGAATATCTACTTGTACATCACCAACCACGGCCCGTTCCCATCGTATCTCCACCTATTCAACAAAGCCCTTCTCATTTCTGCACATGTGGAAAAAGGGGAGATGCCTCTCGTTACACACACAACTGCCCGCTAACATTAACATTTCACATCAGGAAACCGGTGTCATTCAGGTCATCAGTCTAGTTCCACCACGTCCTCCGCACACCAAACCTACAACAGAAAATAATAGAATGCATACACCTTCCAGAACACAATCAGCAACGCTTTCAAATGCCTCCAGCACACCTTCTAGGTAATATCCTGCCTTCCGTCGATGAAGAAGAAGTATAAAAGTACATCTCATAAACACGCCCAACGACAACAACAAGAAACAATCACCTTCATCTCCTCCAGCAAATAATCATTCACCACCTAAACAAAATCAGCAAGCGACAACAACCGGCAATAAACATTTCCATCACACCCAGCCTCATCAGATAAACGACAGTGAAGGTCAAGACAACAACTAGTAATAAACATTCACGATTCTTCTTTTCTCACCCTATACACGCTCCTCATTGCAATAGTGTACTTCAAATCTCCACTCCCTCCACTTCTTCAGAAGCAACAACTACAGACAGATAATAGTTTGCCTTAATATCCAGTAACAGTCTCTCACAACAACTAAATAAAACAATAGTGAATTTAAATCCATTCCTCCACCAAAAATCCCATTCCACCATCAGCAACAACTTCAAATCAACAAATTTTTCAACAACAAATAAACTCCAAGCAACAACCAGCAATAAACATCTATAATTCCTCCACCTAACAGTCCATAGTCTCCCACCACCAAAAACAACCGTAAATAAACAATAATGTGCACCATTAAATCCATCAACTCAATGAACAATCTCTCTTCACCGACAACAACAACAACTTCAAATAAACATTAATGTGCTTCAAACATCCATTCCTCCATCAAACAGTCTGTCTTTATCCAAAAGTCTGCTCCAAGTGTCCCATGTGTATATAGTCCCCAAAAAACAATCAGAACTCTGTAAATAGACAATACCACCATCTCTTCCATCATGTTCAAAACACTGTTCCACATCATCAAAATCATATATCTGTAAATAGACTCAAAAACTGCATCACAAATATACATTAACATCTTCTGTAAATAGACTGTAACACCATTCCAACGAATTGTGTATAAGAATTGTAATTCAGCCTCCAACATATATATTTCTAGGGTACGCCTAGAAGTAATAAGGTTACCCATTGTGATAGTCATATGTATATTTTTTTTTCAAGTCAGAATAAATAGGGTTCCCATTTCCCTGAGGGTTCCTGCGGGCCCGTTCCCTTGGTTGGGCTTCGCAAAGTAGTAGTAGATTTAACTGTCATGCAGGGCTTGTAGAGCTTAAACCGCATGGTAGGCCACTCTGCCTGGCATGAACCTGAACCTGTACTTCATTTGAGTTCACCTTGAATGCATTCCGCATGACAAATATATTTGCATCATTTAATCTGCACCAGTATTTCTGGAATGGAATTCGTAAGTTTTATTTTTATTTTCAACAGTTGAGCAAATAAGAACATCCAAAATATTTATTTTTATATTATTTTAATTATTATTGATAGGGAATATGTTAAGTAGATATTAAAACGAAACAGTGAAACAACAACAACTTAATTACGCTAAAATGTGTGAGTATCCTAAATTTGGAATTAATAAAATTTTATACAAATAAATAAGCTAGTTCTAGTCGTAATTTACCAAATGCATTCATTCACTTAAAAAACTTTAAGGTACAACATGCCTTTAACGTGAAAGAACTTTAAAGTTAAGAAACGTTAATGTATTTCTGGAAGATGTAAGGAAACTACTAATAATTTTTTTTTTTAAACAGAAAGATAAATGTAATGTCATATTTGTAAATAATGTAGTAATTTATCTTAAATAAAAAAACAATTCCAATTGCAGTATTAACATTAAAAAAACTAGTTAATGTTTCTTTTTTAATAAGTAAAGTTCGGTAAAAAAGCAAAAGAAATAAGTCTGACATAAATTCTTGAATCTAAAAATAAAAAATAAATATAAACTGCTGCCTTTTGAAGGAATTAGTTAAAGAACAAAGGCGACAATAGTAAGCTAAAATTATTGAGAGACATATATCCAAGGAGAGAAAGAAAAAGTTATCACAAAGAAGTTGGAGGTGGTCATGCGAATGAAAACCTATTGTACGAAAAAGTTATCGATAAAAAACTTCCTTTACTATTTAATTTGCTCTTATTTTGAAATAGTAAATATCTCACTCATAAATAATATTTTTTAACTCAGCTTTTATCGAAAGAGGTGGTAGTAAAAATTATAAGAAATATCACTTTACTTTTCTATCAGCGGTATTTATTTTACAAAGGAGGGGAAGTGTAAAAAATACAAAAGTTCACGGTACTAGAATCATAGCATTCAGAGGATAATAAAGATTTTAATATTTCAATTCAGATTTCTTTAATAATGATACATTATAATTTATTATAAGTTATATTATTTAAAATTAATTATATAGTTACATCACAACCACCGCATGTTTGAATTTGTAGTTGGTAAAAGTGGGAGATAAAACCACATACTTAATTGTTAATTACTTCTTGAAGCCAGAATTTAATTTACCTTTACGTAAATACACTGTACTTATCCTTATACCATAATAACATTTTAAATATATTATTAGTATATCACATTTTTTTATACGTATATCTACAAAGTGTCCAATCATCCCATCTTACTTTACCGGTGGGATGAAACAGCATGGTTATGTTAACCTTTCAAGAGAAGAAAAGTGTAGACTTTCGTTTAGAAATGAACAGTATATTTTATTTTACAATTTTAACTAAGTACCTAATCTAATAATATTTCATTTATAAATCTTATTATTTAACGTTTAAGAAAAATAATAAAAGTTCAACATAATTTGAGAAATTGCAGAAAATAAATTTACCTTTTTATCAAATTTAAAAATCGCAGTCACTTTATGTGCATGTAGTTTTGACTATCGTTTATTTAAACAATGTTTACGAGATCTTCAAGTACTGTTTTCCGATATCCTTTGTTATCCCGTGTTCAATATGCTATTTTATCTCGAAATAATAAGGGTCGCACAGTAAGTCATAAAACTGCACATTTAAATGCTAGCAAAATTTTCATTGAGGGAAATAAATTCCTACTAAATGTTCTATACACAATAATATAAAAAGTTTCAATAACTTTAAATGCGTTAATATTTAAAGATTTTGAAAACCAGTAAACATTGAAATAAAAAATTACAAAATAAGTTTTCCAACACAGATGCCAGTATAGGTTTACCGGTTGCTTCTTCTTCTTGTGGAATACTAAGTATTAGAACAATTAGCCGATAGAGGACTTCTCAAATTATGTTAAATAGGAATTCAGTTTTCACCTGACTATGCTGTTGTATCCTACTTTCCCCTACCGAATTTTACTTTAATACGTCATCAGAGTTTATGCATATATTATTAAAATAAAATAAAAATAAAATAAATCATACCATAAAATATTAAATATACATTAGAATTTACTTAACTTAATTTTTTGGAAGATATTTTTAAATGTTTTAAAAATATATACATCTAAATGTCTATAAAGCTCAACAAATTTAAAAGTAAAACATTCAATTAAATGCATTTTTATTTTGTATAATATACCAGTTTATTCCAGTTTCAATAAAATTACAATATCAGTAAAGTATGTTAATAGAAGATTATTGTATAAAAGATACATTCTAAATTTGTTTAAGAGCTAACACTAGTCAAGGAAAGAAACTTGCAATCTAATGTTAATCGTATGGAAGAATTCTTTTCAAATTTCTTGCTTGCATTTCAATATTTTCAAATGGTTTTATTTTCTTAGGATAACTGAGATCGATCTCTCACGTAATTCAATTGAACTTTTTCGATTTTGGTTGCTTCTGAAAGTGAAAGTAACTTTATAAGAAAACTGCGCGACAAAAATAAAAAAACTAAGTCAATTAGAGATTAAAACCAGCTACACTATGAAATAAATAAATAAATAAATAAAAATATTAAAATGCAAGTGAGAAATTTGAAAATAACCTTCCATGGACTATGCAGGGGTGCACAACCTTTTTCAACCCGCGGGCCGAAAGAAAGAAAAAGTACCTTACCTGGGGCCAATGTGTATCCCAAGTGTAGATAATTGGCCGTCAATAATCAACCCAACCCTGGGGCCAATGTAGCGTTGCATTTATAAACACATTTTTTTTCCTAACCTAATATAAAAAGTCAATATACCACTTTGATGAAAACATACTCAATTCTGAATATATATACATTTATAAATTAATTTTAATAAGCCAAATATATATACATAATTATTTCAGACGAGACATTTAATGTGATGGTTGGGATTGTATTTTTGAAGCTATTTTTGTTATGTTTGGTTCTAAAGTTGCAGTAGCAATATGTAAAACGGCTGAAAGGTTTTCATCAGTTAGTCTGTTTCTAGTCTTTGATTTGTTGACAGTCATCATAGAAAAAGATTGTTCAGATATGTAGGTGCTTCCAAACACAGTTGCATACATTGATGCATTGCGTTTTAAATAGGAAAATTCATTAGGCAAATTCCTATAAAATTCAAGCAATGACTTTTCTTTGAATTCCTTTTTATGACAACCTGAGCTCTGTAAGTCAATGAGCTCTAATTGAGTATTTTTAGGTGCCAAATTGACATCCACTGTAAATGGATTTGAAAATAACTCAATTTGACAATGGCATTTTTCAAAATCTATCATGGAATGAATTGATTAAAATTTTTACCTGATCTTCGTAATCCACTTTCAGCTTTGGAAATTTTTCTTTCATTTTTTTGCCATATGGGAAATGCAGTTCTCAGTTGAAAAATTAAGTAAAAACATGTAAGCTTTCAATTGAAAAAAAAGAAAAAAAAACTAATCTCTATTTTGGAATTGGCGGGCCAACGAAACAGGCATCGCGGGCCACTTTTGGCCCGCGGGCCATAGGTTGTGCATCCCTGGACTATAGCATAGCATTAGCTTGCGCGTTTCTTCGCATGACTATAGTGTAGGCTCTTAACACTCAGAACGTCGCTTGCTACCCTTAGAGCCACTAAGAAGGTTGCTAAGCGTATGTGAGATACATATCATCAAATAAATTTATTCATCAAATATACAGATAATTTTCTCAATATATTTACAGAATAAGTCATTGAATTATTTTTAATCACATTCATTTGAGGAACAAGTATGATTTCAGTTCTAAAATATAAATTTCATAAAAAAAGTAGAAAATCTTTGTTTTTTTTTAGGTATTTTGAACAATTAACTGTAGGTTTCTTTCATTTCGCAACATACCACAACAATATCATTTATTTTCTGCTTAGAAAATTATACTACACCTTTCATATGTAATTTCAGATTTTAAGAATACAGAAGATCGTTCACACTTTATGGAAAAGATTTTCATAATTAATTTTTGAACGTATATGCCATATTCTTTGCTACGATTTTACTCTACTGTATAGTCCTGACACTTGATTATAACTCTGGATCGAAATTTCCATCATGTCGATTTTTTTCTTAGTACAATCATATCAATTTTCTCCTACACCTCTTTGAAAACTTTTCAAAGTATTTCCAATGTTCGTGAATTCATTTAAACTAGCCAAATACAGAAAAGAGAGTTTCAGAAGAAGTTGTTTTCGTAAGGGGATTTTACGTGTATTTCTTCAATTGGGATACAATATATTCCCATATGCGATTATTTATTTGCTAAATACGTGTCAATTAAGTTATAGATGAGTGGGTGGAAGGACCTTGCTCATGTGAAGTTCAATTAATGACTTTTTTTATATAAAGCTGGAATTTTTTCTTCCAAAATGGGTTCTAAAATATTTTGATGAAAATAAAGCTTTACTCCTTTACTGCTTTTATTGCTAAATTCTTTATTGCATGTTTTACTTTTAATTTAATTTCATAACGACATCCAGCAGCAATCAGGAATCGTTTTGGAAATTTTCTTTACATTCACAAAAATATTTTTTTAATCTATTAATTGATATACATTTCTTATTTTGATATACTCACTTAAATAAAGCCAAGTTTCATCCAGTGTTACGATTAATTTTTATTGATCACCACCTATGCGTTTGTCAGAGCGAGCGTTAGAAAGCGCTATCCACAACATTGGAAATACTTAGGAATTTTTCCAACAGGTGTGGGAGAAAATTAATATGATTGTACTAAGAAAAAATTCGACTATGAAGGAAATTTCCATCCAAAGTTATAATCTAGAGTCAGGGCTATACAATAGAGTAAAATTATCGTAAAGAATATGGCATGTCTGTTCAGAAATTAATTTTGAAAATCGTGTCCATAAAGTGTGAACCACCTTTTGTATTTGTGCTAATTTGGGGGGGTACATATTGAATATTTCCTAATTACTTGCAAACATTTAAGAGCACTGTCGCCATTTTCATGTGCCAGGGCTCTAGTATTTATCCACTCAGAATTAATATGTTTAGAATTTTTAAATCTTGATTTAATATTTTACAAATGTATTGAAGGATTTTATGAATAAAACAATGAAGAAATTCCTTGTAAGATAATCAGTATATGAAACCGGAAGATTTTATGAAAATTTAACATATAATGCAATATAACTAAGAAAACATAAAAGTAAATTTTAAACATATCTTTCTTTAGCTCTTTATTGAATATTATAACACATATGTAGATACTTAAATAATCCAGAAATATTTAATGTTCATATACGTATACTGTTGTTTGGAAATGTGCGCTACAAATTGAGCAAAACAATGCATAAAGTACATCATATAAAAGAAATTTATCTCTATTCTGAAAAAAAGTTACTAAATTTACGAGAAAAAGTTACGTAATTTAAAGTATTCCGTTCTTCCTACTTTATCGGCTTATCCTGCAAAAACTATTGCATATAGAAACATGAAAACTGGTGGTTTTATAATTAAATGCATGATAAATACTCTGAATTACACAATTTTTTATATTGTAGAATTTTATAATGTGTTATTTAATATTGAAATTGGCTAAAATAGTTCAACACTCTCAGAAAAAACTGTACATTTATGAGCGTTTGCCCTTCAACTTTCACGGGCAAAAGCCTTATTTGATAAAAAACGGCCTGATCCACTAAATAAGCGGTCTTATCCCTTAGATACTTAGAAAATTAAGAGCAATACACATATTCTTACAGCTCTAGCCCGTATGTTAGCAAACATACGGTACGACCACATACATTGTCCTCCGCTAGGGTGTAAACCTTCATTTTACTCGTGTTTCGGAAATTTTAATTCGCCAAAACAGCGATTCTGTGATGATTATCTAACGTGCTACGTGCTACGGAGCAGTAAGTAAAGTGTTATTGTGTTTTAAAGTGCATTATATCCTGTGCATAATAATGCTGTATTACATTGCCCCGTAAAATAACGGGCTGCGCAAAATGATGGGTATGGATTGCTTTTTTTTACGGGGTATGACTGGACTCTCTGCTGCCAGCCTCTGCCCGTAATTTTACTGCAATTTTTTTTTACAGTGAACTACATAATTTCTTTATGATTAAAAGCTATGCATAGCAATTTAAACATATTTCGCAAGCAGAATTGAATACTTGCCTAGATTGTGGTGTGCAGAGTGCAATAATTTTTATATTTTTCTAATTATTTTATTGTTTTTCCAATTTTTATTCAAAATTTCATTATGTATATAAATATTTAATGCCTATTTTCAAATAGCTGTTTTTAAAACTTTGCACCATAGTTGAAAAGTACTTATCAATTGATCATGATTGCAGGCTGCCTATCGTGCTCTAACTCTCACATATGTACTCTGATTACCATGTACTTGAAATATGTTATTGATGTTTACTATTGCATGTTCACTATTGAAAATGGAGTGTTTAGCATTTATAGTTCGTATGCAGAGACACTGAAAATAACCCGTTACTTTATGGCCTATGGGTAAAAATCGTTTGCAGTGTATATTACTGATGTTATACTATTTCGGGCATAATAAAATTGATTGCATTTTGGAGGTACACAAAAACATACTTTCAGTAGAATTTGGAGTGCAGAGCATTTATCATTTATATAAAGAGCCATATAAAAGAATTCGGTGCCTAAGAGCGTTTTCAGTATTCGTATGCGTTTTTTAAATTATTTGCTTAAGATATCTTCTTTTACTGTATTTTCAATTGAAAAATATATTAAACATGGATGTTGAAAAAGATGGCAACCACCCGTCCTGCTATGGAGATATCTCTCCCAGTTCCCCCCTTACATGTACGGAGCGTGCTTAAATCTAAGATTCTTCCCGAGTGGCAAATTTACTGTGATTGCTCTAGCAAAGGCTGACACTCCCACAATACTTCCGTTGCACGGTGGGAGATTTGCCGATTCCTGCTGGCCAAAATTATTTTTCAACTTCTATTTGATGAAATCTATTTTTCGTTTATATAAACGATATATTAGGCTGATTTAAAGAAAATATATGAAATTTTAAACAGCAGTTTAATAAGAAATCATTATATTTAATTAAAAATGATTAATGTAGTACATTAGATGTGCAGGGTGGCTAGTGGTCAGTGAAAAATACGGTAAAAAAAAGTTATAAACACCAATATAATTTCATAGAAAAATTCATGTTAATTATTTGATCGAATAATAGACATGAATTTTTCTATGTGAATATACTGGTGTTTATCACTTTTTTTACTGTATTTTACCCTGACCACTAGCCACCCTCATGTGATTTTTTTTATTATATTACTCTGATGTACCATTCAGTTGAATATTTAAATTATTTAAAGCTTTAAAACATGTAATGAATGAGTTAATATTTTACTTGATAACTAAAAAGGACAATATTTATGAACTTTTATAATATTATTAAGATTTAAGCGATAGAATTATATTTATTATATGATACCAAATTATATAAAAGTAATTTTTTATAATAATCTACTAGAAATTGGGATACAAAATAAATATTAAAGAGTAATACATATTATTATATATACAAAGGAATAAGAAAATTGCGTAGAAATTTTCTGACAATTCACCATCTAATAGTTCTTCATTCTGGCTTTCCTCAGTAAGTTACGAGTACTCATTGAACGAGGTATTTCAAAACTGCTTTGCAGCCAAGTTTCATATTTTTTCAGAAATTTCTCATGTGCTCTATGTACAGCAGTCCACTTTTGTCTAAACTGAGTCTTCTGTATAATCATTTCCTGCTTGAAAACTTTCATTTGTACTTGGTTATAATTTTCATTTGTCAACAAAACATATTAAGCCAATTCGATTTTTTCGTTAAATGTGGAAGCTTGTTGCTGCTGTATAATATTATAAAAGCTTATTCGTGTGATTGGTTTACATTCTGATGACCCTGGTAAAAAGAAAAGTGTTCTTAGAATAAAAAATATAATAATAACTTTAGACTTCGTATGATAAAAACAACTTTAAAATCTACGGAAGCAGATAGAAGCAGACAAGTAAACGTTTATCCAATATCTAAGACTCTAAACTATTTACTAAAATTAAAAGTTGAGATTTATCTAGCTTTATCATATAACTTTTTGAATTTTCAAAATGAAATTTATTAAAAATACATAAAGTCATTAAAAACATTATATGTGAAATAACTATTGACAAAAGAAAAAATTATGCTTATAAATAAAAAAAAAAATAAAGTACATGCCTTATTCTAAAGCACTCATAATGTACAATTTCTTTCAATTTCTTCAACATTCACATATTAAAACAATATACTAGAAATCATCGATTTATTCTCCTCTAATAAACGCAAACTTCCTACTCACCTACTGGCAGTACGGTTGCATTTATATCAAAAACATCTGCAGTGTTCACCACCTGCACATATAAGGTACATGTGGTAAAAAAAAAAAAATTCAGTTGGATAAACTTTGAAAAATCGACTTTTGGCCAGCTAGAATCAGCAAATCGTCCACCGTGCGTCTTTCCTCAACCGAAAATAGTGAATGTGACGCCCTGGGATCACTGGAGCACTATTATTTCAATTGTTCACTAACTGCTGTTTGGCATCTTAAAAAGCCCCATTTCCCTCTCCTTCTTAGCTATAGAATATTCTTTCACGTCCCAAGCTCCTCCGTCAACTAGCAGAAATATATTATTTTTTAATGACTCTCTCAATTCTTACCTCCTGAGATCCAGTGGAATGTCTGCAGTCTCTATTAATCCATTTACAAGTAGCTCTCGTGGAAACACGGCTTCGGCGTATTTTTTATTTTATTTCATTTTATTTTTCTGCTCCAGTCTTCTACGACTGTTTTTGGCGCAAGCCTATGTAGGAACTGTTGTTGTTGTTTTTCATTGAATAGCTGAAAACCACAACTTTCCCCTTCCGCTGACTGTCGCGTGGGGGCTATGCGCTCCAGCAGATGGGATTTGTTATGGGAATCTGATTCATTTTCTGCCTATCCCATGCCCCTTGTCGCATGGAGGTCACTGACCTTGAAGGGCCGATCACTTGGCCCAGTATTTATGTCTATTTTTTCTCTCTCTCTAGCCGAAAGGCATTGCGGGTTCAGCTTCGGCTGATATTGTATTCTTTTTTCTCTTGTAAAATTTTAATAAACTCACCGGGAGGGACATAAATGCTCTACAGACTTGGCCTCCTCGTTTGAGCAGTCCCTCTTAGGCAGTGAAAACTTTAAACTAATTAAATCATCACGTTAGAAAAGCGTTTAATAGTGAAAATTCTGTCATTTTAAAGAAAATATACTGAAAACACCACATTTAAAACTACTTTCTTTTAGTGTCTAAAAAAAAACTTTTCTTCTAGATGCTATAAAACTCCGGGAGGCAGCGACATATTTTGCTTAACATTTTTTCACAATCTGATTTTCTAATAAGTAATTGATCTTACTTAATCAATCACGAAAACAGCGGACCTCGACAGCGGTTGATGCAGCTTTCGGGGGCGAAAAATCTCTCAGTCAAAGAGAAATGGAAGGGAACCCAATTACGGAAGATCTGAACTAGTCCTACTAATAACGTCCATTTTCCGTAATCAGGTAATATTTTTTAAAGAGGGAAAAGGTAGCCTGTTTTTACAGCTTGTGATTTCTGACTGTTTTAGCGAACCTAACTCTTGGGGAATCGAACTCCCTAATGTTGAAAGACAATTTACTTTTATAAACATAATTAACAAATTTCTGTACATTTTTTATGAACAAGAATTATTTGCTGCATCATGGATAATATATATTTGCGGTTTTTTTCTTGCAATTTTCAATAAAAAGTCATATTGAATATGTGAGATCCAATTCCTGTATTTTAGAAATGAATAATACGGCAGTAATAACTGTTGTCATAAAAATATGCCAACATAAAATATTTCAATATAAATATAAAAATCGCTAAAATAAATAAGTCGTTAAAATAAAAATGAACTGAATTAGGTCGCTAGGTATCTGACAGGTACACCGTTCTATTTCAGCAACCGTGTGCTTGCGACTAAAGTCACAATTCTGCTGGAACAAGAGAATCCACGATTTTGGAAAATATGGTAGCAGGGAACGCTTTTTCCAAATACTCAAGAAATACAATAGGGAATATGTAGTTTATCTCTCAGATCAGACGCAAACTTTCAAATGTTAAACTTAGAATCGCAACAACAGTCAAGATTTTCTTTTAAAGAATATATTTTATAGACTCAAAAGGCACTTTTAATTTCATGAACTCATTAAGAGCATACGCTAGTCACGCGAAGAAACGTTCCAGCTAATGTTAAGTCTATGGGAAGGTTATCGCGCGATTTCTCGCTCGCATTTTAATATTTTTAAATGATTGTTTTTGCATAGGATAGCTGAGGTCGATCTCTAACGTTGTTAGTTTTCATTTTTTCGATTTTGGTTACGTTTTCTTTTTTTTTTTTTATAAGCGGACATTTTCAATTTTAGAACCGGTTGGAACCGGTTCTGAAAGTGACATTACCCTTATATAAAAAACTGGAAAATAATGAATAGTTTTAAAAAGATATTTTTGGAGCATATTTTTGGCACAAAATTTCGTTGTGTTCTGATTTCTAATTATTCCTTATTGGCAGGCAAAAAATTCAAAGTAAAGACTAGTGGTTTGAAAGATATTTTATGTCTTAAATTTAGAACTAACCGGACTCATATTATTTGGACTCTGCGTTTAGTGGTTTTCAATTTAACGCTATTCACGAAGTAAATCAATCCACTATTATCATCATGTTTGTTTACAATAAAACTTATGACACAGAAAAAAACCTTTTAAAATATTCCATATCTCTAAAATCCCTAAATTAAATTTTGAATCATGTTCAAACACAAATGTACTTATTAAGGGAAAAAATGGACGAAATTAATTGAAAATAGTTAGGGAAACATGAAACCAAAGAAATGTAATTAAAGAAATGTGAAAGTAAAAATAATTTAAAAGTACAAAAAAAAAGAAAAGAAAAGAAAAAGAAAAAGAATTCATAAGAGTTTTTTATTGCAAAACTAGTTTAAAGAATACAGATGCTAGTAGCATGTTAGTACCCTGAGACAAATAGTTAAATAAAAAAAACCTTTAACAAAGAAAATAAATAATTATGTTAGACGATATCATGTGAATAAAAGTCATTTTTTCAAAATGTTTTACAGCTGAAGACACAAAAAACCATCCTTTTTTAGCTCTGTAAATTAATCTTATCTAGAACATTTTTCAGTATTAAATGAAATTATTTATTTCTTCCAACCTTATCCGGCGAGAAATACCAAGTAAATATAATTTCCTGTAAAAGAGAATTTCGATAATGCTAGAATTAATGGAATTAAGTGAATTATCTGTATATATATACATATCTGTTTTCATTATGGGAAATGCAATTCTCTTTTTTTTTTCATTACGAATACATATTTTTTAACGATTTCGTACATTAAAAACAGTTTTACAAAGTATATTAAAATAATTTTAAAATAAAAAACGTCATAATCTTTCAATTTTGTTACACTTAATTTAATCATGGCTCCTGATTGATATCTAGACCAATACATTTATCTTTTATTACAAATAAAATATACCTGTACCGTCCTTTATGATTTTATTAGAAATAAAACACATGCTAATCACTGTAAAACATTTGTGTAAGTTTACCATGGTTTTTGTGTGTAACGTTACACAAATTCTGGAGTAAACTATTCTAATATTTTTAAAACTCAATTCCGTGGAGTTCTCTTTCTCAAGCACATGAGGAATATCACACCTGACGCATGACCAGAACGTAGGAAAACCAAGCGCATGCGCAATGATAAAAATGGTCACAGGTCCAGGCCCAGGACGCGGGAATGATGAAGCAGAGGGAAAACATAAACACTATATCCGCTAACCCTACACGCGGGGCCTTTCGCCATCAAAATACGAAGTTTCAACGAGTAAAGTCATGTTGTGATTCTGGAAGATTATAAAACACATCTTGTAACAGAAGAAATACATGAAAAGGTAAGAATTTATGCTGTTTAATATATTGTATTCATGTTTTTTATACTCATTAGCTTTTAAATATATTATTATTCATGATATTTTTCATTTTATATCTATTTTTACGATACATATACTAACCCTAACATTCGCGATATAGGATGTTGTTCTCCATAGATATCTTGATTTAAAAAAAAAGTAATTATATGCATTAAAATAATAATATACATTCGATTTTTCTTATTGTAACCTATTTTACATTGTATTCAATAAATTTAATTTATTTATAGTATTTATAGGAATTTAATATCTTGATGATTATTTTCCGTCAGTAGTATTGAGTTTATCAGGAATCGATGCATGTTTTTTTTTTTTTTTTTTTTTTTTTTTCTTGGAACATTTTAGGAAAATATAACTTATTTTTGTGAAATTTATTATATTTTTGTAAAAAATAGCGTTTTGTATCGAAATATTAAATCCAGTTACACAAATTCAAACAGCACTTATTAATAATAATTTCTTCAAGTCCTGCTAAAGTTTTCCTTTTTGCAAATTACACATTTTAGAACATAACAAAATAAATAATGAAGAGTATGCATTTCTGAAATAAACTTTTGTTTGTGAAAGAGTTATTTCGTCAAGATTATTTTTAGTAATAAAATTATTTTTGTGAAAGGGTCTGTTAAGGGATTTTGTGAAACAACAAGTTTTATTAAATGGAATTTTGTGGAGAGCCCGAAATAGGTTCTAAATTTTGCGTCGATCAGCCCCTGTAATACATTTTTATTTCTTCATATTCTAACATTTAAAATATTCTAAATTAAAAATTGACTTCAAGGTTAACTCATTTTGCATCTTTTTTTAAGATTGTGAATTAAAAGTTTAAAAAAAAAAAACAATAAAATTTATAATTTGTATCTGATAAAATGTATATCCATGAATCTTTTTTTGCTAGCAGATCCAAATCTTGCATATTTTATTTTTGCATGTGTAAATTAAAAAAAAAGCTTTTGATGTTGAAATAAAATGCTGTTGGTTCATATTGTTTCTTATTGATTTTTTTTAATGAAATGAGTGAAAGGTATATGCATGGAAGTGTGTTCTTTACAAAAAGTCTATTAAAAAAAAAAAAAAAAAACACTCAGCATTATTTATTTTGTTATGTTTTAAAATGTGTAATTTGCAAAAAGGAAAACTTTAGCAGGGCCTAAAGAAACTATTATTAAAAAGTGCTGTTTGAATTTGAGTAATTTAATGTCAAGTATTTTAAACGAAATCGGTGACATGTTAATGACAAAGGTTGAAAAAATATTTGACGATTTATCACTTTCAGTGTTTTATAAATCAAAATATTTTAACTTTTATTATTAAATATAAATAAATTAGTCAATAAAATTAAATGACGTGTTTATAATAAGTAAATATGGATGAAAATTATTTTGAAAATGAGAAACAAAAATGTTTTGATTTATAAAACGAGATGGCGGACCGTGGGAGAATTCCAGAGCTGTTCTGCAATGTTAAAATATTGGCTGTTTGTTACTAGCAAATGTTAAAAGATTCAAAATATTTTGGCGATCACTGGCGTCTGGCTACCATAAAAGTATTTTTTGTTCTTCCATGTTATAATGGAACCCCCCGCCCCCTCTCCCCTGGCATTTACATCAAGATTATAGTTATCATTTCTCCAAATTAATCGCCAAACTCCTGTAAAACCATACACCATATTACCATACTCATTATACATACTTCTCCATAATTATAAATTCAATCATAAGCAGATATATTTAATTCTTTTATTCTCTCTTTCTCCTTATTATTTACACTGCTGTTTTTTTATACAAAAATTTTAATAGTTTACATTTTACAGGATTCATATTTACTTGCATTTTACATATGTAAATCCCAGGAAATTTATGAAACACTCACAAATTTTACAATTCAAAGTCAACAATTATCCCAATATCTCAGTTATTGTCTGATTTCTAATGCCCATTGCCACTTTTTTTTTTTTTTTTTTTTTTTTTTTTACAGCAATGAAAACAATTGAGAAATTGGGAATTATTTTAGTTACTGAGTTCTAAGGTAGTCTTCCAAAAATTCAATTCCAATTTTGTGGATATTATTTATGATAGATTGACTTGTTTCGATTTTCATATTTTATAAATGTAACTCTATCTTTCCTGATTTATTGGAAAAACTTATCAATGGCGATGCCTTTGAGAATGGGTGACAAAAGTGTTAAGTTTTCTATACCTGAAAGTTTTAAAGATTTTGAGAAAATATCATTTTTTATTATAATGTTTGTTTTCAGTAGCTTCTAGTGAATGTCTCCAATTATAGCAGATATTAATATATGAAATATAATAATAATAATAGTGTAAATTTTTTGATGGACACTTTAAAAATTTATTTTGATTTAATACATAAACAATTTTTTTTATATAAATCTTTTTATAGAGCTTTATAAGTGTGATTTTTTTTTAATCGTTTTCTTTCTAAACTATATTCAATTTTTCACTGAGTCTTCATTTGAACATGTTTATGTGATTATTTATGTTGTAATTCCTTATACCATATTTTGTGAACATATAATTTGAAAAATGCTGTTTTTTTACGGTGCTGAACCCTACTTTTTATTAAATTGGCAAAATGCATTCTGCTTTATTATTATTGTGAAATTACAGGGGTCGATCCAGGAAAAATTTGGGGCCTATTTAGGGCTCACAAAAATCTATTTAATAAAATGGGTCCCTTCACAAAATTCAATTTATAAAATTGGGCCCTTCACAAAATTATATTCCATAAATCTTACTATTTATTATTTTTTTATTATTTTGTGATGTTTTAAAATGTGTAATTTGTAAAGAAACAAGTTCACCAGAGAGGAAAACTTCAGCAAAAGGATTTAAAAAAGTTTTTGTTTATAAATGCTTGGTTCGAATTTGATTAACTGGATTTCATCTTTCGCTACAAAATGGGCCCCAAGAAAAAAAAAACCTGCATCGACCCCTGAATTAATCTTTAGTTGTACCCACATATTTCATGTAAAACATTTCTCCGTTCCATGCCAACAGTATTTCTAAGTCTGTGTGTCCATGTCCTAGCAAAAATATTGAACTTTAGGTATTTACAAAAAACAGGAAGTTATTAAATAATGTTGTAGTTCAATTCTATATTTCAATTTTTAATCATAAAAATCATTAAAAGTAAATGTAACTTTATTTATCATATTAAAAAAATAGATACTCCCCTCCCCACCCCCTATATTGCTACTAAACACATTACTAATATATTTCCTCATGAAATAATGACTTTTCTACTGAACTTGTGACCTTTTTGGGAACTAGCACCGTGCCTTTTTTTCTTTGCAGAGTGAATACTAAATTATTAATTAGTAATTAAAGCATAAAAATGTATTTTATTTTCCTAATAAGAGAGTTAATTATGCACTAGTTATTAAGGTTAAGCAGTACTAACAATTTAATAATGAAGCAGTTAATAATTTTAATAAATATAAAAATCAATAGTATTTTATATAATTATTAAAAGGTATTGATGTACATAACATTATATGCTACTAACTAATGAAATTACTAATTTGTAGTTTTTATCATTTCTGTAATTACTAACTAATAATTATAAATTTTGTAATTAAAGAATAAAAAGAAAAAGTTACTAATATGAGGATTTTGTTAATAGATAACAGATTAGTTTTGGAAAGCTAAAATTCTTGGTAGCTACTCTGTATTTTAACGCAGGGGAAAAAATCCTAAAAATCCATTTAATTTTTTTAAAAAATCTTCTCTTTTTTTTATTTTTCTTTTTTTTAATACTTTTTGTACAACATATACAAAGGTTATTTTAGCTCTGCTTGCAGTAAACACATTTTTTTCTAAGGCAAGACAATTTTACATTCATAAAAGCCCTATCTCCAAAAAAATGTAGAATAATTAGTGTTTTTGCATCATAATTTGCAATATAAAAATTGTATTGTAATTTTTTTTTATTGTATTTTCTGTTTAACAAGCTATTTCTTTTTTTCAAAATCATTGTTGTCCTCTAAAGATTTAAATGTGATTTATTTTTATTTGTATGAATATAAAATTTTAAGATTTTTTTTTCTGTTTTTATCAGGGCTGTGGACTGTGCAGTCATGCCCATTTTTGAGCAAAAGAATGAGTCGCTAAAAATCAGTCCGACTCAGATAGTTTTTTGGACAGTGATTAATGAAATGAGTGAAAGGTATGTATGGAAGTGTGTTCTTTACAAAAAGTCTATTTAAAAAAAAAAAAAAAAAAAAAAAAAAACACTCAGCATTATTTATTTTGTTATGTTTTAAAATGTGTAATTGGCAAAAAGGAAAACTTTAGCAGGACTTTAAAAAGTGCTGTTTGAATTTGAGTAATTTAATGTCAAGTATTTTAAACGAAATAGGTGACATGTTAATGACAAAGGTTGAAAAAAAATTTGACGATTTCACTTTCAGTGTTTTTTAAATCAAAACATTTTAACTTTTATTATTAAATATAAATAAATTAGTCAATAAAATTAAGTAACGTGTTTATAATAAGTAAATATGGATAAAAATTATTTTGGAAATGAGAAAAAAAAAAGTTTGATTTATAAAACGAGATGGCGGACTGCGGAAAAATTCCAAAGCTGTTCTGCAATGTTAAAATATTGGCTATTTGTTATCAGGGATCTGTTTAGGCAAAAATTGGGTCCTTTAAAGGACTCTTCACAAAATTTTTCTTTTAAAAAAAGGACCCTTCACAAAATTACTTTCTCTAAAACAGCACCCTTCACAAAATTCTTTGTCTTAGAAATAGGTTTTTCACAAAATTTTTCCATCTTTAAACCAAACATTTCACAAATTAATAATTTAAAAGTAAAATCTGTCCTGTCACTTTTAACATATATAAAAAAATATATAGTTTTTATATCCATATATCTTCTTAAAAATGCATAAATAAGAACCTGAATATAACAACTATTTCAAATTCACAAAATTATGATTAGATTTTTCACAAATATAAAAAGCTGTTCACAATTTCACAAAAACAGGACCCTGTGAAAAAAGTCTGAACAGACCCCTGGTTATAGCAAATGTTAAAAGATTCGCAAGATTCAAAACATTTTGGCGATCACTGGCGTCTAGCTACCATAAAAGTATTTTTTGTTCTTCCATGTTATAATGGAACCCCCCCCCCCACCTCTCCTGGCATTTACACCAAGATTATAGTTATCATTTCTCCAAATTAATCGCCAAACTCCTGTAAAACCATACACCGTATTACCATACTCATTATACATACTTCTCAATAATTATAAATTCAATCATAAGCAGATATATTTAATTCTTTTATTCTCTCTCTCTCCTTATTATTTACACTGCTGTTTTTGATACAAAAATTTGAATAGTTTACATTTTATAGGATTCATATTTACTTGCATTTTACATATGTAAATACCAGGAAATTTATGAAACATTACTCACAAATTTTACAATTCAAAGTCAACAATTATCCCAATATCTCAGTTATTGTCTGATTTCCCAAGCCCATCACCACTTTTTTTTTAACAGCAATCAGCGGTAGAATTGATTAAAAAAAGTCACAGGTTCCAAGGACTAGTAAGCATGAGAATTTACTGGTCCGCAGTCATCATCACTGGTCCGCTTCATAAAATTCTATTAAGTCCCTTTAAACTTTTGTGACCTCCCCCCTCCTTCTCCTAGAATATAAACCAAACTTCCTTTGCAGTTATTCAAAATTTTATAAATAATAAAATTTTAAAATGCTGTAAAATTATAATTTGCTAAAAATTAAATAAAAGTGCATAAAGAAAAACTATAAAATTATTAATTTTATTTCCGATTATTTATTTCAACTAAGGTTTAATTCATTTTTCTTTAAATAAAATAGAATTGTGTGATTTGTGTTTGGGTGTGGTTTTCTCAGTTGTTACCTGTCAGAGATGGAAAAAAAGTTACTGGCCCTGCGGACCACTAAATTTTTCAAATTAGTGGTCAGATTGAATTTTTGGTAGTCTCGGACCAACGTACTACCAAGGATTTCGAACGCTGGATGAAAACAATTGAGAAATTGGGAATTATTTTAGTTACTGAGCTCTAAGATAGTCTTCCAAAAATTCAATTCCAATTTTGTGGATATTATTTATGATAGATTGACTTGTTTCGATTTTCATATTTTATAAATGTAACTCTATCTTTCGTGATTTATTGGAAAAACTTATCATTGGCGATGCCTTTGAGAATGGGTGACAAAAGTGTTAAGTTTTCTATATCTGAAAGTTTTAAAGATTTTTTATAAAATATCATTTTTTATTATAATGTTTGTTTTCAGTAGCTTCTAGTGCATGTCTCCAATTATAGCAGATATTAATATATGAAATATAATAATAATAATCGTGTAAATGTTTTGATGGACACTTTAAAAATTTATTTTAATTTACTAAATAAACTTTTTTTGAAATCTTTTTATAGAGTTTTACAAGTGTGATTTTTTTAATAATCGTTTTCTTTCTAAACTATATTCAATTTTTTACTGAGTGTTCATTTGAACATGTTTATGTGATTATTTATATTGTAATTCCTTATATCGAGTGAACCTTATCGACCATATCGAGTGAACGTATAATTTGAAAAATGCTGTTTTTTTTAGGGTGCAGTACCCTACGTTTTATTAAATTGGCAAAATGCATTCTGTTTTTTTTTATTATTATTGTGAAATTAATCTTTAGTTGTACCCACAGATTTCTTGTAAAACATTTCTCCTATTAATGTATTTCTAAGTCTGTGTGTCCATGTCCTAGCAAAAATATTGAACTTTAGGTATTTACAAAAAACAGGAAGTTATTAAATAATGTTGTAGTTCAATTCTATATTTCAATTTTTAATCATAAAAATCATTAAAAGTAAATGTAACTTTATTTATCATATTAAAAAAATAGATACTCCCCTCCCCACCCCCTATATTGCTACTAAACACATCACTAATATATTTCCTCATTAAATAATGACTTTTCTACTGAACTAGTGCCCTTTTTGGGAACTAGCACCGTGCCCTTTTATCTTTGCAGACTGAATACTAAATTATTAATTAGTAATTAAAGCATAAAAATGTATTTTATTTTCCTAATAAGAGAGTTAATTATGCACTAATTATTAAGGTTAAGCAGTACTAACAATTTAATATTGAAGCAGTTAATAATTTTAATAAATATAAAAATCAATAGTATTTAATATAATTTTATATAATTATTACAAGGCTACAGTTTTTATTTCTGGTTAACTATTTTTGTTTGTAATTCCACATTTTAAAACTTAGCAAAATGAAAATAATTAATAAAGAGTTTGTTTTTGTGGAATGGAATTTTGTGAACGCCCCTACCCGAAATAGGCCCCAAAGTTTTGTCTGCATTGACTTCTGGCAAGCAAAATTCTATCTGTTACTTATATCAACCAAGTAAATTAAGAATGCAATTCAAATTTACTTATATATTTAATGGGAGGGAGGGGGATGTTATAATCAATACATGGATTTACTATTTTAAGACCTTTTCTAATTAATGAATGTCTACTCACAATTTAACCTGGCAATTTAATTTAGCATTTTATCTTTTTTTAAATTTATTTATTTATTTATTTGGGGGGAGGGTTGGTGGTATAATAAGTTTTATGTATATTCAGACCTTACATTTAAAGCCGCAAATTAATGTTATATTATTGTTTCACTAACATTTGTGTAAAAGTCAAAAATTCAATTTTCTAGTTTCTTTTCTCCTATTTTGGATGTTTCTTTAAGTTTTTGTCATTTTTGATAATCTTTTGCAAATTAAAAAAATAAATGCAGCATAAATTCTGTATCAACTATTAATATAAGATATTGATATTTGTCAGGGAAATTTGAATAAGGTGCATTCTGAAGCATTTGTTAGGAAATTCTACTAGTTGACAAATGTCCTGTACCAATTTCTTATTTGTGCAATATAATTATGAACATCAATGTTTTAGTTTGTTTTTTTTCTCATTCCACGCTTATTAATTTTTTTTACTACGAAAAATAATTAAAACTTTGTAAATTAAACTATTTGGTTCAATATATTGTAAAAGTAAAAAAGTTTATTAAATATAAGTTTTAAATTGCGTATTAAGTTTTTCCATTGTTCTCTGTTTAAGCTTCTTGATAAATATGTGTTTTAGGGAGAATTGTTGAAAAATGTTTTTGTTTTCACAAAATCACTCAATGTAAAATTATCAAAGCTTTTAAGGAATATTTTTTAAATGACATGTAATTTTTTACAATGAAAGGTTTATATTCTAAGTAGTTACATGGTGTTCATAAATTATTGTCTGGGGTGTCCTTATCTCATAACTTTGATTTCAGAACATGAAGAAAAATATTACATTTGTCAAGTCAATTCAAAAGGTTTTTGGTAATAACACAAAGTTAAATATTCTCCACCAATTTATGTGGCAACCCCAGCAGCATCACATTGTAAAAAGCGCAGACGTGAGAATTTAAAATGGTGAATGCTGAAAAGATAGCTATATGCATATTCTTTGAAACAAAGTTTATCACTTCCTTACACAGATGCATGTCTTGTGTAGTGGGAACAACTGCCCAGTAATAAAAATAATATTTCTATCTAAATCATGAATTTTCAATGGGAAATTAATCAAAATTATAATTAATCCTGTATTTTACTTATTTATTTACAGCCCTTTATACTATCACTATTTCTATACTTTTAGCCTAAAAAAAGTGAATATGAATACATGGACATAAAAAATACCGAAAGAACAACAAAAACAAGTAATAAATAACTTGGAAAAGCTACACTAGGCACCTTTCTTTACTATCCTTCATAAAAATTGCTACTATACAGAGATCTAGTGTTAAAAATACTTAATCGCTGAAAGACCCTCCTTAATCACTCATTGCTGTCTTTGTTATACCAAAATTTCATAATTTTTTGTATGTACTAAAAGTAAACATTCAAACTCTTAAAACATTGTTCAACTGTTATATCTTTGTCCTTTTTATTTCCTATTAGAATATTTTTTATGTCTACCAAAATTAGTACAATAAAGAAATTAATATTATATTATTATTACAGGATAACAATGCTGTGAATGATGTTCTGGCGAGGAGAGATTGATTCTCTTTGACTACTTGAAATTGCGGATGTGAAAACATTTGTGGCTGTATCAAGGCCTGCCTTATTAATCAGTAGTGTGGTTCTAAAAGATGAAATGGTTCTAACTAATCCACTAATTTCAATATGTAATGCTGTAATTGGTCTGTTAACAAAAATATTTTAAAAAAATTACTAGTTTTGTTGAAAATAAATGTAATTTTTAGTATAAGTGTTTTTTATTTTCTCTGTCCAGTTACCCCGAGAGAAAAAATTGAATAATTAATACTGTTATATTCATTATTATATTAGTACTGTTTAAAAATTTTTGAATTTCAAATATAGTAGTTATTATAGCAAATATCAAATATTGTTAATGTCTGCAGTTTAATGTATTTGAGCAAATTGGATTTTTATTTGACTACGCTTAAATTTTCAGTTAGTTTCCAATAATATAAAATGTATTTTAAAAAACTGCTTTTTGTTGCTGAATTCGCAGTTTAGCTTTCTTTTATCCAAGTTCAAAGTCATTATATTTTTAATTTGTGGCGTGTAAAAATAATTTATCAAGCTATTCATTAAGGGGTATGGTTCATTTGTTCAATCAACTAACTTTTTTTTTTTATTGATAAATAAACTTTTAAAAAAATTATTTCAAATTTATGTCAAAATATTTTGTAATAAATATTATTTTTTGACAAAAAAACATACATTTAAAGAGTGGGGGATACAAAACTCAAAATCTATGCTTTTTGAATTTTATTTAAATCAAATATCACACTTTAAAATAAAAATCATAATTTAAGGATAAAGGCTCTCAGCTGAAAAATGTTAAAAGACAGGGGTGCAAAAATCTAGGCGCCAATGGAGCTATTCCCACCACTAAATTTTCGGTATTCTTCGCCTAATAAGAATATAATGATAAAATTTATGCAAAGTATACTAATAAAATTTGATGAAGAATACTAATAAAATTTAACGGTGGGAATCAGCCCATTGGTGCCTAGATTTTTGCATCCCTGTTAATGCCTATTACCTATTAAAAAATATCTAAATCTTGTGTACAAAAACTTTTATACAAAAACAGACTTTCTGTGAGGATATGGAAAACATTAGACTAAATAAATATAGGTCATTCAAAAGTATTTTTATTGATATTTATGTACAGATCTCATTACTTCCTTGTGCACATGTAAATAATAAATGGTTCAGTATTCCAATGTATTTTTTTTTTTAAGGGAAAATAAAAATGGTTTCATGGTTAGTAATGGTTTGAAATGTTTTATATATATATTTTAATATAATTTCAATCTTAATTACTTATAAAAGTAAGCTAATTAACAACTAAAGTTTTTGAAAAATATAAAAAGACCTGATTTAAAAATTATTTAAATCTAATAAATCCAACTTTGCTTAACTCTGAACTCTAATCGCTTTAGAAACTTATAAAGCTAGAGAATTGGTGTTTCTTTTCAAACATTTTAATAACAAATAAGTTTTTCAGTTACTTTGAAATTATTTTAAGATTTTTAATAAAGAAATTTGGTTAAAGCAAAGTTTTAGCTTTTAGTAGTGAAAGGTGCATATGATTTTTATTTTATCAAATGACCTGCTCAACAACACGAAACTTTCTGACATATTTAAAAATGCAAAGGTTTAAAATTGGCAGGTTGACTATTGAAGCAATTTTGAATTAAAATGAGTTTTAAATTTTTTTGATAAATAAATTACTTATCGATTTATAAGTGATTCAAGTCACATAACACATTTTTTTCCTTGCTCGCATCACCACAGCATGAATTTAGTCCAAAACATCACCTTTGACAGTATTTTCTGAAAAGTCTTCTGCCTTTACCAAAAAATGGAAAATGTGTTTCGTTTACATAGTTTCTAAATAAGAACACATATCAATTTCTTGCGTTTCTGAACAATAATGAGCTCCTTTTGGATTTGAGAGCCTTTAGTTGGTATTATATATTGTATAGAATATGATATTTGTTAAATTGCAATTAGTGTAAGTGCTCATATAACACAAGACAAGTTGTTTCATGTTTTCAAAAGCAAAAGCAAATTCACATTTTCGAATTAAATCTTGCTCAAATTTCTATTGCTGCTTTTTTTTTTTTTTTTTTTTTTTTTTTTTTTACTGTATATATTTAATTATTTATATAATTAAAATATTTAACCAACTGAATGGGATTTTTTTTAATTGTATATATTTAATTGTTTATATAATTAATATTTAACCAACTGAATGGGATTTTTTTTTTCAAATTTAAATGAGTTTTTCTAATTGTTAATTATAATGATTTAATAAAATTATTTTACTTTAAAATATGTAATTTTAAAATTATATTTTGAATTTAAAAAAAAAATCAAACTTTTTTATTTTTCTGAAAAATCACAAACTTTTGTTAATTTAATTGTATATTTTTTTATAAATTTCAGGGATTTCATAAAATTTTGGACATTTACATTAAAATATATATATGGGTTTTTTCTATTTAGACAGGTGGAAAAATATTTTCCCCATAAGAGATTAAAAAATAAAAGCTTTAAATCTTTATGTTTAAAATTTTCAGAATTTTTAATGTTTTATGGATTTCTATTTTTTTTAAATAGAGCAAAAAACGACCAAATTGGTTTGTAAGATATCTAAATGCAGCAATGTTCCAAATCAGAAAAGGTCTTTTTCTTTCTGACTCAAAACAGGTACAAGAAAGGGCCCAATTTGAATTTATGGCAGAACAAAATAGAACAAAAAGTGACCCAAATTGTGTTGTAAGATTGCTGGGTGCAACAATGTTCCAAATTGGGAAATGTCTCTTTGTGACTCAAAATGGGTAATATTTTGGGTATACTGTGAATTCCAATTTAGGTTTATTGCAGTACCCAAATTGGAGTTGTGTATGTACCCAAAATGGGTTGAAATTTTACCCATTTTGGGTGAACTCTGAATTCTAATTTGGGTTCTGCAATAGACCCAAAGTGGACACATTTTTTTATCCATTTTGGACCACTAAGAAACATTAACAATTTGGAACATTGCTGCACCCAGCAATCTTACAACCCGATTTGGGTCATTTTTTGTTCTATTTTAGATTTTTTTTTTTTTTTTTTGCAGTGTTATTTAATGGCAGAATAAGTAAGAAAAATATTACTATTCATAAATAGTGGTAGCATTCTGAATTTAAAAAAAGTCCGCCAAGCTGGTAACACTGATATACATATCTTTCTGATGTTTGCCACGATTAGTGCAAGTGTGTTTTCAGCATGCATGTTCTAACAACTAAATTAAAAACAGGTAAAATTCCAAAGGCTTCGCGGGCCACAGATAATTGTTGGCAGGCCACGTGTTTGACACACCTGCCCTAGTACAATGTTTTTTTTAACAGTTTCACAGTCCACCATCTAGACTATAAATGAACATTTTTTATTTACCCTGAGTCCAGTTTAATATGATCTGTTATTAACTAGGCGGCCAGCCCATATGTCGGCTGTGGACTGAGAACCTGTTAATTAACAGGAAAAAACAACCCAAAGTATGTAGAAAATTTTGAATTTGTCTTTTTTAAAAGACATTTAGAGGAAACTACAGTTTCTTAGGCATCCTATTAATCTAATATAATTTAAATAAATAATAAAAGAAATATACCAGATTATTTTCTCTATTTGAAACACAGAAGTACAGGAATACATGTCTTACAAATATACAAAACACCTTTTTATTTGTTTAGCATATGAAAAAAATTATATAACTTTCAAGAAGGAATATTTGTTGGCAAAAGCAACTGCAATTTCTTGTAAGCTTAATCATTTTCCAGTAATTGCCATAAGAATTAAGTGTTTTTTCCTCCAACACAAAGTATGCTGATTTTAATCCCTTAATTAAAAAAAAAAAAAAAAAAAGAAAGAAAGAAAGAAAAGATTAAAATCGCACTTACTTTTTTCATTAGTAATGGTTAACTATACTCTAAATCAAAATAATCTTGAAAAGTACATGTTATTTACATCAAACAAAAAATAAAGATGTATGTTATACACTGTAAAAATGTTCTTTTATTTTCAACATAATCCTTTGCTTGTTTTTCTTCGTAAACACTCACTGAAGCGAGAATTCATTGAATGGGATAATAGTCATATCCCAGAGTAAATACAAAACAAAGAAGAATTTCCTTATTTTCAACACCAACTAACAGGTATTAAAAACCTAGTATTTAAGTATACAATGAAGCAAAGTACTTGAACCAATTATTAAAAACTTAAAAGTTACTATTGTTTACTGAACCGTAGATAGCATAAGTACTTAAGGTGAGTCTTGACTCACTTGAAAACAACCGCTCACTAATGTTAAACCTATGGGCAGGTTATTTTAGAATTTCTCATTCAAATTTGAATATTTTAAAATTATTTATAATTTTAACATTAGCGAGCGAGTGTTTCAAGTGAGTGAAGATTCCCCTTAAGTACAGAGTAGTATAAATTGTAATTTTCCAACTGGGCTCAGACATTTTTAGCCCAGATGGAAAATTACAATTAATATGATTTATTTACAAATTAGAATAATTGCGTTAAATTTAATCTAGTGTAATTATGTATCCAGCCTTACCTGCGATTTATTCTGTTGAGCTGGCCAGATGTTATGATCAATAAGGTTAGCTGGGTGAATTAGGACATCCAAATTCAACTGGCAGAACATTGGAAGCTTCAGCCAAGAGATTCTGCACTGTAAAACATTTGGTGTAACGTTACTCCATAAAACTGGAGGCAGCATTGCTGCCTCCAATATTACGGTGGTATTTAACTGATATAACTGGTGTAACATTACACAGCTCTTGTGTAAGTTTACACCATAATATTGTGAAACATCACAATTTCTGTGTGAGGTTACACCACAATTGCGTGTAAGCTTACACGCAATTGTGGTGTAACCTTACACACAATTACTGTGAAAGCTTACACGCAGATGTGGTGTAACCTTACATACAATTACTGTGAAAGCTTACACGCAGCTGTGGTGTAACCTTACACACAATTACTGTGAAAGCTTACACGCAATTGTGGTGTAACCTTACACAGAAATTGTGATATGTTTCACAATATTATGGTGTAAACTTACACAAGAGCTGTGTAATGTTACACCAGTTATATCAGTTAAATACCACCATAATATTGGAGGCAGCAATGCTGCCTCCAGTTTTATGGAGTAACGTTACACCAAATGTTTTACAGTGATCGTTGAAAATTTATAAAATGGTATTTCAATGGTTTTTTTCTAGTCGTTGCTACTCTTTTCTTGCCGAATTCCTGTAACTTCATTCTAGTTTCAATAAGGTTTCGTCCTTCGCTAATTTTTCAACTGTCATAATATTTTCCATATGCTCAATATTTTCATCTGTTTCTTCAACAGATCTTTGCTTCTACAATTCAATAAGATGGGCAATGGTTATATCCTGATAATTTGAATTTAAGAGATCGACAACATTATTTAACATCCATCTCTATGTTCAGTTCTCTTCTATTTTTGAAAATTTCATCAGTTAGAAGATATACGGAATCACAATTTTCAGATGTTTTCTCAGTCTCTACAAAGGAAAGAGGGGCACAGTTTTTTCAAAACATTTTTCATTGGTTTTTTTTCTGAACTTTATCCCATGAATATCCTATGACTGTGACTACATACGAGATGTTGAACTTCTCTCAGAAGTCATTGACTATCCATTCTGTAACTTCTCTTATTGCTTCATTTGAAACAGCAAAAAAAGTCGCATGTAATATGCTTTAAATCCTTGAGCACGTTCTGGTCATTTGGCTAAAGCAAAAAGGTGTCGTTTGGAGGTAAAAAGAAAACTTTTACTTTTTAGTCAAAATGCAAAATTTTCGATGAATGTCCAAATACATTATCGATAATGAGCACCCGCTTAAAGGGACAATTTTGGATAGGCAATAACGCCAAGCTACTGCATAAAATATTCAACAAACCAATTTTCAAACAAAGTGGTGTTAACCGCGGTTTGGAATGTGATTTTCAAATCTCTGGAAATTTAAACTTTCAGTTTAAATCCCACGATTTTTTTTCGATCTTTTTTTAAGAGCTCGTGCATTCTCAGAATAATAAAGGAGAAGTGGCTTTAAATTGCAATCTTTAGCTTCATTTCTGCAAAGAAGTTGAGTTAATTTATTCTTCGACACTTTAAATCCAGGAAACGTTTTCGATTCCCCTGCAATGAATCTTCTTTGTGGCATATTTTTGCATGTCAGTATACAACCGTCATATCGTGTCACATTGACAACCAATGAGTGAATTTCTACTTCTGTTTTTTATCGCATGTCAAATATTCTTTCTGCGCGGTGTCTTTTACGCATTTCCCGCCATCCTCCATGGAGTTAATGGGGAGTAGAAATCTTCTATTTTTCTCTCTTATCTAGTTTCTATCACCGACTATCACGGGAAGCTTTCCCTTCATAGAGAGAAAAGTCAATAGTCCCCAAAAATGTTCAAAGTGCGTCTAATTAAGGAAAATTCATTTTCCAGGTCAGACGACGTAAATGCGGTGTGACATAAGTCGAAAGGACGTAAGTCTGGGTATACTGTATATAAGAAAATATGTTGGTGCTACAAATGATTAAGTGATTTGAAACAACACTGATCCACTATATGTCAGCATTTAATCAGAAAATATATTTTTCATAATTTGAAAATAATTTACTTAATTTTTAATACTCATACATATATTTTTCTTTTGTTATTGTATACTTATATATTTCATGGATGAAAATAAGTGGTTAAATAGTTATCTTTTATACTTAACAATATCAAATAAAAATTAGAATTTTTTCAATAAATGCTAGAATGTTTTTATGCTTATCAAATAAATATTATAATGTTTTTGTCGAAAATGTTCTAAGGAGATAAATTTCAGATAAAATAATTCTTAACTTGCTGAAAATGAAAGACGTTCTCTACATATGCCTGAGTAATTTTACTATTGTACTTTTTCCGAACCTTTTATTTAAGATTCTATAATTTAATTATTAAATGTATTGGTAAGTAGTAAATATTAAAACTATTTACGAATATAAAAAATGTGCATAAGTAGTTTAAACATATTTTCAACAAAGGGGTCTATACAAATCGTTTGTATATTTTTATTTCATGCATGTCCGCGAGTATCTTTTAAACAATCGCTGGGATTTTCCTAATTATTATTTTTACCAAAATACCGTTTTGATAATGGTACTATATCAATTTCATCAAGATTGAAATAGGTATATTTGTTTTCCTGACAATTTTTTCTGTTTAATTTTTATGCTCTAATTTTCATAAAAATTGGCCACTTGCCACGAAGGCAAGTGAGTAAAAGTACACATTTCTACTACACGATTTTAAAATAATCGTGGTATAGTGAATAGATTTTACGGATACATTTCATAAACTGTAGTATAGGAGCGTCAATTATAAGCCAAAATGAGCTTTGTTGGCAATTACCGGGTAAAAAGGAATTTTGAAAACAAAAAAAAATGTTTTTGCTATATAATACACAAATTCATTTACATTTGAAATTGGAATTTATGACTATTTTATGCATGCAGAGACGAGACCGGTAATACAGGATACATAGGCAAGTAAAATTATGTTTAATTATGCTCAATTAATAGTTGAGTAACTATTAATTATTTTTAAAAATATACATAATTTTCAAATTTTTATAAATTTTCTTGACTGACACTGATTGACACATTTTTATGAAACATTTATTTCTGCGAATCAACGATATATTTATTCGGTGAAAGTTAGTATTTAAAGTAATTAAAAGTATAATAATTGTTAGTAAGTAAAATTTAAATCTACATTTTGTACATTCGTTTTTCTTTATTTGGTTTTTATGAGAGAATTTAAAACTACAAAATTTATCATTTTTGAATGTAGTTGTAAGTGATTATATTTTCTGCCCTTACAATTAGAGAATAAATACCACATTATAATTTTAAGGAACCACATAACGTAAGTATTGAAGAAGAAACAAACATGAGAATTCATATATAATCGGTGGTAATAAATTCTAGTAACATTAATTTTATGTATGAAAGGTTAAGAGAAAATGGATGATTATCTACGATGACAAATCATTATAAGTTTCATCTGTTAACTTGAGAGATGGACTATCATTTGACAACCTTGGATCCAGGCACATGTGATAGTATCTTTGAAAAAGAATATTGAAGTTAGGTATAACAGAGGAAGAACGATGAAAGACCTTTGAAAATTTGCTTTTCAAGATAATTGTAAAGAGAGAAGTAATAAAAGATGAAAGTCGACGAACGTAAAAAAAAGGTGAATTGCTCTCATCTAGCTAGCAGTGAGTAGAATCTTCTTTTTTTCATTGATGCTTCATATTTTAAAACTTTTTAAGTTAAATGTTTATATCATTCAAAATAGCTGGAATAATTTTTTTTACAGTTGTTATTTGAAAAATGACCACTTTTATACAGAATGACATATAATGATACTAAATTTCATCATGTAAGAAATACAAAATTTTAACTTTGGAGTAATAGAATGAGTTATTTGTCTATGTTAATTTAAAATATAACAATTTTCCAAATTCATAAGATGTTGTTTCTTTAAGCTATTGATTTATTCGACGAAACAAAAATACTAAAATTATGTTAAAAAACCATGCAAAAAGGGGAAAAAACTAAAATTGTGCAGAAACGTTATTTGAGAAAAAAATACATCCTACGGAAAGATGTTACATTCCCTAATGCATTAACATATCTCTGTGACAAAATATTTGTTTTTATCACATTTCTGAAATAATGTTTGTAGAAACATTCTAAAAATACAAAAGAAAATCGTATTTAAACTTCGCTCAAAAGACACTGGCGTCAAATATAGTTTAGTTTCTTTGGTATCAAAAAACTGAATTAAGCAAAAAAAAAAATAAGTCTTATCGCTAAAAATGTCTGAGTTAAACGACATTATGCGAATAAAAGTATTTTGGGTTTTTATTATGAAAATAAAATATCATGACCATTTTGGGTGGTAAAGAACAAAATATATTTATTTGTTATTGGATTTTTTACTTTTGTTTCTTGTTTACATGTGTAATTTGTGGCAAGAAACTTAGGATATATACAAAAAGAAAAAACAAAACATGCAAATTCATTTTTATGAGTGGTAAGAAAATTCCAATAAGATTAAATATGTATATGTAAAAAACTGTTAAGAATGAAAATTTAAATATATCCAAACATATTAAATAAAAATGTTTACATTTGTAATTTTCGAAGTTTAAGTTTTACGCTGTTTAGTTTTATGTGTAAGAATATTTTAAATAATACTATAAATAAAAATGCTAAAGGGACAACTGTAGAAAAAGGTACAATACTTTCAAACCAAGTCCAAACGATGGTCATAATAAAAGCATAAAAAACGTCTTAATAACACCATAAAAATAAGGAATGCGCAAAACCATATTTTTATGGTGTTATTAAGAATTTGTTTATGCTTTTATAGTACCACACCAGTTTATCTAATACTTTAATGTGATAATCATTATTCTGCGGCGAATCATTATGTAAAATTTGATTGGTACCAATCGATTAATAATCGTCTTCTAACTACTTCTATACTTACATTTCTTTAAAGATGTGGCGATTCATCCGTGCAGAGTTCTCTAGCTGCTTCTGCTGTGGCCAATCTCTTATGAGTCTAACCTATTCTAGATCTGAGTATCAGTGTCAACCAATCCATGCAGTCACTCTAGCTGTTTCGGCTGTGGATAATTCTCACCAGCTCGACCTACTGGAACTGATAAATAAAAGCACTCTAATATCACATGATAGTGGACTTTCGAGTTTTCGACACCCCAATTCGATGGTTACGCTTTTCTATGCAAATTTTCCTGATGACAGAATTGGACGGGTTGATAAGATGAAAGATCTCTCAACAGGACTGGACTCATTAGTTTCTTTTGCGAATGACAACAGTTTAGAGAACTTATATTTAAACTGGAATTTTCGTTATAGAAGACATAGCTCTGTGCAACCCATGAACGATGGTTTCTGTACTTATTTTTCTGTGTAAAGCACGATATAATTTTATTTCTACAAAATTCTAAATCTTATGTTTATCAGGTTAGTAAAGAAGTTAGTTTAACCTACATTAGTTTGGAATTTCTTCGCCCAACTTCTACACGCAACTACATTACGCTGAAGGTGTAATTTGGGATAACCTCTTTACAGATATGCTTTTCCCGCATCGCCTACAGTACTGGCGTCCCGAACGTGATTGATTTTGCTTAAAGGCTGACCGCTCTGGACTAATCTGAAACATATACGTTTGACTGTGAGTATGTTTCATATCTTTTAGCATTTAGTATTTATTGTGCTACCGTATGCTGTCAATATGCCTGATGACGAAGTTTCCCGTATCGCGTTTCGTGCACCCCCTGTTTGAAAATCCGATATAGACTTGTGGTTTTTACAAGTAGAGTCGGTATTTGTCACGGCAGTAATTACTAACGAAGATACGAGATTTCGTTATGTGGTGGCAGCATTGGACACGGAGATTTTGTCTTATATACGTGATCTAATCCGTACACCCCCTGTTACGAATGCGTATGAAACGTTAAAATCTCAAATTACGGAACAATTTTCTCAGTCTGAAAGTGCTCGTTTGAGAACGCTATTACAATATTTGCAGTTAGGCGATAAACGCCCCTCGCAACTGTTACATGAAATGAAAACTCTAGCTGCTGATAAAATATCAGAGGATGTTCTCGTTTACTTTGGCTTCAGTGTTTGCCTGTATCCGTTCAGCAAATTTTGTCTATAAGTAAAGATAAGCTAACTGATTTGCTAAAATCAGTTGATTTGCTAAAATGATCAGCTAAAATAGCTGATAAGACTTGTGACATTACTGGTTTGGCACCAATATTATCTGAAGTTAAGAGACCTGGTATTGCCTCTGAACTTGATGGATTAAAACATCAAATTGACTTACTACATAAAAGTTTGGATGACTTTAGTCGGTCTACTACGCGGACACGTAGTTTGAGTAAGAACAAACCTCCTGCACGTAATCGTTCCAGAAGTAGTTCTCGTGAATACAGAAACAAGAAATTTTGTTGTTACCATTTTCGTTTTGGAAATAAAGTTTAAAAATGTATCGGATTGTGTAACTTCACTAAAGAATTAGCAGATACAACTTCGTGTTTTATGAACGATAATGGCAACTGTGCGACTCGTCTTTTTTGTCAGATAGTAAATTAAGTTTCCGCTATTTGGTGGATACCTGCCCAGCTTGCAGTACTTTTCTCAGAGATCCTTTATTGCATAAAACACCAGATACACAATTTTTCTTATACATTGCTAATGGTCCAAAAATCTTAACTTATGGTAGATGTCAGTTAACGCTTGATCTTGGTGTACACAAACCGCTGAAATGGACTTTTGTAATAGCAGAAATGGATCGCCCTATCTTAGCTGCAGATTTTTTACAGCATTTTGGTTTGATAGTGGATATGAAAAACCGTAGAATAATTGATAGCATAACTAAGCAATCCTCGAAAGGTGTTTTTACGTTTAGAAATGCCCTGGTATTAAAAACAGTTTCCAGCATTACGGTTTATCATAAGCTGTTGCGTACATACCCCAACATTACTAATCCGACTATGCTTCATATCACTCGCAAACCTCATACTGTTACGTACACAATTTTGACAAAAGGTCCCTCTGTTTTTGCTAGGCCAAGAAGATTATCTTTTTTAAAACTTCAAGTGGATAAAAAATAGTTTAAATCGTTAATGGATCAAGGTTTAATTAGACCATCAAAAACCCCATGGGCGAGTCCAATCCATATGATACCTAAAAAAATGGGGAATAGAGAATTTGTGGCGATTTTCGTCGCTTAAACTCTGTTACTGTTCCTGAACGCTATCCTCTCCCCCACACTCACGATTTATCTTACGGCTTAACTTGAAAAATTGTTTTTCAAAATTAGATCTTATGAAAGCCTATCACCAGATTCCTTTAGACAAAGCGTCTAACCAAAAGAGTGCTGTTACTACCCCTTTTGGACTCTTTGAATATTTATTTATGTGTTTTGATTTATCAAATGCAGCACAAAGTTTCCAGAGATTTATAGACGGGGTATTCAGAGGTGTTAATTGTTTTGTTTATATAGATGATGTATTAGTAGCCTCGGAAAACGAAGAAACACATTTAAAGGATCTTGAAAAGGTATTTCAACGAATTCTTATGGTTTAGTGCTGAACGTCAAAAAATGCATCTTTGGCGTAAATGAATTGCCGTACTTTGGATATTTAGTAAACAGTAAAGGAATAGCTCCCTTGTCAGAAAAAGTAAAAAAAAATTAGTTAATATTCCACTACCTAAAACTGTTAACGAGCTACGCAGATTTTTAGCTATGATCAATTTTTATGATAAACATTTGAAGGGAACGGCATCTGTTTAGGCTCCATTACATGAATTGTGTAAAGGCCAGAAAAAAAAATTACAATACTCCCATTCATTGGACTGACAAAACTACGCAGCAATGTAAGAAAAGCATTGCAGACTCAACTTTGCTGTTTCACTATGTGCCTGGGGCACAAGTTTCCTTACAAGTTGATGCTTTGGATATCGGTATCGGTTCCGTGTTACAACAAACTGTTAATAGGCATATTCAACCTCTGACGTTTCTTTCCCGTAAATTGACACCTACTGAACAAAACTATAGTACATATGATCGTGAATTGCTTGTAATTTATTGTCCTATTAAGCATTTTCGTCATATAATTGAAGGTCGTCAATCTGCCGTATTCACTGATCATAAAACACTAACTTTCACATTTTTAAAACAGGGTGACAATAGCTCACCTAGACAACAGCGACATTTGGAATACATCTCCCAATTTACAACAGACATTCGCTACATCCCTGGAAAGGATAATATAGTGGTGACGCTTTTTCCCGTATTTTGGAAATTAAAGTGCCTGAGAGTCAGGCCCGGACTGGCTCCTTTGGGGGCCCTCGGCTAGAAACTAAAAAGGAGCCACTTAGCGGGAAATTTAAGAGGACATAGAATATTAGAATATTTGCTTTTTGAAAATTAGGTTTACATGCCTAAAAACCATATTGAGCTACTTTGTCACTTGAAAAATAGTTGGGTTAAAAAGTAAGGTTTCTCTGATGTAGTTTGTTTACTTTCACAATAAATATTTATATTATTTTTATATACCGTACCTAAACTAGTTCCATGCTAGAAAAAAGTAAGTATATACATTAATTACGAGTTGTTTATTACTTAAAAATGAGAGTGAGAAATGCTTTTAGTTTTAGGCAACCAAATAACAAAAGTTGAAGATCTAATAATCTAAATCCTTCTGTAATACCTAAGTAAATATTAAAAAGGGAAACAACGGTAATAAAAAAAACAAGCACATTGAAAAAAACAATGTCCTCTTTAATTTTAATTTAATTGTTACAAATTGTAAAATAGGTTTTATAACAAAAATAAAAATGGCTCTACAATACCTTTGTACAGATACAGCGAACTAAGAAAGTTCATGTGATTGTGAACGGCTGTATACTAACCAAACGCTTTTTTGGCCAGTTCATCTATAATAGCATCTTTATCCAAGTTATAAAAAAAATCTTTCTACATTCATGAAAAGAAGATTTGAAATAAGGTATTGGCTTAAAGTAGATCTAAGTCAATTCTGAACTATTTTAAGTTTAAAAAACACCCTTTCACAGGTGTACAAACTTGTAAGCTACATACAGGTTGGTAAACATTCCAGATTCTAAGAGTTCAAAAATAACAGAAAAAGCGCATGATAAACACAGAAAACATTGTTTCTTGTCAGAGCGGTAACCATAAAGATTTTTGTGTTTTTCAAATTCAGATTCTACATCGTCATACTCACAGATTTCTTCAGCTCCATTCAGATTGTCTTGTTTTCTTTTAATGATAGCTTTTTAAGCCATTGTAAAGCTTTCAGACTGATCTGCAAACTCTTTCAGCTCTACCTATAACTGACTTTTTTCAATTTTACAAAGATTAGAAATGCTACAAAGGACTTCCGCATGAAAACTATCAAGCATTACGATTTTATTAAGTTTCTTTGGGTCTAACGAGGAACAATCTACTGAAATTTTTATGTTTGGATTAAATCTTTTTTCGATACTTGCCCTGGCACAATCTAAAACACTGAAAAAGACCAATTTATAGTTTTGAGCAGTTGAGATTCCTGGAGCCTCGTCTATTGATTTTTCACCAGGCATTACCTTTTTCTTTGAAGTTATTTTTTCCTTGAAATCTAATTCTACTTCAGCATCAATACTGTTATCTTTTAAGTTGCTATTAACTATACTTGTATAACATTTTGTTTTGGAATACAGAGCGTGAAAGTGTTTATCACTCCTTTTATCCGTTATTTGTTGAAGCAGCTTCTCTACCAAGTTCCAGACTGTAGAAAATAGTCAATAGTTTTACTTTGTAAATATTTTAAAATAAGAGATATAACAAGAAATAAATCTAACTAAACAATAGACGTAAATAGGATTACAAATATAATATACTACAAAGGTTCTAGTATGTTAAAATATAAAATTTTATTTTCATTGATATAATTAATATATGTATAGTACACGGCATTATATATTCCTTATATTCCAATTACGTTTTATAAGAAATATTCATTTTATTTGCAATGTCTTCAGAATTCATAACACGCATAACAAAGTATAATTTTAAAAGAAGATGTCTTTATTTATATTAATTACCGACAGATGGCGCAAAAATAATATTTAGAAACGAAGCGCAATTTGTGTATGGAATCTCAAAACTTCGTTCTCAGTCACGTGATTTGGACTTTTATTATAATAATTTTAGGGGCAAAAACAAAACATATAGTCCAGCATTATACATATAGTCCTCAAAAAGGGCAAATTAAAGAAAATTTTGGTGAAGTTTTGATATTTGGTACCTTTATGTTTTTTTAGGTCGCTGAACACAAATAAGAAATTTTCAAAAAAAAAAAAAAAAAAAAAATCGGAAAATACGTTAGTTTTACAAAAAAGCGTATAAAAACGGACTTGTCTCTGTTTGTTTTTTTTTGTTGTTGTTGTTGTTGTTTTTTAAGTAACTCCAAAAATGTGCATTTTACGTGAAAGACAAAAGTATATGAATTAAAGAGAATAAAATTTTCTACATTTTATGTATTAAAAGTTTTTTCCCTGATCAATAGTTTATCCGTGAAAGTGCCACAAAAATGGTGATTAAAAGCAAAAAAGGGTTTATTTAAAAAAAAAAAAAAAAAAAAAAAAAACGAGAATTACGGTCTTGTATATCGATTTAACTTGAAAACTAACCATTTTACGCAAACGTTGACAATTAATGATACTAAGGACTATGTGCTTGACTACGTTTTACAATGAAGTTGCCTGATAACAAGTACAACGACTAATTATGAATCATTTATTAATTATAGATATTTATGTACATTAGTAAGTACATTTACATAAAATAAAAAAGCAAAAATCTTATTTCCGCATTCTTTTATTTGACGATCCATGCTGTTCATCGACATCTACAACATAAAAAATAGATGTATGGAATTAGTGTTTTTTTTATTACTACCAATATTACGGAATAAATGTTTTCTTAATGGTAATTATTTCATACTTTGTGGTATGGCTTGTTCCTCTTCCATTGGGTCCACGGATTCAGTGAGTGGGCAATACAGCTACAGCTCGGTTTCAAGGTAAGCTCGTCTTCCTCGTCTTCACGCACCACTGCGATGCTGTTGAAGTTACCCTCGCAGTTGAGGCACATGTTAGTACAACAAAGCCCTGCCTTCTTTCACCAAAAATTTCGGTTGGTGTTCTTTGTGTTTGTTGATGCAGGATACAAGCATCAACAAAGCAAGGGGAGCAGGGGGTAGTACAGTAAATACAGGCTAAAGGCCAGCATTTGTTTTCTTCCGTCCCAAATAACCAGCCTTTTTTTCAATCCCCAGCCATTGCTGGACTTGGTGATATACTCTTAAAGAGTGCTGTTGCGCTGCACCTGCAGATGGTGGTAAAACAGCAATATTAGAACTGTATCAAAAGGCTGACTTCTTGTACGAAATATATTTTGGGTAGTTCAGTGAAGGCACATTCGCCCCACTATAGCCGTACAGTGAGACAAGGAAACGTTCAACAGCAGCTGCAACCATCTCCTGAGTAGCGATCAGGTATTTGAACACTTTAACAACGTCTGCAACATATTGATTATTCCCAAGAATTTTGAGGAACTTCATTTTCCCTTGCATAAACGGTGCTGACTTTGTATAGCACCCGCTCATAGCGTGTAGGAAGAGGATGTTTTCTGCAACCGTTGAACTCACAGCATTTGATAGAGAAAATGTCAATGGGGAAACGGTGTCTTTCCTAGGTTTTAAAAAGAAAACGTTTTCAGCTCTGCAGAGACCTATCAAAATGACCAAGAGCTTTACACCCTTCCCAACTATATTCACAATCTCATTGTATGGAGCCAAGGACAAAGCAGTGTTTAAAATAAAGGTGTCTACGTATTCTTTTGCTTGCTTGCATGTAATATCTGGTGATGAAAACCTGTCAATCATCATAGATATTAACCGACCCTTGTTTTTTGGGATAGCAAGAAACTTTTCTTCGGACGTGGTAGGTATCGTTGTGCCGTCAAACAATACGTCAGTCAAAGCATGGTTCCTTAACTCCTTAAGCACCATATTCAATCGAGGCTAACGAAAAAATAAGGCTACCGCGGTGCTTTACACGTATCTTTTTTTAAAGACCGCGGGAGTCACGTGATGCACGAATGCACCAATGCAGGTGTACGAAAAGAGCATTACGTCACTCTAGCGGTCTGTAAAAAAAGATAAGTGGAATGCACCGCGGTAGCCTGTCTTTTTCGTTAGCCTCGATATTCAATTTAGTGATAGTATGCTGAATACCAGCTATGTTAAATTTCGTCAAAAATACAAAAAAAATTCAAAAATACAAAATTCATACCGGAAATACTAAAAGAATAATTTTAATTTATGTAATCACGAAAAGTCTGTCATTATATAAAATACAAATTACTACTATAACTTTCTGGTGTGAATTCAAAATTTTGAATTTTAAAAAAGGTCTAACTGGCAACCTGGACGTACGCACATACGTCCTGAAATTACAGATAGATGTTTTAATGACATACGCAGGTACTTCGTGGTGCTTAAGGGGTTAATCGTCTCATACGCCCATCAGTTTTTTTACCACTTTGTACGTCATCAGGGTAACCATCAAAGACAACTACTGCCTGTGGTTGATATTTTGACTACTGCACGTACTCAACATATTCGTCGGATATTAAAGAAAAAGAATGATTTTTAGACCAAACAGACCTATGCAGTTAAAAACCACCATCAATGACGAATTGAACCCTGCCGCTGAACCGCTTGGTTGTTAGGGGTTTGAATGCCTTGTAGAGAGTAGATTTGGTTCCTTCTCTTAAGTCATTGTCGAATAGGGACACGGAATAAGGTCCTGGACCGTACGTCAAAAACTCCTCACTATCTTCATCCGAGTGCTTTGTAACTGAAATTCGTTGGAACAAAGATGTGGGGTTAATAGAAACCAATTCGTCGTCTACTCGTATCACAGTATCACACTGTTCATTACAACAAGAGGTTTTACTCTGTGGCTCCGTTTGACAGTTCCAAAGTCACCACCAACAACATTGTTCACGTCTTTAATGCCTGATTCCCTAGACTTATGGAAGTTGATCCGTTTAGGCAAAAAATAAAACTTTTAGGAACTGAAGTCCTCGTCAGCTTTTATTAGCGAAAGTGTGTTTTAGTTATTTTATTTTTGTGTTATTTAAAAGGCAAATTAAAAAGTGCCATATTTTTGTAAAAGCAAATGGAGATTTTGATCCGATCCCAGGTATGCTCATTTTTATTTATTTTTTAGTTATGAAGAAAACAATGAACCTCAGATGCATAAAATATAATCAATCATATAATTTTTAGTATCATTAATGGTCAACATTTGCGTTATAACGCCCTTTCAAAGATAATCCGCGAAGTGATGACTTGGTAGCGAAAGGATTAAACTTCGAAAATATTTCTTACATCCGAAAGATCACTTTATTGAATATACAAAGATTTTCTTGGTAGATGAAAAATAAGAATAAGATTAAAAATAAGAATAAATTTTATGAGTTCGTCGATATGACGATCTTTCGTTTTAAATTATCGTTCATTGGATTTCAGTGCCTGTTCAGTTTACTATAATCGACAGTTATATTAAGAGTTTTAGCACTCTTCTCGATTCGTGAAAAGTTCAGAATTCTCTCTCACTCTAGTAGGATTTTTATCCAGATCATATGTTGCATTTTAAAAGGTTTCTCATTCCCTATCCGCACAAAGCTTGTTGTGGGCGGGCTTTCTAGCATTCGCCCGGGTACTCGGCGTACCTTGTATTTTCGAACAGAGGTCTAACACCTCTTCGTGTTCCTCTCGCAGTTACCCGGGTACTTGGCGTAAACTGTATTCTTGAACAAAGGCTTGGCACCTCTCAGCGTTTATCTCAATCTGAACTCTTAATTAAAATCCTTTCGCTCATGGTTTTCGTAATGAGAGGGGCGTTTGTCCAAGGAGGGGCTTATCAGGACCACTTGTACCGTGGGACCATGACATCACCTGAAAACCAATGCTATGACAAAGACGTTTGTCATATATCTTGCTTTCAGTTCAAACCCCCCCCCCTCAAAATTGTAACAAGTTAACATAAGCTTTTCCATTCCTCTTCCAACATCTAGCATACATGTATTGATTGCATGCTTCTCCTCCCCCCCCCCAAAATAGAATTTAAAAAAAAAAAAAAATTCATAAAGATTCATTTATTCCCCCCCAAATAAATAAATAATTATAAATAATTTAAAATAAACAATTATAGTTTATAGATTTTAAATGTCTGTAATTCCCCCCCCCCCCAAAGAAATTCAATATGTTAACTAAAATCTATTTCTGATTTAATTTAGATAACGAATCTACTTTCTTCATTCTAAAATGCAAGTCACTCTCATATATCAGAAACCTCTCTGTCCTTAATTTGCGGTTATGCTAAAAATAAGTTACTAATGTTCACATATTTCTAATTCAACCGTTTCCTTCTCATGAAATCAAAAGTGCATCTGTCTTAAAAGTTAGACAAAATATATATGCAGCTGTGCTCTACATATTAAAATAATGTAACGTATAACCGATATTCTTTATGCAAGCATTTGCACTTCTCACCCGCTCTCAAAAGAATTAATTAAAATATCTCTCGCCCACATGTAAACTATAATCTGCAAGCTCATATCCTTCACACCCTGTTATTAGATTCGAGTCATATGTAACCGTTAATTGCAGCTGTCTTTTAGCAAAATCAAACGCCAATCCCAAAATTACTTTCTTTCTTTTTCCTTTTCTGTCTCCATAAAAGAATCTTTACAACCCTTCCCCCCATCCTCAAATGAATGTATTATCATAGACAGAATCTAGCAGTTATCGTTTTTTCCCATACGCGTCCGACCGTTGTCTCCAAAAACTCCCTCGCCAAGTACTGGCGATTTTATCATGCTTTCCGCGCCAACACCCGTACATGTAACTTTTAGAAGATACTCACTTCGGCCGTGTGTCTTGACCAGGAAAGCGGTACAAAACTTGTCATTGTTTGTGTAGGTACCTCCCCTTTGCTTCTTTAACTATCAATATTGCCGCTTCATAAAATAAATAGACATTGCATCTAACTATGTGATTATTCTGTCTCCTGGATTTACTACGTATTTTTCATCTCTAACTTACCCTGTTTGATATGCTCCGTTATACTAATATGCACTGACGCCAAGGTAAATAAACATCTACCCTTCCATGTTACATACTCTGGTACGTCCGCCGGTTTCGCTCGAACTTAGAGATTCATTTTTCTTCCAATAAGGGGAGGTACCGAGGTACAATAATTATAAGAGATATATTTCCTTCATCTGCAACTATGTGGAACTTTCAATACAACTTCTCTGAACTGCCCCTGGAAAATTAACGCTGCTTCCGCTCCGCTTCTTCACTGATTCCAGACCGCGCGTCCCCCCCATCTCTTCGCAGCGCGATATACCTGACGCCGGCCTCGCTTCATGTGGAACGCATCATCACAGCCCTCCCACCTGCCATGCTGGATCGCTTTTCTACCAGGAGTCTTTCTTCACCCCCTCATCTCTGCTGACAGCCATGCTCTTTCTGGAAGTGCTGCACCCCCTCTCTAAAAGTCATCCTCCTGTCCTGTTGTGCTCTAAAATATGGTTTCAACGATCAACGCCCTAGCTACCTACCCTGATCATCAACTGGCCGTGCTCGATTCGTGATTGTGTTTTGTTTGTGATACAAGTGCCTTGCCGTGCAACTTCATAGGTGCAATCGTGTGTTTTTCTTTCCTGTGCAACTTCATAGGTGCAATCGTGTGTTTTTCTTTCCCGTGCAACTTCATAGGTGCAATCGTGTGTTTTTCTTTCCTGTGCAACTTCATAGGTGCAATCGTGTGTTTTTTCTTTCCCGTGCAACTTCATAAGTGCAATCGTGTGTTTTTTTTTTCTTTCTATGCAGCCCACCAGTTACGTGTACACCACACTCACGATAATTGTGATGCAATCTACACACTTTATAAAATTTACATAAGTAACATGTGCTAAGTGTTTTTGTCGATTTATCGTCTTGTGCTGTGCTAAGTGAAATTAAAAAAAAAGAAAAACGTGTGGTCGTGGTGTCTGCAGTGTCTCAAGTGTGTACAATAAATAATTAATGCTGCACTTACAAGAGTGAGATAATTACAAAATATTCAGACCATCAGTGATTTTTACATGGCATTATTTTTTTTAAAATTATCGGCGCGATAATGAATATTTTTTTTGTGGTCCATGGTTTTCAAATTAATAAGTATGAAGGATGAATAGAATATTAGTATATTGTAACTTTCTCTCACTCACAGTAAAAAAAAAAAAAAAATTTTTTTCTTTAAATAAAAAAAAAAAAAAAAAAAAAAAAAAAAAAAATGTGGCTTTAATTAAAATATACATTTCAACCTTCATACTTCTCTTGTAATATAATTAATTTTTTTTTCCTCTACCAGTCAGTAGTGAATTTTATTTGGTTAAATTATTGCATTTCTATTATTAAAAGAATACATTTAATAACAGAGTTTTAGTTATGTTCTTTTTGTCTTTGCCTTTTACCAAAACCTTCTTAATTAAATATTCAGGTTGAAATTAAGTTAATTTAATTTTTGAACTTTCTCATCAAATCATATAAATATGATTATTTTATCTTGCATTTTTTTTTAGTTGTAAAATATGATATTTTTTTTTATGAATATTTAAAACAAGATTGTTTTTTTTAAGGTGTTTTGGATACAAATATTAATTTGAGTTTTTAATTTTTAGTAAACCAGTTTAAAAAAAAAATAACTTAAATTGTCTTGCAATAGTGGCTTCATTTTTTTTTAAATGAATAAAAGAAATGCTACGTTCCATTCTTAACAATTTAAATAGTTTGCATGAATTTTTTACTTTTTATACTTGTATTGATTGATCCCAGGTAAGATCTTTGCTTGTATTTCATGCTATACAAATTGATTTTAAAGTTATAAAGAAAAAGCATATATATTTTTTTTTCCTCTATTTTTCTCTCATTCATCGCTGTTTCTTTTTAAAAATGAATTTAAAAAAAAATGAGCGTTAGGAATCTATACGCTAAAAAGAAACAGTGATTAGTCCTTATTATTTATTATGATATAAATCCGGTTTACATTTTTCTTTCATGTTATATTTATTATCTGCTAGTGTATATTGATATTTTTTTTTAGTTATTTTATTGTGCATGCAGTGTTTCCTTGAATTTCATAGATTGGGTAATAGTATTTTTGGCCACCATGGCTTCTCGGCAAATACCAATTAATTTACCGACTTTTGATGGTGATCATGAATCACTCAAATTCTTTTTCGACCAAGTACGGTCTGTTAGTCAAATAAATAAATACAGCCCGCAAGCAACAATTGCTTTGCTTAAAAGTAAATTAAGTGGTCCTGCATTAAAATATTTAACACAGAACCCCGATTTATTAATCTCAAATGACATAAATGTTATCGAAAGAGAATTTTCTAATTTTTTTCCCCCCGTAGCAAATCACAGGTAGCAGTCGAACTTGCAAACTTAACGCTCTTACCCGCAGAAACCATTAAAAACTTTGCCCATAGGCTTAATGTTCTGGCTGCAACAGTTTATTCGGACATTCATGACGCCAATGCGCGTGACAAAATTAAGTACATGAAATTCCTGGAAACCATTCCGTCCAATTTACGAATTAAAATACAAGAGGAAGGAATTACAGAGTACCAACCCGCAGTTTTAAGAGCCCAGGCGCTACAAGATATTTTGTACGGAGAAAAAATTTTGCATGCTTACCCCACCCCTTCCCCAACTGATTCAATATTTGCCGACCAGCTGAAACAGCTAACCGAGAAAATAAACGCCCTTTCTGTAAATACCCAAACACAACCAGAAATTAAAGAAGACGCGGCAACTTACAAAACTAAATTTGCTGGCATGCACAACAAACGGAAATTTCAAAATCGCAATTTTAACAAACGCCCCTCTCCACATAAGTCGTACAGATTTCACAGAACTACTTGCCAGCTATGTTTCAAAAGTGGTCACGAAGCGCAAGCCTGTTTTAAGTGGAAACGCTTAAATACACAAAGACGAGGACAATTTCACAACAACAACAATCGACAACAGGAAAACTAAGTCAGAGGTGTAATTTTGCTGATGGCTTTGCACCTCACCCCCCTACTGATTACACATCAGCCAGTTTTTTCCCAGATCCGTCCTTACCAAAAATTTCACTTAATAGACTAGTAAACTCTGTAAGCACACAAACATGTGATAGTGTAAAAATTTCTAAGAATGAAACGACACAAACAAACACAGAACAATACGATGACACTACTACAAAAATTATTTACAATGTCATTAAAGACTCAACATCACTTCCCCTTGTAAAGGCCTCAATTGCAAAAAAAGATATTACTCTACTTTGCGATACAGGAAGTACTATCTCGTTACTATCACAGTCTTTATTTGATGAATTAAAAACAATTTTAAAATATAAGAGATTATCAACTGGTGTTGTCATTAAAACAGTCAATTCTGATGTAGATTTTTCCGCATGTATTAGAACCTCCATTAAATTACAACACAAAAACTTTAATCACCACTTTTATATCGTAGACATACCAGATCCATCTAGTTTCCAAGGTATTATCGGCTATGATTTCATCAAACGATTCAATATTGTTGTAAACACCGTCAAAAACATTATCCATATTGACAACACTTTATCGATTCCTTTGGTAAACAAACAAACTACTTCATCTTCTGAAATAAACCAATGTAGTACACAACCCACCTCCTTCAAAAATCAAACTGTAGCTTTGACTCGTAGAATTTCCTTAAACCCTCAGGAACAAAAATGGATTTCAGTTTTCACAGATTCTATTAGCACAGACAAAGATTATTTATTTCAATACAATTCACCCGTTGACAATTTAATAGGATTTGATGCTATAATAAAATCAAAAAATCCAAAGCGAAAAAGAAAAATTCCACAACAATTTACATTTTTCCTGATTTCGGTTAAAAACAATTCTGATAATCCCATTCACCTTCAAAAAAAAGCTAAAATAGGTCAACTTTTTGAGGTCGAGGAAATAATTGAGTACTCCCCAGATAAAATTAGTCAAGATAACTCAGATCAACAATTTTTAAATCTCATTCAAGCTTCTAAAGACATTCTCAAAAAAAGAAAAGAAGACTTATCTGCAACTGATTTCAATCTTGAACACTTACCATCCAATGAGGCTGAAATTCTAAAAGAAATGTTACTCAAATATTACCCAGTATTTTCAAAATCTCTAAATACACTTGGGCATACGGATAAAATTATTCCAGATTTGAAATTCATTAATGACTATCCTATAAAAACACTTCCTTTTCCAATACCTCAGGCATTACAAAAAGATGCATTAGATCAAATTAATCAATTACTTGAAGCTGGAATTATACAAAGACATTGCTCCGAATGGTCTTGTCCTATGTTACTTGTTAGAAAAAAACCAGATGGTACTGGTAAACAAAAATTTCGCCTCGCACTTGACCTGCGAATGTTAAACACTGTAATACAAGGATCATCTTACCCACTACCAAAAATTCAAAACATCATCGCTAATCTCTCCTCTTACACATTCTTTACAACACTCGACTTTCATCAAGCATACCATCAAATTAACTTACCAGAAAAATTTCACAATCAACTAACTTTTACCACCATGTTTGGATCTTTTTCCTACCGCAGACTTGTCTTTGGTTTAAAGACAAGTGCCTCAATCTTTCAAGCTCTAATGGACTCTTTAATTGACGAACTACACCTACAAGGTGTGTATACGTATCAAGATGACTTTATTATAGGTGCGAATTCTTTTGATGAAATGTGTTCTAAACTCGACAAAATCTTTAACCTCCTTTCCAAGTACAATCTCACTCTTTCACCTAATAAATGCAACTTTCATCAAACAAAAGTCAACTACTTAGGTTTTCAAATAGAAAATCATTATATTTCACCAATCCATTCTAACATTGTAAAAATAACTTCATTTCCTACACCAACTACAAAAAGACAACTGAAAAGGCTTATTGGTTTGATAACTTTCTATAAATCATTAATTCCAACATTTAACAAACTAGTGCAACCGCTTATTGATTTAACTACTCCTAAAACTAAATTCATCTGGACAGAAAAACATCAGGACATACTTAAAACAATACAGAAAATTTTCTTCGGTTCACCCATGGTTAGGTTGCCAGATTGGAATAAGAATTTTTATTTGAATACAGATGCATCTAACATTGCCATCTCTGGCGTTTTAATGCAAGAACATAATGGAAATCTTCTACCAGTAGCATACTTTTCTAAATCCTTAAATTCCTCTGAAAAAAAATATCCTGCTTTAAAACTAGAACTCATGGCAATTTACAAATCTGTTATTGCATTCAAATATTACTTATACAACAGAAAATTCCTAATCTTGTCAGATAGCAAACCTCTAAAAAAATACAAAAAAACTACAAACCCAGCAGACATAACCACCCGTTGGCTAATTGACCTTTCAGAATATTCATATGATTTTGAACACATTCCAGGATCTTCAAATGTTTTAGCAGATTATTTCTCTCGCTGTAATTTTGACAACAACCAAGAAAATTTATTAACCAATCCTAACCTTATCCATGATCCTCAACCACTTCCAATAGTCGATCATGAAACATCTGATATTTGTAAATCTGTTAATAACAACAATTGTCATGTTAATTTTCTCATCTCAGGTGAACGAACAAAACGAGACCCATTATTGGAGATATCAAATCAAACTTTTTGCACTGAACAACAAAAAGACCCTACCTTAGCTAGTATTTATGATCATATATTACAAAATGGACCTTCTTCAAAATTCCCGAATTATTTCATACATCCTGATTCTAAAATATTAATGTTCAAAAAGGAAGATATCATAAATAATACTTTCTCATATCACATTGTAGTTCCTGATTCACTTAAAAGTAAAGTTTTAACTATATCCCATCTGTCACACTTTGGTATGGCCAAAACTTATGAATTTCTTACATCCAAATATTTTTGGAAAGGCATCTATGTAGATACACTCAACTTTGTAGCTTCATGTGTCAAATGTTTACAGGCCAAACACCATAACACTTCACCCGCACCTCTTCAACCTACATACACACCAAGATATCCTGGTCATACAGTCAGTACTGATTTACTTGGTCCTTTCTCAAACAATAAACATGTTTTAACTGTAACCGATCACTTCTCAAGACACATTGAACTCTATCCTCTCACTGATACTTCTGCACCCAAAGTTGTAAAATGCCTATTTAGTTATATAACTACCTATGGGAGACCCGTCTGTATTTTGTCAGATTTAGGCCCACAATATACTTCTCACATCTATAATGCATTTAATGATGCTCTTGGCATAAAAATACATCACAGTTCGGTCTCGCACCCACAATCTAATAGTATTGCCGAGCGAATTAACAAGTCTATTAAATATTCTGTTACCACATTACTACAAGAAGGACACTCTTTTGAAAATGCTCTGTTTATTCATAAGTCACTTTATAATGGTTCGACACACTCTTCTACACTATTTTCACCTAACTTACTTCATTTTGGTCGTGAACTTTCATTAATTTTTGACACATATGATCATAGTACCAACCAAGCATTTCTAGATAAACATGTTGAAGTTTATAAATTACTAGATGACTTAAACAAAATATATGACAAAGCATATAACAACATTAAAACTGCTCAAAATAGACGTTACAAAATTCACAGTCGAAAAGCTAAATTAAGAAATATATGTTTAAAAGATATTGTTTATTTAAAATCAGTCGACAAATTTAAACCTAAATATACCGGTCCATATATTGTAACATTTAAACACTCTCCTGTTTCATTTTCAATTAAAAGATTATATGCTCATGATGATACTGCATTTAGGGTACATATTGATAGACTTCTTCTAGCACCACCTCGATATGGACATTTATGTGATCCTGCAAGTCATGTTACAAATAATAATTCTTCTAACACCATTCTCGCCCCTCGCTACAATTTAAGAAAAATATAATTTGTAACAAATTTTAAAAATAATAATAATAATAATAAACTTTAAAAAAAAAAAAAAACTTTTAAATTTTTAATATGATCTGATACTAAGTGTTTTATCCCTGGCCAGGATTCTACGTATACTGTGCATAACTTGTCTTCACCTGACTTCACGGCTGGTCCATGTCTTCTTGTGAAGACCACTTTTACACAATATTTTGTATCGGGTCACACCATTCTTCTAATTTTTCATTCAATTTTATAAACAGTAGATAAATATAATCTTTTCACATTCTTTTTCTCTCACACTTTAAACTTTCATTCATACTGAATACAACATTGCAAATATTTTAAATAAATAAGATCTTTCAAATAAATACAAAAAAAAAAAAAAAAAAAAAGTTCTCGTAAACAAACTTAAAGCATTTACTTACATGACTTGTACAGTTTCACTTCATCACACCCGATTATGACATATTTTAGGTCTCTCAACACTCTAGGACTGTCAATACATTAGGATTTGCATAAGATACACTTGTATCTGTTTTTTTTATTTTTACTAATTCTTCCCCTTCAGGCTAGTGGTACCGTTCTAAATTTTTGCCCTTAGGTTACCACCCCTCACCAGATTGTGTTTAGAGAGACAATTGTGATTTAGTTTACTAATTCACAATATTCCCTTTTCCCAAAAGTATATGTGTTCCCGAATCGTGCTCCTGTATGGAGATCAGTGTGATCTTCATTGGGGAGCAGGGAGTTCATGTTGTAATGATGTGGACTCTCATCACTGCCCTCCTCACCTAGGTCGTAAGGCCCTAAGCCTGAGACATCACACTTGTCATGTATTGACAAGATTAAGGGCGGTCCCTTTTTATGGGCGTGCCACATGCACCTCTTTTTTTTACCGTCCTGTGCTTGCACGAATTTTAAAACTTTTTCAAACAACTTTTCAGTACACTACACTTCAGTTAATCCATTTTCACTTTTTATATAATTCAAGTTAATTTTTAAGGATATGTTTATGTTATGTGTTATTTGTGTTTATTTTTTTAATTGTTTTCATTTGTGTTTCATATTATACTTAAGTAGTAATTGTAGTATTTAAGTGCAACAAATTGAGAAAATGAGTACTGTTTTGTGTTCAGTTATCATTAGACATGTCTAGTTAAATAGTAACTTTTTAAAGCTGGTACCAGAAAGACAGAAAGACAGAAAGACAGAAAGAACAAAACAGAAAATAAAAAGGACGAAGATATATAAAAAAAAAAAATCTTCAAAGGTAGTGCACTATGTTTTATATTTTATGGCCTGACGTTACAAACTATTGAGGTAACAAAATCCTTTATACTGTTGCAACTCATATAATTTACAAGTATTTTGTGTTATATTATGTATGTATTTTTTTAAGCTTGGGGAGAGTATAATTGTATTGTATATTTTTTAAAACTGTACTATAAACAGTACAGCTTTTCTGGTCAATGGGGTGATATATATGACAAAGACGTTTGTCATATATCTTGCTTTCAGTTCAAACCCCCCCCCTCAAAATTGTAACAAGTTAACATAAGCTTTTCCATTCCTCTTCCAACATCTAGCATACATGTATTGATTGCATGCTTCTCCTCCCCCCCCCCCAAAAATAGAATTTAAAAAAAAAAAAAATTCATAAAGATTCATTTATTCCCCCCCAAATAAATAAATAATTATAAATAATTTAAAATAAACAATTATAGTTTATAGATTTTAAATGTCTGTAATTCCCCCCCCCCCCAAAGAAATTCAATATGTTAACTAAAATCTATTTCTGATTTAATTTAGATAACGAATCTACTTTCTTCATTCTAAAATGCAAGTCACTCTCATATATCAGAAACCTCTCTGTCCTTAATTTGCGGTTATGCTAAAAATATGTTACTAATGTTCACATATTTCTAATTCAACCGTTTCCTTCTCATGAAATCAAAAGTGCATCTGTCTTAAAAGTTAGACAAAATATATATGCAGCTGTGCTCTACATATTAAAATAATGTAACGTATAACCGATATTCTTTATGCAAGCATTTGCACTTCTCATCCGCTCTCAAAAGAATTAATTAAAATATCTCTCGCCCACATGTAAACTATAATATGCAAGCTCATATCCTTCACACCCTGTTATTAGATTCGAGTCATATGTAACCGTTAATTGCAGCTGTCTTTTAGCAAAATCAAACGCCAATCCCAAAATTACTTTCTTTCTTTTTCCTTTTCTGTCTCCATAAAAGAATCTTTACAACCCTTCCCCCCATCCTCAAATGAATGCATTATCATAGACAGAATCTAGCAGTTATCGTTTTTTCCCATACGCGTCCGACCGTTGTCTCCAAAAACTCCCTCGCCAAGTACTGGCGATTTTATCATGCTTTCCGCGCCAACACCCGTACATGTAACTTTTAGAAGATACTCACTTCGGCCGTGTGTCTTGACCAGGAAAGCGGTACAAAACTTGTCATTGTTTGTGTAGGTACCTCCCCTTTGCTTCTTTAACTATCAATATTGCCGCTTCATAAAATAAATAGACATTGCATCTAACTATGTGATTATTCTGTCTCCTGGATTTACTACGTATTTTTCATCTCTAACTTACCCTGTTTGATATGCTCCGTTATACTAATATGCACTGACGCCAAGGTAAATAAACATCTACCCTTCCATGTTATAAATGCTGTATTGGTTTCTTTCTAAAAGGGGAAAATAAGTAGTTGCACTTTGTGTTTTCTCATGGAGATCTTTTTCTCACCAAGACAGGCCACCAGCATAGTAAGTCTTTTCATCCTTGTTGGACAATGCTATCAATTATAATTATAAAGTTTTCCTCTGTTCACAAAAGAAGTTCAGGATTGCCACTATTTCAAAGCAACGCCGATGTGAGAAAATATGCTGGAAATGTTATTTTAGAAGTTTTCACACGAGAACTCTCAGCTGTCAAACACTGGTTCTCACGCAACGTCACGTAAAAGTAAAAATGGATTCTTTATAGCGTAAAATGGTTAGTTTCTATGTTACATTGATGTACAGTGCCGTATTTCCAGTTGTTTCAGTTTTTTGCTTTTAACACCCATTTCTGTGGCATTCTCATGGCTAAACTATTGATCAGAGAAAAGAATTTCAATTTATAAAATGTATGAAATTTTATCCTCTTTGATTCATATGCTGTCGACTTTCACGTAAAATGCATAGTGGTCACTATGGTACACACGTTTCATGTTGACATAACTGTGACACTCCTCTATCTACAACCATCATGGTCCGCTTAAGACTTACAAGTAGGGGAAGCCCGACATCACACAGGGGAGCCCCCTTTTAGTCTTCCAATTATGCTTCAACAATTTGAATTTTTATCATCAAAATTTCGAGTAAACAACACTTTTAATATTAAACTAAAACTAACTACCAATATACATAAAAAAAAAAATTATTATATACATAACAAATTAATTTTGTAAATGAACTTACAAACATAGAACAGATGTGAATATTTGAACTTCAAAATATATTTTATGCTTTACAAATTGCAGGATTTGTCAGTGTTAAGAACAGTGGAGGGAAAACAAATATTTGACGTAAATTTATGCTTAGCTGCAACACAATTTTGCTTCTATTTTATAAACAGAAATTTGGTATCACCTGTATGCTAATTACTTTCCCCTTTATTTAAATAACCTATTCTCCATATTTTATATCATTTCTTCACTCTTTATGAATATAAACAAAATATAATTATACAGATTAAATTTTCTGTTATTTTTAGCACGTTTGAAATTAAAATGTAAAACATAAGAAAATGAAAATAAGTTGCATTTAATCACTGATTTTATACCATTTATTATATCAACAGAAAAAAATAGAGTGTCAGTAATAGTCTGAGGGAAAATTTAGTAGCTATAATTAAGGAAAAAAAATACATTTTTTACCCTGAATGAAATTCCCCCCCCCCTAAAAATTAGTTTTGAAAAGTAAATTTGGGGGCCCTTTTGTATTTCAGTGGGTAAGCTCGAGCTTCACGTGCCTATTCGGTAAACAGGCCCTGACAACCATACTACGAGACTGAGCAAATGAGCATCGCAATACGCCTTGAATCGTAGCCTATGAGCACTACACAGAGCTTGATTAGTAGCCAGCAGTCTTCTTCCGCTGGCCAGCGACATGACACAGCGCCACTACGTAGGCTACTATTAACAAAAAACAACTGGGCACTGCTTAAAATTGATTAGAAAAAAAAAATTAGTGGAAAAAAATGTGTGATCGTAAAATTATTGGGAAATAGCGAAATTTGTCTAATGTAACTAATTATAAATTTGTACTCATATATCCATTTTTGGGGCCCCCTTGGTCCGGGGGCCCTCGGCAATCGCCGACCAGCCGACCTGGCCAATCCGGGCCTGCTGAGAGTATTGATTATCTCGATCTTTAAAAATCCCAATGTGACTTTGCTGAATTGCGTTTACTTCGGGATTCTGACACCCTCAAAATGATTGCCTTTGAACTTTCTCCTTCAAAACTAGAACTTTGGTATGACATATCGACAGGAACTGTGAGACCTTACGTTCCCACAAATTTTCGTTTACCCATTTTTTTTATGCTGCATAATATTTCGCATCCAGATGTTAAAGGATCTGTAGACCTCACTCGTAAACGTTTTGTATAGAAAAAAATTACGTAAGGTTGTAACAGAATATGCTCCAAAGAGCATCGCCTGTCAGAAAAGTAAAATACATCGTTATGTGAAATCTAAATAGGACATTACCCACTCCCTAAATGTAGATTTATACATATTAATCTGGATATCGTGGGGCAACTACCATCATCGAATGGTATTCGATACTGTCTGATTTGCATCGATCGATATACCAGATGGCCGGAAGTTTTTCCCATGACAAATATAACTGAAGATACGATAGCTCGAACTTTTTATAATGGAATTTATAGCTGGAAGTTTGTGAACACAATAAATATTTTTGACCTCATATTTTTCAGTGAACGTTTGATCACGATGGTATTTAGAGGACCAACAATAAACTGAAAAAAAATTATGTTTGCAATCAGTCTGTAAAATAAAATGTTTGAAATGATCTGTTTCAAACATATAGCTCATTACAGTTATATAGCTCATTACAATGCGTATCATGTTCAATATTTGTGTTCATTTGTGTTAGATTAGGACGTATTCATGGAGATTTAAAAAGGTTTCATTTAAAGAATAGCACGTTTTTAGGTGCGTTTGTAACTATATAAATACGTAGCACCTACGGTCATCGCCTATACTTTTCCTGTGTCCGCATATAGCAGCGCAAAAACTACAAAACCGAATGGTTTGAAACTTAATATACATAATCGTTGAAGAATATTGTCAAGTCATTGCAAATTTTATGAAAATTGAATCAAAATGTAAAAATATATTAATAAACCTTTTCTTCATTCTATTAAATCCTATCATACGTAATTACTTCAATGATATCCCATGATTGATAATGTTTCGAGTTTGCCATGGTGATTACGTCATATTTATGTTGGAGTCATATTATTTCCATATTACTGAATTTAAAAACCGAATTTGTATACTAAAATTGGTTAATTATAACAATCATATAATCTACCGACAGTTTTTTGGATAGATGTTTCCGGAAAAATAGATAATAAATGAAAAAAGTGTTTACATATGGATTTCAAGTTCTGAAATTTTCAAAGCTAGACTTAAGTTTCCCATTAGAATGTTCAGTAAATCTCAACAAAAGATAAAATGTTGCTGACTTAAAATGTGCTTAATTTATTGCTGAAGTTATTCATATAATAATAACAGACGATATAATTCATTTCACTGAAACTAGTTATAGTACTAGTGCACCTCATTTGTCATGTTTGACGTACAATTTCCAACTTGTTTGTTTATAGCATGAAAAGGTTTTTTGACTAAATGACACGGCCTTCTCGGAAAATCAGAATTGACGAAATGCAGTTTAAACAATATAATACAATTAAAAATACATTTCTAATATAAATATATTAAATATTTGAGGAAATATAAGCATTTATTTAAAATACTTCATTGGAATAAAATCTATCGCATGAAAACTTCAACAATGAAAGAAAAAAATTATTTTGCTTTTTTCTATTCGCAGCTGTTCTTTTGTGGAAACTGTAAATGTTTCAACAGTAAAGAAATTTATTGGATAACTCAATTTTTTAACTGACTGTAAAAAAATATTCATTTGTAAAATGAAAAACAAAAAGATTTTTTTAAATCTATGCTACGCTTCTTAATTTTTGAAGTGCACTTTTTTTTATGAAATATATGAAACTTTTTAAAACTGTACTTTCACACACGATAACCGACTTTCTTTGCATAATTCAGTAGTCAACTATATAGATCAACGCATAAAGAAAGGTAAGTCGAATATCATGAAAATACATAAAGATAGCGGCGATCTAGAGAAAAGAATATCTGTTGTTTTCTAAATGTAGCTATATCTTAAGTGATTTTTCACAAATTTTCATTATTATTATTATTATTATTATTATTATTATTATTATTCTCTTCAAGAAAGAATCATCTGTATCAACTTAATTCAATGAAAGAAAAATTATAAAAATCGATGCATCCGTTCCAAACCTACGCATGCAGATACTTTTGGATTTTTACGATATTCAACTAGTATATGTATATAAGAGTTGCCTTATATATTTGACTACAAAATTACGTAAAAAAGGTATCTATATATAATAACAACAAACACAGTTAATAATTATTTCATACAAATACACTCATATTTCATTAATATTTCATATAAATACATACTTTAATATATTTAAATTCTAATCGTACTATATTATTTCTAGTGTACGTTGTCAAGTTTTCGAAAAGTGGCAGTAAATTTGGTTGAAATCCATGCATACTATAAACAAAAGACATGAAAATTTCATGATGTTATTAAGTAAACCTTTATGTCTTCATGTCTGCATGTATTCTTATGGAAATGAAAACAAATATTGTAGAAGATACACATACTCATGTGCTACAGCTGCAGGTTTTTTGAGCATTATGTTTTGCAGGATGACAGCAAATATTATTCTTTATGTTCTTTTTGTTATTTGTTCTCTAATTGTCCTCGTGATCCAACCTAGTCAGGCACGATCTTTTCATTCCTACAGTTCCAGGCGAATACGTCCATATGTCTCTAGATATTCGACAAACGTCTAAATTCGAAAGTGTGCAATGGATCTTGGCCATATAGTGTATTTATATGAATTTCAAATATGATAATTGACAAAATTGAAAACATTTCTGTTGTCTTAAGTTACTGATTCGTTTCATGCAAGAAAAATATTAAAATATTTTAGAAAATCACAGAGAGAAAAGAAAAAAAAAATCTAAAATTTTATTCCTATTGCATACGTATGTGATGAGTAAACTAGTCGTTGGGGGCCACCGTAATACTTACCCATCATGGATATGCATAATGTAAAATATTAAAATAAAACATGTGTAAACTACTTATAAAGTGCATTGCAATTCAAATAAAATCGTGGCTTGATGACGTCACAAACTTTAAAGGCTCGATTCCTGAATTGCTTGAAAGAAACATCCTTATAACTCCAAAAATAATAATCCTATTAACTAGCGGTTTATTGCATCTGATTAAGCGTCAAATTTCCAATTAGAATATATCTTTGAAGTGAAATTTGGATGAAATACAGGGTCATGAAAAATCGAAGAGTGTGGAGAATAGGATTCCAAATATCTCGGCAACTCATTATCCGATCGACTTCATGCTTTATGCAAAATTTATGTTTTTTTATTGTCTTTTATATTGATTTCTTAAAATAAACAATTTAGAAATTTTTTATACCTTTCATCAGCACGAATATTTCGAGAGTCCGAAAAAAATTGTTCCGGTTAATCGAGGTTTTTGAAATGAAATAGGCTTCTTCCCATTATTACTTACTAAGTACATACCAAATTGCAAGTCTCTATCTCAATTTCTTCGGGAGATAGAGCGTTTACAGACACACACACAGACACACAGACACACAGACGGACGGCAAATTTTTTTTTCTAAAAATATCTTTTTCGGAATCTCCAGTGTCTGAAACGTGTAAATCCGTCAAAAATTTTTTTTCGATTTTCTAAACGATTACAAGACTTACCCTATACTACGTATGATGGATAAGTAAAAAGATATTTGAACAAAACATGTCTTTTAAGGGAATGTATTACATTCATTTATACATTAACTCTTCTATGTAACAAGCAATATAAATTAAGAAGACAATCAAAATGAGTCACAAATCATTCATTTTTATCATATTTCTACATTTACGTTGAGTACCGTTTGTACAAAAAGCTTAAATAAATAAATTTAAGAAAAATTTAAAACAAAAAAGCAAAAGAAAGAAGTCTAATTTAAACTTCACAGAAAATATATGAATGTCAGTACTAGTTTAGTGTCTTTTACTGTCAAAAAACAACTAAATTAAACAAAAAATCCTTTATCGGTAAAAATATCTGATTTAAAATACTTCATCGGAATAAAATCTATCGCATGAAAAGTTCAACAATGAAAGAAGAAAAATTTATTTTGCTTTTTTTTCTATTCGCAGTTGTTCTTCTGTGGAAACTGTCAATGTTTCAACAGTAAAGAAATTTATTGGATAACTCTATTTTTTAACTGACTGTAAAAAAATATTCTTTTGTAAAATGAAAAACAAAAATATTTGTTTTTTTTTTTAATCTATGTAACTCTTCTTAATTTCTGAAGTGCACATTTTTTTCAGAAAAACTTAACGCATAGAAAAATAACCCATAATAAGATAGGTTGAAATAAAACAACAAATATATGCGTATAAAGACTTTTAAAAAATTAAGCCATAATTTTTGTTCTGCAAAGCTTTTTTTGTAATAAAAACTTCTATATTTTAGGTCTCAGTTAAAAATAATAATAATCAATATGACTTTTATTTTCATCTCTTTGATAATTCTTTTTTACTGTTGTTGTTTCTTTAGTTATGATTTTTTTTTAATTATTTCTCTTTCCAATACTACCAGAAAATGTTTTTTTGGGATAAAATTATTGCATAAAAAATCAGAATTCATAATTAATAGGATAGCTGTATTTATTTTCTATAGTTAACGAATAAAAATAATCTGGACCAATATTTATTTAGATAATATATGTTACGGTCAATATGATTAATTCGGTCATTATTAAAAATAACCAGTTGTTATTAATAATGGCCAGATTAATCATATTGACTGTAACATATACACTGCCTAGTTGAAAATAGAATCGTTTCAAATTATTTTTTATTAAATATTAAAATGCAAGTTATCATTATATTTTGCACCAATGTAACCCCTTGAACTCTTGAATTTGATTTGTATAATAAATTATTTGAAAGATATATAATAAAACATATGTTATATTGTAATATATTTTTTAATTATTATACTATTACATATACAACTGTGAAATCAAAGTAAAATTGAAAAAAAAATAGTTATAATTTATAAACATTTTAAAATTGTAAATTGTGCATGTATGTCAAACGATAATATTGAATACAATGACTATTGAATTTTTAAGAGGTACTCATCTCTTATTTTCTAGATATTATAGACAACTTTCTATAACTCTCACACACAGACATACTTGTATATATATATATATATATATATATAACGAATTTTAAAAATCCTGCCCTATCTTAAAAGTAATTTATAATTTTTTCCCATCTAATATTATTTTCAAACCCTAATTTATTTAATTCTCACCTGTCTTTAAAAATATTCCAATAAATTATTTTACCAGTTTATCTAAATTCGTGCGATAATAGTTACTCCTCCCTTTCAAACACCTATTAAAAACAATTCATGTATCATTAATTTATTTTACTTCAAATATCGACCTAAATACAAGAATTTCGCATTTCAATTTCAGTCTTAAACTCTGTTTCAATCTAAACTGTATTTTCATTTCCCTACTAGATTATTTGTTCCTCGAACCTCATGTTATTGCCCTTTTTCCGTATTAAAAAAAATCGTGCGTTTTCTCAGTATTGCTTTAAAACGCCTATTTTGACTATGGAGCTGGAAAATATAATCATTCTTTTACGCTTTCTCATTTGCCAACAACCGTTTGTGCATTGCTGTAAAAAATCACACTCCTGTAGTACTTATTGAGTAGCACGAGCTTTAAAGAGAGGATTTGCGTGCTTTTTGACTCGATAACATCGCTCATTTTCGCCAGGAAAAAGAATGTATCATTTAATAATATGAATTATTCGATTATTATCGCATAATTATGTAAAATCTAAAGATAGATGCCGTAAATTCTAAATCGGTGAAAGATCATCGCTATACTTCAACATAAAATACCTTTAGATGGAACCGACAATGAGAAAATAAATAGCTTTCCTAAATGTTTATTGAATCTGAGTTCACTATGGGGAAAACACTTTTTGTTTATTCGAGCCATTGTCATATTTTAACGTAAGCGACTGCAACTTCTTCAATAATTTCTTAGTGAAACATGCAATAGCTAGGTTTAATATGACACCTGTCTAATATTTTACATATCTGCATATGGAACTGATATTTTGATTTGCTTGGTATAGGATGACAAATTGGTGCGAGTGGAGACTTATTATGGAGAATAATGGTGGAAAGTTTTGTGAGATAACTGGAGAGCAGTAAAAATCTACCAACGACAGATTTTACTGAGAAAATATAACGAAAATAGAACATATATATATATATATATAAACTCTCAACCACTTTTATCAAGTATAACTTTTTTTAATTTTAAATAATCTAGTTTTTCTAATTCTTTTTCATTGCAATATCAAAATGCGTAGATGTTTTTGAAATTTTTCACGACGTACGGTACCAATATATCAAATTAGAAACCTTTCGACTATTAATCGCAGTAATCACAAATAGTGATAAAACTCTACATACCCTGCATTGAATATTGAGATATTTATTTTATTTCAAAAACTAGATGTTTGAGAACCTTTCTTTGGTGAAGAGTCAAACAAGATCCCATTTTTCTTAAAGTATTTTTTAAAAAGAACTGATGCAGTAATTTTCGTAATTTCAAAATCTTCGATTATCAGAAATTTCATATTTTGACACTACATAGTTGAAGTTTGAATTTAAATTAATCTTTATTTTTTTATTAGTTTTGATGTCGATACTTTGCAAGCGTTAAATAAAATACCATATAGAAACTTTTGTTATTCCAAATAAATCTGTTATTATTTTCTAATATGAAAGTAACTTTTAAATTCTAATGCTTTACAACTTTAAATGTTTAATAAATCCGTTCTCATTAGAATCAAAATAAGAATTTATTATATTGTAAAAGTATCTAATATAAAAGGAATCTTGATTAAATGAGTTTCATACCAAAATTAGGTTTTTAAAGCTTATAATGAGTAGAGTTAATTATAGGAATTGTCCATTAAAAATGCCACCGATTTAAAGCAAATCGGAAGTAATAGATTTGCATAAAGTTTATCCAAAGAGCTTAGATCTCTCCTGATAGTTTCGTTGATAACTCTTTCCGAAACGCACTCAGAATGAAACGTTCTTTTTTTTTAGACCGGCGACCAGGCCCGTACCAGGTTTCCCTATCTTAAACGGGTTTAGTGCCTGGCACCGTGGCGCGTAGCGCCACTAAAGTGATGTCACGTAGCGGCTGGCCATTGCTGGCAGGACGGCTATGTGGAGGTGTTTGTTTTGTACCTATTTTTGTTTTGCTGCTAATTGATGTTATTATTTTTGTATGGACCTGGACTTAGCATCACACCCATACGTCATACCATCGCTATGCGATTTGGTCTCGTAATTTAGACCCTTGATCAGGTGACGAGACCTTCACCTGACTAAGCACCTCTAAAGGTATAATTCACATGGAATTTAGAGGACTTTGCACCCACGACGGATTTTACATGCACCGGGCGCCATTAGTGTACATGATGAAAAACAAAACCTGTAAGGCAAGGGGGGGGTAATACATGTTTATTTAACTTTACATAAAAAATAGAAGAAATTGATTACTTTTACCTGTGTTGGATTTTGTTTTTTCCTTTTCCTTTTCCCTTTTCTTTTCCTTTTTTTTTCTACTGCACTTACAGTTACCTGTTGCTTTTCTTTTTCTGCTTGATTTTTGTTGCATTTTGTTTAGTATTTAGGTTTCTCTCGTTGCTCTTTGGTTTCTCATTTGTTGCAGTTGTTTCAGGTTTCTATTTTGTTGCATTTATTTTGGTTTCTCATTTGTTACAGCTTTCGCATTGTGATTTGGGTTTCTCATTTTTCCATGTTGATTTTATACTCTGTTGCATCACTGGTAGTCGTCAAATTTGTTGTTATGAATGCGCTCTAATGGCGATCAGTCCATAGATACCTTATGGCAGGATGAGGCATTCTTTCTAGATGACGAGGTGTCAACTTTCCTTTTACTAGTGAGAGTCGTACCTGGATTTTCTTTTACCTTCCTTTACCAGTTGATATTTACAAACTCGGAGCACGAGCCTTGTCCAACTGGCTAATAACCTTTATATCGGGATCCTGTTGATCCCTAAAGAAGTAAATGTCCACTGAGATATATTCAGAGTTAAAACTCTGAATCCGAATCGAGCTGATTCTCAATCTCTACATAAAAGCTGTCTGTAATATCTGTGCATCATCTTGTATAACATATGTTTAGGTCTCACAGATCAAATGCTACATATTTCGCCACACAGAATACTGAAAAGTGAGATCATGAACAAGGTCATCTCTGATAGGATGAGAAGGTATTGCATAAATGCACAACTAAAAGTTATGATTTCACTTACGAGTTCTCAGCTGACTGACCCTCGGAGGGTTGTAAGGGATGCCGACCCGCTTTGGGTATTGAACCAAGTGTCACTGTAGTGTCAACTGTGATGATTGGTTTTGATGGTGCGAAATATTTGAATTACCGTAGTAGAAAGTTGGACTTTATCGATATTTCAAGCAGAATTTTTTTTTTTTTACTCGGGATTTCCTATACTGGATTCTGTGCCGTATACATTGTTTCTTAGTTAGATATTGGTAAAATTCGTACAACAGCATATGTCCAGGAAAGGTGGTCACATAGGATCCTCAGTGTTTAGTCAACAAGCAAACTTGCAAGAATGACAAAATATTTTTTTTTTAAATGTTGATGTTATTACTATTAATTTAGCGTGTTTGGCTGTCCACCATGTTTGTTGAGCTTGAAAATGTAATTTGAGAATTGATAGCACCCATAAAATCAATATTTCATATTGATACCGGATTCAGAAAACTAATTAATACACTGTAAAAATTACTTGAAAACGTTACCGAATATTTCGGATAGCAAAATATACATTTGTTTCAAAAACGCTTCTTTATACTATCTCAGAAATCAATTGCTTTCGCTGGCGTCTGAATAAAAATGAACATTCTTGGAAATTGTCGGTAACTTTGAAGAAGGTATATTATAGTTTCGTAAACCTTTCTAAATCAAGAAACATTTCTCTTTTTTTTTACACTGTAAGCTTTTGCATTTAGTCTAATCTGAGGGTGATCTATATTTGTTTCATAATGACAAAATCAGGGTTTAGTATTCGAAAGTTCTACATTTGTTCTTTTTTCAGTATGGGTGTATATGTATTCTTATATATACTTTCAATATCCCTTAAGCTTATGTTTTTATATAACTTTTAAAAATACACTTTTTCAAGTAGAATACTATATATAGAGTGTCGAATGTCGTGTTTGTGTGTATGAAAATAAACAGTGGGTATGCTGAATTTAAAGAAGTAAACTGACAATGCTTTGTACAATTGAGAAAAATATGATACTGCGATTAGAATTTCTCAAATATTAAAAAATATTTTGCAATGGTTTTGAGTGTGTATTAACGTATCTATACAATTTTATTATTATGTTTTAAATTTTTGTCTGAAAAATTATGGATTCATTTTCCTTGAGGCAGGAGATAAAATAAGTATAAGGTGCTTTTTAATAATCTGAAAAATTCGAATTTCAAAGATTTATAAAATGCGTGATGTGCAACTAACACAAAATTGAATTTTTTCATTTTTTTCGTCTGAATGGAAAATGTAGTTTGTGATTCGTTTTGGGATAAATATTATTCTAAATTTTATATAAATGTTTTTTTAATTATATTTAATATTCAATATAAGTTCAAAATATTTTTAAAAGTATATGCAAAGATTTTACATCTCTCTATAAATAACTTGATAAAAGATCTATTCAGAAACATTTTAATGTTTAAATATGAAATATCAGTTTTCCAATAAAAACACTTAAATTTAACATTACTTTCATACTTTTCTATTTGTCGAAAACCATTACTTGCCTATAATGCATATTTTGAAATTTCGAAAAACTTCTTTTAGCATTAAACAAATACTTTGAGTAATGGTCCATGATATACGTTTCCATCATTTTTCATATTTTAAGTCAATTTCCTTAGCTCAAAACGCCATTTATCTATCTATTTTAGATAAGTAAATTCTAAATATTTATAAGGGTAAAATGTAATAGGAACTATCAAAATGTGGGCTTTCCTTCATAATTTTTCTACTATTTTATATCCAAAAAGGTTTATCATATTTTAGAGACATATCAATATCTGTAAGCGTGTATGTATATATATTTCTGTTATATTTTCAGAATTTATTAGATACCCATGTACATTATTTTACAGGGTGTTTAAAAAAGTTTGAAACACGCTTTTGCTCTTTACCTTGTTGTAGAAAAAACAAATTGCAAAAAAACTCATAATAATGATAGGAAATACGTTTTTGTTAATGAAATATTTCTCACTATAATTTACAAAAAGTAATAACATATTTAGACAAATCCATAAGCTAAAATTGATTAATTAGGACATTTTTTTATTCGCAAGCATAACACCACTACAAAAAAGTGCATACATGCATCTTTAAATTTATTTGAGTTATAATAAACGGAAAACTCTGATTTACAGCAATTTTCAGTGCCATTTAAAATGTTATTTCATCAGCAAAAATAGGGACCATTCGCGATTTCGCGATTGGGCTTTGTAGATCAAAAACATCTTAACAAGTGTAAAAAGGATGCATCAAAAATACATATAAATATAGTATTATAGAGTTATAGCGGCAGAATTCTTATAAGGAAAGAAATATTTTTTAAAATCCTAGAAACAGAATTTAAATAAAGCAAACAACAAACTATTATTATTCCTTATCTGCAATATTTGACGGTTTTTCTAATAATGGTTTTGTAAATATTTTGGATTTATTCACCCCTAAACTTGTTGCAAACGTTGAATATCTTTTGTTTATTATCAACTAGCTAACCCGCCCGGCGTTGCACGGGCCAAAAATATAAATAATCTGTTCTATACGAAACTTAAACCAAACCCCGTCGTAATCGGGTCCATAGAACCAGATATACTCCTATAGTTCCACTTTCCACCGCCAGGGGGCTCAGTCTGTTCTGGAAGAGGCCTTTTCAGAACGCTTGACCCAACAAAATTTCCTAGTAGAATTGAAATTTAACTACGGTAAACATTGCCAAAATAACGGAAATCGCGAAAGTGGGTTACGTAATCGATCGGTTTCTAAAGGGTTAATGTAGATATTTTTTAAAATCCAACCGTGCATTTTGAAGAAAATGAACGTGTCTATGATCTGGAGTCTACTGTTTGTCCGTACTTGCATTTCCCGAGTCGATGCCGATTTTTAAATCTGGACCAAAAAAGGAAATTCGCGTGAGTGAGTTTTGGAAAGGATTATTTTTCGGAGGGTTAAAAATATATTTTTTTCAAAACGGATACCAGATTTTAAAAAACAAAGGGATATAGATTAGGCACGGTATTTTTAGTTTTTCGTATCTTGTTTATAAACACCAATTCGGATTTTTAAAGATAGGAGAAATAGTTAAAAAAGCGAAAGTGACTTACGGTTAAAAAAGTTTTCGAAAGAGTTAACGTGATTTATTTTTTTAACTGAAGGTTTCTGCCTAAACACGATAGAACGTAGATGTCTTTAGGTCTGCTTGCTTTTTGTTTGGTTATTTTAGAACGCCGATTCCAGATTTAATATATAGAAGAAAATCGGAATTAGCAAAAGAGAGCCCTGCGCACGAATTTTTTTTGAAGGGTTAATACTCGTATTTTTCAAAAACAAATACAGATGTCGAAAAAGAAATAAATGTAGATATTGTCTGGCAGTTTTAGTTTTCCGTACCTGTCTCTGAATCGCAGATGCGAATTTTTAAAAATTGCCAAAATCGCAAAAATCGCAAAACAGCATACAGAAAATATACTTTTTCGAAGGGTTAATTTTTGCATTTTTTAAAACCAAAGGTGGTTTTAAAAAGAACAAAGACAGTTCTTGAATTTGGTTACCTTCGTTTTTCCGTATCTTTTGTATTCCGGTAGATGCAAGGCTCGGAAAACGGGAGAAAATAAAAAACATGAATTCGATACTTTTTGATTATTTTTTTGAAAGGGTTAAATGTAAAATTTTATCAAACCTACCAGATCGTTTGAGACGTAAAAGTATGTTCTTTTAGAATATGTAGACGGTTTTTCCGTATTTTTAGCCGTTTGTCCATGGCGAATTTAGAAACACTTTTAAAAAAAACGGAATGTCTTCTGCTTTCTTTCTTCTGTTCCGGAAGATACGGAAATTGGTTTCTGCACATGCACCAGCTTGCTTCAGAATAATGACTTTTTTATTCGTGATCTTTGATCAGTTTTTAATTGATAACTACTTTAATTTTCAAAATATTAAAATTTTGACATAATAGTGCACCAGGAGAGGGTTTGGACTACCTAAATCTAAATTTGCAGCCTTCTAGGTGGGCTAGATTTTCCTAGACATCGCCAACAGACACACACACAGAGCGAAACTTTCTTTTATTAGTATACTAGCTGACCCGCCCGACGTTGCCCGGGCCCGTGATAATAAAGTTAAACAAACCAAAATTTTGTATTATTTTATATCTTTAACTCGATAAAGATGCATAATTTTCCAATTAAAAAAATCCAAGATTTTTAATAATTGTATACAGCTTCTAATAGCACCATTCCAAATTTTTATTTACTTGTTTTGTATCTTTCTTTATTCAAGAGATAACGGACATCTTGTCTGCTATGCTTGCTCGTAGAAAAAAAAAAGAAAAAGAAACACGTTTTTTTTTTCTGCAGTCAAATTAATGCGAAATAATAAATATCTTCGGTTATAAGAATCGGATAATCTTAATTTTTACAAACTTGTAATGTGGAAACAGAGAGGATTCGAAAGGTGTTAATTTTAAAATCGTAGCTTAATTAGAATTGTTAATTTGAGTCACCTAAAAAATCACTTAGTACCTCTTTCTTTGTGGTTTCATTATCGAGAAAGCTGGGACGGTTCAAATTTTTATCAAAAAACGTGTTGATCATTGCAAGATTAAATTGCTCGAAAAATTAAACATTTCTAATTAATATTTCTGAAAGTTGTGAATGGAATTTTTTTTAATTTGACTTTTTGAATTTGCGATTGTTTGTTTATATAGATCTGCAAATTTTCGTGTAGAAAGACCTAATAGTTTCTGTTATTTTGACATGTGTCTAAAAGGCGTAGTTAAAAGTCATTGTGTCCCAACCTTTTTCCAGTAAACCTAAAATCTTTCTTCCCTCTCCCAACACACAACTCATTTCACATTTCTTTTGCACCATTTTCAGAAAAATATGGCATTTTAGAAGGGATTGTTAATGAGAAACTAATTAATATCTTGGGTAATTATCAAAATATTAAAATTCTGAGACTCAGGTGCACATGGTCAGACCTTGGACTATCCACACCTAAATTTCCAGACTTCTAGGTGGGCTAGATTTTGCTAGCCATCGCCAACAGACACACACACACACACACACACACACACAGACAGACAGACACACACACAGAGCGAAACTTTATTTTATTAATATAGATATAAGATTGTTGTATGTATTATCCTCCGTATTTTCTTTTCTTGCGTTATCTCACATATTTCCATTTATAATTTATATATGGTCACCGTTCACAAAGGTCAATTTTAACTAAACATAACACAATTATATTTAACAGATATATATATTATTTTATGCAATGATATTGTTGCAGCAAGTAGGCGAACTTCTACAAAATGGACGTATCAAATTTTAAAAGGTATAATTTGTGAAAGATTATGTGAGAACTATTTCATTATTATAATCTTATTCGCTATCTTTTTTAATACTTTCGCATTTTACATTGCCTACTAATCTCCAACAGGTAAGAAATTAAAGCGATTTTGAATATATTTGGGATACTCTGTATAGTTAGAGCTACATTTTTTTGTATTTAAATACAGTAAATGAGTTTTCAGTTCATTAAAATGTGCACATATTTTCAAACAAATATTATTTTTTACACCATTTCCGGTGTTCTAACGCCTTTTTGATATGCTGAGTTCAAGAAAGTCGAGGTCGAGCATTTCTGTTTATCGAATACTTTCTTCCGAATAAAGAGGATGATGATCTAAAAAATTCCCACAAATTTAGGAGACAAAATTTATTATTATTAACTTTAAAAAAGATGTTTCTTATATTCCATTAATATATTATATTTAAAAAGCTAATAATAAAATTGATACTTGATAAAGTATGTTCTTCTTTTCGAATATCCATTTAGAACTCTTTCGCTTCTGCACTGATAAAAAGCCAATATTTAACTAATATTGATATTTCATTAATAGTGTTTATGATTGTTATACTGGCATTTTATTGAACCTAATATATCTAATGTAATTAATAATAATTTACTACTAAGGATTTCAGGGTTATTTAATTAGTATTTTTAAGGAGCAACGATAGCTACGACGACGCTTGATAAATCATAGATTTTCGAAAAGTGTTTTGAGAAAATTATACATTGGAATGAAAGTTGGTTTGAAGGTATTCATTATATTAATTTTTAACATAATTAACGTACTAGTATTATTTTAATTAAAAATCGATTGGACTGCCGAAAACGCTGGAACTTTGGCAACATGGTGATGCCAAAAATGTAGCTTCCACGGATTGCGGGTGCTCCCACAAATGAACCTCGAACAAAAATGTTTTTTTTTATCTGATATTAAACTACATTAAATTTTGAAGAGAAGCACACGGGATAATTAAAAAAAATATTAGTATTTGTAAAAATAGCAATTAATTGGATACGATTTTTTGTATGGAATTTGACTTTGTATGTTGTTTAAAGACCAAAATATTTGGTAAATCATACTAATATTGTGTACATTTATAGCAAAATGTGTTGAGAATAAAATATTAAAGTGATTTAATGAAAATGGTTAAAGTAAGCTTTAAATACATGATTCAAAGCGCGTACTACATCCTTCATAAAATTGTCTCTCGATAAAAAGAAATTTTTTTTTTAATTATGTTAAAGGTTGATTTAATAAATACCTTCAAACAATGTTTCATTCCGATGCATAGTTTTCTAAAGACAGTTAAGAAAATTCAGGGACTTTTCATACGTTGTAGGTAGAGTTACCAATTAAAAGAATTGTCAAACTGATACTTTTTCTCTCTATATATATATATATACAGGGTCATTCATAATTCCCTCCGGGGTTTCGAAACGTTATAGTAAAAAAAACGAAGACGAATATGAAAAAAAGAAACATATGAAATTATTCCGAAACTATTCAAGTTTTACTTACATACATTACAGGTGTTCTATGTGTGAACCCTTGGTCACACGGCATACATCCATGCGATAGTCCAGTTCCTGCCATACTCCGTTTCTTTAAATCTGAATCAGTGGTGTCAGTTCAACGGGCCTTTCGTAATAAATATCGAAAACAGGGACCAACTGACAAAACAATTCATGTGTGGTACCGGAAATTTAAAGAAACGGAGTATGGCAGGAACTGGACTATCGCATGGATATATGCCGTGTGACCAAGGGTTCACACATAGAACACCTGTAATGTATGTAAGTAAAACTTGAATAGTTTCGGAATAATTTCATGTGTTTCTTTTTTTCATATTCGTCTTCGTTTTTTTACTATAACGTTTCGAAACCCCGGAGGGAATTATGAATGACCCTGTATATATGTGAAGTTTTTACGAAGATGATTTAATATTCCAGGAGAAAATGGCTGTTTGTTAAAGATGTAGAATGTTTGCAGTCGATATCAAGAGTCGTGGCGAGGAGGTTAGGCAATGATGAGGCACCACAAGAGTTTCTTCAATAAAGAGCAGCCAATTTCCATATAAATCTTTTATTAATGAACAGGAGCGATGCAAGTAACAGTTCCCACAGTATCCGGTATAAACTTATAGCCTCAGGCTTGTGGTGGCTCACTACATCATTTAATCGATCTTAAAAAGCTGTTATGAAGATTCTACATTACTTCAACACCAGATAACCATTTGGTCAGCACTTTCAAACACAACAAAAATCTGCTCTCCAAATGCTTGCTAGCGCATTTTGTTAACCCCGCGTAGGGTGACAGAGGACGACGTAACGAGCGCACGATCCAATGAGTGAGAGGGGAATTTAAGCTAAGCGAATGAGGTGCGAGGAAGAAGATTTAACACGGAAGAAACCCCATCGTAGATACGCATTGATTCTGACGTGAAAAATACCCAGCGCGCAAAGCAAAGCATGGAATAAAAAAAATGGCTTTTTAAAAACATTCGAAATGACAACACGCGTCTCTCAGAATTTTATAGATTGGGGAGTTCATAAAAGCTACGAATGAACTTAAAGTTTTAGATTAAGATTTGGAATAAGATAATTATTAATATGCGTGTTATTACTTTTAAAAGGACATTAAATAGGAATAAATATTATTAAGAATTAAGGAAATAATGACTATGTCAGAAGTTAGATTAATTTAAAGGAATAATGCGAAATAAATGCGAAGAAAATAAAATTTTATATAAAATTTTTATATATTGGACGGCAGCAATTATATGTTACAAATGTACTCATCGTGTCGATTGACGGTATACGTCCTTTTATCAGTAATTAATTAATTTTATCCATTAAATAAATTATTTGTTTTTTAAAGGAATAATATCTAAAGTATATTAATATACAGATAACTTACATAACAAATAACAAAAAAAAATTGAAAGTTCAAGCGATTTTATCACCTATAAAATGTCAATTACAGTAGAACATTGTTTGCCGAATGCCCAGCATATTTGCCAATTCGGTTTTTGAAATTAAATTCGAGCAAAATCTTATTCGGTCCTCTTACAGAATCAGTAACAACTAATTGTGGCGTCGCAAAAGCAAATGAATGAGAAAACATTTTAAAAGTGACCGAAATAATGATTTTTTCCATTGTTATAATTTTATTCGCTTTTGTTTTGATGGACGCGAAACACACGTATACGGATTGAAACGATCACAGAGTTAACGGTTTTCATGCACTTGGAGATTCCTGCACAGCGGGGTTTGCGGAATGGACTATTTTTAAATTCCTACTATTAGCTCACACTCTCTCTATATATATCTTGTTCAATTTTTCAATCATTAATAAAATATTTTCTATTCATCCAATCTAGTTTAAATAAAAAAATTTTAACTTGTAGTGGATGACACCTTATGTTAATACAGTTTTTTCAAATATTAATTCATTAATTAAATTTAATTAATTAATTTTATATTTAAATGGGAGAAAAAAACTCCTCCCATTGTTTTCATAAATGAAATGAAAGATTTATCTCAAATTAGTGATGCGCAGAAATAAAATACCGCAACGATGATTATAAAATAATGTTCAATAAAGATAACGTGGGACATTAATAATGCACGGGTTTATTTTATATATTTATGATTAAAAAGTAGGAATTGACTTAATTTTTTTTTTATATTACTTGTTTTATTATTTTTTTCTTTATATATATTCAGGGTGCTTCGAAATGTATAAAAAATATGAATGAATATAACTTTACGGATTTTATGTCTTTGTCTAATCCATTCAGAACTTGAACTAATCTCAGAATGAACATTTATTTTGAAAGTCTTAACTCGTCATCTGCTTGCCGCACATTGTCTTCATTTGTTGATGACTGCGGTTTTCCTAAATATTGCTCATGAACGTTTTTAACAGTTTCATCTGCCTCAAACTTATCGCTAATTCTAGTAAATGTAAATTGCGTAGAGAGATCTGTGTAATTAATTGTTCTCCTAAACTGTCTCTGCATCTCAACTATGTTTTCAAACTTCGCGTAACAATTCAGGATGAATTTCATTTGCTCAAAGATGAGTCTGCTTTCAGCCGTATTTTATGTTATTTAAAACGTAAAGATAAAAAGAAACATGCGTGTTATTAACGAATAACGTGTATAATTTTTAAACAACCTGTATAGTGTATATAGATACAAACTCTACATGCACATACATGCGATCTATTGATCCTGTTGGAATCTAATTGCATGCATTTCGAAACTCATAAATGCTGAATTAGATTAGTAGTCTTAGTAGCTTGTAAGAATAAGAATTGAAAACTCGCAGCCCCACAATTTCTTAATCTCAAATCATCCAAAATCTCATCAATAAAAGTGTGCTTTCATTTTTGTTATTTTTTTATTCCACAGTTCTAAAATTATTTGCATAAAGTAATGTACAGTACTGTAATGTATTCTTATTGAGTATATTTTTTGAAAAAGATAAAAACTCAGTTTAATTTGGTAAATGAGAATTAATTAATCATATTTTCATAATTATTGACGTGACAGTTTGATTCGCTCCCGTTCAAGAACTAATATGCCATTGCATTCTTAGTTATTCTTCTGTCTTTTACATTTGTTAGAATCTTTTAAAAGTTATTTTTAAATATTAATTTTCTCACAATAGATATTCCAAAAATTATTGTTTTTGTGAAAACAATGTACATTTGCTTTTATCAAAACAAAGAACTTTAAATATTGGAAAACGAAATTTATAAAACTTTATGCCTTAATTTTCATTAGTTATTTTTTCGAAGTATGTTATAAACATTTGATCTAAATACAGTAAAAGAAAATCAATTTTATACTTTTTATTTTTTAATATTCTATTCTTTTTTAATGATGTGACTCTACACTGTGCGATATATTTGTAGATATTCAATTTTCAATTTCACAAGAGCATAAATAGCTTATATTAAAAAATTAATAGTTTTACATTGCAAAATTTATAGAAGTATTAGCATATCAAGGAAGACTAGAGCAAACATTATACCTTATTATTAGTCGCTGCTTTCAGCCACAATTTTCAACATAAATTAACGTAACTTTGCTTAAATACTCATTACTTATCATTGTATCGTAATATCAATTAAAGAATGTGACTAGTTCAACACATTTACATTAGTAAATAATTAATATATAAAAAATAAAATCATTCGGTCTTACCCTACTGGTAGGATAAACTCGAATGGATATGTTATCTTACAGGAAATGAGAAAGTTTAGACTTTCTTTTAAAAAGGAACAACATATATTTTATTTTACAACTCTAACTAAGTAATTAGACTAATAATATTAAGTAATAATATAATAAGTCTAAGGATTCAATATTTTAAAAAAATATTAATTAATTAATTAGTTTATCTTCATTACAATTTAAAAACTTCCGAAAATATGTTTATTTTTTTTTATAAAAATCATATTCGCTCTTGTCAATGAAATTTTTGATTGCCTTTTCTTCAAATCTTGATTACGGGTTATTCAATTATTGTTTTACAATATCACTTTTTTATCTCACGTAGGATGTTCAGTTTAACTCAAGATAATGGTGAACTCAAATCAAGTCATAGAAGCACGTATAAATTACACAAACAATTTTATTCTGGAAAATAATTCCTAATAAATGTTCTACAAAAAAAAAATTAAACGCGTCAATAACTTTAAAAGTGCTCATATTTCAGAATTTTGAAAAGAAGAAAACATTAAAACAAAAAATGATAAAATTAACTTTACAACACAGAAAATACGCAAATGTCAGTGTGGAAAAACCATAATTGTTGCTGCTGCTTCCTGCCTAGAGTTAAGTAACACTGTGCCACTAGAGGGCTTTCATCCGACTATACTGTTCTACTCTACCCCCGCCTATAATACAAAAAATAAAGTACGAAATATCAGGTATGGGACATTTAATGCTTTCAAATATCTAAAATATATGAAGAGAATTTTTAAAACGACAGTTTCGATCCCTGTAAAAGAACAAAAGTGGTGTTTGAAGATGACGATTGTTTTTTTTTTTAATTGTGTGTATTTTCTCCTCAAACATCATTTTTTTCCATGGACGCGATGATGCTGTCGATAACACTTTTGAGGATCCACGCTTCAAAAAATGTAATTCAAATATTACAGACAACAGATAGATACATCGGCATAGTTAAAAAAAGTCGTTAAAGTGTATTTCAGATATACTTGACTAGTTTTAACTCGAAATATCATGATTTACAAACCGCTGTATTCTCTGAGTTTCCAACAGGTTCTCCACCGTCCAATACTCCGCCGTTTTATCCCCATTTCTGAAATGTTCTTCACAGTCCAAGTGATTTAATGGTGGCATTATCGTGCGATTAAATAAAGCAATCGTCATTAATTTCAGGATATAATATGCGGTGTGGGAATATAATCGGCAATTTTTCTGGGCCGTTAGGCATCCATTCTACGTAATATGATAGTTCACACATCCACCTATGGAAATTCCAGACAAGGCCATCAATCTATCATATATATACAGTGATCTTTTCTTTAAAACAAGGAAAAATTTTAAATTCTTATTTCACAACATACATGAAATATCACGCTTCAGATTGAATAGGAGCTTGTCAGTGAGAAACACTAGACTTCAGTGACGTTGAGACGAATCTGGATGTACATTATCTTACTTACTTCGAGTCGCCAGATGTGCTGAGGTCCAATACATAACATTGGCGGTTGTGCACAGATACCAATTTGATGAATTTGGAATGACTGGCTTGACATCATCTGGACGTGTTGCTATAAAATGTATCTTTACCACTGAATAGCACTGCGTGTTCTATAAGAGATACTAACAAGGGATAAATATCGACACGATGTGATAGCATGTGGACAATCTTGACTAGGCCGACGCACTGTGTAAAAATGTAGCCAAACCCCGGAAACCAAAGACATACTCTGACTACGGCCCATTTGGAATAACTGTATATCAAAGTTTTTAAAACATGTTTAGTTCCATTTATCTCATAAAAAAATATTACAATATATTTTAGTAAAAAGCATCGTGGTGTTGAATATTTCGAAAATTAACAAATTCGAAAGTGTAAGGCTGTGATCGGATTTCCGAGTTGCGAAGCAACTATACACATTGACGACATGTAAAAGACTTGCAAAGACATATAGAGAAACATTAAAGAAAAATAGTTTAACTGTAGCTTTAAAAAACAACATGAACGAATGTATAAAAGATAAAAATGAAATAAATTTAAGAATATAAAACAAAGTTATGTTAAAAATTTAAAAGAAATGAAAGAAAAGAAATTAAAAAATAAAAAGATCATTAGTTATTAAGCAACCAAAGACTAGCCCTGAAATCTCATAGAAAAGGAGACATTTTTCAGTGACCATACATTAAAAAAGGAGTAAATATAAAAAATACAAAAGTTACAATTGAAACAGATTAATTTCTTGTTTTAATATTAAATATATTAAATATACAAAAGAAAAGAGAAATCTGAAAGAAGGAGAACAATTCAGATTTCATCACCAACAACAAATGAATATTTGAGGCTCTTTCTGGTAACAGGGTCAGATACCTCGTAGTCTGGTAATTCAGCAATAACTTCATTATGGATATTATACATGTTTTGATAGTAAAGAGATGTTTAGACAGTTAATTCATTCTTTTTTAAGAGACGTGATGCAGAGAACTCTGCGAATTGTTGAATTTCTGAGATATCTATTGCCATTTCTAATAATACATAGATGTTTATTATGAGTACCATAATAATATATAGGTATAAACTCAATTCCTTTTACATTTCGGAATTTTTGAAGTTGTTGTATGCATAATATATATATATATATATATATATATAGTATGCATACAACAACTTCAAAAATTCCGAAATTTAAAAGGAATTAAGTTTATACCTATATATATATATATATATATATATATATATATATATATATATATCTTTTATATATATGAAACATATTTTAATTTTGTCGCAGTTGGCCTCATCAATTCTATAATTCTGTTTATTTCCCATTATTCTAAATTATTTTCTCGTTCTAGTATTTAAATTGTCAAAATCCCACATAGCTAAAAATTCTTTATTCTAAATTCACTCTCTTGAATAAAATGGCGCTAGATTCTGTTTTGTTAAAATTACACACTTTTTATTCCATTAAAATAACGCATCCTAAAATTTAATTCTTTTAAAATATCACTTTACCAGCTAAATGTTTTAATTCTCTCGAAAAACAACCTATAAGGAAAAGCCAGGAGAGATGGCGCGGTCGGAGAGATTGTGCACATAGAGGTTCGGGGGGAAGGAGTGGAGTGCGCGCACAGCGACTCCAGGTAGTTGTACAGCAACAGTAGTGGACTGTCTACTTGAAAGTGCACGTTGATTCCTTTGAGCGTCTAAGATAAAGTATTGCTATTTTGTTTTGTTTTCACAAAGTAAGTGCTTGAATTTTCAAAGCTATTCATCAGAATTTCAATACAATGTCAATAGTACAAAATATTTTTAACTTAAACGATTTCTCATGAGCTACTAATCTATACTAACAATGTGAACATCAACGGTTCGTTTTAGGAGAGGTCATGTTTAAATAAAAGGCCGCGCAGTCTCTCCTACCGAAATTGGAAAGTTAGCGCATCTGCTACTTAGGAGAGATGGCGCAGTCTTCCCATTAGTTTCCATGCTTGGAGAGATTACGCAGTTTATTGGTAAATTTGCATAAAAAATGAAAAATGAAAATGGACTAATTTTAAGTTAAACGTGTTATTAAGTACCATAATTTTGTTTTGTAATCTTATCTGGACTTGCTTTTTCTGATTCTTTAATTTTTTTCCCTTTAATTAAATTTTTTAATCATTTTTAAAATTATTTCCTTTTCCTGATTCTTTAATCATTAGATTGAAATATTCACTCCTAATACAATAATATTTGTTCACAAAAACCTTACAGCAATGTCATTTAAGTGTAATTATTATTGTTAACAATTTTATTGTAGTTATTATTAGTAACAATCTCTCCTACTCATGTCCGCAATCACACCAACCCTGTAAGGACAGATTGCGCAAAATAACTTTTTTGGTTTTATTACAACTGTTCTATTAAATTGCAACATGACAACAAAATAGCAATGTAAATGCATAAAAAACAAATGAAGTAAAAATTATTCATGAATAGTTTAGCAAAAAAATAATATTTAGATTTTTTATTGCCATCATTTTGAATTGTGCGCAGACTATCCTAGCTTTTCCTTATCTTTTTCTTTTTATTTCCCTATGTTTTCTGGGAATAAAGTATTATTTTCTCTAAAATATAAAAGGTAATCTCAAGTTTCAATGTAAAATTTTATCTTGGCATTTTGTCAATACCCAATAAAACCTACGTATTTTATTTTAATTCTTATTTGTTCGAATGTATCAGGTTTTTTTCGGAGCAAGCCTAGAATATCGTTCACGCGCTTTTTCAGTCGGAAGTTTAATCTCTTTCAAATCATAGCGCCAAGGTAATCGAGTTCCGTGGTGTTCCGTGATACTATTGGTCGAAAGACTGTTTCGACGGCTCTGTATTCGTGAGCGTTGGAGAAGGGTTATATGCTGGTTTTCCCGCCTTGAGCGAGCAGATTGTTCCTGGGATCATAATGTAAGCGGAGGCCCGGCGCGTGTTCGCGAACGTGGAATGAAATCCCCGTAGCCGCCGATAGAATCTACCACGCTTCCTATTAACATCTTGTGTCTTCTTCGAGTATTTAATTTAATTCACGAAGCCTCTCTTGGTACTGAAAGTCATTTTTCATGAAATTGTCATGAGAATTAAACAAAAGCATAACCGAATTTTCTATGGATCCTAATAAATTATGAAGTGGACTTGACTGCCTATTTATTTTTTCAATAAGCACCGTACGACTTATAGTGATCGTCGTACGATTGCAAAACAGCATGGAGACTTCTGGCCTTGAGTTAATTTACGGAAAAAAATAGCGATTCAGTGGAAATGTGACATATATATATATATATATATATTAAGAGATGAAATAATATTTTAGAATAACAAAATGAAAATTTTATTTACAAATCATTATCAATCTTAAATGTCAAATATATATATATATATTTTATGTTTATACTAAATATGAGTGAAGTAATATAAGCAGCATATCGTTTTTATTATTATAAGATAATATAAGATGTTATACAATCTATCGTATGTATGACTTATTTAGTTTTCTTATCCAAATATCTCTGCAGAAATAAGTCACAGATAAGACTTTTTCTGAATATATCTGTCATAAACTTGAGCAAACAATTATTCCCTCACAAGGCTAATAGAGAATTGAATAATGCATGAAATTCTACATGAAACGTCAGTCACTCTTATGATGTCAGTACACAAAACTACGTTCACAGCTTGCATTATTTAACAGAAGGCAAAGATTACGTAATGACAATAATGACAAGTTGTTTCAGATAGAAAAGGTGAACTTGAAAAGGAAAAAAATAACAGGTTTTTTATGTATCCTTTCTCATTAAAATAACATGGTTATTTATAAATTTAAATATTCATATAAAAAAACAGATAAATTTACCCGTTTTACACCAATTTGTTGACGATTACAAAATATGTTGATTTAAATAAACATTCTAATGCATTTCAATACAATTACTTTACAGTCATTTTACGAGTAAGGGAATTTCATCAGCTATTTAAATGCACTGTAATTCAAATACCTTAAAAATAATGATTATATTATTAATAATAATTACATAATTCCATTTGAATAATATGATTTTAGTTGTACACTTGACACGAGTTTTTTTAAATGAATATTGTATTATATATTTTTAGGAGTTTAATTTTGTGCAATACTAATGACTCATCTTTTTTCCTCTTTAATTAACTCTTATCTTTACTGTAATATGACACATGGTCCTTGTGCTAAAAATAATCTGGCCTTTAATGTTAATCGAATTTGCCATACCTAGTCGTGAACCATATTTTGCCATAACAAGTTTTCATTTTTAATTCTAGCATTGTTCTGATTTTATTCTGGAGAAATCCAAATATGATGAAATTAATCAAAATTCCATATAATTTGAAACTGAAAAAAAAAATATATATATATATATAATGTATGACAATTCCACAGTTCTGTATGAGAGAGAATACCTTTCTAAACGCATTGAGTCCGAAATTTATGTATTAGATTGATACCTTATATCCATACGTGTTCACTAAGTTCTGTAGCATTTTAGTGTCAGAGAACGTTAAAAATTCGTAAAATTCAAAGTATCAGAACTAGGTAAGTTTTAGTCGTATAGAATTAATTGTTTATTGTTTTACTTGTTAAAGTAGCAGAAAGATTTTCTAAAATAACTTTTAAGATTCAGGTACGTATAAATATTTAAATTTCGCAAAATAACTTAGATGACTTAGAAAATTATGAAGAACAATCTTTAAAAAAATTGTGTAATTGGAACTGTTTCTTTAGAGCTGGCGATTTTGTTATCAGCTATTGTACAACAGCAAGACATGATAGACTGTAGAAAAAGGTAAATATCTTACAGCAGTCCAGCTCGCTTTTAATGATTTGAAATTTTCGTTGATATACAAACTGTCAAACTGGTGATGATGCTAAAATTATACTAGTAAACTGTGTTTTTCGAAACTTGTGTTTTACTCTAAAATCCACAACGGCTCATGTGTTATTTTATATGTTTTTTTTGTTTGTTTTTTTTTACTTAATTGTACATATGTTATTTTACAAAACGCTTAACTATATTTACAAAAAAAAAAAAAAAACTGTTACTTCTTTTTGAGATTTAAATGGAAATAAAACCTGTTGATTTTATTTAACTAATTTCAATTTATTTCAAACGGTGGGGCACAGTGGATCTCTTTAGATGTTTCTATTATTATCGTGTAAAACTTAAAGATCAATTTACGCGAAAACAATTCTGAACAGTGGTCATTTCTATAACTTTATTTATTAATTTTTGGAGTACTCATACGAAGTTAAAACAATGGAAAACAAAATACATTTTGAATGGGTGATCTGCTGTGTTCTGATATCCTGTACCCTAATGTACACTGTGACCCATATTGACTGTGTTTTTAGAAACTTGTGTTTTACTCTAAAATCCACAACAGCCCATGTGTTACTATATTTACCAAAAAAAAACCGATTACTTTTTTTTGAGATTTAAATGGAAATAAAACCTGTTGATTTTATTTAACTAATTTCAACTTCTTTCAAACAGTGGGGCACAGTGGGTCTCTTTAGAATTTTTTATTATTATCTTGTCAAACTTAGGGATCAATTTACGCGCGGAAAAAGTCTTTTGGAGTACTCATACGAAGTTAAAACAATGGAAAACAAAATACATTTTGAATGGGTGATCTGCTGTGTTCTGATACCCTGTACCCTACTATACACTGTGACCCATAATCCTCTACTTTTGCATTTCAATTATGACCAATTATTTAAGTGCTTTTCATCGATTTATAGCAGTAATAGTACATTTCAAAATATCTGTTTTATCAAAAAATAAATTAATAAATGAATTGAAATAAATAGAAAAATTTGTCCTAATTGTACTAACTTGTAAATTAATAATTGTGAACTAAAACATAAAGAGATCATTAGTATTTAAATCAATTATGATTGATTACAAAGGTCTGATAAAAATAGTTTTTCAATATTAAGTTATTGATTCTTGATCATTTGAAATAATGTTAATCGATGTGACCATATGCGATTAAAATTACAAAGTTTCTTCGTTATTTTTCAGATTATTTTCTTAATCTTTGAATTTATAACGGCTTTCATAAACTTAATGGATTGAATATACATCAAAAGTTTAATGTAAATTCTTGAACAGTAGTTTATTTCATAAATATATTTTATAAGGGAATTTTAATGTTATTGTCTCATACAGCGTATGTATGTGAAAATAGGATACGTCTTATGGTTTTTATATTTTTTAAAAAATGTAATGTAAAATATCTTGTTTAATGTTATAAGAAAGAAATTCGCGAGATATTTCTATATCATGCATTATTTTATGCAAATTGATTCCAGTTATAAAACATTCATTAACATGCTTCACACGTTTGGATGTTTCTTCTGTTTTTATTATTATTATTATTATTATTATTATTATTATTATTATACAAAAAACGACTTTACATAACATTTATGTATATTGAATAAATATGAATAAAGTGAATAAGCATAATTCATTGAACAAATAAGTATAAAATAAATAACAATAATTCATTTAATAAATATAATTAATTCAACTCAAACTATGTGCATTCACATTATTTAAAACGTTTTAGCCACCAGGTACTTAGAAACAGTAATCATACCAGCAAAATTAATGAGGGACAAAGCTGCCAAACGGTTTGGTAAGAAAAGTTACTTTGGTGCGCACGCGCATTATTTTTTGCCGTAAAATTTCTCATACCCATTTGTTCAATACCCATTTGTTCAGTAAAATAAAATAATAAGCTAAATTTTCGTTTTTCTGACGGTTTCGTTTTCAAATGAATAAAATAATACCTATAGTGAGAAATATTTAATGTTTCAGAACAGTTTAAAAGAACACCATAAGTAAACGTAAATTCACTAAAATTATGTGTTGAAGAAACATAGCATTTCAACATTCTTAGGAGACATTTTTATTTTGAAATTAGAGAGACAGACCAGTGTTTGATGTGAACCGCAATTTGTATGATTTTTAGTCTAAGTAAATTTAAAATCTTTTTTTTTTTCTTTTACCGGTATGCTTTATTTAGTTTTTGTAAATTTAATATCAAACCAAAATTACAATTTTTATAATATATAAAGTTTTGCTTAAATCTTTTAAGGAAACTACTTTTAATTATAGTGTCGCATGTAAGATTTTTAGGTTTTTGAAAATATTTATATTAAGTTGGTACTTAAATGGTAGAAACAATTTATAAAAAATGTACAGATGTTCAGAATTAATATTTACATTGGTAAAAATTATGTGCTATATCTAACGACTTTCGGTGCTGCAGTATCTACAGCAATAAGATGGTGAAATCTTGTTCCAACATTATGAACTATGGTTCAGACGGAACTCTAAATGTTGGTACGCAGATTTAGCATATTATGGTTTCAGCTACTGTGCAGCAAAATTTGGTTCAGAATTTGTAACAGTGTTTGCTAAACAATAATATTAACACAAGCTTATTTTAACTCAAACCTTAACCATTCAATTTAAATTTCCATAGCATATACATAATAGGCAAGCAGTTTGAGTATAACGAGGCATGCGCGCGAATTATTGATACTAGCTTTCAGACAATATGAGGAGTTCCTGTATCACAGTACTAATCTTCAATGACTCTACATTTTTAGTGATATCAGTTCTTATTGAAGTAGCCTGCCTTTACTTCCATGATTACTGAATGTTTCAGTATCTTTTCTTGTATTTAGAATGTTAGAATTATTTTCTCAATTCACAGTAGCTGTTTAAAAACAGAACGATGTTCAATTTCCTTGTTATTATCATTGCCAAGTGACTTGATCCCATTCTGCATATCTCTTTGATTATCTGAAGTAACCGGCCTGTTCTGTAAAAATACGCGACATGTACAGATGTCGATATGTTCGAATACAAATGTAATCGACAAACGATATAAATATTGCCCACATTCGGCAACGAACCTTGAATTCTTTTTAAAGATTATGATACGAATTCCCACATTAAGGTGTTTCAATAGGGGGGAAATTTAGAAAAATGTCGATTTTCGACTTTTTTTTTAATTACTCACTCATGCCCTTTAAATTGATAATAATTTTACATTGCTACTTGGTTTAGAAGTTTAAAAAATAAAGCATTATTTCGAAACCTCTCTTTTGTGTCACGATCATTTAAAGGTAGAAAACAAAATTATAATATCAAGAACAGTTTTCCTGAAAGTGTGATGAAAACAATGCGACCTCTATTCAAACATTACTCACAGTCTGAACTGATGAAACATTTTGTGCATGGTATTACACAATGAGAGTGTGATACTAATGAGAGTGGGAACAACGTAATTTGGTTCCGTATTCACAAAAAAAAAAAACATTATCTTTTGGTACTTATAAATGCAACAAGATCTATACAACAAAACTTGAAATGTTGGTAAATTTAGGCATAAACACAGGGAAATATACAACAGCTACTATAAAACTTCTCGACAGAGCAAGGATGATAAAAGTAAAGCATGCACATGCATATCTTGTTTTGTATTCATCAACAAAAGCAGCCCACTCAATATATTTTTTATTCCGTAGCACATGCTTTATTTAGCGATTGCCTTACTATCTTTCGGCGTTTATAACACATATATCATAGCAGATATTGATAATCAGATTTCGGCAATACATTTCTGAAAACATAATGGTGTTATTTGATATGGAGCATGATTCCCTTTCAATATCAAAACAATGACTTTCTGTTATGGTGGATTTGAATGTGGCTATCAGATTTCGTAGAAATTTTAAAAGATAGCTTCCTCTTGCATTCTTTATTGAGATAATTATACAGTTCGTTTTACTTTTCGTTTAAAAAATGGGTGTGGAAATTTTGGCTCATCTTTTAAATCGTTTTTTTGTTTCAACTTTTTTTTTTCTATTTAAGGTTTTAAAATAGAACGAAATATGTTAGTTATTTTTCCTACCTTGTATTTTATGAGGTATATCACACGCACACAATCATAATTTATCCATAAAACTTCCAGAAAATACCTTTCTTCCGTTAAATCATATCACTTTTTTGCATCAAAAATATGACGTAAAATAGAAAAGTCTAAAGTAATAGATTTAAAGTCAAAGTCCCGTCTAGTTTTAAAAGCCCCGAGTTATAGTAAAATATGCATAATGGACACTCCCTAAACAGTGACACCCTCTGTTTAGCTAACATTATATCAATCCACAATACCAATATAATTGTATGATTTTATATTTTTATTCTTTTATACTGTAAAATTACCAATTTATTTGTATGTAGACAAATTACATTGTCCCAAGATGTCCGCCGGTCGGAGGTTACACCAACGTAAGAATTTTCATAACCAGGCAAGATCGAAAATGTCATATTTCATTGATGCAATAATGCCATTTATTGGTAATTAGTATGCATTTAATCTTAGGCAAAATATCTGTATGTTTGTAAAAATAATAAGCAATGCTCATTTTTTTCAATGAGTGAGTAGGAAGAACTTAAAAAAAAAAAAAATACAAAAATGTCACAACTTGAATGCTATAAATGCCAATAAGTACATGAGAAAAATCTTAACCTTTGTTTCTCAGTACTCATTAGAGTATCCGTTAATGAGATGATATTGCCTGCTCCGCGCGTAGAATTTCAATTATGTTGTAGATGATCACTCTTTTATCTGTAGAAAAATCTCTGATAAATTAAAATATAGCCGCAAAATGATGCCATATTAATAGTTAGTTCATATTCTGGCACGATGTTTGGTTTATTATTATTATTTTATATAAAAGGATTTTCAATACACCGAAATTCGAATCACCCCAATGTCCATCTCATTTTTCAAGCTTTATCGCCAGATTTGTACCCAACATCATAACTGCAAGAAGCAACATAGGCGCCCACAAGATGGGAGCAGAGGAGGGCAATTGTATTTCTACACGCTTTCAAAATTAATTAGTTCCATTTTATTTTCCTACCATGATTTAAAATAATAATAATTAAAAAAATTACTGTTATCCAATGATTTATAATAATTAATCACTAACAATAAATGAAACTAAAGATCTTACATCACGGGGTTCTGCGCCCCCCACCTCCCTGATAGAAAAAAAAATTGTTTCAATTTTTCATTTTGAAAAAAGATGGTAGAAGGATTTTATTTTTATTATATTTTTTTATTATTATTATTTTTTTTTGGGGGGGGGGGGGGTACTAAATGCTTCTTATTTGCTACATTTTGCACAGTTCTTCAAGTTTGTATGTTTTCAAAATTTATTTTAATATTAACACGGAAGTAAGATTAATTTTCTTCGATTCTGGCATAAAATCCTTAATTTAGTTTATTACATGTTTGAATTCTCAAAAGAGAAAAAATGAGGTCTTGTCAGCGGACTACAGGTATATATGTCAAAAATTTTTGTTCTTCCCTGGAGCTTGTTCTCCGGGGACCCATTAGACAATTTTTGTATCAATTTTGGCTTTTCATTTTTCTTTTTTACTCATATTCCCTTAAAAATAAAAAACCCGCAATTTAAGAGCACTTATATTCTAATGTTTTATAAATATTAAACTAAATTAATTAAAAAGACAAAACGAAATTATTCACATACTAGATAGTACCCGTCAAGATTTGACGGTGATTAACTTGAAAGGTTCCTTCTGAAATATGTTTTTATTTTTAATTAGATGCTTTTAAATTAATTAATTATTGAAAATTTTATGAAATATTACATTGTGTAAGCGATTCCTTTAGCTATAAGACGACAGATCGTTTTGTCAGTCCAGCCTACTCAAGTAATTAGATGAAATAGTTTTAAGATTGTAATTTACATCCTATTATACTTAAATTAATTTAGAATGATTTATTTTTAATTACTACAGTCCCAAAATTAAAAAAAATATATATCAATATTTAGTATTTTCTAATTTTTTTTTTTTTTTTTTTAATTTCGCGACCTTTAAAATTTTTCATAAATTTTATTTTTTCAGCCTGATTCTAAAACACAGATAAACCATGGATATCACGGTGATTTCTTTTATAATTCTTATATGGATATTTTTCTTTCTTTTTTCTCTTCTTTTCTTTCCATTTTATTTTAAGGAGTATAATAATATACTTTTCTTAGTTATACAAACATATCTTATTAATAATGGTCATACAAAATATAGATAAAAGTTTAGATCACTTTATTTAATCGACAATTGCATGCAAAATCTTTTAATTTAAATATTTATAATATAAAATAAGTAATTAAAAAATATTGTCGGTTGTTAAATTTTATTTACGACAATCCCAATATTTAAAAAAATAACAGTATTTAGTGTTTCTGATTCTTTTTTTTTTTTTTTTTTTTTTTTTTTTTTTTTTTTTTTAACTACATGACCTTTAAAACCTTTCATTAAATTAATTTTTATCAATCTGATTCTAAAACCTTGAATTTAAACTTTGCTGTTTGCAGCTGACGATTTATAATACATAATCTTTAATTACTTGAATTTATATTTTCCATTTTAACACATTGTTTAATTGTTAAATCATGGACTTTCAATATAAAAAATGTAACGCTGAAAATATCTTTAGGGAATCCTTTCACATATTTCGCAAATTACGAAATTCTCAAACCGTATCATCTTGATTACAGTTTTCTCATCATCTAAAATTTATTTTATGATTTTTTTATGTGTTTTTATTTCGATATGATATCCTATTTATGAAAGAAAAAAAATTTTTTCGGTTAAGTTTTCATTTTAGTATTCAAACCATTTTCGTAATTTAAATTTTAGAATTAAACGGATATTTAAATCGCTTTTAGGACATATTATAATTTTTACTTTCCTCTATCTTTACAAGAAGAAAGTATTGGATTCATGAAAATTTTCGACTTCCGGTTTTCGACGGATTTATACGTTTTAGAAGGTCCTGAACACGATTTGACTGTTTTTGGAAAATGCCTGTCTGTGACTCTGTCTGTCTGTCTGTCTGTATGTGACAAAAATTTTGTGGGCGCTCTATCTCAAGAACTAATGCTTGGAATTTAATAAAACTTTAGATTCAGTTAGTCCCTGACATAAATTGGTGCTGATTCATTTTAGTGTATGCGAAACCTGTGTGAGATAGAAGAAAGTTTTGGGATTGACACATCCGACTAGTTTTTATTGCTATAATGTTTTTGAGGCAATCTGGAGATGGGAGACTTTTATCAGGTGTCTGCAAAAACTCATCAACTCTTTAAAAAAAAGAAAAATTAAAAATAGAAATGTTATTAGATCTTCTGTTGAAAAGGTTTTCTGAACAGAATTTCATCATTCAATGGAAGGATCTTGTCTGTTTAGGCATTTTGAAAAACAAAAATCAATGCACTTTTATTTCATTAAAAACTACCCCATAGATTTTATTTTTTCGGGCACTACCATGATCTTTTGGTATTTGCCCGAATTAACGCAAGAGCAACAATATAAAAGTAATCTACTCACACCAATAAAATTAAATGATATTATTTAATAATATAAAAGTATGTGTATAACTAAAGTTTCCATTGGTGAGCGCCTATAAGGCATTAAGTTGTCCTCGTTGAATTTTTAACAAGAAAAAAATATCACCGGCTCTTTCGAAGAGTGGCTCATTATGTAGAACATTCCTTCCTATATTAGGTGGGGACAGAGGGGTAGTGGTATCTCTCATACATAGTACAGGACTACCACTGGCGACAATTTTAATATTCTACTCACACCACAATTAAATTTGGAGGAAAATATCTCCTGCACATGTCGTCAAAGTGTATGTGAAAAATTTTTGTTTTGAGTAAGTGGTGCGAGATAGAATTTAAAAATAATCGTCAGTGGCAGCTCCTTCTTTTCTGAGAATTCCATTACAGAGAGCTTACGAAACGAAGAGAATAAAGAATGCTAATAACATAGTATAAGTGTCGCAAACGCACCGTCGTTTCTTTTGGGCGCCAAAAGGGCATGCAAAATTCATTATTCAGACTTAAAAGTTGGTCCAATTAAAAAAGAAAAAATATATATCTTTAGAAAACTTTGTTACTTGAATAATAAATTATACAATAAATAATATTGCTTAATAATACAATTATTTAATGAACATTTTCTTACACGTAAGAATTTGGCACAGATGTCATATACGCACCACATTCGCAAGATTTTTTTCCTCACGCCAATGTGGCAAAAACTTTGTCTTTGAATATTAGTTACAAATGGCATGCAATAATAACACGTGATTTTTTTATTTCAATATAAAAATAAAATAACGTTATATTTAAAACGCTTTAACGTTATATTCAAAACGTTATAACATTAATGTTATAACGTTAGTGTTATAACGTTAATATTCAAAAACAAAGTTTTCGTCAAATTGGGGGGGGGGGGAATCGCGCCATGTGGTGCGTATATGACATCTGTGCCAAGAATTTTCACAAAACCATATATTAATTAAATGTAATTAATGCGATTTCCAACTAAATTACTATTAAAAAAAAACCTTCAAAAATTGCCACTGTTATTAAGATTAAGTTTCGTGTATGCAACTAAATCTTCTGGTTATGGATGCTTTGGACGAGTTTGACATGCCTGCGAGAGTAACAGGCATGTCGAACTCGTTTACCGCCGAGGGCCAAATTAAGTATTATATAGAAAGCCGCGGGCCACATTTAAAATAAAAAAAATATACCGTTTATCCGGACAAGCGAAGCTCAAACAATTATATTTATTCAATTAAATGTTACTTATTGCTTCAACGTAATTGTTTAATTTTATTTAAGAAATAAAATTTCTGAGCCTAAATATGTTTGTTTGACTTGCGCCTGATGCCTGGATATACGATATATATTATTACCAACGCACCGAATAAATGTGTAAGACAAAATACAACCATGTTTAAGAAATATTCATGCAAGTTTCATAGTTTATAATAATTAAATCTCTATTCAAGTAATGAAATTTTGAATTAAAAATTTAAAAAAAAAAATTAAAAAATTTGACATTGAAACAATGATTGGACAACGCAACCTAGTCCAGCATGCGTCTGAAAAAATGGTTGTATTGCTACATGTAGTTTTTGGTCCTATAAAACAATTGTAGAACAACTATTTTTGGCGATTTCTAAATTAAATAGAACCTAAAATAATTCTTCGATTTAAAATCTGTGTGCTACAGCGTATTTATCATACATTTCTCTATAAAACTAGCGATTTTCATATTTCTATATTCAATAGTTTTCTTAATATAAGCTGCGAAACAACCCCGGTCAAAATAAAGTTAATTACGGGAACAACAGCATTACTTACTTTTTACTTTCTTCTATCTTTACAAGAAGAAAGTATTGGATTCATGAAAATTTTCGACTTCCGGTTTTCGACGGATTTATACGATTTAGAATGTCCTGAACACGATTTGTCTGTTTTTAGAAAATGTCTGTCTGTGACACTGTCTGTCTGTCTGTCTGTCTCTATGTGAGAAAAATTTTGTCGGCGCCCTATCTCAAGAACTAATGCTCGGAATTTAATAAAACTTTAGATTCAGTTAGTCCCTGATATAAATTGGTGCTTATGAGTTTTTGGTACAAATCGCCTGGCAGGTGGCGCTGCTATGCAGCATTTTTCGGAATTTCCGCAATAGCTCTATCTCAAGAACTAATGCTCGGAATTTAATAAAACTTTATATTCAGTTAGTTTCTGATATAAATTGGTGCGGATTAGTTTTTGGTGAAAATCACCGAGTAGGTGCCGCTGCTATGCAGCATTTTGCAGGATTTACACGATTTTAGCGATATGTGACAAAAATTTTGTGCCTATCTCAAGAAATATTGCACGGAATTTAATAAAACTTGAGTTTCAGTTAGACCTTGATATAAATTGGTGCTGATTCTTTGTAGTGTATGCGTAACCTGTGTGAGATAGAAGAAAGTTTTGGGATTGACACATCCGACTAGTTTTTTAAATAATTTAACTATGTAGAATATTTGCATTCTAAAATAATATGAATAACGTCCTTAAATTTAAATTATCTGTCTTATAAAATCTAAATTAAAGTAGAGATTTTGTAAAAATCTATTTATATTAAAATATTTTAAAAGTCTCAATGTGCTTAGAGTGAAATAATTTGAATGCATTAGTTTTATTACTAATGGCATATATTTAAAATAACTATTGTTTATTTTAAAGCACAATTCTCACGTGTTACTTAATGCAATACATTTGATTCACCGAGAGAAAAATATATTACTATTTTAAGAACAGACTTTATTAGATGTTTCTTTAGTAAATCTCAGGTTTAAATTTTAGATGTACTTTGCTTCCTGAAATACAATTTTATATATTAATAATCTTATTATAATATATGCAACTTTATTAAATATAATTTTACTGACAAACTTTATGCTTCTTAAAACTTATGTAAGGCGATTATCGCATTGATATATGCAATGTTTCGATATTTCAAATAACAAATTTGACTTTGATAAATGAAGGAGCGTGTCCGTGCATACAAAATCAACACGTTTAGTATATATAACTATTTTGGCATTTTACAAAATATCTGAATATATCTTATGAATTCATATTTCTCAGGTAATATTTGACATTTAAATTAAAAAGAAATTTTGCTAAGAGTATTGGGAAAGTATTTAGCGATTTTTTAATCACATAAAATTGATAATCTATATCATTTCTTCAAAATTTGATGGCAGTGCTAGCTACTCTCTTATGAGGGTAGTCTACTTATTACTATTTTTTAAAACGGTTAACATTAATGTTTTTTTCTAACGAATTGAGCGTTTAAAGTATGAAATTTTGGAATATGTCGTCCGTATTTCCGTATTTTGAACGGTTTGGCCGTAGCACGTTAACAGAACGGCACAGAAAAAAATGCCGATCCCACACTTTGTTTCTTCTTTGTGCAGTCACTTCAGCAGGTTCGGAACTGAGCAAGCACGAATGCGTTTGCCAATTTGCGAAAACAAATAATTCTTTTTAGATAATTTTTTCGATTTATTTTTCGATTTATAACTATCTCGACTAACGATCAAAAAATGAAATATATTATCCTCAGGTGCATCAGGACCTGCCTTCGACTATCCTCATAAACGATTTTCAGATTTCTACGTGCTACAGATTTCGCTAGCCATCGCGCACAGACAGACAGGCAAACATCTTTCCTTTATTAGAATAGATTATGTTGATTTGTAAATCAATCTTTATGAAAAAGTCACAAAATTATCAATTTTCGGATGTCGGTAGAACTAGAAACTACTTTAAAAGTTTAAAGTCTTAGATAAAACAAATAATTTTGGAAAAAAGAAATCCACGCTAATTCAAATGGCCGTTTTTTAATAAACGACTTTCTTGCTAATATTAAAAAAAATCATGTTATTAAAATTCAATTTCTTTATATACTTATTGAGTGTCATTTGCGAATTTTGCAGAGAGAGTTTTTGGCAAAATAGAGTATTTTTTGTGACAATCACATTCAGCGTTATATACCTTTTCATTATTCGAGTGTCTTTATAAATAAAGGGTGGTAGCATACGCACATGGCGCTTGCTAAGATTTTATCTAAGATGATTTTTAAAAAACTGTATCGAAACTTGCAGTCTACTTTCCAGTACTTGACAATGTTTGTGTGGACAAATTCTGTCGAAAGAGTCGGACAACTCCACAAACATTAGCTTGTCGATAATAACAGGTTCGACAAGTTTTTGTCCAAAATCGTCTTAGCTAATAACATTTTCTTGCACATTCGTCATTCCTATCTTATATATGAAGGCACTCTATTTGCTCATCGCTCATGATTTTGTCAAAATCATTTCAACCAATCAAGTTTTATTGCTTCTCTGTCACCACTTTCTAACTTATAAAGGCACTATTAGTCGCTCATTGCTTAAGATTTTTTCCAACATCACTTTGACCGAACAAATTTATTATTTTTTGTAGGTCTGTCACATTTATAAAGGCAATATATTGCTCATCGTCCAGATTTGAAACATAGTAGATAATCTTATGATAAAATAGTGGACATGTCCCTGTAAAAAACAAACAAGCGGTAAACGACGTATACTTTTAGCTATAAACCTACCCGAGTATACTAGAGTTACAGTGTAAAAGTTACATTCAAATCCGTTCAGTGCTTGTTGAGAAAACTGAGGTCATATATATACACATGCATAACGACCAAAACCAGAAGCTTCTTTTTTGTATGTCATTTAATCATATATTATATAGTTTAAAACGTAATAGAATACGCAAATATCATTTATGAGTAGAGAAAATAGCATCCGCTTTAGCTAAATGCTTTATTAAATATTTTAACTGTTACTACGATATACTGGGATTTCTTACTCACCCTGAATATTCCATAAAAATGTTATAAATGTAAAAATTATCCATTTTCGATGAGTCATGTTTCTCTACCATTTTTTTTACAAAACACTTTGATTAACTTATTATATAGACACTGTGATAGAAGTTTCAGATGTAAAAAAAAAGTACAAAAATATTAAGTTTTATTATTTTCTCTAAAGGACACCCAAGAATTTTATAGATAGTTTTTTAAAAGCTTTTTGCTAAGCTTTTTAAAAAAAAATAGTATAAAAGGTTATTAATGGAGGTAAATATTTGACTGTGATATTCCTAGATAGTATATAGTTTTATATTTTGGTAGTTTCGGTTACAAAGTAAAATTTAAATATTTTATAATGTACTATATTACAACAATGGTGAATTAATTGTAAATTTTGCGTTAGTTTCATATAAAAAGCTTATCCTGTAATTTTATAGCTATACTCCTTTTTCTCTTTCAAAAAAATATTTTTTGGCGGGAGGAGGTGTTAAGCATAAAATGAAATATATATGTATATATCTATATATGTAGCAAAAAAATAGAGTTGTGTTTGTGCTTAAAACTAAAATCTAATCTTGTTTACTTGCCGATTGTTTTAGTAAGGAAATCTGTAAAGAAAATTATACAAGAAATCTATAAAAGTAATTACAGTGTGTATTACATGATGTATCTTTTCTTCATGTTTATACTGAATCACATACGTATGCAAACTAATTTAGTATCATGAATAAACAAAAAAAATGTCAATAGTACAATGTCAATAGTACAAAATATTTTTAACTTAAACGATTTCTCATGAGCTACTAATCTATACTAACAATGTGAACATCAACGGTTCGTTTTAGGAGAGGTCATGTTTAAATAAAAGGCCGCGCAGTCTCTCCTACCGAAATTGGAAAGTTAGCGCATCTGCTACTTAGGAGAGATGGCGCAGTCTTCCCATTAGTTTCCATGCTTGGAGAGATTACGCAGCTTATTGGTAAATTTGCATAAAAAATGAAAAATGAAAATGGACTAATTTTAAGTTAAACGTGTTATTAAGTACCATAATTTTGTTTTGTAATCTTATCTGGACTTGCTTTTTCTGATTCTTTAATTTTTTTCCCTTTAATTAAATTTTTTAATCATTTTTAAAATTATTTCCTTTTCCTGATTCTTTAATCATTAGATTGAAATATTCACTCCTAATACAATAATATTTGTTCACAAAAACCTTACAGCAATGTCATTTAAGTGTAATTATTATTGTTAACAATTTTATTGTAGTTATTATTAGTAACAATCTCTCCTACTCATGTCCGCAATCACACCAACCCTGTAAGGACAGATTGCGCAAAATAACTTTTTTGGTTTTATTACAACTGTTCTATTAAATTGCAACATGACAACAAAATAGCAATGTAAATGCATAAAAAACAAATGAAGTAAAAATTATTCATGAATAGTTTAGCAAAAAAATAATATTTAGATTTTTTATTGCCATCATTTTGAATTGTGCGCAGACTATCCTAGCTTTTCCTTATCTTTTTCTTTTTATTTCCCTATGTTTTCTGGGAATAAAGTATTATTTTCTCTAAAATATAAAAGGTAATTTCAAGTTTCAATGTAAAATTTTATCTTGGCATTTTGTCAATACCCAATAAAACCTACGTATTTTATTTTAATTCTTATTTGTTCGAATGGATCAGGTTTTTTTCGGAGCAAGCCTAGAATATCGTTCACGCGCTTTTTCAGTCGGAAGTTTAATCTCTTTCAAATCATAGCGCCAAGGTAATCGAGTTCCGTGGTGTTCTGTGATACTATTGGTCGAAAGACTGTTTCGACGGCTCTGTATTCGTGAGCGTTGGAGAAGGGTTATATGCTGGTTTTCCCGCCTTGAGCGCGCAGATTGTTCCTGGAATCATAATGTAAGCGGAGGCCCGGCGCGTGTTCGCGAACGTGGAATGAAATCCCCGTAGCCGCCGATAGAATCTACCACGCTTCCTATTAACATCTTGTGTCTTCTTCGAGTATTTAATTTAATTCACGAAGCCTCTCTTGGTACTGAAAGTCATTTTTCATGAAATTGTCATGAGAATTAAACAAAAGCATAACCGAATTTTCTATGGATCCTAATAAATTATGAAGTGGACTTGACTGCCTATTTATTTTTTCAATAAGCACCGTACGACTTATAGTGATCGTCGTACGATTGCAAAACAGCATGGAGACTTCTGGCCTTGAGTTAATTTACGGAAAAAAATAGCGATTCAGTGGAAATGTGACATATATATATATATATATTAAGAGATGAAATAATATTTTAGAATAACAAAATGAAAATTTTGTTTACAAATCATTATCAATCTTAAATGTCAAATATATATATATATATATATATATATATATATATATATATATATATATATATATTTTATGTTTATACTAAATATGAGTGAAGTAATATAAGCAGCATATCGTTTTTATTATTATAAGATAATATAAGATGTTATACAATCTATCGTATGTATGACTTATTTAGTTTTCTTATCCAAATATCTCTGCAGAAATAAGTCACAGATAAGACTTTTTCTGAATATATCTGTCATAAACTTGAGCAAACAATTATTCCCTCACAAGGCTAATAGAGAATTGAATAATGCATGAAATTCTACATGAAACGTCAGTCACTCTTATGATGTCAGTACACAAAACTACGTTCACAGCTTGCATTATTTAACAGAAGGCAAAGATTACGTAATGACAATAATGACAAGTTGTTTCAGATAGAAAAGGTGAACTTGAAAAGGAAAAAAATAACAAGTTTTTTATGTATCCTTTCTCATTAAAATAACATGGTTATTTATAAATTTAAATATTCATATAAGAAAACAGATAAATTTACCCGTTTTACACCAATTTGTTGACGATTACAAAATATGTTGATTTAAATAAACATTCTAATGCATTTCAATACAATTACTTTACAGTCATTTTACGAGTAAGGGAATTTCATCAGCTATTTAAATGCACTGTAATTCAAATACCTTAAAAATAATGATTATATTATTAATAATAATTACATAATTCCATTTGAATAATATGATTTTAGTTGTACACTTGACACGAGTTTTTTTAAATGAATATTGTATTATATATTTTTAGGAGTTTAATTTTGTGCAATACTAATGACTCATCTTTTTTCCTCTTTAATTAACTCTTATCTTTACTGTAATATGACACATGGTCCTTGTGCTAAAAATAATCTGGCCTTTAATGTTAATCGAATTTGCCATACCTAGTCATGAACCATATTTTGCCATAACAAGTTTTCATTTTTAATTCTAGCATTATTCTGATTTTATTCTGGAGAAATCCAAATATGATGAAATTAATCAAAATTCCATATAATTTGAAACTGAAAAAAATATATATATATATATATATAATGTATGACAATTCCACAGTTCTGTATGAGAGAGAATACCTTTCTAAACGCATTGAGTCCGAAATTTATGTATTAGATTGATACCTTATATCGATACGTGTTCACTAAGTTCTGTAGCATTTTAGTGTCAGAGAACGTTAAAAATTCGTAAAATTCAAAGTATCAGAACTAGGTTAGTTTTAGTCGTATAGAATTAATTGTTTATTGTTTTACTTGTTAAAGTAGCAGAAAGATTTTTTAAAATAACTTTTAAGATTCAGGTACGTATAAATATTTAAATTTCGCAAAATAACTTAGATGACTTAGAAAATTATGAAGAACAATCTTTAAAAAAATTGTGTAATTGGAACTGTTTCTTTAGAGCTGGCGATTTTGTTATCAGCTATTGTACAACAGCAAGACATGATAGACTGTAGAAAAAAGGTAAATATCTTACAGCAGTCCAGCTTGCTTTTAATGATTTGAAATTTTCGTTGATATACAAACTGTCAAACTGGTGATGATGCTAAAATTATACTAGTAAACTGTGTTTTTCGAAACTTGTGTTTTACTCTAAAATCCACAACGGCTCATATGTTATTTTATATGGTTTTTTTTTTTTTTTTTTTTTTTTTTACTTAATTATACATATGTTATTTTACAAAACGCTTAACTATATTTACAAAAAAAAAAAAAAACTATTACTTCTTTTTGAGATTTAAATGGAAATAAAACCTGTTGATTTTATTTAACTAATTTCAATTTATTTCAAACGGTGGGGCACAGTGGATCTCTTTAGATGTTTCTATTATTATCGTGCAAAACTTAAAGATAAATTTACGCGAAAACAATTCTGAACAGTGGTCATATCTATAACTTTATTTATTAATTTTTGGAGTACTCATACGAAGTTAACACAATGGAAAACAAAATACATTTTGAATGGGTGATCTGCTGTGTTCTGATATCCTGTACCCTACTGTACACTGTGACCCATATTGAATGTGTTTTTCGAAACTTGTGTTTTGCTCTAAAATCCACAACGGCCCATGTGTTACTATATTTACCAAAAAAAAACGATTACTTTTTTTTGAGATTTAAATGGAAATAAAACCTGTTGATTTTATTTAACTAATTGTAACTTCTTTCAAACAGTGGGGCACAGTGGGTATCTTTAGAAATTTTTATTATTATCTTGTCAAACTTAGGGATCAATTTACGCGAAAAAAGTCTTTTGGAGTACTCATACGAAGTTAAAGAATGAAAAACAAAATACATTTTGAATGGGTGATCTGCTGTGTTCTGATATCCTGTACCCTACTATACACTGTGACCCATAATCCTCTACTTTTGCATTTCAATTATGACCAATTATTTAAGTGCTTTTCATCGATTTATAGCAGTAATAGTACATTTCAAAATATCTGTTTTATCAAAAAATAAATTAATAAATGAATTGAAATAAATCGAAAAATTTGTCCTAATTGAACTAACTTGTAAATTAATAATTGTGAACTAAAATATAAAGAGATCATTAGTATTTAAATCAATTGTGATTGATTACAAAGGTCTGATAAAAATAGTTTTTCAATATTAAGTTATTGATTCTTGATCATTTGAAATAATGTTAATCGATGTAACCATATTCGATTAAAATTACAAAGTTTCTTCGTTATTTTTCAGATTATTTTCTTAATCTTTGAATTAAACTTAATGGATTGAATATACATCAAAAGTTTAATGTAAATTCTTGAACAGTAGTTTATTTCATAAATATATTTGATAAGGGAATTTTAAAGTTATTGTCTCATACAGCGTATGTATGTGAAAATAGGATACGTATTATGGTTTTTATGTTTTTTAAAAAATGTAATGTAAAATATCTTGTTTAATGTTAGAAGAAAGGAATTCGCGAGATATTTCTATATCATGCATTATTTTATGCAAATTGATTCCAGTTATAAAACATTCAATAACATGCTTCACATGTTTGGATGTTTCTTCTGTTTTTATTATTATTATTATTATTATTATTATTATACAAAAAACGACTTTACATAACATTTATGTACGTAGGTTGATCCAAAAAAAAGTTTACAAGCAGAAGCATTTGAAACGTAATAATTGTGGAGCGAATATTTCCACCCAGGGTGGTTGACAGATGGCGCTAGTTGTCCTACAGTGGTTCTACGAGTAAGTAGCGTCAGTACGCAGACACTTAAGAGCGACAGTAATGGCACGACGTCTATAAAAGTGGTCTCGCATAGAGGTGCGAGCCGTAATTCGATTCTTATGGGCCAAGAATGTGGCCGCATCCGAAATTCACAGGCGTCATTCTTCTGCATGACAATGCCAGGCCCCATACAGCTTGCCAGACTCAGGAATTGCTGCAAAGGTTCAAGTGGGAGGTCTGGAATCACCCCCCATACAGCCACGATTTGGCTCCAAGTGACTATTTCCTTTTTCCGGCGTTGAAGCGAAACTTATCCGGAACACGGTTCACCTCAGACGATGCAGTGAAAACAGCTGCCGAGAAATGGCTCAATGAGCAGGGCCCTGATTACTACCAAGACGGGATAAATAAGTTGGTCGAACGTTTTGACAAATGCCTAAACAGGTTTGGCGACTATGTGGAAAAGTAAAGGCCAGATGTGTCTCTTGATTGCCATTTGTATCTTGTTTCTATTGTTAATAAATACTTTTTCCTTTGCCTTGTAAACTTTTTTTTGGATCACCCCTCGTATATTGAATAAATATGAATAAATTGAATAAGCATAATTCATTGAACAAATAAGTATAAAATAAATAACAATAATTCATTGAATAAATATAATTAATTCAATTCAAACTATGTGCATTTACATTATTTAAAATGTTTTAGCAACCAGGTACTTAAAAACAGCAATCATACCAGCAAAATTAATGAGGGACAAAGCTGACAAATGGTTTGGTAAGAAAAGTTACTTTGGTGCGCACGCGTATTATTTTTTGCAGTAAAATTTCTCAATACCCATTTGTTCAGTAAAATAAAATAATAAACTAAACTTTTCGTTTTTCTGACGGTTTCGTTTTCAAATGAATAAAATAATACCAATAGTGAGAAATATTTAATGTTTCAGAACAGTTTAAAAGAACACCATAAGTAAACGTAATTTCACTAAAATTATGTGTTGAAGAAACATAGCATTTCAACATTCTTAGGAGACATTTTTATTTTGAAATTAGAGAGACAGACCAGTGTTTGATGTGAACCGCAATTTGTATGATTTTTAGTCTAAGTAAATTTAAAATCTTTTTTTTTTCTTTTACCGGTATACTTTATTTAGTTTTTGTAAATTTAATATCAAACCAAAATTACAAATTTTATAATATATAAAGTTTTGCTTAAATCTTTTAAGGAAACTACTTTTAATTATAATGTCGCATGTAAGATTTTCAGGTTTTTGAAAATACTTATATTAAGTTGGTACTTAAATGGTAGAAACAATTTATAAAAAATGTACAGATGTTCAGAATTAATATTTACATTGGTAAAAATTCTGTGCTATATCTAACGATTTTCGGTGCTGCAGTATCTGCAGCAATAAGATGGTGAAATCTTGTTCCAACATTCTGAGCTATGGTCCAGACGGAACTCCAAATGCTGGTACGCAGATTTATCATCTTATGGTTGCAGCTACTGTGCAGCAAAATTTGGTTCAGAATTTGTAACAGTGTATGCTAAACAATAATATTAACACAAGCTTATTTCAACTCAAACCTTAACCATTCAATTTAAATTTCCATAGCATATACATAATAGGCAAGCAGTTTGAGTATAACAAAGCATGCGCGCGAATTATTGATACTAGCTTTCAGACAATATGAGGAGTTCCTGTATCACAGTACTAATCTTCAATGACTCTACATTTTTAGTGATATCAGTTCTTATTGAAGTAGCCTGCCTTTACTTCCATGATTACTGAATGTTTCAGTATCTTTTCTTGTATTTAGAAGGTTAAAATTAATTTCTCAATTCAGAGTAGTTGTTTAAGAACAGAACAATGTTCAATTTCCTTGTTATTATCATTGCCAAGTCACTTGATCCCACTCTGCATATATCTTTGATTATCTGAAGTGATTGGCCTGTGCTGTAAAAATACGCGACATGTACAGATGTCGATATGTTCGAATACAAATGTAATCGACAATACATATAAATATTGCCCACATTCGGCAACGAACCTTGAATTCTTTTAAAAGATTATAATACGAATTCCCACATTAAGGTGTTTCAATAGGGGGGAAATTTAGAAAAATATCGATTTTCGACTTTTTTTTTTTTAATTACTCACTCATGCCCTTTAAATTGATAATAATGTTACATTGCTACTTGGTTTAGAAGTTTAAAAAATAAAGCATTATTTCGAAACCTCTCTTTTGTGTCACGATCATTTAAAGGTAGAAAACAAAATTATAATATCAAGAACAGTCTTCCTGAAAGTGTGATGAAAACAATGCGGCCTCTATTCAAACATTACTCACAGTCTGAAATGATGAAACATTTTGTGCATGGTATTACACAATAAGAGTGTGATACTAATGAGAGTGGGAACAACGTAATTTGGTTCCGTATTCACAAAAAAAACATTATCATTTGGAACTTATAAATGCAACAAGATCTATACAACAAAACTTGAAATGTTGGTAAATTTAGGCATAAACACAGGGAAATATACAACAGCTAGTATAAAACTTCTCGACAGAGCAAGGATGATAAAAGTAAAGCATGCACATGCATATCTTGTTTTGTATTCATCAACAAAAGCAGCCCACTCAACATATTTTTTATTCCGTAGCACATGCTTTATTTAGCGATTGCCTTACTATCTTTCGGCGTTTATAACCCATATATCATAGCAGATATTGGAAATCAGATTTCGGCAATACATTTCTGAAAACATAATGGTGTTATTTGATATGGAGCATGATTCCCTTTCTTTATCAAAACAATGACTTTCTGTTATGGTGGATTTGAATGTGGCTATCAGATTTCGTAGAAATTTTAAAATATAGCTTCCTCTTGCATTCTTTATTGAGATAATTATACAGTTCGTTTTACTTTTCGTTTAAAAAATGGGTGTGGAAATTTTGGCTCAACTTTTAAATCGTTTTTTTTTTTTTGTTTCAACTTTTTTTTTTCTATTTAAGGTTTTAAAATAGAACGAAATATGTTAGTTATTTTTCCTACCTTGTATTTTATGAGGTATATCACACGCACACAATCATAATTTATCCATAAAACTTCCAGAAAATACCTTTCTTCCGTTAAATCATATCACTTCTTTTGCATCAAAAATATGACGTAAAATAGAAAAGTTTAAAGTAATAGATTTAAAGTCAAAGTCTCGTCTAGTTTTAAAAGACCCGAGTCATAGTAAAACATGCATAATGGACACTCTCTAAACAGTGACACCCTCTGTTTAGCTAACATTATTTCAATCCACAATACCAATATAATTGTATGATTTTATATTTTTATTCTGTTATACTGTATAATTACCAATTTATTTGTATGTAGACAAATTACATTGTCCCAAGATGTCCGCCGGTCGGAGGTTACACCAACGTAAGACAAATTTTCATAACCAGGCAAGATCGCAAATGTCATATTCCATTGATGCCATAATGCCATTTATTGGTAATTAGTATGCATTTAATCTTAGGCAAAATATCTGTATGTTTGTAAAAATAATAAGCAATGCTCATTTTTTTCAACGAGTGAGTAGGAAGAACTTAAAAAAATATATATATACAAAAATGTCACAACTTGAATGCAATAAATGCCAATAAGTACATGAGAAAAATCTTAACCTTTGTTTCTCAGTACTCATTAGAGTTTCCGTTAATGAGATGATATTGCCTGCTCCTCGCGTAGAATTTCAATTATGTTGTATATGATCACTCTTTTATCTGTAGAAAAATCTCTGATAAATTAAAATATAGCAGCAAAATGATGTCATATTAATAGTTAGTTCATATTCTGACACGATGTTTGGTTTATTATTATTATTTTATATAAAAGGATTTTCAATACACCGAAATTCGAATCACCCCCAATGTCCACCTCATTTTTTCAGCTTTATCGCCAGATTTGTACCCAACATCATAACTGCAAGAAGCAACATAAGCGCCCACAAGATGGGAGCAGAGGAGGGCAATTGTATTTCCACACGCTTTCAAAATTAATTAGTTACATTTTATTTTCCTTCCATGATTTAAAATAGTAATAATAATAAAATTTACTGTTATCTAATGATTTATAATAATTAATCACTAACAATAAATGGAACTAAAGATCTTACATCACGGGGTTCTGCGCATCCCACCTCCCTGATAGAAAAAAAACAATTGTTTCAATTTTTCATTTTGAAAAAAGCTGGTAGAAGGATTTTTTTATTATTATTATTTATTTATTTATTTTTATTTTTTTTTGAAGGGGGGGGGGTACTAAATGCTTCTTATTTGTTACATTTTGCACAGTTCTTCAAGTTTGTATGTTTTCAAAATTTATTTTAATATTAACACAGAAGTAAGATTAATTTTCTTCGATTCTGGCATAAAATCCTTAATTTAGTTTATTACATGTTTGAATTCTCAAAAGGGAAAAAATGAGGTCTTGTCAGCGGACTACAGGTATATATGTCAAAAATTTTTGTTCTTCCCAGGAGCTTGTTCTCCGGGGACCCATTAGACAATTTTTGTATCAATTTTGGCTTTTCATTTTTCTTTTTCACTCATATTCCCTTAAAAATAAAAAACCCACAATTTAAGAGCACCTATATTCTAATGTTTTATAAATATTAAACTAAATTAATTAAAAAGACAAAACGAAATTATTTACATACTAGATAGTAACCGTCAAGATTTGACGGTGATTAACTTGAAAGGTTCCTTCTGAAATATGTTTTTATTTTTAATTAGATGCTTTTAAATTAATTAAGTATTGAAAATTTTATGAAATATTATATTGTGTAAGTGATTCCTTTAGCTATAAGACGACAGATCGTTTCGTCAGTCCAGCCTACTCAAGTAATTAAGTGAAATAGTTTTAAGATTGTAATTCACATCCTATTATACTTGAATTAATTTAGAATGATTTATTTTTAATTACTACAGTCCCAAAATAAAAATATATATATATCAATATTTAGTATTTTCTATTTTTTTTTTTAATTTCACGACCTTTAAAATTTTTCATAAATTTTATTTTTTCAGACTGATTCTAAAACACAAATAAACCATGGATATCAAGGTGATTTCTTTTATAATTCTTATATGGATATTTTTCTTTCATTTTTCTCTTCTTTTCTTTCCATTTTATTTTAAGGAGTATAATCATATACTTTTCTTAGTTATACAAACATATCTTATTAATACAGTGGTGGAAAAAATTATAAAGCCACTTGAAAATATGATATAATTAAAAAACGAAAGATGGAACATTTATGAAATTTCATACATATATATTATATGCTACAAGAAAGTAAAGAAAAAAATAAATTCATCAATAACTACATTAATAAAAGGTTAATAGACTTCAGAAAATTTTCTGTACAAAGAAAGTTGGAAACAATTATAAAGTCGATACATGTATTTCATTAATAATCGATGTGAGACCCTTTTTTTCGATGACTTTGACTAGTCTCTTGTTCATTGAATCTATCAGACCACACAAAGTACTTGCATCAATATTGTTCCAGCAGTTTTTAATAGCATTCATCAATTCTAACTTTGAATTGAATTGTCGTCCATTTTTGTAAACATTTCGGGCTAAAATTCCCCAAAGATTTTCTATTACATTCAGATCGGGGCTACGAGCTGCCCATTGAAGGCATTTCACTTGATTAGCTTCCAGCCAAGATTTAGTTGACTTCGAAACATGAACGGAAGGGTTGTCCTGCTGAAATGTCCAGTCTCCTGAAGTTATAAGAGGAGCAATGGGTAATAAATTATCTCCTAACATATCTTGATACATAACTGAATTCATTTTGTTATGCATGAAAACAATTGGAGTGGTTCCACAGGCAGTAAATGCCGCTCAAACCATTACCGAGCCACCTCCAAATTGACGCTTTGAAAAAATATGAGGTTCCTGTCGTAAATCATGCCAAAAATATTTATAGCCGTCGGGTCCATCGAAATTAAATTTGTTTTCATCGGAAAAGACAACATCTTTCCAATTTGTGCCTTCCGTTAAATGTTTTCGTGCAAAGTCTAAGCAAGCATTTTTGTGGTGCTTAGAAAGAGGTGGTTTTCCTTTATTTTTTTTAAATTGAACAATGGGATTGTTACTTAAAACATTTCTTACCGTTCGGCTTGTACATGGTAACTGTAACTGTTTTTGAATTTGGGCAGACGACATTTTTTGTCCGCAAGCTAGCTTCCGGATTTGTCTTGATTGCCTTACAGTTAAGGATTTCGGTCTTCCTGTATGCTTTTTACTGCCGTAATCTTCGGGATTTCTTAGAAAACTGTTTACTGCAACCTTGGACCTTCCTATTTTTCTTGCAATATTAGAACCAGACATTCCAGCTTCATTTAAAGTTAATATTTTAATTTGTTCACCATCGGATAACTTTTTTCCTCTTGGCATTGTTTTAAACCTACTAAATACAAAATAAATGCATGTAACACGTTTACATTTATCTAAACTTTCATCGTGACCTGCTTTCTCAAATCTGGCATTATGCCAAATGAAACTAGAACCATCGGCTTTATACTTTTTTCCAAGTTGTTTTTCATTGGTTGTAAGAAATTAGCATAATTTATGTTCTCCCTTCCGTTTTTCTAAACAAAGCTTATGCGTACTATTGGGATGTTGATCATGCAAATTAAAATAGAATTTGCGTTATCAACAATTCCATTACTTTTTGACTTTTGTAAATTTTCTATCGACTTTATAATTTTTTCCTGCACTGTAATGGTCATACAAAATATAGATAAAAGTTTAGATCACTTTATTTAATCGACAATTGCATGCAAAATCTTTTAATTTAAATATTTATAATATAAAATAAGTAATTAAAAAATATTGTCGGTTGTTAAATTTTATTTACGACAGTCCCAATATTTAAAAAAAAACAGTATTTAGTGTTTCTGATTCTTTTTTTTTTAACTACATGACCTTTAAAATTTTTCATTAAATTAATTTTTATCAATCTGATTCTAAAACCTTGAATTTAAACTTTGCTGTTTGCAGCTGACGATTTATAATACATAATCTTTAATTACTTGAATTTATATTTTCCATTTTCACACATTGTTTAATTGTTAAATCATGGACTTTCAATATAAAAAATGTAACGCTGAAAACATCTTTAGGGAATCCATTCACATATTTCGCCAAAATTACGAAATTCTCAAACCGTATCATCTTGATTACAAATTTATTTTATGATTTTTTATGTGTTTTTATTTCGATATGATATCGTATTTATGAAATAAAAAAATTGTTTTGGTTAAGTTTTCATTTTAGTATTCAAACCATTTTCGTAATTTAAATTTTAGAATTAAACGGATATTTAAATCGCTTTTAGGACTTATAATTTTTACTTTCTTCTATCTTTACAAGAAGAAATTATTGGATTCATGAAAATTTTCGACTTCCGGTTTTCGACGGATTTATACGTTTTAGAAGGTCCTGAACACGATTTGACTGTTTTTAGAAAATGTCTGTCTGTGACTCTGTCTGTCTGTCTGTCTGTATGTGACAAAAATTTAGTGGGCGCTCTATCTCAAGAACTAATGCTTGGAATTTAATAAAACTTTAGATTCAGTTAGTCCCTGACATAAATTGGTGCTGATTCATTTTAGTGTATGCGAAACCTGTGTGAGATAGAAGAAAGTTTTGGGATTGACACATCCGATTAGTTTTTATTGCTATAATGTTTTTGAGGCAATCTGGAGAGGGGAGACTTTTATCAGGTGTCTGCAAAAACTCGTCAACTCTTAAAAAAAAAGAAAAATTAAAAATAGAAATGTTATTAGATCTTCTGTTGAAAAGGTTTTCTGAACAGAATTTCATCATTCAATGGAAGGATCTTGTCTGTTTAGGCATTTTGAAAAACAAAAATCAATGCACTTTTATTTCATTAAAAACTACCCCATAGATTTTATTTTTTCGGGCACTACCATGATCTTTTGGTATTTGCCCGAATTAACGCAAGGGCAACAATATAAAAGTAATCAACTCACACCAATAAAATTAAATGATATTATTTAATAATATAAAAGTACGTGTAAAACTAATCTTTCCATTGGCTGTATCGCCAAATTAAAATAACGAGTGAGCGCCTATAAGGCATTAAGTTCTCCTCGTTGAATTTTTAACAAGAAAAAAATATCACCGGCTCTTTCGAAGAGTGGCGCATTATGTTGACCATTCCTTCCTATATTAGGTCGGGACAGAGGGGTAGTGGTATCTCTCATACATAGTACAGGACAACCACTGGCGACAATTTTAATATTCTACTCACACCACAATTAAATTTGGAGGAAAATTTCTCCTGCACATGTCGTCAAAGTGTATGTGAAAAATTTTTGTTTTGAGTAAGTGGTGCGAGATAGAATTTAAAAATAATCGTCAGTGGCAGCTCCTTCTTTTCTGAGAATTCCATTACAGAGAGCTTACGAAACGAAGAGAATAAAGAATGCTAATAACATAGTATAAGTGTCGCAAACGCACCGTCGTTTCTTTTGGGCGCCAAAATGGCATGCAAACAAAATTGATTATTCAGACTTAAAAGTTGGTCCAATTAAAAAAGAAAAAATATATATCTTTAGAAAACTTTGTTACTTGAATAATAAATTATACAATAAATAATATTACTTAATAATACAATTATTTAATAAACATTTTCTTACACGTAAGAATTTGGCACAGATGTCATATACGCACCACATTGGCAAGATTTTTTCCCCACGCCAATGTGGCAAAAACTTTGTCTTTGAATATTAGTTACAAATAGCATGCAATAATAACACGTGATTTTTTTATTTCAATATAAAAATGAAATAATGTTATATTTAAAACGCTTTAACGTTATATTCAGAACGTTATAACGTTAATGTTATAACGTTAGTGTTATAACGTTAATATTCAAAAACAAAGTTTTCGTCAAATTGGCGGGGGGGGGGGAATCGCGCCATGTGGTGCGTATATGACATCTGTGCCAAGAATTTTCACAACACCATATATTAATTAAATGTAATTAATGCGATTTCCAACTAAATTACTATGAAAAAAAAACCCTTCAAAAACTGCCACTGTTATTAAGATTAAGTTTCGTGTATGCAACTAAATCTCCTGGTTATGGATGCTTTGGACGAGTTTGACATGCCTGCGAGAGTAACAGGCATGTCAAACTCGTTTACCGCCGAGGGCCAAATTAAGTATTATATAGAAAGCCGCGGGCCACATTTAAAATAAAAAAATATACCGTTTATCCTGACAAGCGAAGCTCAAACAATTATATTTATTCAATTAAATGTTACTTATTGCTTCAACGTAATTGTTTAATTTTATTTAAGAAATAAAATTTCTGAGTCTAAATATGTTTGTTTGACTTGCGCCTGATGCCTGGATATACGATATATATTATTACCAACGCACCGAATAAATGTGTAAGACAAAATACACCCATGTTAAAGAAATATTCATGCAAGTATCATAGTTTATAATCATTAAATCTCTATTCAAGTAATGAAATTTTGAATTAAAAATTAAAAAAAAACCTTAAAAAATTTGACATTGAAACAATGATTGGACAACGCAACCTAGTCCAGCATGCGTCTGAAAAAATGGTTGTATTGCTACATGTAGTTTTTGGTCCTATAAAACTTTTGTAGAGGAACTATTTTTGGCGATTTCTAAATTAAATAGAACTTAAAATAATTCTTCGATTTAAAATTTGTCTGCTACAGCGTATTTATCATACATTTCTCTATAAAACTAGCGATTTTCATATTTCTATATTCAATAGTTTTCTTAATATAAGCTGCGAAACAACCTCGGTCAAAATAAAGTTAATTACGGCAACAACAGCATTACTTACTTTTTACTTTCTTCTATCTTTACAAGAAGAAAGTATTGGATTCATGAAAATTTTCGACTTCCGGTTTTCGACGGATTTATACGTTTTAGAAGGTCCTGAACACGATTTGTCTGTTTTTAGAAAATGTCTGTCTGTGACTCTGTCTGTCTGTCTGTCTCTATGTGACAAAAATTTTGTGGGCGCCCTATCTCAAGAACAAATGCTCGGAATTTAATAAAACTTTAGATTCAGTTAGTCCCTAATATAAATTTGTGCTTATTAGTTTTTGGTAAAAATCGCCCGGCATGTGGCGCTGCTATGCAGCATTTTTCGCAATTTCTGCAATAGCTCTATCTCAAGAACTAATGCTCGGATTTTAATAAAACTTTATATTCATTTAGTCTCTGATTTAAATTGGTGCTGATTAGTTTTTGGTGAAAATCGCCCAGTAGGTGCCGCTGCTATGGAGCATTTTGCAGGATTTACACGATTTTAGCGATAGTCATATCTCAAGAAATATTGCACGGAATTTAATAAAACTTCAGTTTCAGTTAGACCTTGATATAAATTGGTGCTGAATCTTTGTAGTGTATGCGTAACCTGTGTGAGATAGAAGAAAGTTTTAGGATTGACACATCCGACTAGTTTTTTAAATAATTTAACTATGTAGAATATTTGCATTCTATAATAATATGAATAACGTCCTTAAATTTAAATTATCTGTCTTATAAAATCTAAATTAAAGTAGAGATTTTGTAAAGATCTATTTATATTAAAATATTTTAAAAGTCTCAATGTGCTTAGAGTGGAATAATTTGAATGCATTAGTTTTATTACTAATGGCACATATTTAAAATAACTATTGTTTATTTTAAAGCACAATTCTCACGTGTTACTTAATGCAATACATTTGATTCACCGAGAGAAAAATATATTACTATTTTAAGAACAGACTTTATTAGATGTTTCTTTAGTAAATCTCAGGTTTAAATTTTAGATGTACTTTGCTTCCAGAAATACAATTTTATATATTGATAATCTTATTATAATATATGCAACTTTATTAAATATAATTTTACTGACAAACTTTACACTTCTTAAAACTTATGTAAGGCGATTATCGCATTGATATATGCAACGTTTCGATATTTCAAATAACAAATTTGACTTTGATAAATGAAGGAGCGTGTCCGTGCATACAAAATCAACACGTTTCGTATATATAACTATTTTGGCATTTTACAAAATATCTGAATATATCTTATGAATTCGTATTTCTCAGGTAATATTTAACATTTAAATTCAAAAAGAAATTTTGCTAAGAGTATTGGGAAAGTATTTAGCGATTTTTTAATCACATAAAATTGATAATCTGTATCATTTCTTCAAAATTTGATGTCAGTGCTAGCTACTCTCTTATGAGGGTAGTCTACTTATTACTATTTTTTAAAACGGTTAACATTAATATTTTTTTCTAATGAATTGAGCGTTTAAAGTATGAAATTTTGGAATATGTCGTCCGTATTTCCGTATTTTGAACGGTTCGGCAGTAGCACGTTAACAGAACGGCACAGAAAAAAATGCCGATCCCACACTTTGCTTCTTCTTCGTGCAGTCACTTCAGCAGGTTCGGAACTGAGCAAGCACGAATGCGTTTGCCAATTTGCGAAAATAAATAATTATTTTTAGATAATTTTTTCGATTTATTTTTCGATTTATAACTATCTCGACTAACGATCAAAAAATGAAAAATATTATCCTCAGGTGCATCAGGACTTGCCTTCGACTATCCTCATAAACGATTTTCAGATTTCTACGTGCTACAGATTTCGCTAGCCATCGCGCACAGACAGACAGGCAAACATCTTTCCTTTATTAGAATAGATTATGTTGATTTGTAAATCAATCTTTATGAAAAAGTCACAAAATTATCAATTTTCGAATGTCGGTAGAACTAGAAACTACTTTAAAAGTTTAAAGTCTTAGATAAAACAAATAATTTTGGAAAAAAGAAATCCACGCTAATTCAAATGGCCGTTTTTTTAATAAACGACTTTCTTGCTAATATTTAAAAAAAATCATGTTATTAAAATTAAATTTCTTTATTTACTTATTGAGTGTCATTTGCGAATTTTGCAGAGAGAGTTTGTGGCAAAATAGAGTATTTTTTGTGACAATCACATTCAGCGTTATATACCTTTTCATTATTCGAGTGTGTTTATAAATAAAGGGTGGTGGCATACGCACATGGCGCTTGCTAAGATTTAATCTAAGATGATTTTAAAAAAAACTGTATCGAAACTTGCAGTCTACTTTCCAGTACTTGACAATGTTTGTCTGGACAAATTCTGTCGAAAGTGTCAGACAACTCCACAAACATTAGCTTGTCGATAATAACAGGTTCGACAAGTTTTTGTCCAAAATCCTCTTAGCTAATAACATTTCCTTGCACATTCGTCATTACTATATGAAGGCACTCTATTTGCTCATCACTCATGATTTCGGCAAAATCATTTCAACCAATCAAGTTTTATTGCTTCTCTGTCACCACTTTCTTACTTATAAAGGCACTATTAGTCGCTCATTGCTTAAGATTTTTTCCAACATCACTTCGACCAAACAAATTTATTATTTTTTGTAGGTCTGTCACATTTATAAAGGCAATATATTGCTCATCGTCCAGATTTGAAACGTAGTAGATAATCTTATGATAAAATATTGGACGTGTCCCTGTAAAAAACAAACAAGCGGTAAACGACGTATACTTTTAGCTATAAACCTACCCGAGTATACTACAGTTATAGTGTAAAAGTTACATTCAAATCCGTTCAGTGCTTGTTGAGAAAACTGAGGTCATATATATACACATGCATAACGACCAAAACCAGAAGCTTCTTTTTTGTATGTCAATTAATCATATATTATATAGTTTAAAACGTAATAGAATACGCAAATATTATTTATGAGTAGAGAAAATAGCATCCGCTTTGGCTAAATGCTTTATTAAATATTTTAACTATTACTACGATATACTGGGATTTCTTACTCACCCTGAATATTCTATAAAAATGTTATAAATGTAACAATTATCCATTTTCGATGAGTCATGTTTCTCTATCATTTTTTTTACAAAACACTTTGATTAACTTATTATATAGACAATGGGATAGAAGTTACAGATGTAAAAAAAAAAGTACAAAAATATTAAGTTTTATTATTTTCTCTAAAGGACACCCAAGAATTTTATAGATAGTTTTTTAAAGGCTTTTTGCTAAGCTTTTAAAAAAAAATAGTATAAAAGGTTATTAATGGAGGTAAATATTTGACTGTGATATTCGTAGATAGTATATAGTTTTATATTTTGGTAGTTTCGGTTACAAAGTAAAATTTAAATGTTTTATAATGTACTATATTACAACTATGGTGAATTAATTGTAAATTTTGCGTTAGTTTGAGATAAAAAGCTTATCCTGTAATTTTATAGCTATACTCCTTTTTCTCTTTCAAAAAAATATTTTTTGGCGGGAGGAGGAGTTAAGCATAAAATGAAATATATATGTATATATCTATATATGTAACAAAAAAATAGAGTTGTGTTTGTGCTTAAAACTAAAATATAATCTTGTTTACTTGCCGATTGTTTTAGTAAGGAAATCTGTAAAGAAAATCTTACAAGAATTCTATAAAAGTAATTACAGCGTGTATTACATGATGTATCTTTTCTTCATGTTTATACTGAATCACATACGTATGCAAACTAATTTAGTATCATGAATAAACAGAAAAAAATATTATATAAATTAATTTAGTTATAACTGGAATATATGTTTATGGTTAAAGATAAGATATATTTTTTTTCTTCTATTCGATCCAATTAGAATACAATAACATCAAGTAAATAATCTAATTTATATTTTTTATTTATCAATTGTATACCATTCATTAATTATATTAAATCAATCTAAAATAATCATTTTTCAATGAAAAACTATAATAAAGCACTATATTAAAACACTATATCATAAATTGTCAAATAATGAGATGAAAATATTGGATGAAACATTGCAAGGTTTTTGATACATACAGACAAAAGATTAGAAGTGACTTAAATTTAAAACCCTGTGCATAAAGATTCACTGTCTTAATTTTAAACTAATGGAACAAACTAATTATATTTTGAAACTCTTGGAAAAAACGAATGATATTTTTAAACTAATGGAACAAACTAATCATATTTTTTAAACTCATTGAACAAACATTCAGGGCTGAGGAAAATGTCAAAGAAATTTTGTCTATGAGATTAGTATCAAAATCCGCTTAACCAATCTAAAATAGAGAGTAACAAACTACAAACTGAATCCGAATGCACAATTTAACAATAATATAAGTATATTAAGACGAATTCCTTTATATTACCGTTGCTTCATTCAAACGGGATAAACTATAGGAACTGACAGATTATTATTTGATCATTGACAATGTATGTACTCTGAATTACAGAGCGTCTATATTAGTCTAGTTTCTCTACGATTAATGACAAGTTTAATAATTTATAGAATAGAGAGCAAGTATATATGGTATATTTATACAATATCATCATATTGTTAATGTGAATATATTTTGTCTTTAACCATAACATAATATAAATATGTTTTATCATTAACTATAAAAATGTATGCCAGTTACAACTAAATCTGAGTTCTATTTCAAGTACGATATCCTATACTTTTGACGAAATGAGTGTATAATGACTCTCGTTTCATACACAAAAATTATTTGCCCTGAAGCGTATCATCATCCTTAAAAGTTAGTTCCATTAGCTTAAAACCATCCTTTATGCCAGAGTGAATGGCATTTTATATGTCTTCACGTTTGGGAGTATCTATGTATGTTACATAGACAACAGCGTTATTTACTTCACTTACCTTATAGTATAATGTACGAATAGCTTTCACTTTATTGAACATTACACAGATTCCGGAGTCAATTTCTGGACATGCAAGTAAAAGTTTTTAATAGGATTTAACTTCGATTTATATTTAATTTTGAAACATAAAGTAAAGAAATATATCTTACTATTCTTCTTCTTATTATTATTTTGCTGCCCTATTGCTTGTTCCTAAACAGAAATCTGCATGTATGTCTAGTGCGAGTGCGCTGGTTAGTATTCAGAAAGTGTCGCTTTCAATATATGGTTGAAATTGGGCTTTCTTGTAATGTTGGGTTCCACTTTAAAAAGTCTGTTTAACTTTCGTGTACAAAAGTTCACTGAATCTTCCAAAAGCAATTCTAATGTGACATTTCACGATTATATATATATATATCTACATATATATATATATATATATATATATATATATATATATAAGTGTTGAACAAAAATATGGAAACACCTCGTGAAATGAATGCTGGAACGTAAATGTTGATTCTAGCCAAGCCTGTAGGTAGAGCTGTTGTATTTGCCCATTAATGCCACCTGTACAATGTCCGCAATATGTTGCAAGTGTCATTCCTTGCCAGAACAGTGTTCTGTGTTCATTATATCTGAGCTAAGTAAATTCGAACTTGAACAAATTTTTGGTGCTCCTTTGGTGGGTGCTGATGTTACCAAGGTAGCAGAAATGTTCTATGTTTCACAAGGCACCGTATAGAAGATTCATACCGCATAAAGGAAAAGTGGCAAAAATCATCTGCTATGCCACAATGCGGACGAAAGTGTGGGTTGGATGATTGTGACAAACGGTCATTAAAGAGGATTGTGACGAAAAATAAGAAGACTACAGCTATAAAAGTCGCTGCTGAACTGAATGTCACCTCACACAGCCTTTTAGTACCAAAACAATAAGAAAGGAGTTCCATAAGTAAGAATTTTCAGGGCTAGCTGAAATTCCAATATCCACTCATCAGTGATTCAAATGCCTGTCAGATGTGCCGAAGCCATAAAACCCGGACTATACAGCAATGGAAACAGTTATTTGGTAGGGTGAGTCTTGTTTCCCACTGTTTCCAACTTCTGGCGAGTTTACGTGTGGCGAACGACGTCCCTAGCCTACGATGCAGACTGCTTGCTGGCAAGAGTAAAACATGGCGGGTGTTCGGCCATGATTTGGGAAGTCATATCATTGTATTCCATGGGACCCATGATTATTCTGCAAGGTCGCATTACAGGCAAGGAGTATGTGACCATTTTGGCCGATCATGTTCATCCCATGGTACAATGTTTGTTCCCCAATGGCGATCTGTGTTCCAAGATGACAAGACCCCTGTTCACATCGCGAATCATCCAGGACTTATTTTAGGACCATGAGGGTTATTTGTCCCATCTCCCCTTACCACCATAGTCACCAGATCTCAATTGTATTGAACCTTTATTGTCCACTTTGGAAAGAAAGGTCGTGATTGCTATCCACCTCCATCAACTTTACCAGAACTTGCCTCTATTTTGCAAGAAGAATGGTATAAGATTCACTTGTAAATCATACGTAATTATCCATTACGAGAATAATGAAAGATGTTTTGAATGGCAACTGTTTTTCTACATCGTATAAGGCATGGAAATATTGTTTTTTAGGTGTTTCCATATTTTTTCTAACCTCTGTATATATATATATATATTACTTATATTAATTTAATCATATTTGCTAATATCTAAAAAAATGACATTTTACTTCAAAAATTAGGATATAAATATTAGTTAAAATAGATTCATCTGTTGGAAAGTAAAAATGCTTAAATTCGAAGAGTTTTTGTAAAGGCAGAATAGATTAAATAGAACTATTTGCTTTTACACAATTCTTAACGCGGAAGCAGTCGCATGTTGATCTTTTTTGCCGCCCATATCAATCAACCTCTCCTAGCCCTTCTCCCCTTACAAATACAATGGGAATTTCCATATAGCTGACCTTAAATGTTTCTCCATCATCCTAATCAAGTAACAAAATGTCTCCTATTTTTCAGGTTCAGTTTTTAAAGCAAATTTGAAATTCCTGGCAAAATCTGAGAAACGGTGAATCGTGTAAGTTCATTTTTACCTTTTTCCAATATTCCAAAGCTCGCGAGAAAAATGTATAATTTAAGTAAATTACAAATTTATAACTTCATTGAAATGCAATATTTGAATATTAAATGAAAATCGCTTCTTGTTTTTTTATATTTTCTGTATGTGGGAGCCGGCGGCAAAAAGATCGAACGCGACTAATAGCGTTCTGAAAAAAGACGCGACTAGTCTCGGGTTAAATAAAGGATATTCACTATAAAAATTTAGTTAGGTTTTAGATATTGCTAATAAAAAAGTAAAACATCAAGTACATTTGTAGCATTGAAAGTAGCAAAATATATTGAATGAATGGACGTTTAAATCAAATAAACATCATTTTCAAGAACGCCTTCAGTTCGTTTGAACGTAATGAAATTGTAGAAAAGAGAAAAAAGTTTTTGAATAAATATTTCACATATTAAATCTTATTTAATCAAAATACTATCTTCCACTTATGCTTAATTTTAGGGTAAATAAATATTTCTCAATAAAAATGCATATTACAGAATACGGATTTCTGAAATATACGAATGTGTTAAACCAATGCTCCGAATATTTAATATATTTATTCAAGAAATTATTTGAATATTTCGGGTGTAATAGTCACAAAATTCATCGCCTGTGGATAATGTTTATGAAGAATTTTATCAATTAACAAGCAGGATATATTTCGAAGTAACAAGTTTTAATAAATATCTAGATTTTGAGACGTTTATTTAAATAAAACTGTAAAACATGCGACAAAATGCGTAAGATATCTCAAGTTGTTAAGTTTAGTTCTTCACTTTCTAGTTCATCGTGATTTCGGAATATCTTTTTAACACTTTCTAACCTTGTTGAAAAAGTGTTTAAGAATTCAGTTTTCTGACCATCCGTCTGTCTGTCTGCCCGTTTTTTCGTGCACTAACTCGTATAAATATAGATGGATTGCCCTGCTATTGATATATGTTATTGGGGTTTACTAAGTCACGTTCGGTATTAAAATGAAATGTGGGGCAATTATAGTTTGTTTACAGATGCACTTAAAGACTGTCGTTACATTATGGCCGATGCGTAAAATTTACTATTGCAGTGTATTTTAAAGATGTTATGCTATTTAAAATTTTAATTGTTTAAAAGACGTATAGCCAACATGGTGAAAAAATATCCAAGCGGGACTCGAACCCGGGTCATCAGTATACCGCGCTGACGTTCTACCAACTTAACCACTTGGAACGATACCCAGCCTGGCACTTCTCACTATTATATTTTGGCAAGTCTGCAATCGTAGCACAAGAATAGTGAGAAGTGTAATAGTGAGAAGTGCCAGGCTGGGTATCGTTCCAATTGGTTCAGTTGGTAGAACGTCAGTGCAGTACACTCATGACCCGGGATCGAGACCCTGGCTTGAATACTTTTTCACTATGTGTGCTATACGCCTTTAAAGCAATTAAAATTTGAAATGTTATGAATGCAACGCGTGAGAAATTTTCTATGGAAAAATTTCCAAGTATTAAAATGGATGTTATACTATTTAAAAAAAATTGAATTGATATACATCACTAAGGTGAAAGACAAGGTGCTTACTATAGAATAGGGCGTGATTAGCATATATCGTTTATTTACAGGGTCACACAAAAGAATTCGATCTATGAGCAATATTTGAATGGGTGTTTAGAAGAAGGGCCTACGTTACCAATTTAAAATTTTACAGAAATGAGGAAAAACTACTAATCTTACTGAAGAGTGATGTCCTGAGAACCTAGTGCAACATAGGCCCTTCTTCCGATCGTAATTGCCCTCCATTGATTTTTGTCTTCATGCGGAACATTGACGAATAATAAAAGACTAGTTAAGTGGATAATGATAGAAACAATATTATATTTAGTTTATTGTTTTATTTATTTTTTATTTAAAGTACGCAAACTTGTATTTTATGAAATTACAATTTTTAACTCTGGGTATCCAAACCAATCCGTCCACATGAACTGAACAACTTTACAAAACGTAGGCTCTTCTTCCAGACACCCATTCCCTTACAGTGCGTTTTCAACCATGGTATAGATTTTTAAATTTAACTTTTTTTTTTTGCATATTACTTGGTGTGTATAAATTTTATAGATCATATACAGGTTTGCACAAAAGAAATCGACCATATTTTTATCTTAGTAACGGAAATTGATGAAGGGGAATTCTCAAATGTATAATGCGTTTCCTAACTTAAATAAATTTGGCCATACTATGAAATGCATTATGTGTACCGATCTGTGGGTACACCGAATTGCACAAATGGATCCAGTTATTTTTCTGGCTAGAGATGGCAATTTTTGTATTTGAGTTTTCAAATCTGTTATGCGTTTTCCAAATGGTTAGTTCGGCATCATATTTCAAGTTAATAAACGGCTAGATTATTATGAGTACTCTGAATGTGTTGGAAAGTGTCTCTTAATTTATGCTTGACGCATGAATTTTCTTTATTTTTATATTTGTGCTAAAATTTCTCTATATAATATAATTAACAGTGTGTTTTTGCATATTTTGATGGAAAGATGAACATTAGTGAAAAAAATTGTAATGATTGAATCCTAATGTAAAAATAATAATTTACATCTCATTGTTCATTATTAGAAAATTAAAATAAATAAAAACACATAAAATAGCATTTTTAAAAACATTTGTTCCTTTTCTATAATACATAACTTTAGAATTTATTAACAGAAGTAGTGTGCTAATAAATATAATTTACGATGTGTTCTAATAATTGTTAGATATGTGCTAATAATTGTTAGATATGTGCTAATAATTATTAGATGCTAATACGTATCAGATGATAACTATCAGATATGTACTCAGATATAAAGCTATCATTGCATTAGTTTACTATATTTGTTTGAAAAAATTTTACTTAACCCATTAAGCGCCATTGCTTCTATTTTGGGAACATTGCTTTAGGATTTTTTTTCTAAAGTGCGTATTTTATAAAATATTAAGAGGTTCATGTTATTTGCATTTTGAATATATTAGATGACATCTGACATTTTTTTTTAAAGTTTCACTAGAATTTTCTACTTTTAAAAACATGTTAAAAAAGGCGAAAAATAACTGTTTGGCAATATTCGAAAGAAATAATAATAAAAAAAAAACAACTTTATAATAAAATTATATTTGTTAGTTAAAATATGTTTATAACAGTGTATTATATTAAACAACTTCAATCTGAAATTAATATGTATGATAGATCAATCACAATTACCGAAAGCATAAGTTGTTCCCAAAATGGGAGCAATGGCGCTTAATGGGAGTAATGTTTTTGAAAAATTGTACGTATGCCTCCGTGCATTTATGGTATTTATTTTTCAATTTATTAGCTATAGAAGGTATGATATCATTCTGAAACTAATATTTTTTGAAGATTTCATATGAATTAGTCCAATTTTTACATTTATAATAGAAAACAAAATGAAATTACCAGTTCCATAAGCATTTTCATTATCCCTCTCTTTATTTTTCATCATTGCATCATTTTTTCTGACTATTTCACATGGAAAATGATTGAACAATTTTTTAGATTTGGATGATTTTTCGGATGATTCGGAAATCGTTTGTTTTCCACCTGATTGCAGTATTGTAACATATGAGGAAGATATCTTCCTCATCTATATGTCGCATAAATTATTTTATATTACATATGTAATAGAAAATAATTTATGCGACGATTTATTCCATGTTATATTTGGTGGAGTAGAACTTTCTGTAAATTCTAAATCAACAGACAATCAAGAAATATCTGATTTAGAGTTTAAAAAACACAAAGTATTAAACACAGGCTTAATATTTTAGATGAAAGCTCAGACGAATCTTCAAATTGGAATATGGAAAAAAATAAACAAAATTAAAAAACAACAACAACAAAAAAAATAGTTAAAAAACCAATTTCAGAAAACGAAAAAATGTAATATAATGCTGCATAAGAAATGTTCAATCATTTTCATGTAAAATAGTAGGACAAAAATGATGTAATGAAAAAAAATAAAGAGGTGGATAATGAAAATGCTTATGGAATCAATAATTTTATATTTTATTTTTATTATAAATGTAGATGTTGGACTAATTTATATGAATTCTTCGTAAATTATCAGTTTCAGAATGATATTATCTCTTTTATAGATAAATAACTGAGGAATAACAAACATAAATGCACGGAGGCATAAGTAAATTTTTTGAAAAAAATTACCCCCATTAGGCGCCATTGCTCCCATTTTGGAAACATGCTATTTTTCCTAAATATTCGAATTTTTTAAAATTTTTCTTCTGAAATACCTGAAAGACTTTCTATTCATAAAGAAAAAACAACTGTTTCATTAAAAAATAGCTTAATATACATAGCGGCGCTTAATGGGTTAAGGAACTTCAGTCGTTTAAGAAATAATTTAATTTTAATGGAGAGTAAAACCAATAAAGTAGGTGGAACCCTTGCCGGATTAATGATCTACAAAAAATATGGTGATACAAGTGAAAACGTGACACACACACACACACACACACACACACACACACATATATATATATATATATATTTGACCTATGTCATACGATAACACTCGTATTTATAAATCAATTTTGATGAAACTAATTGTGTGTATTAATCTCAACAATGTCTCGACCGAGTTTGTTGGCCAGCTTGGTCCGCCATTTTGTTTCAAGATGGCGGCCATTTAAAAATTTAAAACTAAAATAAATATACATAAAAGTTAAAAATTCAAATTTATTTTTAGTTAAATGTTAGGCCTTGATACGAGGATTCCAGAGCATTTTTTTTGTTTACCTCTATCTTAAAAAATGGCTGAGATAGAGCAGTTTGAAATTCTAGGGTGGCTAACATTTTGAAACAAAACAGCACATTAACGCGATTACTCACAAATTATTTTCTTTCATTGTTGTAATAATTTTTCCAATCATACGTATAAAACTATATATTCATGTCCGTTAGCGCCAAATTCTCGCCAAAATTGGCGACATTTGGCGAAATATCGCCAATTTTGGCGACCAAAATAAGTCTTCATAAATGAAGCCAATTTGGCTATTGCTCAATAATTTGGCGAATTTCTTATTCAAATTCAGTATTAACGAATCTTTTGTAAACGTTTCTTTGCATTTTAACTTGCTGTTTTCGTGTAACATTAGCTAAAATTTTAAAACGAAGATATAGGAAAGCTACCTTTTCCTCCCGGTACAGGCCGGAAGGACTTTTTTATATATTAAAGCTATCTAAAATCTTTACCCGTTACAATACGTTTTAAACGTATTAAATGTATATTCGCGAACACTAATAGAAACGAACCTACTAGTGGAGCTCCAGGTGCTTTAGATATCGTACTGAGTGATCGCAAAACATTAATAAGTATATCTGTTAACAAAAATAGAACTAAACTTGCATAAACATAACGTAAAAATGAACCTAATGGTGGATCCCTAATGCCTTCGGTATTGTAGTGGTCGTAAAAACATAAATCACTATAAGATGGGACCTATAGGTTAATGCACGGAATTGTAAAAAAACTGTCAGGAATTACCGTAAATATACCCAAAATTACCTTAAATATAATATAGTACAAACAAACCTCGCGATGTAGGACCCACTACCTTCGCCATAGTACTGAGCTATCGTAAAAAAAGACAATTGTAATAGCAGGTGTTCTTCCTCCTTACGTGAAATCGAGTTATACAATGGTAGCTGAAAGCAACAACAAATTTTAGCATTTCTACAAATACCAATGTCTGAATTAAATTCAATTTTTCGACATAGTCTTACGTAAACCTCTAGCTATCGCTTTAGCGGACTTGCAATTCAGATTAAATCACGCAAAATATTTCCTTGGTTCTTTGTTCTGTTAAAATTATTAAATCACTTATTTCTGACGAATAATTGTTGCGGAAAATGTAAATAATCGAATATGCTGCGCACTCTAGGTAAGCCTTGTGTAACCTATATTATTCTTTTACTCTCTGTAGATAAAAAAAAATGGTAAAGAAAACATTAAAATTGGCCAAATAATTCTCGAGTTATTAAATTTTGATTGTTTTTAACACGCAATTTAAAATTGTTCATTTTAATTTTTCTAATTATTTTGCTCTCTTGAATATAAAAAATAAATTCGTGAAAAAAATTGTTCAAATCGTTCAATTGATTTTTTGAGATATTTAATTTTGCAAAATGCTCTTTTCAACGCAAGCGAGCTTAAAATCCCTTTCAGAATAAAAACATTTGTTATAAAACTTATAATATGATCGTTAGTTTTCTTTATATATACATATAAATGTATGTGTTAAAATCTTAGTTGTGAAAGTGTATTTATTTAAGTTAAATTTACTTAAACTAGTTCAGTATGAAGAGTATCAAAAGTTCTTCCTAAAAGAGTATTTAAAATAAAAGAGTAGTTTTTGTCATTGTGTCGCCAACCAATAATAAATCGACAAAAACACTAAATTTTAGTATTTTTTACGGGCGTTTTATTGAGGTTCCGAAGCATTTTTTATATATATATATATAAACGTATATATCTTTATGAGAAGACTATTCTGTAATGGTTTCAAAATTTTCTGAGTATGTGCTTATGTAGTCCTTCCTTGTAAGTGGTATAGGTTTTCCACGCAATCGTCGCATCTACGTCCGCCGCCTCGCTTCACATCTTTATTATTATAGATTTGTAACATAAACCACAATACGAATTATGTAATTACGTATAAGAGAATTTTTTTTTCGATTTATGTACAGCTCTATAAAATGTTAAGTATAACATTTTCTATGTTTGAGTTTTTTATGAATCCATTTAATTATAATATAATAGTTACTGAAACTAACATTATTACATTCCCATATAAAATAAACTATACTGTATATCTGGAATTTTAAATACAATTGCCTAGACTTAAAATTCAACACATATGGGTAGAATTATCTGCGGAAATAAAAAATATTTTCAGTTAGTCCGTCATTTCTTATTTTGATATTAATTCAGATTTCAAAAACATAATATTATTATTTTTTTTAAACAGGTAGAATGAACCGGTTTTTGCAATGCATTCTAAAACATGCTTAATTTTTTTCAAAAACAAGAGATTGTGAGAATTTGAGTTGAATATGTTTATTATTGTATAGAGAAGAAAAATAAAGAAGAATGTAGTGGAATGGTGTAAAACAAAGTTTACTGCATGAAATAGGCCTTAAGTTGATAGACAATATATCAGTTTAAATTGTCCAATGTAATATTTCATAAATTTTGAATATCATATAAACGAAGGGTTTTCAATGCTAATGTGTATTTAAGCTTAATAATCTACGTTAAAAGGATGATTGAAATTTTGTTACACAATAGAATATGAATTTGAGTAACAAGAGCGCTGAAGAATTCCAGTTCAGGTATATTATATCAGGTAATTATAAATTTCCTAACACCTGTTTTTAAACTCAAGATTTTGTATAAATTAAAGCAATGACAATATAACTATAATTTACTTTTTTGTTGACAGGTTAGAATTTCAAAACATATGCATTATTCATTTCATTTTGGAGACTATGAATAATATTATTAGAAGATTTTCTTAAATAGTTAAGCATTATGGTTACAAATAAAATTAGTCGTAGGGGCCCCGTAATACTTACCCATCATGTATATGCATAATATAAAATATGAAAATAAAACATGTGTAAACTACTTATAAAATGCATTGCAATTTGAATAAAATCGTGGCTTGATGACGTCATAAACTTTAAATGTTCTATTACTGAATTGCGTAAAAGAAACATCCTTATAACTCCAAATATATTAATCATATTAACTAACGGTTTATTGCGTCGAATTAAACGTCTCATTTCCAATTAAAATATATCTTTGAATTGAAATTTGGATGAAATACAGGGTCATAAAAAATTGAAGAGTGTTGAAAATATTATTACAAATATCTCGGCAACTAATTATCGATCGACTTCATTCTTTATGGAAAATTTATGTTTTTTTATTGTCTTTATATTCTTTCTTTAAAATAAACAATTTCGAAAATGTTTGTATACCTTTTATCAGAACGATTATTTCGAGAGTCCGAAAAAAATAGTTCAGGATAATCGAGGTTAATGAAATTCAATAAGTTTCTTTTCATTATTACATACTAAGTACATGCCAAATTTCAAGTCTGTATCTCAATTTGTTCTGGAGATAGAGCGTTTACAGACAGACACGCACAAAGACGGACGGTAATTTTTTTTTTCTAAAAATATGTTTTTCGGATACTCCAGTGTCTGAAACTCGTAAATCCGTCAAAAACAATTTTTCGATTTTCAAAACGATAACTAGACTTACCCTCTACTACATATGGTGGGTAACTGAAATTATAAAATTATTTTAAGAGTAGAACTGTTTTGTTCGTATTTTTTCCATCCATTTTCATTTTTTACACAGTGTAATTTAAAAGTTACCATGATATAAGAGTAAAATCTCACAGAATTGATTTTTTTCCAAATTTCTAGCTTTGAAACAAAATTTAAATCAGTAAAAATAATAAAGACAAATAAAATGCATATATTCAGTTATTTTGAAATTCAGTAAAATTTAATAAACACATTCCGTCTGTGTGATTGCATTCTTATGCTATGCATGAATTTCTAAATGTTAAATAATTATCGTATTGTTTGAGAGTATAGATATATAATTCTAAAAAAAATCTATTTTTATTTCTGAAAAAAACGTATATCTTTATTTATGTATTCCCTGTTTTTTCAGTTATTCTCACTTTGATTGAATTTGTTCTTCTTTAATATACAATGTCTTTTTAAAATATTAGTTTTTTCCAATAATTTTATATATCATACCTTTTCTTCAAAATCATTTTTATCTTAATCTATTTACTATATCAAATTACAGATACCTATAAGTATTTGTTTCATTTCACTTCACGGAAAGAACTGATAATAAAAAGATTCTCTCTAACAAATCCTCATTTCTCTTCATCCGCATTTTAGAAAAGATTTCGTTATTTCCTGTTACAATTCTCCTGAAAAAATTCTTTGTCTGTTATCTTGTTACTTCTCCTATAACTTGTAATTGCAGCTGAAACTTTTGATATTTCATTTTGTTTCCTATTGCCTTGAGTATTCTATATATTCGTTAGTTTAGTGTCTGGTAGACTACCTTTCTTTAAATTTTCATTGTTTAGAATATTTTTGAATTGCTTACGGACATAAAATGTGTAAAATAATTTTCTGGTATTTTTTCTATGTGGAGATATATTTTAATAAAAAAATAATAATAAGTTTTAGTAATATTTGTGAAATTAAAACATATTAGCTAAAAGTAGGACTTTACCGGGGCTTTATTTACGATGCGAAAAAAAATTTTTTTTTCTTAATTACTTGGTTGTGATATAAAATATCACGACTCATCATATAACAATATTTTAAATTATATTTATTTTCAACACGAAAAAAAAAAGTAAGGAAAAAAACGGTATTTTTAACACAAAATAATAATTATGGAGGAAGTGGTATTCTTATTACAAAAATCAATAGAAAGAGTTGTATTTTTACCATGAAAAAAAGATATAGGAGGAGTGCAACTTTTAACACGAAAAATATTATGCAAATAACGGTATTTTTTACTAGAAAATGGAAAAATATATGAATTGAAAGAGTCATTTTCTAAAACGAAAGTAAAAAAAAAAGTTTTTGAAAGAGACTCTATCTAACTCTATCGATATCTAACTCTATCTATATCTAACTCCCTTTCTCTCTCCCCTCAAACCAAATAAATAAATATAAATACTGTTTTATTTATCTATATATCCATATCATTTAAAGCATTTCTTAAATAAATATTTTCCACCTCTCAATAACGCGAAAATTTCTTACATATTTAAAGGCAAAATAATTTTTAAAGGTAAAAGAATGGCACTGAATGGCTCTGACTAATAAAGCAATTTGGAATCGAATGGTGTTTTCCATTTTTTGATAAAGGAATTATTTACATTATATAAGCAATTGATGCCATGTGACGGCAGATTCTTCTCCTTTTCCGCGTTGCCGCGTCCGGAAATTCGGTTCAAATTACTTAAATTGACATAAGGTTTTTGAAAGATTTTTTGTCTTTTCTAAAAAATGGAAAACACCATTCGATTACATAGTTTCTGAATAAGAACACCTACTAATTTCATGTGTTTTTGAACACAAATTAATTCAGAAATGATTCAGAAAGTCGCTGCTACGGATTTCAGAACAGCCTCAATACAAAACATTTCAGTTTAATTAAAAAAAATTATATATATTTGTCTATAAAAATAATAACAAAAAATAATTAAGAATATTATTAGATATTTTATTTAAAAATTGACTGTACAAAATTTTTCATTCGAATTTCATCTCGTTTTCGGAAATCTAACATGTGAGAATTTTTTAATGATATTACATGATATTATACAATGATTTTAATGATATATGAAAATGATCCATTGGCTGCAAAGTTTTCACTCTTGATAATATACCATATGTTAATCCAACTAAAGTTTTCTTATCTACAACTATTTATATCTTTACTTATCTTTCCAATATCTACAACAGATTTGTCCAGAGTTAAACATTGAGATTTATGAGTTGTAATAGCAAAAGCTAATTGTAACGGAAATTGCTTTCTTGTGCAATTAATGTTTTCACTTTTCCAATATTAAGTGATTGGTGGTATTGGAACACAACCACTATTTTCAAAAGTTGAATGGGAATATTTTTCAAAACGTACCCCTATTATTTGTGGCATTTAATAAGGCAGAACGTACTTTACTTAATGGGTAATATTTTATACATGTACTATAATATTTTAAGATTAAACAGTTTTTTTTTTAATTTTCTACTCAGTTAATCTCTGTAGGTTCAGGAGCTGAGTCATTGAATACCGTAAACGCGTTATTTAAAGAATGCATCGAATAACTGTCATTAGAGGAAATAATTTAAAGTATCAACAATATTTGTAAAATTTTTAAACAATAAAAATATACAAACATTGATGTTGATCGATTATGTCCGTAAATTCTGAAGTATGCATTTAGTGAACTAACGCTCACATAAAAGTACATAAGGGCACATAAGGGGAAGAACGAATTTTAAATAATAGCTTCAGAATTTTGTCCTTTTTTTTTAAATTTAAGTTTAATATTTACATTTCTCTAAGGCTGTTACAGTTTTGTGGAGTTATTATATTTTCGTATAGTTAAATAACGCATGTTCTTTTGGAACAAATGGTGTTTCGATTACTTCTGGAATCTTCGAAAAAGTACCTTTATCATTTAATATACAAATAAAGTTTTTAGAAATATTCATTACTTTTCGAAAAGGCACAATTCGCAATATCTCTGACACAATATAGAGTTTCTGGCACATTTTTATATAACTATGCGTATCCGCCTCAGTGGCACTTTTCCAATTTTATTAAAGCAATTTAAAATACGCATAAGGAGACCAAGCTTGAAAGCAAGATGCTGATTAATCGATGTATTTTGAAATTTTTTTGACGCTGATAAAGGATTAACGTATTTCTATAAAGCAAATTAAGAGTTATGATAAGTTATGGAAATCGAACATATGAAATATAATGTAAGAGAAATACACAATGCAATCAAATTACACATTTGATTATTTTACAATTGTTTTATTATATATTATTAATTATTAATAATATTAATAATCAGAAATCTAAATACTAAATAATGTAATTATATTATATTATTTATTACTTAGAGTGATATTACTTGATTACTTAATTTGAAAATAAACTTTTTAGAACTTTTTAACAACACGAATTGACCTAGATTGAAGAGAAAATATAGATTAAGACAGAGGAAAAAGCTCTTCTGCGACTACCAGTAACTGTTTTAAAGCAAGAGTCAATCAGAAGAATGTAGAAAATTCCATTTCAAATCCCCATTGAAAAAGGAGCAATAAAAAAAAAAAAAAAAAAAAAAAAAAAAAAAACCTAAATGTTCATCAAATAATTTAATTTCGAAATCGTTCCAGCTTAGATTTAAAAATAAATACATTTGTATTTCAACTGTAATTTTTCAGGAGATATATTTTTTAAATAGTTAAATTCTTATAACGCTTTAAAGAGATTTTAAAATTTTGTTAAAATATTTAACAAGAATCATAATCTAAATTGACACAATTACTATTTAACCGCATTAAAGTAATGGAGACTAATGATAACCTTGTTTCTTTTACAAACGTTTTCAGTATACATAAGAATTAACATGTTATGCAGCGTTTAAATAACCACAAAACTAAATTAAAAATAATTTTATAACGCTAAATGCTTATCCCAATTGTCTGTGGAATGAAACATTCAATTATAAGCAAAAGGGGAAAAATTAAGAAGAAGATATTTATACTATTTGTTTCTGTTTTTTTTCTTTTAAAGTTTATGATATTCATAATGTATATTCTTTGCAAATAGTATACTTTCGTTGTTTATTTGAACATAGCTTCCTTACACTCTGGATATTCTAGGCAAGCAATCTTAATTCATTAGTAATTGTTAAATAGATTATTTAAATTACTCTCATTTAAATAGAGGAAAAGCAGTAATAAGCGTTACAAAAATTATTGATACTACTATGTTACATTTTGCTTGAATTTTTTTGCAATGCTAGACGTTTCAATGGATAATTTTATATACATTAAATCGCATAATGCAGGTGTTATATTTAAGGATCCATTAATTTATATATATATATATATATATATATATATATTGTATTATATTTTAGTGTACAAATTCAAATGATTGCTCTTGTTATTATTTCTGTGACCATGGATAATGCAAGGGGTAACGTTAAATATTAGTTTCAAAGCATGGACAACTTGGACAACTACATCTGCAAAATCAAGTGCTTGTGGGCAGAGTTGGAAAGGTCATGAGATACCAAGCGACGTTTCAACAGGTTTTCTGCTAAAGCTTGAGACTCAAAAATATTTTTCGGTGTTAGTTGGGTTTCTAAAAAGTTTTTTCATACATTACAGTGTGTGCAAAGCATGCTTGACTCATTTTAAGTTCAATGTATTTGTATGAAATAAATTTTAACTGCGCATGCGCGAACTACAGTAAAGATTTTTTTGTCATGATTTAGTCAATACTAATGTGCAACGCATATAAAAAGACCAGTAAAATATCGTAAAACCTCAAAAAGTTACAGCAATACTTGTTAAATTGAGGAAGAAATCCCACAAATTATATGGGATTTCCTCCTCAATTTAGCTATATTTCGTCAAATTTTAATTACAATATACTATTTCTACAATTTTTGTCAAGTTTTTGGACAGCGGTGTTAAATTCGGCTGAAAACTCTGCATGCTATAAACAAAAACCCTTTGAATTTTTCACAGAAACGTTTACATCTTCTCGAATATACGTTCTATGCTTATAAAAATGTACACAAATGTTGAACAGGACCTACATAGTCATTTGCTACATTGGCAGACCATTTTTAGCACTTTCTGTTACTTGGGTGATCAAAAATATTATTTTATTATTAAAATTATTATTGCCCCCCTCCCCTAAAAAAATCTTCACTGAAAAACATGAAGTCCAACATGTTCTTTACATCCTCAAAGTTCAAGGGCATTCCGGGCATTTCCACACGAGTTTGAGTAAGATATTCGACGAAAGTCTGAAATTTTTCACTGCCTCTTAATTTCTGGACACCAGTGTATAGAACGTACAGGAATGCGGCTTGACGGAAATATTTTTTACGATTGAAAATTTTACTCTCATTACAAAAATGTAGTTCCATACATTTTTCATACATGGCACTGCATCTTCTAAAAATATCATTAAAAACAAGATAAGAAGTTGCAAATTATATATTATTACAGATTACAAATTACAGATTATTTTAGTATAGCATATTCAATGAAGACATGATTCCCAATTGAATGGCTAATGTTTACGATTAAAGTTATGCATTTAAAATAGTAAAAAACCATGGAGTATATATTACAGTAGGACCACATAGTATTCCACCAGAATAAGAGTTCATATTTTCTGTTTCACCATATTAGAGATTAATTAAATTGTAATACTTTAAACAATAATGCATTCCAAATTTTGCTTTAAAACAAAAGTTATGGGGAAAACATCAGCTACCGTTAAGTACGGCATACAAAATGTTCATTTTTAATGCATTTGTACTAATAAAAGGTTAACTTGAAGCTTCCACGTTAAATTACAAAAATAGCTCGCCAATTTCTTTTTTTAAAATCGAACACCTTGTACAATAAACAACGTAAATTTTTATGCTATAATTTCTGTTTTTATATTATACTTCTTTATATTTAAAAATCAGAATATACGGGTTTTAGGACGTATTTATGTTTCATTGATAGGAGAATACAAGTTTTATTTTGGAATCAGATCATTTTAATTAACCATTCTTTGTCAAAAAATTAAAGAGTGTTAACTCATGCGATTTTCAAAACATACGATTGATTTGTGTGAGTGTTATCATGTCGCAGTGTGTCAATTCTTAAAAAACTATGTATCTTTATATCAATTAAAATTCGTACAAAAATTGAAAGCAAAATTTTAAAATTCTGAATTCTAAGTTTTTACAAAGGATCTAATAATATTTAAAATAACACATTATATAACTTTTTACATTTGAAGAACAAGAGACAAACTAATGTCCGCATATTCTCAAATAATGTTTGAATAAATAAATCTAAAATTCTGGAAGAGCTCTCTAGTTATGCTAAAGTGAGTATGGACTAAAATATAAGTGTAACTACCGCATTTCCTAGCTGCGAAATTTGAAGTTATGACCTCTTCTAAAATACCCAGAGAGATAGAGCAAAATAGTCGATTACAAATACTAAACAGGATGTCATTCGTTCAAAGTATAGGAACTATGCAAGTTTAAATTTTAGACACCCTAATGAAGAAATTTACCTTTAATCGTTACAAAACAATTTGCAACAACGTCGGTAGTTTTTCAAGCATACCTAAAAAATACAGAATGTACTGTAATTTTGGATGCACATATTTAAAACTTATAGAAATCGATATTTGTTATATTATTCAAATACAACACTTCATATTTTTCTCGAAAATTAATTAAAAAATACAATCTTTTTACTTAACCTAGAATAAATCAATATATAAATGTGAAGTGATACACAGACAACTTGAGACACTACTACGTCAGGTGTTGGAAATCTACTGCTCGCGTGTCAAACGAGGCACGCGGACACATTTTTAGCTGCATGCAGATTGCATATTTTATATTTCTATTTTTCATCTCTCATTTAAGCAAAGAGATACAGGATTAATCACCTCAATAATTTATATGTATTTAAGATTAAGTAATAATTTGTTTTTTTATATATTTGTTTTGTTGTTTTATATTGTTTTTGTTAAATATTTTATATTATTTTAAATAATGAAATATATCATTAGCACATTGAAATAAAATTTACATTAATTAAGAATTTAATGTTGGTTTATTGTCCTGTATTGTTTTTGTTAGTCAAAATATTTTGTATTCATCGAAAATATCTAATTTTCGATATTTATTTATTTCGAATTGCGTTAACATATTTACCAAGTATGTTTGTAATTATGCAACGTTATTTTTATATTATAATGCATGCATTCTCAAAAAAATTATCATGATAATATTATGATACATAATGCAATGAAACCTCCATAACGGAGACTTCTATTTAGGGGAGACTTTTTTCAATACCCAACACATATATTGTTTGTATTTATTTATATCTGAGTACCGGACACCTCCGGATAGCAGAAAATTTTGTTTTCCAGAAATGTACGTTATTTATAAAGTTTACTGTATAATAAAATATAATATTGAATTATAAATGTTTCAATGTTCAAATATCGAAAACAATAAGTCTGTTTTTAACATAGATTTAGCACAAAACTTGCAAAATGTTGCAGAAGGTAATCAGAATATTTTTATACGCAGCGTAACTGTGTTTAATGAACATTTTACAATTTCAAATTGCTAATATGCACAGACTTTATGTTTTGTGCATTACTGATATTATGAGGTAGAGACTCATAAATAAATAAATTTTGATAACAGAAAAAAGTATGCTTAAAAACATGAATTTTATTCAAAATTAATTGTCATTTACATCAGAAAGAAAATATTATTGCATCATGTAAAATGAATATTAAATTAAAACATGGTGAAGTGAGACCCAAAACTGACAAACCAGTGGACAGAGAAAACATATTTAAAGTGAACTTGATACTATATTCCTGTTATTTTTTCAAGAATTTAAAATTTTTCTCAACTATCTTGCGAGCTTCATCTTAAATTTTTTAACGAGTGCAGTAAAGAAACCAAGCGTATAAAATATATCAAATATATGCTAGGACAAATTATTTTCAAATATTTCCCTACACATAACAAAATTTATATGAAAGAATTGAATGTCTTAAAGAATTAAATCAATAGTTTTTATAATTATTGCATTGAAAATATAAAAATCCAACAAGGAAAAGCAACAATATATATATCTATACTAATAAAATAAAGTTTCGCTCTCTGTGTGTGTGTGTGTGCGTGTGACTGATGGCGATGGCTAGCAAAATCTAGCCCACCTAGAAGTCCGAAAATTTAGGTGTGGATAGCCCAAGGTCTGGACATGTGCACCTGAGTCTCAGAATATTAATATTTTGATAAGGATCTTCTGCTTTCATTAAAAACTGAACTACAAAGAGATCTGTTTCTCTGGCTAAACCCTCCATTTAGTTTGTTTAAATGAAAGGAAATAATTGCCAATTTTTACTAATGAACAAAAATTTAGATAATTAAGATATATATTTGAAATTGAGGATGGGAAGGGGTGTCATCTGCCGGCTATTTTAGCGTAGCGTCTTCGTTATGTTCTAATTATCAGAAAAATTTAATTCTGTTTTTAATAATCGCGTTAATGTAGGTGAAGGTGGTTTTCTTGAACAAATTGTTCGTTATATTTGCGGGTATGGGGAGGGACGGGGGTTAACGCCTTGCTCTGATTTGCACAAAACAAATTCCATTTAAGAAATTTAACATTTTTAGCTTCTAACGTAGCGTTTTATAAATGTTATGTATAAAGAAAACAGGAAATTTCAAATAACAATTTTCGTAAAAATTAAATTTATGTTCTTAATAAATGTACACAGCCCGTATATACCTGATGGATATCAACAATCAAAGTAAATGAATTGTTGTTGAGCACTTGACCAAATGCCTCCTGGCGGGCAATCCTACAAGTTCCTTTATGTGCTTCCTAACTGTGCGTGTGCATTCTTATCTCGGGTTATATGGGCCCGATCTCAACGGCCTTTGGATGATTCGAATTGGTTTTCGTTCGCGTTACACATTGTAGTTTCAACTTCCACCGCCAGGGGCGCATTATTTTCTAGAGCTCTATGTGTCTGATTTCGACGGGGATTGGTTCATTCAACTCCCTTGATACAACCGGTACCCGTGTTGGATAGTCGTATGGAACAAATTGCGTCCCCTGGCGGTGGAAAGCGGAACACTCTTTTGCGGAACACTCACGGATTTTGAGCACTCTTGCTATACGGCGCCAGAGGCAGCGGGGACACGATTTGGAGTTTCGTTCGGAAGGTGGTTTCTTTGGAACTGGATGCGCCTCCTGGCGGCGGAAGGTGGAACTAAAAGAGTTTGCAGCACGACGTGCACTAGATGCCTACAAGCAGCAGGAACACGTCTTGGAGGTTTGTTTTTATCAGAATGCGCCCCTATCGGTAGAAAGTGGAAATAAAGGATTTTCAGTCGCCGTGCAAAGTACTTTTAAATAAATAATTTTATACAAAATCGGATTAAAGATATAAAATCATACAAACTTTATGTTTGTTTAATATTATTATCACGGGCCCGAGCAACGCCGGGCGGATCAGCTAGTATATATATATATATATATGTGTGTGTGTGTGTTTGTGTGTGCGTGTGTGTGTGTGCGTGTGTGTGTGTGTGTGTGCATTGTATTTTATTATAGATTAAATTTTATTTCCCATATCGTTTTATTTTTATTTTCTCATGCATCTTTTTTATATTAAAAAAGCGCAGATTTATAACTTTAATTCTAAAATATCAACAATATGTATTGTTGCTCTTAAATCACATGACACTTCTTGGAAAAAATATTTTATTGGAAAAAAAACTCATTAATTAGGTACAATAAACCTTAATAAAATTTCTTTTAATACTTATCTTCAAAGGCAACATTTCCAAAGATTTATATTAAGAACTTACTATAGATTTTATTCATTTTATAGAAGCCGACAGAAAAGCAAAGACAGAAGATTATTGCTGACGTGATTTTATTGCTAGTAATTTTGGTGATTGTATCATGCAATCCCCTTTATTGATTTCAGAAGACAATAAATCTCTTCTGAAAAAAGGATTCTTTTAACAATGCTTTTTAAGATCATTCATTTAAAAATAGTTGTTTGAGTATAAAATCATTTAAAAACTCAATGTGACTCTTTTTACGCCTTAATAAACAAAACTTAATGCATAGATGTTAAAAAATATTTTTGTAGAAAGAAAATATCTTATGAGGTATGTATTAATTTATCTAATAATTTAAAGACTCTTATAAAATTTCTGTACATCACACTTTTCCACATTCCTGATAATTATATAATTACAAATAATTTTAATATCTAGGCTATGAATTATGATTGAGAAAATTGGTGTTTTATTTTATAGCTTATTCAACGAACTAAAAATTAAAAATGGCAGAGATGGAAAATCAAATTGAAATGAAGTAAACAACTGCTTGTTTACACTGGTATTATAAAACGAATAATATAAACCAATTAAAAAATCCGATCTAATTATTAATATATATATATTATAAGGAATTAATTTTATTCTGCAATGGTGTATGTAGGTCACTAATGAACAAACAAACACAAATTGACATAAAATGAACATAACTCTCTGTCATATGGATTACCTTTATAACCAGGTACACACAAAGCAATATTAATAATAAAAAGTTAAAATTTCAGGGAAAATTCACCTTGTTTAATAATTAAAATTCATAAAGATGCAAATAAATGTAAATAGATTGCTTGAAGGTGCGTTAAAACATACATGCAAATATTTCAAAGCTCATTAAAGTCTTTTAAAATCAAAACTTTTTCAACCGAACTTACTCGGTCCTTATCAGCAAAAAACTATTAGTTAAGTTGAGTTGTTGTCTCTTCACTTCTTCTAGCTTGCCCGGAACAAACCATTTCACTTCAAGGGTGTGGAATATAAGGTGAGATGGGAGAGGTCATTCAACATTTCAAAAGCAAGTACAGGTTAATCAATCATGTATTAATTCATTCCAGACTGCGTAGATATATGATAATACATCGTTACAATTTTTTTTTAAGTATTATTTCCTGAGATTCTCTTATAATAGCTTCCTGGTGATTACTTGTGCGGAATATAATTTTGGATTCATTGAAATCTACTTTTATAGGTTCAGTTTGTGCTAATCTTGCTAACGCAGTGTGGGGTCTATTTAATCTCAGATCTGCTTCACGTTCTTTTATTCTGTCCCGAAATTTCCTCAGTGTCATACCTACGTACATAAAATCTTTGTTAACTTTCTTGAATGGTATAATATATACCCCTGATCTATTGTTAGCCTGGATTGGGTCAATTTTTCTGTTTAACAAAACCCGCAACTTTGGGGGAGGGGCTGCAATTCATGTAATGCCATGAGTGTTTTTATGTGTGTTTCTACGCACCTTCAATCAATATATTTTCATTTATTTGTATATTTATGAATTTTAATAATAATAATGATAAGCAATTTTTTCGTTTTTCAAAAACAGCGAAATTTCTGCAATCTAGGAAGGTTTTTTTTAAACCAAATATTGCGTAGTTCCTGCTGAACCATTAATTAGCAGTAATGCACTACCAATACCATTCAGGATACTAGGTTGGTTCAGCATTTTTGGGGGGACTCCACAACTACTACTATAAGTAAAGTGGAATCTCAGCATCTTTTATGCTTCCCCCTCATCTACTGGATATGAAGTTTACACAATAATTTGTGTATGCTCGACGCTTTTTTCTGTTTTTGTAATGCAGAATTATGCAATTTTTATGCAATTTTTAAAACATTGCATACTTGAAATTTCATTTCTGGACGAAATATTAATTTTATGTGTAAAAAGGATATATTGCGTAAAGTATTTTCTCAGATTCAAACATTACTTTTAATAATTGCATATAAATGGGCATATATCTATTCATATCATTTAAGTAAATATTTAGTTTTCTCCCTTAAACAAATCTTTTTTTCATGAATTATCATTAACAAAATTTTATACGAGACTTGCTTGGGTTAACTAAATCTTGTGCATGACAACATGCTTATTCAAAGGAGATTTTTAGCCTCATTTCTTAATGTCTTTACAAAAGACTTTATTTAAAATATACTTAAAACGTTTTTGGCTATTATGGCTTGAATGTATAAAAAATGTAAATTTGTAGATTAAAACTCTCGAATTTCTTTACTGTGCTCAAAACTTTAGAAGGTGCTCGATACACGCCCCTACAAAGCTTGTATTAACAGCTTATGATTTCTAAAATCTCTCTTTCCCTATTGGTGTCAGGATTGTGACACTCAATGGCCGCATGTTTCTTGTTGGTATCCTAAGTATTCAGGAAATCTGAGATATTGCATTAAAATATGTATATTTTGTACCAGTTTTATTTTTATTGAATATGTTCCACTTTTAAACGATATTTCGATTGGATTTTTTCGATAACGAACGTGCCAAGTTTGTAATATAAATTAGGAAATATAGTATCATTTAATGTAGAAAAACGTTAAATATTGTTTTTCAGCTTTTTATGTATTTGCTGTTGATACAGTATTCCCACTTTAGTTGAAAATATTCAATTACGTCTGTGTCCAGGTTATTTTTGTATTTTTCTGTTTTTTCTTATGACTGCTTTTTTGTAAATCCCTACACTTTGCATATGGTACATAAGATTTCAGGAAATACATAAAACAAGTATTCGTATGAATGCAGAAAATGGATCAGAAATGTATTAAAAATTTAATCTCTTTAAAAAAATGTGAGAGTAACGGAAGAAAACTTTAGTTAAATTTGCAAATTTTACCCACAAATAAATTAAACTCGTCGCATTATTTAATGAGACAAAATATATGTTTTGCAGTGAAATTAATTGGTATCAAAATTTATAAATTTTACACCTTAATTTGTAGCTTTTTTAAATATCGAATATTACAGTACATTTATTCCATGTTTCAAAGTGACAGAGGAAAACTGGGCCCTTGTTTCTGAATTTAGCCAAAAATGCATTAGAAGAAGCGAGTTTCAATAATAATAACAAAAAAGTGTGTTATGCAGTGTAATTGGAATCCAGATGTATCATTACTTTTTCTATAATTTATTTTGGTTGGCTTTGAAGTGTTAATACATTGCTGGACATTAAAATTGCAACACCAGGAAGGAGTGCAAATAACAGAATGATATATATTGGACAAATACATCATAATAGGAACGACAAGTAATTACATTTTCAGAAAATTTGGAGGCATAGATACTGAGAAAACACTACCCAGATTATCCAACACTGACCGCAATAACAGCATTTATCTGCCTAGCCATGGATGATTCGAACAGAGATTGGATGTCATATACCAGTACAGCAGTCTATACACCTTCAACACTATGCCACAGTTCATCAATAGTAGTGACTAGCGAGTGGTTGCGTGGCAGTCACTCAGCAGCCATTAACAAGACATTTTCAATTGGTGAGAAATCAGGAGAGCGTGCGGGCCAGGGCAACAATCGAACATGTTCTGTATCAAGGAAGGTCAGGATAGTATGGCCAACATGCAGTCGTGCAATTTCCTGCTAAAATGTAGAGTTGCGGAGGTATCGAAGATAGGGAAGAACCATGGGCCGTAACACATCAGAAATGTAACGGCTGCTGTTGAAATTGAAGGCAATGCGAACAAGAGGTTACCGCGACGTATATCCAATGGCACCTCATACCGTCACTCCAGGTGATATGCCAGTATAATGACTCGAATGCAAGCTGGCAATGTGTGTTTTCCATTATGCCTCCAAATATGGATGTGGACATCATGATGCTGTATATGACGCATGAATAGCGTCTCACGTCGTCTTTTCAGATGATTCCAGATGTATACAACATCATGATTCCCGAATACGTGTTTGGTAGCATACTTGAGAATGCACATTTCCAGCTTGCATTCGACATCATCATACAGGCCTATAAACTGCAGTGATGGTGTGGGGTGCCATTGAATACACGTCTCAATAACTTCTTGTTCCTATTGCCGGCAATATGAACAGAGGCCGTTACATTTTTAGGTGTAACTGCCCGTGGTTCTGCCCTATCCTCGAGGCCTCCGGAACTCTACGTTTTAGCAATACAATGTACGACCGCATGGTGCTCGTACTATACTGACCTTCATTGATACAGAACATGTTCGACTGTTGCTCTTTGTTCTAGCCGGCACGTTCTCCTGATTTCTCACCAATTGAAAATGTCCTGTCAATGGCTTCTAAGCGACTGGTCCGTTACCACTCGCCCGTCACTACGGTTGATGAACTGTGGTATAGTGTTGAAGCTGGATGGAGTGCTGCATCCGTACATGACATCCAATCTCTGTTCGACACCATGGCTAGGCAGATAAATGCTGTTATTGTGGCCAGGGGTGGCTGCTCTTGGTAGTATTTTCTCAAGATCTATACCTCCAAATTTTCTGAAAATGTAATCACTTGTCTTTCCAATTATAATGTTTTTGTCCAATAAATATCATTTTGTTATTTTCATTCCTTCCTGGTGTTGCAATTTTAATGGCCAGCAGTGTATTAGTATAAAGCCACTATATTCAACTTTATCATAGAAAAGTATCTATAAATAATATATAATAAAAAACAGAATAATGTACCTTTTTATCATGTTCTTCAGCTTTTATTTCATTTTAAATATTATACAGGTTTATTTATTTTGTAAAATTAATTTTATATTTTTAAACAAATAATTACGAATATAACCCGAATAACTGAAAAAGACATTACCTATTTAATTTATTTAAAATATGATATTTAATTAGTTTTATGTTGATTTTTTCAAATAAGCGACATATTGCAATCATTTTGTCTGTCTATCTAATTATCTATCTATCTATATAGCTATATACAAAGTGAAATAATTAAACTGATATTACTCAGCGTTTTCTGTAGCGCAATCTAATTGCGAGAAAGGAGACAAATTTTGTAGGATGATTAAACAAGACGCAAGATTCCCTGTTAGAAAAAACAATTAGTTCTAAAAGTCACCGCTAGGAGAATATGTAGCGATTTTTTTTTCACAGAATCCTTTGTCCCCCGTCTTGTTTAAAATTCTAGAAAGTTTTCCTCCATTTTCGCAATTAGATAACACTGCAGAACACGCTTTAGTACTAATGAAAATATAAATGTATATTTGGCATCAGGATAATGTCCGAAATACTGAAACAATTCCAACGTTATTGAAAAAATTTATATATCCACACAAAAGTAAAACAGGGAAAATATGGCAACACGGTAACATCCAAAACAATTCCAGTCAAATTCGGATGATGTATTCGTCTTGCAAGTGTCTTGGATAATTCTGTTAATCACGTATGTTGATATTATAATTCGTTGACAGTATTGGACTTTGACCTTTGCCACCAACCACCAAGGTACCACTATTTTAGAATAAAAACATTTATCTTTTTTAATGACAAAAACTTTGCAAATAAATAAGCAGAATGTTACCTTAAAGACTTTTTGTTGGCAAACGAATTTCCTGCAAGAAGGTTGCAGATTTCTAGTTTACAGGATTTACAGAGATACACAAACGTTTTTGATGTCATTCAATGTAAGGTCTGTGTTATATTACAGCTTATGTGCGATTTTCAAAGTTTGATTTCAACAAATGTTTAAAATTATATATAATTGCAACATATCCATTCAACTACATTTGGTAGGGCATATTTAAAATTTCGCTGCAAATTACCTTTCTCGACAAAATAAAAAAAAACTTAGAAGGAGTGAACTCAATTTGTTTAATTTGTATTAAGTCTGATTTGTGTATCTTAAATAATCCTACTCTTCTGACAGAGTTGAAAAGACTTGTTTTCATTTCTAAATGTCAATATATAAATATTTATCAGTTTTTGTCTAATCATTTGAGCTATAATGAATGTCTTTCTAATAAGTCTCCTTTTAAAAAAGTTTTAAACATAAACGTTTGAATAAAGCTTATTAAAACAGTGAAAAGTATCTTTGGACATAAAGTATGGTTTATTTTCAAATAACTGCTTTTATATACGTATGGTCATAAAATCATTGTTAAAGAAGTAATTTTTACAGGTAAGATTTACTATCTTCTAAAATCAATAAAAAAGAAGTTTGATACCATTCTCAAAAACATCCTACAATAAAACCTGAACATCATTCTTCTATTTTGTTTGTTCTAAGTTCTTAAATAAATAGTCCTTTGTGCTTTCTATAAGCAAATATGTTGTAATTTTACGATTGAAATGAAACGCAGTCGCAAAATTCTTCGTTTAATACCAGCTTTATGAAACTGAGAAAAAAGCCTCCTTTTTTAATTTATTTTTGTTAAAGTTATTTGGAAATTGAAGAATATTTTTCCTTCAAAAAGTAGGTAAATAATTGGGGTGTGCAATTACTATCGTGACAAAATGAGAAAGATAATTGTATACAGATAATGTTTTCAGTGCAATCACAAGTTCTACCTGACAAACATTGGTATTCAGTCAAAAATACAAGATAGACTACTATCGTCGATCTTGGAGCTTCGTTCATAACGTTTAGAAATATAATGATATTGCCATAAAAAATTACAGAGACTTAACTTACTTCGTATAAAAAATGTGATAACGTTAAAACCGTGACCGTTCTTTCGAGAAAACTTCATTTTGTCATGCTAAATATGTATCCAAATATAAGGTAGGTAAAACCAACATTTTCAGTAAAAATTATATTTCATTTATATTATTTCATATATTGTTTGTTTCTTCTTTACTCATTTCTGTATTTCAAAAAAGAGGCACCTTTAACATAATATTGGAAATCTCAAAAATATATAACTTACATTTAAGTTAATCGAAATTGTTTCTGAACCCCTTCGCTAACAGATTAAATAATTCTATGGAGCAGGCATCCATTACTGAGAACGAAAGATAAATGGCAATACATATTTCTGAATTAAAATTCGATAATTTGAATACACTCAAGATAATTGCGTTTAATTGATTTGCTAATTATTGATTGGTTAATTATTTGACTTACTAACGCCCGTATTCACTCTCTACCTCAACTGCCGGTTCAGCGCGAAAACCTCGGTCAACATGATGCTAACATGATGTCCGTCTTAACCTGATTGGATATATAAAAGCAGCTGAGGTCCAATCAGATTAATCGTGAACATCAGTTGAGCTTTCGACCGAGGTTTTCGCGCTTAACCAGCATTGTGGTAGATGGTGAATACGAGCGTTAATACTATAAGGAGCCACTCAGATCAGTGAATAGCATGCTGGCTATACAATGACAAGATTGGACCGATGTTCACGGATTCAAAATCAGAGCGGTCTGAGTTAGGAGATGTGCAAGGTTTTCAGAGTGACATAAATGATAAATCGGGACATTTTCGGACAGAAATATGTTCAAAACGGTCCGATGTATTAAAAATTCCTTACGATGTGTTGACAAACAATTTTCTTCATTTCATCGTCCAGTATTGTAGTTTAATATCCTAAGTATTCGTGATGATTTTTAGTCTTTATGAGAGACAAGAATTTAAAAGAAAATATTAGCCTTAATAAAGAAAGTATACCTTCGTCATATTCTACAATGAATTAAATTATATTCCAAATCTTGCATTATTTAATTTCTTTGCATTAACTTATGCATTTAAAATAAGTACATCTTAATCAAACTCTACAATATTCAAATTGATACAATTTATTCTAAGAAATAATATGTAAATTATAACATAAATAGAGTATGTGATAATAATAATGTTAATAATTTTAGATATATCGAACACAACGCATTCCATATTAGTGCTTATTTTTTCTTTAAAAATTCCAAATCGAGTTTATTTAAGTATATAAATTTCCCCAAGGTAATGAAATTAATTTTAGTATTAAATATATTTTTTCATATGAATGATCATGAAAAGTATTGTTAAAGAAATATTGCTTACAATAAAGATTTAATATCTCCTAAAACCAATAAAATTCAGTGGAAGATACAATCGTAAAAATCGCTAGCAGTCATATTATATCAGTATTAAATCTTATTTCTTCGTTTTTTACTGTAGTAGAAAATCGAAAAATAGAGATAAGTTTCTTTAAAGATTGTGAAATGACTTTTTTAATGAAAACTTAAAACCCACCCGTAAAAGATTTTGCTGAATTCCATATATATTATGCTTTAATGCGTAAATTCGTTTTCTTATTACTCTTTATATCAGTTTAAAAGTTTGATAGTGCTAGACACAGTCTGTTCTTTTTCATATATCGGGGAAATAGCAATTAAATTATGTTCGGTATAATAAACCACCTTTTGTAAGAGAAAACACATGTTTATACTATAGTCTTTAACGAATTATATTTCTTAATAAATATCTCATTCTTTGCATTTTTTATTAATTTCTGTGTTTTAAATGATAAACTTCCTAATATATATTGAAACATTATTGATAACACTCGGTAGCAGGATATGTTTACTTTAATTATAAATTACATTTTTTTCTTCCTCATCCCATTTCCAGGATAAAAATATAAAATATTGAAGCATCTTACCTGGAATTCATCATCGCGCAACGAATAATTCACAGTGGTGTTTGTATCCGTTATAATTACTTTTGAATCGGCTTTGTAATATCTACACGAGATCGTCATTGAAGTGCTATAACAAAATGAATGGTGATAAATGAAATCTTCGTCAATTATCTTATAAAATATTAATAGAGAAACATTAAAAAAACATTTTTTAGTTTGCAAGAAAATTACAGTTTGATTGGGATTGTGTCTTTGAATAGAAATTCAGAATTTAGCTAATAAATTTTCTAATACATTTTGATACAAATTAAATTATTAATTTAACAATCACCATAATTCAATATATTATGTATATTGTATGTGGCGCCTAAAAAGAAAAATGTATGCCAAAGCAAAAATTTAAAAATAGAATCAGAACATTATCTAGCAAATCTGCTTAAAAGCCTTCAAAGAAAAAAGACATTTTCGACATTGCCATTCCGTAATACTTATTAAAATGACTGAAAACCGAATAACCTTCAGAAAAACACCTTTAAAACCAACTGTAAATTGAATAATAAAGAGAAATTACAAAATTTCTTTTTTTTTCCGGATGTTGAAATAAAATCCTCCTAATTTGAACTTTAAATACAAAATTTTTTCTAAGGCTGTTTAAAGGCCTTTCGACAATACAAGAATTTGCTACTGTAGACTCCTTTAAAACCGACTGTAAACGTTGCAAACGAGTTATTCACATTTCATACTTCCACAATGTTTTAAAAATTATATATTTTCTTTGCAATTGTAAAAGGACAGGTTCCAAGCCTAATTGAAAGATTGATTGCCATAATTTATATAGTACTATATTTTTAACGATAATTCTAAGAATATCGGTGCGGTTTTCTTTGTTATAACATTAAATTAGTCGTACAGGCAAATCCTGAAACTTTCTTTTATCTCATACATGTCACTACTCCAAATTTTTCTATCACAGCGACAATAAAATTAATATTTTTTGTTTCTCTGCTGTACGTCAGCTACTGGCGAAGCGGTGAGTTACCTGATTGCAAAAGCACGTTTCCATGCACGAGGAGTCCATGTACAACACATCTACGAAAAATCGAGAAAATCACACAAAAATCTCTATCACAACACCCGCTTCCGTTGGAATAGTCCCAAATTTTAGAGGACCCGCTGGTCATACTGAAAAACATGTAAATGAAATTTGGTTCAATAATATGTATAAATTCATACATTTTTCGATGGTTCAATAATGAAATAAGCTCAAAAATGCCTATCACAGCGCCCCTTCTGGCTGAATATCTTTAATTCAAAGGAGACTTGCTGCCCATATTCAAAAATCTATAAATTAAATTTGAATCAATTCTATGCACATCTTCCTAAACTTTTTGACGATGGAATGAGGACTAACAGACAGACACACGTACAGACGGACAGACAGACATTTTGCATAAACATGTTTTTTTGGAATAACTGACCCCTAAGACGTGTAACTCAATCGAAAAAATTTTCGACTACAATACTTTCTTCTATTACAGATAAAAGAAAGTAAATATGGAATCTCTTTACGGATCTGCATGAGTAAATGTATATTATCATTAGCGAGTATTTAATCTTCATAAGAAAATTGTGAAAAACTGCAGAAAAGAAATGTGAAAAAAATTAAAATATATTTTTTCACCTACCTTGTAACAAAATACGCAATGATGAAAATCTTTCTAATGCACCTTCCATTATTATGTCGATAATATATGTATAAGATTAAAACTACTATAAATTGTTAAAACATTAATGAGATCTACATAACAGTTTACGTAATGTTAATGAGTGAAATTAATGCGGGCTGACGGTTTCCTGCGAAATCATGTTATACCGAAAATACTTTAATACTGTTGATATTACATTAAGAGATTTATTAAGTCAGTGACAGAAGGTTCACCATATATCAAATAAACTAGATACAATGTGTCTGTATTTTGATTCATATAGTAGTTATTATCATGATATATTAAAGAAAATGAAGCAATCAAAGAACATATATGTAGTAGTAAATCGGCATTATTGTCAATAAATACGTTACGTAGTTAGACATTTCTGATCATTTATTGTAATGCGATATTGGGACATTATTTATGACAAATTTACTTTATTTAACAACTACTGAAAATATAAAGTAATTTGTATATAATATTTGATATAAAGCAAAAAAATGTCCATGATTAATGTTGATGTCATGCTGCTACGTTATTTACTCATGACGTCATAAGAATAAAACATAATAATTTGAGAAATGTAATAATCAGTTGTGGTGTATGTATAGTACTTGTTATAGTATATTTATGTATAGTACTACTTGCAGATATTGACTCACACACACACAGGCGCGAACGCAAACACATGTCAATTCGTTGTAATTTTTATTTATACTTGATGATAAATCTCTAAATTTATCTTCGAAACCAAAGCAAATTTCACAGTATTTGGTCAGATGGGCAAAATTTCCACTATATAGTTGCAAAGTAACATTTACGCGGTTTATTTCCTAAGCTTGACTCACATACCTTTCCCTTGATGCCATGTCGTTCACGTTATTGATATCACGGCTTTTTTTACCAATATCGGGATTAGCTGATATTGATGATTTTAGTAGTTTGACTTTAGTTGTTTTCGGTTTAAGTATGACATTACTTGAGGATCACGACAATGGTGAGGATCACGGGTTCATTTTAAGACGATATGACGTCATATTTGAAGTATTCCATGCATCTAGAGATAAAAGAGTGCATTCCAGTATTGCGTCATCTTGCCAGTTACATCTCTAAGTTTCTAATTGCACGGTGCATAATATGCTTTATGGTATCAAATGCACATATAATTGTTAAAAAGGTGGTATATTCTTTGTAAATTCATTCTAGCTGGTGCTCAGCTGATATTGTCACGTGTTTTAGTTGTTCACGTTTTTGTTGCTGATTTAAAATAAGCTTGGTATTTTTCGCCTATATTATGCGCGTATTGTTTGAATTAATCGTTTAATCGCATATTGAACGACTTTAACGTATTTTAAAACAAATATTAATTCTTATTTTTCCTTTGACTTATTTCTGCATGAACACAATTTTATTCTTTATCTCTGCTGTAAGTTAAATTGTGGTTTCTTAGTTTCTAAATATTGCATAAGAGTCCGTCAGTTTTGGTTATTTATGGGTATTATTTATGGTTATTCTGGTTAATTTGTAATTTCTCTCTATACAGTAAACTGACAGGTCGACAGGTATTCTTAATCATTGATACGAGTTTTTATTCTGTTGGCCTTTTTCTCTTTTCTTTTATTACAATAGTTTCTTTGAAGGCAATCGGTGATAAATTTAAATTAATACGAAATAATTTTATTAATTAAGAATATAAATCAAAGAGCATATTTTCATAGATATTTTTAACAAGAAAGATGAAAGAGAATACGTGTATATTATTACTGAATTAATCTGCTTTCCAATGAAAAATGCACATCCCAATACATGACTTTGTATATATAAAAGTGGGACATAATAAATGTTTGAAGAAAGTATGTAGGAATCAGAGTGCATGCGTAAAAAATGTATTTAATTTTCAGCAATTAATAGAATGCGGGTAATATACAATGGCATATGTGCATGCGCATTTGCATTTTTTAAATATATTTTCTATAAAAGCAAAATAATTTCGAAAATTCATTAAAAGTGCATTTTTCTATTTTTTAAATTTAATTTTGCATTAAATTATTTTATGATTTGGTATATAAACTCTGATTTAGAACTGCAATAAATTCTAAACCAAACAAAATTTTTTATCTTAAATCATTATGCTTCAATAGGCGTTAAGTTCTTTAAAAATGACAGTACGTTGCTGATTGTTTGGTGCTGCATAACAAAATATAGCGAGTGGAAAGGAAATATATTTCTAGTTTTTTATTCTTTTGTGTATCGTGTAGAAAACAATAGGTATGAACTATAAACATCATTTTTAGTTTGACAGTTACTACATTTATGATGTCACTTACACATTACAATTACATACTTATTTCATTTACATTATACAATGTATCTGTAAAGCTCGATAAATGTTCTTAAAGAAAAACAATCAGAAGATTGGAACAAATTACCTTTTCTTAGCGTTAAAAGTACTATTCTTCCGCCAAAATGCATTTCTGGTAACGTTATTAAATTTCTTGAAAACTGCCAGAAAATATCTCTTGAAGAATCGATCGTCTAAAAGCTGTCAATATTGTTATTGGTATACATTTAACTTTCGTAAGCATATTCAAGTGACAAAACAGAAGAAATTCGATAGGCATAAGATCAGGGGAGTAATGTACATGTTCTATAACAGCTAACTCTCTTTGAGCAAAGAGTGGATAGGGAAGAATCTGCGAGTGCTCTGACGTGTTATTATGCATCGCTATGCATTTTAATCTCTGTACAAACGTTGCTGAAAACGTCGAAAAGTCGTAAAGGGGGGCGTACAGAGATTGTCCAACAGCAACAATTTCCTGATGAAACATGCAGTCGTTATCGAAAAAAATTTAATGAATTGCATCTTGACTTTCAGTTTTAAAAGTGATCTTACAGTTTATGGATCGTTAGGAACGTTGCCGTCATTCTGAACATCACTGATAAATGTTGTCGTTGAAATACTGGACCGTTCACGGCATTTATTAGATTGATTGTGGATAATTTTACGTGTCTCAATTTATGATAATGTATGCGAAAGGTGTTATACAGTTAATGTATTCTTGTACATTTTGTAATCAAATTTATCGCATGCATAATAATACAGATTTGATTACTGATTTAATATTTTTATTATTATCTTAATCTTTTAATCGCTATTAAACAAATATTTTTTTGTATGGCAAATAGATATTTTCGAAATAATAATAATAATGAATTAGATTCTCTAATTAAGACAGAGATTGTGTGAAAACAAAATCGACTGAAAATACTGGTAAACATTCTAATAAAATTAATTTAATTAGACGATACAGTTAATGTATTCTTGTACATTTTGTAATCAAATTTATCGCATGCATAATAATACAGATTTAATTACTGATTTAATATTTTTATTAGTATCTTAATCTTTTAATCGCTATTAAACAAATATTTTTCTGTATGGCAAATAGATATTTTCGAAATAATAATAATAATTAATTAGATTCTCTAATTAAGACAGAGATTGTGTGAAAACAAAATCGACTGAAAATACTGGTAAACATTCTAATAAAATTAATTTAATTAGACGTACATAAATAATTATGATATTTTGCAAAATAGTACTCCATACTTATAAATCCCTTAAAATATTTGTCAATAAATTAAACATTTCTTCCGAGAAAGCGGGTATTTTGTAGTCCATAGGAAAATAAATATTAATCATATTGTGATAGTAATTAAAGTGTTTTTCACAAAACTTAAATATTTAAAGGGAAATGTATTGAACGTTCACACTTCTTTTTTTTTTTTTTTTTTTTTTTTTTCTTTTGGTGGAAGGTAGGGCCAATAACATGTCCCTATGTTATGTTAACACGTACATAACATGTCCGTGGTCTCTGCCATTTGGGAATGTCCGTTATGTAAGTTGTAGTGTCACTTTGTAATAGAAATTGCAAAAATGATTTTTATTAGGTTGCCAAGATAATACATTTCGTTTGTAAAAATTAATTCGTACCGGAAAATTCTGCCACTTAACTATTAGACGTTAATTTAGATCGCTAATTTATAATAATTAACGGGCAGACTTTTCAAATACGAATTAATTTTTCCAAACGGACCTAATTTTCCGTGCAACTCAATACCACACTTTCTACCGACGTTCATCATTAAGGTATTATTTATATTATGAATAAACATAACAGCGCTATTTACAGCGTGTATCAAACAGACCATTCTATAATAATAAATAATTACAAATGTTTAAGGGTATTTCCTAGTTTTAATGTTTTACTGTTATTTTCAGAAGTAAGAAGGTTTTTGCTTAAAACGCATTTTTTATATCTTGACCTACGACGAGCTATCATTTCGACGACTGGATCCTTTTTTCTGGAAGCGCTCCAGCCAATCAGCTGTGAATCCGCCATTTTGTAATATATCAAAGAAAACAAATACTGTTTCCTACATTAATATATGCATAGAAATTTTGTGTAAATATATTTTTATAAACACTTCGCATTTCTCAAACAAAATCCCGAAAATGCATTCAATTTCAGAATGGCAAAGTGATATTACCATATAAGTAAACAGTTTTGTTAATGTTATAAAATATATACTTTTTAAAATTTTAATTACCATAATATTTTTCATTGGCAAAATACTGCTAGTTCGGCATAATTAAGCTCTATAAGTTCAAAGCATAAATTACAAATTGCGAAAGCGATAAAACCTAAAGCGTTTTTGAAATATAGTTTCAATCGAAAATATTCTTCATAAAATTTTAATTCGCATTCAATTATTTATAATACCAAAATTAAGCATTGGATAATGTGTAACTTTGAAACTTTTGAAACAAATTTAAGTCCATGTTGAAAGTTTAATCAAACTGAAACAAATATATGCATTTACTACGAATAACTTTAGTATAATAACTTAAAATATCTGAGAAAGAGAAATAACATTTTAGGAGTAATTATTTGACTTGTCTAATCTTAGTTAACCGATGCATTAAATTCGAAATATGGTAAAATTATATTTCCTAATAAACTATTATAACTATTACTAAATATGTATAGTCTAAAAAATTCTAAAACGTCAAACGAATATTGCGAATAATCAAAGTGTTTATTCAAGAAATTATTTGACTAAACATCGGATGTCAGGGAAAAGTTTTTTAATTTAAAACAGAACACATATCGATGCAACATGTTGTCACAAAGTGTTTAACCGCTTAGATTTCTAAATAATTAGTTCAACTAAAAGTGCAGATGTAAACTATTGGCTGTTTTAAACAGAATTGTTTCGTTAACAAGTACTTTTTAAAAGAAAAAATAAAACCGAATTCAAGGGATTGTTCTTGGCATTATTGCACTGATATTTGCTTATTGCAAGCTGATTGGCGTATTTAGTGGTAGTTATTAGAAATAACAGAGTGTGCATTAGTGTTATAATTTTCTATCATCCCGATTCACTTTAAGTCCTATAGTTGCCAATATTGCACATTTCGACGATCATATATTAAAAATAGTAGATAACCACATATTAAAACTTTTCATATATCCCTGTAAAAAGTATTAGCTTTATGGCGAATATTTTTAAAAGATTAATAGTGTGTACCTTATAAACACATTGTTACTAACGTAATTGCAAATATAGAGAATGTTATGTAAAAAAAAAAAAAAAAAAAAACAGAAGGAAGGACAAAAAATCTATTTTTGGACCCTAATGGTACAGGGACACCACCAGTACATGCCCTTTCCAACGCAATAAATAAACTAAAATAAAAATCGTAGTCTTCGTTCAAAAGTCCTGTTAATGTAGTGATTGCGGCGCTGGTGTCTGGACAAGGGTCCAAGTTCCGACTCTGGCATGGATGTTTCTAGTGTGTCGTATTTCATTATAAACAGACGCCCGGTCTCTTTAACCCAGTGTTCAAAAACTAACTGTAGCATTCCCAACAAACCAACCCAAACAGTTCAAAAGTTATAAGTGGACATACTAAAAAAAAAAAAAAAAAAAAAAAAAAAGGTAAACACAAACATATTTTATAACCCCCTTTGTTGGATTTCGATTAGTTATAAAATTTATTTTTTGCACTTTTTCAGCATATATTTAAAAATATATTATATTGTGTATTTCCCAGTGTACTGTACATATTTGTAGAAAGATACAGAACATCAATATGCATATTATTCGCATTGCACTTTAAAAAATTTGCAGCAAAGTATCCGGTCATTCGACCGCTTTCATACAAAACTGTTCAATAACCGAAATTTAACGCTATTTTGACTATAATATTGCCTATATTATGGTCAGAATACTATTAAATTACGGCTATGGAACCGTTTTTTATAAAAAAGTTCGAATGACCGGATACTGTGCTGCAAATTTTTTACAGTGTGGTAATGTGAACTATATGACTATAAACACCACCCTAAAGTAACAAAAGAGAAACAAAAGTGCACCAAAAACAATACAAAAATCAGTAAAAGATGCTTTAGGCGAAACTTAACAGTAGAGCATCTTCCAGCCACAGGACACCACACTGTTAGAAATCTGCTGCTAACTATCCAGTCTCTCGATCGTTTTTACAGATAACGTTTACTTGACTATATTTTTAAGCATATCTGACCATAGTATTAACCACATTTTGGACATAATAAAGTTAAATTGCGGTTATGTAACCCGTTTTAATTAAAAACGGTCAAATGGTTGGATTTTTTCCTGAAAACTTTTAGCAGCGCAACGCAAAAAGTATTCGAATTTAACATAATTCGTAGAGCCTGAAACCGATGGTGAATTTATTGTAGAATATATACAGAGATTCCCAGGACAGCAGAGAAATTTATGTGCACCTGTATTTTTTCGAATTTGTGCCCTCCCTATCACAGTTCATAAATCAACTTGTTGAATAATTATTCTTAAAAGGTAATACAGATGCGTTTAAAATTAAAATATCACTATTTAAAAAAAATGTCACCGGCAATGGTCAAAAGTTCTTTGGACATATAACTATTTTTATCGGACACGTAGGCCCGCTAAAGGACGCGGAGAACGTCTGGCGTTTGGCCATCTTAGCCACTCGATAGTTGCTGATAGACTGCTGATAATTTAATAGGTGGAGAAAAGTTTATTATTTTTTTTTAGTGCTGTGTAAAATTTAATGCAAAGAACTTCTTCAAGTTCTGACTTTTAAATTTTCTTACTTGTTAGTTTAATAAACTTAAATATTTTATGCAAAAAGCGTGTTTAAACCTACATGTTATTACTATTTTACATAAAAACAGGCTCCTTGATGAGCCACTTAATGGAGCATAGACTTGGTAATTTGTAATGGCTCAACCCAAACCCCTTTTTGCAGCCTTGAACAAAAATAGAAATTACGATAACCATTTTATCCATGTCAGATACAATTGTTCGGTCTTATAGAGACATGTGTTGGAACTTCTTAACAAATTGAAATGCACCATTCCCTTTCCCCTGATTGCCGCGGCTAGTTGCCTTTAGGCAACTAGGATTGTCTTGTCTATCAACATTCCTAATAGAAAAATTAACGACGCTAAAGAAATGTTTGACTGAAGATGTAATATGAAAATAAGAGTATGAATATAAAGTTGATAGTAACACACACACATTTAGCCATAAAAATAATATGATATTTTGATCATAATTGTAGGGAAGTTAATTTTATGACAACCGATCTGCCGTACGGACGGTACTTTGATTGTTAAACATATGTGTCTACGTAATTATACAGGTAAAAGTACAACGCGGTATCTCCTTGCTATATTGAGCATACCAAGGGGGAAAATTATGCGATATTACCGCGGTTATTTAAAACTAAATAGAGTTATAACAATAATTGATAGATTTTATATTTGCCTTCAAAATCATATATTACAATACGAACAAATCTTGTGTGTGTGTGTGTATGCAAATTTTATTTTAAAAACGGCTCAAACGATTTTGACGAAATTTTGTATCCTACCATTTTGGGGCACCAGGAGACCATTGGTCTATGTCATATGTTCGAGAAAATTCGATTAGTGGGTCATTTTCTGGTCACTAAGGGCCAATGCATTTCAGTATGAATGCATGAAGATTGAAATAGTTATTGTTTATTAGTTGGCAGTAAACAAAGTCGCAAAGTTGGTAACATTTCGCGAAATGTAGTCAAATTTGGCGACATGTTGGCAACATTGGCAAAATTTGGCGGAAAAATGGACTTTTAAGATCAGCAATGCCAAAACGATTTTGACGAAATTTTGTATCCTCCCATTTTGGGACACCAGGAGACCATTGGTCTATGTCACATGTTAGAGAAAATTCGATTAGTGGGTTATTTTGTGTGTCTAAGGGTCAGGGTCAAGCTCATTATATCTCAAAAACGGCTCAAGCAATTTTGACTAAATTTCATATTGTACCGTTTCCGAGCACAAGAAGACCATTGGTCTAGGTCACATGATCGAGAAAATTCGATTAACTGGTCATTTTGGGTCACTGCAGATCAGGGTCAAGCTAAGTTTTAAAAAAATTCTGAAACCATTTTGATTAAATTTTTTATCCTACCGTTTCCGAGCACGAGAAGACCAGTGGGCTAGGTTATATGTTCAAGAAAATTAGATAAGTAGGTCATTTTTGAGTCACGGCGGATCAAGCCAATTTTATCTAAAAAACGACTCTAACGTTTTTGACCAAATTTTGTATCCTATCGTTTTCGGGTAAGAGAAGACCATTGTTCTAGGTCACATGATCGAGAAAATGCGATTAGTGGGTCATTTCGGGTCACTATGGGTCAGGGTCAAACTAATTTTATGTAAAAAACGACTGAAGCCAGATTCACGTTTTTTTTTGTCCTAACGTTTTCGGGCACGAGACGACCATTGGGCTAGGTCACGTGTTCGGGGAAATTCGATTAGTGGCTCATTTTGGTTCACTATAGGTCAAAGTGAAGCTAATTTTTTGTTAAACACGATTGAATCGATATTCCTAGTATATTGTATCTTACCGTTTTTTATTATGAGAAGACCATTTGGAGAAGTGAAATGTTGGAGAAAATTCGAATAGTGGGCCATTTTTGGGTCACTACGGGTCCAGCAAATTTTATTTTAAAAACGGCTCAAACGATTTTGACGAAATTTTGTAGCATATCGTTTTCGGGCACGAGAAAACCATTGAGCTAGATCACATGATCGAGAAAATTCGATTAATGGGTCATTTTGTGTCACTAAGGGTCAGGGTCAAGCTAATTTTATGTAAAAAAAGGCTCAAGCGATTTTAAGTAAATATTATATCCTACCGTTTTCGAGCAAGACAAGACCATAGGGCTAGTTCAAATGATCGACAAATTCGATTAATGGGTCATTTTGGGTCACTATGGGTCAGTATCAAGATAACTGTATTTAAAAAACGGCTGAAACGTTTATGACTAAAAATTTTTATTCTACTGTTTTCGAGCACGAGAATTCCATTGGGCTAATTCACACGTTCGAGAAATTTCGATTAGTGGGTTATTTCGGGTCAGTATGAGTCAGGATTAATGTAATTATATCCAAAAAACAACTCAAGCGATTTCGACTTCGGGCACGAGGGGACCATTGGACTATGTCAGATGTTCGAGAAAATTCGATTAGTGGGTCATTTTCTGGTCACTAAGGGCCAATGCATTTCAGTATGAATGCATGAAGATTGAAATAGTTATTGTTTATTAGTTGGCAGTAAACAAAGTCGCGAAGTTGGTAACATTTCGCGAAATGTAGTCAAATTTGGCGACATGTTGGCAACATTGGCAAAACTTGGCGGAAAAATGGACTTTTAAGATCAGCAATGCCAAAACGCATACTTGGAGCTAAATGAAAAAATGTGCCAAGTTTGCGCATTCTTCCAAAATTGGCTTTTAGAATCTGAAGGAATTTTATATCGAGAAATTTCGATTAGTGGATCATTTTTGGGTCACAGCGTGTCAAGCTAATTTTATCTAAAAACGGCTCTGACGATTTTGCCTAAATTTGGTAGCTTCCCTTTTTGGATTACGATAAGATCATTGGTCTATGTCACATGTTTGTGAAACTTTTATTAGTGGGTCCCTTTTTGTCACTGCGGGTGAAGCTAATTTTATCTGTAAACGGCTTTACTGATTTTGACTAATTTTTGTATCCTACCGTTTTAGATTATGAAAAGACCTTTAAGATAAGTCACATGTTTGAGAAACTTTGATTAGTGGATCGTTTTGGGTCACTATGGGTAAGGGTCAAGCTAATAATTTTATATAAAAAACGGCTCTAACGATTTGGACTAAATTTTGTAACCTACCGTTTTCGATTACGAGAATACCATTGGGCTAGGTCACATGTTCAAGAAAATTCGATTAGTGGGTTATTTTTCACTACGTCAATGAAATCCAATGTGAATGAAGGTTGAAACAGTTATTAAGTTTTAGAACAGTTGGCAGTAAACGAAATCGCACAGTTAGCAACATTTCGCAAAATATTACCAAATTTTACGAAATATTGGCGCCATTGACGAGATTTGGCAGGAAAATAGACTTTCAAAATTACTAATGTCACAACACATATTTAGCGCCAAATGAAGGAATGACGCCAAGTTTTTGACTTTTCGCCAAATGGTGACGACTTTTAGCGAAAAAATTGAATTTCAGAATCTGAAGGAATTTTTTAGAAATTCCAAACAGGAGCCGACATACATGATTCAACAAATCATATTCCATAGCCCTTTGTGTATGGAATGCTGTACTTTGTTTTCTGACGTATAAAAGGCGTACAGGCCTAAAAGTGTGCGACGAACTAAAATGCAGTTTGGAAGGATGCCCTTTCGTTGTAAATTTGTAAGTAATATAAAATTTAGAATATGTACATAGTGTTAAGACTGATTGTTTCTGTAAATAAAAATGTGTTTAACAAAATACTTTATAGCAATAATATAACTATAATTTATTGTTATATCGAGTTGAACATAAAGCTGACTTTAACCAAGCGTAGCTCGGTCTTCCCCGCTGGTTTTAGTTATTATGCCTATTACAATTTTCATAATTAAACAAAAATAAACAATTACTGTTATTGTAATCGAAAAATACTTAAAAAGTGCGGTTAAAGTAGGACATATTATTTTTCGTGCGACATAAAAATAGCGATATATCCGAATGAGTTAAGTGATAAAGGCATGTTTAATTATAGAAATATTTAACAGTAAACGTTAATACTTATTTTTCACTTAAGATATATTTTCTTTCACCCAGCGCCTAATCAAATATAAATGAAAATGTAGGGATTAAAGCGTATCATAAGGGATATAGGATAATTTTTAATTAAAGTTCGTTGTATATTTACAAAAGGTAAAGCACCATATTATCATGTAAAATCATTTTAAATAGCGTTTTTTATGTGTAATATTTTTATTAAAGGTTTAGTTATTGTAAAATTATTTTACTCATTGTAAGTTACATTCTATCGTATTTAAAATACATAGAAACATATCATCTATCTCAACTAGGTTTATTTTGTCATGCATATATCGCTTATGGCATAAGTCACATTTTTTAAATCTTCAATAACCTTTTCTAGTTACATTAGAAGACAAATTTTCTGTGGCTCTTTTATTAAATTTTATGGAATACATAGAATTTGTTTTTGAATATATCATTGAATCTGATCATTTATTAATGTAAGTAAACTAAACAATAATCCTTAAAATTAAGCTGACACCAAATATACAAAAGATTATAAGTACACAGATGCTCTGATAAGCAAGTAACGAATATCGAGTTATTATGTATAAAATAATTGAAGAATAGTGATAAGAAACATTTTCTATAAGGAAGAAAAAAACATTTCAAATAAAACTTCTGAAACTGTTTTCATCTAAGAATTGAGTCTTAAACGTATCCTTAAGCATATTACATTTGAACATCATTGTATCTCTTTGTTTTATTACATTGACGGATAAATTGTCTGAAACGAATTGTTCGTTGAAACCTCTCTTGTTTAACATTGTCGAAAGCATTAAAGAGTATTTTCGATACGAACATACATTATAACAAGATTTTAATGCGTCACGGAACATTAATTTAAGCTTATGGTTTGGAAATAAGTTGTATACTTTGAATTAAATGAACAAAAGAAAGAGAACTATTATTATTTTGTATTTAATATATATATATAGAAGTGTTTTTGAACTGACAAAATATCTCTTCTTTTCTGTTTTACATTTTTAATACTAAAAAAAAATGTTAAAGATGTCTTCATACATTTTAAAAAACAAATCGAGTAATTTTTAGTTTAAAATGTTCACACATACACACTTGTACTAACATAATATATGCTATATATATATATATTTCCGTCTTACATAGTGCGCAGCAACTATTGATTAGTGATATATATATATAACATTCTCTGATAATCATTTTTGTATTTTTCCAATTCATATAAAGGTTTTACCTTGAGATATTATCTTATGTATATAAATGTGCACATAATTATGACATTTCATATTGATTGCATGTATTCTGGTTGCCAATACGCAGAATGTTTGTTGCAATGCATGTTAATAAAATTACATCTACACAAATATATGTTTGTTTACGTTGATATGTTTGTTTGTAGAAGGTTATCTCAGAAACATACCGAACCAATTAAAAAAATAATGGTGGCAAAATAATGATAGAAGTGTCTTTTCCAAGCATACGCTACTTTTTATGTCGATTCTACTAACCCCAAGGTGATACCAGAGCAAACTGATTCGAAAAAAAAACGATTTCTTTAAAACTGTTAGATGTAAATATTTCGAAATTGACATTGTGGTTACTTTTCGAAGCTAATTGCTCTAAGAATTTTCAAAATATTCGTATCTATAAAGGGTGAAATGAACTAATAACTGTCTAAAATCAGAATTACTTTCTTTTTTTTTCGGAAACTACTGAACCAATTTCAAAAATAAATTTATGGCTTAAACATAAGGTTATTTGTTACTTTGAGATATCTGCCTCACAAGAAAAAGAGGATAAGAAATAAAATGTTTAAAAAATTACGATTTTTTTTTAATTTGTTAAGACTGGAAATTTCAACATTGAGAAGGTGGTTAACTTTAAGTAATGAATGATCGCACGGAACGGTTTAAAAAAATGAAATTAAAACAGATGTAAAATCACATTTATTCTAAAAGTTCCGACAAGATTTCAAAAATTCTTTCAACTTTTATAATAGTGGCAATCTCTACGTATAGTAGGCTATTTGTTTAAATCCCTCTGCAGCCAAGCAGATGCGAAAACAAAAAATGTTCTAAATTCCCAATAATTTGAAAATGTTATGGTTAGAATTTAAAAATGTGGTTACATTTAACTCATGAATGCTAAATAAGAACATATTTGAACTAGTCGGATATGCCAATCCTAAAACTTTATTCTATCATATACATGTTAATGCTTCAAAATTCGCTATGAAACCGCCAAAAACCCCTACAGTTTTTTGTCATTCCGTTGTATATTAGCTGCTTCCGAATCATCGGGTTACTTGGAGACGAACAGACGATGTATTATACTAAACTACGAAAAGTCCTTCTGGCCTGTACCGGCAGGAAAATATTGCCTCCATATCACTTGGTTTTAAGATTTTAGCTAATTCTTCTGAAAATACACGAAGCTAAAATACGCAGAACACAATTACAGAAGAGTCATTCCCAGTTCTCGTCAATATTGAATTTGAATGAGAATATCGTCAAATTAGAAAGCCATACCCAAGTTGGCCTCATACATGGCAACTTATTTCTGTTGTCAAATTTGTCGATATTTCATCAATTGTCGCCAAGCTTGGCGAGAATGTGACGTTCGCGAATATAAATATATAGTTTTAAGCATTTAATTGTTGAAACGATAGTTACAACAATGAAAGAAAATTTAGCGAAACCATGTTTACTAAAAATCATGAATTAAACCCGTTTATGGAGGAATCTTGCTGTGAAGTTTCAAAATGTCAGCCACCCTATAATTTTACACTGCTATATCTCAGTCATTTTTTAAGATAGAAGCAAAACAAAAATGCTCTGGAATCCTTGAATCAAGGCCAAACATTTAAAGCAAAAAGTTTTTAGAATTTCTATTTTTTTTTACAACTTTTTGAAATGGAAATTTTTAAATGGCTATCACAGCACCCCCTCCAGGTGCAATATCTCCAAATTCAACTGGGACCTGCAGGCTATAGTCAAAAACATATACAAAAAATTTGGCTCAATTATCTGCATAACTTCATACACTTTTCAATGTTACAATAGTGAATATGGAACAAAAATCGCGATCGCAGCACCCTCTTTCTTCGAAATATCCCCAAATTCAACTGGGACCTGCAGGCTATAGTAAAAAACATATACAAAAAATTAGTTCAATTATCTGCAGAACTTCATACACTTTTCGATGATACAATAGTGATAATGGAACAAAAATAGCGATCGCAGCGCCCCCTTTCGTCGAAATATCCCTAAATTCAAGTGGAACCTGCTGACCACAGCCAAAAACATAGAAAAAAAATTCAGTTCAATTATCTGCATAACTTCATACACTTTTCGATGATACAATGAAGAAAATGAAACAAAAATAGCAAACGCTGCGCCCCTTTGGTCGAAATATCCCCAAATTTAACTGGGACCTGCAGGATATAGTCAAAAACATATACAAAATATTTGGTGAAATTATCTGCGTAAATTCATACACTTTTCCATGATACGATAGTGAAAATGGAACAAAAATCGCAATCGCATCGCCCATTTTCGTCCAAATATCCACAATTTCAACTGGAACCTGGAGGGTATAGTCAAAAACATAGAAAAAAAATGGTTCAATTACCTGCATAACTTCATACACTTTTCGATGATACAATAGTGAAAATGGAACAAAAATCGTGATTACTGCGCCCCCTTTCCTCGATATATCCCCAAATTCAAGTAGGATCTGCTTGCCAAAAACATAGAAAAAAAATTGTTTCAATTTGAAGCATAACTTCATACACTTTTCGATGATACAATGAGAACCGACAGACAGACATTTTGTAAAAACATGTTTTTCGGAATCTCCGACCCCTAAAACATGTGAATCCGTCGAAAACCGGAAGTCGAAACAATTTCGATTACAATACTTTCTTCTATTATAGATAGAAGAAAGTAAAAATGCAATATTTGGTAGGGTGAAATGATCAAAAAACGCCGTATTTACTCTGAAATTACTGAATCATTTTAAAACAATATTCCAGTGTACGGTAAATGGTGAAAGGAGTTCAAAAACGTTCAAGATTGTATCCGTTGTTCACAAGGAGGAGTCATCAAATTTGTTCGAATGAATATTTTCTACTTTATTTAATAGCATTTTATTAGTAGCAGCAAAGTAATTTTCACTTCATATTAATGAGCACACAAAGTACGTTTCACCCACATATTTTCAATGAGTGTGTTTTATTTCCCTAAGTTCAAAAACGTGGACCTTGCCAGAAGTGAGTATAAACCTAATGTTTACCATGTATAAACATAAAGTTAGTATAAATCTAATTGAAATTCGGTATTATATGTCGGGTATTCATTAATATTTGTATTTGATTATGTCTGAATGTTCTAAATATAGATGTTTTCGTTACAATAATTTTACAGAGCTAAGAAAACATTTTAGTCTTAACCAAATTCTACAAGTACCATGTAACCGTCCTCTCCTGATATTTTGTCGTGTGAAATCAAAGTTAAAGTGTTCCTAATTAAAGGATCCAGATAGAAGCTCGTCAAATATGACCGCATTGCAATTACCATTATCTATTTATATTACGGGACTTAGTGTAAGAACAGGTTTATGAAATCTCTCCGAATTTGTACGTTTTAGCTGCGTTATCTTTGGCTTTTGCGTCTTTTTGAGTTGAATTTTCTTAAACTTCGTACAGTAATTCCAGACATGGCGATAATTTGTTTGCGCTAATATTTCCTTGCGTACGTGTGTTTGTGTTAATATTATGGAAATAAACATACAGAGTAACAGATTATTACATTTCTCTGATTATTATATTTTAACAGCATAACGCGAACGTTTTATGAAGTAACTTTATGCCGTCACCGTTTCTGATATAAGGACTGAGACGACTGAGATTTGTATAATAGATAGATCGCACTCCTTACTTAGAGTAGATATATGAAAATATGAAATATATCGAATATTTTAGATCGCACAATGGTTCAATTTCAATAATTAGCGCGAAAAATTTAATTTTCACATTACATAGTGTTTGTATTTTTTAAATACTGATGAATCAAAGAATCACAATGTACAAACTTGTTTCTAGAAACGATAATGTACGTAAACAAAATTTACCTGTTAATATCAAAATCATTCAATTAGTTTTTCATTGTTATTCATTGTATTAATTTTTCCTCAATTAATATTAAAAATTGTTTTGTTCTGGTAAATTGTGTATTAAAATAAGTTAAAAATTAATTTAGAATTAAATTAGATTTCTTTTAATTATTAAATGAAAAAAATAGTTTTGTATGATGCCTGATCGTTTACGATTTTTGGAATTGTAAACGTTTACGTTTATAACGGCCTACAAAATATTGTACGTTTTTTCATGCATTGATGTCCATACATGTAATTCTGTAGAGTATAAAGCGGTACATTTGAGGTTTTGAAGGGCCTGGCTACCTGATTGCTACCTGAAAAATAAAAGAATTTATTTAAAGAATATACAAACTAAACTGTGATGAAATCAAAATCAACTAACTATATACGTATTATTTGATATTTTCGACTGACTAAGATAATTCTCATTACATTATACTGCCATCAGGTACAACTATATAGCAAATTTAACGAAATCAAGTTTTAAGTAGGAAAACTGTTTAAGGGAACTAGTGGGACCACTTGGATTTTCCTAAAATTCAGCAGGAACATTATCATTTGCTAATCTTTTAGTACTAATAATGCCTGTTCTCTTAAATTTGTCTTAAAACATGCATGTTTTCAGCGTTCTTACTAACGATGAGATTTATTTCAGTAGCTGGAATCTATACACAAGATTTCATTCCCCAAATATCAACTACATTGTTCATTAGCAATAAATATTCATATATAAAACTAAACACTAAAGTCTGTGATACTTACAATCCTTACCGGTCAATTTACCACCAACCTTTAACTCGCGGTTTAACACCCAATTGAGAAATCGTAATTTAATAAATCTAACCACCGGTTATTATTTCGAATCTGTAACACCAAAGCCACGATTAGTCAAACTTGGATTACTGAACCTAAGGTTGAAATGTGCATAGCTGATTGGCCAAAGAAATCATATGATCTAGTAATCGTCTCTATAAATTCAATTCTCACTTGGAAACATATTTATCTGTTTATTTTCAATAACAAAACTGAAGCGAGTATTGGAAGTACATACTTATAATGTTTAATTTTAGATATACAAATAAATTTGGAATTACCATTTTGATCTAATGGTTTTGTTCGTTCACAAAAACAAAATTTTGCGTTAGCATAAAATTCTTAAAGAGCAGTTACTTGATAAAAAAAAAGGAAAAAAAAAGCAATTAAGAAACGGAATTTTTTCTACTGCGTATATAAAAACTATCATCTCCAATACATTATAATCTAAAATGTCCTTTAACTACACATTTTCATCACAAAAAGCCGACATCCATGTTCTTAAAAGATTGGTTTAAATATACCCTGGATCAAATCTGAAAATGTATGAATTTCATTTAGATTAATGAGCATATTTTTAAAAACTATTTTCCTCCACCTTTTTATTTTCCGATTCTTTCTTTTTGTTTTTCCACAGTAGGGTGCTCTTTACTTTGACTTTTTACGTGTGCGTATATGTAAATATATGTATGTGTATATATCTATATTATTTTACAACAAATGTCAAATTAAGTATAAAACTATATGTAAATTTGAATATAATTCATTTGTAAAATGTGTGTCCTCACGAGCTTGCATTAAAGATATAAAGTTGTAAAGCTTAACTCCCCAGGGGAGTTATCCCTTTATCCATTTTCTTCTGAATGCGTCTCTTCTTTACTTTGTGTCACGGAATAAATTACCTTCGACGGAAATATCTGGAACTTTCAAAACATACTTAGACACAAGCAGAAAAAATCTATTGAACTTTTTGAATTATAAAATTTTAAATAAAATATATATTACAAAACAAAATCATGTCCATGAGAAACGCTGACGTCTTGTTGATGGTGGCAATACCTGACCAATAAAGTTTGCTTATAGTGCAATTTTTTGAATTTCTATACATCGCACAATTTCAGTTTTTACACCGTGGAATAAGAAAACAAATATTCTTCCGAATGCAGTTTGTATGAAAGCTTTATCTCAATTAACTTATTTTTTATAGTTTTTCAAATAATTTCAAGCAGGATTTATTTTATCTTTCTGTATACCGTGCAGCCTGATTATAGAAGATCAACCCTTTCGCACTTAAAACAATTTAAATAGATCAGCATTTGATTACGGCAAATATTACATAATGGAATTAAAACTTCATCAATAAATTAATAAAATAGTATTAATAAAACGCATATTTAACAAGCAAGCAAAGGAAGCTCTTAAACCACTGAAATTATTTGTATAAAAAAGGCTGCTGTAAGACGGGAAATCTTCGATGATTGCTTCGGCCATTAACCTCTGGCACGCGACTATGCGGAAGTATCGCTTTTAATAAAATTCAAAAGTTTATTTGAATACAATATTAATATTTGTGACATAAAAATGTTATTTGGTGTTGTTCGTGGGCAATTTTAAAAAACATATTAAATGTAAAAAAATATTTTAGAGTTTTCAATTTTAAAAAATGCTTTTCTCCTACGTTCTGTAACCCTGGAAACCCGGGTTGTATCCCTTAATTATTTTAAGTGTAATATGATATTTAGCCATGTATTAAGATTTTGATCCAGGAAGACTAAGCGGTTATTTCAGAAAATAAAGTTTTTGTAACATTATGCTCTTCATCTAAATTGCATCATTATACTACTTTCCTCAGAAATTCCTCATAAGGAAAAATAACTACTTGGTATTTATTGATAATTTTATTATTATTTTTATTTACAATTCAGCAATTTGTTTCAATTGGATAAGTCTTGGAAAGTTCAAGATTCCTCCACACATTGGACTCCATATACAGCAGTTCCTTCGATATTGTTTCATTAATGATAGAATAATCAGTAGTTGTTTCCGACAACCTGGCCATCTCGTTCTCCATAACTTTATGGGACACATGAAAAATCTTGTTTATCGAGGACGTTTGGTAAAATTGGCATACTTAAAGAAGTTATCAGTCTATATGTGAAAACTATCGCAGTCGACCAGTTACGATCCTCAGTTGAAACAGCTTTCCACAGACTGCATATTTTACATCTTCAAGAAGGGAACCACATTGAGGAGCATTGCCTCCGTCGATAAAGTGCTTGTCACATGAATGTTTGATACGTTCAAATTAAATGCGTATTTGTGTCTTTTAAGCATATGTCTAGTTGTGTAACGCCTTCTATGGGTGATTTCTGGAACTAAATTTTGTTTTCGTGTAATCCGTTTCCACAGTCTTGAATAGCATGTGTACAAATTTTCAAGTTTATACAGCTTATTGACTACTTCAATACATAGAGATTTTGGATTAGGATGTTTTAATTGATACTGGCCACATTATCAATTAAATTCTGACCGCACTGTACTCCTTCACTAAAAAACCCTTTCCTCTAAATAAGACACCTTGTTGTTAAATAAAGAAAAATATGTCATAATTGCAGTTTTTTGAAAAACAAGGGAAAACATCTGCAGTGACTCCCCTCGATTTTTAAAATACTTTATAGAATACTCTGTTTACAAATAAAGAGTAATATAACAATAAATAAAAATGCAGATCCTTATTTTCCAAATGCTAAACGTTTCCATGGGGAAAATGAATTCATGTTTTAATGAAACTGCACTTTCTTTCATAAAGCTTAATCTTTTTTTCTAATGAATTAAATTTCAACAATTCCGTCGCCGACGGTTCTGAAATTAGGGCCTATAAATTAAAAGAAGAAAAGAACAAAACATTTTAGTAATTTAAAGTCCCGTTCCGGTGGAACATAGTTGTTGTATCGGCATAAGATCAAGGTGAGCAATAAAATTAAATTTATTGAGATATAATAGTAAATGTTTAACAATTATGTCCCAGAAAATGGTTGTAAAATTGTGTACTTACCAAACCCGCCAATCGATTTATTTTAAAATGAATACAGTTCTTGCGATAGTGGCCTGTAGCATATTCGCCAAATAGAGCTCAATCGAAAGCCTATTTTGGGTGATATCGTGTTCACTCACACGCAATTATACATACCGACATCATCGAAAACAAACACGAGCTCTGTGTTCTCGAGACCTGAAAGCATGAGGAGATTCTAACATACACAGATACAGACACACGTACATAAAGGCCATTTTAAAAAATAGTGAAAACGTAATCAGTAGAAATATGCCTCAAAATCAATAGCTCTATATATAATCAGCCTCAATATGTAAAAATGTACAATATTTCTGAAATTGGGTTTTTATCATGGTTTTAATACTTTTTTTGCACCATATGTGTACTGAAAGTGAAAATGGATATAAACAGTCCAAAATTTTTAAACTTTACAAAATGCATAATTATACTCATAACTTATGCAAATATTGAATCCTCCTTACGAATATTGAATACAAATATTGAATCCTCCTTCACAGACTAAAGAGAAAAAGAAAGAAAGAAAGAAAGAAAAGAAACTGGTGAAAATTATTATAAATAAAGAACTTTTAATCAAAAATTGCCTATTTTGTAAAAATAATATTATAATCGATTCTTATTTAGCAGAACTTTTGCTAAATTTTGTGAAACAGCACATAAAACTCGTATTTTGTCAATACAAATGAGCTATTCTACTTTAAATTTCATGATTTTTTTTTAATTTTGATTTTATTTATAGCATTAAAAGTGTGAAAATTATTGAAAATATCTGCAATATGGCATTTGTTGTCAAAATTTCGAATTGAATCAAACAATAAGTAAAAAACTAAATTCTAAACATATTATCAAAATGTCAGTCTGAAATGAAATGTGTTATTTGATTATACATTCAAGAAATTGAAAAATATTTCTACTTATTTTGTTTAAGATTTATATCTGTCAAAGAGAATATATTCTGTAAATAAATTTCGTTCAAAAATAAGGTATGAATAAAATCAAGGGATATGAGTTGATAGTTACTAATGCTGAAAACATACTAAGGTTTTACAAAAGAGGTTATAAATTTATTATTGTAAATACCGTCAACCGGGGTGACCTTATCCCACAGCACGGATAAAGACAAAACGTGTAATAAATAAAAAAAAATTACAATAAAACTAATTAGTAATGAAAAATTCTGATAGATGGCTGAAGTAGCTTAAACATAAATTATTTAATTAAGCATTTTACAAATTGAGTTTGGCATTATTTTCGGTAATGTTTATTTACTTTAAAGCGCGTGATTTTTATGAGAGAAACTTTTGGTTTGAAAAGTTATTTATACTTGATGCTGTAAAGTGGTAAGTGCATTTTTTTAGTTCTTAATATGTTTCCTTTACAAACTCAATGAAATTAATATATATTACTTTTATATTTGATATTTAACATTTATTTTATTTACAACTAGCATTTTGAATGCCAATTTGGGGTGAGATTGTTTCGAGACAAAGTCCCCAAAAATTTAGTTTATTTATTATATTTGTATTTTCTGAAAATATAAACACAAAAACAAACATTTACAGCAAATAAAAACGTTGCACTAGTGTATATTTATTGCATTTGTATATATCTGGTGGTGAAATAATGCCTTGTACGAATAAATCTCTTTTGGGTACTCGTAATTATAAACATTATAGTGAGGAAATGCATTATATTGAGAAAGCGTCAGATAATGTTCTGCAATATGTATTAAGCCAAAGACAAGCCGCTGAAAAATATTAAATTCCAATCAGTACTTTAAAGAATAAGCTGAAAGGCCCTAAAAAAGAACCCTACAAGATATATTTCTTCTTTAAGAAATTATGTTTTTACAGTGTCTGAAATAAGGGAATATGTCTTAAATTTTGTTTTCTAGAAAAACATTAATCTTTCCATGTCTTAAATGTTAAATGTTTTTACATCATGGATATTGTTGAATAAAATTTCCTTTTTCTATTCATTCACATTCAAAATTTGTATTTTTATAATGACAATTTTTTTATTATGTTTTATTACCCTATCATAATAGTGGGGTTACGTTGTCTTAAAAGGTGATTTATTCAATTATTTTTTTAAATTATGACCTCAAACCAAGGTGACTCTACCCCAATTTGAAAAAATAATAATGGTAAAATAACTATTATTTAAAAATACAAAATGTAAATTTTAAAATTTACAACTGATACATTGGAACTGAAAAAAAAGAATTAGAAATTATTTAAATGAAAATGTCCATAATTTTTATATACTTTTAAAGACAACAAGAGGCAAAAAAATGAGACAAATGTTGCCCAGGTTGACGGTAAAACATTGAAAGTGGTAAATATATTGTCAATGTACAGAACGTACAATGTACAGAATTAAGAAATCGATTTATTATTTTACTTTTCTATAAATATTTTTTGTTTATTCTAAAGCGTCGATAATCAGGGCTCGTATGACTCAGGGATTCATGTGATTCGAATACTAGATTTTTTGCCAACTAATACTCGCCATATTTAAATACTAAATTTTTTTATTAAATAAGAAAAATATTACTTAAAAAAAATCTGGTATTCCAATCCCATGAACCCTGCAAACACTGATAAAGATTCGGAAATGTAAAACCATCAGTGAACATGGTTTTTGTTCCGGATGATTTCTAGCTTCGTTTTAAGTTATATTTCCTCATTTTTACAAATTTTATGTAAGAATAATATTAAGAGAAAATTGGAAAATAAAACAGAGAGGGGGGGGGGAGGGCTGAAAATAACAGTTTGACATATGTTAAGTATTGTAATATAAGAAACAATATATGCCCCAAAATTTTACTATTTAGTTGCAAATTAGCTAAAAGATTAAATGTTTATCTTTGTCTGACATCTTGCTGCTGTCTATTTAGTGTCATTTTAACATTTTCTTATTTAAAAAATGCACGTTGATAGGTATGATTTTTAGTTTCTGAACTTTAAATATTTTTCATTCTATTTTAGTTGGATTATAAAATTGTACGAAAATTACAACATTATAAGTAATGCATTACAATAATATGAATAATGCAAGATATTTGATAACATTTTCGGATTTTTTTTTTTTACTTATTAATAGGGATTTTTTTACTATAATGATATATACATAAATATATATAATAGGCATTTCTCAAATTAAAAGTTATACTGTATAATTAGCTCATCTAACAATTGACATTTGAATTCATATCTTAAAATGTTCGTTACATATGTCAGGTGATGTTTCTTTCGTCAGATTTAATAGGTATTGTAAGTATGGTGCACTTTATTGATAAATGCGACCCATATGTATATATTTTTTAATTTTCGTTATTAAAATGTTTCAAATTGTTCGAAGGGACACATTTTTTAAACTAAAGATAAAGTAAGAAATATTTGAAATTGTTGTATGCTTCAAAGTATAGAAATTCATAGTTAACTCGCGTGGAAATGTTTGCTTTGAACCCCGATAAAAATGTAAACAAATGTCAATATAACAAACCAATATTGCCTCTATAGGGGTCCAATATTACGGTAAAATTGCACATATAAGAAATACTTCTAATGAGTTACAAATATTGGATTAATTTTTGCTTCACTTTAAGAATATTTTCATTGAAATTTCACTATTTCAAAAATATTTAAATATTTGAAACGAAACACCAATATTACAGAAAATGTTGGTTTTTGTTCAAGAAATATATCCAATGAAATGGAGATAGTAGTTTTTCAATATTGCCGAAATATTTGCTAAACGTAAACGCATCAATGTCTATGCAATATTTCATATTGCAAATACAATCCAAGATATAGTGAAGCTATTATCTAAGACTGGCCATGATGCAGCGTATATAAACAATATTGACTAAAAATTGTTTTGCTACTTGGCCGATTTTTTGCAGTCGTCATATTTGTGAAACTTTGATGTAAATATTAAATATAACCTATATAAGCAAAAGTCACCAGACATTTCTGATTTTGGGCATATGTTATAATTTCTAGAGCCTTAATAGATGGAGTATTCTTGAACAATGGCCATATAAAGAACATAACTTCAAATTACAGAGAAGATTTATTCACTAGTGCATTTAGAATTCTAACAACAAATTGAAAAATATATATATTTATGATCATCATACTTCCTAGAATGTTCGCATAGACCTATCAAGTTACTCAAAAGATCTCCAGATTACTAGCAAAGATCTGCCATACATATTGGAGGGTGTTCCGAAAAGTTTGAAAGAATATAACAGTCAAATCATCTTGTAATCTTTTTACATTGAAAATACTTCAATAATGTTTCACTAAATATTGGTCGGAGCACAGCTCCGGGTTCCTGTGAAAAATTACATTTTTCTTAACAGGACAGCGCCCAAACTTTTAGTCAAATTTACACAAAAAATTGATCTGAAATTTGGTTATGCCAAAATGTCGCCTGGGATTGAAATTAGAAAATATTTGTCAACCCTTAAGCCCCGAAACGTTGGTGCAAGATTTTTTCTATTTTCCCATAGAGATAACATTGCGATTGTTTGAATTATCAATCAAAACATTAGTTCCATTGTTGTAATTTATGCATTTTAACCTCATCGTTATGACGTCAATGTTACTGACGCACACATTTGATTTATAATATATATTGACTTTAAAAGAAGTTTTACATCTTACGTACTTAACAAACACGAGTGTGAAATGTTTGGTAACCAAATTAGATCTTACTCTTTTTATAACTTCAAAATCGACATTATTTGTTTTGAATTTTATATATTTTTTTAAAGAAAATATATCAACCTGTGTTAACCAGTTTTTGTTTTACTTTCTGTACACATACAGGCTAAGGAACATTTTGTAATCATGATAAAAACCCGGTTGCGAAAAGGCATATTTTAACATTATGAAGTTCTCTGACGTATATAGATATCTATATGTATGCGTATGCGCGTACAATAGACGTTCTACACGTTTTTAGGTCCCCAAAGCTCATTCTTACCAAAAAACTGAAATAATGATGAGTTTTTTGTAAAGAAAATTAAAATAATTTATATTGTTGCCATTTTTTTATCATGCAAACTTATTTAAATAACAATACACACGGATACAATATTTCAGCAAAAGGTCTTAATCTCAGTACCAATCCATACAGTACCAATCTCAGTACCAATTAGAACATATGCCCAAAATAAGAAATGACTGGTGACTTTTGTATGTATAGGCTATATTTAATATTTACATCAAAGTTTCACAAATATCACTGCTGCAAAAAATCGTCCAAGTATCAAAACAATTTTTAGTCAATATTGTTTATTTACTAAGTAAGTAAATAGTTCGTTCTCTAGATAAAAGGAAAAATGAGTGAAAATTAAGTAAATTAAAATCGTTGTAAAATGGTGCAGATTTATGAAGGCAAGTTAATGATGTAATTTTCAGCAGTAGATGTATTTTACATTTCTGAAATAAGGACCCCATAAATATTAATAAAAAAACACGTTCAATGACGTTTAAATCGTAATAAGTACATGAATTTAGCTTTTTTTTAAAAAAAATCGAACTCAGCCACCGGTGTAATTCAACTCTTTCTTTCTACATCAACATAATGTTTTCTTTTCAATTTTATTGTATAAATGAAGTCTGAAGTGAATCTGTTTATTTTGATTTAGTTCAGACAATCCAGACAAAGAAACGTAACATGATATAAACGATAGATACCAAATTTTATCTATTAAGCTTATAATTAAAAATTAACAAGGAATTAATCATTATTTATAAAAAAAAATAAAAGCTTTCGTCTTTGCAATCAAGATTTATAAATTGCTTTAAAGGTAGTTTTGTAATTACGAAAACCAGAACAAGAAAAATAACGGTAATCAAAGAAATTTGTAAAAGTGTTACAGAGCAGTTGTGACCGGAAGTTATCATGCTTTTGGATCCAACAGGTGCTGCTGCAATTAATGTTCAGGGCAAAACAATTCACTCTGGGCTAAAATTACCAACAGGTTTTAAATCGTTCGCCGATTTAGGCAGTGAAGCAGGAAGGAATCTACAGCTCATGATGGATCCGGAGTCATTTCTCATTATTGACGAATTTTTAATGATCGGATGTCGTCTGATGGCCGCACCTGAGCAAAGATTTTGCGAAGTTAAACTAAATAGCATTGCGTCTTTTGGAGGCTTATTTGTTTACCTCATTTGAGATATTAGACAGCCACAGCCTTTAAAAGAAACCCTCTATGTAAGAGACATTTTTTAAAAGTCATTTTGGCTTTGTGCGGACAAACAGTGCTTAAGACGTTTGAAAAATCAAACCTTAACAAAGTCAATGCGACAAAGCGATGATACGCAAAGACAGTTTCGAAAGATTCTTAAATCGTTTTCCATGGGCCAAGTTACAGGCAAGCAGTACCGTGCCACAGCAATACGTAACCCTTATGCAACGATAAGATATACTGCCTCTGGCTGAGATTGTTATATTTCAAGATTCCATATGCTTTTTTCCCACAAACAAGCAAACTGAAGAATATCATTAAAAAATATTAAAATTCATAAATCAAAATGGCCAGTCGCAAGAATATTAGACGACCACAATAATAAAATAGCAAGATGGAGTGAAGATGATCACGCAGCTGGACTTCAGGCTGCACTTTTCTTAGCAATTGCATGCAGAGTTATGTTGTGTACCAATCTGTGGACAGAGGGAGAATCGGTAAATGGTGGACTTGATACGGTAAAAGATATTGTCTACGGCCTAGGACTTCGGCCTCTAGGCTTTACACAGTCTTAAATGGATCATTTTTATGATTATAACGGGCATTTATTACTCAAAGACTTTCCCCTGACACACCTATAACTAAATCTTGAAAAGAAAACAATGCATCATGCTCCCGAACTCAGTTGCCTTAAACAATTGCATATGCTGTCCCCAAACATAAATATCAAGGTTTAACTTTATAAAAAAATTGCTGTGGACATTGGTTCAGAAGTGTTATCACTCGGAGCAACATTTGTCGCTTTTAGTAGAGTACGTCGTTTAGAGTATATGTTTTCATTGGAGTGTCTTTCACAAAAGATAGGTTTCACCAAATAAGAATAGGGGCACTTTCTGATATATTAATATTTGAGTACTACCTGAGTCAACTGACGGCAATATATATATATATATATATATATATATATATATATATATATATATATATATATATATATTATCTTTAAATGCAATTTTTTGAATTATGCGGCTCAATGCTCCGACATTTCGGCCTGACGGATGCTAGTTATTATTTTTGTCTTATACCTGAAACAAAAATCTTACATATCTCTTTCTATCATACTTTATCTTAATCTAAATACATAATAACTCTCTTTATTAAAACTAGCTTGTAATGCAGCTGTAAGTAAACTTGAAATACGTTTGAACTGTTAAGAGCTAACTAAACGGCATAGAAAGATACAGACTTAAATACTTAAGTGATGAATGTAGAACACAAAACGACTTATAAAAACCTTTAACGTATAAGCATTTAAGTCTCTATTTTAATGATAATTATTGATTTTATTATATGATTATGATTATAGAAAGATTTACACTGTATTTATTATATTTGTTTTCTAAATGGGTCATTATTTTTAATGCATACGAATCTTTAAAACTTCCAAGCGTACAAATCATTTGATACCTGTGAGGGTTTCTTTCGAAAATATGTTTGTTTAAAGTGATTCCTTTTAGAAAAAATTACAAAATACAAAAAAGGAAAAAATAGCCTGTTTCGAAAATATCCTGAATTAATCAAAAACGAAGTAAAAGGAGATCTGCAAAATAGGTATGTTTTGCATTTTGCTATTGTGTTTTGAAAAGTTTAAGAATATTTATTTCGAAATAATGCATTATGCTAATAGGATCTTATGAATACAATGACCAAACCAAAAGACATTCTGAAGAGAAAACTTCAAATCAATATTGTATACGTTTTAGAAGAATAAATGAATTGAAGAATACTGAATGCTGAGAAAGAATTTGTGATTAAAAGTGAATATAGAAGACCCGCTCTTGCATGCAGAGATGTTTGTGCAAAAGAAAATTGTTTTCTTAATAACTAATTATCTTTATAATATAATAGAATTATATACTTATAATGTAATCAAGCCCTTATTAGTAAACTTAACTACTAGTAAGCTGTATAATTATTAAGTATTGGTGAAATATATACGTAATTCAAATAGTATTGGTAACAAATATACGTAATTCAAATGGTATTGGTAAATGATATGAAGAAAGTATCACTGAGTACAAATTATTCAAAATTAGTATTTGTTAAGATAATTTACGTATTAGATGAAGGATATGGAAAATAATAGATTACATCTATGATATATTTATTTGACAAATTCAGTATTTTGAAAATATTCAAATTTTTTAAACTCCAAATTGTAATTTTTTTTTAAGATTTAATTTTATGTATTTACGAAAATTTGTTTGATTAGGATAGTTATTTTTTACATTTTTTTATAATACATCAAAAGAAAAACAGCCTGTTTTGGAAATACTTGTATCAATCAAAAGCATCTGTAAAATATATGCAGTTTGCATTGTGTTATTTAAGTTATGTTATGAATATGAATATGAATATGAATATTTAAATTATGTAAATTATCAAATTGTGTTATGGTTTAAATTGTGTTATGTTTCAAAAGAGTTTCTTTTGATTGAAATGTATTTTAATAATAGGATTATATGAATAAAATGTCATGACATTTTTTAAAGAAAAAACAAATAAATTTTTTATACATTTCAAATGAGTTTTCTTAAATATTAAAATGATAATTTAAAAAATGCTGAATGCTGAGAAGGAAAATATGTTAAAAATGCAAATAGAAGAAAAACCGTTTCATTTACTAGTGTTTGTGAAAATAAAACTATTTACTTTATAACTGTATTGATTAATAATGTAAATAAATATATACTTAAGAGAAATGTAATACAGTTCTTAAAGTAATATTTGTAAATATATATCGAAATTATTACAAAGTGCAAATATTATTAGAAATTATTATTGTGTTAGATAATTTACTTATTGAAAAAAGAAAACATATGAAAAATTAGAGTCACGATATCTTTTTTTAGATTTTATCATTATTTTTAATGTATGCAAATCCTTCAAACTGCAAAATGTACAAGGCTTTAGAAATTTTTCATTTTGCTTTTCTCGATAATTTGTTTGTTTAAAATAGTTACGTTTACAGAAATTTTTGAAATACACTAAAAAGAAAAAAAAACTATTTGTAAAAATTGTGCGAAAATCGACAAATTAGCAAAATGAACTGAAAAATACATGTCATCTACATTTTTCTATCGTGTTTTGAAAAGTTTAAAAACGTTTCTTTGGAGAGAAATACTTTATGGTAATAAGGTCTTATGAATACAATTCTAAAGTGAATGAAATTTCAAAATAAAAGCTCTAATCACTATTTTGATAAGAATTTTATTAAAGATTAAATTGATAATTTTGAAATATTAAATGCTGAGAAAGACATATAATATTTAAAAATGCTTAGTAGCAAAAGAAATGGTGATTTAAAAATTGTTTTCGCAAAAATATTTTGTTTTCTTTGTAAATCTGTTTGCGTTTTTCTTTCGGAAGAATATAAAATTCGTATCGATAGTAGATCAGTTTAATTAAATACTGTTTCGCAAAGTATTAAAAAAATATAAGATTAATGTAAAAATTCGTAGCGTTTATTATCTATGATACATACATTATCTCAGCTGTGGTTCTATTCTTTTGTAAGGGTGGTGTATTGGACGAGTGAGTTTAGAGATTGTGCTTGCGATCGTGGTGTTCTGAAGTCTAGGGTTTGTGCGTGAATAAAACTTAATTATGTCATTTCTTTAAGTTTCGTAAAGTACGTATGTCTCTCCGAAAATCTGGTTGTTACGGTTATTTTTGTTATGTAAATTTCGTTGTACGTAAGCTATATATATTCCGGAAGGAATTGGAGTCTGTGAATTTCGAACGCATCCCTCCCTCAGGTTTGTTAATTCTCTAGTGAAATTCGAGCCACATACTGACTCAATTACTTGGTTTAATATTATCAGTTTACATAGAGTCTTCGGCTACGTGTTTTCTCCAATTTGGTAAGATGTTGAGCTTTGTATTACGAATAAAGTGTCATCGAAATGCACGAGATTCCATTTTATAGTGATATTAAATGCTAAAGAGAATTTCTTTGATTCCTACAGAAAAAACGAGGAGATTCAATTGAAGACGAGATAAGTGAGTTTAATTTAATAAGTTTTGGGAAAGGACTTAGGCCCCTTTCAGCCTTTATTAAAGTGGGCTTTTTACTGAATATCTGCATTAAATCCACACGCCCCTCTGAAAATTCCCTGTTTACTCTCATAAATAAACTGATACGTTTGTTTAGATCGTGTCTTAGTCTCTTTTCCAGTGAACAGCAAGGAAGGGGTTGCAACAAGGTGATCAATCTACTTTATCCATTATCAATGTTTCTCTACCAACTATGGAATGGTTTCTCATGTACGGATTGCATAGTTCAGAAAAGTTTCTTGCAACTCCTGTGGTGAAGTTGAACTATTCATGCCCAAGTGGCTACCATTGAAACCACTGAAAATATTTCATACAGCACTTTTTTAAAGTGCAATCTCAATGTAGATGGCAAACGTGTTTTGAGTTTCTTTAACTGACTTTGCCCCTGATTTAAACTCAAAGTATACCTCGCATATGTCTGAAACCCCATCTTTATTACCTCAAATTTTTCAAAACTCATTTATAAAGCACAACAGAGAAAACAAAAGAAGATGTTACAAATTGCAGACAAACGTCTAACACCACAATATTGCCACGCCAATAAAATATCGCCGACTTCATGCATCAAACCAACAGCGTCAGGGCTATATTATAGAAGTGTTATCCAGGACAAATGCTACAATTCTTGGGGAAATGTGCATGATACAAAATTATAGTAAGTAAAAACAATTTTCTGAAAGGTAAAATTCATGAGAAAATGGTTGTTTAGTCATTTCGTTAAATGTTTGTACAAATATTTCTAATTTGTTTAAGAAAACAAGCTTTCAGGCATTCGCTAACATTTTAAAGATTGCTGATTCTTTTTGAATGATGCATTCATTAATCAAAAATTTTACTTTCAAACCAAGATGCCTAATTTGATTTTAGAAAAAATAATTAAATATCCACCATTAATATTAAACTAAAGCAATGGAGATAAAACGAACACTATATTAATTTTATGCTTTAGACTATGTTTAAAAACGTCGCTACGTGACGTTTCGTTGCTGTAAAGCGACGCTCGTCAACTATGTGCCTTCGGCCAAACTTGTGTTTACAAAGATGTAGATATATAAGAGGTATATAGTAAGAAAATATGCAGTAAAAAGATACAAATGGGCTAATATATATAATATATTAGCCCATTATATTTTTTTTAATTAGAAAAAAATTCTTTCTTACATTCAAACTTTTGAGAAGGATTTCACTATTTTTTCAAAAATTTAAAATCAATTTTTGGCGCTTAAACAAATAATCAATTTTATAGAAATATTCTGTTTTTCATTTTCCTGTTTTGGGTTAAGACACACTCGTTTTTATAGAATATCATAAAAATGTTTTAAAGTGAATGGAGTTAATCCCACAAACATTTAAAGAAAATCTTTGATATCGCTTGCCATATTTTATAAAAGGTGTTTTATAAAAGGATAAAGAATTGATTTCTTGAATTGCACAAGACAGTTTCTTTATTTAATTAATGGACCTCTCTACAAATCAGATTAATGTAGATACATGCGTTATATAAATGGACATACATTAAGTATAGATAAAGGAACTACCTGAAATGTTACAAAAAAAATATAAACCCCCATCTCTTGTAGCCCCACTTTACCCGTTAAATTTTTATATCACAACAATTATAAAAAAAAGATTGATTTTTTATGAGTAATTCAAAGATAAAGTACACTAAAAATATCTAACTGTTCTTTGCTAAACATTATAGAAAATTTACTTTATAAAAGAAGCAGAAATCATATAAAACCTAGATTATTGTTAGTTACACCAAACCAAGGTATAGTTATGCCAGACATAGGAAAACTATAATTAGGAGCTATAATCATTGCAGAAAAAACGCTATGATTAATTTACAAAGTAGAATATTAATTAGCCTATTAATAGTCGCATATCAAAAATATGTAACATTTTACCATAAAAACCTTTAAACCACATAAATAATCGACAATAGATAAACCGATGATTAGATTTACAATAGATACCATATATCCAAAAATGTGTGATTCTCAAAAATATAATAATTGGAAAAAAATACTTAAAGATATGTGGTGAAAAATTACAATGTGCAGAATGTGAAAATTATTATAAGAAGCAAGTGGAAACTTATATAGTGGAACAGTTTGTCTAGGTCGATATTCCACTAATATAAATAAAATGTAATTGATTTCTGTTGAGTAAATAGGCATGAGCCAAATTTATAAACACAAATTGCCCGATCAGTTACAAAGTCAAATTTAAAGAAAATTGAATAAAAATGGACAAATATTGAATAACTGAACATGATATGCGCAAACATCGATTAATAGGGAGCATTAATATAAACAAAAACGTACTTAATGAAGAATTATTAAACAACATGAGAAATGCAGCTGTAAAACATACCGAACCAGTGACATTTTAGCTATCGAAAACCCTGTTATCTTTTACAAATGCGCATGGCATATATCCGTTACATTGATAGTTAATAAAATAAATAAACTATTTATACAAATTTAAAAATAATTCAAACACACATATAAATTATTTTTATCTTATCTTAAAGTATATCTGATCTTAATAATGATGATTGCATTATGCATGAATTTTCCCAAACAGACACTTTTAAAATAGCAGGTGCACAAATATTCTATGTGAAATTCAGAAGACAAGTAAGAAGTTTGTTTAGTTAGTTGTAAAAGAAATCTTAACTAGCTAGACATATTAAAATAAGAGTGAATATTTTAAATGAAAAATATTTAATATGAATAAAAAATAAAGACGTAAAGGTACCATTTGGGTTAGTATTTTGGTGTGTAAATGAAGAAGAAAATCAGTGACTAAATGTAAGATCTATTCTTGTGCCATTGGAGAGAAACAGATAGAATAAAAAGTCATATCAAACAAAAAGTATGCCAGGTGTATTATCTATGACATCAAAATGGAAGTGAATAAAACTAATTAACTTCCTAAATGATAATTAACTTGCTAAATACCTTTCAGATTGTCTATCTTCTAAAACAGATATAGGAAGTAACGATTCTTCTCTCAAAAGATGTAAAATACCTAAAATATTTCAAAATGACTTACAGCAGTTTGTTATATAAACAACTCTTAATGTAAAACATTATTTTAAATTTTCAAGTTACAAAGTTATTTCACAGTTGTAATATTCTATTTAATGTTGTTGAGCGTAAATAATTTCTGACCCTCATGCAAACATTGTGACCAGGTTACAAGTGACCATCACAAAAAGCACTGTCTGAAAAAGCACTGTCTGGCAGGCAAATCATATTTTCTTAATGCTGAAGAAAGTGAAAATAATAATAATAGGACAGATTACTATAAAAGAGTTATAGATGAATCTATCAAAATTGTTGAGGAGAAATATAAAATAAAGGTGGTGCCAGTTGTTACTGAGACAGAAAGATAAATGAATAAACTACGTCAACTGTGCATAAAAGAAAAAAGTGTTTTGATCGTTCATGGATGTGCAGTACATTGGATGAACAAGTTACTCCAATATATAATACGAAATATCTTGTTGACGTACAAAATATATTTCGGAAATGACCATCAATCAGCAGCATGGCCTAAAGAAGTTTCTAATACTGTGAAATCCCAGTTGCCAACAGAAACGAAATGAAATAGCCAAATAGAATGGATATCCACATTTATTAAGAATTGTCCAGTATTTCTAAAAATATGAGAGAATCGCAAACTCGACAGTGATAGTAAATTTCAAAGATTAATTAATGATTAGAAATTGTTCAAACAAATGAAAGAACTGTTTCAGCAGATACAGCTTGCAGCCAAAGAATTAAACAACCTCCAAACTGAACATGCAAAAATAGCAGTAGAAATTAAGAAACTGTGCTGAAATATCCCTACATAAATATCTGGTTTTCAGACAAGAGGTCTTGGCATTACTAACAGCTCGCTAGTTTGTATTTATGAGTGATATAGTACAGAAAATTACCAAATATTACGTGGAAAACAGACAGATATGTCAAGAGTGTAGCTGATGAGTTTTGTGCCAAATTCTCCTTTTGCACTTCTATCATATAAAGCAGAATCCGAATCATTTCAAGTATGTTTTTTATTAAACAAATTATGCGAAAACGAAATTTAATGGAAAGTCTTGAATAATAAGGAAATCAATGTTTATATAATAGTAAAATCCCATTCCAAGCCTTATAGTTCTGAATCAATTCGCAATAAACTAAGAAACGGACTTGATATGCAGAAAGCTTCAAAACTTGTATTTTGTTATACAATACTAAGAGGATAGCCAGACGTGGATTAGTTTACTGTACTATTGTTTATTAACCCATTTGCATCCGAAGCGTGCATTAAAATATTTCTTTTTTATTCAGAAATTCCAAATTCCTACCAAAAATATCGAATAGTAGTTTCTGCTTTATTTATTGACACACGTTTCGTGATTACATAGAGTAAAAAATACTCCTTTCTGAATTTCTGGTGTGGATTCGGAATTTCAGAATAAAAAATAAATTCATGAAATGAATGTATGTATGCACTAGTGATGCTTAAAACTACGTTTTGTGATAACTGTTTTAAATTTACCATTAAAAAAATATTTCTTTTCATGTTTTTACGCTTATGAATTTTGTTATAGAATTATTGAAATCTACAAAAACAACTTTTCAAAAATTAAAAAAACCAAGCGTAAAAAAAAAAAAAAAAAAAAAAAAAGTTGTGGCTAAAAAATGGTGTGATATCAATTTTCCAAGCTATTATATTACTTATTTAACTTTTTTCCATTAAATAAGTTATCATATATATAAGTTGAGTGCCTACGTATATGTTAATAGAAATCGTTTTCTCCTGTACTAAATACATCCTAACGAGTTTCTGAAAAATCAATTTTTTTCAAATTATGCATGATGGGCTTGACGGCCATCTTTGCATATTATTTACAAAATTCTAAGCACTCAAATATGTAGTTAAAATCCGAAGTTCAAAATTGTTATTTAAGCAAATGTTTTAAGCGTTTCATTTATAGACTTGTATGCTCTGAAAATTGTGTCTTAAGATAATGATGACTTACCTTAAAGATTCATATTATGATTTATTTTTTAGAGTAATTACTAATTTCAAACTAGTAAAAATCAATTTCTCAAAATAACAGTCTTATCTAATTTATCTGTCCGTAGTTAAAATTTGAAGTTCGAAATTGTTATAAACATATTACATTGCAAAGATATTACGCTTTTACTTTAGAAATTTGGATGCTTAGAAATATGGGAAGATGGCCGCCAAGCCCATCATGCATAATTTGAAAAAAATTGAATTTTCCGAAACTCGTTAGGATGTATTTAGTACAGGAGAAAACGATTTCTATTAACATATACGTAGGCACTCAACTTATATATATGATAACTTATTTAATGGAAAAAAGTTAAAAAAGTAATATAATAGCTTGGAAATTTGATATCACACCATTTTTAGCCACAATTTTTTTTTTTTTTTTTACGCTTGGTTTTTTTTACTTTTGAAAAGTTGTTTTTGTAGATATCATTTCTTTTTTTTTAAATAGATTAAACATAATTTAAATAATCTAAGCATGAGAAATAATTTAAAATTACATTTTACTTTCAGTCATTGTTTACAGGGTTAACTAGAAATACCAGTAAATTTTTGCAATTAAACTAATTACACTCTTAATAACAACATACTAAATGTGGCTTGTTATAATACTTGTTATCCCCCGTTAAAAAATATCACTGACTTATCCAAGAAATGAATAAAAATTGAATACGTACATAGCGTGTCAGTGCTGCATTTGATATCAAACGTGATATCACGCTCTTTTATTATTAGCACTAGCTGGCTTCGCCCGTTAGCGGGCCCCTAATTTACATCGGGGCCTCGAATCTTGTAAAACCTCGAATAAGATAAACCTCGAACCGAACGAACCTCCGACCTGGTTCCCCGCTGCCCTGGTCGTGCTGCACACGCTCAAGTTCCATCTTCCACCACCAGGTAGCGCAATATTTTCTATATGAACCTCGGGCACTGAAGGCTATATATTTCGAGTCGAATGAGCTATACCCCGTTGTGATCCAGCTCATAGAACCAGAGATAGGAGAGTGCCCCCTGGTGGTGAAAAAACGAACTAAAATCGGAAAGCTCTATCGATGTCGAGTCGAATGAACCATACCCCGTCGTGATCCGACCCATAGGAACAGAGATAGAAAAGCGCCTCCTGGTGGTGAAAGCTAATAGCGTTTGGGGGGAAAAGTGGAGGGACGAACACCGGAGATGCATAATAGGATTAAGCGGTCATAGACCTTTCCAACGATGTATCACATGAGGGGTATGTGCAAAATTTAGAAAATACCCCCCCCCCCCTGCATAATATGATTAAGCGTTCACAGACCTTTCCTACGATATATCACATGAGAGGTGTCGGCAAAATTTAGAAAAGTGCCCCCTTTGAGGAGGGGGGGGGGGTGAAAGTGGGAGGATGGACCCCGAAGATACATAATATGAATAAGCAGTCACAGGCCTTTCGAGCAATATATCACATGAATAGTGTCGGGTGGGGGCGCAAAATGTGGGGGTGACACCTGTGATGCATAACATGAATAAGTGGTCACAGCCCTTTGTAACGATATGTGACATGACGGATATTGTTAAAATTTAGAAAAGTGTCCCCCCTTGTGTAGGCAAAACGCGCTCCGCCCCTCCCTATAATTTTTGAATCGGCTTTATTTTTAAAATTTATGTTATGTGTTATAAAATATCGTAAAGTTTCAAACAGATAGCCTTATTATACTTCCTAATTTTGTTCACGCCCCTCCCCATCCCCTCCCCGAAATGTGACGCGCCATTCTTTTTTATAATTTTTTTATCATGTGTTATAAACTAAAAGTTTAAAACAGATCGCATTGGAATTTAATAGCACTTGCTGAAACTACTATTATATATAGTATAATATAGAAATAAACCCTCCTTTAGCTTGTAATTAAGATATACGAACAATTTTTAGAATTTCTGAAAGCTGATTTTTATTTATTTATTTATCTATTTATTTATTTTTTATTTATTTATTTATTTTTATTTTTATTTATTTAATTTTTTTTTTTTTTGCCCTGTGCATGTTTGGAATTTCTTAGCAATTTCTTAGATTTACATTATTTTATTCAATTAAACATTGTACTGTTACAATAAATTTAAATGGAAACTTCACTTCTAAAACAAAAATAATTTAACAACTGGATTTCATTAATTTATAGGAAAATGACGTGAAAGGTATTCCTGCGAACAAAATGCCTGTCCCTTACCGTGTTTTTTTTTTTTTTTTTTTTTTTAAGAAATAAATGAATCACATTTAATTCATTCCAAAAATTTTGTTTACGTTTGGAAAGAAATTTTAAATGCCGATAGCTCTTAATGTATACATTTTCGAAGGTATATCTTCCCTCAAAAACTAATTTATTTTTAAAGATCTTTCTAAAAAAGGAAATTATATATTTAAAATATTTTTTAAAGCATAAACACTACGTCTGATTACTTTATTTTACAATATTATAAGAACACGCATTTTATCAGACAATAAAATACACTAAACAAACATGAGTGAAAAATTGACCTGGGCCAGGACTCGAACCTGTGACCTTGAGCGTGCCGTGTTGACCCGCTGCGACTGAGCCACCCAGACCTATATCCTTGAGCGGCAATTTCTCATACTTATTCATGTTGGAAGCAGTCATCTGCCACAGTTTACAGTCATATTTAATTGTCTGATAAAATGTGTGTCCTTATAATTATGAAGTTTTATTTTTTTTTAAATATCTTCAGAATAAAATGGCTGACTTGCTGACGAAATTTGATGTGGTTATAACCCCTGTTACTGATTTGTGCTATTATAATACAGATGGTACATGGTCGTTGGCGGGTTTTATCTCTGTTTTGGCATATTTTTTTAATTGCCAAGTTAATTAACAGTTTTTTGCTAATTAAGGATAGAAAATAATTTTTTTTACACTGGATTTTATAAAAGCACATAGATTACGTAATTACTTGTCCAAAAATGCAATCCTTTTTTTATTCTGTCCAATATTAAGGCCTGTAGGTTGTTTGAAAAAAAAAAGTTTGACGAAGAAAAAAGTGATCATTTTAAGTAACTCGACGTTTTTTTTAAAAATCTATATCTCTGTTTATAAATCACTTATGAAGATGAGTTTGGTCTTAAATTGAAGAAATTCTTCCTTAGATTCTTCTAGTTTTCGTTTTTTTATTCAGCGACGCTTGGTTTATTTAATATCTGATATTTTAATCTGGCATGTTTTGTCGATTTAACATTGCGAAATTGTTTTCTGTAAGTAAGCAGTAGCGGTCTAGTCCAGTTCTTGGCATTGTTTGTGTGGCGTTTTTTTTTTTTTTTTTTTAAGCTTGGCTTGGCAGAGCGACCGCCCTGCTTGATAGATTAGAAAAAAGTTCTTATTTTAACCTGTAAATATGTTGTCTAAAGCAAAATCTTTTTAAAAATTCATTTAAGTAAATTAAAATTAAAACAGTTATAATATGTATATATATATATATATAATTATATCAACGATAAAAATTTATTATTTATAATAAAAATGTATTTATTATTTGTTTTATCTTTCGTTAGTTACTTCCATCAAAATCTTTAAAATACATATTATTAATGAATAAATATTTTTGCGAAATACATTATTTTACATTTCATAAGTATCAGTAAATAAAAAAATATATATCTGACAACGTATATGGAATTTAAAAAAATAGCCTATTAAGATAGGTATAAAATTTTGATGTGCATCTTTCATGGATAAAATGAAGAATTTAGAGATTTAATAATATGTTTTAATTAAAAAAATGTATATATACATTTTTTTTATTGAAAAACATAAAATCCTAATATATAATTTTATACAGATGTGAATGAAAAACGTAAAAATGATATTTTTTCACTAGACGGTTAAACCGTGGTGAAAATGTGTTATTTCAAAGGTAGTAAAAATCGGTAAAAATCATCAAAGAGAAATTACCAGCAAACCTGTAAAGTGCCAACACAGTCTGGACGACCACACCGTAAATTTCATTTCATATTTCAAATACCTCTAATAAAAGGTTTCTACATAGATTCGATATCAGAATGTCATCGGTTATAGACAAATGATTAATCTTCTGGACTAGTTATTCAAATTCATGCTAGATACAGCCAGAATTCGAACTTTATTACTTAGAGCTATATCCATTCTTTTATTTTTATTAATTTATTTTTAAAAGAAGTAACATGTATATTTAATGCTTTCATTATCTGATAGCGCTTAAGAGCTATACTAAATTGTTTTAAAAGTATGATATAATAAATCATATTATCAATGTTACTTTTACAAGAAATCATAATAATAGTATTCGTAGAAATCATAACGGTTTATTATTATTATTATTATTATAAATTATTTCAAACATAATTTTTTTTCGCACTGTCATAAAATTATTTATATCAAATAAACCGCTTCTTTTTCTTGTATTTCGTAGAAAATACATGTTTACGTTCTAATTACAAGCAATCTACTTGGTGTTTTGAATAATAACTAAGCATTTCTAATCTCTAACGATGCAAAATTAATATGTAAATAATAAAGTGTTATGAACTCATATACGTTTAAAATAGTTGCAAATGACGGACATTACGTCATTTGTTTCATTATAATATTACGCTTTCTAGATTATGACATCTGCTAAATACACTAATATTGTAGTTATTTAAAGGCTATTTCATGATGTTATTTTAACGACTTCGATGGTACGGTTTGCAATTTTTTTCTTTCTAAATATTCCACTCACATGAGTTATTCCAAAAACAGTTTTATATTTCAAAGTAATGAAATGTAAATTATATTCTATGATATTTACCTATTTGTTCCGAGGATTATTTTTTGTTTTTTAGATTCAGATTTCTCAATTACTAACTGAATTAATTGCTAAGCTACTAATTTTGTCTGCAATTAAATAAAACATTAAATACTCCGATTTCGAAATATATATTTATAAATCATTATTAAAAAAACCTCTTCCCAAATGGGATAGTATCCTGCCACTCGAAAAATATGGGTAAAATATCCTTTTTAATTGTCGATGAATGACTATAAAGGCTATTTCATGATGTTATTTTAACGACTTAAATGGTATGATTTGCAATTTTTTTCTTTCTAAATATTCAACTCTTCTAAATATTCTATCTTCTTTCTAAATATTCTTTCTTCACATGGGTTATTCCAAAAACAGTTTTATATTTCAAAGTAATAAATAAACTATGATATATAAAAAAAGAAAGATAATAAAATCAAATAATAAATAAGATAATAAAATTTATAAAAAAATAAAGAAAGAAATACGTCATGATTTCTATGATTACTATTACTATGATTTCTTGTAAAAGTAACATTGATAATATAGTTTATTATAGCATATTTTTAAATTCATATTGTTGTGCATCTTATTGTGGTGAACGTAAAATGCAAAGGAATATATGGTATTATCTTTGTATTTTAAATCAGTTGAAAATTTTGAACTAGTTGTAAGTATGCCTGTGCCAGCAGTATCTCAAGAATAATCCCGAACAAAATGTAATTTTTCATAAATTCTTTTATTTAAAATGAGATTTTAAGTAAATGTTTATTATAGTAATTTTCTGAAACTTTTAACAGTGTTTGAAAGTAAGTAGGTACGTTTTGATGTTTATTGCAATTTTGAGACAGTTAAACACAAACAAGATATCTTACCAATAACGCTGATAGAATTAATAAATCGAGACATTCTTGTTTACACCTGTGGTTATTTTATCAGGCTACAAAATACATTATGGTTTTTACAATCCAAAATTAATCATTCTAAATATCGAATTAGACTGTTTAAAAATATTCATAGAAAATTTTAGTCCTAACGAAGACTGTTTTAAATAACAGTGGCCTGAAATATAAAAAAGCAGTAGCTTATAAATAATTACACAACTTAAGAAAAAACTTTCTGCACTAAGTAAAATGAAAAATATGACAATAAGACAGGACTTACTTAGAAAAATAAATTATTTGTATGTTGAAAATATGCATGTATAATGGAACAGTTGTGCCACCCCATGTTATTTTATGACCAGATCGTTCAAAAGAAATGCAATAAATGCACTTCAACTTCGAATCGTGTCTACTTTCTTAATATTACAGAAATTTTGGAGACAGCGGTTCTCTACATATTACAAATTGAAGCAACTTGCAGTTTCTAAATCAAACAGTGATATCCACTTTTCACACTTTATTTTTTTTTCCTTGGATCATTGCTGTCCTAAAAAGGTATAACTTATGTATTTATTTCATATCTTCATATAGTTTGAAAAGAAAGTGTATTAGAGATTTATCTATAATTAAAAAAATAATAAGAAAATTAAGCCTATTACAGAGGGGGACATAAGGGGAACGAATTATCACATAATTAACAATAAAATTATACAACAAATTTTAAAATAAAATTAAGTCGCATAGTGTTAATAAAAAATATAAATGAAAAAGATTAAAAGATAAAATGAAATAATACCCTATAAAATTTTCCTGTATATTTATACGATGGTATCTATGGAGACTAACAATAACAGGAGACGATCCCATCAGACCGTCAAAAATTTAAATTACCCCCTATCTCATAAACTAACGATGGAAATGGCTTGTAAAAGCACTTATCTATAATTTGGATGTAACTTATTATTTGTATTTAAAATTTATTATTGGCCATAATTCATAAATTTGAGAATATGAACTTATTAATGTGTTTCATAGTTAAAAATATATTTTAGAATCGAGAACATGGTTGGAATATGGTCTATTCAATGCATCTCTTTGAAAAGAAATTTTTCAATTGAACGATTGCTTGGGAAAGGATTTGGAAAAGATTAATTGTTAAATAAATAAACCTTTTTATCTACATTAACATTATCATCCTCAAAATCTCTATGGAGGATTAATGAAAAGTAAAAAATATACCCCTTTTCTGAGATGCTTTCATTCAAGGAACATAAATAATTTATCAAAAGCTGGTGTTACGATTTAAAAATTAAAGTTGGTTTAATTTTTATTACATATAAGACTCCTATTTCAAAAACAAAAAGTGGATTTAATTGCTAGTGACTTTGCAACAATTTGGTGTTAATATTTCAAAGTTGCTGTGCTTTTTCATTCCGCGACTGAACCGCAGTTCTGAATAAGAAAATTTGAATATCTGAAAATTGCTTTTTTCCTGCAGCTATTTTTTTTTTCAGCGAACGTTAAAAAATTAAAGATATAATAAGTGCTTTGTTATAGTTATTAGAGTTTATTTTTTTGAGAATTAAAAACTTGTTGGGAAGGATAAATATTCTTTGAACTAGCCGCCACTCGCGACCAGTTCGGTCTCCCTTAAATGTATATAAAAAGGGTACTTTTCGATTAGCCGGGCGCCAATGATATATGTACATATATAAATACATATGTATATACATATATTTGTATATATATACATAAATATATGTATATATATGTGTATGTATATATGTATATGTAGATATGTGTATATATATGTGTGTGTATATATATACATGTATATATGTAACTGGCGCCCGGCTAACCGAAAAGTACCGTTAAAAGCACTATAACACGTTACTTTTATTCATAATTTATTTTTTTCCGTAATCCTTCGCCAAACCGGAATATTCTAATAGACAAATCAAAAACTTTTGCGATCATGGTAGCATTTCGCATATTTTTTGTTGTTATGTATTTCATCTTTCTTGACAAAAACCGCTTAACCAACTTAAGCATTTATGCTTCATATCCGTTTGCTTATCAGTTGCAATATGTTTGCTAATGAGGAGATTCTTAAACATATTAAGTAGTTTTCCGTAATTGGATCCATTGCCAAATGGCGTATTTTAGTTAATACGATTTGGTGCATTGAAGTCTATTTTGTGAAAGTCTTTAATGATATCCACATTTACACTGAACCATATTGTTGCCAATATTTTTTTGTTTGTTTGTTTGTTTCTCGCTACCTTTGGCTGTAGACTTGATTACGGGAATCAGAAAATCTATCATTATTCTCATTTAAAACGTCTTGAATAGTGTGACATAATCGGGGTGCATATTATAACACGTAATTTTCGAGTATGGTTTGGTGAAACATTGAACTTTTGGAAGCCAGTTTTGATAATCACATTTCTTTTAAACCATATTTGCTGTCAGCACTTTTGACCCGTGGGGTAGAATCTCATTAAAATTCACGAACTTCCTTCTAGATGCCGATGTCTGTTCGACTCTGTTTTTCTCTGCTCTCCTATTTTGATATAGTTCAGGAGTTTTCATAACTGCATAATTCCCTTACTTTGGCATTTCTGCTTAATGTCTACTGACTATTAAGATCCGTAACTTGTAAATACGCCACGCCAACATTACCGCCTATAATTCTAATTACAGCAATCCGTTTTTTCTCTCTATATTGCAACTCTATAGTTAATATAGTGCCCCGGTGCGTCTACGACAGCTGTTCCATCAGAACATTTGATTTCAAAATCAAAGTATCGTTTCTAATTTGCGCACGCGAAAAATAAAAGCTGGTATTGGCAATTTTAAATATGCTGTTGGCAAGATTTGCGCCCAAATAACACAAAAGTACTTAATGATGTTATGTATTTTGTAAATGTATATTAAATTACTGTTTTGAAAGCGATTGGTCATTAATAATGGTAAATATGATTGGTGATTAACAATCATTTTCAGTGGTCTCTCTTCCTTGCACGTATAATACATAAATACCAAATTAACTGACAATTTGTTTCGAAATTTGATTCATTAAATATCATTACAGGAGTTGTATTTGTTTACATTCAGCTAAGAAAAGATAAAGAATGAAGGTGAGTTGTATAGCACATAATTATGGTAAACTTTGATTGTGTCACTGGTACGAATTATGTTTTTGACACCAGGCAGCGCTCCAAAAAATCTTTCACGGAAAACTTACTTTACGAACGATTATCTCCGTGGTTTAATGGTTTAATATTTTAAACCTTCACGACGAATGAATCTTTTTTTTTGTTTACTTTCATGGATAGAGAATTTGAATAGCGAGGCTAATTTCAACTGAAGTTATTGAAGACTATATACATAATTGAACGTAAGTCATCTCTCAAATATTAATTTATTTTGAACGATCTTTCTAAAAATGTAACATTTATTAAGTTTTATTCGAAAATATAATTTTGAATAAAAATGGCCGCCTGGCATATGAAAACGTGAAGCGGGCATTCCGGAATTGTTGATGACAGTCACATGACTTACGGTTTTATTATAGAGATTGCAATGAAACTTTCAGGAATCCTTATATATTATTTCTCCTGTCAACATCCCTTTTACTCAGAAAATATGAAACGCAGAACAACGAATGAGATACCATATGAAAGGTTTTAGAACAGGCTTCTGACATAGCCCACTTAACAATTCGTTAAAACATGTTTTTGATTAAAATTTGCTGAAATTAAAAAATTAAATCGGCATTGTTTTCATGAAAGAAATGAAAGGTTTTCCTGAAATTATTGTTGCCAAAAAATAAAACACCACATTATAGGATGCTCATAGCAATTATAATAAAAAACACCGCACGGGTTTATTTTATACTTATGATTAAAAAGCGAAATTGAAATTGAAATGTTTAGATATATATTTCTAAGTCCCATGGTTTTCCCGAAGCGGATGACGTCATCCTCTAATGCAGTCAAAATACCATTGTTAATTTTTTTTTTTCTCGCGCGTGCCTTTAGCAATCTTGGATCAGTTTTTAGTCTAACTTTGATGGAATAAATTTGATGATATTCTGGCTTGACTAACAACTAAATGTTGTTTGCAGATATTTTTATCCTTGCTTTTTCTTTAGATGTTTAAACCTGCATCTAATAAATATTACATATTGATAAAAAATTATACTTCTCTATTATCCCTTCGACCACTTTTCATAACAAAAAACAATCGCCAAATAAACGGGACAACGTTGCCATTGGAATATCAAAAAATAAATAAAATATAAGAATTTAAGGACACAATTGTTATTTTAATTAATAAAATAACTACTAAATCAGTAAAACATAATGAAAAATACACGCAAATGTCGAATGTAATACCACTAGATGACGTAACAAACATGCATAACGATTCTGACATCAAGTAAATGGGACTGCATTTTTGGCGTTTAATCTTACAGTTTGGAGGTAGTTTTTTGTTATGAAAAGCGGTCGACGGGTTAATAGAGAAGTACCTAAAAAATATTAGATTTCAGTGCGAAATCTTCGCACGGGCCCTCTGGTACTACTTTAATTTTGAAAGTTTTTACCGTATATACAGTGTATAAGTGGCCGATATATCGAATTTAGATTGTATTGTTCTTTTTTTTATGCATATTTGTAGTATTACGGGCAACCCCTCACCCCCTTCCGCCTTTTCATAAAGAAAACTTTATGAAATATGTAGCATAAGAACAATAAAAAAACATTAAAAAATATAATAACTAGTACGAACGTGAAGAAATTTAGTCGATCCAAAGTGAGGACATAAGCTACTGATAATCTTATCTGCTTGAGTCTACACAAAGCGTTTGGAATCATACTCTCATTCATTGCACTCATCATGTCTTCTTCTCTTGTTCATTAATATCGTAATCTCAGATCTTAAGCTTCATTTTTAAGCTTTAATTTTAATACCTGTCTCCAATTTTTCCGAGTATAAACCGAAAGACGGTTTGCGATTGCCGTTGCAATAAATGGATGGAAAACTGCTTATTACTAATACAGATTTTTACTGTTTATCGCTCTCTCATTGATGTTTCGAAATATTTATCTCTAACTCAGTTATTGGGGGCGAAATTAAATGAAATGTTACAGCTAGGAGTGACTTTTTGTGAGCTAAAAAATTGGGGATATGGCTGATTGCTATCGCATTGTGTAATGAAGAAAATTCTTGCGGAAAATCGGCTTAAATCAAGAGTTGACTCAAAAATTCCCCCAAAAGTTGTTGAAACTGATAGAAGAGTAATGCAGACCTGTAAATTTCGACCAATGTTCTTGTTTCAAAAGTGTTGTGTTTGTAAGCTGGAATATATGGTATGTATCAGTACCTTTCATCAGGTAAAGCAATATACAATGCATAAACTCCAACTGTTTAAGCTACATTTCAATGAACTTACATTTTTTAATACATGTACATAGTAAAACAAGGGAAGGTGTCAAACAAGATTAAACACCAATAAAAAATTATATGGTCATTAGAGGTGAAGCCGGCGGAGTACCCTTGTACAGGGGAGCAGGAAAACCCATACACCTAGGAAGGTAAAATATATCAATCCGATTATAGAGAACTGTGGCCCAAAGGAGGGACAAATTTCTTTCTTGCCAAGTAACAAGAAAACTTTTTAAATAACAAATAAGATAGCTTTTAATAAATATTTTAACAATTACTTAATTTAAAACAAAAACTTATAACCATGGTTCATAATGATATAAATTACTTCATTTTACCAGACACATTAAAAAATCATGCATCTGCAAAAAAAAAAAGAAGAAATGAATGAAGGAAGAAAAACAATGTTTGTCTTTCGGTAAAAACAGATTGAAGTTAATAGCGTTCACAAAAACACATTTTACACTAACATGAACATTAAAGACATTAAATAAATGTTCTCTTTATGGATTTTTTTTCTGGTCCAGAAGAAGGTGATTTTGACTTCTAATTTATTATTTGGATTTTTATTGACTTTCAGATGTAAAGAACAAAATGTTAAAAAAAGAAAAGAAAATTATCCATAAATTAAAACTGATTATTCGCAATTCCAGATACAGTTTTGAAATTTTCTCTAATTATATACTATAACCAAAGATTTAAAATAATGAATGAAAGATAATCAGCACAAAAAATTAACTCAATTTATATGAAAATAAACATAAACGATAAAGAAATTAGGATAAATATTTGAATATTTGAAGGTATATTATCCATAGTACAATTCTATCAGCATAAGCCCCGACTATTTACCACCGAAATGCGATACAGTCTGATTTAAAGTATATTAAACAAAATTAATATGATGCTTTAAATGAAATTTAATAAGATTTTTAAAATGTCAAATAAGGATTTTTTTTAAATCTGTTACAAATTGCCCCACCTACTAACAATTACCTGCACCTGTTAACAGTATTTTTAGGATCACGCCCACAGCTAATTGGTAAATGTTAGTACAAATTAGTACCCTTTCAACGTTTGAGAGTTTTTCTATTTTTAATAAGTATGCTTCTTATATTTTTTAATCGCAGTTTGATGGTATAATATCTTTCATATCCACTAATTCTATATATAGTTCAAAAAATTATTTTGTTTGAAATATTTGTGTCTATACCCATTTTAACATGACTTCTAGTAACGGAAAAACACTGGCCTAACGGTCAAATGGTTAAAGTTCAAATAAAGATTAATACAGTAAATGAAAAAACCTGATAAATAAATATACTTAAGCATATACATTTCAATAATTGGTTTGTTTTCATTTGTATTTCATTAATTCATCTTAAAAGAGGCAAGTACATTATAGCATAGTTTGCTAACATATTAAAGTCCTCTTTCCTATTGTTTTCTATTTATATTTCTTACTTTTAAAATGTATAACCTTTAAAATATATCAATTTAATGCTCCATTAAATTGCTGACCAATTTTACTGGGTTTATTGCATTTTGGCAATTACGCTTTTTTTCTACTTTAGCCGACAATAATGTGCTGATCGTTCTATCTTTTAAAATGGGCTTTTAGTTTAGAAATTTCGAATCAAGTCTGCGTAATCATATAAAATTCACATTTTATATGAAGATGCTTTTATATTCAAATAGCCATATTCTATAAATAGTAATAAAAAGCATTGCCTCAATCCTCTCAAAAGTTTCGAATATATTTTAATCGTAAAAAACTATATAGTATCTAAAAATAGCTTTGCTCTTGAGTAAATTTATCTATATCGTTGATCATAAGAAGCATTGTTAAAGAAATGTATCTTGCAGAAAAGATTTATTGTGCTCAAAAATCAATAAAAAAATAACTGAATGATGCAATCTCCAAAATTATAAAGCAATAAGATCAAGTTAGAAATTTTCTACTAACTGTTATTAAGAGAACCGAAACTTTTTTTAATAAAACTATTGGACTGTTCCATTGAAAAGAAAGCTATAAAAGTAGTCGTAAAATGATTAGCTGGATTCCAATTTTATTACGTTTTAATAAATAAATTCTTTCTGTGTTCAGTATTACAGTTTGGGGCTATTTATACCGGATGATTCAATAAAGCAGTTACGGCGGTTATCTCTAATCCGCTTGTTATAGAAACATTACTTTGTAACAAAAAAGCAAAAATCACTTATAGATATGGCATTTGTTTTATTAGTGGCTGCATATATATTAAAGACCCGCCTCCTTTACGTATAACACATATTTATAAAAAAAAATTGCACTGTGTCTAAAAAGGACATTAAAAAATTCCCATTCATTTACAACCAAAACTTACCTAGTTAAGATACTTTACCTTTTAAGAAAATTTAGTGCATTCTTGCGCTAAAAGTGTCTATTTCTGTTCAGATATATGTAAAAGCTGTGTTTGATCTGCATACTTTTTGTAATTCGAAGTATGTTTTGAACTTGTGCAATTTAAGACAATATCCCCATAACCGCTATTTTGAATTATGCATTATATCGAATTCATTACTTTTGAAGTAATTAAAATATAATAACCATTGAAAACAGCACAAGTGTAGTTTTCAGAAAAAAATGTATGTTTTTGTCCTATTGAACAGTAGAATACATTTAATTTTTGTACAATAAGATGGATTTTTAACACTTTCCAACCTAGTTGAAAAGTGTTTATGACTTCGGTTTGTCTGGCCGTATGACCGTCTGCCGTCTGCCGTCTGGCCGTCTGCCGTCTGTCCGTGCTCTAACTCCCGTAAATATGCTCGGATTACTCTGCAATTTTTATATGTTATTGTCGTTATCTATAGCATGTTCCCTATTTCAACTGAAGTGTGTAGCACTTATAGTTTTTTTACAGGGACACTCAAAAGAATTCCGTTACATTGCGGTCTATGGGGAAAAATCATTTGCGGTTTATTTAAATAATGTTTCACTATTTTAAACGCATTGAAATTTATATATATCACTAAGGTGCATTAGACGAAGCTTAATATGGAATAGGGTAGGCATAGAACTTATAGTTACTTTACAGGGACAGTCAAAAGAATTCCGTTACATTACATCTATGGAGAAAAATCGTCTGCGGTTTATTTAAATAATGTTTCACTATTTTAAACGCATTGAAATTTATATATATTTCACTAAGGTGCATTACAACAGGCTTACAACAGAATATTGCGTGCATAGCAGTCATCGTTCATTTACAGGGACACACAAAAGAATTCTCAACTGTCTGTTAACAATACTTCCTGGAAGTGCGTTTTAAGTTACTGAACACGATTTTAATTTTAACTCGCTTTTTGTCTATTACGTGATGTGTATAAATTCTGTAGATCCTATACAGGGTAGCACAAAAGTTCGCGGACACATTTCCGTTTAGTGACAGAAACTCCAGACGGAGAATTTTAAACTGTGCTACGCGTTTCATAACTGAACTGAAATTTAGCATCCTATGTAGTATATATACAGATCTATAGATCCTATACAGGGCTGAATAAAAGTATTAGGATATTTTTCTGAATATTGTATATGTTGGAAATTCCTGATATTATGTTTTTAAATATATTATGCGTTTTCCAAATTGTTTACTTAGATGTCATCTTTTAGCTTATTAAACGGTATGATTTGTAAATTTATTTTGGAAGCGTTGGAAAGTGTTACATAATCTATGCTTGACGCATGATTTTTCGTTCTTGTTTTATCATTTCTATCGATAGATGTACTCTCAGGCTTCAAAAAACACGTCAATTTAGGAGACGATTTCTTGCTGCAATTATGACTCTTTAAATGGGAAGTTCCTGTTTTAGAACTGTAATAAGATAAAATATTCGAACATTTTTGACACTGAACATATCCAGTGCTTATTCCAGATTCTGTTTGAACAATTTGCTTGAAACGTGTCCATATATCACTTTTCCCAATAACATCTTTTAAAATATAATCTCCAGATGCCAGTTTATTTTCTAAAACTTTCAATTCACTACTATCCATTATCGCGGGGAAGAGCTACGTATTCTTCATTTTGGTAAAATAAAATGCTAAAATATGCATGCAACTTCAAAATAGTTGTTCGGGAGCAAGAGAATGATGCGTGCACTTCTGCATCTAATCCAATATTAAAGTAACTCTTTTTGGAAATCTGGACTTTTCAAGATGTAAAAGGAATCTACTTGAAACGAAATATTTATTAGCTTTAAACATCTTATGATATAAGCAACTAAAACACATGGCCAAAGGCAATTATGTTCGTATTTATCAAAAAGCGGTCTTCACTAGGAATAAATAAACCAGTCACCGATTCCACTCAAAAGTGTGCTGCCTATTTATTGCACGAATTGTGCAAAACCAGACACTTCACTACGATTTACATTAAACATGTGAGATTTAGAAGCTAATTGGCCTTTAAATAAAACAGCTGAAGATAGACATAAACACATATATATTTCCTGAAATTAAACTAAGTTCTTAAATGGATTCATTGATGCACTTTTCAGTCGTCATTTCACTCACAATTTTTATCTATCGTTTAAGCAAGGCTATCCATGATAATAATTTGTTTATAAATAAATAAAACAAATCTAAATGTAAAATAATTAGTGTTGTATAAAAGTTATAGGACTTATATAAGGTTAAAAAACTAACGGGAAAAAACTTAACATAATTTTAATGATTCAACATTTTCTGGTTGCCACGTCTGTCTCAAAACGGAACTTATTCACTGTTTAAAAAAATCGTTAAAAACTTCATGCATCCTTTTTTTTAGTAGTTTTTTTTATGAGTTAGCATGATTTTTACATTTGAGGATTAAATAATCGAAGCAGGAAACTATTATAGAAGAGATGATAGATATAGATGTGAGTAATTAGCCATTATAAGCCAAAAATAACTACATTTTCCTTACTTTCAAGTAATAACGAAACACAAAAAAGAAATTGTATTAAAGAAATATTGCTTTATCGTTTATTTTCATCTCTAAGTAAGGTTGAAAGTTTGCTTCATAATATACCGGGTGATCCAAAAGTCAGGACGAACTTTAAAAATGAATAATTCGAAAACGAATCAAGATACAAAGATACGGTTTGCGCCAAACGGATGGAAAAGAAACCGGGTTTTGTGTGGCAACGATATAAAAAATAGTTCTGTTGACGACCAACAGATGGCGCTGTCGGATTTCTGATGTAGGATTTTGCAAAGCAACAAACGATATAAAAAGGAGAAACTGCAGCAGGTAATGGTAGTCGAAGCTTGTATGCATCTAAATGCTGTCCATAGAGAAAGCCCTTTTAGTTAAACTGTATTATAAGAATTCGGAAAGTGCCATTGCGGCATTGCGAGCATATCGCTATATGAAGGTTATGCGGTATAGCAAAGGACCAATAACGTCTTCTGCATTGAACAAAATGATGAGGAAATTTGAAGCTAGAGGTTCTTTGGCGTCACGTCAAAGAAGTGGACGTCCCTCAACAGCCGCTGCTGTTGCCACGACAGTGGAGCAGACGGTGCAATCCATGTCGGCGGTTGCTGCACATGGGGAATGCAGCGCTCGAGAAGTTTCGAGGCAGACAGGAGTGTCGTACGGAAGTGTCTGGAGAGCACTGCCAATAACTTTTGCAACGGTATCCCTACAAGTTGCAACAAAACCAAGAACTGAAACCTCCTGACTCAGACTCTCACCGAGATTTTACGAATTTGGTATTCAATAACATGGAAGAGCAGCACAACTGGCTTCACACTGTGCTTTGGACAGATGAAGCGCATTTCACACTCTCTGGTGCTGTTAACACCCACAATTGTCGAGTGTGGACCACAGAAAATCCACATGCATTTGTTGAGGTACCCTTGCAACAGCCTAAAGTGACTTCACTGCTGATTTCATAATTGGTCCATTTTTTTTTTCGAGGAAGTCACACAGACGGGTTTCAAAACAGTTTCTGTCACTGGTCAGCGATATGTAGCACTGTTACAGAACAACATTATTCCTGAACTGCAAGTGCGGCAGGCACTCCAAACAGTCACCTTTATACAAGATGGAGCACCACCTCATATTGCTATGCCGGTGCAACGCCTGCTACGCTCGACATTTGGGGAGGATCGCATTATCAGTCGCTGCTTTGCCCGAACGCATGGCCTCCAAGATCTCCCGATCTGACACCCTGTGACTTTTGGCTGTGGGGATTCTTGAAGTCAAAAGTGTACCGTGACCAACCGGCATCACTAGCAGAACTGAAAGATGCCATCCGCCAAAATGTGTCTGCCATAACGCAAGAAATGCTACTAAATGCTGTGAACGGTGTGGTGCCTCGTCTCACAGCTGTACTTCTGACTGATGGACAGCACATTGAACATTTACTGCAGTACTAATTAACTTTAATTAAGCTGACTTGTAAGTTGTCAACATTTTTTCATTTGTAAACCATCTTTTGGTGCAATAAAACACTGTAGCGCCACCTGTTGGTCGCCAACAGAACTATTTTTTTTTCATTGCCACACAAAACCCGGTTTCTTTTCCATCCGTTTGATGCAAACCGTACCTTTGTATCTTGATTCGTTTTCGAATTATTCATTTTTAAAGTTCGTCCTGACTTTTGGATCACCCGGTACATAAAAAAAACTTCTCGGCCCGAAAAGGGAAGGGAAAAAATTAAAATAAAAGTGCCCAGTTAAACTGATAACAGTGAGCTCACAGGCTATTCACAGTAACTGTATATTATACTTTTATTTTAAAGAATAATGCCCCTCCAAAAATAAATTAAGAGAGGATAAGCTTCCCCATTTCTCCTCTTTATACTTAACCAATGAATCCCCAAAACTAATCTGGAAAGCTCCTTATCAAAATGAACCTATGTACAAAAATTGAAGCAAATCGGTTAATTCTGCATGAAAAACCAATTTATCTAAATTAAGGAAGGGGATTAGCCCCCGTTCTCCCCTGTTATACTTAACTAATGAAGCCCCAAAACTAATCAGGGAAGCGCCTTATCAGAATAAAGCTATATCCAAAATTTGAAGCATATAGGATATTTCTATCAAGAGTTATCCAGTTAAGCACATTAGCTCTCATACTTTGATAGTCCGTGAGCTAAAGAAAAAAAAACAGGCTAGGCCTGAGTTTTTGAAAATATAAAATCAGGACCCAGCCCAGCCCGGGAATAAGGAAGTCTAGGCCTCGCCTGGCTCAATTCCCATGAAATAAAACTGATTAGGGCCACGCTTCGGTTTCAGGCCTGTACATATCTCTAAATTTTTTCCCTGAAACCATTTTAGTTACTAATTTTGTAAAAATTATATCCATTTTGAACATTTGTTTAAAAAAATCTTTAGAAATTTACTTTGGTTTAAAAAACTACACAGATATATTTTTGAAATGTACGTTTTTTCTTTGTAAAATTTTACGATTTCTTTTTTTTTTTTTTTTTTTTCTTTTTTTTTCTTTCATTCTAAACTAAATTGACTGTCTTATTGAATATTTATTTGAATATAATTGTCTAGCTCAATTTTTTTTTAAATCAGTGCTTATGTACGTAATTGTCTAAATGGTCACTAAATTGTTATTTTGTATTTCGAACATAACCTGAAAATAAAATCTATGTATAGTAATTGTAACAGTAGAATAATCTTGCTTCGGAAATATCGGCATGTTTTTCAGAAATTCAGTAGGGTCGGGCAGGAGTAATTAAGTTTTTGTACCAGCTGGTCTCGGGCCGAACTTTTAGCTTCCATATCGGGAAAGGCTTGGGATTTTAGCTCTAATACCGGGCTTTTATAATCTTAACTTTTATGCTTTTTATCTTTTATACCGGTCTTGGGCTCGGGCCGAGATTTTAGCTTTACTCGAATATCGATCTGGGCCAGTATTTTGTTTTTTACGGGCCGGACCTGGCCACCATTTTTTTGGTCGGGCCAGTCGGGCTGGGGCAGAACTTTTAACTTTTATACCGGGCCGGGCCAAACTTGGACCATATTTAAACTTTTATACCGGTCGGGGCCGGGCCGGTCTCGGGCCGAGTTTTCAGATTTTATACCGGGCCGGGTCGGTCCAATGACTTGATTTATACGGGCCGGGCCGTGCTCGGGCCGAACTTTTAACTTTTATACCGGGCTGGGCCGGGCCAATAACTTTTTTGCACGGGCCGGGCCGGGCTCGGGCCTAAATTTTAACTTTTATAACGGGCCGGGCCAATAATTTTTTTGTACGGATTGGGCCGGGCCCGGGCCTGGAAATTCCGGCCCGTGCAGATCTCTAGGGGTTGTATCAAATATCTGTTGATTAGTGCCAAGATAGCGTACACAATATTGCATGTACTACTATACAGTCAAACATCGTTAACATGAACCTCAAGGGGAATTAAATTTTTGTTCATGTTATCCGTAGTTCATGCTATCAGTAACAAAAAATCCAGATAAAAAATATTGAGAAATATATATATAGGGTAGACTGGGGGCTAATGAGACATGGGAGCTAACGGGACAACAGGGTTTTCTCGTAAAATATAACAGTAAAAATTTATCAGTAAATATCATTTCCAGTGTTACACAAGAACATGCAGTGAACCACATTTTTTCATTATCTATTTGCAAACCAAGAAATATTTAAGCATCAAGATGATTTTTTTTATAGTTAATAAATATCTGTTTGATCAACAATTAAATTAGTTTTTAATAATAATACCTTTTATTATGAAGCTTTAATACAATGTTCATTTTTAATCATTATTTCGTACCAGAGATACACAGTTAATTTACAATAAGCTTAAATACAGTGGTAAAGGATTCAAGGACAAATGTGCATTTCACATAGATTCTAACGGGAGAAAACTTTGTTTTACGATTTAGACTTATTTTTATTTTAATAATTAAACTATTACTTATATATTTTTTATAAATTAATAGAAAACTGTTAGAAATAATTGTGTAAAAACATGAATTTTATAAATTGCACTTTTTACAGCACGAAGCGTAAAATATGTCCCATTATCCCCCAATCTCCCCTATAGAAATATATATCAAATAATGCATCATATGCGTTTTTAATTAAATTACGAGAAATTAAATATATTTACTCTCGAAAGACTAAATAATAACAAAATAATAATAAGATCCTTACCTTATTTATTTATAACTTATAACAGAAAAAAAAAATCAAAATTACATCTTAAAAAAGTCGGTTATCTGCAATTGTTTTCTGTTCTTATCAACAGTTCTTTTGCAGAAATCTTCTAATCTATCAACAACATCTAGGTATTCGCTAGAATTTTCTGTTTGCATCACAAATCTTCTTGCAGTTTTTAATGCATTAAATGCTTCAATGCTGGATACATTCTTGTATTCTGAATAGTCACTGCTATCATCTTCCTCTTCTGTTTCTGAAGAAAAGTGTAAATTATCGGCAGTAATTTTAGCACATCTAATTTCCTTAACTATTTCCTCATCCGTAACACTATCGGATTTGGTTATTTCATCGTCCATTGATACATATTCCTCAAATGTGACATTTTCTGGAAGTATACCGCGAGCTTGTGCTTCTGAAGAATCAAATTGTATTGTTTCTTCTGTTTGTGAAGGAGTTTCTTTGGTAGTAAATCCCGCTTTTCGGAAACAATTTTGGATAGTACTGGCAGAAACTTCTTTCCAGGCAGATTGGAGTATAATTAATGCATCCAACAAGTTGATCGAAAAGGATGTTCCTTGATCGAAACAAGAAATTGTTTGAAGGAGCATTTCTCTTCTATAGTATGCTTTTATGCATTTAATAATCCCTTGATCACATGGTTGTATTTTTGCAGTTGTGTTTGGAGGTAAAAACTCTACACGGATTGCTTTAAGTCCAGAAATGACGCAATGAGCGCTGCAATTGTCTACAATGAAACACACATTTCGTCCTTCTCTTTCAAATTTTCTATCGAGTTGCTTGACCCACTTCTGGAATAACTCTGTGTTAATCCAAGCCTTTTTGCTTGACTCGTATATCACTGGTAATGTTTTTATACCTTTAAAACAACGTGGTTTTGCAGCTTTTCCAATGACCATCAATGGTAATTTTTCAGTTCCACTCATGTTGCAAGCAACTAAAACTGTTAATCTCTCTTTGCTGCACTTTCCACCTGAACATTTATTATTCTTTATAGTTAAAGTTCGTGAAGGAAGTGCTTTCCAGAACAAAGAAGTTTCGTCGGCATTAAAAATATCTGCTTCTGCATATTTACTTAAAATTGATTGCAATTTATTCATTACGAAATCATCCGCCATATCATCATTTACTGCAGCCGCTTCACCATAAAGTTTCTTGCAAATTATTCCGTGTCTTTCCTTAAATCGTTGAAGCCATCCTGATGAGCCTAAAAAATCTTTTATGCCCAAAGCATCGGCGAAAAAGTGAGCCTTTTCTAGCAAAATTGCACTGGTAATGGGAAGATTCATGCTTCTTGCTTCATTCATCCATTTTATTAATGCTGTTTCCACTTCTTCATTATTGGCAACCCTCATTCTCTTTCGACTTGGTTCAAACTTGTTTAGCACACAAGCTGTTTCAATTTTATCTCTACCTTTCAAAATCATTGATACAGTACTTTTAGCAATTCCATATTTCTTAGCAATTTCAGATTTTTTTAAATTTCTTGAATCTACCTCATGTAATATATCAAGCTTTTTTTGCAAACTTAAGGATTGTTGAAATTTGCGACTCATTTTGAACGACTGCACTGTACATGTGAATGCCCTAATAAATTCATACGGGTAAACGAAGAAAAAAAAAGAATAAAAGACTGAATGCATGCTGCCTTTCACATGAGAGTTGCAATACGAAACTGTAAATTTTCCAGGTGTAAAGAAACAATGCATAGAAACATTCCCTTTAGGTAGCAACCTTCCCTAATCCTGGTGGCATGTAGTTGATGACAGGTATTGTATTGTCCAAAGGTGAGAACATTCTAATGGCAATAGTACTCATTTTCATCGCTCTAAAGTATAATCATTTTCACAAAGCTCTAAAGAATAACCCATTGTTCCCTAGGAAAAAGAAGCTTTCACACTTTTCTAAGGAATTTCCGTTCACGTTAAGCGTCAAAATTTCTCATGGGGACATCGAGAATTGTTCATATTAAGCGAAATTTCACGTTAAGCGTGTTCATCTTAAAAGAAGAAAAAATACTAGAATCCGTATTCATTTTGACGGGGACAGTGGCAACTGTTCATGTTAAAAGTAATTCAGCGTGTTCGCGTTAACGAGGTTCGACTGTATTTGGATGATTAGTGCCAAGATAGCGTACACAATATTGCACGTACTACTATATTTGGATACAGCTCCTCATCTTTTTGCTTCCTTTTGGGAACAACGGATTTCGAGCTTATTCTATCGACGATAATTTTCAGAATTTTCAAGCTATGATTTTGAGACTTTCACAAAAGTTGCTCTATATCAGTGGTTCCCAACGGGGGGCGTACGCCCCACAGGGGGGCAATTTGACTTTTCAGGGGAGCAATTCAAGATTTTTTTGAACTCATACCCTCTGAATTGTTTTTGTAATAGTAATGCTGTAGACTGAAAATAAAAGTTACACATTTAAATTAAAAAAAACAAAATGAAAAAAACAAGTTTTTTATTAACTTTTTAAAAAGTCTCCATTCAAGAGTTTTAAATACACTTCTACCAGAATAATTATAGAAAAAATTATTTAATAGATTTAAATACTTTTACATTATTAAAAATTCATTGTAATTTTTCTGATTTATAAGTATTTTAGAATTTTAAACAACTTTTTCGACTATTTATTGAATGAGTCGCACTGCAATATGTGGGAATCAATGGAAAATACATGGAAATCAATTTTACACATGAAACTATTCAAATGTATATTTAACAATTACTTGACGATCTTCCTTTACAGAATCTTTTATCATGTTTTATTCTGATTAGAAATTGTTGTGTAATTTAATCGCAGAAATTCTGTGATTAAATAAGACAAAAATGTTTTATTCAAAATTATTGATTGGTCTAATCAAGGATTCTGAGCACTCTATACATCACGCATACATAGCGACCGTTGCGAAGAGATTAAAAGTGACCCTTTATGTGCCAACGATACTTTAAACTACGAGTAGTATCAGATGATTATAAAAAAAATATTTGATTCATTCATTACCTTCGGTATGTTTCAGGATCAATATTAAATGTTTTTTACTCTATCAGTTCATTCATTTAAATTTTTATAAGAATTATATTTTTTAGGGGGAGGGGGGGGGGCATCATCATTTTAGAGATGCTTTGGTGGGGCACGGCCAAAAAAGGTTGGGAACCACTGCTCTATATACTTAGCTAATACATTATGCATATTATATTTTGATGATCAAAATAACATGTTTTATTACAACAGCTTGAGACAGATCGTCAGACTTGTTCAACCCAAATACTGAAAAATGCGATGAAAGTCATTTAAAATATCCACAAACTTAGCTGTTCCGACGTATGTTACAGAAAAAAACATTTTTGGCAATAAAACATTTGAAAAAATATGTATACAAAATTGGATTGACACTAACGTCGATATGTCACCGGAAAAGCATTTAAATGAGACTGTAATTTTATTTGCAATGAAAAAGGCTTACATTTTCTTTTGTAATTATTTTAAATTGAATTATTTGAATCCACAATAAAGTTTAATAAAGACTCTTAATACTTTCCTCTATTCAATCAGTAAAAACCAAATCTAAAATAGGACAAGAATAAAATTCTGAGAGGCCTCCGAAATATTTTTCACCTATACTCATATTCACTATCGTATTCGATCACATTTTCTTCTTCTGTTGTTGGTCATTGAATCTTGGTATGGTATTGTCATTGACTAATGCTGTGTTTGCCAAAGAAAACGACAATGTTCTGTGCCTTTTGAGTGGTAACAGATACATAAACCTGAGTAATTTTTCTTTACACGTGTGAGCCTACATTCAAAACCACATTTGCAATATAAAAAAAAAGTGCATTGTGAAACAAAATGGACTCATGTAGTTTTTAAAATCACCTATTCAATTATAGGAGACATCATAAATTTTCGACCCTATGACTCGTGATAATTCATTACGTCATTGGTCGTATTTAAAATTTCACACTGTTTTATTTAACTAAGCTTAGTGTTTGTATGTGAAGATAAAATTTTGTAATAGATTTTTCACCCACTTCCAGATAGGCTATCTATACTAATAAAAGAAAGTTTCACTCTGTGTGTGTGTCTGTCTGTGTGTCTGTTGGCGATGGCTAGCAAAATCTAGCCCACCTAGAAGTCTGGAAATTTAGGCGTGGATAGTCCAAGGTCTGGCCATGTGCACCTGAGCCGCAGAATTTTAATATTTTGATAATTAGCCTAGATATTAATTAGATTCTCATTAACCATCGCTTCTAAAATGTCATCTTTTAAAACAAAATGGCGAATGAAACGAACTGTCGCGTTGGATTTGCGAGCGGAAATGAACAAATTCGAAATTATTTTACTAATTCGCGAATTTTAAGAAAACTAATTTAGATATCAATTTGAAAACTTCTCAGCATATGTAAAAAAATATTCTGCATCTGACCATGTGATTTTTTAAAAATTCGGTTGGTATTTTTTTTTTAATTTTTGCAAAAAACTGCCAAAAATCTGCCGGCGCCATTGAAAACGATCCGAGAAAGTTTCAGACAGGGATCTGCTTTCATTAAAAACTGAACTACAAAGAGATCTGTTTCTCTGGCCGATCCCTCTCATTTAGTTTGCGAAAATGAAAGGAAATAATTGCCAAATTTTACTAATGAACAAAATTTAGGTAACTAATTAAGATATAGATCTGAAATTGAGGATAGGAAGTGTTGTCATCTGCCGGCTATTTTAGCGTAGCGTCTTCGTTATGTTCTATTTATCAGAAAAATTTAATTATTTTTTTAATGATCGCGTTAATGTAGGTGAAGGTGGTTTTCTTGAACAAATTATTCGTTATATTTGCGGGTATGGGGAGGGAGGGGGTTAACGCCTTGCACTGAGATTGTTATTATCTCGGGCCCGGGCGGGTAGCTAGTAATTAAATAAAAAATAAAAAATAGGTGTGTTCCCGATGATAATAATACAACATTTTAATATTTTTATAACTTAATTATAAATTGATAAATCGATATTAAGGAATTTTTCTGTTATTCGACCGCAGGTGATAAATTGCCAAATTATTTTTTATGGTTACAACTGTTTACGAGTTACAACAAAAATTAGAGTTAATGATGTGCTAAACCACAGGCTGTGAAACTGTGCCAAAGAAATATTTTAAACACTAAGAAGAAGAAAATATAAACAAGTGGGTAAGTGTGATCGAAAATCGCTCAAAGGGTTTCGTTTAATATTCCTTTCAAAGCACTTTATCCTTTCTTTAATAAATCCAAATAAATTTCATTTAGAAACCAAAAAAAAAAAAAAGTCATGTTTTTGGTTTTTTATAAAGTAAAAATTTACAGGTCGTTTTTTTGCGTATCCAAACCAGCCCGATAGTGGACGAAGCCCGCTATTATATTCTGTCATAATAATATCTGTCATGCGATATTTAAAAAAAAATTTCAATATTAAACATGTTGTACACCTTCAAAATGTTAAAATATGCGAATATTTCCATAATCGGATTTTTATCATGATTCAATATGTTTCTCAAACTCATATATTTACTATTTTCTATTACTCATATTGATACTCGCTTTGTATTATTCTCAAACATCTGAAAAATTCGTTAAACTTCCAATAGGACGTCAGATTATCTTTTTAATTCTCTAATGACGTGATATTAATCTGCTTTGTGTAGATACACATATACGAGTGAATCGTGTTTCTGCAAATATTTATATCACTAAAAAATGCTGTACGGTAATCCCCCTTCCCCTTGAATTCTTTCACAGGCCAGTGATTCTTCCGCGAGTATTCTTTAATTTTCTTAGAAGCCCTAAACTTTTTTTTCTTTTTTTTTTTCGGAATTTTTCAACATTAATTTGTGAATCGGTCGCGGAACAAATTATGAGGTTCTTCAAATGATCGTGGAAAAATATCGTAAATTTCGTCAAACGATCGTGGAAAAAAATGGTGAATTTTGTCAAGCGATCGTGGGAAAATATCGTGAATTTCGTCAATGTTATCTAAAATAGCTATTTTTAATTGGTCACTGAAAAAAATCGCCAATTTCAACAATCGATCGCATAAAAAAAAAAAAATTCGACTTCAATCCCGCAGAAAATTCGCCAGTTTCGTGAAAGATACAGCAAAAAAATCACGAATATTAATAAACAATAGAGGAAACAAATAGGGAATTAAGTCAAAAGTTCGCCTAAACAAATAGCGAATTTAGTCAAAAGTTCGCGGAAACAAATGGCGAATTTTGTCAATCAGTCACAGAAACAAACGGCGAATTTCGTCAATCGGTCGCGGAAAAAACACGAATTTCATCAAAGGATCGCGGTAAAGAAATAGCGAATTTCGCCAAGGGATCGCGGTATAAAAAACTCTAATTTCGTCAAAAGTATCGCAGTAAAAAAAAACCTGAATTTCGTCAAAATTTATTGCATTGGGCTAAAAGATAACCTGGTTCGATTTACTAATGTAGAAAATTCGCCGCTAAACGCGGAGAAAAAAAAATTAAATAAAAAAAATCTAAAAACTGGCTTTCGTATGCATAATTTCAAACATATAGATCTCTTCCTGCAAAAATTTTGTAGCTCTGTACGCAGTGGTCTCGTCACAAAACAGCACACACACAGCAAACATCTATGTTTATAGATATAGTTTTTAATCTGAAACAATATATTGAATTAATTTTTTTAAAAATAGGTTAACCCGAACCCAACCTGCAGGAATCTCAGCCCGAAACTGATGCGAATCGAAAATAATTAGAGTGAACCCGACCTGCAATATAAAACAATTAGCATTGAACTCACTCGCGGAGTTGGGTCGGCTTACCCGATCTGATGCAGGACTCTAATTCAGACATTTTTATCTAAAAGGAATATCCATAGCTCTGTCAAGGGAGGGAAATCTCTCCCTCCCCCCCCTTTTCCAGGAATATTTCAGAATATTCACCTGTGAAGTTCAGAATTTTTTTTTTTACCCAGAATCACTATTTTAGTACCTAATAAATTTTAATTAGATATTTTTTTCCTTTTAGATTTAAAATCGGAATCTGGGTGACCAATCTCTTCGCTTCCTCAAGCCTCAAGCCGTATTTGAAGAAGGGGGGAGGGGATGTCTGAGGTCATATGTTTCACTGTAACAAACGATGAAGTTTGTTTAAATTTTAGAGGAGATATTTAATATTCTATACTCATAAAAATAAAATAAGTTTGGTGTGAACAAAATCTTATGTTAAATAAGTCTTCAAAAATGTTTAAAGAACAAGACAGACTCTCATGGCGAAAACGTATTTTGACACTTCCGAACAAAGCGCAAATTGCAAATTTTGAGCCTGATGTAAGCGTCAAAAGATGTTTTTCATATTTTGCCGGTTTGGCATTTGGCATTCTTTAGAATGCCTAGGAAATGTGTGAAATATGAATTGTTTCATACATTGACGACAATATGTACATCAAGTTTCGTGCAAATAAGTCAAAAATTGTAGATTTGTATAAGGAACATATTACCCACACACTGATTTACATATATATATTTTTTTTTTCTTTTTATTTCTAAATGTATATGAAATTAGTTTTATAATTTTTTTACACATAAAAATAATAAATTGCAACTTTTTTTTTTTTTTGGTAACCAACAACGATTTTGAAGAGTTTTTTATTTTTATTTTGATCGATAGATTACGTCTAATATGATCGATATATTAAATTAATTACTATGGGGGGAAAAAAGAAGTCACTAAATGGCAATACTCAGCTAATGGGCTGTTGTTGTAAACACCGCTTAAACTAAAGACACAGCTAAAAATTCACGATTTTATATTTATATTCGTTTATCTTGCATGTTTCAGTTACTTATATTACATATCACTTGGCACTTTACTACAAAACACTCGAAAGTTATTTAAATTTATTAAATGTAACTGCAATTTGGGTAAAACAATTACAGAAATACTATCGTATTATTATGCCCCGAAATACCATCGTAACAGTGTACAGCAGGGCCGTAACTAGACGGCAAAGTCAGAGTGGTCTTTGAAATTTTTTGGTGGGTTAATTCCCAGCTTGTATTCCCTTTCCCCCTGTTTTAAGGATTATATAAATATAGACAGAAGTAGAATGCAAGACCCCACTGTCATAAAACTTTTGATTATAAAGTTTTAAAATTCTTAAATGTAATAAATGATGTTATTCGTATTGAAAGATTATGAAGTCTATAGGGGCTCATACCACCCTGCCCCCGTCTGGTTGCAGCACTGGTGTACAGCTCTGATAATATTGTATATTCAAAACAACGAATACCAGATTAATATATATCTATATATTTCAAAACATTTGTTTGAAAAAGAGATATTTTAAGTTAAAATTGCTTAGGTAAAAAAAAAAAAAAAAAAAAAAAAAAGGAAGAAGAAGAAGAAGAAGAAGCATTAATTAAGAACTTTTGGTATTTTTAATGATAATTTGTTACAAAGATTTCAGAAATCCACATGACAGAAAAAATATCAACATATTTTTCATCCTTTAATGTTTCTTGATATAAACTATTTTTTGACCTTGAATTTATTTATCCAATAAGATAGTTCTATAATACATATTTTTCATCATAATCAACATATTTTTCATCCTTTAACGTTTCTTGATATAAACAATTTTTTGACCTTGAATTTATTTATCCAGTAAGATAGTTATATAAAGAGCAACGTCAGATTTTTATATTCATTATTATTATTTTGTATATTCATTTAAAAAATCTTTAAGGTGCAGTTTGATTTCATTAATGGCTTGGAATGGTCTTTGTATAACTAGTACTATTTTCTAGGTTATATGTAGGTCATTTTTTTATTATTAGTTTAAACTATTGCCTCATTAAAATTATCCTGGTCTCTTTGTTTCTCACCACCCTAAGATGCTCGTTTCTCTCTTCAACCAATCAGCTTCATTTCAAATGATATTTGAGCGATGAATGAAGGATCTTTCTCTATCTCCAGCTCCCCAAGTGGCTTTCTCCCTCTCTTTCCTTCACCCTTTCCCCCTATTCTCTTTTCCCCACTCTTCCAACCATCTCTTGCCTCCTTTGTTCCCCTTTCTCCTTTTTCCTTTTCACCCCCTTCCTCTCTTCTAACACTCCCGTTCCCTCACTTCCACTCTTTCCCCTCACAATCTTCTCCTTCTCACTGTTCGTCTACCATCCAACATCCCACCTTCTCTTTCTTAACAACTTAATTACTAAACTTAACTACTAAAACTTAACTACTGAATTACTTAATACTTAACTACTAAAAAAAAGGGGGGGGGAGAGAAAGAGAAAATGGTGGTCAAATAGCAGAAGAGCAGTGGGAGAGGGAGGAGGTAAGGGGAATGAGGGAACTGAGGGAACGGGAGTGGAAGAGGAGAGGATAAAGTGAGAAAGGGAAGAAGGGGAGAGAGGAACGAAGTGGGCAGGAGGGGAAGGAAAGGTGAGAGAAGAGAGATCAGTGAGAAAGGGTGGAAGAAGGAGAAAGAGATAGACAAGGAGAGAACTGGAGAAAGAGAGGAATACTGCAAACATAACTGTAAAAGGATCATTTTTATCATCCGCTGATTGATTGAAGAGAAAGCAAGTTTGTAAAATCTAATGATGGTGGTCATATTTTCAAAGTTTTTTTTTTTTTATTACTAAAATTAATATTATGTATTTTATTGCCCAGTCCTTAAATAAGGGCTTGAAAATATAAAAACATAAATATAAAATGAAACTATTGAGTGTAAAAATTAAATTTGCATCAATAAAAATTTATGAGTTTCATTAATTTACTTAAATCCATGCCTATTACTATAAGATCCCGGCGAATGCTCTTTATAAACTACCTGTTGTTTTTAAAATTTCCTTGGATGCTTTGTTGAACGTTTGAAGAAGGAATTAAGAGTCCAGGTAATCACTCTCTGCATTATATTCTTTGAGGCGAAAAAACGTTTGGCTTTGCCGGGATTTTCTTTACCTGCAACATTTACATTGTTGGACTTTTCATCTGTTTTAATACTATCTGGCTTTCTTTCCTCCTCTTTTTGTTCAACTTCCTCGTATGCAACTAAATTATCCTTCGTAAGCTCCTTAACAAATATTTCACTGTTTTTAACAACTATTTCACTATTTTCTGTTGTTCCAAAAATAGACTGAAAATTTGGGTGAGTATAAATTACTTTACATCCTGGATGTCTTTCATCAAGTATTTCAAATTCTTCATCTGAAGAATCCGTTTCATCTTCCATTGCATTTGAAAAATTTTCCAACATTTTTTTAATTTCTTTTTTTTTTATTATTTTTTTTATAATATATAGAGTTTTTTTTTTCTACCCACATATGACACTATTTTTTTGAGAATGATGAAAATGAATTGTTGGAATTTGCCTTGTTTATTTAAATACATTGTTGTAATCTGTTTTATAACTACCCGCCAAGTAAAAATCTTTTTCTTTTGAATAATGAGTCATTTTTGTAACAACAGAGAATTACCTGTAATTTTAAACAGTTTTCTAACAACAATGAAATATTATTACGTAATTACACTAGTCGTTGGGGGCCACCGTAATACTTACCCATCATGGATATGCACACTACTTATAAAATGCATTGCAATTCGAATAAAATCGTGGCTTGATGACGTCATAAACTTTAAAGGCTCGATTACTGAATTGCTTAAAATAAACATCCTTATAACACCAAAAAAACAATAATCCTATTAACTAGCGGTTTATTGCATCTGATTAAGCGTCTCATTTCCAATTAAAATATATCTTTGAATTGAAATTTTGATGAAATACAGGGTCATGAAAAATCGAAGAGTGTGGAAAATAGGATTACAAATATCTCGGCAACTCATTATCCGATCGACTTCATGCTTTATGCAAAATTTATGTTTTTTATTGTCTTTTATATTCACTCTCTAAAATAAACAATTTCGAAAAATTTTATATACCTTTTATCAGAACGAATGTTTCGAGAGTCCGAAAAAAAAATAGTTCTGGATAATCGAGGTTACTGAAATTCAATAAGCTTCTTCCCATTATTACATACTAAGTACATGCCAAATTTCAAGTCTTTATCTCAATTTTTTCGGAAGATAGAGCGTTTGCAGACACACAGACATACAGACACACAGACGGACGGCAAATTTTTTTTTTTCTAAAAATATATTTTTCGGAATCTCCAGTGTCTGAAACGTGTAAATCCGTCAATTTTTTTTTTCGATTTTCAAAACGATTACAAGACTATCGTGTCTATCTATACTACGTGTGATGGGTAAGTAAAAGTATGTTGCAATTTACAAACTTTGCAAATTAAGAGATTTATAAAATAAGCTTAAAAGTAAAAATAGTTTTTAACACTTTCCAACCTAGTTGAAAAGTGTTTGTGACTTCGGTTTGTCTGCCGTCTGTCCGTGCTCTAACCAGGGTTGTATCGGTTTTAACCATGGCGGTTTAAACCAGCGGTTTTAACCTGTTATAACCGCCCCGGTCAAAATCAGTTTTGACCTTTTTGACCACTGAAATTCAATATTCAATTTATTTAATACTAATCAAATATATTTTACTAGCATCTGTTAAAACTAAGTTAACATTTGTTAAAAATATCATAATGTAAATAACATAACACCAGCAAACACACACAAAAAAAAAAAAAAAAAAAAAAAAAAAAAAAAAAAAAGTCATACATAACACTAAGATACAATACAAATATTTTTAATTATTCTTTACACAAGCTCTTTTCTGTTTTATGTAATTTGTGTTCAATTTAAAAAATGATTACAAGTAACAAGTTTTGCAGTTGTCTCTAAACTTAGACGGTTTCGTAATTTATTTTGGATTATTCCAAACTTAGAAAATAATATTTCTATTGATGAAGAGCTAGCACAACAGTTCATTAGATGTAATGTGAATTCAACAAATTTTATATCAATGCCTGTTATCTTCTTCATTGCTGCCCACCAGACATTAGGTCCATCTGTATATTTTACACTTTCTGAAGAATAGGATTTTGGATATGGTGAGTATTCTGCTTGAAATGCAATCTCAAGAGGCAAAAACGTAAGATCAATATTATCATGTAACCACTGTCTTGCTATTTCTTTCTTTTCTTCATCAATACCTTTATCCATGTAGACAGGATTCAGCATATGTGCCATGTTTTGTGTTTTTAACTGCAACTGAATTATATTTTTACAATTGCATAGTCCATTTTTAAATTTTTAACACTTATTGTATAAGCATATGTTACTAATGAACCTCATAAACTTGTCAGTGTATTTTTTTAACTGCACTGTTACTTTTATTACTTATTAAGTTATTTTTAATTGCAAAAAAATAATTATAATTCAGACTATTTAAAACTATTTGTAACAGTTCTGACCATTTTTTACCATTTTGACCAATTTTGGACGGTTAAAACCACTTTTATCCAGTGTCCTGGACAAAATCAGTTTTGACCGGTTAAAATTACAACTCTGGCTCTAACTCCCGTAAATATGCTCGGATTGCCCTGCAATTTTAATATGTTATTGTCGTTATCTATAGCAAGTTCCCTATTTCAACTGAAGTGTGTAGCACTTATAGTTTTTTTACAGGGACACTCAAAAGAATTCCGTTACATTACGGCCTATGGGGAAAAATAATTTGCGGTTTATTTTAATGATGTTATACAATTTCAAACACGACGTAATTGATATATATCATTACGGTGCATTACAAGAAGCTTAATATGGAATAGGGTGTGCATAGCACTTATAGTTACTTTACAGGGACAGTCAAAAGAATTCCGTTACATTACGTCTATGAAGAAAAATCGTCTGCGGTTTATTTAAATAATGTTTCACTATTTTAAACGCATTGAAATTTATATATATTACTAAAGGACATTACAAGAGGCTTACTACAGAATATTGCGTGTATAGCAGTCATCGTTCATTTACAGGGACACACAAAAGAATTCTCTACTGTCTGTTAACAATAATTCCTGGAAGTGCGTTTTAAGTTGCTGAACGCGATTTTAAATTTCACTCACTTTTTGTCTATTACTTGGTGTGTATAAATTTTGTAGATCCTATACAGGGTAGCACAAAAGTTCGCGAACACATTTCCGTTTATTGACAGAAACTCCAGAAGGAGAATTTTAAACTGTGCTACGCGTTTCCTAACTAAACTAAAATTTAGCATCCTATGTAGAATATATACAAATCTATAGATCATACACAGGGCTGAATAAAAGTATTCGGATATTTTTCCGAACATTGTATATGTTGGAAATTCCTGAAATTACGTTTTTAAATATGTTATGCGTCTTCCAAATTGTTTACTTAGATGTTATCTTTCTGCTTATTAAACGGTAATGATTTGTAAAATTATTTTCGAAGCGTTGGAAAGTGTTACATAATCTATGCTTGATGCATGATTTTTCGTTCTTCTTTTAATATAAATCCCGTTATATCGTATGTTTTTATGTCTATCCGACAAAATAAGTCCCTTAATCACGTTTTTAATGTAAATAAATTGAAGTAAGTGCGTACTATTTTATTTTTGAGGCAGGTGTGTAGTATTAAGTATCAGCAGAAAGTACGCTTAAAATCATTGCAGAGTGGCGTTTATAGCTTTTATGTGTGGGACATTTTCATTAAAGAACAACTATTAACGAGAGAGCGTCATCCATTGACTGCATTCGAAAAAGTTTTATAATTTGTTTGAATATTTTATTGTTGAAAAATATAAAAAAAAGGCCAGATTAAAGACATGAGGCACTGGCCCAGAGCCTACAAATTTATTTTTTATTGATATTACATAGAAGAAACGTTTGTTTGTTTGTTTGTATTTAAACAATAATATCTAGGACTACCTAACCGATTTCAAAAATAATGGTTTCTAAATGGTGGTGACAATCTCTGTTCCAATATACTCCATATTTTATTTCAGTTCCATAATGCAGTAGAAGAAAGCAGAAGCAAAACCATTTACAAAATTGCAATTTCTTTCTTACTGTTGGGGAAAAAACTTGAAATTTTGCATGGGGCTTACTTTTCAGATGTAAATACTTGCAACGAACGTTTTCTAAAAAATCCTAAACTTAAAAAAATGAAATGAAGCGTTCTAAAAATGTCCTAATTTACAAACTTTTAGAAATGTCTTGACTAGAAAGTTGCAATTTTAAATGGTATTTATTTTTAACACATAAATGTTCGCTCAGAACAGTGTTTAAAAAATCGAAATGCAAATCGATGAAATGAGCTAAAACCGATAGAGAATCACGATTACTTTGGAACTACCAAACTGATTTTAAAAAATCTTTTACGGTAATAACAGTGACTATCTCTGCTTACAAATGGACTACATTTTAGATCTTTGTAACTGCCCACAAAAAGACGCAAAGGCGAAAAATTTTCTGAAATTTCGAGTTCTTTGAATTTGTTAAGGATAGAAAAAAAATTAAATTTGACATGGTGGTTACTTGTAAGAAATAAATGCTCGCTCAGAACAGTTTCTAAAATAGGTGTCGAAATGATCGAAAACCTTTCTAAAATCACAATCTACCGAGCCTACTTCAAAATTTCTTTCGGTATAATAATGGTGACAATTCCTGTTTAAAAATAAGGCTACATTTACACTTTATAACTTCACTTAAAGGTATGCAAAAGCGGAAAACGTTCTGAAATTCCAATTTCTTAGAATCTCTTGAGCCTAAAACATGGAATTTGACATGCCGGTTTCTTTTAAGACGTAAGTGCTCACTATGACTATTTGTTAAAATTTTCGAGAACAAAAAGGATGAAATGATTGAAACACTTTCTATAATCATGATTACTCTGAAAATGTCGGATATAGAATCTTTATATTTGATATACAGGTTAATATTAGGTGGTGATGCTCACAAAAAGCAGTTTTTAAAAATCGAAATTCAAATGGTAGGAAAACATTCTACAGTTATGTTTTTAATGTAGTCTTTCCGAAAATGTCAAACGCAAACAATGGCTTTTCATTAGTTAAATTTTCAGACATTAAAAGATGAAGAAAAATCACATTTTGTCATCCCAGTGTTATATTCAACATTTCTGAGCCATTTATTACTATAAATAATTGGACGCAGAAATAATGATACAAAATTGCCAACTACGTGGTACACTGTATTTAACATTTTGTCACAAAAAAAGACGTTTAAATGTACTAAACCGACGTCTTCTAACATTTTAATTTGTGGTATTTTGATTTTTATGCTGAATCAAAATACATTTATACTGAAAAAAAAATGATCGTTTATAGAAAAATAGTCTCTGAAACTACTGATCCTATTTAAAAAATTCTTTCAACATACAACAGTTGATAGAACGCTTTCCTCCTATTTAACATTTGATTTTTTAATACTGTTTTTTAGCGCTTTACGTCCTAATAGCAACCTCCATATTAATTTTAAAGATTCTAAGCCCAATATATTCAGACTAATCATGATTAGAAATTGTTTTTGAATCATTTCATCTTTTTAATTTTTAATATTTTATCTTGGTCTTAGGGAGCCATTTACGTCTTAAAAGTAACTATTACAGTGTCAATTTAGTGATTTAGTCTCAGATTCTAAGATATCGGAAATTTTGAACTTTTTCGCTCTTGCATCCCCTTTAGTGCAGTTGTAAAGAATAATTGTAACAGAGAGTGCCACCATTATTATCCCCAAAATAGATTTGAATGCGGTTCGGTAGTTAAAAGTTAATCATGATTTTAGTACTTATTTAGATTATTTCATCGTTTTTAATTTTGATGTCCCAGAAACTGTTCAGAACGAGCATTAAAGTTTTAAGAGTGTCAAATTAACATGTCAAATTTCATGTTTCTATTCCAGACAATTCGAAAAAAATCTTAATTTAGAACGTTGTTTGACCATTTCCGGTTCATTGCATTTTTTGAAATTTCCAATTTTACAAAGCTTTTTTTCTAAGCGAACATTTACATCATAAATGTAAGAACTGCTCCAAATTCTAACACATTTATGTTCTAACAGTAAAAAAGAAATTTTAGAATGTTTTTTACTCCTTAACCCTAGGATATAGTGGTTTCGAGATAAAATATAACCGGAACGAATTGCAGCATAATTGGTAGTAATAATCTCTTACAAACAATAAAAAAAGAAAATTTTCTTCTTTATAATATTAACGATTGATGGTTTATCAAGCCGGCCATCATCTTTTCCCAAATATATTTTAGCTTTTAGATATCACAGAATTTCAATTCACAGAAATACTTATTCAGAAAATTACGACATATTTTCAAATAAGTTACCGATATTTTAGGCTTTTTTTTATAATTGTGAAATCTCAAACTCTCAAAACGGCATATACAATTTTGTTTTTGTAGCATAACCTGAAACTAATTGATTTAAATTGGCTCAGAATGAAATTTGTATTCACGCAATTTTCATATACCAAAAATTGCCAAACTGATATTCACTATTTTCATTCTTATTATGACTGGCTGATAAATTAAACGCAAATGTCAAAAGAATTAACCTCAAATGGGCATGTATGAAAATAACTTATAAAGAATGGTTATTTTGTAAGTACTGCGTATCACATACTTCTTATTTCAAAATTTATTCAGAAACAGAGGAGCTGCGTCCGCTTCGCTGATCGGTTATACCCAAACAAGCATCAACTTAAAGAACGTATTCGTAGGGAACCCACTGTCATTGGCAGCATTCAGCCGTGCGGGCTACTTGGGCTCCTGTCTCGAAAAATTTGGACCTTTAATTATTGTGAAATTTTTATTTAGATCCAGATTAAATTCAAATATTCATTATCGCATTTGACGTTGCCATAGGAACCAACCTGAATTTAATAACGCAGTAGCAATGATTACTGGCGTGTTCTATTTCCGTCTGAAAAAAAAATGGCAAAAAATTGGTAGCGAAACGCTAAAAAAATACAAAAAATCACATAAACAATTGGAAAAAAATTCAAAAATCGCAAAGAACACAATTTAATGTATTGGGCTAAAAGATTTACACCAGTTCATATTACAAACATCACAAAATTGCAGCGAAATGAGAAGAATATCTAAAAATCGCATGAAAAATTCGGGAAAAATTTACAAGTCGTAAAGAACAAAATTCAGTACATTGGGATTAAAGATAAAAATATGATTACTTTTACGAATGTCAAAAAACTGCCATAAACTGCTAAAAAAGCCCATAAAAACTTCACCAGAAAATTTTAAATTGCAGAGCACGAAATTTACTATTTTAGGCTTAAAGAGTGAAACCGGATTTTTATACAAATGTCAAACAAATCGCCCTGAAACTTGAAAAAACGCTAAAAATCGCATACAAATTTTGCCAAAAGTTACAAAAGTGCTCTCCAAATTCCGAATGAACTTTATAGAACAGACCACAAAATTTTCTATATTGAGCTGAACAATTGAAATTGTATTTCTTTTACTAATGTGAAAAATGCTAAAAATTGTATAAAAAATTATATAAAAATTTAAATAACAAATCTAAAACTTGCATCGATTTCCATAAATTCAGACATACAGGTACCCTTCTGCCACCTCGTGTAGCTCTGTGCGCAGCGACCGTTTAAAAAAAGTACACACACACACTTGTGAGTTCGTGCATTTCGATCTAGCCAGATAGAATTCTAAGTCTAAGAGGAGACATGTTCCATTAAATTATTATTAGAATCACAGAACAGCAAATTCAATAATAATAATCATTAATAATAATAATATAAATGTAATTACAATTTAAAATTATGCACTTGTGTAATATACAGATAGAGTTTGAAATGTAAACAAATATTATTTATGTAAATTTATTTATAAACGTTTTTGTAAATTACCTTGACAAAAATATTTTCAAAAAGCAACTAAACAAATATATGTTTTCGTATGTAAGGTAGCTTTCGCCCTCTGCTGTCCTGGCGTGAGTCAGTATGCTACACAGAATTGTTGCAATGAAACAAAAACAAAGTAAACCTAACAGGAACAATATACAATAATAATGCTATAGTCAGATTTTACAGTAAATGAAATGTCAAATTTATGAAATCAGGATTTAAAAGTAATATTGATAAAGTATATGTGTTTAGAGAATCAATCACTAAATAAAAAAAATATATACATTGCTGCATAAATCTATTTATGTATTAAAAAAAAAACTTTGCATCCACAATGTTTTTATTAGAAGATGTCATTATTTTAAATATATGCAAATATTTTGACCTTTAACGTGTTGGATTCTTTTGAGATTTTTAAGTATGCTTTTCTTTTTTTTTCCAAAAAATTGCTTGTTCAGAACAGTTACTTTTACAGAAAGTTTTGAAAGAAGAAGTAATAATCTGTTTAAAAAATATCGTACATCAATCAAACAAATAGTAAAGGAATCTTCAAAATAAATGTATTTTCCATTCTGCTATTGTGTTTTGAAATGTTTAGGAATGTTTTTTGCGGGAAGAAATGCATTATGCTAATAGGACCTTATGAATAAAAACTCTAAAGTAAAAGAAATCAATATTTTAAGTGCGTTAGAGTTTTATCAGAGATTACATTGATAATTTTAATAATATTGTATTATAAGAAAGAAATTATTGGTAAAAGTACTCAGTAGAAAACCAATGTTGCATTCAGTATTCCGAAAAATAAATTTATTTTTTAAATTGTTTTCTATGATTTTCTTTTGAAAGAAAACAAAATTTTGTCCATAGTTGTTCATTTTAATTCGATACTCTTTTTATTAGATTTATACAATATATTGTATTGTTTATTGTCGCATCCAATAACAAATTAATTATTCATGTATGTCATTAACGCAAAAATGCTACATTGAAACCCACAAATTAAAATTATATAGCAAAATTGCATTTGGTCTACATTACCACTCCCCCACCAAACAAGAAAACACGAAATTTAAAACTATACCAATAATAAATCGTTCAAACGCGAGAATAACTCGCGATCAAAGGGTCACGTACATTAAATTTATTAATTACTATTATTAATTAGTATTTATTAATTAATAAATTCTTACTATCCCTATTTTTTATAATTTTAGTTTCAGTAGATTCGAAAATAGGAAGGAAGAACATATTTTTCAGTTATACTTTCGACGATATCTATGAAATAATTATATCTAAAATTTAAAAAAATATATTTTTAAGTTCGCTGTTATGAGATCTTTCGAACTATACCCTACACGATACATAAAAAAATTTGTTTTCAAGTAACTAATAATATCTCGTTAATTAAATTCTTAGTAACTAATAATATCTCGTTAATTAAATTCTTAGTAACTAATTAATATCTCAGCTAATTACCAACAATTGTTTTGGAAAATCGTTATAAAATTTTCCTTATCCTTATTCCTATTCCTTATTCCAAATTCTTATTCTTTATCCTTATACGAATATCCTTGAATGATTCTAAGTCGGTAGGTACCTCCAGGTTCTGTCAACTCCTTTACTGACCGCCGAGTTTTTATCACGAGAGTATTAAGGAGACCAAGAACAAATTGAAGAAAATAAACAATATTTGGGAATACCTGTAAAATAAAATGTTCGAAATGATCTATCGCTGTAGCACATGCGTATGTGAATACTGTACATCATTTCAGTTCATTTTTGTAAGAATAGACCGTATAGTCATGGAAATATAACGATTTATTTTTAAAATCCAAAAATTTTTTGCATGTTTTTTGTTTATAGCTTGCAGGGTATTCAACCAAATTTAATGCTAATTTCAGAAAATTGGCCAACGCATAATAGAAACAATATAGTATAATTAGAATTATTTTAAGGAAATATGAGCAGTTCTAGTAAATACTTTTTAACTGCGTGTGCGCGAGTTTGACCAAAGATTTTCTTCATGATTTGCAAGTCAAAAGAATTGGTACCTAACCTTATTTTGTCATCGCCCTACCTAAGCATCATTAAAATCGTGTTGACCCCAGCAACATACTATTCTTATTATTTAAAGCATTCACTCTTATTCACAAGGATAAAGTCTTAAAACTGCATTAATTCCTTCGCAGTGATATCCCAAAATACTTCCAGAATTTTCAGGCATCAACTTTTCAGAATAGTTATTTTTGCGTTAGATAATCATTAAAAATCAGTGATTATATAAGGGGAATATTACTATAGTTGGAAATAGTGATGTTCAAATTAAAGGATTTTATGCACACTAAACGGGACGCATACATTTCACTAAGCGCAAAGCGGTTAACTAAGCGCAAGTGGTCACTTCAAATGTTTTTTTTAACATATTAAGCAGTAACAATTTTGTCAGAAATATATTTTTAGCATAACTCTATAAATTCAACTAAGCAATACATCTATACCTTCATATATAGTTTTTGTTGTTCTTTTCCAACACACCCGAGTAAGAAACAATACTATTCTATGATCCGAAGTTTTATTTTCATAAACTTTCGGGTAAAGATTCTCACATTTGGCATTAAATTTGATAGCATTAAGAGCCTACGCTAGTCACGCGAAGAAACGCTCAAGCTAATGTTAAGTCTATAGGAAGGTTGTTGCGCGATTACTCGCTCGTATTTTAATATTTTTAAATGATTTTTTTTTTTTTGCATAGGATAGCTGAGGTCGATCTCTAACGTTGTTAGTTTTTGCTTTTTTGATTTTGGTTCCAGTTTTTTTATAAGCGGACATTTTTAATTTTGGAACCGGTTGGAACAAGTTCTGAAAGTGAAAGTACCCTTATATAAAATAACTGGAACCAAAATTGAAAAAGTAAAAACTAACAACGTTAGAGATCGACCTCAGCTATCCTATGCAAAAAAAAATCATTTAAAAATATTAAAATGCAAGCGAGAAATCGCGCAAGAACCTTCCCATAGACAACATTAGCTTGAGCGTTTCTTCGCGTGACCAGCGTAGGCTCTTAATACTTTTTATAATTGATTCGAATAACTTATTAATAACAGATGGAATATTTTTGGGCACTGAGATTTTCTATGAATTATATTAGAGTGGATCAAATGAAATCGGAGCAGGGGCCACAGAATAAAATTACGTAGTTTATTTTAAACAAAATCCCCAAAGCTACAGAAGGACTTCTCGCACTGTTTCACCAAGTAATGAATACCTTGCTCATAGAAGTCCTTTGGCTGAAATAGTAACCAGTTTTGAACAATGTCAATCACTTTGCTGTCCAAGTAAAAACGGTAACCCTTTTCAGCCGACCAACGATCGGAAAGTTATATGGCGAAAGATCTAGGCTATACGGTTGGTATTCTAACTAGGGTGCTGCAAAATTTCAATTCGATTAAATATTGAAAACTAACCATTAAATGTTTAATCATGACTAAAGATTGACGATTGATCTTCGTTTCAATCCTACTCATAGACTAATGATTAATAATTAATTTAATTTCAACCCCTCTCTCTGATTAACGATTAAATCAATTCTCAATCTAATTAGTTAATCTAATTAAGGATTAAGGATTAAAAACCTCATGTTTTGTTACGGCTTTAGCCCTTTTATTTTATTTAATTTAGCTCGAGTTTCTTCTTGTTTTACCCCCCTGGGTTCGCATCTAGACTCAAATTACCTACATTTTACCTGGCACAACACGTGGATTTGCTTGGGAAAGATTGATCTTAAATATTTCGGTTTTGGTTCTCTTTCAAGTTAGGTTTTGACTCATTGGGGTGCTTGAGTTGACGATTTTTGAAAAGAAAGTCCTCAATACTTATCAAATGAAACAAACTATATATTTGAATATAACGAGTGTATATGATCTCATTTTTTCCCAAAATGACAGAGTTGATATTAGAAGTGTAATTGTAGACAATTTGTCAATAATAGTTTTTAAATATATATAAATTTTCTTTCACGTAGAATTTGGGTTGTGTTTGGGTGTGATACTTCGGGTTCAGGTCATGTTTCGGTTGACCTTAAGGAGACATTTTGGGTTCAGATGCAATGCAGTGTTGCCAGTGGGCTATTTAAAAAATGATAGGTTGTTGATTGACACCGAAAAATTTTTTGATTGACACCATTTTTTTGAAATGGTACAGTTCGCCTTGTTTCTGCCTTATTTTCTCTGTCATTAAATAAGGCGAAATTTACATTCTCAAAAAACTGGTGGTAATCAAGAAAACTGAATTTTGAAAGAGTAGCCTACTGGTAACTGTGATACGATAAGAGCACAAAGAAACAAGTGTGTGAGTAATGAATGAGATCGAAGCCACTGGGTTCGTCTAATGGAATAAAAGCTCTAATCCTGACTGAGTCCGCCGATTGGTGTGCTTAATAAAAATTACTTTTATTTTTTTTTGTTGGAGTCTGCTGTGCTACTCCTTTTCCGACAACTTTGAAGAAACAAAAAAGGGGGTTTGGGGTTTTCTTACATTTAGACTAATATTTTAAAAAATCATTGTTTAAGATTTAATTTGGCAACACGAAACTTGATGACGTGCAGAGTGAAAATGACGAATTTGCGTCTCGTTCTGCTCATATCAGACCAAGATATCACGAGACAGACTGAAACATTTGCAGTGTATTAGTCAAGAGAGAACGCACGCTAAAGTGTCATGCCGTAACACGAAAACGTGATAGTACAGTTAAATTAACGAATTGGCGCTCCATTTTACTAATATTGTACCAAGATATCAGAAGCCAGATTAAAAAATTTGTATTGCACAAGTCCAGATATATGATGTGGTATAGAATCTTGTCGTAAATCGATCTAGTTTACAGCTTATTTTCAGATTTCATTTTCGTATATAAATTTAAAGGAGCTAGTCAGCACTATTTCTCTTCATTTTCGTAAAATTAGCAAAATAAGTTCAATAGTTCCAAAACTGTATACGTTCACAAACACAGGCAATACACACGCTTAAGTTCATGAACTATTTCGTGAAATCGTTTAAAAGTGTTTGGGGAAATATTTCGGAAAAATAAAGAGTGCTTAGATATTATGTAATATAAATTAAAATAAACAACCACGATTAGATAATTCAATATTTGCATATCTAACGTTGGGAGAATAGTTCTTTTTAAATTTTCCGGCACTTAGTTGCAGAATTTTTTTAAATGTTGAAATTTACCATTAGTCCCAAGAACTTTTTTTTTTGCTTTCGGGATCTTCTTCTAATCTTATAAATTGGAATGGATTTTGTAGTCCAGAAAATTTGAGTCAATATTCCATAAGAAAAAATGTAACAATAGTAATTGTAATGTTTCTTCTGAAGATGATTTTATATTGAAATTGCTGTTTTTATATGTATGATAATAAAAATAATAAATGAATACTTCATGCAGAAAAAGAAATACCTTTCTCAAAAATCAATAACACTTAGCCGATCTCAAAAAGGACAAAAACTTCTTAGAAGTTATTTTCTGATTTACACATCGTCTGATTTAATTCTTCGAAAATTACTTTTCATATCTCAACTTCTTCCTTTAATGATTTTCTTCGCATAGATCATTCGATATCAGATAGTCTAGTTATAGGTCGATAGAAAAAATTTTAGTTTTGAAATTATATTTTCCATATTAATTCTAGATACTCACAAAACGTGAGCCTCCATCCTGACAATTTTACCTAAAGTTTCTGATGGGACGCTTTCAACCCTATCTTGTAAATTTGTGTCTCAGTATGATGACAGGACTGGAAGTTGTATTCGGTAGATTACAATCAAAACAGTAATGGTTATCATAAATTAATAATAATTGTACTTACTAATGAGTAAATGAATATTTTGTAAATAAAATTAAAATTTTTGCATAAGAAAAATTTCTGAAAATGTTTGTATTTTCTAGCATTTACTTATGCTACAAATGGTAGCCTCGTTGTAATTCATTTATGTTTTCTTAAGTTTCTTGTAATTAGTATGCAAATATGTTTCCTGTAAATAAAATAATTATGCTTCATTGTTACTAATTTCTTAAATATTATATATATTGTCCAATAAGTAGCGCCCAAACTCAGCACATCCAGATTCCTTCTTGGGAGTACATAAAAAATGCACAAAGATATGCACCTGTACGATCCATAGTTTACGAGAAAAATGCGAAAAGCAAAGTATGACGTCACAGCCGGTGCAAGGAAAAAACACCGTATTGGACACATCAACAGCAGTATTTTCATATCTTTCCAGACGATAACGTTCAAAACGTTCGCTGCGCATATCACGTCAAGCATGCGCCCGCCGTGGATTGACGTTAAGCCGACGTTGAATTCGTATTTAAAAGACTGCATCTTGCAGCTACCGGTATTCTTCGCATGGTTATCATGTATTCCGTTTGTGAATATTGCGACATATATTTGATGTACGGCCAATGTAATGGAAATGCCTTACGAACTGCTAGTGAGTATGGCGTCGATATCCGTCACGCCGTCCTCCCGATGTCAAAGTCATCCGCACCGCTGTGACGTCATACTTTGTTTTTCGTATTTTTAACGTAAACTATGGATCGTACAGGTACAGTACTTTGGGCATTTTTTATGTACTCCCAGCGAGGAATCTGGCTGTGCAGAGTTTGGCCGCTATTTACGGGACATCCTGTATATATACTCATCACTTTTATTAACTGGTAGTACTTCAGCGGCCTAAATCTTATAACATAACAAATGATCTTGAACATATATATCTTCTTCAGTCATGGGAAAAAAAGTATTACGCCTACTATTAAGCCTACTATTACGCTTAAGCATAGTAATTATGTTTTAGCAGAGGAATTTATATTCGTAATAATATCAAGATGTGTTCATAAATTCCATAACTGTACATGAACACATATACACGCGTAAGGTCATGGGCGTTTATCTGAAATTATTTAAAAGTCTTTTTGTGAATATTTTAGTTTATTAAAGAATATAAATACCTTAAAGTTACATAAATTATGTTATAAGGCTTATACTAGAAAATACTTGTATATCTAATGTTTAAAGAAATAATTAGGGTGAAACCACCAGTAACTGACACTTTAAAGATTTTTTCTTGTTTAAATCACTAATACGGAATTTTAAATCTATTTTATAATTGTCTTTGTTTTTGAAAGTATAGTAAAGGCACATTAAAAAATTATTGTTGACAAAATTTTGAAAAAATATACTTTTTTATTATCATAAATTGTTTTTGGTCCTAAATATGATCAATATTAATAAAAGCTAAGAGAAATAATTTACCACTAGATGACATTACTTTGAACAATTTTACAGGAAAATGCTTATTTGAGTTAGATATCTGCTGAAGTGCCAGTTACTTTTTAAATGCCAATAACAGGGGTTTCAAGCTATTTTTAAATTTAACGGCCTTTCAATGATTCTCTTACCTGTCAATTTTTTTAAATGATGCCATTTTTTCTGCTAATATATATATATATATATATATATATATATATATATTGGGGATCTATCTATCAAAATGTTTTTTAGTCAAGAAATTTTAAGCCAATATTTCGTAATCAAAACTATAATAATTATTGTACTTATAATAATTATAGTATGCTCTTCTTAACACAGTTTTATATCCAAATAACTATTTTCATATGTACAATAAATAAAGAATTAATAAAGGAATACTTCATGCGGAAAAAAAATTACAGTTCTCGAAAATCAATAAAAATGACTGCAGGATGCATTCAGAAAAATTACATTGCAATAAAATCTGATCAGAAATTTTCTTCTTTGTTCGGTTAGGACAGTTATTAGAAGGAAACCATAGACATTTCTTTAAATAGAACTGATGGAATGTTGCTTTTGATGGGAAACCATAAAAACAGCCATAAAATCTTCTGATGAATTCAAATTTTATTACGTCTTAGCACATTATTTCTGGCTTTTTTCAGTATTCAATATTGCAATATAAGAACTATTTCAATATGGAATGTGTTATTTTTTAGATACCCCGTAATAAAAATTTATTTATAAAAAAGAGCTAAAGAATACAACTTTTACAAAAATATAAATATTTATCATATTTTTTAATGATTTATATTTGAATTCTAATATTTAAATCTTTTAAGGGGACAGATCACCTTTAAAATGGTCAAAAATTCAATTTCAAGGTTTTGATGTCAGAAAATAGTGCATTTTATTCTGAGTAGAAAGGTACCAATGTTTTTCATTGGCGATAATTATTGACGAAGATATAAAGTAAAACGCAATCGTCATTCTTTGTTTTTGAATGGAGAGTGAAAATTTTAAATGCATTTAATTCACAACAATGATTTTCAAACTTGCGCGCACGATTTCTCCAAAAATAATTTAGATAGAACCTCATTTTTTTTTCAAACTTATTAATGTTGTAACAATGAACAAGAATCTTTTAATTTAGTCAATAAATTAAAAACTAATTAACTGTAATTCATCGAAAAGCGCATTCAAAATGCGTTTTTAATTTAATTACAGTTAATTATTTTTTAATTTATTGATCAAATTAAAAGATTCTAGTTCATTTTGTTCAACATTAATAAGTTTGAAAATTTTTGAGGTTCCATATAAATTATTTTTGGAGAAATCGTGCGCGCAAGTTTGAAAATCATTGTTGTGAATTAAAGGCATTTTACATTTTCACTCTCCAATCAAAAACAAAGAATGGCGATTGCGTTTTACTTTATATCTTCGTCAATAATTATCGCCTCTGAAAAACATTGGTACCTTTTTACTCAGAATAAAATGCACTATTTACTGACATCAAAACCTTGAAATTGAATTTTTGACCATTTTAAAAGTGATCTGTCCCCTTAATTTTTTTTCTACATCACATATAAGAAAATAATATTAATTTAGGATAAAACACTGAAAATTGTTAGTGTATCTATTTTACTATAGAAAATACCTATAATGTTTTTTTTTTCAAAAAGTTTTTTAAATAAACAACAATATTATATATATATATATATATATATATATATATATATATATATATATATATATATATATATATATTAATTCATTGAGGCCTTCTAGTCTAATCATCTTCTGTGCCAATAATCTTAAAGTTTTCGAATTCTTTGATTGTTAAAAGTTTCATAAAAAGATTTGTTCTTGAGTAACTATTTCCATGTGAATGATCATAAAAGCTATTTGAAAAAGAATACTTTCTGCAGAAAAGATTTATTGTCTTCTGAAACTAATATAAGGGAATGTATTCAACAAAAGTCAAAATTGCCAGCCATAAAATCAAGTCAATAATCGTCCTCTTTCTTCGTTCTATGCTGTTAAAAAAAGTAAAAAAAAAAAAAAATCTTTAAATAAAGTTATTGAAATGATATTTCAAAATAAAATTTGAAACGTCGCCGCGCCGTCGCAAAATGTTAAGCTGAATTTGAATTTTATTGCGCTGTCATACATAATTTCCAATAGCAAAATATTTTTTACTGCAATTTAAAACTGTTTATAAACAGACGGGTCCTTTAAGGATCATTTATAAAAAAAATATATCTCTTAAAATACATATTAAGAACTACTTTTTAAGATTTACATAAAATTTTATCATATTCTATCCCATGTTTTATATTTCAGTTCTAGTATAGTCTGTTAATGATTTTGTACACTTCAAACAAACAACAACAAAAAATTTGATCAAATCTATAAAAAAAAATCGATATTGAAAAAATGAAGAAACACACTGGAAGTGATTATGACTTCGGATTATCTGTGTACCTAATTTTCTTACTCTAACTCTTGTAAATATACTCGGATTGGTATATGTAATTGATATATGTTATTGAGATTTACATTACAGTGACATTCAAAACAATCCCGTTAAATTATGGTCTGTGCAGAAAAATCGTTTGTAGTTTATTTTAACTATGTTATACTATTTCAATCACAATAAAGTTTATATGAACGTTTGAAGTCCACTAAAACATGCTCTCTTTAAAATATGAAATGTAAAGCATGTACCATTCATTTACAGGGACGCAAAAAAGAATTTGGTTGCAGTCTGTGACCGATATATGATGGAATGAATTTTGGATTGCGCTTTTAAGTTTAACTAATTTTTTTGTGTACTACGTGTTGCAAATAAAATTTATAGATAATATGTAGCGTTACACAGACGAAATCGTAAGTATTATTGTGTATGAGCGTGAATTGCTTAAAGATGTTTTTAATTAAGTTGTGCATTTTCATCTAAATTATATTTGGTAAACTAAGAGACATTTGAAGAATATAAATAAATTAGTATACAGGGCTACGCAAAACGCAGGGCACATTGCTTTCTATGAATGAATATTTCTGAAAGTACGTTTTTAGTTGTTATGCGTTTTCGAAATTGTTTACTTAAAATATCTTCTTCCGCCTTATTAAGTTGTGAAGTTCCGTTATAATATTCTGGAAATGTTGGGGAGAGTTTCAAAATCTATGCTTGACGCATTAGTTTTCTTTCTTGTTTTATAATCGAATTATGGATTAGTTAAAATAAAGTAAAATAAACTCTAAAACTAGGTGACAAATGTAAAATTACGAAACATGCTCGCAACAATATTCTGTTATAACGAGAAGAAGACTAGCTATGTTAATAAATAGGTCTAGATCTGAAACAGAAATGCTACAGCTAAACTAAATTTAGCTCCAAGTTTCTTCTGCTGCATTGTATAATTCATGATACTCAAATATTGTTTATCATATTTTAAAACTACTAATATACACCGTATTTACTCATGTATAATGCGTTCAACATTTTTTTTTAAATTCTGGGGATAAAAAGCCAGGTGCGCTTTATACAAGTGATATTCCCGAAAACTATATGCGAATATATTATGCTTTCACTAAGTAACCGACTGTAGCTGTGATGTAGCTTTTATATTTTTTTTCTTCCATCCTTCATGAAAGCGACGGTGCTTCTCATTTTTTTTCGCAGCTCAATTACACACTCTGAAAAAATAAATAAACGCAAGTACCCAGTGTAGAACCCAATTGTCTCTTTTTCATTATTTCTATTAATTACAAGTTGTATTACATTTCTAGTGTTGATATATATTTTAATACAAAGTTTCTAATGTGCTAAATGTACATATTGTGAAAAGCTAAATTTTATTGTATGGAAGAATGTGTAGTAAGTATGTACGCAAGAATAGAAATGGAAAATTCTGTTCGAGTAATTTTTTCTTTGAGGCATGATTTTTACAGGATTTTCTTCAAACTGCTGGTTTATTTGTCGTTAAAATAGTATGGAGTGCAGTATACATAATACATAACATTTTTTGTTCCTCTCAATAAAAAACAAGAACGAAAAATCATGTGTCAAGCATAGATTCTGAAACATTTTCCAACACAGTCAAAAAACTGAAACGGAATTTCACTGTCAAAAATTTATAAAATTGAAAATTTTATGTAGTTCATTGGTTATATAAGTTATATTTAGAACATTTTATCCATTGTCTAACAACTAAAACATTAAGAAATCCGTTTATTTTTTTACGACGAAAACATATCGCGTTTTGATACTTTAAATTTTATGAATTTTTGACTTTTTATGCACTAAAAACGGATTATTACTGTGAAAAGTATGCGTTTTATGTTAAAATCGATGCATGCATAAAATATGGTTTACCTATCATAATTATTTAATTTTAACAATAAAGTACAAAATGCCTAATCTTGAATGCCAAATTTATTCCCAGACAATTATCGGCTGTATATGTTCCATGTGATTATCATTTCTAATTCTGGCTAATATAAACGTTAAACACAGTATTTAGATCTATATTTGAGTTTATGGAAAGATAACGATGTGATATTAATATAGACGAACGACTGACTGAGAGTTCATATCTATTGGCAATAACTGAATGCTGCTGATTGTATATTAAGAGATATTAAACCAGTGACAGAAAGCACATTATATATCTAATAAATTGCACACAATATGGCTGGAAATAGATATATATGCAGTAATCAGTAATATACTGTACCGAATGGAGCAATTAAAACATGTATATAATAGTGAAATCCATAGTAGTCTCAAGAAAGACATAACTTAGGTATTTCTGAATTCAATTTGATACATTATTGCGATATGGGCTGTGATGTATATAATTTATTACTTAACTATTAAACATAATAATTTTTCTATTAAATAATATTTTACTTCATAAAATTGTATTTTTGAATTTAAATTTGACTAGAAAGATATTTTTATTCATTTCTCTGCATTTTGCAGATTAATTATTTATAATAAAAGCCATTCTCTATGGAAATAAAAAGTTCTCTTTAGTATAAAATTTAGTCACAACACCACATAGGATATATATCAAGAAAAATAGACATTAGTTTCGCTAATTTAAATTTATATCCAAGAAAGATATTTTTGATTAAAACTAATTACTGCCTTATATTACAGAATAGGTTCCACATATATTTTAATTGATTGAAGCTAATATAAAGATTAAAATTGGTTATATATTGGTTTATGAGGTACAGTTCGCTAAAACCCACCATACATTTTAATCTCAAACGTGTCACAGAAAAAAATGGAAATTGCCTATCAACTAGAAACTATGCCATTTTCCGATTTTTGTTAAAAAATAAACTTGGGGATTGTCTTCATACTGAAATTGTTCCAAACTATAAAATATTCAACACGAACACCTAATTTTTACATCATACTTGGCTTTTTAGGTAAAAGTAAGCTGCGATGCCGGCACCCATGAGGGGGTGCACCGCGCTAAGACGACCATCGATCACAAGTCCTGAAAGATTTTTATTCAGCCAGCAGCTTTGTATCACCGCGGCGCTTTGGCCGGTCAGAGAGCCGCTCCCCAATGTGGACCCTCTAACCTTGAATCCACGTGAGACGACGTAGGCCGTTGCGATACGCGGTGAAACCACAAGGAGTCACCGCGAGACACTTGGAGACGGGCCGGCGTCCCCCAACAGCTTCGGAGCTGGAAACCCAGAAGGGAAACCAGGCCCTAGGCCTTAAGTCGGGATGTTCCAACCCGTACTTGCTTTACCACAACTCGAGGGGTGTGAGAACCTACAAAGGTAGTCACGTTCCCTCTCGTAGTGGACCTGGCTTTTTCGGTAAAGTTTACCTCAGGTTACCAAACAGGAAATCATTAGGTAAAGTTGTTTGGGAGTTAAAGTTTAGAACTCATAATGTTAAATTCATTTGTAACCGTTGCAAAACAAATTGTAATGCTGGTACTTTTTTTAAGCATAACTCAAGTACTTCATGGCGGAGGGAGCTGTATTTTTACATTCGTATATTTGTAGCTTCTAGAAATCGATAGTTTATATATTATAATTTTAAAAAAATATTTTGAAAAAATATGTTTTTTTTTAATTTTATCTTTGAAAAATTCTAGAAAATTGAAATATGCGAATTAAAAATTACAGCTCATTCCTCCAAACAGGTCTAGAGTTAATCTTAAAAAACTACCTACACCGCAATCTGTTCCATATTTTAAACCTTCATAATTCCTAAACGACTATATGGCATTACTTTTCGTTTGGTATACTGAGGTAACACTTACCAACAAAGCCAAATATTATATCAAAATTACGTGCTCCTATTAAACATTTCAGAGTATTGTAGAACGTATATATGAAGATGACGCATTAAACGTGTTTTTAACGTAAAATGGAATATCACATTCTTTTATAAAAATAAATCTTACAGTTATTTATATAAATAAATTCTTTGAATCTTGCTCAATGTGCTTTTAATGGTATTATTTACTTTATTTTCATTGACTTTACGTTTAAAATAAATTATATTTATTACGCATGACATCATTTTAAAATATTAAATTTTATATACATCTCTTCTTAATAAAGTATTTCCATCGCAAATATCGTAATCTAAATACATATGTCCATAAATCTACTTTAATGTAAGGGTTTTACAAATTAGTCTACGAAAAGTGGGTTTCTTATTATAGTATTTAGACAAGTAATGTGGGTTCATTCGTCATTAATAAATAGTACATATTATCTAATAAATAGTACATCTTATTAAATCTTTTGAAAATATCACTCATGATTTTGTAATTTTAGATTGCTTTAAAAAGTTAATTTAGGTTAATATTCACACTTAAATTGTACGACACGAAGCAGCACATTTGGAACACTTTTATAATTTGATTTCAACTGTTTTTAGAAAGTAAAAAAATATATATATATTGAAAATATGACTGTAGTATTTTGTGTAAATTAATATTTTTTATAGAAAATTATAATTAAAATTTTATATCCATAAAATTGTACTTTACTGTATTATAAAGACATTATCTATACCTGTAGTTATATAAATTCACGTAACATATGAAAAAGTTCTCCGCTTCAATCGAAAAGTATCATTCGATAACGCTAAGTTAGACATATTAAAAAATTCGTTTCAACGTTCAGCAAACAAACAAACAAAAAAAAAACATTTCATTTCTCATAATTTTAAATCGTTCAAGCTTTTTAAATATTATTATAAAATAAAATAAATATATGAGTATATTAAATAGATTACATTTATAAATAAATTTTACGTAGGATATACCGTTATATCTTTGAAGGGTTTTCTCCATTTCAGACCCATTTCTTTTACATAGAACACAATGTGTTATTAATGCGGTCAAAAAGCTGCAGTTTACGAAATTAAGATTAAAATTGGAAAATAACAATTATGTTAACTATTATGAGAGGGGAAAAAAACGGTATGAAAATCTACTCTAACAAGTTAAAATCAGAACTTTATTCAATTTTATATTTTTTAAATTAAATATATAATTTCACTTTATCACAAACCACTTCCCTTTATTAAATAGACCCATGTGTGGATTCAAGAAAAGGAGGGATTGTGTTACATATTGGCAAGTTTTGGACATATTTCTATAACAGGAATTAAAGGAAGTCCTTTTGAAATAGGAAAGTTACCCGAATTACACTTGTCCGTGAAAATAAAATTAAACAAACCCAAAGTTTGTATGATTGTACATCTCTAAACCGATTTTGAATGAAATCATTTATTTGTAAGCTCTATGTTCCAAGAAAAACCCTTAAAATCGGATACAGAATTAGACAGGAATAATATGTTTAACTTAGTGTTATCGAATGATACTTTTCGATTGAAGCGGGGAACTTTTTCGTATCTTACGTGAATTTAGATCCGTCCCGACTATTTTAGACACAGTATAGAATCCACGAACAACAATCCAAGCTTTTCATTTTGGGCCCCCATGCTAACCTTTGGAATGAGTGGGCCCATGTGTCAACTCGATAAACTATTTTTTTGTATAAGAAAACAGCTTTATTTTTATACGAAAGCAGTTCAGAAAGCTGAATATCCACCTCAGGCATCACTCAAAATAATATTGAAATCATCATGACATTTAACTTATTTCATTATATACCAAATTATGAATAGAGTAAAAGTCCACCTCACTTTACCTGTTAATCTATATTACAAAATAAAAACATGTCAGAGAGTAACGCTGACGTCATATTGACGGTGACAACACCCTACCAATAGATGTTGATTTTATTGCAATTGTTTAAACTTCTAAACATCGCGCAATTTAAACTTTTAAGTCGAATAGGAGAAAAATGTTCCTTCTAAAGCAATTTATATCTAAACTGTATCTATATTTAATTTTTTATGGTTATTAAAATAATTTTAAAAAAAACTATCTCTATCGCATGAAGCCCGATAACGAAAAGTTCACCCGTTTCCACTTAAAACAATATAAACAGTTCACCATTCCGGCTAATATTCCATAACGAATTTAAAACTTCATCAATTAGTAAATAAAATAAAACATAGGTATAAAACACAAATTTAACAGGCATGTAATCGCTGAACTACTCGCTGAAATACTCTCTGAAAATATCAGAATTAAAAAGTCTGCTACAAGTAGCGAAATCTTTGAGGATTTATTCGAAATGGATTCCTTGCCAGAGTCTAATATAAAAGTATCGCATTTAATAAAATTCAGAAAAGAAAAAAAAATGACTCCATAATTGATATTTTACATACAAAGTTGCTTTTTGGTGTCCTAAGTGGACAATATAAAAAATGTAAATTACATTCAAAATTATTTTTACCTATGTTCTGTCACCCGGGAAACCCGATTTGGATGCCTTAGTATCGATAATAAGATAGATTTTCTAATTTACAAAATAATAATATGAAAATTAGAAAGCATTCCATTAAAATCGGGTTATAATTTAAATAATTACCGGTATTTTTTTATAAAATTCTAGCTGACTCGCCCGACGTTGCCCGGGCCCGTGATAATAAAATTAAACAAACCTAAAGTTTGTATGATTTTCTATCTTTAAACCGATTTTGTATGAAATCATTTGCTTAAAAGTGCTGCTCACGCGACGGAATATTCTTTATTTCCACTTCCGCCGACAGGTGGTGCCTTTTATCTAAACGAACCTCTGGCACGTGTTCCCGCTACCTTCGGCACCGTATAGTAACGATACACATTGCAAAATCTTTTACGTCCACGTTCCGCCGCCAAGCGGCGATCTCTGTTCCAAACAAACCACCTTCTGAACGAAACATCGACACGTGTCGCCGTTGTCTCTGGCACTGAATAGGAGGAAATAGTTGCTGCGCACACGCTGCAAGATGCTTTAGTTCCACCTTTAACCACCAGGGGTTGCAATATGTTCTACACGAACATCAAACAGGAGTACTTGTTGTATCAAGGGAGTTGAATGTACCAATTCCCCTCGAAGAAAATTAAAAAAACAATAAAATAACAAATTTCACGTTTTCCAGTTTGACCAATTTAAGTACCTACTTGCATTAGACACATGATCTCGTGATTTGTGTATAACATTTTCAAAAACTTTGCAATAATAGTTTATTTATCATTTTTATCTTGAAGAAATCGCCGTAAGAGGGCATGAATCATATTCATTTATATATATTAAAAGGCATTTTTAAACCTTTTGTGTTATGTTTATATCACTTTAAGCAGTAATTACACTTTAATTTATGTACAAATTTCAGTTTATCGCTACATTTGCGATGACTGATAATATTTTTATCTTATGATTAACAGGTCCATAGCTAAATGCTGCATTTTCGCAAAAGTGATTTGGTGTGAGTTTTCATTCTTTTTTCTTATTCATATTCACTTTAAAGGGGATATTTCACTTTAAAGGATTATGGGTATATTTTATTATTGCTGTGATGGGAATGCTCGAAAGTGGGCCGCATTGAACAACTTAGAAGTGGGTGTCGAAGATTTCTCAAATGTAACACAAAAGAGAAAAAAAAAGAAAAAAATTTTTTTTTTCTAGCTTGCTCTGTGCAACCCAACAAATTTCTTGTGACTCTATCACTAATTTTTTACGTTATTGTATAAAACAAATGACCCTTTTTGAGGTAGATTTTTTAAAAAATGATGCACACAAATTATTTCAACAGTCACTAAACTCATTTACAACTTCCAAACAAATTTCCTATGGAAATACAGGGTGATTTTTTTTTAAGTTGTGAAAGTAAAACTCTATAACAAAAGAGCCACTGATCCAAATGACCTAAAATTTCACCAGTATGCTCCCAAAGCAATGGGTATATTTTAGGCGTGGTTAAAAAAAAACTTAAAATCGCAACGACAGATGGCGCTGTACATGCAGTAAAGTCGGGAGACGAACTTGCGCCCGGTACACGCTCATTGGTGATAAGAACGTGAAGTACGCACAACTCCTGTTCATTATTCTACGGAAATCCTCGGAATGACTGCGCCATTGACGGACCGTGCGTTGTTAGGGAAACTGTATTATCAGAATAATGACAGCGCAGCAACTGCTCTTAAGAGATTTAGGACACTTAAGAATTTAAGAAAAGGTCCAATGACGAAAGAGGGCCAACGGAAGATGGTTTCTCAAAGCACCGTCCATTGTTTTCCTCCCACAGACGATGTTCTTTGTTTCTGCTACCTTACAGCGCCATCTGTCGGTGCGATTTTAAGTTTTTTTAACCATACTTAAAAATTTCCCATTGCTTTGGGAGCATACTGGTGAAATTTCAGGTCATTTGGATCAGTGGTTCTTTTGTTATAGGGTTTTACTTTCACAACTTTAAAAAAATCACCCTGTACATTATTTTCCTATTTGATAACATAAACTTGGAAATTTCCAAACAAATTTCCTATGAAAATACATTATTTTTCCTATTTGATAACATAAACTTGGAAATTATGAAATATTTAGAAGTGATGCATAGACTATAAAAGCAAAAGCTATAGCACAAATCGTTATTACCATCATTATGACATCAGCATTCCGTACTATATTTTTTGAGATATTGAAATTTCATAAGGAGTTTCCTATATTAGTATGACTTATTGTTATTTCTGAGACTTCATTTTTTAATCAACTTCATTTTTTTTAGTCTTAAGATACGGGATTTTTCAAAATGTTATTAATAAATGTTATTACAAAAATATTATGTTGGGTATTTTATTAAGCAAACAGAAAAATATTCAACGTTCTTCTCTAACACGACTTGTTCCAGAAAATCTTGGTTCATTTCCGAACACCCCGGCTTGTTACCGAAGAGTGTACATGGTTTACTCGTGGAGAATTTGTTCCGATTTTGTTTCCAGATTTAATCCAAAAAAGAACTTTGAAAAGAGAAGGAGATTATCTTACAAAACTTTTTGATTCTGACAAATTTGCATTATCTTTGTATAGCTATAAAACAAGAAAATATAGAAATTAAATGCATGTACTACTTAAAAATTTACATGTAGCTTTTTTTAAAACTTAATATTTATGGGAAATTGGGATTTTAGTGGGGCAGATGTCTCGTTAAATTCAGATAAGATTTTGAAAAAATATATTTTTTTATAGAATAGAAAAAAAATTCTTTAATAAAATGGGGAAACACCATCTATAGCTTCTGTAGCGACTAATAAGCTAATAACCTAGCTTAATTTATCGTCTGTGTGAAACTGACAAACTTGAAATGTCAGTTTGACTGTATTTCAGTATATACTATGGCCATATTCATTGATGAATCGTACTGTTAATTCTGTCTATAAAGTTAGTAAGAAATGAAATACAATTTCTTGAAAATCTGCTCTATAGAGAGCAATAATCAGTTGGCAGTACGTTCCGTCCAAGAGCGTCCCAAAATGTTCAATAGAATTCAGACTCAGCATTTGAGTTGTAGTTTTATGTGCTGAATTTTATTTATTGCACAATATGATATTTTTCAATGCAAGCTCACTAGAGTCGACGTTTTGCAGAATGGAATTATCCTTTATTTTATTGGCATAAAAATATTATTGCACGGTATAATTCGAACGGACGGAAAAATTGCCCGTCACGCTACTCCCTCGTCGGTTTTCCAAGCATTTCATTGGCTGTTCCACGCGACGTTGGTCCAAGACCCTACTATATGCGACAAAATTGCTCCAACAAAAAAAGTTGCTTGCTTTTCGGGTAACTTTTTTTGCAGCCATAGGCTAGAAATCAGTCGCCCTGCGGCTACTTTGATTCCTGGTGTAGTAGAATTTTTAGACAGGGCATAGAGATGATATGAAGGGCGCCGTTTCAGATGGATAAATACTACAGAGTTCAGTCTGGCAGCACACTAGAAAAGATATCACTCCAGTTGCCTTTCCAATGATGTCTATAAAGTATGTCGGATAGATGACAACCTGATAAAATTCTCTTTAAGTCAATCAGTATCTCTCATTGATTTACAAACTGAACCAGAACTGATTTAATTTCCCCACCCAATGGACACAACAGTTCTTTTAACTAAAATGCATCCTCATGTGATTCGAGATGAACGGATAGCAAATGATTAGTCACATCCCATACAAATAAGCTTCATGGTCTTTAACCTACAGAAGTCATTAATGCCACTCTTTTTCTTAGATATGAAATTATATTTCTTCTACTATAATTATGAAAATATTCATTTTCAGCACCTAATGTAACTCTTGGTCGTTCCTGTGTAGTTATTACAAAATCGTTGCAAAAATATATGCACCACAGAAACAGCAATAACATTCCATTTTTGACATATCAAATAATCCTCCATTCTTACAATTATCCGCCAACACAGTTCTATAAACTGATAATTTGAAATCTTGCAACAAATTGTCTTCTTCATATTATTTATCTCAGTATCTTAGATAAACATAGCATTGCATTCAAAAATATTTCAAACATACTAACAAATTTTTGCATTTTTTGAAGATAATACGCTCCAACTTAAAAGTTTCCGTATTGCACTTTTATTGAGCGCGTTTTATTTAATAGCACATTTTATTTCACAACATACTTGACATTTCATAACTATTTTTTCTATATTTGCACTATTTATTGTTATTTCTGTGACTTCATTTTTTATAAAAACTATTCTAATAACGATTTTACAATGTTTTAAAAACAAAATAAATATCATTAAATTATTGTTTTCAAAATAATACTAAAAAGATTTTATGAAATGGATTCAATATGCAAAATAAATACATACATAGTTAAGATAACTTTATGTTTAAATAATTTTCTTTACACTGAATTCTCTTTTCTACAGAGATTCAAAACATATGAATAAAACTATATATCTAAGACAACGGAAATAGTATTGCGTCAAAAGCAAATAAAATTTTTGCTTTCCATCACATCTAGTTTTTGCATAAGAAGCAATTTCAAAACTGTGAAATCCAAGCAAAACTTCTTTGAATTTCAAAGAAACAAAATTTGATTCAATCATAGAAGTATATTTCTTGTGTGACATATGGAAGGAAATAAACAAAAGCGTTTTTTCAGTGTGTTGTAAGAAGGAAATATAATATTTTATGCATGATTTAGGATTTCCAAAAACCTATCTTTAAAAGAAATCATTTTGAAACATTCAGTTAGTAAAAATAAAAAGTAAAATTTATATTGTGACACGTTTCTTGTTTTTAATTTTAAAAACTTAATTTTTAATTTTTAATGCTTTATTCTATGTATTTGGGGTCATAAATCTAAAATTAGTATATTAAGAAACAACATATACGTAATTTTCAGAAATCTTGAAACACAGCAATTATTTTGTTCTCAACTTAGACAAATAACTTTTAAAATACATTTAGATTTTGTAAAATAAAATATGATGTTATTAAAACTGGATTTTATTAAATCAATTTAGATCAAATATACCTAGGGTGTTTTCTTTTGAGTGAATTAATAGATCAAGGGCCTTCGAATTGACCAAAATATTGAGTTTTATGTTATTCACTCAAATGCAAGCGGAGTTAATTTCAAGAACTTTAAACAAAACCCTATGTAACATTTTGCATTAGAAAAAGGTTGTAGTGAAATGATCAGCATGTATAGCTGCTTATTATCATAGCTGCTAGCTTAAGGAATATTCCTCTTTAAAACTTCATTTGATCCGAAACAGTTATCTTTCCAGTTTACACGTACGATTTAAAGAAATTCATAAAATTGATTTTCACTTTTGAAATTTTATTATATTTGTATGTTAAGAATATACGTGACGAAACATTTTTATCTTTCAGTTAATACTTCATAAATTACGTTCATTTAAGTATAATATTTCTCATGGAATATTACCATTTTATTATTAAAAGAATGCGAGTATTGTTTAACCCTTTGATTATGGGTCAGGACTTGCGATTATTTTTATATCCAATCGCACTCCAATTTATAATATAATTCTTTGTAGTATATGTCTCTTGAACATATCATACTATAAGTATATGACAGAGATTATTTTTCAAAAAGTGGCACCAATAAAATAAAAAATAGTCACTGCGACGTACAGTGCACCCCGTATTCAAAAGCTTAAATAGTAAGACAGAACAGCCCGTATGAATGAGTTATGAAAGTGTTTTTCTGCGCATAGTGATCAAATATGCATTTCCTTAAAACTTAAATATTAAATAATAAATAATAATAATAGCATACATTTAAAGTTTCGTACTAGTATTTTTAATAACTTTAATAAAGCAAGCTTTAAAACTTTCCAGATATATTGACATTCAGAAAGACATGACCCCTTAAATATTTTATTTAACAATAGTTTAGAAATTGTTCACATATAAATTATGAAACCTAAGAAAAAATTGTTTATTAATACGTGTTCAGAAAACAATTCACAGATATAATTTTTGTCAGCATGTTTCTGATACGAGAAGCACAGCGTCTAGTTTTAAAGTAAATATTTTCAATCGACCTTTAAACACTCAAACTGAAATGATACTTATGCAATTTTCTTAAGTTTTTGAATTTTACTTTTTTTCGATCTTCACAAGAAGAAAGTATTAGATTCCTGAAACAATTTTGCTTCCGGTTTTCGGTGGATTTATAAGTTTTAGAGAGTCCTGAACACGATTTGACTGTTTTTAGAAAATGTATGTCTGTGAATCTGTAAGTCTGTCTTTCTTTCTCTCTGTCTGTTGGTGACAAAACTTTTGTAGGCACTCTATCTCAAGAACTAATGTACGGAATTTCATCAAACTTCATATTCTGTTAGGCCTTCACTTAAAAAAGACGGTGATTACGTTTTGGTGTAGATAGGGCAACATGTGATGCTGCTATGCTACTTTTTCCATGATTTTTACGATAGCTATGGCTTATGAACTAATGCACAGAATTTCATAAAACTTCAGATTCAGTTAGACGTTGACATAAGTTATTGTTTGTTAGGTTTTGGTGTAAATATTGCAAGAGATGGCGCGGTTATGCTGCAGTTTTCAGAATTTACACGATTTTACTGATAGTCATATCTCAAAGACTAATGCACGGAATTTAATAAAAATTTAGATTCAGTTAGACCTTCACTTAAATCGGTGTTCATTCATTTTTGGTGTATAGGAAAATTTTATGAGATAGAAGAAGGCTTTGGGATTGGCACATCTGACTAGTTATATCGATAACTGTCGAAGAAAATAAGTTTCAAATATGTTTTACAAGTGTTATTATCCTGTTGACATAAAAATGTTCGGAATTACATTTCGGTATTTCTCCCTGTATAAAATTTTTATATTATATAATGCATATTTTTGTATTGTATTTAAATATTGTAATGTCAATTAGAATATAATTAGAATATTTAGAAAATAACCATTTATCAAACCGACTTATAGTATGTATAAAAGTTCATTTAATCAATACTTTTAATCGAATATCTAATTACGGCCACTGTTATAAACTGATGCAATGTGAACTATATTAATATATACTTTTGGATTACTTTGGGGCATAATAACAGTTTTTTTACAATAGTTTTAGCCTGTTTATCCTGTTTACCTTTACAAAAATATTAAAAAGAAAGAAAAGCAATGATTATACTTTTCATGAACTGAGCATGAAACAACTGGTGTTTTCAACTTTCTTCTATTTAAACTTTCGAAGCAAATTGAGAAATTCTCTCAATTAATAAATTAAAAAATTAGGTACAGAGATATCAGTATTTGCAATTACTAAAATATAAATTAAAACGCCGACACTAGACACTAATTAACCTCATTGTGAAATATTCGCATTTTTTCCATGGCACAAATACAAGCAGTGTATAAGAAAATAGTTCCGGAAAGAGTTACGAAGGGGAGGGACAGACATTTTTTTTATGATTGTTTTAAGAAACTTATCAAATTAATAAAATTAATGCTATATGTCTGATTGTTGTACATTTTCATTCTCATTTCACGAATACCGTTTAAATGACAGAAGAAATTCTGTACATGTCTGAATTCAGCGTATTAGGATAAAAGATACAAAAATGTAAAACGATGCATAAAAATTTTAAAAACAGTATTATAATGTAGACATACGTTATAGATGCAGAAAAATAATTAAAGAAAATCAGTTTATACTATAGATAAGTAGGAAATGTCTATCAAAATTGTTTCGACAAGGTGAAAAATTGGCCAGGTAGGAATCAAAACTAGAACCTTTGGCTTAAATTGTCAATGCTCTCACAATTGAGTTATCTGGAACGACAGGTAGTCAGTAGAGTCACTCAGCTATCCTTTTGACAATAGCATGTGGTCTACCAGGTGGACAGCTTAACACAATAAAACGGAGGGAAAGGAATCCCCAATTAACGATGGAAATGTAGAAACACTTTATTATTTTAACACAATCTTACTGATTTGTAAATATATCATACAAGGTGAAATTTCAAGTGTGAAATCATAATTATGGAAAAGTGTACGGTAAACTTATATACCTGCGGACGATAAAGTCTCTGAAAATTAAGTTATTTGTGAAATTGCAATAAAATAATTATTTTTTCTGAATGAAAATCGGAACATGATTTGAAATAACAAAACTTTGCACAGAGACATTTTCTTGGGCGGATTTATCCTTGTCTACATTAAAAGTTTTCTTTCACTTCCTGGATCATGTGTAAATTCTAATCCTAATAACATTATAAATCTGATTGTGTGCAAATGTTAGGCAGAAGCCAGCGTCAAAATGGAGCATTTAATGATCCTGTATCTTTGCATATAAGTTGATTATAACCCTCGAATGAACATAAGCTGGTTTGTGTTTATTTTATTCAAATATTTTTATTAATAATTCAATATTTCGTTATTTTCATAGAGAAAAAATGGACATTTTTTTCGTATAATACTTTAAAATGGTTAAAATTATTTTACCGTTGCTAATACTTTATCGTTGCCAAAAACTAAATCAAAACCCAGGATAATAATTTTTACTCAACAATTTAGTTTCAATTGAAAAATTTTCACGTGAAAAATGATAAAGAATTAAAAAGAAGATTAAATAATATTATTAGAAATTAGCAAGGTTTCAATATGCGTAACCATAGAAAACAGGCGAATATGACGTCATGCATCGAAAATAAAACGGATATGCTTTGATGGTGAAATAAAATGATCTTGGGTTTTTTTTTTCTTTTCTTTTTTTTTCTTTTTTTTTCTTTTGTATGGTAACAATACTTGGTGTTTTACCGTCTACGCACGGTTAATATAAGTATACCGTATATTTATTTATATTTTTAAAAAGTAAAAAGAAGTTTGTTAAGAAAATGGTTAGCAAATGTCAATAATATGCTCCACAAAATTATCCATGTCGAAAATAATGTCATGGATACCGAGAAATAGTTATTTTTATCCTTAAAACTAAAAGAAATAACTCGATTACCTAAAAAAATGACGAATATTAAAAGCTCCATTTTTATTGAAAAAATCTAAGGATTTAATATTATTTCGTTAAAGTAACATAATTTCCCCTATTCCAGTATTGAAATTAATTGCCTGTGTGGTAGCGTGAGACGTTGTATATATAATTAATAAATTCCATTTATCGTTTTAAACGAAAATTTTTTTATTTTAAATTAACACATTAAAGAAAGAAAACAAAAGTAAAAATGAAAAATTATGATAAGCATCCATGCCGTAAACTACATGGTCAGCCAAATTCCGATTCTGACGTCCGCTCAAAGTGGAACCTCACTCTCGAGTATTCCAAATCCCACTGATTCAACATTCAACTCCTTCCACCATCAACTGCCGTCTGCAATTTCACTTCCCAGAGGCTTTCCTTGCATTCCAGGAATTTCCCAGAAAACATTGCATTTCGTAGGGGCCCAGTTCTTTGTATCCACAAGAACAATACTTTACAATTCTTATCTACTCATTCAGATAACATACCATTCAATACAAAGCATGTATTGCAGCTTGGCTTATCTCAAAGTGAAAATGAAATTCACACTATTGATAGAATTTTTGTCAATAGAGATCAATCTGTCAGATTATTTTCATTCCAGAGAGATTATCCTTTTTCCACAAATAAGGGAGGAGTTGAAACATGTCAACTCATCACAACACCTCCCCCTAAGAAAAAATTTCTAGAAGAAATTTGGCATATATATTAATAGAATAAGCTCCTTCAATCAATTTCTAAAGAGGTCAACAAAGTATAAAGGAATTTAGAATAACACATGAAAAATCCCTATAGAATACAAACACATTCCCATACTCAGTATTTGATAGACCACACTATCAACAGGATTTACTATAATCCCATAACTACAATACCTAAGTATAATTCCAGGAATAACTTATACAATTGATGCCCTAAGAAACAATTTTGAAATACTTCACATACATATAATACCAAATACAGATTACACTTTACATGATTCTAACAAAAAAAGTAATAATAAAAAAAAAGAAAAAAATCTATATACAACACAATGCCTAAACCGATTCTCTTAAAAACATGCTTAAAACCCTAAATTTAGACACTTCTACAAACAAAAAGAAAGCATACTAAATTATGCAATTATTAAATTAATGAAGTTTTACTATTACGAAAATAATATTAAGCATTAAATGATAAATAAACACAATACAGATATTACAAAAATGAGCACTCCCAAATTTAGAATAAACTTAATTTAGAGAATTCTCCCGAAAACCAATATCTATATTACTTCTATCAGAAAATCTTTTCGACAATAATTTTCGCCTCACAACTTCATAATCATGATTTTTCCTTTCAAAATCTTGTTTGATTTCAATAAATCTTTCTTTGTAATCCGTTTTAAAAGAAGAATGCTCCATTCTTTTTAACTTTGATTTCTCATTCACATCTTCTTGGCATTTAGCCCCCCAATTTACTCTATTATTTTACTTCATCCTAGAGTTAAATTTACTGGCCACAGTCATAGATGAACTCAATTTCTTTCTAATTCTATTTCTAACATGTATAAATCCCATACTACCGAGAAAATACCTGGGTATATTTACATCATGCTCAGAATTCTTTTCCCGAAATTGACCTCCAATACCTGACCTTTTATCACCATCCTTTTTAGACGCACCCTCTTTTGTATCGATCAATTTTATAGACCCTTTTTCCAAATACCTATCAGTCACGTCTTCCAGTGAATTTACCTCTATCTCATTAACAGACTTATTATCCCTTTCACAGATTTCATTCACAACCATTTTTCTAACAACCCTTTGCTCATGATCGCTAGATAATCTGAGGGCTCCCTGCCCATTTAATTCTATCTGATTTTCCACCTGTTTACATACTGAATTTTGCTTATCCATATTTCCTAACTTTAATAATTCATAAACAGCTGGTGTTATAAGGGGCGGAGAATTTAGTTTTCTCACAACTGCAACCACCACATTTTTTTCAACATACTCTTTTTCACCTTCCATCAAAGCAACCGGCACTGACACCAAATCCGCTTTTTGTCTATTTTCGAGGGCCGGTATAAGAAAGACATTTCCCACTTTCTTAGCACTCCGCGGAATGTCATTAGCATCAAAAACCGCAATTTGCGCACCTGTGTCCTTAATCGCTTTTACTTTCTTACCATTCACGCATAAATCAACCATAGGTAATTCGGTTTCCACACCTTCCCTATTATTTTCACTTTTCCCATCACTAGTAATGATCCAAGCTATGCTTTTATCCTCATAATTAGTTTTACTTTTTAACAATTCCGGACAATTTGGACGGATGTGGCCCACTGCCAAACAATTATAACATTGGACTTGTCTTTGCTTTTCGAAAGCATTGTCCCTCTTAAATTGTTCAGTTTTCCCACTCTCTTTCGTATTCTCAAATTCCGATTTTGATTTAATTTCCTTTCTACTTTTAGAATTAAAGCTGTCTTTTTGCTTATCCTGAAAAGATTTATTTTCCCACGGTTTTCTATCCGACCTGTTAAATTCTCTTCTTATACTCTCAAATTTATCCGATTTTTCCGCAAGTTTAGAAGCAATCTTTATTTCCTCCCAATCATCCATAAATTTTTCTTTTATCTCAAAAGGGACACGTTTTTTCAATTGTTCCGTGAGCATTAGTTCTTTTAATGATTCAAAATCTCTCACTTCTAATGACTCTAACCAATTATCCAGATAACCCCTTAACTCATAAATCAGATCCACTCATAATTCACCAGATTTTCTTTGATGAGTTTCAAATTTTTGTTTTAAGGCGCCTGTACTTAGACTAAACCTATCTAACAAAACTTTCTTTATATGTTGAAAATCATCACATTTGTCTGACGGTTGTTTAACTATAATTTCGGCAATGTCAGAAGGTAATAAAGGAATTAATTGACTAACTAAATCTTCCTGAGAAATTTTAGCTTTCTCGGCTTGTCTTTCAAAAATCATAAAGAAAAGAGTTATATCAATTAACTTAGAATCAAAACGCGGAACCAAATCCTTTAAATTTACCTTAGGAGTTCTATGAAAATCTACATTTGATTCATTAGATGAAACACTAACAACATCTGCAGAATTCTGAATACGCAATTTCTCTAATTCAAATTGCTGTTGTTTCTCAAGTTTTTGTAATTCAAGTTGTTTTTCAAGTTGTTTTTCGAGTTTATCTGCCTCAAGTTGTTTCTCAAGTTTATCTACCTCAAGTTGTTTTTCAAGTTTATCTAACTCAAATTTCCTAAGTTTATCTTTTTCCTCTTGCGCAATCCTATCTAATTCAATTTGCCTCTCTCTTTCTTTACGATCTTTTTCAATTTGTTTTTCCTGTTCTTTCCGCTCTGCCTCCTGTTCAAGAATATATTGCAAGCGAAGTTTTGCGTAACTTTCTTTATAATCCTCAGCACTAACGATAGCCTGAATTATAGCTTGATTTTTACACGTTTTTGACACACTGGTCTCAATTTCCTCTGCTAATAATAGCAAGACCTTTTTATTATATTTTACTAAATAGTCTGCCATATTTTCCCCCAAAATATAATAAATTTCAAAATAACAGATATATTCAATTTACAATAATACAATGAATACAGAAATAGAATTTTCTTCACTATACGTATAATAATGTATTTAAAAACGACACAATTTCAATATAGCAAATTCTCATGCAACAGTGACGTCTTTCAAACTGAGTATATCCCCCAAAATAAATTTTATACCCAACAGTACAGTATAACATCAATTTATTTTGAAACATTAATCATAATCATCCACAGTATACCCATAAAATTAAGCAATAACTTTATTACTGTAATAAATAAAATGTATATAAACAAAACTCTTAATTCCAAAAGTTTTATACAAAATTATGATTAAAATACCCTGATTAATAATCTCAATTAATCAATAACAATTTACTATACCCCAAGTAAATTTTAACATATACATAAATATAAAATTTTCTTAACCCAATATTATACCAAACAGATACCAGAAAATCAACAAACATAAAAATTCTAACTAAAAATTTAAGTACCAAATTAATAGCTTCCCTAGAATTCTTAAATTTCACATAGAGTTTTGTTCCCCAAAATTAAAATTTATACACAAAATTCAATTTAAAACAGACCTCTATAGAAGATATCATAAAAGAGCTTACCTCCAGATGCAGATATTTCCTCCACACTGATACCAGGTTTCCAAGCACTTTTAAAGATGACACACACAGATTTTTGAAGATTTGAAGACACTGATGAGGCACTAATTGCACCTTAGATTCGTATGTAGACAACTCAGATGGTACGCCGCATATCTTCATTTCACTGATATATTTTGAAGCACACACAAATAGCACCAAGTCTATAGTTGACTGTTCATACACCTCACAGATTTAGTCGATAAAGTTCCTTTACCAGTTCTCTACTTGCTAGAACTCCGAGAAAAACCCACGACTCCAATTAGACTTCAAGACTCCACAACTCTGCTCGTCCGTTTTCCACTGGCTCTTCATCTGTTTAATCAGGTTAACGCATAGATCCGTAATCTAATTTACTTTAGATCACATATCCCATTTGCTGCCACCAATTAATTATATATACTATTGCTGTGGTAGCGTGAGATGTTGTATATATAATTAATAAATTCCATTTATCGTTTTAAACGAAATTTTTTTTATTTTAAATTAACACATTAAAGAAAGAAAACAAAAGTAAAAATGAAAAATTATGATAAGCATCCATGCCGTAAATTTACATGGTCAGCCAAATTCCGATTCTGACGTCCGCTCAAAGTGGAACCTCACTCTCGAGTATTCCAAATCCCACTGATTCAACATTCAACTCCTTCCACCATCAACTGCCGTCTGCAATTTCACTTCCCAGAGGCTTTCCTTGCATTCCAGGAATTTCCCAGAAAACATTGCATTTCGTAGGGGCCCAGTTCTTTGTATCCACAAGAACAATACTTTACAATTCTTATCTACTCATTCAGATAACATACCATTCAATACAAAGCATGTATTGCAGCTTGGCTTATCTCAAAGTGAAAATGAAATTCACACTATTGATAGAATTTTTGTCAATAGAGATCAATCTGTCAGATTATTTTCATTCCAGAGAGATTATCCTTTTTCCACAAATAAGGGAGGAGTTGAAACATGTCAACTCATCACACCTGGAAAAGAAAATCAACAAGAATTATGTCATTAAAAAGGGATTGTTCTGGGGAAAAAGAGACGTCATATTTGAAATAAAACGGGAATTTTCTAATATCCTAGCGCTTTCGAGCAACCTTAGCTCGTCATCAGGGTTATAAAACTAAAACGCAGACATACACAAAACCCTGATATCGAGCTAAAGTTTTTCGAAAGCGCTAGGTTTTTATCATTGTGAAATACAGTTATGGAGTGTGAATCAATTCCTTACATTAATAATACAAGGATCGGTAAGTATAGAAAGTAGACGAGTTTCACGCCATATTTATAACGGAAAATTTAAATGTTTTTTAATCTATACTGATTATTAAGCATGAGTATCTGTTATGTACAGATGAGAGTTTTCTGCTAAAAATCACATCATAGTTTTAAGAAAAGGAAAATGAACACTAATCTATTATATTAAAATCTAACCGTGTGTTTGTATTTCGCAATTACTCCTAGATTATCTAACGCAACGCCATTTACTTAATACGGGTTATCATTGATCCGAGGATGTCACACAAACTCTCAGAATTAAAAAAATTAAATTAGATGCCAAGAATTTTTTTTTATTTCTTTTACAGTGAAATATTTTCATAATCATTTTAAATCATTTTATTTTAATGTTATTCATGCCGTTACGTTGCCATGTACATTACTGATATTCATGTATCATGAAAAAAGAAAATCAATTTTCGTTTCACATATGAGGCCTGTATAGTAATTTAATTCTTGTAAACATTTATGTTATTAACATTATTCATGCTTAAATGTTTTGTTTGTAAATATTAATTTATGTGTAAACATTATTCTGGATTATGAATATGTGGCAACTATAAAGAAAAAAATGGCTAATTTCTACAGGAAAAAAAGTCCATTAATTATGTATAAAATCGTGAAATTTTGAATTTTTTTAAGATCTGCATGTATAACTTAAACAAAAAATAACCTATATAACTATTATTTAAAACAACACAAATGTCCCAAACACATATGCATCATTTAATAAAACTTTATTTAAGGTGTTTTTCAAACATACATAACTGTATTTCACAATGATAAAATCCTAGCGCTTTCGAGCAACCTTAGCTCGTCATCAGGGTTATAAAACTACAACGCAGACATACACAAAACCCTGATGTCGAGCTAAAGTTTTTCGAAAGCGCTAGGGTTTTATCATTGTGAAATACAGTTATGTATGTTTGAAAAACATCTTAATAAAAGTTTTATTAAATGATGCATATGTGTTTGTGTCATTTGTGTTGTTTTAAATAATAATTATAGTATAAAGGTGAATATAGATTCAAATAAGTGTTGTTTTCCATTGCTCAAGTTTATAACCTATATACTTACGATTTTTTTTATTCGTTTCAAAATGTAGAAGCTGTAATTATTTTACATCTGAATGTACAATAAATGCATTAATGAACAATATATCAAAATTTTAGTTTGTTCCTAGAATGTGTTGTTACCACAAGTGTCTTGCGAGCATACCATATGGTCATCACCTGACCATACGTAGATTCCTGCATTTTACAAACATAATACTTACATAATGCTTTACTTACATAATACTTACATTTACTTACATAATAAAAATATTTCAAATTCCTGCCATTTTTAAATATGAAAATATTATTTAATATATTTCTTAAAAAACAGGTATTTTATAATATTGTACTGTAATAAAACATGAAATATTAAAAAAAAAATATTTAACGTAAAATTTTAAGAACATTTTATCGTATTTAGATAAGCAATTTATTTTATTAATAAATCTAAATCTAAATGTTATTAATACTAAAATTACTTTTATTCAAATATTCTATGAATAATATTTTACAATCAAAAAATAGAAAAAAAATTCTGAAATAGAATATTTAAGTAAGCATTTTATATTAAAAATAAAAATAATATTTAATTGTTATTAACATCAAAATTTACTTTTATTAAAAATATTCCATTTATTATGAAAAATATAAAGCAACCGATGAAATATTTTTAAATAAAAAAAGTTAAAAATAAAACTGCAATAAAATATTTCACTGATGAAATATTTATAAATAAAAGTGTCACACCTGAAATAAATATTTTAAACAACAAAACATTTTTAAATAAAGATCTAGAAGAAAAGTCTGGAATGAAAAGAAGACGTGGGGTTTGAACTCGTGCTATCTAGACTCAAATGAATCCCTCTTACCATTCAACCACCAAGCACATAACCGCTGATTAACAAAACATTAGAATAAGTCGGCAAATCTATGATCTCAAGTCAGGAATCTACTATGGTCAAGTGATGTAAGCCGTGAGACACTAGTGTTCTTACCTAAAATCACTTTGAAATATTATAAGCATTAGAGCCACGATTTTATAGCAATAAACCGACTGTGATTGATTGATGACAAAATATTCACGGTATAGTCGTACTCTCACTATAACTGCTGCTTTAAGCTACTGGTGTCTTAGGACAGGAATGAGCAAGCAGAAAGCTTATAATTTCAGGAAAGAAAAGTTTGGTATTGATAATCATATCGTTCCATTGCTAACTTTTTAAAAGTTTTGTAACTTTATATTAAAGAGTTAAGTTCAAACAAGAAAAATTTTACACGCAAAACAATGTGAAATATTAAAATTTTTATTAACAGTTTCTGCACAGACGTTGTAGCTGATACTAAGATCATAATAGTCGAAGCCTGTAAAGCTGGAGTCTTCAATATGTTTGACTGAAAGTCGTTTTCTATTACATACTGGGAATAGGTAATCCTCTTCTTTTTTAACCGCAAAGGTTCTGTCATTTAGTAAGGCAAATTTTCTAATCTAAAATAGTGGTAGTTTGATAGCACGTGGAAAAAAGGTTGAGCACTATTTTTCTAAGATAACTGAAGTGAATAGTTATTGGATTACTATTTGTAATTTATAAGCATATTTAAAAAAATTTTTATAAGTATTTGTTTTATTAAAGATAGTTGAATAAATAATAATAATTTAATAAAAAAATAAATCTTTTATTGTATTCACAAAACATATTTCAAGGTCTCGGATTGGTCTCTAATAAAAGAGACTAAATCAAAATTTTGTCCACCACTATTTCCTTACGAAAATTTTCTGTTTTGATTTCTCTTGCATATGTCGTAGAAATGTTTTTACTTGCATCTGTTGTAAAAATCTACCACCAAAATAGTTTTTAAAAATTACCGGTGGACCGCTCCGAGGCTTGTATTTCTGATCATTATGAGGAATATTTGTTTTGTAAACCTCATTCAATATTTTTTAAATAAATTATTTAAAGTTTTGAATAAATTATTGATATAAGATTTTCATGTTTAAGAAAATTTCCATTAAAAACATAAAAATTAATGTTGGCAGTTGGGTGATTTGACCAAGAAAATGCCTTTTTATTCACGATACTTTCTTATATATATATAAAGCTAGTTTAAATGAAACAAAATAATATAAAAGGTCAAACATAAGGCTTTATTAACATCCTTTCTTGTTGATTATGATAACTGGAATCAGAAGTAAGCTGCAGTATCTTTTGTTCAAATTCATTTTGCTTTTAAAAATGATATTATGACAAAGCCATCTCTCCCAGATTACTCCAGTTTCATACTTATATTTTTAAAAGTGATCTTCTTGTATGTACAGCGAACTGTTCTGTTTTTTAAAACATACAAATTTATTACATGAGTATACAATATTTAAAGTTTAAAATGGAATAATATTGAAATAAATTTTTCTTTTTTTTTTCCATTTCCTATTAACTACTACTGACAGAAATAACATAAATCTATCAATATACGCCCACACGAATCCTACTTTATGACAAGCAGTCGATATATCTTCTCAAAAGAACCAGATGTTTTGATACACGGCAGATAATGTTTCTTTCATTTTTAATGAAGGCTTAAATGCACTTTCCGCGAAATTTTCTCTGTAATATTTCTCATAAATATGTCTTGCGCTTAGGAATCGATTTCTATTAAATAAATGGGAATTGATTTTTATGCAGAATAATGCAATAATTGAAAAAAATCAAATCATAAGAGACCTCTTATTTATTTCATCATTTTATCAATTATATATGTAGCATATAAAGACGTAGGGATTTCAAAAAATCTTTATCTCTTTAAAATTTAATCGCGAAAACGTTGAAAAATGTCGATTTCTCCCCATTTCTATAAATAATTTCTACTTGAAAAGATTTAGAGTGTCCAAACAATCTCTGTACAGACTTTGAGAAGAAGTACATAACATCTATGAGAAACCATTTTCATACCATTTAATGTATGTACGAAATAAATAGATGGAGCTGTATTCAAGTGCTTGGATTTGGAGCACTAAACCCATTGAATGGATATTATACTCACTTTCAAGATCCTTGTGTACGAATCACCTGTTGCAATTTGTGGATGGATATTCAAGGATATTGTTTGCGAAATGTCTGCTGCTTTTGATATCGAGCTGCTGTTAACAATAGTTTACCGCCATTACCAATATTCGATGAATTTAACACAACTTTGAAAATATTCCAGAGTCGTTGTCAGGCAGTATGGATAGTACGAAATCTGAAGATGAGCTATGAAGATGAGTTAGGAAGATGAGTTATGAAGATGAGTTATGTCTGCCTTGATTTGACAGATTTTAAGATTTCAGTTTGAGATTTCAGATTTTTAGACAATTTTTATTGCTTGTTTATTTTATGTAGTACAGAAATCAGATTTATTTTGGTAAATTGAAACATTTCCGTACCATTTAAAACATTTTTCATACAGAGGGCTGTTGAAAATGCTCTTCAAAATTTCCATTGGGTTTATATGTGTACAGCAAAAGGTTTGTTACTGAAGCAATTTCCTGTTCAGAGCGATAAGTAATTACAATTATACTAATTAAAATTTGACTTTATCTGCCTAATTCATGATTTCTGCTATATACATGCGAGCAAATAGAGTGGTGTAAATACATTTCAAAACATACAATCTTTCTTATGAATATCGTACCAGAAATGATGGAAACCATTTGGAATATATGAGAATAATTTTTGTTTTCGTACTAAAATAGAACAAACTTTCAATTATTCCATTATTGTGATTATACTTTTTTTTAATTCTCATTCAATATTTTTGATATTACTTGCAGAGAAATAAAATATAACAGCTTCTCAATGAACATTTGGATTATTTGCAATAGAAATAAAAACATACCCCCATTTGTACCACACAAATCTTGTCATCTTGCAACAATGAAAACATTTCTGAAATATCTGATACCAATAACTGAAATTAATAAAAGAAACTTCGGAGCTTTGTTTTCTGGCTCTTTCAAAAAAAATAATAATAAACATCGTTCGAATTTGTATATTGACCATTATCAGTTTTTAAGATGTCATAGGACTTTTAAATTAGAAAATTTGAAAAAAAATATATCATTTTGAACATTTAATATCTTAAAATGTATATAATTTAAAAACATAAATTTTGAAGGGATGAAAGATATAAATACGATCCCCATGTGTACCACACAAATCTTGTCATCTTGCAAGAATGACTACAGTTCTGAAATATCTGATACCAATATTTAAAAAATACAATGTGCAGAATTACTATTTATAGGGGGCTTGAAACTGTTAGACATTTTTCTAGCAGAAAATTGGCATGAGTGATTACGCGCAGAATTACAAATATATTTTGCATCTAAAGTAAAACATTTTGTTCCATAATTATACTTCAGATTGTAATAATTACACTCAATCCAAATAATTTAAATAACTTTAAAGCAATATTTAGAACATTGTTATATTTTTAATACAAAGTTGTATTTAAATTATACAAAATTTGGAAAATTTCAGCAATATAACCACCAAAAACAATATTATTTAACAATAAATATCAACATTTTATTTCACTTTATGCATATTAATCTTCTAAAAATTTCGTGAAAATCTATTAAAAAGTTTTTGAGATATCCAGCGCGTTAAGCACAAAAACCTCATTTTGAGAAAACTGACTTCAACATTTTACTTTTAAAGTTGCTTACATTTAGAACTTCGCATGCTTTAGGTTATAAGTCGAATAATTATAGGAAAATTTTAATGCAGTATATATTATAATGTTCAGAATAGATTAACCTTTAATATATATATATATTTAAAAAATCGAATTTCTTGAAAGTTTTAAAAGTTCTATGACCCTTTAAGCGAAAAAAGTCTAATTCTTACGCTAAAGCACTGTGTTTTTAAAATTTAATAAATTTTGTTAAATGTTGTTTAAAACAATCTCGTATAATTAACAGTATTTTGAAAGAATGAGTAAAACGGTTATAATTGCCAGCACATTTTGATTTGCGCATATCTACGAATGTTTAATATAATCTTTCAATACAGTCTTGGATCATTTAGTTATTTAGTTGGTACCCCTACAATATGTTTTCAACAATTACTGATTAAAATAAATTATTTATTTTATTTATTTATTTCATTAGGCAGTTTATTACCTATTAGGCTGCAGCCAAATGAAACAGAAAATACAAAATTAAATTCTTCTAGATATTGGATAAATGAAATTATGTTGAGGTAAAATTTTAAATTATTGATATTAATTTTTAACATAGTTAATCGCATTTCTTATAACGTTTATTATTTCAAGCGGATTTTTATGGAATATTAATCTTCAATAAAATGTTCAGTTAACTATCTCTTTCCAAAATTATCTTTTACAATTTTTATGTACAATGGAACTAATGAAGTTCATGCTTTGAAACTGTTAACATTTTTTTCCACTAAGAAATTTAACAAAATTGGATTTCTAGGTCTAGATGCCAAGGATTCCGGATTTTAATAACCATTATTTCCAAATAGTAACTATCACCTTATTATAAATTCTGTAAATAAGGCAAAGATTATTATTCGAAAATCTTGGTATTCAAATTCCGGAGTCAGTTGCATCTATGTTAGATAACATATTTATATGAATAATAAATTCCTTGAAATTGTTTTACGCAATGTTTCAAAATACTCATCATGAAGATTTGCTAATAAATATGATAACAATAAGAGAACTAAATTTCAAAATTGTTTCACTTTGAAAGCTAAAATTTAAAGTTTACGACTTTTTAAGCCCACCTCTTTGAACTGTTCATTAATTTATCAACGCTTTAAAACCGAATAAACTTTTTATATTGATAATCACCCTATACACGTGAATTGCGTCCCACAAATTTGGTGACATTTGGTCATCTTACATATTAGTTTTTTTATTTAAAAATATAACAAAAATATTAATTATTTGATATAACATTGAAAAGAAATATTTAACGCTTCTTATCTATAATAAATGATTTTTTTTTTTTTTTTTTTTTACCAAAGTACCTACACGTATAGTTTTAATAATTAAATCAGCACTTTATCAGTACATTTAATTCATCTATATAAAACAAGTTCTTAGCCGAAGTTCGATAGTTTTTGAAATACTCAATATTTCTTCTCTTTATTCATAGCGAATGGTATTTCGAAAAGTCAAAGACTCTTATTAAATGTATATCTATTTTCCTATTTTAAGTAAGCGATGTTTTGAAAATACATAAATGAAATATTTCTATATATGAAAATATAAAAATATTCCTAATACCAAAATACTTTGTTTCGAATGTCTTTCATCAAGATGGATTAAAGATTGACTAACCCGATAAAATTTTAAATAAATGAAATGGAATATCAATAAATAATTGACAAGCGAAACTATCGATCACTTTGTCAATCGATCGATATTGCCTTCGAATATCTTTTCATACCGGCTCAAGACTTTTAGTTATAATTTCAATAATTCTTTGTTCTGTGAGAAAAGTATTTGAGTTTTCTAGTGCATCTTATTCTAATGCCATATTTTCCAATAAATCAGGTATTCATCTTCAAAAGATTTATTTATTTATTTATTGGTTTTTAGCTTTTTAACAGAGTTCTCACGAGGGAAACTATACAATTATACATATATTTTGTATATTTTTATTTAAGAATACGCTCAACGTTTAAACGGATGACCCTATTTTTACTTTTTAAGACTTTCCAACAAAGTGAAAAAATGTTATGACTTCGGTATGTCCTAACGTTTGTCTGTCTGTGTAGTCATCTGTTTGTCTGTTTGTCTGTGCTCTAACTCTAGTACACATACGTAGATTACCATGAGCTTGGTATATGTTATTGAGATTTACCGTAAGACATTCCCTATTGAAAATGAAATGTCTCTATCATTTACAGTTCTTGTACATGGACGCACAAAAGAATTTCATTGCAACATTTTTCCTAGGGAATAATCTTTGGAGCGCATTTTATTAAAGTTACACAATTTCAAACATAATTAAATTGATATTCATTATTGAAGTGTAATACCACATTCTTCGTGTGGAATACAGACTGCATAGCATTTCTTATTCATTTAAGGGGACAAAGAAAGAATTTCGTTCCATTATGGCCTACGGGGTAGAAATTGGGTGTTCAAGTGTGTTTCGAAATTGTTTATTTAGAAATCATTTTTCGACCTAATTAAACGGCGAAGTTTCTGTACAGTTCTCTGGTAATGTTGGAAAGTGTTTCCTAATCTATGATTGATGCATGATTTTTCTTTCTTTCTTTCTTTTCTTTTTTTTTTTAAAAAAGAGCTCAATATGGTGTTAGTTTCGTTTCTATTTCATTAGGATCTATAAATGGTATGTTTGTCTTTCTCTCTGTTTTCTTGTTTACTTATTTATTTGTTTATTTTATGTTAAATCCTTTAATATAAAAAAACCTGACTAATCGTAATGGATTTTCAATAGGGTTATACAGTACACAGTACAACCTTATGTATTTAAAACAGTCATCCTACCGTGTTGTTCTTTTTTACAGGGACCCGAAAAAAATTATTATATCATCGTATACTATGCGTCAAAATTACCTATATTGATAACAATTAAATTTAAAATTAATGGGGATTACAATAAAGAGGTACCACGAGAACACTGTTATGCCAACATGTTACGTTCTGTTTCACTGGGATCTAAAAATGGTATGTGTCTTTCTGTCTGTTTTCTTGCTTATTTAATTATTTATTTTATTTTAAAGCCTTTAATTTTCGCAAAAATCGACAAATCGTCATGAATTTTCAATAGTGTTTTACAGTACAAAGTGCCACTTTATATGTATTTTATACAGCCCTTTTATCGTGTATATATATTTTTTCTAAACAGCGACTTGAAAAAATTGTAATATATCATCGTATACTCTGATTCAAAATTAGCTGTATCGAAAATAATGAGATTTAAATTTAATGGGAATTACAATAAAGAGTTACCAGAAAAACACCGTTATGCCAACGTTGTATGGTGGTGGCTGTCTTTCTGTTTCATTAGGATAAAAAAATAGTTTTCTTACTTTTCTGTATGTTTTTTTTTGTTTAATAATTAATTAATTTTAATTTATTTTGAAGCCCACAGTACTAGTTTATGTATTTAAAAGAGTCATCCTGCTGCGTATTTTCTTTTAACGACTCGAAAAAATTGTAATATATAATCGTATACTCTGCGTTAAAATTATTTATATTAGAAACGATGAGATTTGATGTCAATTGGGATTACAACAAACAGTTACCAGAGAGTCACTGTTATGCCACACCATCCTTACTAAATACCGCTAATCGTCGTACACTGTTAAAATGAGAAATGTGTCTAGATCTTATCAAAACTTAATAAAAATATAACGTAATATCATCCGGGTTATTCACCATTTCAAAAAGTGTTTCTTTATATTCAGAAACCTCATAAAACAATACATTTCCGTGATTTAAAGAAGCATTTCTGAAACAAAAATATATTTTTCTAGCCCATTCAGAAACAGAAAAATTGACACGTTTCCGATTAGTTTTTACAGTGTATTAATCAATTTCACAATACGAAATATCGGCTTTTCAGATACACTCAATTCTCAAATAAAGATTTTCATCTGTATAACAGTATTTGCAAGAATTCAAAATATATAATCTTTGATATTGATGTTAATGCTCTTAATTTTGCGTGTTTGTCTGTTGAACATGTTTGTTGAACACGAAAATGTTTACTTGGGAATCAACAGCTTCTAAAAAACTTATATTTTGTGTTGAGAAAATTGAGTTTCAGATTAGTTTTTACAGTGTATTAATCAATTTTCACAATACGAAATATCGGCTTTTCAGATACGCTCAATTCTCAAATAAAGATTTTCAGCTGCGTAATTATATAAGAGTACAAAATAATATCTTAGATATTAATGTTAATGCTGTTAATTTAGCATGTCTGTTTGTTGAACATATTTTTTGAACACGGAAATGTTTACTTGGGAATCAATAGCTTCTGAAAAACTTATATTTCTTGTTGAGAAAACTGAGTTTCGATTAATTTTTACAGTGTATTAATCAGTTTTTACAATACGAACTATCGGCTTTTCAGATACACCCAATTCTCAAATAATGTTTCTCAGCTGCGTAACTACACTGGGCTCCAAAAGTTAAGGTACAACATGTTTTTCGAAGCTCACCAGACAAAAAATGGCAGTCAGATTAAACTTCATAGTTTATATGAATGACAGTAATAAGCTTTAAAAAAAATTACGCAAAAATTACAGCGACCACTTTTATTTTATAGTTTTTCGAAGCTCACCAGACAAAAAATGGCAGTCAGATTAAACTTCCTAGTTTATATGAATGACAATAATAAGTTTTAAAAAAACTTACGCAAAAATTACAGCTACCACGTTTATTTTATAGAAAAGAAAAGGTATTTGGGAATGAGAGAAAAATATGCAATTACGAAGCTTTCGTAATTTCGCGTGTAAGTTTTGTTGTATTCGAACTATTATTGTCAGTTTTGTTCATAACAGCCAGTAGAATCTAGAAATGTCTAGAAGAAGTCGTTTGTACGATTCATTAAGGTGGCGGACGGTAGGATGGAAGGAAATGGGGTTGTCACAGGCCGATACTGCTAGACGGCTCAATGTGTCTCGCAGTGTAGTCCAACGACTCTGGGATCAGTATGAATCCGAAGATTCTGTGTCCAGAAGACATGTTCCAGGCCTACCACGTGTTACAACACCTGCAGAAGACCGGTTTCTAGCTCTTTTGGCCCGAAGGAGAAGACGCACTACAACTCATTGCAGACCACTTTTCAGCATCATGGAAAAGAATCTCCGCTACTACGGTGCGAAGACGTCTTCACAATGCAGGTCTCTATGCAAAGCGACCAGTTGTGTGTGTCCCCCTCAACAGACGACAGAGAAGGGCCCGCTTATGTTGGGCAAGAGAACAAGTTTCCTAGACCAGACAACAGTGGGCTTCTGTACTATTCACAGACCAGTCCAGATTTCCTGGAGAGCGATTCATGGCGTCTTCTGATCTGGAGAGAACAATGCACTCGATACCATCAATCAAACACTGTCGAAACAGACAGATACAGAAACGGTGGAATCATGGTTCGGGCAGGGATCTCACTCGGAGGCCACACTGACCTGCATGTATTCCATGGAGGAACTGTGACTGGTGCGAGATATCGGGATGAGATCCTTGATTCATATGTGCGCCCATATACCGGTGCTATTGGCAAGGGTTTTATTCTAATGGATGATAATGCGAGACCACACTGAGCTGTGGTTGTTGAGGATTATCTTGAGGATCACGGTTTGGAGAGAATGGAATGGCGAGCTCACTCTCCAGACTTCAATCCGATAGAACATCTTTGGGACTATCTTGGAAGACAAGTTGCGTCTTTAAGTCCTCCTCCAAGGTCATTAAATCAGCTGGGACAAGACTTACTCCAAGTCTGGTCAGCTTTACCTATTTTGGTGTCCGACAATTTAATTGAGAGCATGGAAAGTCGATGCCGCCAATGCATTCAAGTCCGGTGTGGACATATTCAGTATTAGAACCAATGCTCCGTATATAACCCCAACTTATTAAAATAATTCTTATTCTTAAAATAGTCTTTTACTATCCATATGTAAAGCCAGTTTATCCTTATCCACTTAAAAATATTTATTCGAAAGTAGTTAGATATAAAAATGACGATAGCTTTTTAAATTTATTCTTTAAATAGAACATCTTTATTTTAATCCATTATTAAAATTTATTATTATTATTCCCGTGTAATCAAATTGCTATAACTTCTTTATTTAAATGCTAAAATATCGCATCTCTTAAATTATTTCGCTCAGAAAACCCTATTCCCGTAAATTTATTATATTATTCAATTTTAAATGTCTATTAAAATATTTCAGAAAAAAATATTAATAACTAAAATATTTCATTTTTTTTCTTCTACCTCAAAGATTCATTTTCTTTTTTTTTTTATTACGCATGAAATTCGAAATTTAACCACAGCCTCAAAGCAGATAAATTCGCTTGTTGATATGGCAGGCGTCTTGTACGAGATTATCGAATATTCTAGAAAAGCGTAGAACATATTTCGTGCTAAGGAAACCGTTTTTCTACATGATAATTCCGCCGGAAATGCTAATAGAGAGTTCTTTAAAAAAACCTTGTGATTTGATGAAAGTCGGTCACGTGACGTGTTTTGTGTTCTTACGCGAGCTAGGTTAAAACTCTAGCACATCCTAATTCGGAGATAACTTTGACAGTGGAGAAGTTTGACGTTTTGCGTTGGCTAACGAACAGAGTAAAAATTTAACTGCCTTCTAATTCGCAACATCGTCTTTTTAGTTAATAATGTAGAGAGTTTTGGTGAAGTTTTAGAAGGGTTTCATGCCCAGTGGATTCAATCAATTCACCTAAATAATATCTTTAAATTTGGACAATTTTTGACTGTCGCAATGGATCCTACTGCTGCATAGATTTAACTACAGCCTACCGAGCATTCCACCTGAAATGATGTCTTCAAATTGTCAAT